>JARBWK010000002.1:195820227-197058517 GCA_030556195.1 Anolis apletophallus | reverse complement strand
GCATTGGGGCTCAGAGGCGTTTGACCACTGGGCTTATCACCCTGCTTGTAATGGGGCCGTGGAGAGAGTGCAAAAATCCTTGGGAGCATATTTGCGGATGTTTAGTAATGAGGAGCAGAACAACTGGTCGGACTCCTCCTACCCTATGCGGAAATGGCATATAATAGCTCAGTAATATTCTTCTACTGGGAAGTCTCCTTTTGAAATAGTGTACGGACGAGAGGTGGCCCCTTTACCCCAGCTGTTAGATTTAAGAAAGGAAGGGGAGGGAGGAATGGAGGATAAGAGCCCAGGAGGAATGGAAGGAGGTGACGAAGTATTAAAGAAGGCACAGCAGTCATATAAGCTGTTTGGGGACCGCAGAAGGCAGAAAGGAGGGAGTATAGAGGGGGACTTAGTGTGTTATCAACAGAGAATTTAAAGTTGGGTTCAAGTCAAAGAAATTGAGTCCTAAATACATTGGGCCTTTTCAGAATTGAAACTGCTGTAAATAAAGTGTCATATACCCTTATGTTGCCTAAAAGTTTGGGAAAAGTACATCCCACTTTTCATTGTAGCCTGTTAAAGAAGTACGTGAGTCCCTTTCCTCCTTTAGATTGAATGATATTTTTGTTTCCTCAGGGGAGGACGAGGTGGAGGAGACCGCTATGTCAGGATTGGGAACCCTGAGCTTGGATGAAGTCCAGGTTCCAAGCCTGTCATGAGGCAGCAGCGACCTTCACTTTAGCTTCGGGATGACCTTTGTCCCAGATTCATTCAGACTGTTGAGTCAGACTGGGAGTGATGCAACTTCCAGGTGCTTGAGAGGGAAGTGAGGTAACTCCTCCAAGCAAGGACATTGGACATTGGGACTGGTGACACTGACTTTGTGACCCCTGGGGTCATGCCCCTGGGGATTACTGGGATTGCTGACTCACTTGTGGCTGATGTAACCCTGTCCAGATGTTGCATGGGTAGGGGAGGGGCTATGGGGTATAAAAGGTGTGTTTGGGTGGCGGGCCGGTGCTTTAGCTTCACATGTCTCGTACCTTCAATAAAATCGTGTTGGACCAAGAAAACATCTTCGTGTGATCCCTACCGTGTGTTGGAGAGTCGTTACATTCTGTGTGCCAAGTTTGGTTCGATTTCATCATTGGTGGAGTTCAGAATGCTCTTCGATTATGGATGAACTTCAAATCCCAGTAACTACAACTCCCAAATGACAAAATCAAACCCCCATCCCATCCTACCATTATTCAAATTATTCAAATTTGGGTGCATTAGGTATTTGTGCCAAATTTGGTCCAGTGAATGAAAATACATCAGATTGCCTTTCATAACAGTGGCAAAATTACAGTTGTGCCCGTAGCAAGGAAAATAATGACAGTTGTGCCGTAGCAAGGAAAATAATTTTATGATAGGGGGTCACCACAACATGAAGAACTGTATTAAGGGGTCGCAGCATTAGGAAGGTTGAGAACCACTGCTCTAGAAGGCCATCCACAGAGTCAAAAACAATACCGATGCCATAATTAAAGATCTCAAAATAAGGAGACACAATTGCCGTCATCAACAAACTGGCCTATATAAAAAAGGGAGGGAAGTGATTCCTTACATCACATTTTACAGGCCTCCATGCTCAGATCCCATTAAAGAATAACAGCACAAACAGGGGAAAGACGTTACATATGTTTTTCATCTCCTCGATGCAATAACTGTCTACATCAGGGGTGCTCATTATGGTGATCAGGAGCACCTAGGTGATCTTCGGCCCTCTTCCCGGTGATCTGTGGGCCCCACCCGCCGGATGGCGCGCTCCTGCCTCAAGGGGGCTTCTTTGCCAAAAGGAGGCTTTAGTGGGCGGGCCCTGGCGCCGCCTTGCCACGCTGGTGTGTGGTGACATGACCGCCCATTGGTTGCTGCTGGGGGTGGGGGCGGGAGCAAGGCAAAGGCACGCGCACGGATAGGATGCAAGGCTGTGGGAGGGATGGAGGGAATGTGTGTGTGTGTGTGAGAGAGAGAGAGAGCCAAGGAGAGAAGAAAGAAATCCGGAGCACTTTTTCGGATCCATTTTGGCAGGCAGGCAGGCGGGCGCTGGAAGGAGAGAGGGAGAGAAAGAGAGAAAGAGGCGAAGGAGGCCGGGCAAAGTGGGGCAAAGCCAAGCAAGCCCCGCCGCAAACCCTGCTGCCCTCAGGACTCCCTTTCCAAGCCGAGACCTGGGCGAGCGAGCTATGTGGGGCTGCTTTCTTCCTTGGTTGGGAGCGAGGAGGAAGGCTCCGCCGTGTTCCTGGGGCTGAACCCATGGAGGAGGGGCTGCGGGGATGGAGACTCCACTTGCTGCTGCTGCTTGTGCCCGCCACCTTTCTCTGCCTCCCCTCCCGCCTCTAAGGAGAAAGGCAGCAAGGCCCACGGGAAGAGAGAGAGAGAGGGTGGCTCTTCAGAGCCGGCTAGGAAAAGCCTCTCTCTCTCTCTCTCTCTCTCTCTTCTCTCTCCCTCCCTCCCCCGTGGGCATGGACTGCCACCAGTGGGAGGGGTCCTCCTTCCTGCCAGCCATCCACTTGGGCATCCTGTCTGAGTGACACCCTCGAAAGGAAGGAAGGAAGGGCGCCCTGCTGCATCTGTCACTTTGGGGAAGCACCTCTTCCACTCTTCCTTCTCCTGCCCAGGTAAGGAAGCCCGAGGGAGGAGGGGGGAGGCTGCCGTGGGAGGCTCCAGCCTCACGTGGAGTCCCTCTCTCGGTTGAGTTTCCCCGGCCCAGGCAGCAGCCAGGCGCCCCTCTTCCTGGGCAGCCCTGTGCCTTCCGAGCCGCCGGTCATATCTGGCTGGAGCGCTGGCGGGTGCACCTATAAATACCCTCCTGCTGCGTGCGTGGGAGGGGCCTGCTGTGCACGCAAGAAGCAGCACGGGATGGGGACTTCCTGCTTTGCGAAAGCACGGAGCAGGAAGGAGGAAGACAACGAAGACATTAAGAGAGACCGTGCGCGTAGGCAAGGAGGATCCCCTTCCCGGGTATGCATGGCAGCGAGTTCGTGGGCAGGCAAGAAAGAAGCTTCGCGCGGACAGAAGGCTGCAGTAGGAGCATGCGCGCGCACGTGCACGCTCACATGCAAAACAGGTGGTCTTTTCAACTTGATTGTTCATATAGTAGCTCGCATGATGAAAAAGTGTGGCCACCCCTGGTCTACATTATCACGAAACAGACAGTTAGGGCAATTAACACTGTCCCTTTATGCATTTCAATTGCCTCTGATCTCACTCTTTACAATAGACTCTGCCCACCCATCTCAAATATGTGCCTATCCAATAACTCAGGAAACTCCATGCTTCTGAAGACGACAGCTGTAAGCAACGAACACTGCTATAGTTATTATCAGATATAAATAAATAAACACAACACACTCTCGCCAAATACCCTATTTGCTTTTTGTCAATTAATCTTGAATGTTTCTAAGCACAGCTATTTGAACATTGGTTGCAACACAGCTCTTTTGATTCCTTTCCCTATTGGAAATGCCTGGCATTGTCAGCCTAAGGTACTTTCAAAAAAATGCAGTAACACAGTTGGTTGCAGAGATTGAAGTTAACATTAAGGGGGAAAGCAGAACATTGGTGTGATGGTGAGAAGTATTGCATTTCTATCCAAATGACAATATTGTAATTATCTCTATAAAATAAATGAGTTCAACTCAGATTGTATTCAGTAGGACTTGTATTCAGCAAGTCCTACTGAATACAATGATACTTTAACTCCATATAATCATAGATTAAAATGCTGTATTGGAGCGTTAGCTTCATTACTCAGCTAATTATTGCTTATTTTGTCTCCCCACCCCCACCTTGTCTCTTATTTATTTATTATTTGGACTTGTACGCCGCCACTCCCCAAGGGCTCAGAGCAGCTTACAGTCAAGTAAAAACACACAGAGGTAAAAGCAAACATATTAAACTAGCTTAAAGAAAGATTTCCAGTCTAGCAATCAAAGGTTAGCCGGAAAAGGTGAGTCTGGCAGGCCTTGCGGACCTGCATGGCCCGTACATCGCTTGGAAGAGTGTTCCATATTGACGGCGCCACTACAGAAAAGGCTCTGCGCCGGGTCGATGTGAGACCGATTGCTTTGAAGGTCGGTACTTCAAGGAGGTTCATTTGTTCGGAATGAAGTGACCTCTGGGGTTGGTAGGGGAGGAGACGGTCCCTCAGATACAGTGGCCCCAGACCATGCAAGGCCATGAAAAGTTATTTTTTATTTCCAACATTTCTACCCCGCTCTTCTCTACCCCCGAGGGGGGACTCAAAGCAGCCTAACAAAAGGCACAATTTGATGCCAAAATAATACAATATAAAAAACATACAGCCTTAAAACACATTAAAATACAATTAACATTAACACATCATACACATTCTCTTAAGTTAAAAACAGTATTTCGTCCATAACAGGAGCATTGAGCCATATCCATCAACTTGCTGTTACAAATCCAGTCCAAAGTGCTGTATTGTGCTAATGTGCAAACGCTTGGTCCCACAGCCAAGATTTCACTTTTTTCCTGAATGCCAGGAGGGATGGGGTTGATCGTATGTCGCTGGAAGCGCATTCCACAGATGGGGAGCCACCACCGAGAAGGCCCTCTCTCTCATCCCCACCAACCGCGTTTGAGAAGTTGGCGGGAGCGAGAGCAGGGCCTCCCCGGATGATCTTAAATTATTAGGTGGGACGTAGCGGCAGATGCGTTCGGACAAGTAAGCTGGGCCAGAACCATATAGTGCTTTAAAGGTCAAAACCAGCACTTTGAATTGAGCTCGGAAGTGGACAGGCAGCCAGTGGAGCTGACACAACAGGGGGGTGGTATGCTCCCTGTATGTAGCTCTAGTTAGTAATCTGGCTGCCGCCTGTTGGACTAATTGTAATTTCTGAACTGTCTTCAAAGGCAGCCCCACGGAGAGTGCGTTGCAGTAATCTATTCAGGATGTGACCAGAGCGTGGACGAACGGAGCCAGATCAGACTTCCCAAGGTACGGGCACAGCTGGCGCACGAGTCTTAACTCTGCAAAAGCTCCCCTGGCCACCTCAGAGACCTGGGGTTCCAGGCTCGGCGATGAATCCAGGATCACTCCCAAGCTGCGAGTTAACACCATCACCTTGAAGGTGATCCGGTGCTCGACCGGAAGCCAATGAAGCTGCTGGAGTGAGCTTATAAAGATATCATCATTGGTTAGAATCAGAGTTATTATTGTTCTCTTGCCAATTAAATCAACTAACACATAAACACCATCTGATGATTTCAGAAACTTCCTTTTGGAAAATGGCATCTCAAAATGTAAAGAATGGGTTCAGTTCTCGTTTACTTCGCTGTTAAATAAAAGACTCCCCATGAAATAGAGCAATTTAAAATGGTCGCAGACAGTGGGATTCGAGCTGTGGTTACCAGAATCTGAGGAATTGGGAGAGAGAGTCCAGGGGATGAGGAGCTGAGCTTGGGACAAGGTTACACGGATACCGAGGGAAAGACGACTGATTTTGATATCCGCAGGTGAGAGGAACGCAGTTCCTGGGTTAAGTGGATGAGAAGTCAGGTTAATAGAGGATAAAGTGGCACAGGAATGAATGGCGAAGGGGAAAAATAAGGAAAAATGTGGCTTGGGAGCCTGCTGTGGCTCCAAAGACAGCAAAGAGGCAGCGATGGGATTCAGGTGTGTCAGAAAGGGGCTGTCCGGTGGAAGGGGCTATGGGTGGGCCCCTTCCTGGGACCGTGGAAGGCCATTGGAGGCGGCAGAGGGTCATGGAGGGCCGTTGGCCATGTAGTCAATTGTGTGGAGGAATGCAGAAGCAACTCAGAGAGATGACAGAAGATGGGGGAGAGGGGAGACAGAAAGTGAGAGATAATTCATTATAATATATTGCAGGGGTCGGGAACCTATGGCTCGGGAGCGAGATGGGGCTCTTTTCATGATTGCATCTGGCTCTCAGGGCAGCCCAGGGCCTCAGTTTGCCAAGCATGCAGCGGAGAGGAGTGACGCAAATGTGCCACGACTGCCGCTTCTGTGCCGCCATTGCCGCTTCTTCCTCATCCCTCACTGCTCTTGGGGCCCCCTCTCCGCTTCCTTCTTTCCTCCATTCTCCCTCTTCCTTCCTTTCCCTTCACTCTTTCCTTCTCTTCTTCCTTTTCCCTCCCTCTCTCCCATTCCTTTTCTCCATTCTCCCTCCCTCCCTCTTCCTTCCTCTATTTTTTCCCCAAGTCTTCCTTTCCTTCTCCTTCCTTTCTTTTCACTTCCCTCTCTCTACCCTTCTTTCTTTTCTTCTTTTCCCTTCATTGTTTTACTTTTTCCTCACTCCCTTTCCTTTCTTTTTCCCACCCTTTCCTTTCCTCCCTTCCCATTTCCTTCTTTCTTTTCCCCTCCTTGTCTCTCCTGCTTTTCTTTTCTTCCTTTTTCATAGTTCGTTCTTCTTTTCTTTCTTCCTCTCCCCCTCCTTCCTTTATTTCCTCTGTCTTTCTTTCCACCTTCCTTTCGTCTTCTCTTCCTTCCCAGAGTCCTGAGTGTGCCTTTTGCAGAGCCAGGTCTGAAGTGTCCCCTCATTCTGCCAGGGGAATCCTTTTCTCATAGTATGTACGTATAGACTCACATTTAGTTGAATTCAGTCTTAAAATATATTATATATATTACTAGCTGTACCCGGCACGCATTGCTGTGCCCTATTTTGGAGATGCGAGGAAGTCTGAGTATGTAAGGGTTGGAGTTGTTGTTAGTTATGGTGTTGTTGGGGTCATGGCTGTGTTGTTGTGGGTTGTTTTGGTGGGTGGGATGTTGGAGTCCTGTGGAGTTGTTGTTGTGTGGTGTTGCTGGCGTTCTGCATTGCTTGTGGATATACAATGTTTTTTGTATTTCCGTCTGCTGTGTTGATGTAGAGGTTGATGCGTGTGTGGGTGGGGTACTTTGGAAGTGAGTACTTGAAATCCCATTATCCATGGTGTGTCCTCCTCTAATCTGCAGTCGGATGGAGTGTGGGTCATGGGGGGCATTGTTTGCCAAGTTTGGTCTTTATCGGTCTTGGTTCTTGGACACAGTGGTCTGTGGGGAATGATGGGTTTTGAAGTACTACAAATCCCATTATCCATGGAGGTACTTCAAGTCCCATAATCCATGGTCCACCCTCCTCCAAACTGTAGTAGAATGTAACGTGGGTCATAGGGGCTCTGTGTGCCAAGGTAGGTTACTGTAAATTCAGGCCATACACAATGTCCCATGAGCTGAGGCCTAGTCAGGAACAGCAAGTTAATGAAGCCTTACTGTCAATTCAGGCCATACACAATGTCCAATGAGCTGAGGGCTAGTCGGGAGAATCAAGTTAATGAAGCCTTGCTGTCAATTCAGAGCGTAAACAGCATTCCATTAAGTGAGGCCTAGTCAGGGAAATTAAGTTAATGAAGCCTTACTGTCAATTTTGGGCGTGGTCTGTGATTTGTAGGGGTGTGATTATTCTGTGGGAAGTGAATTGGGTGTTTGTGTTTGTGCCTCAGCCCTTTGCCTTATCCTCCTCTGACAGTTTATTATGGGTCGGAATGTTCATGTTGGCTGGCCAGTACAGGAGTTATGCAAATCCGCCCTTATTGGCAGCCAATCATGTTGTCAGAATGTAGAGGCTGGGAGAGTCGTTGGCAGCCCCGGAGGATGCTGGGAAAAGTAGGGGTTTTTTTACTCGTTGTTTTGGGGGCCTTTTAGGTTTTGGGGGGGAAAGTTTCTTTGCTACAAACGTACCTTGTCTGAGGCCTATTTCTGTTGGCAAGTTTGGTGTCTCTGCGTTGTAAGGTTTCTCTGTTTGGGACGGTCTTTCCATGACAACTCTTCCTTTATATATATAGATATGGCTCTCACTGAAATAAATTTCCAAATATTTTGCTTTCATGGCTCTCTGAGTCAAAAAGGTTCCCAACCCCTGATGTATTGTATATCCCACGGGGTGGGTAAACAAGTGATTAATAAAGACTTTTCATAATAAAATAAATTAAGACTTTCCCTTGTGCCATTACTCTTCTCATTGCCCAATACGCCTCCTTTTTATATACAAGGGAAACCAATAATGTTTTGCACCTGTTGGGTACATAGTAACCTTGAACTGACTGGATGGGAGCCAGAATGAGGCTTTGGCAAAAGAAACTTTTCCTACTGGAAAATGGCCATACAGCCCAAAAACCTCACAGCGACCCTGAGATCCCGGCCATGAAAGCCTTCGACAACACAACATTTCCTTTCCTTCCACAGTCCCTATGCGATTCAGAAGTAAACACACATCTAATTTATCTGTGGCAAAAACATAACGCAGAATGTCTGTTTTAATCATAATGTAAACAAAGGGAAGAATTTTTTTTTACCTTTTACCACATTTCATTTTTAATGAATTTGTAAAATTGTTGTGAAATAGCATTAGCCTACGATCTTGAGAAAGATGAGGTGAATGGCATCGTTGTTGCAATCCTGCCAACCAAAGGCGCACTTTCCAAATCACTTTTACACAGATTGGTCAGGACAGTTAAAGAATGGCAGAAGGGTAAATATTTCCCACTTTCCCAGTATGTGCTTTTGAGCTCCAGTCTCTATTAGTAGAAATGATAGGATGGTGTAGATTCGGTAACCTAACCCTCAATTTCTGTGTTTGCTAAATTACAATAACCATCTCCATATCCCTCAACACAGATTGGAATCTGTACTTGATTAATCAATAATACAGTGAAGGAGAGGGGATAAACTCACTTTTTTCTACATACTTTAATAAGTGTGATTGCAAGAATGATAGGATGTGGAAACATTTTGCTTTTGTTATTGTATAACTTCCAAGCCGTGTATAATTTACTAGCTTGGGTACTCGGTGTTGCCCGGGTTATTTGAAAAAGTCATTTTTAAAATTTTTACAAAATGCATAAGGTTGTGGGTGAACGACAACTCACATCGTGCCATGTTAACCCCCTGACACTCCATCGGTGGTTAAAGTTTGTCATGTTGGACAAGTTTGCTCTCTAGATCAGTGTTTCCCAACCAGTGTGCCGTGGCACACTAGTGTGCCGTGAGCGATCATCAGGTGTGCCGTGGGAAATTGGAACCTCCAATACCCTTTCTTCCCCCTCCTCCGAACACTTTTCCTTCTCCACTCAGGCTCCCTTCTTCCCAGCCTCGCTCTGCTCGCTTTGCTCTGGGGCGAGTCTGCGCAGTAGCGCCCGCACGGGTCACGTCTTCCTCCCTCCCCTCTCCCCCCCTGAACACGCTCACGCTGCCCCCTCGGATCAAAATGGCGGCAGAAGCGGCAGTGTAGAAGAAAAAGTAAATGTTCGGCAGGAGGGGGAAGAAAGGGTGCGAAGGGGAAGGGGGAGGAAGAGGTCTCTGTCCAAAGCTGGCATGGGCAAACTTGGACCTTCCAGGTGTTTTGGACTCAAACTCCCACCATTCCTAGCAGCCTCAGGCTCTTTTCCTTTCCCCCCTCAGCCACTTAAGCAGGAAAGGGCCTCAGGCTGTTAGGAATGGTGGGAATTGAAGTCAAAAGCACCCAGAGGGCCGAAGTTTTCCCATGCCTGTTTTAGAGACCTTAAAGTGGTGAGCCTCCTTCCAACATTGTGATTCTGGATATAAAACAAACAACAACATAACATTGTTTGAGTCCACAGTGCTCTCTGGGTGTAGGTGAACTACAAATTCCAAACTCAAGGTCAATTCCCAAGCAAACCCTTTCAGTACTTTCTGTTGGTAATGAGAGTTCAATAAGCCAAGTTTGGTTCAATTCCATTGTTGCAAGAGTTCAGGATGCTCTTTGATTGTGTGTTAACTATAAATCCCAAAAACTGTAACTCCCAAATGTCAAGGTCTATTTTCCTCAAACTCCATCTGTGTTCACATTTGGGCATATTGATTCATGCCAAGTTTGGTCCTGATCCAACATTGTTTGAGTCCACAGTGCTCTCTGGATATAGGTGAACTACAACTCCAAAACCCAAGGTCAATGCCCACCAAACCCTTATAGTATTTTCTCTTGGTTATGGGAGTTCTGTGTGGGAAGTTTGTGTCTTTCTGCTATTACTGCCAGGATATCTATGTTGTGTTCATCGAAACAGGCCCAGGTTTCACACTGAGTGTATAAATACATTTAAAAACATATTAACTATATGTATTACTGTGTTAGAGTGTCATTTGGTGTCATTTTGGTTGGTGGTGTGCCCCAGGATTTTGTAAATGTAAAAAATGTGCCGTGGCTCAAAAAAGGTTGAAAAACACTGCTCTAGATGCATCATTGGTTTGGCCCATGTGATCTCTGGCTGCAGGATGAACTACAGCTCCCACCATGGTGGGTCAATCCCCTCAAACCCCCTCCAGTAGGTTCCATTGATCATGGGGGTGGTCACAGTGTCTCTGGATGTAAGTGAACTCCAACTTCCAGGGGGGGAAAGCCCAGTTCCTCCCCCCTCAACAAAAAACCCCCTCCAGTATGGTCATGATGGTGGTTCTGTGTGCCAAGTTTGATCCAGGTCCATCGTTGGTGGGGTTGTTTCTCTGGTTGTAGGTAAACTACAAGTCCCAAAAAATCAAGGTCAATCCCTCCCAAACTCCTCCAGTATTCAACTTTGGGTGTAGTGGGTATGTGTGCCAAGTGGACACATGCCCATTGTGGATGACGTGATGTTATCGCTGTAAGTAGTATTGTTTATGTTTAAATTGCTTTTAACCTCATTTAGATGTTTAACTAAATGTTATTTAATTGTTGAATTGTTTAAAGCATTAAATTTTGCCTCTGCTTTAAGCTGCCTTGAGTCCCCTTCAGGGTCGAGAAGGGTAGGATATAAATATAGTAAACTAGCTGTACCCGGCCACGCTTTGCTGTGGCTTACTGTGATGGTTTGACGAATTAAGTCCTGAGCAAGTATTTAATATGGTTTATTTCGTAATGCTTGTGGATAAACAATATTTGTTGTTTTTCCTTGCTTAGTGTTGATGTACAGATGGTCTGGTTTTCCGACCCTGGAACATGCAACATACGCGTTGCTTTGGCGTTGTCTGGTGGTATGGAAAATTAAGTAATGAAAAGGTCTGCTTAAGAACAACAGCCACAACAATAGTAATAGGAAGGAAAGGAAGAGGTGCCGAAGGAAGGAGAGAAAGAAGAAAGGAATGAAAATGTGGCAAAGAACAGCAGCAACATCCCTTCTTGCCTTTCGTTCTTGCTCTCCCCCGTCTCCTTCATCTTTCAGCTCTTTCCCTCTTTCCTCCATCCTTCCATCTTTTCTTTCCTCCTTTCCCTCTATTCTTTCCTTTTCTCTATCACTCCTCCTTCCCTTTCTTTCCCTCCCTCAGTTCCCTTCCTCCCTTTATTTCCTTTATTTTTCTCCTCCCCTCACCAGCTTCACCCTCCTTTATAGCCTTTCATTACCTTTGCCTTTGCTGTGTAGTCTCTTCTTCCTTCCTGTGGTACCTTTTTCCTTCCTTCCCTCCTTCCTTCTTTCCCTCCCTCCTCTCTTACCTTTCTCCCCTCCCCTTCCCTCTTTAATTCCTTCACCTTTTCCCTCCCTTTCTTCTTTTCTTCCTTCCTGTCTGTTCACCTTCCTTCCTTCTTTACCTCTCATTTACCTTTCCTTTTTCCGTCCTTTCTGCTGTCTCTTCTTCCTTCCTTGGGTATCTCTTTCCTTCCTTCCCTCCCTCCTTCTCTCTTCCCTTTCTCCCTCTCTTCCTTCTTTCATTCCTTCCCTTTTTCCCTCCCTTTCTTTTCTCCTTCCTGTCTGTTCACCTTCCTTCCTTCTTTACCTCTCATTTACCTTTCATTTTTCCGTCCTTTCTGCTGTCTCTTCTTCCTTCCTTGGGTATCTCTTTCCTTCCTTCCTTCCCTCCCTCCTTCTCTCTTCCCTTTCTCCCTCTCTTCCTTCTTTCATTCCTTCCCTTTTTCCCTCCCTTTCTTTTCTCCTTCCTGTCTGTTCACCTTCCTTCCTTCTTTACCTCTCATTTACCTTTCATTTTTCCGTCCTTTCTGCTGTCCCTTCTTCCTTCCTTGGGTATCTCTTTCCTTCCTTCCTTCCCTCCCTCCCTCTCTCTTCCCTTTCTCCCTCTCTTCCTTCTTTCATTCCTTCCCTTTTTCCCTCCCTTTCTTTTCTCCTTCCTGTCTGTTCACCTTCCTTCCTTCTTTACCTCTCATTTACCTTCCATTTTTCCGTCCTTTCTGATGTCTCTTCTTCCTTCCTTGGGTATCTCTTTCCTTCCTTCCTTCCCTCCCTCCTTCTCTCTTCCCTTTCTCCCTCTCTTCCTTCTTTCATTCCTTCCCTTTTTCCCTCCCTTTCTTTTCTCCTTCCTGTCTGTTTGCCTTCCATCCTTCTTTACCTCTGTCATGCCTTTGTTGTTTTGTTTTTCCTTTCTACTGTCTCTTCTTCCTTCCTTGGGTATCTCTTTCCTTCCTTCTTTCTTTCCCTCCCTCCTTCTCTCTTACCTTTCTCCCCCCCCCCTTCCTTCTTTCATTCCTTCCCTTTTTCCTTCCCTCTCTTCTCTCCTTCCTTCCTGTCTGTTTGCCTTCTTTCCTTCTTGACTATCTCATCAGCCAAAAGCAGGCCCACACTTCCCTTTGAAATACTGGTAAGTTTATGTTGGTTGAAATTGTTCTATAGTCTGGGCCCCCAACAGTCTACGGCAGTGTTTCCCAACCAGTGTGCCGGGGCACACTAGTGTGCCGTGAGTCAGTGTTTCCCAACCTTTTTTGAGCCGCGGCACACTTTTAACATTAAAAAAATCCGGGGGCACACCACCAACCAAAATGACACAAGATGACACAGTAACACAGTAAAGAACGGCTGGGGGATGGTGAGCTGCTGGGAGCAGCTGCTGGGAGTGCCGAAGCCAGGGGAGAAGCCAGGCCACCATGCCCCTGCCCTGCCCTCCCCCTGGCTTCAGTTCTCCCACAGCTTTGCCAGCCTTGAGGGGGCAATGCCAAGCCAGCATTGTGCTGGCTCTGCCATCGCTGGCTTGGCACTGCCCCCTCAAGGCTGGCGAAGCTGTGGGAGTGCTGAAGCTGGGGGGAGGGGGCAGAGCCAAGCTGCGTCATGCCCCCTTCCCCCCAGCTTCAGCTCTCTCACAGAGGAGCATGAGCGGTGGACGGGCTTCAGTGGGCGGGGCTCCTCCGCGCGGCTTCAACAAGCAAGGGGCGGGAGTCATGGCAGATTGGAGGCTGGTTGGGGAAACGGCCGAAGGAGGTGGTGCCCCGGTCCCTTCTTCTTTTTCTTCGCCGCCGCCCATCCCTTCCTCCTCCTCTCCCAAGCAGCAGGAGTTCGGCAAGAGGAGGGGGGAAGGAAGGGGGGCAGAGAGCTTTTCTCGCGGCACACCTGATGATCACTCACGGCACACTGGTTGAGAAACACTGCCGTGAGTGATCATCAGGTGTGCCGTGGGAAATTGGAACCTCCAGGAAGGGGGGGAGGGAGAGAGTCTAGTGTGTTGAAGTATAAAAACCCTAAGAAACCCTACCTCGATAAAAGCACAAAATTACAAACACCCCCCCCCACCCGTTGTCTACTTGGTCTCTCCCTCCATGCATTGGGAAGGCCCGCCTCCCTTTCCCCAAGTAGAGACCTCCTCTTGCCTCCTGGGGGTTCTGTGTGGGAAGTTTGGCCCAGTTCTATCATTGGTGGGGTTCAGAATGCTCTTTGATTCTATAAATCCCAGCAACTACAACTCCCAAATGGCAAAGTCTATTTCCCCTGAACTCCATCTCCGTTCATATTTGGGCATATTGAGTACTCATGCCAAGTTTGGTCCTGATCCAACATTGTTTGAGTCCACAGTGCTCTCTGGATATAGGTGAACTACAACTCCAAAACTCAAGGTCAATGCCCACCAAACTCTTATAGCATTTTCTCTTGGTTATGGGAGTTCTGTGTGGGAAGTCTTTCTGCCATTTCTGCCAGGATATCTATGTTGAGTTCATCGAAACAGGCCCAGGTTTCACACTGAGTGTATAAATACATTTAAAAACATATTAACTATATGTATTACTGTGTTAGAGTGTCATTTTGTGTCATTTTGGTTGGTGGTGTGCCCCAGGATTTTGCAAATGTAAAAAGTGTGCCGCGGCTCAAAAAAGGTTGGGAAACACTGGTCTACGGGACCGTGAACTGGCCCTCTGCTTAAGAAGTTTGAGGACCCCTGATCGAAAATGTTAATTTCTCCAGGTACACTATTTAATACCACTCATTTACATCCTCAGATAACTAGAGGCAACTGCATCAAACAGACCTTTAGTCCTTTTAGCTCATGCATGGGCAAACTCTCTAGGTGTTTGGGCTTCAACTCCCAGAATTCCTAACAGCCACCAGCTGTCAGGAATTATGGGAGTTGAAGTCCAAACACCTAGAGGGCCAAAGTCTGCCCAGGTCTCATCTAGCTCAATAATGCCAGCACAGTGTTATCATGTAGCTTTAGACTTTGAGAATCAATTCACCATAATATTTTCAATTACAGGTTGAGCATCCTTCATCCAAAATGCATGGGGACCTTAAATATTCTGCCATTTAGATTTGTTTTTTGTTTCAGATTTTGAAAACTTTTATATACATACTAACTGAACCCGGCCACGCGCTGCTGTGGCTTTTTCTCTTTCCTGTGTCCCAGTCTATATATGTGTGTTTTGTGTGTGTATGTATGTATATACATGGATTTGTGACTGTGTGTGTATATGTGTGTATACTTATGTATATGTGTATATGTATATGCGTGTATATGTGTGTATTTATGTATATGTGTGTTTTTGTATATGTATATGCGTGTATATGTGTAGATGTGTGTAAGTACAGATGTGTGTATGTATGTTTGCATATGTATATTTCAGTGCATGTATATACAGGTCCTTCTCAAAAAATGAGCATATAGTGATCAAAGTTCATTGTTTTCCATAATGTAATGATACAAATTAAACTTTCATATATTGCACACCAACTGAAATATTTCAGGTCTTTGTTTGTTTTGTACTGATGATTTTGGCATACAGCTCCTGAAAACCCAAAAATACTGTCTCAAAAAATTAGCATATTTGGTCGGATGGAATATGCTAATTTTTTGAGATATGTATGCCAAAATCATCAGTATTAAAACAAAAAAAAGACCTGAAATATTTCAGTTGGTGCGCAATGAATCGAAAATATATGAAAGTTTAATTTTTATCATTACATTATGGAAAATAATGAACTTTAGCACTATATGCTAATTTTTTGAGAAGGACCTGTATGTGTGTATGTGTGCATGTCTATATGCACATACGTGTGTGCATGTGGCGAAGACCAACAGTAACATTCCTTCCTGCCTTTTATACTTCCTTTCTTCCCTCTCCCCCTCATCCCTCAGCTTTTCTCTTCTGTCTTCCTGCCTCTTCTCCCTCCCTTCCTTCTTTCCTTTCCCTCCTTCCTGCCATCCCTCCCCTTTCTCTATCAGTTCTTGCTCCCCTTGTCTCCCTCCCTACCTTTTTCCCCCCTTCCTTTTGCTAGTCCCTTCATCAGCTTCTACCTCTTGTATTGCCTTTTATTACCTGTCTGTTTTCTGTTCCTCCTTCCTGCGTGACCTCTTTCCTTCTTTCTTTTCGTCCTTCCTTCCCTCCTTCCCAGTTTCCTTTTTTTCCTTGCTTGGTGTGGTGGCCCGGCTTCCGGAGGACTCCGCTTCCTTCCTCCTCCTTTTAGGTCTTCATCAGCCTTGGTTGCCACTGTGGGATTATTTGCATAACGCCTCTGATTGGCCAGCACCACCAACATTTCGACACTTTAAACTGCCAGAGGGGGGTGGCTCCCAGCCTCTACATTCTGAGGGAGTATTTGCATAATGCCTCTAATTGGCCAGCACCATCAACATTCCGACACTCTAAACTGCCAGAGGGGGGTGGCTCCCAGCCTCTACATTCTGAGGGAGTATTTGCATAATGCCTCTAATTGGCCAGCACCATCAACATTCCAACACTCTAAACTGCCAAAGGGGGGTGGCGTGGGGGATCATGGGAGTTGTAGTCCAATTGGTTTTTTGTATTTTTGGTCGTGTTGTTTAATTTTTAAATTTTGGGGGGTGGTAAACATACCTCGTGGGGTTTTGTGTGTATCTGGGCTCAGGGCCGTACCTTTTGATTCGGGGCTGAGTTTGGTTCAGGGGGCTGAGACTCTGGAAGAGGGTCTACTAGCAAACCTTTTGTATTGTTATCCCAATAACCCCATTAGTGTGGGATTAATGAGCATGATCAGATCATGATATGAATAAACATAACAGTTTAAATAATGTACCAGTAAGGCCTTTCTTTACCCTGAGATAGAGAGCCCCCCCCGGCTCTGCCTTCTGGGCTGATTTGGGATCCAGGTTTTGCTGTCTATAGGCTACTTAGGATGACAGCTCTCTTTTTACGTATATAGAGATCTCTTGGAGATGGGATCCAGGTCAAGCACAAAATCCACGTATGATTCAGATGCACCTTATACACATAGTCTGAAGGTATTTTTATACACAACATCAGAGAGCAAAGGTGCCACTATCTCAGCCAGTCATGCTAGCAATTTGGATGGTAGATTATTTCACATCTCTGAAATCTGAATAAGGAATGCTGACCTGTAATTATATCCCTATACACACACCCAATGGTAATTTTATACACAATATTTTGAATAATTTAGTGCAGGGCTGCCCAACTGCCGGCCCACGGGCCGTATACGCTCCCCCCCCCCAGTCCCTTCCCTTCGGCCCCCTACCCTTTTAAAAAATAAATTGGCTGATTTTTTTATTTTTTTAAAAAAAACAACTGCCGCCCGGCCTTCTTTCCTCCCCCTTCCCTCTCTCTCTTTCTCCTCCCTCCCTTCCTTTCCTTCTACTCTTTCTTTTCTTCCTTCCTTCTTTCCTTCCTCCCTCTCTTTCACCTTCTTTCCTTCCACCCACCCATCCATCCACCCTTTTGTCCTTCCTTTCAACTGTTCTCCCTCCCTCCTTGCCCCTCTTTCACCTTCCTTTCTAACTTTCCTGCCACCCTTTTATCTTTTCTTCCTTCTCGCTTTCCCTCCTCCCTTTCCTCCCTCCATCCTTCTCTTCTTCCCCTCCTTCCTTCCTTCTCCTGTTCATATTTTGGCATATTGAGTATTCATGCCAAGTTTGGTCCTGATCCAACATTGTGCTCTCTGGATGTAGGTGAACTACAACTCCAAAACTCAAGGTCAGTTCCCAAGCAAGCCCTTTCAGTACTTTCTGTTGGTAATGAGAGTTCAATATGCCAAGTTTGGTTCAATTCCACTGTTGAAAGAGTACAGGATGCTATTTGATTGTGTGTTAACTATAAATCCCAGAAACTGTCACTCTCAAATGTCAAGGTCTACTTTCCCACAACTCCATCTGTGTTCACATTTGGGCATATTGAGTATTCATGCCAAGTTTGGTCCAGATCCATCATTATTTGAGTCCACAGTGCTCTCTGGATGGAGGTAAACTACAACTCCACAACTCAAGGTCAATGCCCACCAAAGCCTTCCAGTATTTCCTGTTGGTCATGGGAGTTCTGTGTGCCAAGATTGGTTAATTCCATCATTGGTGGGGTTTAGAATGCTCTTTGATTGTAGGCGAACTACTAATCCCAGCAACTACAACTCCCAAATTCCAAGGTCTATTTTCCCCCAAATCCACCAGTGTTCACATTTGGGCATATTGAGTATGGGGGGGCGGAGCTGGGGGAGGGGAGGGGGTGGTGAGGGGGCGGAGCCAGGGCGGAGGCAGACCCTTAGGCCCCCCAGGTGATCAGTGACCGGAATTCAGGCCCCCGGTCCGGTAGAAGTTGGACAGCCCTGATTTAGTGCATGCAACAGTATCAGAGAACAAAGGTGTCACTATCTCAGCCACCCACGAAGAGTTTAGGATTTTGAGTATTATTTATTTATTTATTAATTATTTACAATATTTATATTCTGCCCTTCTCACCCCACAGGGGACCCAGGGCGGATTACAATGTACATATACATGGCAAACATTCAATGCTACAGACACACAACATATATAGACAGACACTCAGAAGCTGTTTAACATTCCAGCTTCTGGCCACCAGGGGAGCTGTCGCTTCCTCATTCTTTGCATACTTCCTGGAGATTTTATGGCCTCATAAATCAGTTAAATTAGTCTCCCCACAAAGTGGTACCTAAATTTCCTACTTGAAAGATGCAGCTGTCTTTTGGGCTGCAAAGGTCGACAACAAGCTACACAATTTTGGTCGGGAGCTCACTCCGACCCGGGCTTGCTTCGAACTCATGATTTTTCGGTCAGTAGTGATCTTAATGCAGCTGACTCCCAGCCAGCTGCGCCACCGTCCCAGTGTTTCCAGAATTCCAGGTAACACTCAGCCTGTCCTTGTGCATCAGACTAAAATTTGTTGGGTTTTTTTATATATAGTTTTTAATTGGTTTTTCCATATATACACATATTACACAGGGCAGATGGGTAGGAAGGTAGGGGGATAGGGGGGGTGAGGGGGCAGGAGTGGTAGGGGGGGTCGAAAGGGGAGACAGTTAAAAGTGAACTTCCCAAGGAATTCCCAAAGACTGTAATTTTGAGTTACAGTATCGTAGTCTCTTCGCGCCTCCGTTTCTCCTTCTCCTCCGTTCTAATAATTTATAGTTTGTTTAGATCTATCTTAAATATGTTTCCTCTATTTTGGATGTAGGTCTTGAGTCCCAGCCAGTCTGTCTTCTTTTTTGCGTTACTCAGTTTTTGAGAGAGCGAGTCCATTTGCACCATGTCTAGTACCTTTAGCAACCATTCTTCCAGCGTGGGGATTGTTTTTTGTTTCCAGTACCTTGCCAGTACTATTCTTGCACAGGCCCCCAGGATGAACAGTAATTTGTCTTGGTTGTTGTTTAAGTTTCGGTTCGAGAAGCCCAATAGGTAATGTTGTGGGTCGAAGGTAAATTTGGTTTTTAAAATTTTTTGTGTTGCCCCGTGTATTGCTGTCCAAAATTTTTTGACCTTTCTACATTTCCACCATTGGTGGAGAAAGGTGCCTGGTTCTTTCCTGCACTTCCAGCAGCTGTTGGAGCACCCCTGTTGGAATTTGGCGATCTTCGTGGGATATAGATGCCACCGGAACTGCATCTTAAACCAGTTCTCGGTTACTTCTGTGGTGGTGGTGTACTTGAGCTTCTTGACCCATATTTCTTCCCATTGGTGCAGTTGTATACTATGACCTAGATCCTGCGCCCATTTTACGTGGCAGTCCTTTATATGTTCTTCCTCCGATGCCCATCTTAGAAGTAGTTTGTATATCGCACTGATATTTTTCTTTTCTTCTTGACGGCGGGTTCCCAGAGTTCATCTGTCGCGAAGCCTACCTTCTTGTCTATTTTGAATCTCTCATGGATTTGATGGTACTGTAGCCACGTTAGAGTGGGGTTTGCCTGCTTTAGTTCCTCCATTGTTTTAACTCTCCACTGGTTGTTGCCCTGTGGTTCGAGGATTTGTTTGTAGGTGAGCCATTCATTGCTTGCGAGTTCTCTTTTCTGCAAGGCCTCTGTGGGGGAGATCCATAGTGGTGTCTGGCGGAATAGTCTGTATTTATGCCTTTCCCAAATCTTGATCAAGGAAGCTCTTTATATAGTGTTGGTTGAAATTCTTCTTTACTTTCCTTCGGTCAAACCACAGATAGGCATGCCACCCGGCTCTTAAATCGTGCCCTTCCAATAGCGAGAGTTTGGGGTTTTGGGGACTAAAATTTGTGCATCACATTGAAAAGTGTCTTTTGATTGGCCAAGGCTTTCCTTGATAAATTTCTACCCGATGCATGCAACTATGTACGCAGCAAGGGAACCTCCAAATTATTGTTGTAGTGGAGCCCTTGTGCCGGCAGGACTGAAGACTGACAGGTCACAGGCTCGAATCCAGGGAGAGCGCAGATGAGCTTCCTCTGTAAGCTCCAGCTCCCCATGCAGGGACATGAGAGAAGCCTCCCATGAGGATGGTAAAACATCAAAACATTTGGGCATCCCCTGGCCTTGCAGAAGGTCCATTCTCTCACACCAGAAGCAACTTGCCATTTCTCTAGTCACTCCTGACACACACAAAAAATTACTGTCGCTTGTTATTATTTGTTATTGTTGGTTATTAGTTGTTGTTGCTGTTATATCAGCTATGTAAAGACACAACTGAATACACATCTCTTCCAGCAGGCCTACCTAGTTAATTTTAAGTTGTGACTCTGGCGCAGCTGGCTGGGTGTCAGTTGCATTAAGATCACTACTGACCGAAAGGTCATGAGTTCGAAGCCAGCCCGGGTCGAAGTGAGCTTCCGGCCAATTTTGTGTAGCTTGTTGTCGACCTTTGCAACCAAAATGACAGTTTGCCCATGCCTGTTGTATCCTGTCTCAAGCCACAGTGAGAGGTGGATAATACACTTATTGTATTATCAGTGTAAACTCATATAACTCAATTCAAAGGAGATAATGTCAGTTAGCTACTTTGATAATCTGGATTATATGGCAGTGTAGTCACATAATCCAGATCAGAAAACTGTCTTCTCTGCTTTGATAATCCGTATTATATGGCAGTGTAGACTCACACAATCCAGTTTAAAGAAGATAATGTTGGTTAGCTACTTTGACAATCCAGATTATATGGCAGTGTAGACTCATATAATTCCGTTCAAAGCAGAGAATGTGGGTTGGCTGCTTTGATAATCCAGATTATATGGCAGTGTAGACTCATATAACTCAATTCAAATGAGATGTCGGTTCGCTACTTTGATAATCTGGATTATATGGCAGTGTCGTCACATAATCCAGTTCAGATCAGATAACTGTCTTCTCTGCTTTGATAATCCAGATTATATGGCAGTGTAGACTCACATAATTCCGTTCAAAGCAGAGAATGTGGGTTGGCTGCTTTGATAATCCGGATTACATGGCAGTGTAGACTCATATAACTCAATTCAAAGGAGATAATGTCGGTTCGCTACTTTGATAATCTGGATTATATGGCAGTGTCGTCACATAATCCAGTTCAGATCAGATAACTGTCTTCTCTGCTTTGATAATCCAGATTATATGGCAGTGTAGACTCACATAATTCCGTTCAAAGCAGAGAATGTGGGTTGGCTGCTTTGATAATCCGGATTACATGGCAGTGTAGACTCATATAACTCAATTCAAAGGAGATAATGTCGGTTAACTATTTTGATAATCTGGGTTATATGGCAGTGTAGTCACATAATCCAGTTCAGATCAGATAATTGTCTTCTCTGCTTTGATAATCCGTATTATATGGCAGTGTAGACTCACACAATCCATAATGTTGGTTAGCTACTTTGACAATCCAGATTATATGGCAGTGTAGACTCATATAACTCAGTTCAAATGAGATAATGTCGGTTCGCTACTTTGATAATCTGGATTATATGGCAGTGTTGTCACATAATCCAGTTCAGATCAGATAACTGTCTTCTCTGCTTTGATAATCCAGATTATATGGCAGTGTAGACTCATATAATTCCGTTCAAAGCAGAGAATGTGGGTTGGCTGCTTTGATAATCCGGATTATATGGCAGTGTAGACTCATATAACTCATTTCAAAGGAGATAATGTCGGTTAACTATTTTGATAATCCGGATTATATGGCAGTGTAGACTCATATAACTCATTTCAAAGGAGATAATGTCGGTTAACTATTTTGATAATCTGGGTTATATGGCAGTGTAGTCACATAATCCAGTTCAGATCAGATAATTGTCTTCTCTGCTTTGATAATCCGTATTATATGGCAGTGTAGACTCACACAATCCATAATGTTGGTTAGCTACTTTGACAATCCAGATTATATGGCAGTGTAGACTCATATAACTCAACTCAAAGGAGATAATGTCGGTTAGCTACTTCGATAATCTGGATTGAATGGCAGTGTAGACTCCTATAATTCCGTTCAAAGCAGAGACTGTGGGTTGGCCACTTTGATAATCCGGATTATATGGCATTGTAGACTCATATAACTCAATTCAAAGGAGATCATGTCGGTTAACTGTTTTGATAATCTGGGTTATATGGCAGTGTAGTCACATAATCCAGTTCAGATCAGATCACTGCCTTATCTGTTTTGATAATCCAGATTATATGGCAGTGTAGACTCATATAACTCATTTCAAAGGAGATAATGTCGGTTAACTATTTTGATAATCTGGGTTATATGGCAGTGTAGTCACATAATCCAGTTCAGATCAGATAATTGTCTTCTCTGCTTTGATAATCCGTATTATATGGCAGTGTAGACTCACACAATCCATAATGTTGGTTAGCTACTTTGACAATCCAGATTATATGGCAGTGTAGACTCATATAACTCAACTCAAAGGAGGTAATGGCGGGTAGCTACTTGATAATCTGGATTGAATGGCAGTGTAGACTCCTATAATTCCGTTCAAAGCAGAGACTGTGGGTTGGCCACTTTGATAATCCAGATTATATGGCATTGTAGACTCATATAACCCAATTCAAAGGAGATCATGTCGGTTAACTGTTTTGATAATCTGGGTTATATGGCAGTGTAGTCACATAATCCAGTTCAGATCAGATCACTGCCTTATCTGTTTTGATAATCCAGATTATATGGCAGTGTAGACTCACACAATCCAGTTTAAAGAAGATAATGTTGGTTAGCTACTTTGACAATCCAGATTATATGGCAGTGTAGACTCATATAATTCCGTTCAAAGCAGAGAATGTGGGTTGGCTGCTTTGATAATCCGGATTATATGGCAGTGTAGACTCATATAACTCAATTCAAAGGAGATAATGTCGGTTAGCTACTTTGATAATCTGGAATTATATGGCAGTGTAGTCACATAATCCAGTTCAGATCAGATCACTGCCTTATCTGTTTTGATAATCCGGATTATATGGCAGTGTAGACTCACACGATCCAGTTCAAAATTCCGTTCAAAGCAGAGAATGTGGGTTGGCCGCTTTGATAATCCGGATTAGACAGAATGAAAGACGCAACAATGAAGCCCAAGCCTCACTGAAGGCGTGCGTCCACCCTCCACCCCTTGGCACCCCAAGATCCCCACTCACTCACTCCCTCACTCACCCTCCGACTGGTGGGGCACCATCCCGATGGTCCCTCCCGTGTTGATCACCAGCACCCGCACCTCCTCCAAGCAGGCGCAGCCTCGCCCAAGCTCGACCACCGCAGGAGGGTCTGGGCGCCCCAAAGCCCGGCTCAGGAGGCTGCGACCTCCGCTGGCGTGGCTTGCCTCTCCCATGGCCAGCTCCACTCACTCCAGGAGATGCTCGCGCTCTCTCTGCGGGAGGAGAGAACGCGGGCACTTAGAGAATGGCCATCAGCCACGCCCCTTTCCGGACCGGACCGCTCCCATTGGCCGGGCTCTCGCCCCGCCCCCTCGTGCAGGGAGGAGAGGGCCAGAGTCCAGAAAGATGACCCTGGTGAGGTCTCCTGGGCACAGCCCAGAGTCCAAACTACTACACCAGTGTTTCCTGGGGCACACCACCAACCAAAATGACACTCTAACACAGTCATACATATAGTTAATATGTTTTTCAATGTATTTATACACTCACTGTGAAACCTGGGCCTGTTTCAATGAACACAATATAGATATCTTGGCAGGAATGACAGAAAGACACAAACTTCCCACACAGAACTCCCATAACCAAGAGAAAATGCTGTAAGAGTTTGGTGGGCATTGACCTTGAGTTTTGGAGTTGTAGTTCACCTATATCCAGAGAGCACTGTGGACTGAAACAATGTTGGATCAGGACCAAACTTGGCATGAATACTCAATATGCCCAAATGTGAACATAGATGGAGTTTGGGGAAAATAGACCTTGACATTTGGGAGTTATTTTCATTTACTGGATCAAATTTGGCACAAATACCCAATACGTCCAAATTTGAATACTGGTGGGTTTCCGGGGGGGGGGGGGGTTGCATTTGCCATTTGAATTTGCCAACAATGTTGAATCAGGACCAAACTTGGCATGAATACTCAATATGCCCAAATGTGAACACAGATGGAGTTTGGGGAAAATAGACCTTGACATTTGGGAGTTACAGTTTCTGGGATTTATAGTTAACACACAATCAAAGAGCATCCTGAACTCTTGCAACAATGGAATTGAATCAAACTTGGAATATTGAACTCTCATTACCAACAGAAAGTACTGAAAGGGTTTGCTTGGGAACTGACCTTGAGTTTTGGAAGTTGTAGTTCACCTACACCCAGAGAGCACTGTGGACTCAAACAATGTTATGTTATGTTGTTTGTTTTCTATCCAGAATCACAACGTTGGAAGGAGGCTCACCACTTTAAGGTCCCAATAAAAACAGGCATGGGACTCAAACAATGGCCCTCTGGGTTGTTTTCTTCCAGAATCACAATGTTGGAAGGCTTCAAAACTCCCACCATTCCTAACAGCCTGAGGCCCTTTCCTGCTTAAGTGGCTGAGTGGGGAAAGGAAAAGGGCCCGAGGCTGCTAGGAATGGTGGGAGTTGGAGACCAAAACACCTGGAAGGTCCAAGTTTGCCCATGCCAGCTTTCGACAGAGACCTCTTCCTCCCCCTCCCCCTTCGCACCCTTTCTTCCCCCTCCTGCTGAACACTTACTGTTTCTTCTACACTGCCGCTTCTGCCGCCATTTTGATCCGGGGGGCAGCGTGAGTGTGTTCAGGAGGGGGGGGAGGAGGAAGACGTGACCCGTGCGGGCACTACTGTGCAGACTCGCCCCAGAGCAAAGCGAGCAGAGTGAGGCTGGGAAGAAGGGAGCCCGAGTGGAGAAGAAAAAGTGTTTGGCAGGAGGGGGAAGAAAGGCTATTTGAGGTTCCAATTTCCCACGGCACACCTGATGATCGCTCACGGCACACTAGTGTGCCACGGCACACTGGTTGGGAAACACTGTACTACACTACACTGGATTTATTTGTTCTATTTTTTAAAATCTCAGTCAGGTTCTAATGCCAAGGCTTTCCGCCCCTCATTAAACAACATGAATGGGCATCTTTCCCACAACAGTGTCCTTTCACCCAGTGAGCAATGTTCCCAAAACAAAACACAAGAGGCCTTGAGCTGGGGGTTGGGAATACATTAAAATCCGAAAGGCATTAAAAAGATCTTATCTAGGAGCCGAAAGGGGGGAAAGGCCGAAACAAGAGTGCTCTGCCACATCAAGATACACTTAAAATGGAAACTATTAATTATTAATAACTTATCTAAACTATCTAGTCTGTGAGCTGCTTTTTGCTGACGATGCCGCACTTGTCGCCCATTCAGAAGCAGCTCTGCAGCGCCTAACCACCTGCTTTGCAGCAGCTGCAGAGCTCTTTGGGCTGGAAGTTCTCTACCAGCCCGCACCACAGGAAGAACACCATCATCCCCACGTCAGCATAGGCAAATCTGTGCTTAAGTCCGTTCAGCAGTTCACCTACCTGGGAAGCATCATCTCTTCGGGCGCCGAGATTGATAAAGAGATAGATCATAGATGAGGAAAGGCATATAGTGCATTTGGAAGGCTTCACAAGAGAGTCTGGAGCAACAAGCATCTGAGGCAAAGCACCAAAATCAGTGTGTACAGAGCTATCATACTGTCTATTCTCCTCTATGGGTCGGAAACATGGGTCACCTATCGCCAACACCTACGACTCCTCGAACGACTCCTCATCAGCTCTGTCTTCGCACAATCCTAAATATACGCTGGACCGACTATGTGATGAATGTTGCTGTCCTTGAGCAAGCAGGGATCACCAGCATTGAGGCCATGCTATTGAGAACACAGCTGTGCTGGGCAGGGCACGTCTCTAGGATGGAGGACCACCGCCTCCCAAAGATACTACTCTATGGTGAACTCGCCACGGGTCAGTGCAAGAGAGGCACCCCAAAAAGAGATATAAGGACTCCCTGAAACAACATCTCAGGCTCGACCAGATTGATCACCAACAATGGTCCACCCTGGCCTCACATCGGGAGGCATGGAGATGCACTATCCACAATGCTGCGGCCTCTTTCGAGAAGACACGCCGAATGGGTCTCGAAGAGAAACGACAACGCAGAAAGAACCGCAACTTGGAAACAACATCACCCAAGGAGACTTTCTGCTGTGCTTTCTGCAACCGAACTTGCCTATCTCAGATTGGCCTCTTTAGCCATCAACGTGCTTGTAAAAAGCGTGGGATGAGTCCTTCCTGAATCTTCGTTCGCGAAGTAATGCCAAGAGATTATTATGGAAATAATACAATAGGATTTGTCGGGGTCACCGTGCACACATGTGCAGTTGCCATGGCAACAATCCACGAATTGGGAATACGAATTGCTCCCTCATCTGCCCTATTCTCCAGATTTAGCCCCGAGTGACTATTTTTTGTTTCCAAACCTGAAGAAATGGCTCGGCGGAAAGAGATTTGACTCCCAACAATGAAATCATCTCACAAACAAATTTAAAGATCAAACTGCCAGTAAAGGGGGTCCCAGTGGTGATTGGCACACTGGGTGCAGTACCTACAGACCTTGGCCTGCACTTAAAAAACAATCAGCACTGACAAAATTACCATCTGTCAGCTGCAAAAGGCCACTTGGGTCTGCACATATTATTCGCCGATACATCACACAGTCCTAGATATTTAGGAAGTGTAAGACGTCTGATCCAATACAAAAGTCAGCATAGTGATTTTGTTTTCTGTGTACTAATCTTGTTGTGTATCAAATAATATAATAATACTAATAATCTATATCAGTGTTTCCCAACCAGTGTGCCGTGAGCAATCATCAGGTGTGCCGTGGGAAATTGGAGATAGAAGAGAGAGAGAGAGAGAGAGAGAGAGAGCCCTCCTGTCCTACCGGGAAGCCCTTGCCGGGACTCGATCCCTTGCCTGAGTCCCGCAAACACAGCCTCTACTCACCACTTGCCTTCTTGGGCTTCCTCCTCCCCTCCGCTCCTTCCTTGGCCTCGGAAGGGTTTGAGCCGAAAAGTGGGGACTGTGTCAGGCAGAAAGAGCCGTGCAGAGAGAGAGAGAGAAGATCCTGGGATGGGACTTCCCCGGGTCCCCCGGCTGCCTTGGGGGGATCTCCACCGTAGCATTCATGCAGTGAGGCACCCCTTGGTCTTGCAGGGCTCAAGGCTGGGGAATCCCAGGATTTGTCGTTTGGGAAGGCTCAAGATGGTATCAAACTACCACTCCTGTGACCCCCTCGCACTCAGCCAAGGCGGGTCAAGGGGCGTTGGGGCACCTTTAAGCAGGGGCCGAAAACTAACAGGGTTTGCTCACTTAAGGCAGGCGTGGGCCAACTTGGGCCCTCCCTCCAGGTGTTTTGGCCTACAACTCCCACCATTCTCTCTCTCATATATATATATATATATAGAGAGAGAGAGAGAGAGAGAGAGAGAGAGAGAGTATAAATTAGCTCTACCCGGCACGCGTTGCTGTGGCCAACCTTCCCTCCCTCTTTCTCTCCTTCCCTCCCTCTTTCCTTCCTTCCCTCTTTTTCTTTTCCTTCTTCTTCCCCTTTTTCTTTCTTCCTTCTCTACCTGTTTCTTTCCTCCCTTTCTTTGCTCTATGGTTCCATTCTTCCTTCTCTCTTCCCTTCCTTCCTTCCTTCTTGATGCATAAGAACACAGAGAGAGACTGACAGCTGTTGAGCAAGACCTTTCTGCCATTCCTGCCAGGATATCTATGTTGTGTTCATCGAAACAGGCCCAGGTTTCACACTGAGTGTATAAATACATTTAGAAACATATTAACTATATGTATTACTGTGTTAGAGTGTCATTTTGTGTCATTTTGGTTGGTGGTGTGCCCCAGGATTTCGTAAATGTAAAAAATGTGCCGCGGCTCAAAAAAGGTTGAAAAACACTGATCTATAGGACACAAGGAAAGGGGCTGGGAGGTAAAAAGGGGAATAGGGTGATGATGATGGTGGTGGTGATGAATGAATGTGTGATTCAGCTGCCAAAATGCAACCAAGATACCATGATACACTTCAGTTCAGACAAGTCACACCTCCAATGAGAATCCAGCAAGGTAGACTGCTCTGTTGATTTCCATCAACAAATCAGCTTTTTCATCTCCACTAGGGGGAGCTGTTTGCTCATGTTCAGTCATGAAGATGAATGAGACTTCAGCTCAAGGTCAAGCTTCACATCCACACACAAAAAGATTCTATTAAAGCAGTGTTTCTCAACCAGTGTGCCGTGGCACACTAGTGTGCCGTGAGCGATCATCAGGTGTGCCGCGAGAAAAGCTCTCTGCCCCCCTTCCTCCCCCCTCCTCCTGCCGAACTCCTGCTGCTTGGGGGAGGAGGAGGAAGGGCCGGGTGGCGGTGAAGAAAAAGAAGAAGGGGCCGGGGCGCTGCCTCCTTTGGCCGTTTCCCCAGCCAGCCTTCAATCCGCCATGGCTCCCACCATGACTCTCGCCCCTCGCTCGCTGAAGCCGCGTGGAGGAGGAGCCCCATCCACTGAAGCCCGTCCACCGCTCATGCTCCTCCTCTGTGGGAGAGCTGAAGCCGGGGGAGGGGGCAGGGCATGGCGCCCTCCCCCACCCCCCGGCTTCAGCGCTCACAGCTTCTCCAGCCTTGAGGGGCAGTGCCAAGCCAGCAGTGGCAGAGCCAGCACAATGCGGGCTTGGCACTGCCCCCTCAAGGCTGGCGAAGCTGTGGGAGAACTGAAGCCGGGGGGAGGGGGCGGGGCATGGCACGGCCTGGCTCCTCCCCCTCCCCTGGCTTCAACACTCCCAGCAGCTGCTCCCAGCAGGCCACCATCCCCCAGCTGTTCTTTACTGTGTTAGAGTGTCGTTTTGTGTCATTTTGGTTGGTGGTGTGCCCCCAGATTTTTTTAATGTTAAAAGTGTGCCGCAGCTCAAAAAAGGTTGGGAAACACTGTATTAAAGGAAAAGAATAGAATCATACAGTCCAAAAATAATGGAGTTGGAAGAGACCACATGGGCCATCCAGTTCAACCCCCTACCACAAGAAGTAGGAAAAGCACAACCAAAAGTCCTTCCTAATGGTGGAATCTCCTTTCCTGTAATTTGAATCCATTGCCCCATTGAGTCCTAGTTTCAAGGGCAGCAGAAAACAAGCCTCTTCCTTATACAAGGGTTGAATGAAAAGTAATGCCTCCAACTTCGTAACTCCTCAACAGATTGCAGTACTGGTATGCGGCAGGTACTGGCTTGTTCAGTAGACTCTCCTCTACAGTTCCATTTTGGCAGGAAGCCTTAGATTGAACCATTGTGTTGTTAAAGTGCGCAGTATGTACCCTGCACAGATGGTCAGTCAATGCATCATAAGCAACGTGGAGTCACTGAATTCTTGACAGCAGAAGGCGTCACCCCAAAGGAGATTCATCAGAGAATGCAAGCTGTTTATGGTGATTGTGTTGATGTGAGTACTGTGCATTGTTGGGCAAGTAAGTTTAAAGATGCTGAGGTGGAAACATCTGACTTGCATGATAAACAAAGAGTTGGACGTCCTGTGACAGCAACCTCCGAGTTTCACAAGCAATAGGTTGACAGATTGATTCAGAATTATCATAATCGACATTTCACAAGAACGTGTGGGTCACATTATTGCTTTGCTTGGCTATCGGAAGATCTGTGCACGATGGGTTGCGGAAACAGAGTGTTGACTTCTTCTATGACGGCTTCAGAAAACTTGTCCATCGTCGGCAGAAATGTAGCCAATTGTCTGGTGATTATGTGGGAAAGTGAATAGTGGTAATTAAACAGCACATTTTAAGGATTATTTCTGCATTTGATTTATTAAAATATTCCCATCCAAAGCCAAGTAACGAAGGTGGAGGCATTACTTTTCATTCAACCCTTGCAAGATCCTTTCATGTATTTATCTCATGTCTCCTCTCAAACTTCTCTTCTGCAGGCTAAACATACCCAGAGCTCTAAGGCAGGGCTGGCCAACTGGTGGCTCGTGGGCCGTATACGGCCCCCTACCCTTTAAAAAAAGAAATCAGCTGTTTAAAGTTTTAAAATTTTATTATTTTTATTATTATTTTTTAATATATTTTTTTTGCGGCGGGGAGGGGCGGGGCAGGGAGGAGGAGCAGGCTCCCTCCTCCTCCCTCCCCCCCGCCAATCGGCGCACTCCGTCTTTGTGAGGCGGAGATGGCGTAGGCGTTGCGGAGATGGCGCAGGCGTCGCGGAGATTGCATAGGCGCCGCGGAGATGGCGCAGGCGCCTCGCCCGCCGCCTGGATCCAGCGCGTTTCGAAAGGTAGGCCGAAGCAGGGGGCTTAAGGGGAAGATGGGGGTGGGAATATATGGTGCAGTTTAATAACAGTAATAAATGTATTTAATTTGTAAATAAGGGGAAGATGGGGGTGGGAATATATGGGGCAGAAATATGATAATAAATTATTTAATTTGGAAATAAGGGGAAGATGGGGTTGTGAATATATGGGGCAGAAATATAATAATAATGTATTTAATTTGGAACTGAGGGCTGTTTTGCTGGGGTGGGCTCCTTTCTTCCTTGCTTTAATTCTTGCTTTTATGTTATTTATTTATATTTATTTCCCTCCCATATATATTCCCTTCCTCAATCCATCTCTCTTCTGATATTTATTTATATTTATATTTATTTCATTCAGTTCCATTTTATTTTATTTTATAATTAATAATGCAACTAGTAATTGTAAGTAAATTGGAGCCTGGGGAGGGGGCGGAGCCGGTGGAGGGGGCGGGGCCAGAGCAGGGGCGGAGCCGGGGAGGGGCGGAGCCAGGGGAGGGGCGGAGCCAGGGAGGGGCGGAGCCGGGGGCGGAGGCAGACCCTAAGGCCCCCCAGGTGATCAGTGACCGGAATTCAGGCCCCCGGTCCCGTAAAAGTTGGACAGCCCTGCTCTAAGGCACTCCTCATAGTATGGTCTTCAGACCACGACTGCAATTGTTTGCTGGGAAAACCTCTTTTCTCCTGTCAACTACTCTAGATATAATCAAAAGGAAAAGGGAAGCGTACTGGGAGTGGTTGATGTTGGTTGTACCTTCATTGTACCACTGAATGTACTGAATCTGGACCTAGGGCCACCTTGAATCTCAATTCTGAGGGAAACGCGGGGTGTAAATAAAGTTAACAATAGAGTTATTCCTGCATCTCTTAGTTGAGCCTGGCATTTTCTTTCCACCCTTTTGAACAGTTTTTCTATCTCCCTTTGTTTTCGGAATGAATCAACTTGTTCAGCCATGGAATATGCTGTCTTGTGGTGCAGTGGCGTCTTCTTCTCTGGAGGTTTTTTAAGTGATGCTGGATGACCATCTGTTGGGAATGGTTTGATTGTGTGTTCCTGCATGGTTGGACTGGATGACTCTTGTGGTCTCTTCCAACTCTATGACTCTATGATTTGGTGAATGGCTTTATTCCCTTAGGACAAGACGATTCCTGAGAAGTCACCTGGTGTTAACCAAAAAAAAGAAAGATCACCACCAAGATCTGGAGGGTAGCATCTCACTGAACTTTTGGTGCTCATAATCCCATCTGAGAGCAGGCAGAAGGTTATTACTGAGAGCTATATACAAGGGTGGGTCAATAAGTCTGTGACTTTTTGAATTCCCCGCCTCTTAACTGAAAGGGCAACACTGCTCCTGTCAACAGGCATCTGTCAGTTGACTCCTGTCAAAATTTGAACAAGCTGCGTCATTTAGTTTGTGTTTGCCAGCCATTGATAGCAGACTACCATGTGATTTGAGGAGAAAATGGAAAAAGTGAATTTTGTGTGGTCATTAAGAATTATTTTTTGCGGAAAAAACTATCACTCAAACCAAGACTAAGCTTGATAAATACTATGGGGACTCTGCACCATCAATTTCAATGGTAAAAAAGTGGTTTACTGGATTTCGTTGTGGCCGTACAAGCACGGAAGATGCCAAACGTTCTGGATGCCAAATTGAGGTCTCTACACCCGAAACAATTGAAAAAATTCACAATATGGTGTTGGCCGATCAGAGATTGAAAGTGCGAGAGATTGTGGAAGCCATAGGCATCTCACATGGCTCAGTGGTTTCAATTTTAAATGATCCCTTGGGTATGAGAAAGCTTTCCACAAGATGGGTGTCGCATTTGCTCACAATCGACCACAAACGCAATCGTGTGACAATTTAGCAGGAGTGTTTGGCGTTGTTCAACCGCAATATGGATGGGTTTTTGTGCCGTTTCGTAACCGTGGACGTAACGTGGATCCACCACAACACACCAGAGACCAAACAGCAGTCAAAACAGTGGTTTTCTCGGGGTGATTCGGCGCCAAAGAATTGCCAAGGTGGGTTTGTCAGCCAATAAAGTCATGGCGACCGTTTTTTTGGGATGCACGCGGTATAATCCACATTGACTACCTTCAAAAGGGTAAAAGAATCAATGGTGAATATTATGGCAACTTGTTGGATCGATTTAATGAGGATTTGGAAAAAAAACCCGATGGCATTTGGCCAAGAAAAAGGTTCTTTTGCACCAGGACAATGCAAAGGTGCACACATATGCAGTTGCCAAGGCAACAATCCATGAATTGGGATTCGAATTGCTCCCTCATCCGCCCTATTCTCTGGATTTAGTCCCGAGTGACTATTTCTTGTTTCTAAACCTGAAGAAATGGCTCGGCGGAAAGAGATTTGACTCCACCAATGAAATCATCTCACAAACAAATATTTTGATGACCTCGACAAATCTTATTTTTGGAAGGGATAAAATAATTGGAGAAACGTTGGACAAAGTGTATAGAGCTCAAAGGAGACTACATTGAAAAATAAAATGATTTTTTTATCCCAAAACCTGTGTTTCATTCAAAAATTCACTGACTTATTGACCCGCCCTCGTAGTAACAACTCACTAGGCTATTTGTGCTTCTCTTATCTCCTCAGAAGAATATGGCTTCTCCTAAGGAAAGAAGGTAAGGGCAGCAGAGAGACCTGCATTGGAAGGGGGAAGAATAAGGAAAGATCGAAGACAGGGACAAGGACGAGTGGAGCCTAAACCTTTAGGACCTCAACCCCCGGGGCGAGACGCTAGAAATAAAGATGGACAAATTTACAAATGCGGGAAAGATGAGCAAAAACCCATCTATCCCCCCTCTAAGGAGAAACTCATTACCAGGAGAGCTGTCAGGAAAGGAAGTGATAGCGGAGATTCAAAAAATAAAAGATCTGCAGGACCAGTTTAAAGAAAATAGTGAGAAGATGCAGGACATAGTAAGAAACATGTTTAAAGAAGAACTGGGCATAATGAAGAAGGAATTGAAAGAAGAGCTAAAGAAGGAAATGGGTGAAATGAAGGAGATGGAAGGGATGCAGCAAGAGCTAAAAGAAATAAAAAAAGATAACACAGCAATAAAAAAAACACAGAAAAAAGTAGAAGAAAAAGTCAACAGAATTGAAGAAACCAACAAAAAGTTAGAGAGACAGCAAGAACTGATAGCAATCAAGGAAACAGAGTTTCAACAAAGATTTAGGGGGATAGAAGAACAGGAACTGCAAGACCTGAAGGGTATAGTAGCAGAGATGACGGCGGAGCTACTAAATATATCGACGGACCAAATGCGGGTCAATATTGATAGAGCCCAGAGGCTGAGCAAAAACTACGCTAGAAAAAATAAACTGCCGAGGGATGTACTAGTATCCTTCACAAGGAGGGCAGTGAGGGATGAGATATTGCAAATCAAATCCAAGACACCTGCCTACTACAAGGGTAAGAATATCATCATACTAAAAGAATTCACCCCCCTGTCCCTAAGTAAAAGAAAAGCCTATTACTTTTTGACTGATGAATTGAAGAAGCATCACGTCAAGTTTAAGTGGGAAAGGATGGAGGGAATCTCTCTCATCTTTAATGACATTAAGAGATGGATCACATCTGAGCTGAAAGCAGAAGAATTCTATAATCACGCTGATCTACGAAGAGCTTCTACAATGGGATACGGAAAAAGACCTGGCAAAGGGCACAATGATCAAATGGGCTCAAGAGCTAGAACACCCAATCCCGCTGAAAACCTGGGAAACATTGTGGGGGGAAAAAATTAAATATTCAGAATTTACGAATATTCTCGAAAATTGGTACAAGATGTTTTTTCACTGGCATCTAACACCATTGAAATTAGCAAGGTTTTACAAGCAGATAAAAGACAAATGCTGGAAATGCGAGGAGGCAAAAGGAAGCTACATCCACTGCTGGTGGAAGTGCAAAAAAGCCAGGGTATTTTGGAAAAAGATCCATGTGCATGTGGAAAGAATCCTTCAACGAAGAATACAATTCACGCCGGACGCCTACCTCCTGAACATAACAGAACTAGAGACAGACAGTAATGAAGACAAGATCTTCTTCTTCCTATCATCCGCAGCTAGAATCAAGTATGCAAGAAATTGGAAAAGTAAGACCCTCCCGGAGGCCGAGGACTGGCTGCTAAAACTTGAGGAGATCATGGACTATGACATAATCAGGAATATAATTCAAGATAGCAGCCCAAGGAGAAGAATAGACTGGAGCCAGCTCAAGAATTATTTAAAGGAGCTAAACACTGAAAAGGATATAAAGAGGAAGAAGGACCATAAAAAACAAAAAGAGAAAAAACAAAAAGGGGAAAAGTAAGAAGAAGTTGGCATAATAATATTCAAAGAAATAGGAAACATCAAGATTACGGCTTGACCATCCCTGTGAAATGGACTGGAAGTGAAATGTCGTAACCAGGGCCGTAGCCAGGATTTTGTTTCGGAGGGGGCTGAGTTTGGTTCGGGGGGCTGAGACTGGGTGGAAGAGGGTCTACCCTAGCAAATCTTTTGTATTGTTATCCCAATAACCCCATTAATGTGGGATATAATGAGCATGGTGATCAGATCATGATATGAATAAACATAACAGTTTAAATACTGTACCAGGACGGCCTTCGCGCGGACCACCCTGTGAATTTCGGGGGGGGGAGGGGGGCTGAAGCCCCCTTAGCCCCCCTGGCTACATGCCTGGTCGTAACCATGAACCCAGCTCTATCCTCTGTCCTAACACCTACTTTACTATCCACCTAATCTCCTCTAATTCTTCTTTAACTCTCAACTCTACTTACTTCTATCTCACACACCCCCTCAGTCTCTACACCCCCCTCTCTTATTCCTGTCTCCCTTTCCGCTCCTCGCTTTTTCTTTTTTCTCGCTACCCCCCCCCCCCTTTCCCCACTTTGTGTTGTTTTATTATACGTATAAAAAAAACCTGTGGAATAAAAACAAATTTTAAAAAAGAAGAATATGGCTTCTGAAAAGTCATCTAGTATTAGCTGGAAAGTTATATGTTAGCACTCATTGAACTTTCTGCTTATTCCATCTTCCTATGCCAATGTGCTATGCTACAGTGCATTGTTTCATTCTGAGTCAGAATAAGATCATTTTCCATAATAAAGGGAAAATGTGCTAAAGCTATACAAGATACTCAAACAATAAAGGTAGCAATTGCTCTGGGTCAGTCTGAAAGCCTAGTGTTGAAAGACCAGGGCTTGGTTGCCAGAGCACTCAATAGTTAAACTTTTAAAACAAGAATTTAACACAGTGTTTGCGAATGCAAATGCAGAACTAGCTCCCCATTGCCTTGTAAAAGAGATTAGATGAACTACTGTTTAGTTTTAGTTGCAGGCTGGGAGAACTAGCTCAAACCCACTGAGTGCTGGAATCAAATACGTCAGGAAATGTGGAGAGTAAGTTAACAGGTTTGGTCATTAAAGGCATGGGGATTAATGCCCTTAACAAAAAAGAGAAAGAAATGTGGGTGCAATGCAATTGTGAATTTTAACAATTGAAACAACAGGACAACCAGTAGAGAAGTGTTTTCATGGCTACTTCGTAACTAATTTTGCTCCTGCTGTGAATCGTAATGTAAATATCTGGTATGCAGGATGTATTTTCATTTACTGGATCAAATTTGGCACAAATACCCAATACGTCCAAATTTGAATACTGGTGGGTTTCCGGGGGGGGGGGGGGTTGCATTTGCCATTTGAATTTGCCAACAATGTTGGATCAGGACCAAACTTGGCATGAATACTCAAATGTGAACACAGATGAAGTTTGGGGAAAATAGACCTTGACATTTGGGAGTTACAGTTTCTGGGATTTATAGTTAACACACAATCAAAGAGCATCCTGAACTCTTGCAACAATGGAATTGAACCAAACTTGGCATATTGAACTCTCATTACCAACAGAAAGTACTGAAAGGGTTTGCTTGGGAATTGACCTTGAGTTTGGAAGTTGTAGTTCACCTACACCCAGAGAGCACTGTGGACTCAAACAATGTTATGTTATGTTGTTGTTTGTTTTCTATCCAGAATCACAATGTTGGAAGGAGGCTCACCACTTTAAGGTCCCTAAAACAGGCATGGGAAAACTTCGGCCCTTTGGGTGCTTTGGACTTCAACTCCCACCATTCCTAACAGCCTGAGGCCCTTTCCTGCTTAAGTGGCTAAGGGGGGAAAAGGAAAAGAGCCTGAGGCTGCTAGGAATGGTGGGAGTTGGAGTCCAAAACTCCTGGAAGGTCCCAGTTTGCCCATGCCAGCTTTCGACAGAGACTTCTTCATCCCCCTTCCCCTTCGCGCCCCTTCTTCCCCCTCCTGCCGAACACTTTTTCTTCTACACTGCCGCTTCTGCCGCCATTTTGATCCGAGGGGGCAGCGTGAGCGTGTTCAGGAGGGGAGGGGGAAGGGAGGAAGACGTGACCCGTGCGGGCGCTACTGCGCAGACTCGTCCCAGAGCAAAGCGAGGAGGAAGGCAGCCCGAGTGGAGAAGAAAAAGTGTTCGGCAGGAGGGGGAAGAAAGGGTACTGGAGGTTCCAATTTCCCACGGCACACCTGATGATCGCTCACGGCACACTGGTTGGGAAACACTGGTCTACATGGATTGAATAGCCTGAATAGCCTGAACTTACCATTAGGTCCCTCTTCATCACATCCAAGTTTACTCAGTTTAGCTTAAAGTTAAGGAAAGTTATGGGAAGCTCCAGAGTTTGGCCAAAACTCTGAAGCAACATCATAGTTGGGCAGAGTGGACAGCATAACTGGGTCCAATGAGAACCAGTCCACTCTCCACACAGGCCACTATTACTCCTTTTTCCCTGCACAATACCCCTTCCCTCTCCCTTGCTGCTTGCCACTTTTCCTGATGTTAGCACAAACACCTGTGACAGCTGGGAGTTCTCATGGAGCTCTGTGGCATCCGGCAGCAGGAGCAGCAGGAGCAGCAATATAAGGTCAAACCTGTATTGGCCCTATTGGATCACCTCGACTTCACCATGCTGCTGCTGCTGCAGGTTGTGGACAGAGTGTGCAACTATCTTCGGGGCTGGTTCAGAGTATTTCTATTCCGGACCAGCCACAGATTAAATGTCCAATGCGGTGTTCTCAATCTCTAACATGCTACAAGATCCCTTTGCAGCTTCTGTTTTTATTACTATTGGGGGAAATGGAAGCATAACACTGAATACTTTTTTGTTCGGTCCTGCTTTTTCACTGTCTCTGCCAAGTGCAGAAAATATGCAAACTAGTTATGGGCACAGTAGCTATGCCGAGAAGTGGGTGTGCTCTGTTCATGTGCCTTTCGTTTTGATTTGCAGTAATAGCCACAGGATTGCAAAAACTGGGGAAAACTTTTAGGAGTCTTTTGTAATCTTGTACATTCGATCAATGATGTCATGTTTTTTTGAGCAGCTGGTGCTTCTGAGACACAACTGGCATGTATTTAAAAAGTAGATTTTAGATTTGCGGCATAGTTTTTCAAGTATTAAAAGAGACGCTTCTGTCCAGTGTTCTTGGGTATCATTCCTCTTCATCCTGGAAAGAAGTGGCGAGCGGAGTGCCATCAGCAGGGTTCCGTCCTGGGCCTGGTTCTGTTCGACATCTTTATTAATGACTTCGAAGAAGGGTTAGAAGGCATGACCATCAAGTCATCAGTACGCTGATGATACCCAGCTCATTCTGAGGTTGGATTCCGGGGCAGTCTCTGTACCCGATAATTTCCATCTCTGCCTTGAAGCCGTCACTGGATGGCTGCGAGCCAGTAAGTTGAAGGTGAACCCGGCGAAGACGGAGATCTTGTGGCTGGGCCGCCCGGGGCTATAGCGACCCAGCTGCCAATGTTCGATGGTGTGGCCCTCTGCCCTCAGCCATCGGTAAAAAGTCTGGGTGTCCGGCTGGATGCCCAGCTGTCCATGGAGGAGCAGATTGGCTGCACCTGCAGGACAGCATTTTACCATCTCCGGTTGGCTAAGCGCCTGGCTCCCTACCTCTCCCAACACGACCTAGCTACAGTGATCCAAGCCACGGTCACCTCGAGGCTTGATTACTGTAATGCGCTTTACATTGGCCTTCCCTTGTCGATGATCCGGAAGCTTAAGCTAGTGCAGAATGCTGCAGCTCGTCTCCTCCTGGGAGCTTCAAGATCTGACCGCGCGACCCCACTCTTGCGCGAGCTGCACTGGCTTCCGATTGAATTCCGGGTCCTCTTCAAGGTGTTAGTTCTTACTTTCAAGGCCATCTATGGTTTGGGGCCAGTGTACCTGAGGGAGCGACTTACCCCTTATGTGCCTGCAAGATCACTGCGCTCTGAGGAGCTTAACCTCCTTGAGGTGCTTTCCCTCGGAACCTGCAGACTGGCCTCCACACAGCGGAGGGCTTTCTCTGTTGCTGCTCCAATTCTTTGGAACGGCCTCCCTGAGGAGATCCGGGCCATCCGCGCTCTCCTGCCCTTCCGCAAGGCGTTGAAGACTTGGCTCTTTAGGAAGGCGTTTGGCCCTTAACCCAATCATACTGTGTGCCATGCCATGCCGCCTATGGTTGTCCCAGATCCTCATCATGTCCCACCCAGCCTCCGTTGAGGGCTTTGAAATGTTTTAATTGTTTTAATGTCTTAATGTGTTTTTAATTTGTTTAATCTGTTTTATCATACTCACTGTGTTTATACATCCTCTATACACCGCTCTGAGCCTCGGAGTGAGCGGTATACTAAATTGAAGTTAATAAATAAATAAATAAATAAATAAATAAAGTCTGCAGACGACACCAAATGGGGAGGAATAGCCAATCCTCCAGAAGACAGGAGCAGAATTCAAAACAGTCTTAACAGATTAGAGCAGGGGTGGGCAATTATTTTTTCCAAGGGGCCACACGAGAGCCAAAAAATATTATGGAGGGCCGCACCTAAAGGCGGAACTGCCAAGTTTTTCCATCTGCGACAGGCGAAGCGTCTGGCCCCCTATCTGTCCTGAAACGACCTAGCCACGGTAATCCAAGCCACAGTCATCTCAAGACTTGACTACTGTAACGCTCTCTACATTAGCCTTCCCTTGACCATGATCCGGAAACTTCAGCTCGTGCAGCATGCCGCAGCCCGGCTACTTGCGGGGGAGCCTGCAATGGGCCGTATCACACCAATTCTACAGGAGCTGCATTGGCTTCCAATTGAATACCAGATCACCTTCAACGTGTTAGTTCTTACTTTTAAGGCCTTGAATGGTCTGGGGCCAGTGTACTTACGGGATCGCCTGATTCCATATAACCCCCTGAGATCACTTCGTTCAGAAGACTCGAATCTTCTAACCCAGTGTTTCCCAACCTTTTTTGAGCCACGGCACACTTTTAACATTAAAAAAATCCGGGGGCACACCACCAACCAAAATGACACAAAATGACACTCTAACACAGTAAGAACGGCTGGGGGTTGGTGGCCTGCTGGGAGCAGCTGCTGGGAGTGCTGAAGCCGGGGAGGGGGCGGAGCCAGGCCGCACCATGCCCCGCCCCCTCCCCCCCGGCTTCACCTCTCCCAGCAGCTGCTCCAGCCTTGAGGGGACAGGGCCAAGCCAGCATTGTGCTGGCTCTGGCACCGCTGGCTTGGCACTGCCCCCTCAAGGCTGGAGCAGCTGCTGGGAGTGCCGAAGCCAGGGGAGGGGGCAGAGCCAGGCCGCACCATGCCCCGCCCCTCCCCCCAGCTTCAGCTCTCCTACAGGCCGCACCATGCCCGCCCCCTCCCCCCAGCTTCAGCTCTCCTACAGAGGAGGAGCATGAGCGGTGGACGGGCTTCAGTGGGCGGGGCTCCTCCTCCACACGGCTTCAGCGAGCGCGGGGCGAGAGTCATGGTGGGAGTCATAGCGGATTGGAGGCTGGCTGGGGAAACGGCTGAAGGAGGCGGCGCCCCGGTCCCTTCTTCTTTTTCTTCGGCACTGCCCGGTCCTTCCTCCTCCCCCAAGCAGCAGGAGTTCGACAGGAGGGGGGGGAGGAAGGGGGGCAGAGAGCTTTTCTCGCGGCACAGGAGGAGGTCCGTCACGGCACACTAGTGTGCCACGGCACACTGATTGAGAAAGACTGTTCTAACCATCCCCAGTGTGAAATCCTTTCGGCTAAATTCAACTAGACAGTGAGCTTTTTCCATCATTGCTCCTACACTGTGGAATGCACTGCCTTCAGAGACAAGTGCTCTACGACAGTGTGTCTCAACCAGTGTGCCGTGATGGACCTCCTGCTGTGCCGCGAGAAAAGCTCTCTGCCCCCCTTCCTTCCCCCTCCTCCTGCCGAACTCCTGCTGCTTGGGGGAGGAGGAGGAAGGGCCGGGCGGTGGTGAAGAAAAAAAAAAGAAAAAGGGGCCGGGGCGCCGCCTCCTTCGGCCGTTTCTCCAGCCAGCCTCCAATCTGCCATGAGTCTCGCCTTTCGCTCGCTGAAGACGCGTGGAGGAGCCCCGCCCACTGAAGCCCATCCACCGCTCATGCTCCTCCGTGGGAGAGCTGAAGCTGGGGGGAGGGGAGGGGGCGGGGCATGGTGTGGCCTGGCTCCGCCCCCTCCCCCAGCTTTGGCATTCCCAGCAGCTGCTCCAGCCTTGAGGGGACAGTGTAAAGCCACCATTGTCCTGGCTCTGGCACCGCTAGCTTGGCACTGCCCCCTCAAGGCTGGAGCAGCTACTGGGAGAGGTGAAGACAGGGGGAGGGGCGGGGCATGGCACGGCCTGGCTCCGCCCCCTCCCCTGGCTTTGGCACTCCCAGCAGCTGCTCCCAGCAGGCCACCATCCCCCAGCCGTTCTTTACTGTGTTAGAGTGTCATTTTGTGTCATTTTGGTTGGTGGTGTGCCCCCGGATTTTTTTAATGTTAAAAGTGTGCCACGGCTTTAAAAAGGTTGGGAAACACTGCTCTACGAGACCTGAACACATTTCACAGAGCTTGCAAGACATACCTATTTAGGCAGGCGTTTGATTGCTAGTGATTCTTGTTAGTTCTTTTGTATTACTGAACTTTTATTGTATTTTAGTGTATTTTTATTGTTTTAATGCTCGCCTTTTCTGTTTGATTTTCAAGTTCTAAACCGCCCCGAGCCTTTTGGGAGTGGCGGTGTACAAATCTAATAAATACATAAATAAATAAAATGTAGGCAGGCCAGGAGTTTGGCTGCAGATATGCCTGCAGGCCCCGCCACACACGCACTCTTAAAAAGTGTGGCAGGGCATGTGGGGCGGCCCAGAGCACGCCTGCAGCTGAGCGCCTCTTACAGCAGGTGCCAGGTAAGAAGGCCAGGAAGGGGAGACAGTGTGTGGGAAGACACCCCTCCCCCCCTTCATAACGGTCCAAATGTTGGGGGGGGTCCAAATAGAAAACAACCCTCCCAATTTCGAGAGTGTCTCAAAATGGATCAGGGCTTCCAACAAAAGCCAGGACACAAAATGGGGCAAGGTTTACCCCCAAAGCGCAAACCTAGTATCTATCAGTCTGTCTAGGACAGTTCCTCTATGGGTTTTTTTTTCTAGTTTAGATATCCCATATAAAGATCACACATTAAATCGCCTTTTTATTAGAAATTTCTTCAGAACAGTCATTTTGAAGATTCTAAAAAGAGAAATCAGAGAGAGAATGGTTAATTGTAACCCCTACAACAAATCATACAAATTCATCATGTACAAATGCAATATGCACATATCTAATGAGGACAGCAGAGGTAAAAGCAAATTTACCAGGTATCTAGTAGGTCCATAACAAACATATGTATTGTATTTTAATAAAAGTTAATACAGCTCTGTGATGAAGTCATGTTGCTTTGTTGTGAGATATATGTATAGTTTGTTATTGCTTATTGACCTATACGTTTGATGGTAAAATGTTTAACAAGCCACAGAGGGCTGGCGGGGAATGTTGGGGCAGCAGGCCCCTGTGAAGGCTGTTGCCGTGGAGACGGAAGTTAGAGCTGCACCTGTTTTAGAACTTTCAGATTTTTAAAAATAAGTCAGTTGGTTTTGTCAGTTGGTGGGAGGGAAGCTGTCTTCCGGAGCTTTTAGAAAGCAGTTTGGTTAGGGGTTTGAGAAACCCAGGTGAAAGACAGATCCAAGTTAGAGTAGAAAACTAACGTAATAGATTTGTAAAGCTTATAGTTGGCGATTTACCTGCTGGAGCAGTTAGTTATTAGGACTGCTTGGTTCTGTGTTAGGAAGTACAGTGGAAACTGTACCCTATTGTTGAAACGTTGTAACCGCAAGATTTGTACCTCTTAGGAGACTTGTTTGCAACCAACTAAGCTCTAAACTCTGTTATAAAATAAACTTTTGAACATCTTTATTACAACACCTCTCAATGTCGTTCATTTTAAAACACAAGCCTTAAACGAACAAGGGACCAAGGGAATCAGTAGTTACTGAAATGGACATCCAAGTGCCACCTCTGTGTTGATGGAGGCAGGCAGGATTTTCCCGGTGGCTGAGGGTTTTGCCTCCTTTCTGCTAGAGATCCCTGTGTACAACTAGTGGTGGCAGCTGGACTAGATGGGCTGAGGCCCGATTCAGCACTTATGGTGGCTGATCTGATACAATTGGTGGCAGCAAATATATTAACTGGTGGCAGCGTATGTATTGTAAGGGTCAAGGGGTCCGAGCCCCAACATATTTGGGCATGGTGGGATAGCCTGCCCTGCCACACCGAAAAAGGAATGGTCAGTGGTGACTGACCAACAGGCCAACCCTGACCCCTTACAAGCTCCTTCTCGAATAAGGAGAGAGGGAAGAGCTAGGACAAATATTTAAATAAAAATTATAACTTTTTTTTACAAAGGTTCTTCTTAGCATAAACACATTTTATGCCCAAGTTATTAAAGAGAAATGTGTAACATCATTATATATGAACCGGTATATGGGTTCTAATAGGTATAACATACAAAAAACAAAAAAGAATAGAAGGGGAATTAGCATTTGAGAAATAAAAAGTGACAAGAGAATCCCAAAGCGGGGAATTTGGACGAACTACATCCTAGAAGGCTACCGTGCTGGAGGAAGGTGGGATAAAAATACAAATGATTGAAATAGAATTATTCAAAGGAGGAAAAGTAAAGAAATAGAACATACCTTGGAGAAAATTAGATGCCTGCACAAAAAAACAAAAGGCATCAGTACCATTATATGTATATTTTAAGTATGTTATGTTATGTGCTATATGTTATTGTAAGTCTTTGTTGAATGTAATGTTGTTTTTTAAAGATTTTTGGGAAACTCAATAAAATAATTTATATAAAAAGGCATCACAAGATGTGCCCTAGTACTATATAGACCTGTCTAGTGGGTGGAAACATTTCCAAATTGGACTAGTTTTACCATCAAGGCATTGCCACTTTAACAAGTAACATCAGAGTTCGCAAGCCTGAGTAATGCCTTGGGAAACAGATAGACATTTCTACATTTCCAGAGTACTTCCTTGTTATCAGAGGTCAAAACATATGAGTGATTATTCTGACTCATTTGAAGCTACCCAAAACATGGCTGTTCCTGGCAGCCTTCTGTGTCTGTGGTTGTGTTGCGGTTTTTGCAACAAGACCGATTCTTGAATCAAGGTACCTTCAATTTGTGTGTCCAAATTCCTCTAAAACTTTAGTGAATGAAATATTACCAAATCTGCTTTGAAAGGGCCAATCAATTGGGGGCCTCCAATAACATAAACAAATCAGCAGGCGGAAGATAACATGGTACATTTTACAATGGCTGTGAAGGTGCAAGAAGGCTGCAAAAGATTGAGAAGCCACCGTTGTTGTGTTAACCATGCCACTGGTTGGGGTCCTCACTCTGTGGAGACTGTGTGTTGATTGACTGTGCACCGACCTCCATACATTAAAAAAATTCACACACAGGCATCTTCCAAGAACTTGGAAGGCCATCATACTCGGACAACAAAGGATCACCTAAGTAAGTAAGCAGTTCTATATAAAGGTTTTCCCCTGACAGTAAGTCCAGTCGTGTCCGACTCTGGGGGTTGGTGATCTTCTCCATTTCTAAGCCAAAGAGCCAGCGTTGTCCGTAGACACCTCCAAGGTCATGTGGCCGGCATGATTGCATGGAGTGCCGTTATTTATTTATTTACTTACTTTATTTCTATTCCGCCCTTCTCACCCCGCAGGGGACTCAGGGCGGATTACAACGTACACATTACATTTAGACACACAAACACACAAGATAGACAGAGGCAATTTAACATCTGGCCACCAGGGGGAGCTGTCGCAATCCTTCATTCCTCAGCGTGTTTCCTGAAGATCTTTTTATGGCCTCGTAAATCAGTTAAATTAAGCCTCCCCACTAAGTGGTACCTTAATTTCCTACTTGACAGATGCAACTGTCTTTCGGGTTGCAAAGGTCGACAACAGGCTACACAATAGGTCGAGAGCCCACCTCGACCCGGGCAGGCCTCGAACTCATGACTTTCTGGTCAGTAGAGATCTTATGCAGCTGACACCCAGCCAGCTGCGCCGCATTCCCGGCTGTGCCACATTCCCGGTTATCTTCCCATCAGAGCAGTACCTATTGATCTACTCACATTTGCATGTTTTCGAATTGCTCGATTGGCGGGAGCTAGGGCTGATAGTGGAAGCTCATGCTGCTCCCTGGATTCGAACCTGTGACCTTTCAGTCAACAAGCTCAGCAGCTCAGTGGTTTAACCCACTGCACCACCAGGGGCTCCAAATATTAATTTAATAAAGGAGCCCTACATAGGTAAAATAATACAGTGAGCCCCCTCCATATCATAACACATGCCACAACGGCAACAGTCCACAGACCACCATTATGAGTACCACTGAATTAAACCAACCAACTTTAGCCTCATCCAACTCTGATCCTCTGACTCTCTGACCGAAGTCTTGACATCAATACAGTTACAGCAACCACCCATGCAAAACGTACAATGGAAAAATTAAGCATTTTGAACACCTACCTCCTTTTGATTTCAGCTGAGTCAGGAAGTCCAAGATTCGTTTGTTGTTTGTCATCGTTGCCTACAAATACATCAGAAACTGCTAAATTTCTAAAAATCAGGAAAATGTCAAAGGTATTAAAAGAAGGGCTAACCCTGTTCCGCCTGCAACTCACAAAGAGGGGTGGGTGAAATTGAAGGACAACCCTCCACATTTGTGGGTTAACTGCTGGAAATGGGCCAGCATTTAGAGGTAATAAATAAATAAGTGTTCTTTCAGGCAAAAAAAAGTTAGTGTTTTTTTATTTGTGGGTTTTCCATGTTCATGGGGATCTTTCACACCTAACTCCCACGAAAGTGGAAGACCTACTGTATACATAAACTTAGAACTGTTTTATACCATACTAGCTGTGCCCGGCCACCCATTGCTGTGGCAAAGAGCAACAGTAACATACCTTCTTGCCTTTTGTTCTTGCTCTCCCCCGTCTCCCCCATCCTTCAGCTCTTTCCTTCTCTCTTTCCTCCTTCCTTCCATCTTTTCTTTCCCTCCTTTTCCCCTATTATTTCCTTTTCTCTATCACTCCTCCTTCCTTTTCTTTCCCTCCCTCACTTCCCTTTCCCCCTTTATTTCCTTTATTTTTCTCCTCCCCTCACCAGCTTCACCCTCCTTTATAGCCTTTTATTACCTTTGTCTTGTAGTCTCTTCTTCCTTCCTGTGGTACCTTTTTCCTTCCTTCCCTCCTTCCTTCCTTCCGGGGGGGGGGGGAGGAGGAGGAAGGAGAAGGGGTTTGCGCATGCAGGAATGAGTACCGTGCATGCGCTGTGCTGTTTTAGCGTGGGGGTTGATGGGAGTTGTAGTCCCATTCGTTTTTCGTAATTTTGATCTTTTTGATTTATTTTGTTTTTCGGGTGGTAAACATACCTCTTTCTGTGGGGGGTTTTGTGGCCTGATTTTGTGTTTGTGGGTTCAGCGGTTTTGCTATCTATAAGCTCCTCAGCACGACAGCTCTCTTTTTATATATATAGACTAGCTGTACCCGGCACGCGTTGCTGTGCCCTATTTAGGAGATGCGAGAAAGTCTGAGTATGTAAGCATTGGAGTTGTTGTTAGTTATGGTATTGGTGGGCTCATGGCTGTGTCGTTGTGGGTTGTTCTGGTGGGTGGGATGTTGAAGTCCTGGGGAGTTGTTGGTGTGTGGTGTTGCTGGCGTTCTGCATAGCTTGTGGATATACAATGTTTTTTGTTTTTCCGTCTGCTGTGTTGATGTAGAGGTTGATGCTTGGAAGTTAACTTTGGAAGTGAGTGGAGGTACTTGAAATCCCATTATCCATGGTGTGTCCTCCTCTGAACTGCAGTCGGATGGAGTGTGGGTCATGGGGGGCATTGTGTGCCAAGTTTGGTCTTTATCGGTCTTGGTTCTGGGCCACAGTGGTCTGTGGGGAATGATGGGTTTTGAAGTAGTACAAATCCCATTATCCATGGAGTTACTTCAAGTCCCATAATCCATGGTCCACCCTCCTCCAAACTGTAGTAGAATGTAGCGTGGGTCATAGGGGCTCTGTGTGCCAAGGTAGGGTACTGTAAATTCAGGCCATACACAATGTCCCATGAGCTGAGGCCTAGTCAGGAACAGCAAGTTAATGAAGCCTTACTGTCAATTCAGGCCATACACAATGTCCAATGAGCTGAGGGCTAGTCGGGAGAATCAAGTTAATGAAACCTTACTGTCAATCCAACAAGCTGATAACAAATGCTACTGCTCGTTTTCTCTGTAAAGCCAGGAAACTAAGATCTGATTACATAGATGCAATTGGAATAAATTGTGTTGGAGATGAGGACCTGTGAATTGTTACCACCTCCCTTAGAATCCCTCCTGCTGGGCAAAACAGGGGTTTAATTGATGTAATGGTCTAGAATTCTCCTCAGATTGTTTTTCGAATCATTGCAATGTGTCTGTGTTCTGTGTGTATTGGATATGGCTTCTGGCTAATCAATAAAATTGTTGTTGTTGTACTGTCAATTCAGAGCGTAAACAGCATCCCATTAAGTGAGGCCTAGTCAGGGAAATTAAGTTAATGAAGCCTTACTGTCAATTTTGGGCATGGTCTGTGATTTGTAGGGGTGTAAATTTTCTGTGGGAAGTGAATTGGGTGTTTGTGTTAGTGCCTCAGCCCTTTGCCTTATCCTCCTCTGACAGTTTATTATGGGTCGGAATGTTCATGTTGGCTGGCCAGTACAGGAGTTATGCAAATCCGCCCCTTATTGGCAGCCAATCATGTTGTCAGAATGTAGAGGCTAGGAGAGTCGTTGGCAGCCCCGGAGGATGCTGGGAAATGTAGGTTTTTTTAACTCGTTGTTTTGGGGGAAAGTTTCTTTGCTACAAACATACCTTGCTTGAGGCCTATTTCTGTTGGCAAGTTTGGTGTTTCTGCGTTGTAAGGTTTCTCTGTTTGGGACTGTCGTTCCATGACGGGAACCCCTTTATATAATAGATATACTTACTACTTGGAAAGGTGTTCTGCCAGCATAATCCATGCATTCCATATCTACACCTGCGAGATGCCAAGCCATCACTCCATCCACATCTCCCTTAGCAGCAAGACTGAGAATGAGGAATATATATATACAGGCGTTAAAAAAACAAGCATCTTTTGTGTGATTTCCCATTTCCTATCTTTTCTATGCATAGTGAACCTTGCAAAACAATCCTCAATCTCACAACCTGGATATAGGGGCTGTCTGAAAGAGCCCTGAGAACCAAAATGCTGGGTTAAGAGACATTTCGTAAACCAAAGAAGCTCTTCTTGTGTTCTGAGGTTTAATCTGGATTTTCTTACAGGCAGAGTTTGGTCCCAGCATTCTCCAGCTCTTCATTGGAAAGGTGAGCTCCTGTTTCACGAAGCAGCTGTATGATTTCAAGGTGCCTTTATGGAACAAAGGGTAGAAAATGACAGAAAAACTCAATATCATTATCGCCAACAACAAGAACAATTTCTTGAACCCAAAGTTCAAGATCTTTTCTTTAAAAGCCTTCTAATACAGACAAGAACCCTCCAATGACTCATTTTAGAGGGGGGGGGGACACCACAATATTTAGAAGGAATATTTAGTATCATTCCCACATTTCCCACCTGAATTCAATACTATTCATCAAAGGAGTGGCACCATATCTGTCTTTGGCATGGACGCTTGCCCCACTTTTCAAGAGGTACTCAGTTAAGTGAATATGTCCTTCGCTTGATGCCACATGAAGTGGGGTGCGCCCATCATAATCTTCACAGCTCAGATTTCCCCCCTGCAAAAGAGAGATAATATATACTCCCATCTGTTAACAATGAGAAGAACTACAACGGTACAATAATAGGCTAAATAAATTGTGGATTTGGGGCTGCGTCAATAGTATAGTGTCTAGATCAGGGCTGCCCAGGAAGTCGATCGCGATAGACCAGTCGATCCCAGGACCGAAGGAGGTCGATCCCGGCCAGATGGGGCGCTTTTCAGAGGGGGGCGGCTTCCCAGCTTCGGCACTCCCAGCAGCTTCTCCAGGCTTGAGGATGGCAATGCCAAGCCTGTGGTGGCATAGCTGCTGGTTTGCCAAGCCATCCTCAAGCCTGGAGAAGCTGCTGGGAGCTCCAAAGCCAGAGGGAAGGCTCCTGGCTCCGCCCCTCTGGCTTCAGCTCTACCAGCAGCTTCTCCAGGCTTGAGGATAGCAATGCCAAACCAGTGGTGGCATAGCTAGCACAAGGCTGGTTTGGCATTGCCATCCTCAAGCCTGGAGAAGCTGCTGGTAGAGCTGAAGCCAGAGGGGGCGGAGCCAGGCCACGCCAAGCCCCACCCCACCCCTCCCCTCCCCTCCAGCCTTGAGGAGGTAGGTAGATCTTTCTGACTTGGTTTTATTATAAGTAGCTCACATGCTGAAAAAGTGTGGGCAGCCCTGGTCTAGATCTAGGGAAGTCATGCTACCCCTCTATTCTGCCTTGGTCAGACAACATCTGGAATACAGTGTCCAACTCGGGGCACCACAACCGAAGGGAGATATTGACAAGATGGAATGTGTCCAGAGGAGGGCAACTAAAATGATCAAGAGTCTGGAGAACAAGCCCTATGAGGAGCAGGTTAAAGAGCTGGGTATGTTTATCCTTCAGAAGAGAAGGCTGAGAGGAGACATGATGTCCATGTATAAATATGCGAGGGGAAGTAATAGGTAGGAGGGAGCAAGCTTGTTTTCTGCTGCCCTGGAGACTAGGATGTGGAACAATGGCTTCAAACCACAGGAAAGGAGATTCGAAGGGTAGAAATATGGTTACCCTTCAAAAACTGGATGGAGGGGAGGGGGAGGTCAGGGGGAAGAAAAATGTATTGTAACTAAAGCAATGTAAAGTAAGAGTAAATGTAGTATAACAATACAATAAAAAATCTTAAAAAAAAAAAAAAAAAAAAAAAAAAAAAACAGGAAAGGAGATTCCACCTGAACGTTAGGAAGAACTTCCTGACTGTGAGAGCTGTTCAGCAGTGGAACTCTCTGCGCCACAGTGTGATGGAGGCTCCTTCTTTGAAGGCTTTTAAGCAGAAGCTGGATGGCTATCTGTCGGGGATGATTTGAATGCAATTTTCCTGATTCTTGGCAGGGGGTTGGACTGGATGGCCCACGAGGTCTCTTCCAACTCTATGATTCTATGATTTGTAGCAACTCTATGGATTCTTCTCAGTTCGGTTTATGTTATTTTGTATTTTTATACAGCATTGAACGTTTGCCTCTCTCTATGTTGTAAGCCATCCTGAGTCCCCACTGGGGAGACAGGGTAGGATAGAAATAAAGTATCATTCATTCATCCATTCATTCATCACTTAGTAGGTGCAGCCAAATCTTACCCTCGCACTGATTTGTACCCCAAGGATTTAGAGCCCAGCCATTACATCAGGGTTACTCTTATAAGTCTCAATGTTTTAATTCCCCTGAGCAAGCTTCAAATATTTATATTTACCGCTTCTTCGATGGCTTTCAGTGCATCCATATCACCAGTTTTAGCAGCAGCACAAGCCAAAGATGGGATCAACACTCCAAGTTCCTACAAAACCCAAAAAACTTTTCAAAGTATTGATTAAATGAGAATGCACACATTATATAGATAGAGATAGAGTTATATAGCAAAAGAAATATAATATTCCATACATTTATTTATTATTTATTAACAGCATCTATATTCCATCCTTTTCACCCTGAAGGGGACTCAGGGTGGATCACAGAACACATACATGGCAAACATTCAATACCGTTAAACAGACAGGACTGACAACAGATAAAGGCATTTTTCCACAACTTCAGCGTCCTGGAGGTTGTGCTTGATTAGTCAAGTCAAACACTGGGTAAACCGTATCACAATCACAAGAAAACAAATATGCACGTTTTGAATATTATTATTATTTAGTCAATAGTAATAAATCATAGGAATCTTATTTGCACTTTGCAAGCATAGCAATAAAGTTTGGCAATAAAGTTTGGCAATGAAGTTAGAACAAATCATAAATTTTGTGTCTTAATACACCATTCATAAACAGAAGTATATCACACAATATAATAGCCTAATGGCAAAACAATACAATATTCCCTGTTTGGGAGATGTAGTCCATGCAAGTACCGAGGCACAGTGGCATTTGCCAGTGATTTACTTTGAGTAAAGTCGTTGTTTTGCCACTGTGCCTCGGTACTTGCATGGACTACATCTCCCAAACAGGGAATATTGTATTGTTTTACCATTAGGCTATTATATTGTGTGATATACTTCTGTTTATGAATGGTGTATTAAGACACAAAAATTTATGATTTGTTCTAACTTCATTGCCAAACTTTATTGCCAAACTTTATTGCTATGCTTGCAAAGTGCAAATAAGATTCCTATGATTTATTACTATTAACTAAATAATAATAATATTCAAAACGTGCATATTTGTTTTCTTGTGGTTGTGCTTGATTGCAGCCACAAGGGGGTGCTGTTGCTCCATCCTCTGGTATTTTTCTGGTATTTCCTTTATTCGGCCATAAAATACCTCCCCACTTAAGCGGTGCCTAATTTCTCTACTCACAACTCACCGCTGTTTCTGAACTGCTCAGATGGACAGTAAGCTAGGTTGAAAGTTGGGTGCTCACGCCAACCCAAGCTTCGAACTGGCAACCTTTCGACTGGTAAGATCTATTGTTGCTGGTGATTAACCAGCTGTGCTAAAAATTGATGTAATGTCCCCAGATAAATGTGATTGGATTAAGGCGATTATATTAATTTATAATAAATGTGGAGATTGGATAAAATATATTATATTAATTTATTAGAGAAGCACAGAAATAACTCCAATTCAAAAAAGGGAAAGGAATGAACACGAACCAGAGAATTCACAGTTTTAGGTTTCTTTCTTCACTATCAGTATACTATTAGAAAGTTTTCATTTTAGATTTATATTTCCATAATGGAAATGTCCTGAAGGCAAACAACAACAACAACCACAGAGTTTGATCTCTGTATTTACCTCTTTGCAATTACTACTGATAAATTTGGCCATCACTTTGATAAAGATGCTGTTACTTAAGGAGCACTGGGTTCCTGTGAATACAGAAGACATTTCACCTCTGAGATTGTCGCACAGCATCTGGAGATGTGAAAGTGAGTGAGAGAGAGAAAAGAGATCAAAACTTCACTGGAAAAACTAACAAGGATACAATTATTAAAAAAGTCACACCGGGGCACCTAGAGATTTTTTTATTTTTTTTAAAAAAATATTTCGGGCTTTTATATCCCGTCCTATCTTGACCTCTGCAGAGGGAGTCAGGACGGCTAACAAATCGGCACCCCATGGTGCCCATACCAGAAACACAAATATACAATTTAACAGCAGTATAGCAATAAAACAGTATAAAACAGTATAAAACAGGGCTGTCCAACTGGCGGCCCCGGGGCCGGATCCGGCCCCGTAGCCTGTTGGACACGGCCCCACCTATGCCCTCAGCCGCCATTTTTAAATTTTTTAAAAATCGATTTTTTTTTTAAAATGGCGGCCGGGGGGGAGGGGGAGGCGGGGCAGGGAGGAGGAAGAGAGCTAGCTCCTCTTGCCCTTTCGGTGCCCCCAGAAGGCCTACCTAGCAGCGCATCACAGGCGGGTGAGCCGCCGGCAAAAGGCTCCTCGGCCAGGCGCCAAGAGGAGTAGGCAGCAGCGTCACAGGCCTGGCGTGATCGCTGCTCTTGGGCAGGAGCCGCCGGGGCAGAAGGCGGCGCCAAGAGCAGCGCCGTCACAGGCCTCGTGACGCGCTCCTGGCACCGCCTTCCTTTTCGCGGCTCCCCGGCCTAGGAAGGGGGGGGCGCCGAAAGGAGGAGTAGGCGGTGCCAGGGGCAGCGCGTCCACGCCAGGCCTGTGACGCGCTGCTCTTGGCGCCGCCTACTCCTCCTTTTTCGGCGGCTTTAGGAGGGGCGGGGCCTGGGCTGCGGGCGGGCCTGGGCCTGGGGGGCGGGGCGGGCCGAGCGGCCCCACAGGTCATCAGTGACCTCTTATCCGGCCCTGGACCCGCCAGAAGTTGGACAGCACTGGTATAAAACAATACCGATCACTAGAGAGAACATTTCAATCAAATCTATGAAACCAGCAAATGTGAAGGGCCAACTGCATTCATCAGCCTCATATCTTAGAATATGATGGGACCCTTCATTGTGGATTTCAAATTTCTGGCCCACTCACGCAAGAGAGGCAATATTTCAGTTATCCTGGCCCTAAACCAAGTAAAGTTGGATGACGGTCAAGCAGCTGAGGCTTTATCCAGACAAGACAGAGCTCCTCCTGGTCAGTCGCACGGCCGATCGGGGTATAGTGTTGCAATCTGTGCTCAATGGGGTTACACTCCCCCTGAGGACAAAGGTCCACAGTCTGGGGTCCTCCTGGATTCATCGCTGATGCTTGAAGCTCAGGTATCAACAGTGGCTGGGAGGGCCTTTGCACAGTTAAAACTTGTGCACCATACCTCAAAAAGCCTTACTTGGCCATGGTAGTCCATACCTTAGTTACATCTAGGATTACTGTAATGCACTCTACATGGGGCTGCCTTTGAAGATGGCTCAGAACTTGCAATTGGTACAAAGATCGGCAACGGCATCTCCCCCTATGACCCAAAGTGGGCTCTAAGATCTGCCAGATAGGCCTTCCTCTTGGTCCCGCCTCCGTCTTTAGTACAGTTGGTGGGGACAAGGGAGAGAGCCTTTTTGGTGGTGACCTCCCGGCTCTGGAACGCCCTGCCCAGTGTACAGTGTAGTGTACAAGCCGCTACACTACAACATTTTAGGAAAGAGTAAAAAACTTGGTTTTTCCAGCAGGCATTGGATAAATGTTTAGGCAGTAACCAAAATTGATTGCCAATCACTTAGCACTTTATATCTGCAATTTGTGCATTCAGCTGGGCTGCTATATTGATTACATGGATCTTTTAACTGATTTTATTTTAATAGAGGTTGCTTTGTCCAATTTATATAAAATGGTTTATGTAATGTATTATTGTTTTCATGTTGATGTGTTTTATTTTATGTATTATGTATTTTATGTATGGCATCTTTGTGTGGTATTGGACCAATCCCAGGATATCTTGACGACTTCATCTCACTCCTCAAATGCTTGTTTGAAAAGCCAGGTTTTGAGTAGTTGTAAGCTGCCCCAAGTCCCAATGGTGATGGGTATAAATGGTGGCAGGGTATAAATAAAGTTTTATTATTATTTATTATTAAAGCTTTGTAAAGCAGAAGGGAAAACCCTGAATCAGATTGGGAGCCAGTGTGGCCGATGCAAGACAGTCCAGCCTCCACATTTTGCACTAATTGCAGCTTATGAATACTTTTCAAGCATGCGGAACGCATTACAGTAGTCAAAGTGGGGCATTAATTAAGACACAAATCACTATGGCCAAACCAAACTTCCAAAGAATCAAAAGTCAAGCTGTAATCTGAATCTTTTTTTGTTTTTTTAAGCTGAGATTTGGAGGCTTTACCTGCTTCTTTTCTTTCCACGAAAGCTGCTTTTTCCCCAACACATATGACAGCTTTGCCAAAGATGCTTCGGGAGTCATATCCCCTCCTGAAATCACTCCAACGTGGGTGAGGTCCTAGAAATAACAAAATATTATGTAGTAAAATGTTGGGCACAATGAACCTAACCAGTACTGTGACAAAACATAGTTTATCTCATGACGCGTGTCACCGAATATAGTATTTGCTGTTTAGGTCCTTGCTCCAAATATCTTTCTACTATAAGAACTCTGTTTGTTGCCACTCCATCCTAAATGCTCACAACCTGGAACCGAAGCCTAGAACAGGGCCGTCCAACTGGCGGCCCGGGGACTGTACACGGCCCCTGAGCCCCTTCCCTACGGCCCCCTAACTCCCTGCAAGACATCAGTTTTTATTTTTGTAAAAAAAAAATTGAAAAAAGTTTTCTATCTCCGGGAAAGGGGCGCGAGGAGGGCGGGGCCGATGCCCTAGGGGCGGGACTTCCCCGCCTGTTCCTCGCTCGCGCAGGGCCGCTGGCGGGCTTGCGCGCCAGGGGATCGGCGATGCCGCCCTCCGCCCGTGTCCCCATGCAGCGCCCGCGCTCTTGCAGCGGCCGCACCTGAAGGAAGGTAAGCCCGGGAGCTTACCTTCCTTAAGGCGCGGCCGCTGCAAGAGCTAGGGACACGGCGGAGGGCGGCTCGCCGATCCCCCGGCCTGCCTTCCGCCCTGGCGCGCATGCCCAGTATCTTGCGTGACCCGCCCCTGGAGAAGCTGCTGGGAGAGCTGGAGCCAGAGGGAGGCGGAGCCAGGCTGTGCGAAGCCCCGCCCCCTCTCCGCTGGCTTTGGAGCTCCCAGCAGCTTCTCCAGGCTTGAAGATGGCAATGCCAAGCCAGTGGTGGCATAGCTAGCACAAGTCTGGCTTGGCACTGCCATCCTCAAGCCTGGGGAAGCTGCTGGTAGAGTGAAGTCAGAAGGGGCGGAGTCAGGCCGCCAAGCCCTGCCCCTCCCTTCTGGCTTTGGAGCTCCCAGCAGCTTCTCCAGGCTTGAAGATGGCAATGCCAAGCCAGTGGTGGCATAGAAGAACCCCATACGGCTGGGATCGACCTCCTTCAGTCCTGGGATCGACTGGTCGATCATGATCGACTTCCTGGGCAGCCCTGATCTAGAGCAAACTTGCCCAACATAACAAACTTTAAGTACTGATGGAGTTTCATGGGGTTAACCTGGCATGATGTCAGTTGCAGTTAATCCACAACCTAATGCATTTTGGAAGATTTTTTTTTAATGACTTTTTCAAATAACTCAGGCAATGCCGGATACCTAAGCTAGTTATAAAACGTATAAAGAATGACAAAAGGCCTGAATAAAGCCCTTGCCAGCTTCCGAAAACACAATAGAAAAAAGGTCATCTTAATAGGATTTCCCTTGGAAGAGATTTCTCAGTTTGGAGCCCAGTTGTCATTTCAGGTGGCTCTTTTGGGTTGTATGTGTCCCTTTTCAGGCATATGAGCCTCAGCAACAGCAAGATAATGAAGAATTATGCCTCCTGGAGGTGTGAAATTCAAGTCACTTTTACCTCCATGTCACACAATTTCCACCACTGTGATAAATGGACAAATAGGTTCTTAGATATGCTGTTCCCGATTCTTGGTATCATTGTTTGGAGTAAAACTGCTTTTGTAAAACCTTATATGAATGTTTACTTACTATTTTCATAGAAATGGGTATTATGTCAACTCATTACTTAGGTTAATAATATAGTAAACATTGCTGTTACTGAACAGTTGCTTAAAATTTCATCACTTCCTTCACCTGTCCGGTTGCATAGGTTGGAGCCACAGAACCTCGCAAACACTGTGTGCAGTTTAGGATCACCACGTTTCTCTCCGTCGCTTGCCTCAACTCTTCCAATAAATCAGGACGGTTGTTTGGGGCATTGCCACAGCCGTATGTTTCCAGTACGATCCCTTCCATTGGATGCTGGAGAAACGCCCTCACCTATTGTGATTACGACATTAATGAAACAGATAGTTAAGTAAACGTACGGCATACTTAGATTGAAAACTGTTGTGTTCTGTCTCAACAAACAAAATAATAGCTCAGTATCTGATACAGTAAAAGCAAAAGCAAAGGTTTCCCCCTGACATTAAGTCTAGTCATGTCAGACTCTGGGGGGTGGTGCTAACCTCCATTTCTAAGCTGAAGAGCCGGCATTGTCCATAGACACCTCCAAGGTCATGTGGCTGACATAACTGCATGGAGCGCCATTAACTTCCTACCGGAGTGGGATCTATTGATCTACTCACTTTTGCATGTTTTCAAACTGCTAGGTTGGCAGAAGCTGGGCCTAACAGCAGGAGCTCACTCTGCTCCCCAGATTTGAACCTTTCAGTCAGCAAGTTCAGCAGCTCAGCAGTTTAACCCGCTGTGCCACCGAGGGCTCCCTCTGATACCGTATGACCTCCATATCTGTGGGGGATACGTTCCTGGACTTTGTGGGGCTCCCTGAAACCATTGATAAATAGTGAATCCAATATATTTTAATGGGATGAGTGGCAGAAGTACCGAGAGGAAGACATAATTTGTACAGAAGGCCCTAAATGAATAAATGAAACTATGGATAAGTGAAACTACATATATCAATTCCATAGATAGAGGCCATATCGTATCTTCTTTTTAGAAAGATGTTTTATATTCATTTAAGGAAACATAATATTCAGATTGTGCACACCAATGTTTGTAATACTAGATATAATTATTCATTATTTTTATTTTGATCAGTTGAATTCATGATTAAGGATTTAAAAATCCTTAATCATGAATACAATCCAAATTTAGGTAGATGAATAACCCAATATGTAAAACATAGATTTGCATGCATTTTCTTAAGCTGGAGAACTGAGCATACATTAGTGGGGAACACAAGTGTATGAAAGCAGGGATGCTCCGGGTTCGGTCCTTCAGTATGTTTATATGTACTCGACACCGCAATTTCCTTAATATTAAAATTCAGTGGAAATTCTGAATTTTGGGGGAAGTATGGGGTTCAATATAGAATGAATAGGTCAGGAAAGATACTAGGATCTATGAAAAGGAAAAAAAGATAGTGTCCACAATAAAATTTGGATATTATTCACCATTAATCAAATTATTAAATTAACTGTTTTGAGAAGATACACTGATTATTCAAGCAACCACATTAGTCTATTTGTATAAAAGTTCTCTGCATATTGTCTTTTGATTTTGAAATGTAAAATTGGAACAAGAGCATTGGCCAAATGTGAAATTATTGGCAATATATAATGAATATCCCTCATCAAAAATGCTTGAGACTAGAAAGGTTTTGGATTTCAGGTGTCCCCCCCGTCCCCCAAGATTTTGGAATATGTGTGTATTTGCCTATATTTGTACTGGCATTGAATATTTGCCATTTTTAACTGAGTCTACTTGGGGAGAGAGGGTGAGTTAAAAATAAAGTTTTATGTTGTTGTTATTATTATTATTATTATTATTATTATACTGACACAAAAACACAGTATGTCACAGAAAATGAGATCTATATGCTGGATTTTGTATCACAAAATCACAAGTCGAACACTTCCCAAGCGTCTAGGACTGTGTGATGTATTTTCGAATGATGCGTGCAGATCCAAGTAAGGTGGCCTTTTGCAGTTGAAAGATCGTGATTTATTTATTTATATTTATTTATTATTTGAACTTGTATGCCGCCACTCCCCGAGGGCTCGGAGGGGCTTACAGTTACATAAAAACATACTACAATCAAAAAGCATTTAAATTGACCAAAAATAGTTACACAATTTAGTAGTTAAATGCTAACCGAAAGAGATAAGTTTTGCAGGCCTTGCGGAATGATGGTAGGTCTTGCAAGGCCTGGACTTCATTTGGGCGGGTGTTCCAAATTGCTGGTGCCACCACCGAAAAGGCTTTACGCCAAGTGGACGCCAGGCGGATAGATTTAACGCTAGGTACCTCGAGGAGGTTCAGGTGTTCGGAGCGAAGTGATCTCCGGGGTTGATAGGGGGTAAGACCGTCCCTCAAATACAACAGTCCCAGACCATGCAAGGCCTTGAAGGTTAACACCATCACCTTGAAGGTGATCCGGTGCTCGACCGGAAGCCAATGAAGCTGCAGAAGGATGGGAGTTATGTGACCTCTCACCGGAGTTCCAGTAAGAAGTCGCGCAGCGGCATTCTGGACAAACTTAAGTTTCCGGATCAGGGACAAGGGCAGGCCCATGTAAAGGGCGTTACAGTAGTCCAGTCTCGAGATGACCATGGCTTGGATCACCGAGGCTAGGTCGTCTCTGGACAAGTAGGGAGCCAGCCACCTAGCGTGCCGCAGATGGAAGAAAGCGGTTTTGCTGACGCTAGAGATTTGAGCTTCCATCGTCAGCAAAGGGTCTAAAGTAACCCCAAGGCTCTTTGTCAATGTTTATTGTTTCCAAATGCCAGCTGAGGTCTTTTGTGTTGGGATCCAAGTCTAGCAAGACATCCATTTGTCTTTTGCATGGTATACACCTTCTACAAATAGGATGAAGGCAAATTTATACACAGTATTTTCAATAATTTTGTGCATGAAACAAAATTTGCTTCCGAACTACCAGAAAGTAAAGGTGTCACTATCTCAGCCACCCATGTGCATAATAATAATTTCTGGAATATTTTGGATTTCGGAATTCCAGATAAGGAATGCTCAACCTGTAGTTTATTGGACATAGCTTTGATCATTTTTATTGAACCACATACTGTAGTGGCAGTAATTCCTGGGAAGATCCTCAGTAACCCCACGTTCCTATTCATTTCAGTATGGACCTTGAACTTCTGGGTGGAAGTGGCTCGCCATACAATTCCCCAGTCAACTTTGAGAAAGAAAACAAGAAGGGAACAAGATAAAGGAGAGGCTATGAAACTGGGAAAAGATGACATCAACACACAAACACATGCAGAGTTTGTAGCAACTGAAGTATTCCAAAGAAGAAGGGCGAAAAGCTATGTAATTCACTGTTCTTCTACTGAGATCCATCTAAAACAGTGGTTGCGTGTGTATGGGTGATACACCTCCCCCATGTTACCAAGAAGACGCCGACACAAGTAGTTGGAGTAAAATATGGCCACAACTCATTTATTGATAACAGGAACAAGGGTTGGAAGCCATACATGGGTCCTGGATCAGGGGTTGGACAACCGCTGCTGTCCGAAGATACTTACATCCCTGGGTGCCACCGGCACACCGTAAGCACGGCTCCCCAGGGGGCCGGGCGTTATCCCCTCTTCAAACCAGGGGCGATACACCACCCCGATCCAGGGGCCATGCCACATGCCCAACACAGAGTTGTGACTGGATAAACACACAACAGCAAGAGCAGCTAACCAAATATTTATTTATTTATTTATTTATTTATTAGTTCCACTTAATATACCGCTCTCTTTGGAGCCCAGAGCGGTTTACAGAATTAAAATAGCAATAAAACATAGTAACAAACATAAAACACAGTAAAAACAAATATAAAACCCAATTAAAATCCCATTCCCCACACTGCAACAAACAGCAGGAGTAGGATGGCGGCGGGTGGCAACGCTACTGGACGGCATTGGTTATGGGCCAAATGCCTGTCTGAATAGCCAGGTCTTGACGGCTCTACGGAATGGCAGCAGATCGCGGATAACCCGTATCTCCTCAGGAAGAGTGTTCCAGAGGGTTGGGGCGGCCACAGCGAATGCCCTCTGCTGCGTACTAGAGAGCCTGTAGACCTTAATACCAGGCACCTCCAGTAAGTTGAGCCCTGGGCACGTAAGGGGTAAGCCGCTCCCTCAGGTACACTGGCCCCAAACCATATAAGGCCTTGAAAGTTAAAACTAACACTAAATACAAGACAAGATGAACACCAAACAACAACAAGATAAGCTAACAAATGTGAAGTAATACTACATGCAGGGAGAGTGGATGGAAAAGCTGATGCAGGCCCAGTGCCTGCTGGTAGGCTTAAGTAGGCTGCCCGGGCAGAAGAGAGGGCTGGCCCCAGGCCAGGGCGGGGCCAGCCCCACATTTGGGCAGCTGGCTCTGGTGGCGGGAAAATCTCCCGCCACCCAGGGGGCTTCTGGGAGGAAGAAGCCCCCTCCCGATCCAAAAGGCCGGCGAGGACACCCAGCGCCGCAATCTGCTCAGCCCGGTAAGTCGGGCCAAGCCATTTCTCAGCCTGTAGGTGCCCAGATGTTTTGGCATTCAACTCCCTTGATATCGTATGAGCTTGAAACCAGGTCAGTTTTAAAATATAATTCTAAACGAGGCCTCACATTAACTTGTCAAACCTTAAAATAGCTCAAGATTTAAATTGCTCTCATGGGGGGATCCAGAGCCGCAGCAATTTAGTGACACTTACTTCTCATATCCACTTCAGCATTTGCCAGAGGAGGCAGATTAGGAGAAGAGAAGGCCTCAAAACTTCCTGTGTCCACTTTGGTCACCCTGTTTCCCCGGTAGAGTTTATGGTGAAAATAGAGGCACACCTGGAAGAAGAAACGAGTGAGGGCTCCCATGCAATCAGTTCAGCAGAAACCACACTCTGTTCAACTAACCAAGTCTTGTGAAAACTGTAATGTATTCCACATACTAATTTATCACTAAGCAGATTAGTGTAATAACCACTTACTTCCACCATTAATACTATTACTATTACTACCGTGTTTCCCCGAAAGTAAGACAGCGTCTTACTTTCTTTTCCCCAAAAAAGTCCCCCACGTCTTACTTTCGGGTACGTCTTATATAAACTAAGACGTGCCCCATCGCCACGCCCACGCCGCCGCCGCCGCCACGCCGCGGCACACCTCCGTGGCGCAGCTTTCTGGACAAAGGAAGGGAGGGGAAGAAAGCCAGAAGCATGGCAAAGCGCCACTGCGTCAAAGTGACGCGTCGTCGCTCTGCCCCGCCCCGGCTCTCTTCTCCCTCCCTTTCTTGGAGAAAGGAAAGGAGGGGGAAGCGAGTCGGGGCGGGCAAGCGACGACGCGTCAGAGTGACGCGTCGTCGGTCTGCCCCGCCCCGCTCCCTTCTCCCTCCCTTTCTTGGAGAAAGGAAAGGAGGGGAAGCGAGTCGGGCGGGGCAAAGCGACGACGCGTCAGAGTGACGCGTTGTCGCTCTGCCCGGCCCCCGGCTCCCTTCTCCTCCCTTTCTTGGAGAAAGGAAAGGAGGGGGAAGAGAGCCGGGCGGGGCAAGCGACGACGCGTCACTCTGATGCAGCGCACGCTTTGCCATGCTTCTGGCTCTCTTCCCCCCTTGGAGGCCTGGCAGAAAGGAGGTGTGCCATGAGGAGGTGTGCGCGCCGATGGGCCGGTTGCGGCGCGGCGGCGGCGTGGGCGTGGCGACGAGGTACGGCTTACATTCGGGTACGGCTTACATTAGCCGACCCCCCTGACACCCCCGATACGTCTTACAATCGGGGGTGTCATACTTTCGGGGAAACACGGTACTACTGGTGCTAATACAGTAATAGTAACTGTATATGTTGCAATTCTTCATCTCAATCCATGGGTTCAGGAGGGGAAAATGCACATACATACATAATCATCGTCATTATCATCACTATTTTGTGTTTGTATTGCCTGCCTCTCTCCGAATCACTGCAACATATTAAAATACAACATGAAAGTTGAGAAAAAGGGGAAAAAATCACCTATATACGAGTCAATAATGTGTAACAAAAAAAAAAAAGGGCGGATCAATAAGTCTGTGACTTTTTGAATTTCCCGCCTCTTAACTGAAAGGGCAACACTGTTCCTGTCAACAGGCACCTATCACTTGACTCCTGTCAAAATTTGAACGAGCTGCGTCATTTAGTTTGTGTTTGACAGCCATTGATAGCAGACTACCATGTGATTTGAGGAGAAAATGGGAAAAAGTGAATTTTGTGAGCTCATTAAGCATTGTTTTTTGCGGAGGAAAACCAGCACTCAAACTAAGACTAATCTTAATAAATACTATGGGGACTCTGCAGCATCAATTTCAATGGTAAAAAGGTGGTTTACTGAATTTCGTTGTGACCGTACAAGCACGGAAGATGCCGAACATTCTGGATGCCCAGTTGAGGTATCTACACCCGAAACAATTGAAAAAAATCATGATATGGTATTGGCCAATTGGAGATTGAAAGTGCGAGAGATTTTGGAAGCCATAGGCATCTCACATGGCTCAGTGGTTTCAATTTCAATTTTACTCACAATCAGGCATGTAGCCGGGGGGGGGGGGCTTACTGGTACATTATTTAAACTGTTATGTTTATTCATATCATGATCTGATCACCATGCTCATTATATCCCACATTAATGGGATTATTGGGATAACAATACAAAAGGTTTGCTAGGGTAGACCCTCTTCCACCCAGTCTCAGCCCCCCCAAAACCAAACTCACCCCCCAACCAAAATCAGCCCCCCGAATCAAAATCCTGGCTACGGCCCTGCTCACAATCGACCACAAATGCAATGGTGTGACAATTTCGCAGGAGTGTTTGTTGTTGTTCAACCGCAATATGGATGAGTTTTTGCGCTGTTTCGTAACTGTGGATGAAACGTGGATCCACCACAACACACCAAGAAATAGTCACTTGGGGCTAAATCCGGAGAATAGGGCAGATAAGGGAGAAATTCGTATCCCAATTCATGGATTGTTGTCATGACAACTGCACATGTGTACACCCTTGCATTGTCCTGGTGCGAAAGAACTTTTTTCTTGGCCAAATGCGTTTTGTTTGTTTTTTCTCAAATCCTCATTAAATCGACCCAATAAGTTGGCATAATATTCGCAATTGATTGTTTTACCCCTTTGAAGGTAGTCAAGCTTGCAAAACTGCTCCTATCCCTATTTCTTCCATTCAGTTTCTGCCTCTGATACCATTTTTTAAATTGATGAAATAATGGCCCTCAACACATCTGCTTCATTAACTAGGATATACCGATATTTGCTTTTCAAATCTATGTTGTGAGCTGTCTTGAGTCGCATGTAGTGAAAAGGGCAGGATTTTAAATATTTTCTGACAAGCAAAGGAATATTGATAGTACAAACCTCCGGAATGACAAATTGTCCAGCAATCAGCAATGCCCCCAGGAGATTAGAACGCCCATCATTCCTCAATTCATAGATCGGTACCTCAGAAACAACAAAAGACAGCAATCACGTGGGAATTTAGGGTGTTTCCCGAACAGAGAACTACGAACACTACCTAAGACTCTGTACGTGTATTTTAACACCCCATTTTTAAAAAGATTGTTTATGATTTTAAAAATATGGTAAAGTGAGTGAACAGACTTATTAAATACTAGCTGAACCCGGCACGCGTTGCTGTGCCCTATTTAGGAGATGGAAGGCAGTCTGGGTAAGGGTTGGAAATGATGTGGGCATGTGTGTTGTGTGTGTGTATATATGTGTATGTCTGTGTGTATGTATGTGTGTGTGTATATGTGTATCTCTGTGTATATGTGTTTGTATTTGTGGATGTGTGTGTATGTGTGTGTATATTTGTGTTTGTGTGTATATATGTGTGTGTATATATGTGTGTGTATATATATGTATGTGTATATATATATGTGTGTATGTGTGTGTGTATATATGTGTGTGTATGTGTGTGTGTATTTGTGTATATATATGTGTGTTTGGTGTCTTCCCTCCCAGCGGAGGTGGGAGGGAAGCTGACCTTTTTCCGGCCAGCTCTTTCTCCTTCTCGCCCCTCACTCCTCCCTTCATTGGTAGAAGGAGGGCAGGGAGAGGAGGAGAAAGAGGTGCCCGAAAAAGGGCAGCTTGCTCCCGCCTCTGCCGAGATCGGGAGGACATTGCCGGAGCCAGGGCGGCCCTGGCGGCAAGGGAGCCGGCGAGGAGGGGGAGGAGGAGGAGAGTAGCGAGGGGAAAGGATCGCAGCCATGCACAGAGAGTGCGATCCTTCCCCCGTTTCTTTCCTCCTCCTCCGCCTCCTCCCTCGCCGGCCCCTGCCGCCGCCAGGGCTGTCCGGGCGCCGGTGATGTCCTCCCGATCCCGGTAGAGGCGGTAGCCAAGCTGCCCTTTCCCCTCGGCACCTTTTCTCCTCCTCTCCTGCCCTCCTTCTACCAATGAAGGGAGGAGGGGCGAGAAGGAGAAAGAGCTGGCAAAGGTCAGCTTCCTCCCACCGCTGTGATCGGGCGAGATGCGGCTGCAAGGTGGCGGAGGAGGCGGCGGAAGAGGGGGGACGGTGGCGCCCCTCGTCGTAAAGCCCCTCTTCCAATCCCTCTCCCGGGAGCGGCTGGGAGGGTTTGAAGAGGAAGGTGGGTGGGCGGGGGGGTCGGAGTGCGCCTGCGCGATTGCTCTGCCTCTCTCCAGCACTCGCGGCCAGCACAGAACGGGGAGGCAATGGGCGGTTTTTGGGGCTGTTTTTGGGGGGTTTCAAGGTAGGTAGGGGTGTTTTTTGTGTGGTATGGTTGTACCTCGTGGTCTGGGGAATGTGTGTCGTGATTTGTGTTTCTGGGGGGTTTAGTTTGGCCGTGTATAAAGGACATCCCACGACGTCTCGATTTTTATATATATAGATGGCTTTCTGTGGGCAAGCAAATGGCGAGTACTGAATGACATATGTTCTGTATCAGAAACTAGAGCTGTTGTGGTCTATCCCAGTGTTTCCCAACCGCCGTTCCGCAGCGCACTAGTGTGCCGTGGCGAAACCTCTCTTCCCCCCTTTCTTCCCCCTCCTGCGAACTCCTGCTGCTGCTGCTTGGGGGAGGAGGAGGAGGAAGGGCCGGGCGGCGGTGAAGAAGAAGGGCCCGGGGCGCCGCCTCCTTCGGCCATTTCTCCAGCCACCCAGCCTCCAATCGAGGGAGGGCAGGGACGGAAGCGGAAGTGTGCTTGTTTGGGCACATGCACACTAGGTCCTGGGGGTGGCAGATGCATTCACCTTCGTCCTGCGGCGGTGAAGGAAGCGAAGGAGCCAGCTGCTTCCGAAGGCGCCCCGGCTCGGCCCTGCTGCGTCCCAGGTGAGGCCCCGGGGTGCCCTTCCCCTTGCCCCCCCCCGAAGCCCCTCGGGTAGGAAGGGGCCTTCCTTCGCAGGGGGAAAGGGTCAGGGGCCTGGCAGGAGGGCCCTCGGAGGAAGGAAAAGCAGGCTGAGGAAGGCTGGTGAAGACTCCCTCACCAGCCTTCCTCAGACTTCTTCCCAAATGTCAAGGTCTATTTTTCCCAAACTCCATCTGTGTTCACATTTGGGCATCTTGAGTGTTCATGCCAAGTTTGGTCCTGATCCAACATTGTTTGAGTCCACAGTGCTCTCTGGGTGTAGGTGAACTACAACTCCAAAACTCAAGGTCAATGCCCACCAAACTCTTATAGCATTTTCTCTTGGCTATGGGAGTTCTGTGTGGGAAGTTTGATTCCATTCCATAATTGGTGGAGTTCAGGATGCTCTTTGATTGTGTGTTAACTATAAATCCCAGAAACTGTAACTCCCAAATGTCAAGGTCTATTTCCCCCAAACTCCATCTGTGTTCACATTTGGGCATATTGAGTATTCATGCCAAGTTTGGTCCTGATCCAACATTGTTTCAGTTCACAGTGCTCTCTGGGTGTAGGTGAACTACAACTCCAAAACTCAAGGTCAATGCCCACCAAACTCTTATAGCATTTTCTCTTGGTTATGGGAGTTCTGTGTGGGAAGGTTGTGTCTTTCTACCATTCCTGGCGGGATTTCTATGTTGTGTTCATCAAAACAGGCCCAGGTTTCACACTGAGTGTATAAATACATTTAAAAGCATATTTACTATATGTATTACTGTGTTAGAGTGTCATTTTGTGTCATTTTGGTTGGTGGTGTGCCCCAGGATTTTGTAAATGTAAAAAATGTGTCGCGGCTCAAAAAAGGTTGGGAAACACTGATCTATCCAATGCAATTTTTGGAATCAGCAATCCAAATAACCAAACTGAACCTAAGGATGACTAAAAACAGATTTGTAACCCTTTTGGTACTAATGTTGGAGAGTGGTCCCTGGTCAAAGTGGTCCCTGGTAAAAAAAAAAAAAAAAAAGAAGGTTGGGAACTACTATTCTAGATACATCAATAAGGAAGCTGGCTGCTATGTTTTAAACTAACTGAAGTTTTTGAGTTTGGAACAAAGGTAACCCAATGTACGACGCAGTGCAGAAGTCCAGCCACTGCACACACTACCATTTTTAAGTCTCCAAAGAGCCGTAACTAGCATCACTGGCAAAGCTGATTGGACACACCCAAGAGAACAATCTTAACGGAGCCCCTCAATTGCATTTCGACAAGTCTTACAGATCTCTCACAGCACTATTAATGTAGTGGAAATTTTGAGAAAGTTGCAACTTAGAGGCAAAGTCAAAGGATCTCGCACTCTGACGGATGAGCAGCATTATAATGAAATACTTCCTGCAAGAACAGGTGAAGTTTATGTACCTGAGCTCCTGTTAGAACAATGGGTTTACCAAGGTTCTCACACATGAAGGACAGGGCAGCCGCTGTATAAGCCATTGTGTCTGTTCCGTGAAGGATCACAAAGCCATCATATTGTTCATAGTAGGTCTAAGAGAAGCAAAGATAATTTGTAGATAATTCCCAAAGACAAGGATGTACAATCAGTAATAAAAATGTATTTCATATAGAGGGTCAGAATGCTGATCTGAGAATGGAGGAACTCTCTGTGGTTCTGTTGTCATGGACAGATCGCTGCCTTTTTGGTGGCTGCTCCCAGGCTCCCTCCCAAGAGAATTCAAACAAGGTGGGGGTAGGGTGTTGCAAGCAACAATGTATACAAGGAACAGCAGAGTGTAGCTTATCAAAATATATATTCACAATGGATTCAACAGTGCATGATCAATAACATATTACTATTACAAAATCATTCATCACAGTGATCACAATATCATCACCCCGGAGGGTTCCTACCCTTCAGTATCCCAAGTCCAAAATGGGAATGAACAAGTCCGAAATCACAAATGGGCAAGGGGATGATAGGGTGGAAGTCCAGGGAGGTATGGTCGAAAACGTCCAGAGGAGACAAGGATGATGGGAGACGGAGTTAGGAGAAGAGCCGGTAGAGTTCCAGGCCGCAGTGGCAATAAATCCAAGTGGACTCAAACCGCTGTTTTGACTGTATTTGATACATTTTAATGTTGGTTTAGCCATTGTGCTGTGTATTAGGGTGCTTTGGAACACTCTACTATATTTTGACTTTATCTCTTCAGAAAACGTACCTTTAACATCTACATGAATGGAGTTAATATGTTACCACTGGCCTTGAAAAAGACCCTTCCCCTTTTGGGTCGAAACGGGAGTTGGTACCATCGTACAGTGTTATCCTCGTCGGCCTGTCTACTAGCGGTTTGAGTCCACTTGGATTTATTGCCACTGCGGCCTGGAACTCTACCGGCTCTTCTCCTAACTCCGTCTCCCATCATCCTTGTCTCCTCTGGACGTTTTCGACCACACCTCCCCTGGACTTCCACCCTATCATCCCCTTGCCCATTTGTGATTTCGGACTTGTTCATTCCCATTTTGGACTTGGGATACTGAAGGGTAGGAACCCTCCGGGGTGATGATATTGTGATCACTGTGATGAATGATTTTGTAATAGTAATATGTTATTGATCATGCACTGTTGAATCCATTGTGAATATATATTTTGATAAGCTACATCCCTCCCAAGAGAAACCAGAATTGCTCCATCCCTGCTGGCCTTCCATGAGCAGGTCAAGTCCAACAGGCTTTTGGGGAAGGGTAAGGGGAGGCTCTGGGAAGAGTAGGTGGGATTGGGGTGGGGATATAAATAAAGTTGACGATTATTATTATTGTTGTTATTATTAGAAACGCAACAAGGTGAGGCCACAGCAGACAATATCACTATGCTGGCTGTTGTATTGGGTCTCATGTCGATCACTTCCCAAGTGTCTAGGACTGTGTGATGTATCAGCGAATAATGCATGCAGATTCCAGTAAGGTGGCCTTCTGCAGCTGGCAGATGGTAATTTTGTCAGCGCTGATTGTGTTTAAGGGCAGGCCAAGGTCTTTAGGCACTGCACCCAGTCAGGCCCGGATCATCCATAAGGCCACACTAGGCCAAGGCCTAGGGGCACAGCCAAGGGGGTGCGCCAGATCCGGACCCCCCAAATTTCTTTTTAAAAAGTCGATCTTTGGGCGCTTCTGCGCGTGTGTGCCATCCACACCCGCCCGCCCCCTGCCCCCCCCCTTTGCTGCACTCCTCTTTGGCTACCCCCCCATCTCCTCGCGGCTCCACGCGCCGCCTCCTTCCTCCGCGTGCCCCGGGGGCGAGCCTTCCCTTCCTTCCTCCTCCTCCTCGCCATGTGCTTCCCTTCCTCCTCCTCTGCGATGCGCCTGGCTTCCTTGAGTCAAGGAAGCCGGGTGCGTGGCGAGGAGGAGGAGGAAAGGAAGGGAAGGCTCGCCCCCGGGGGCAGGGCTTCCCTTCCTCCTACTCCGCGACGTGCCTGGCTTCCTTGACTCAAGGAAGCCGCGTGCATGGCAAGGAGGAGAAGGAAGGAAGGGAAGGCTCAACCCTGGGGGCGGGGCTTCCCTTCCTCCTCCTCCGCGACGCACCTGGCTTCCTTGATTCAAGGAAGCCGGGCGCATGGCAAGGAGGAGGAGGAAGGGAAGGCCCATCCCCGGGGTGCGCGGAGGAAGAAGGCACGCGGAGCCGCAAAGAGGAGGTGGGGGGGGGGTGCGGTAGAGGTTGGTTTGGGGGCATAATTCCAAAGTGTGGTCTGCACCCAGTGTGCACCTTGACTGGCTTGTGCCAGAGTCCTTGCAGTTCGATCTTTAAATCCTCATATCATGTCAGCTTTTCCAGTTGCTTTTCTTCAATCCTGCTGTCACCTGGGATTGCAACATCGATGATACATACTTGGTCCCCCCACAATTGTGAGGTCAGGAGTATTGTGCTCCAAAACTCTGTCAGTCTGAATTCAGAGGTCTCAGAGTAGTTTTCGCTATCCACTTCTGTCTTATATGCTTATAAATTTTTCCTCATGATTGACATGTTCATTTTCTGAAACTTTTTCAGGCTTGTGATCCCACGCGTTCTTTGTCAGTCAGATGGTATTTCTGGCACAAGTTCCAATGGATCATCTGTGCAATGGTATTATGCCTCTGCTTAAAGTCTGTCTGTGCAATCTTCTTATAGCTGCTGAGTATATGATCTGACATTTTGTCTGCTTCCCATCATCATCAGTGACTTATGATGTTCCTAATGCCAACTAATCATGAGAGTGACTTGTCCAATATCACCTAGTGGGTTTCCATGGCTGAGCAGGAAACTGAAGCCTGGTCTCGAGAGTCATAATCCCATAACTAAACCACGACACCAATCTGGCTCTCCATCAACGTCATACCCGCCAAGATATAACAGATAGAAACTAGGGCATACGTGGCCAAGCAACATCAGAACATCGTTGCTGTGGTAGAAGGTACTAATGAGGAAAAGCATATAAGCTAGGAAAAGCTGCTGAGGACAAAGAGGGGAATTGGGAGAAGGAGTCAGAAACTGGGACATTTCAAAAGCAGCTGAAACAATGAGGCGGCAAAGGCATAATTATCAGGACTCTCCCTGCAAAACCAGGACAGTTGGAAAGTATGTGTTTCTTATAGCCTTTTCCACTACGCCAGGGCTGGACCTAGGTAATTTTAAATGGTAAGCAAACTGTATTTTGGCGCCCCCCAACCAATCACTGATAGATAGATAGATAGATAGATAGATAGATAGATAGATAGACAGATTGAGTGCATAGACAAATTTTGGCCCTCCAGGTATTTTGGACTTCCTACTGGCTGTTTGGAATTGTGGGAGTTGAAGTCCAAAACACATGGAGGGCTGAAGTTGGCCCATGCCATATATATACTGTGTGTGTGTGTATATATATATATTGTATATATATATTCCTTCCCACCATTTCCCCTGCTCTATTCCTATTCTCTTTGAGTGTGTGTGTGTGTATGTGTTGTCTATATCAGGGCTGTCCAACTTCTACCGGCCAAGGGGCCTGAATTCCGGTCACTGATGACCTGGGGGGCCGTAGGGTCTGCCCCGCCCCCAGCTCCGCCCCCTCCCCGCCCCCGGCTCCGCCCTCTCCCCTGGCTCCGCCCCCGCCCCTGCATGCATACAGTCAAATATAATTTTTTACTGAGATAAAATGCAGGGATAAGATATTAAATTATTTTAATTTACTATTAAATATATTTAATTCCATCCTCCCCTCCCCTTATTTTAATTTAATATTAAATATATTTAATTCCATCCTCCCCTCTCCCCTTATTTTAATTTAATATTAAATATATTTAATTCCATCCTCCCCTCCCCCCTTAATGTATCCCATCTCCCCTTATTTCATCTTTAAATATATTTAATTTTATATTTAATACATGAGGGAGATGGGGGGAGGGAATGAGGAGCCCCCTACTTCGGCCTACCTTTTCCAAACGCGCAGGATCCAGGAGTAACCGGACGACGAGAGAGGCGACGACCGACTGAGTCGAAGAAGGTCCTAATTGCGTCTGTGGGCCTCAGCGATCCAGTAGTAGAGTAGCCGAAGAGTATCGTGAGAATACGCAATCCACACGGGATTTCACTGTCAACGCCGGTGTGATCTCGCATTGACAGCGAAATCCCGTGTGGATTGCGTATTCTCGCAATACTTGCTCCAAACCCGGAAGTAGGTATTTTTTTTAATTTTTATTATTTATTTTATTTTTCAATTTTTATTTTTTATTTAAAAGCTTAGGGGGGCGGAGGGAAGGGGCTGAGGGGCCTTATACAGCCCCCGGGCCACCAGTTGGACAGCCCTGGTCTATATCTATTCCCCTTCCTTCCTTCTCAGCCCTATACCCCAGAATATCAAGGTAGAAAATCCCACATTATCTGAACGTGGACTCAGATATTCAAAGCAGATATTGTGGGATATAGGGCTGGGGAAGGGCCCTGTGTTTTCCCTCCCCCTCTTCCTATTCTTTGTGTGGGTCTGTCCATTCCCCATCCTTCCTTCCTCCTCACCCTTTTCCTTGCCCCTTCCTATTCTCTTTCCCCTTCGTACCTTCCCGATCCTCCCTCTCTCCCTGCCCCCCTCTTCCTATTCTCTTTTTGTGTGTACGTATATATATGTGTATCAGGTCTAGGCTAATTTCGGGAGCAAGGGCCCGGGGGTTGAGCTAGGTGCCCTCTGGCTGGCAGGCTCATCTGGCCGCTCAGTCCTGCTCCCAGCCCTCAGGTAAGGGCGCCCACGTGGCCTCCTCCCTCGCCCCATGTGCACCAGCAGCAGCAGCGGCAACAGAGGGAGGGGGCGGGCGCCTCTGCCCCCTTCTCTCTCACCCCTGCACAAGGCATCCTCGGGGGCCAAGGATGAGATGCGGGAAGGGCGAGGGGGAAGGGGAAAGGAGGGCGCCTCTGCCCCCTTCTCTCTCGCCCTGTGCGAGCCTTCCTCCCACCCTGCCGGCACCCCTGGGGCGTGGCGCCCGGCCCTGGATGCGTCCTTTGGCCACGTGGCGCCCTGAGGCGGCTGCTTAATTTGCCTCCACTAAGATCCGCCCCTGCACTAGGCTAACAGCTAAAATAGGTTTGAGAAGAAAACAAAAGTACGCAGCATTTGGGACACAAATTGCAGATTTTGGAAGGAGACAAAGCAAAGGAGGAAGGGAAAAGGAGAAAGAAACTGGTACATTTTAAAAGCAGCTGAAAGAAAGGGGCAGTAGATGAATCAGGACTGTCCCCTGCCGAATCAGAACAGCTGGAGGACATGTTACATTACCAATGTATTTTAATATGCAAGTATAAGAAACCTCGTGTTGCTTAATACCTCGAGATCTTTAGCAATCTTAGCCCAGTCATCTGTCGTCAGGTTACAAGAATCAAGGAGCGGTGAGTACTCTAGGATGCTGTAGATCACCCTTTTCTTTCTTTTAGAGAGGCTGAATAAGACAGAAGTGTATAGGGGAAAAAATTAAACGTAACAGAAATATACACTTTGGAGGTGTCTTTGCTTTTATGTGAAACAACATCCTGGAGAGCCCATCATTTTCTACGGAGGGAGGAAGGCACAAGGGAAAACTAGAGGCTGGTCACATAGGCAATCCTGGAACCCATTTGAGGTCAGGATGGTGATTACACAAACCACAGAGCACTGGTGCACATCAAGGGCTCTATCTTTTATGGTGACATATTTTTTGTTGCCCAATCGTTCCGGCTTGAAGCTACCTTCGAACTGCATTAAATGGTCAGTGTAGATGGGGTCCACGTCAGAGCGAAATGCTTATTTGCAGTTCTTCCCAGCAAGTCTTTGGTCACTGTTATTGGCCTGAACACAAATGTCAGTTCTGCTGGCCTTTATGACTGTTAGCAAACCACTCCAGGCTTTAGTCTGAGCTTTAGTCTCGGCAGTGGCCAGGGGAGCTTTTGCACAGTTAAGACTCGTGAGCCAGCTGCGCCCGTACCTTGGGAAGTCTGATCTGGCTACGGTCGTCCACGCTCTGGTCACATCCTGAATAGATTACTGCAACGCACTCTACATGGGGCTGCCTTTGAAGACAGTTCCGAAATTACAATTAGTCCAACGGACGGCAGCCAGATTACTAACTGGAGCTACATACAGGGAGCATACCGCCCCCCTGTTGTGTCAGCTCCACTGGCTGCCTGTCCACTTCCGAGCTCAATTCAAAGTGCTGGTTTTGACCTTTAAAGCTCTATACGGTTCTGGCCCAGCTTACTTGTCCGAACGCATCAGCCTCTATGTCCCACCTCGTAATTTCAGATCATTCGGGGAGGCCCTGCTCTCGCTCCCGCCAACTTCTCAAATGCGGTTGGTGGGGACGAGAGAGAGGGCCTTCTCGGTGGTGGCTCCCCGTCTGTGGAACGTGCTTCCAAGCGACATACGATCAACACCATCCCTCCTGGCATTCAGGAAAATAGTGAAATCTTGGCTGTGGGACCAGGCATTTGCACATTAGCACAATACAGCACTTTGGACTGGATTTGTAACAGCAAGTTGATGGATATGGCTCAATGCTCCTGTTATGGATGAAATACTGTTTTTAACTTAAGAGAATGTGTATGATGTATTAGTATTAATGTTAATTGTATTTTAATGTGTTTTAATGCTGTATGTTTTTGCTTTTATATTGTATTTATTATGTTGGCATCAAATTGTGCCTTTTGTTAGGCCACTCTGAGTCCCCCCTCGGGTAGAGAAGAGCGGGGTAGAAATGTTGGAAATAAATAAATAATAAATATTAATGACAATCCAAGCCGTTGAACCAAACTATCCAAATAGCTTCAGAGCTTTGGATAGCTCCTTTTAGGTTTCAAACTAAGGTTTTATTTCCCATTACATAATTATAACTTTTCTAGGCCCTTGTAACTGCCACCCTAAGATATTCTGGGATTTATAGTTCTATATTTAGAAATCTCTGGATCTCCACACACTGGCAGGTGACTTGAAAGCCCATGCGCGCGCACATACATAGCAAAAGTCCAGCTGAACAAAGATACCTTGCACCATTTCCACATAAAACCTTGGCAAGTTTCCAGGCTTAGAAAATTCTAAAACAGGGTGAGGGGGAAGAACTCCTCTTGTCGTATACTTTAGATTTAACAGGTGATGGACTTCTCAAAGCGGAATATCCATGTGCACTTACGGAAGCATCAAAGTGTTTTCTGCAAATGGACAGGATTCATAAAATTTGGTGGCTTCGGCATATTCTTCATCGTGTAACATAGGCATTTTTTTCAAGGCCTCCACCAGTTTATGAGCCTGAGGAGCAAGCCCTGGAAAGAGAGAGAGATACAAAAGGAATTGGTCGTTAACATTCAATAAAGCATAACAAGGTAAAGGCTTGTCCCTGACGTTAAATCTAGTTGTGTCCAACTCTGGGGGTTGGTGCTCATCTCCATTTTTCAGCCGAAGAGCTGGCGTTGTCTGTAGACACCCCCAAGGTCATGTGGCCGACATGACTGCATGGAGCACTGTTACCTTCCTGCCGGAAAACTACCTATTGATCTACTCACATTTGCATGTTTTCAAACTGCTAGGTTGATAGAAGCTGGGGCTAACGGTGGAAGCTCACCCCGCTCCCCAGATTCAAACCGCCGACCTTTCAGTCAGCAAGTTCAGCAGCTCAGTGGTTTAACCTGCTGCACCACCAGGGGGTCTTCAATTTAGCACAATGTCTCAAAATAAGAGGGTAAACGCCTCTTATCACACCGTAGATGAGAAAAGGAACGCACATCTAAGCAGGGCTATAAACAGGCATTTTAAAGTTCCCTAGAACTTCCATAGATGGTCATCGTTTTTCCTTTTCCTTCCCCTTCACCCTTTCCTTGTGTGTCAGGCGTGTTTACATTGTTAGCCTACAGCAGTGTTTCCCAACTAGTGTGCCGTGAGCGATCATCAGGTGTGCCGTGGGAAGTTGGAGATAGAAGAGAGAGAGAGAGCCCTCCTGTCCTACCGGGAAGCCCTAGCCGAGGCTCAATCCCTTGCCTGAGTCCCGCAAACACAGCCTCCTTTTGGGAAGTCTTGTGCTGCTGGACTCACCACTTGCCTTCTTGGGCTTCCTCCTCCACTCCGCTCCCTCCTCGGCCTCGGAAGGGTTTGAGCCAAACGGCGGGGACTGCGTCAGGCGGAAAGAGCCGCACTGAGAGAGAGAAGATCCTGGGATGGGACTTCCCCGCGCCCCCCGGCTGCCTGGGGGCAGATCTACACCACAGCATTCATGCAGGGAGGCACCCCTTGGTCTTCCAGGGCTCAAGTCTGGGGAATCCCGGGATTTGTAGTTTGGGGAGGCTCAGGGTAGTGTCAAACTACCACTCCTGTGATTCCCTCGCACTCAGCCAAGGCGGGTCAAGGGGCGTTCGGGACACAGGGTTGAGGCACCTTTAAGCAGGGGCCGAAAACTAACAGGGTTTGCTCACTTAAGGCAGGCGTGGGCCAACTTGGGCCCTCCCTCCAAGTGTTTTGGCCTACAACTCCCACCATTCCCCCTTTCTGTGTAGGCTATATGTGTTGTGTGTGTGGATATGCATATATGTACTGTGTATATACATATTACCTTTTTGTATTACTGTGTTAGAGTGTCATTTTGTGTCATTTTGGTTGGTGGTGTGCCCCAGGATTTTGTAAATATGAAAAATGTGCCGCGGCTCAAAAAAGGTTGAAAAATACTGGCCTACAGAACAGGGACTATCCTTCCTTACTTTTAATATATGTCAACAAATGAAAAAAGAACACATAGAACAGGGCTGTCCAACTGGCGGCCCGGGGGCCGTACACGGCCCCCAGCCTGTTGGACACGGCCCCCGCTATGCCCCCAGCCGCCATTTTTAATTTTTTTTATTTAAAAAATCTAAATTTGTTTTTAAAAAAATGGCGGCTGGGGAGGGGAGGCGGGGCGGGGCAGGGGGGAAGAGAGCTAGCTCCTCCTCCCTGCACTGCCCCCTCCGTCCCTCTCTCCGCGCCGCCCCTGCGAGATCGCAGTGACGGGTGGGAGGGAGGGGAGGAGGAGGAGGCGGGGCAGGGAGGAGGAAGAGAGCTAGCTCCCTCCTCCCCCTTGCCTTGCCCCCTCCGTCCCTCTCTCCGCCCTGCCGCTGCGAGATCCGGTTCGCGGGAGGGAGGGGATGAGGGGCGGGGCAGGGAGGAGGAGGAATCCTCCTCCTCCTCCCTCCTCTTCCTCCTTCCCCCGCCGCGCGATCCGCTGGTGTCCCGATCGCTGTGGCGCCGGGAAGGAGGAGGAATCCTCCCTCCCTCCTTCTCCTTCCCCGGCGCCGCGGCGATTGGGACACCGGCGGCGCCGGGAAGGGCGGGAGGGAGCGCGGGGGCAGGCCTTCCAGGGAGGCCTGCGGGAGAGTTTTCGCCCAGCTCTCGCATCCCGCAAACCTGGATGGCTCGCGGGAACCGAGAACCGGGCGCTCGCTTCCCCGAGCCATCCAGGCCTGCGGGCAGGGGCGGAGCCACGGAAGCTTCCTCACGGCCGCCCTCTCCCCCAAAGTGTCACAACAGCTGTTGTGATGCTTTGGGCGAGGGGCGGAGCCACAGAAGGCTCCCGTGGCTCCTCCTTCTCTCCCAAAGCATCACAACAGCCTCAGAAGTGGGCGAAATCGTCCGCTTCCAAGGCTATTGTGACGCTTTGGGAGAGGGGTGGAGCCGCGTGGCAGGGGGCGTGGCCACTCGACCCCCAGGTGATCGGCCCCCAGAAAGTCCGGCCCTTGGGTCGGCAGAAGTTGGACAGCACTGACATAGAACATCCGAATGTGCTCAAGATGGCAAAAGTTATTAATGAAGGAGAACACGCAAGTTAGGAGACACTGCAGCAGTTTGGCTTTGCCTAAGCCTACTGGGAAGGTTAAGAATCCATCCCATTTTTTGCTAAGTTAATTAAGGATATGCTACTTCTGACGTTTGAATTCTGTTTGAGAGATGAAAACGAAGGAGGGAAATAGGATAAAGAATCTAGCACTAGAATAAAATAACAGAGTTGGCAATGGCCACCTAGTCCAACCCACAGCCATGCAGGAAAAGCACAATCAAAGCACCCCCGACAGGTGGCTGTAAATATCCTTAGCCCAGTAGGCCTAGCAGAAGCCTGGGGAGCTAGGCCTGAAAACAGTTCGGCCTCCATCTTGAGAGGGGATGTCAGCAAGGCAGCCATGTTAGGAAGGTGTTTCTAGGAAAGGGGAAGTGGTTAAGAACTCCTTAGGGTAGAAACAGAGCTGCCCAGGATTGGTTAGGAGCGGAGGAGACAAACTGAAAAGTAGGGTAAGAGTGTCCTTTAGAACAGTGATTTTCAACCTTTTTTGAGCCGCGGCACATTTTTTACATTTACAAAATCCTGGGGCACACCACCAACCAAAATGACACAAAATGACACTCTAACACAGTAATACATATAGTTAATATGTTTTTAAATGTATTTATACACTCAGTGTGAAACCTGGGCCTGTTTCGATGAACACAAAATAGATATCCTGGCATTTTCCCTTCTCAAAAACGTCTCCATCACTGTCACTCGCTTGTCTTGCTGTGATCCCAAATTGCCACTGTCACTTGACGCGCAGCTGCAGCACTAACTCTAACTTTGTTTACTTAGCAGCGTCTGAGCAAATCCAAGATGGCGCGACCATAGGACTCTTAGGTGACACGAGAGTCCTATGGTCCCATTTCTTAAAGGGACAGATGCGCCTTATAGTTTATATATGAATATATATGAATGAAGTTCGAAAATAATTTCCCACGGCACACCTGATGATCTCTCACAGCACACTGGTGTTCCGCGGCACATTGGCTGAAAATCACTGCTTCAGAAGGCAGTCAGATGGAGAGAGTCTTGCAGAACTGACAGATAGAGTCTGAGAGTGCTGACAGAAGAAGTCAGACAGGAGTTTTAGAGCTCTCTTCTGGTTAATAGAGGTTGGCTCAGTGACTGGAATTCTAACTAGAAAGCTCTTAGGGAAGAGTTAGTTAGAATCAGTCAATCAGGCCTGAGAGATTTCAGGTTGCTAACTGTATAGTTAGTGTGACTCACAGCTATTATAGGGGCAATAGTGTGAGGGAAGTTTTAGACAGATACGTTTTGAAAGATAAACTATCTGTGCTAGTAAGGAGTAAAACAACATGTTGTTGTTGTTGTAAGGAGTGCACCCTGAATCCTGTGCTGTGTTTGAAGAAGATTTAGTGTAATGAAGATCTAAGAAATCTATTTTAAAGTAACCACCAAGCTTTACCAAGACATGTAACCATTATGCTTATGTGCCAGTTCTGTTACCAGTTACAACAATATTCTTTGTTCCTGTTTGAAAAGCCAAGCCTCAAAGTGTGCCTCATTCTGCCAAGAAGTCTCCAAGCCAGTTCTTGTGTTTTAAAAGGAAATTCACCTCAGAACCTCCTCACATATTAGTGGAAGGGAATACTAGTTAAGGTGCTTGTGGCTAGCAGAACATTAACAAATCCCTACAGTGTTAGGGTTGGTGGCAGCTACTGAAGAAAATTAAAGTAGAAAAGAAGACTTTTGGTTATTCCCTCCATTGTTTAGAAGTCTTTGCCTTAGCTCAGTGTTTCCCAACCTTTTTTGAGCTGCGGCACACTTTTAACATTAAAAAAATCCGGGGGCACACCACCAACCAAAATGACACTCTAACACAGTAAAGAACGGCTGGGGGATGGTGGCCTGCTGGGAGCAGTTGCTGGGAGTGCCGAAGCCGGGGGGCTTCAGCTCTCCCCCAGAGAAGGAGCATGAGCGGTGGATGGGCTTCAGTGGGCAGGGCTCCTCCTCTGCTCAGCTTCAGCAAGCGAGGGGCAAGAGTAATGGTGGGAGTCATGGCGGATTGGAGGCTGGCTGGGGGAAACGGCCGAAGGAGGCAAGCGCGCCCGGCCCCTTCTTCTTTTTCTTCGCTGCCGCCCGGCCTTCCTCTTCCTCCCCAAGCAGCAGGAGTTCGGCAGGAGGGGAAGGAAGGGGGCAGAGCTTTCTCGCGGCACACCTGATGATCGCTCACGGCACACTAGTGTGCCACGGCACACTGGTTGAGAAAGACTGCCTTAGCTGGTGGTTAAAGGGAAAAAATAAAACCCCAGCTTCTTTATAAGAGTATAACACTCTCTTGCCATATTGGTGCCCTAATTCAGTGTTTCTCAACCAGTGTGCCGTGGCACACTAGTGTGCCGTGAGCGATCATCAGGTGTGCCGCGAGAAAAGCTCTCTGCCCCCCTTCCTTCCCCCCTCCTCCTGCCAAACTCCTGCTGGGGAGAGGAGGAGGAAGGGCCAGGTGGCGGTGAAGAAACAGAAGGGACCGGCGCCGCCTCCTTCGGCCGTTCCCCAACCAGCCTCCAATCCGCCATGACTCTCGCCCCTTGTTTGTTGAAGCCGCGCGGAGGAGCCCTGCCTACTGAAGCCCGTCCACTGCTCATGCTCCTCCTCTGTGGGAGAGCTGAAGCCGGGGGAGGGGGCGGGCATGATGCAGCCTGGCTCTGCCCCTTCCCCCCGGCTTCAGCACTCCCACAGCTTTGCCAGCCTTGAGGGGGCAGTGCCAAGCCAGCGGTGGCAGAGACAGCACAATGCTGGCTTGGTACTGCCCTCTCAAACCTGGCGAAGCTGTGGGAGAACTGAAGCCGGGGGGAGGGTTCAGGGCATGGTGCGGCCTGGCTCCGCCCCCTCCCCCGGCTTCAGCGCTCCCACAGCTTCGCCAGGTTTGAGAGGGCAGTACCAAGCCAGCATTGTGCTGTCTCTGCCACCGCTGGCTTGGCACTCCCACAGCTTTGCCAGCCTTGAGGGGGCAGTGCCAAGCCAGCGGTGGCAGACAGCACAATGCTGGCTTGGTACTGCCCTCTCAAACCTGGCGAAGCTGTGGGAGAACTGAAGCCGGGGAGGGTTCAGGGCATGGTGCGGCCTGGCTCCGCCCCTCCCGGGTTTGAGGGGGCAGTGCCAAGCCAGCTTGTGCTGTCTCAGCCACCGCTGCCTTGCCAGCCTTGGGGCAGTGCCAAGCCAGCGGTGGCAGAGCCAGCACAATGCTGGCTTGGTACTGCCCCATCAAAACCTGGCGAGAGCTGTGGGAGAACTGAAGCCGGGGAGGTTCAGGGCATGGTGCGGGGGTTCAGCATGGGGGTGTGCCAAGCCTGGCAGAGCCAGCCCCCACTCCCCATCAAGGCTGGCGGCTACGGCAGGGGTGGGGCTCCCCTCCCCTCCCTGGTCACACACCCCCAGCCGTTCTTTACTGTGTTACAGTATCATTTTGTGTCATTTTGGATGGTGGTGTGCCCCCGGATTTTTTTAATGTTAAAAGTGTGCCACGGCTCAAAAAAGGTTGGGAAACACTGCCCTAATTAACGAAGGCTCTCTGCGTTACAGTGGTGGCAGCGACGGGTTAAGAAATATAGTCCAAATCTAATTCAAGTGCCTATCATATATGTTACAGTGGTGGCAGCGGTGGGATTTTAAAAGAAAAGATCTGCCTTGTCACCCTGTGTAAAACGTCATACTTTACAGTGGCCATCTCTTTTAACTGGAATGGCTCAATGTTATGGAATCTTGGGATTTGTTGTTTGGTGAGGCATTAGAAGCTTTAGGCAGAGAAGGAAGACTAAAGACCTTATTAAACTTCAGCTCCCATGAATCCATAGCATTGATCCATGACAGTTAAAGTGGCACCAAACTGCATTAATTCTACAGTGCAGCTGCACCAAAATGTAAGGTATTTTTGCACTTTGAACTCTGTTCAAAATGTAAAATGAAGTCAAGGCAAGTGCTGGCAGAGTAAGAAACTGGCCCATTTAATCGGAACTGTGTTTCGGAAATCTGGGCGAAGGGCCTTCCACTGTATTGTCAAAGGCTTTCATGGCTGGAATCACTGGTTTGTTGTAGGTTTTTCGGGCTGTATGGCCATGTTGTAGAAGCATTCTCTCCTGACGTTTCACGTGCATCTATGGCAGGCATCCTTACACCTAGCTCCAACAGACAATTGTTCTTTCTCCCACCCGGGACTTTCCAAAGATATATAAACCCAATTTTCCTAGCTTCCAACAGACCTCACAACCTCTGTGGATGCCTGCCATAGATGCAGGTGAAACGTCAGGAGGGAATGCTTCTAGAACATGGCCATACAGCCTGAAAAATCTACAACAACCCATGCCTTCCAATGTTTTGGAAAGTGAAAAATGCTACAAACACCCAAATAGCAGTACCATGTAAAAGGTAAAGGTTTCCCATTGACAATAAGTCTAGCCTTGTCCAACTTTGGGGGGTGGTACTTGCCCCCATTTCTAAGCCACAGACTCCTCCAAGGTCATGTACTCCATGGAGCGCCGTTACCTTCCTGCCGAAGTGGTACCTATCGATCTATTCAACATTTGTATGTTTATGAACTGCTAGGTTGGCAGAAGCTGGGGTAGTATCATGAGGAATATGGATTTCATAGAATCGAACCTAGAAGGGACGATAAGAGCCATCCAGTAGAATCCCCTGCCATGAAGTAAAGCACAATCAAAATACTCCCGACAGATGGCCATCCAGCCTCTTCTTCAAAGCCGCCAGAGAAGGAGATCTCACCACACTCCAAGGCAGCATATTTCACTGTTGAACAGCTCTTGGCCAAAGCTTCCTCCCTTGAGTCCTTTAGCTTGAACCCCTGCCCACTGCCACTTACCTCCATCACACACGCTGCCACCCATGCCAATGGTGCCCCCAGTGTTGAGCACCAGGACCCGCGCTCTGGCCTCCTCCTTGGTGGGCCAAGCTTCTTGGGAGCCCCATAGGCTCTCGTGGCTCAGGGAAGAGCTCCTCAGCCGCCGCAGCCGTGGGGCACGAGTCGTGGTGCCTGCTGCTGCCATGCTCACTGCCTGCCCAGGAGGATCACAAACATTCAGCGCTGCTTATCTTCCCGAAGCCTTGATCCTATCATCTCCATGCACTTTCTATTTTTATCCGATGCATGTGGCATCTTCCATCTGACATTCACGCTGGTGCTGCGTGACCTCATTCTCAGACTTGCTAGTGTCACTGCAAAAGACTGCCAGGAGACCCGATCCCCAACTCTCTTTGGCTGGGACAAGGCCGAACTGTTAAACCACAAGAGAGAAAGCTTGAGAAAAGGTATCAGTGATTTTAATAGGAAAATCAAGGGTGTCCAAGTTATCTGACATGTTTCAAGATTTTCTGACCTTTTTTTTTTTTTGAGGAAATGCAAAATATTGTTAGAATCACAGAGTTGGAAGAGACCACAAGAGCCATTCAGTCCAAATCCTTGCCATGCAGGAAAAAGCACAATCATACAAAACTATACAATAGTATTACCTTACCTCACACAGAATCAAGAGTCAGAAGGGGCCACAAAGCCCATCTAGTCCATCCCTCCTTCCATGCTGAAATACACATCTAAAAAAAAAAAAACTCTCGAAAGACGGCAGACCAAACTGTTTAAAGATCTCCAAAGAAGGTCTTTAAGCCAACACTTATTTATTTATTTTATTTATTTAAAACTTTTTTACCCCGGCCTTCTCACCTCTATCGAGGGACTCAGACCGGCATAACAGCAAAAATTCAATGCTATACAATTTAAAAACAACTACAACAACATATTAAAATACATAAAAACTCAGCATAAAACCACATCGCCATTAAAACAATTCCACTCAATCTGTAAATGTGGTCATATATTCAGACAATAGCCAATCTCAGCCTATTCTGGGAAGGCTTGGTTCCACATCCAGGTCTTCTCCAGCCTCCTAAAGGACAACAGAGAGGGGGCAGATCTAGCATCACTTGGGAGAGAGTTCCACAGTTGAGGGGCGACCACAGAGAAGGCCCTGTCTCTCGTCCCTACCAGCCGCGCTTGTGTAGCCGGCAAGACCGAGAGCAGGGCCTCTCCGGAGAACCTTAATGTTCTAGATCAGGGCTGTCCAACTTCTACCAGCCCAGGGGCCTGAATTCCGGTCACTGATGACCTGGGGGCCCGAAGGGTCTGCCCCCGCCCCCGGCTCCGCCCCTGGCCTGCCCCCGGCTCTCATAAGAGGCATCCATACAATCAAATATAATCTTTTACTAAGGGGAAATGCAGGGTGGGAATTCGTAAGGGGCATCCATACAATCAAATATAGTCTTTTACTAAGGGGAAATGCAGGGAGGGAATACATAAGGGGCATCCATACACAATTACATAATAATAACATAAAGGTTAGCCTACCTTCCCAAACGCACAGGATCCAGGAGTAGCCGGACCACGAGCAGAGGCGACGACCGACCGAGGCAGCAGCCGAGAAAGTCCAAATAGCGTCTGCGTGGGCCGCAGGGATTAAGTAGCCGAGATTTCGGCAACAGGAGTATCGCGAGACTACAGAAGCCACACGAGATTTCGCTCTCAACGCAGGCGTGATCTCGCATTGAGAGCGAAATCCCGTGTGGCTTCCGTAGTCTCGCGATACTTGCTCCGGAACCCGGAAGTGGGTAATTTTTTAAAATATTATTATTTAATTTATTTTTTATTTTTATTTTTATTAAAAAGCTTAGGGGGCCACAGGGAAGGGGCTGGGGGGCCATATACGGCCCAGGGCCGCCAGTTGGGCAGCCCTGTTCTAGATGGTTCATAGGGGAGAATCCGTTCGGACAGGTAAACTGGGCGAGAATTGTATAGGGTTTTGTAGGTTAAAACCAGCACTTTGAATTATGCCCGGAAGCTAATTGGCAGCCAGTGGAGCTGGCACAGCAAGGGAGTTGTGTGCTCCCTGTGCCCTGCTCCTGTTAGTAACCTGGCTGCCGAACGTTGGACTAATTGCAGCTTCCGAGGAGTCTTCAGAGGCAACCCCACGTAGAGCCCTTGGCCTTCCCAATACTGTAGGACCACCTAAGCTAAATGCATTGCATTGCATTTAGCTTAGGTGAAGTTAAATACAGTATTGCATCATACTGTTCCATTTACTGTAGCCTTTTGCTAGAAGTACTTATTAAAACCATTGAATATTCATAGTTTAATTTAGAGAAAAACCATAAGACCATTATGTCTCATCTGCTGTACTGTTTTTGTCTCTTTCTACCAAAGTTCAAAATTGTGTGGTTGTAAGAGATGCCATGCAGCCACACCATCTGAGAGAGGGGGGCAATCTTCCTTTCCCAAATTGTCTATGCTCTATTGTTTGAAAACTATCTAGGTGACTTTTTTTCTTATTTACATGCCTTAAATCCAAGTATATCACAGATTATTAATTGGCAGGATTATTCAGATGGGGTTTGCCATTGCCTTCTTCTGGGGCTGAGAGAGTGCGACTTGTCCAAGACCACTCAGTGAATTTCCATGATTTACCGGGGATTAAAGTCTTTGTTTTCTGGATTTCTAGCCCAACATTCAAAGCACTATCTTGTTTGTACCTTTATCCAGGTATAAATAAATTTCAAAGACACGTTACATTTACAGAATCCACTGGATGGCAGCAAATTCCTAGAAATAATGCGGGACGTCCATTTTCACTCTCAGCCCTCTTTTGCTGTGCTATGGGGCATGGATTCAAACAGTTGTGGAGTTTCTTAAAGAGCCAAAATGATGAAAATCCAAAATAGTGCCTGTAAGTCCACCAGATTTCTTGAAAAGAGGTGTGTCTGTATGTATGTGAGCAGAGGCGGCCCCAGCGATTCCGCGACCTACGCGGCCGCGTAGAGTGCTATCGCCTGGGACGTTTTCGCCTGCGCAGAAGCACCTACAGGCGCTATAGCGCTGTAGACGCTCTGCGCGCGCGAACATTCTGAGCAGACGCAAGATCTCCCCAAGCGCGCCTGTCGCTTTGAGCCAGCGCATGCGCAAAACCTGCACTGCACGCATGCGCTGGCTCCAAAGCGGCAGACGCGCTTGGGAGTGAGTGCGCTGCTTCTTGCATGCGCCGCCAGCAGAAAGGTGCGCGCCGCGGAGGTGTGCCGCGGGCCGATGGGGCCCGCCGGGCGGCGCGTTGCGGCGTTGCGGGCGGCGCGGCGTGGGCGTGGCGGCGCGCGCGCGGGCGGTGTGAGCGTGGCGACGGGGGGGCGGCGGCGGTGAGTGACGCGGCGGCGGGGGGGGCGACAAAATTTCTTCGCGTACCCCCCCAAATTAGGTCGGGCCGCCCCTGTATGTGAGTAACCACAAGCTACTCAACGAAACAGAGCATTATTTGCTTAATCATTAAGATGGACATCAACCCAGACAACTCTGCTTTGAGACTGAACAGAACAGGAAGGAATGGGTTGTGGTAAACTGTGTGAATCGCAGGTGTTTACTTAAATTCTCTCCTCCACTTAAGAGCTTCTGAGCTACTATCAGATAACCACTACTACATCATTAATCACCACATTAGTTATGTGTTTATCATGCGACGTGCTGTTCTTGACGAAGCCAAGGCTGGAGTTTAAATGGCTGGAAGAAACATTAACAACCTTAGATATGCAGATGATACCACTTTGATGGCTGAAAGTGAGGAGGAGCTGAGGAGCTTTCTAACCAAGGTGAAATAAGAAAGTGCAAAAGCTGGGTTGCAGTTATTTTTTTTTAAAAAAAAAAAACAAAATTATGGCAAAAGACTGATTGATAATTGGCAAATAGAGGGAGAAAACGTGGAGGCAGTGACAGACTTTGTATTTTCTAAGGCTTTCATTGCTGGAATTACTGGGTTGTGTGTTTTGCAGGCTGTATGGCCATGTTGTGGAAGCATTCTCTCCTGACGTTTCACCTGCATCTATGGCAGGCATCCTCAGAGTTTGTGTGGTCACAACCTCTGAGGATGCCTGCCATACATGCAGGCAAAATGTCAGGAGATAATGCTTCTGGAACATGGCCATACAGCCCAGAAAACACGCAACAACCCAGACTTTGTATCTCTAGGCATAAAGCTTACTGCAGACGCAGGAAATCAGAAACGTTTACTTCTTGGGAGGAGAGCAATGGCCAATCTCGACAAAATAGTGAAGAGCAGAGACATCACACTGGCAACGAAGATCTGCATAGTTAAAGCAATTGCATTCCCATAGTAGCCTATGGATGTGAGAGCTGGACCAGAAGAAGGCTGAGTGAAGGAAGATAGACGCTTCTGAACTGTGGTGTTGGAGGAAAATTCTGAGAGTGCCTTGGACTGCGAGAAGATCCAACCAGTCCACACTTCAGGAAGTAAAGCCCAATTACTCACTGGAGGAAAAGGGTATTAGAGGCAATGATGAAGTACTTCGGCCACATAATGAGAAGACAGGAAAGCTTGGAAAAGACAGTGATGCTGGGGAAAATGGAAGGAAAAAGGAAGAGGGGCCGACCAAAGGAAAGATGGATGGATGGTATCCTTGAAGTGACTGGCTTGACTTTAAAAGAGCTGGGGGTGGTGATGGCCGACAGGGAGCTCTGGCGTGGGCAGGTCTGTGATATCACGAAGAGTCAGAAGCGACTGAATGAATAAACAACAAAATCCCATCACCCTATATCCAAAAGTAGAGTTGAACAGTTTAAAACCATCTAAAGCAGGGCTGCCCAGGAAGTCGATCGCGATCGACCAGTCGATCCCGGGACCAAAGGAGGTCGATCCCAGCCGGATCGTTTCTTAGAGGGGGCGGAACCAGGCCACGCCAAGCCCCGCCCCCTCCCCGGCTTCGGCACTCCCAGCAGCTGCTCCAGGTTTGAGGAGGGCCGGGCCAAGCCAGCCTTGTGCTAGCTATGCCACCACTGGCTTGGCATTGCCATCCTCAAGCCTGGAGAAGCTGCTGGGAGCTCCAAAGCCAGAGGGAGGGGGCGGAGCTTGGCACAGCCTGGCTCCGCCTCCCTCTGGCCAAGCCCCGCCCCCTCCCCTCTCCAGCCTTGAGGAGGTAGGTAGATCGTTCTGACTTGGTTTTATTATAAGTAGCTCGCATGCTGAAAAAGTGTGGGCACCCCTGATCTAAAGGAATCAAGAGTAATTTAAAAACTCCTTGTATCCATGGGGAATATATTATGGGACTTTATGTATACGTGAAACCATCGATATAGCAAAACCCATTGAAATAAAGGACTTTGGGCCCAAGAAAACTATTTGAAATTAAATGAATAGCTGGATTTAGGCCAATGTACACACAGAAATGAGCCAAATCTATTTATGTATTCTCTTACCTAGTTAAAATGATTATGTGAAGAGGAGAACATGATAGTCTTGACTTCCTCTGTCATCATTTGTCAAGTATACCTCTTTGTATGATTGAAAATCCCAACTGTTCAGGCCTCCCAATTGTGGGGTGACTTTCTGCAAGAGCGAAATTATACGTTTTGTTCACCATTATTTCCTTGGATGGAAAAAAAACTTTCAAAAATCTAGTTGTGTACTGCCTTTATTTCAAGGCACTACACAATCCTACTCTGTGGAATTAATGCAGTTTGACATCACTAGCTAATTGCTCTTGAATCCTGGGAGAAGACTGAAGATGTTGTAAAACCACAACTTCCATGATTTTATAGCATTGGTTGTTAAAGTGGTACAAAGTGCATAAATTCTCCAGTGTAGATGCACTCCTAGTAAGAAATGTGCTATGTGTATGCTTAGGTTAATCTTTTTCTATTTCTGGTGTAGCAATACACTATTTCTTTGACTCATATGTCGCTCGATTACGACATATGTATGTATGTATATTTTACAGTTAAACAACGAATTGTTCAATACCTTCCACTGGGACAAGAGAAACATTAACTGTAGGAAGAAAAATTACTGTGTATACTCGAGTATAAGCCAACCTGAATACTAATTTTACCTTAAAAAACTGGGAAAACATATTGACTCTAGTATAAGACGAGGGTGGGAAATGTAGCAGCTACTGGTAAATTTCAAAATAAAAATACCAATAAAATTACACTATTTGAGGCATCAGTAGGTTAAATGTTTTTGAATTTTTAGATAAAACTGTAATTTAAGATAAGACTGTTCAACTTCGATTAAACCATTATTCTAACTTTCTTCAATGTAAATATGCTTACACATCCTTCAAATAAAAATAGAGAATAAAATAATAAATGTAATAAAATAATAATATAGTAAAATAATAGAAATGTAATAATAACAGTAATAATTGGGGAGAATAAGAAACATAATAATGTAAAATAATAAATGTCATAATAATAATAGAGAAAAAATAAATGTAATAATATTAAACAGAGTAAAATAATAAATGTAATAAAATAATAATATAGTAAAATAATAGAAATGTAATAACAGTAATAATAGGGTAAAATAAGAAACATAATAATAACAGTAAAATAATAAATGTAATAACAACAATAATAATAGAGAAAAAATAAATGTAATAATATTAAAGAGAGTAAAATAATAAATGTAATAAAAATAATAATAGAGTAAAATAATGGATGTGTAATAATAACAGTAATAATATGGTAAAATAAGAAACATAATAATAGTAAAATAATAAATGTAATAACAATAATAATAGAGAAAAAATAAATGTAATATTAAAGAGAGTAAAATAATAAATGTAATAAAAATAATAATATAGTAAAATAATAGAAATGTAATAATAACAGTAATAATAGGGTAAAATAAGAAACATAATAATAACAGTAAAATAATAAATGTAATAACAATAATAATATAGTAAAATAATAGAAATGTAATAATAACTGTAATAATATGGTAAAATAAGAAACATAATAATAACAGTAAAATAATAAATGTAATAACAATAATAATAGAGAAAAAATAAATGTAATATTAAAGAGAGTAAAATAATAAATGTAATAAAAATAATAATATAGTAAAATAATAGAAATGTAATAATAACAGTAATAATATGGTAAAATAAGAAACATAATAATAACAGTAAAATAATAAATGTAATAACAATAATAATATAGTAAAATAATAGAAATGTAATAATAACTGTAATAATATGGTAAAATAAGAAACATAATAATAACAGTAAAATAATAAATGTAATAACAATAATAATAGAGAAAAAATAAATGTAATAATATTAAAGAGTCAAATAATAACTGTAATAAAAATAATAATAACCCAGCAAAATAATAAATAACTTTGACTCAAGTATAAGCTGATTGGGGCTTTTTCAGCCTAAAAAGAGGGGGGTATAAAACTCGGCATATACTCAAGTATATACGGTATGTGTTATCTCATCGATGATCATTTACCATTATTTTGTCACACAAGTAGTTTTTTAAAAAGCAGAAATAAATCATGAAATACTATGTTCAATAGTTTTATTTTTTTTCCAATCAAATTACAACAGAAAGCAAATACCAAATTAAACATCCAGTGAACTGAAATCCTAAAGTAAACATTATTTTTCCTAGCTGGCTTCAGTGAAAGTTAACTAAAGAGTTAGATGAAGTTGACTTCCCCGTTTTATTTCTCTCTCTTTCAAGCACAAGCTATATTATCAAACCAACCTGGAAACAACAAACACTGTAAACTATACATCTCTTTAAACTCATAAGAGGGTAATTGCTAGAACTATATTAAATTGTGAGCTCCCTCTGCTTGAGAGAAGAAAGAAGACCATCCCTTCTGAGACTGATGGCAACCCACTGTCCTTGAACCCTGACTTTGTTCACCTTATTGCTTCCACTCCTCTGATTCCAACTTGTTGAGCAAAAACCTAAAGATGATGTTCCTTTGCAAGTTCCTCCATGTGATAATTCGCATTATATGACCAAAATGTATAACTGTGAAGAGGAACCAGGCCATGGAAGGCTCCCTTTCTGGGCTACAACTATCACAATCCTTCAGTCAACGTTGTATTTCTGGTTGAGAGAATCTCTTTGCTGGGTTGTTATAGGTTTTCCGGGCTGTATGGCCATATTCCAGAAGTATTCTCTCCTGACGTTTCTCCTGCATCTATGGCAGGCATCCTCAGAGGTAGTGACGATGCCTGCTATAGATGCAGGTGATATAGTATAAAACTAATAAAGGTTATCATGAAAATATATTTTGCAAATTCTCATAGGCTGATATATCGGTTGGAGATTCCACAAATCAAAGTATACATTAGCCTATAACGAGATTCTATACAATATGAGACCCAAATTCCAAAATCCTCGGGTCCGGTGTATTTGGTCTACTCCCACCATGGATGTTTCTCCTGTGACGTTGTATATTGCACTGTGATTTTCGCCGCTTGAGTAAGCCCACCAGGGCGAAACGGATCGGGCCCCGCAGTTCCACCGTCGCGGCCCTCCCAGCGTCCGTTTTGGCTGCTTATTGGGCTCTATCAGGACCCTATTCCATCACGTCTGGACAATGGTCGAATTTGGTACTTCTATTGGGACAAACCGAACTTTCATTCACAAACCTTTACATTCCGAGACTGCGGGGGACTTTATATCCACGGATCATTTGAACTTTGAGTGCTACCCCAACCTTGATGACTTTCCCTCCACTCCGGTCTGTATACTGTTCCCTTTGTATTTTTCTCCAGTCGTACCCCTTCATGATGATTTAGACGTGTTTTGGAATTTGGGTCTCATATTGTATAGCATCTCGTTATATGCTAATGTATACTTTGATTTGTGGAATCTCCAACCGATATATCAGCCTATGAGAATTTGCAAAATATATTTTCATGATAACCTTTATTAGTTTTATACTATATGTCCTTTTGTGGTATAGTAGTTACATCTCTGCAGCTACTGTTTGTGTTTCATAGATGCAGGTGAAACATCAGGAGAGAATGCTTCTGGAATATGGCCATACAGCCTGGAAAACCTACAACAATCCAGTGATTCTGGCCATGAAAGCCTTCAATGTGTAAATGTGCTTACGCATCCTTCAAAGAAAAATAACGAGAGTAAAATAATAAATGTAATAAAAAATAATAATAGAGTAAAATAATGGAAATGTAATAATAACAGTAATAATTGGGTAAAATAAGAAACATAATAATAAATGTAATAACAACAACAATAATAGAGGAAAAAATAAATGTAATAATATTAAAGAGAGTAAAATAATAAATGTAATAAAAATAATAATAGAGTAAAATAATGGAAATGTAATTATAACAGTAATAATTGGGTAAAATAAGAAACATAATAATAACAGTAAAATAATAAACGTAATAACAATAATAATAGAGGAAAAAATAAATGTAATAATATTAAAGAGAGTAAAATAATAAATGTAATAAAAATAATAGAGGAAAATAATGGAAATGTAATAACAATTGATAAAATAAGAAACATAATAACAGTAAAATAATAAATGTAATAACAATAATAATAGAGGAAAAATAAATGTAATAATATTAAAGGGAGTAAAATAATAAATGTAATAAAAATAATAATAGAGTAAAATAATGGAAATGTAATTATAACAGTAATAATTGGGTAAAATAAGAAACATAATAATAAATGTAATAACAACAATAATAATAGAGAAAAAATAAATGTAATAGAATTAAAGAGAGTAAAATAATAAATGTAATAAAAATAATAATAGAGTAAAATAATGGAAATGTAATTATAACAGTAATAATTGGGTAAAATAAGAAACATAATAATAACAGTAAAATAATAAACGTAATAACAATAATAATAGAGGAAAAAATAAATGTAATAATATTAAAGAGAGTAAAATAATAAATGTAATAAAAATAATAGAGGAAAATAATGGAAATGTAATAACAATGGATAAAATAAGAAACACAATAATAGAGGAGTAAAATAATAAATGTAATAACAATAATAATAGAGGAAAAATAAATGTAATAATATTAAAGGGAGTAAAATAATAAATGTAATAAAAATAATAATAGAGTAAAATAATGCAACTGTAATAAGCATAGTAAATAGAGTAAAAATAAGAAATACAATCTCCTTGCTGTAGGCCAAGAAAGCACATTTCCCAAGAAACTTATAAATGAGTGGAGGAAGAGGGTTTTGGTTTGGTTTTTTTTTTGGACTACAGCTCCCAGAATCCTCTAGCCAACATGAACAGTAGATGTGGAATACCCAAAATTCCAGAAACAGCAGTCCCAAAAGTAGCCGCTGTCTTGCCCCTTCAGACGTCTGCCTGACACTTATACACATCAAAAGGAGTAAAGCTAGGCTTCGAAATAACAGGACAGAACTCCTAATGTTCAGAACTCTTACGTATTTGGGGACTTCTAGTTCTAAGATGTCTAAGACAGCATAGTAAATGATAAGGGCTTATGTCTGTAATGTCTGCAGAGCTAAAGTTCTCCACCCCATCAATACCATACAGCTAACATGTGAACAGGATATTATCCAGAATTCAATTAAGGCCCATTTAGAGAGAACAGAGAAGTTCATTTTTTTTTCCTATGGCACTCTTATAGATAAGTTGCTTCTTGGAACAATGTAAATCTTATATAAAACAACAAGCAGTCAAACGAGACTTCTTTCCAGTAAAGTGTGCATAAGACCCTCACACATTCAATAAAACCAGGTTATGCAACTGGTACAGACAACTGTTCATTCCTCTTGCCTGCCGCAGGTCCGACTGGTCAATGAGAAGGCTTGGCTTCAGCTAATGGGGGGAGGGAAAGAAATTTTAGTCTGAAATTACCAAACTTGAGAACAATATTATAAGAAATCCTTGCCTTTTTGGTTAGTCCTGGGTAGGAGCGGACAACTAGTTGGACTACAATCACACAATCCCTTGCCATTGCTAATGATGGCTATGGGTGATAGGAAATACAATTCAGTATCACCGGGAAGGCCACAACTCCATAGCACTGCACCAACATATAATTGGAGTTATGTATTTATTTATTTATTTATTTATTTATTCGTACTTATCCGCTGCCCTTCCCCGGGGGCTCGGGGCGGCTAACAGTATCATCATAAAACAGTCAAACATACACATCTAAAAACAGGATAAAATACACCTAAAAATACAGTAAAATAACATAAAACCAGAACAGATAATCGACTGTTGACTATGGCGGCACGTAACAGGGAAAAATTCACCCGGCTCCGAACGCCTGCTGGAAGAGCAAAGTCTTCAATGCCTTCCGAAATGGAAGAATATCCTGCAAAGCACGAATGTCTGCCGGCAGCAGGTTCCAGAGCGCTGGAGCCACTATGGAGAAAGCCCGCCAGCGAGTTGCCGTCAGATGATACACTTTGGGGGAGGGAATGACCAGGAGATTCTGATCCTCAGAACGTAACGATCTGGTGGGACAATACGGGATAAGGCGGTCCCGCAAGTACACTGGCCACAGACCATGTAAGGCCTTAAAAGTTAGAACTAACACTTTGAAGGTGATCCGGCATTCTGCCGGTAGCCAGTGCAGTTCGCGCAGAATGGGCGTGATGTGAACGCTCACCGAGCTCCCGGTGAGGAGCCGGGCTGCTGCGTTCTGCACCAGCTTGAGCTTCCGGATCACCGACAGAGGAAGGCCAATGTACACAGCGTTACAGTAGTCTAGCCTCGAGATGACTGTGGCTTGGATCACTGTGGCCAGGTCGTGGCGGGACAGGTAGGGGGCCAGCTTCCTTGCCTGGCAAAGATGGAAAAATGCCATTCTGCTGACGGCGGATACGTGTGCCTCCATCAACAGCAGAGGGTTACCCCAAGGCCCTTAACAACAGACGATGGACGAAAAGTCACGCCGTCCAGGGTCGGAAGCTGGATATCCCTACCACCCGGGCAACCAAGCTACAGGATCTCCATCTTCAACCTACTGGCTCGTAGCCATCCAGTAACGGCCTCAAGGCAGCGATGGAAATTATTGGGTACGGATTCGGCCCGGCTGTCCATCTTCAGAATGAGCTGGGTGTCATCAGCGTACTGATGGCATCCAAGCCCAAAGCGATGGAAATTATTGGGTACGGATTCGGCCCGGCTGTCCATCTTCAGAATGAGCTGGGTGTCATCAGCGTACTGATGGCATCCAAGCCCAAAGCGATGGAAATTATTGGGTACAGATTCGGCCCGGCTGTCCATCTTCAGAATGAGCTGGGTGTCATCAGCGTACTGATGGCATCCAAGCCCAAAGCGATGGAAATTATTGGCACGATTCGGCCCGGCTGTCCATCTTCAGAATGAGCTGGGTGTCATCAGCGTACTGATGGCATCCAAGCCCAAAGCGATGGAAATTATTGGGTACGGATTCGGCCCGGCTGTCCATCTTCAGAATGAGCTGGGTGTCATCAGCATACTGATGGCATCCAAGCCCAAGGATGGGAAATTATTGGGTACGGATTCGGCCCGGCTGTCCATCTTCAGAATGAGCTGGGTGTCATCACCGTACTGATGGCATCCAAGCCCAAAGCGATGGAAATTATTGGGTACGGATTCGGCCCGGCTGTCCATCTTCAGAATGAGCTGGGTGTCATCAGCGTACTGATGGCATCCAAGCCCAAAGCGATGGAAATTATTGGGTACAGATTCGGCCCGGCTGTCCATCTTCAGAATGAGCTGGGTGTCATCAGCGTACTGATGGCATCCAAGCCCAAAGCTACGCACCAGCTGGGCAAGTGGTCGCATGTAGATGTTAAATACACTTGAATGCAGCCATATTCTAGTTTTGGATAAGGTAATATAGTAGAGTATTTCAGAATTACACAATTATGGAGAACCAGAGTTAGATGTATTACATCTGCAGGGTGTTTGAAGGACTCTGCTACTTTTGCCTGTTTAATTTAAATGGCCATATTTTCCCAAGATATAAATGGATGGAGGCAGAGCATGAGAGTTAAATCCTACCTGATTCCATTCATATACGTTTGCATACCACTTGGGAGGAATCACATTGCGAGGTTTTGATTTGCAGATCAAGCTAGAGAAAGACAAAGTGAGTAAAGGACAAATTATGAGGACTGATATGTCTTTTAAATTTAAAATTCATCATATTCCTTGAGTTCTGTTTACTTTTTTTTAACAACATTAATATTTAACTCTAATGTTTGTATATTTTTCAGGTTTTAAATTGTATCTCATTTGGTTTTACAGTAAGCCAATTGAGTCTCTTGCGTACAGAGATAAACTATGGTACAAAATATTATTATGAATATGATTATTATTATTAGAAACACAACAAGATTAGTGCACAGCAAACAAGGTCACTCTTCTGGCTGTTGCATTGGATCACACGTCGGACACTTCCCAAGTGTCTCGGACTGTGTGATGTATCGGCGAATAATGCAAGCAGATCCCATTAGGGTGGTCTTTTGTAGCTGACAGATGGTAATTTTGTCAGTGCCAACTATGTTTAAGTGCAGACCAAGGTGTTTAGGTACTGCATCCAGTGTGCCGATCACATTAATATTATTATTTACAGCATTACGCCCTTCTCACAGCCTGGTTCTGCTCTCTATGCGGCTACTAATCATGTGAGAAAGAACACTTCATGAGACATTAGTCACCTCGCTAGTCTCTACAACTAAAGGTGTATCTCCACTGTAGAATTCCATGGCTCGATGCTATGGAATCCTGGAAGTTGTAGTTTTATAATGTATACTATTTAGCTTTTTCTGCCAAATAGCTTCCCTGACAGATGACCACCAAGCCTCTATTTAAAAACCCCCAGAGAAGGAGATTCCTCCACTCTCCAAGGCAGCATATTCAACTGCTAAACAGCTCCTATAATCAGGAAGTTCTTCCTAATGTTTAGGTGGACTCCACTTTCCTGTAATTTGAATCCATTGCTATGTGTCCTAGTCTCCAGAGCAGCAGAGAACACCTGCCTTTTCTTCAATCTGACATCCTTTCAAATATTTGAACATGGCTATCATGTTCCCCTCTGCCCTCTTTCTGCAAGAAAAACATACCCAGCTCCCTCAGCCATTCCTCATAGAGATTCGTGGTTTCCAAAACTTTGATAATTTTGGTCTCCCTTCTCTTGACACATTCTGACTTGTCAATAACCTCCTTGAACTGGACATAGGATTTCTCCAGGTAAGGTCTGACCAAAGCAGAATACAGAGGAACTATGACTCCGCTTGATCTAGGCCAGGGCTGCTCAACAGGTGGCCCGTGGGCCGTACACAGCCCCCCAGCCTGTTGGACACGGCCCCCGCTACCCTCCTGAAAGAATTTATTTTTAAAAGTTTTTTTTAAAAAAGAATTTTTAAATTAAAAATGGCGGCCGGGGGGGGGGAGAGGGGGGGGAGGCGGGGCAGGGAGGAGGAAGGGAGCCAGCTCCTCCCTGCACCGCCCCCTACGTTCCTCTCTCTGCACCGCCGCTGCGAGATCGCAGCGGCGGGGGGGGGAGGGGAGGATGAGGAGGCGGGGCAGGGAGAAGGAAGGGAGCCAGCTCCTCCTCCTTGCCTCGCCCCCTCCGTCCCTGTCTCCGCCCCGCCGCTGCGATCCGGTTCCCAGCGGCGGGGGGGAGGGAGGGGAGGAGGAGGAATCCTCCCTTCCTCCTCCTCCTTCCCCCGGCACCGCAGCGATCGGGACACCAGCTGCGCCGGGAAGGGCGGGAGGGAGCGAGGGGGTGGGCCTCCTCCTCCTTCCCAGCGCCGCTGGTGTCCCGATCGCCTCGGCGCTGGGGGAAGGAGGAGGAGGAATCCTCCTTTCCTCCCTCCTCCTCCCCCGGCAACGAGGCGATCGGGACACCGGCTGCGCCAGGAAGGGCGGGAGGGAGCGAGGGGGCGGGCCTCCTCCTCCTCCTTCCCAGCGCCGCTGGTGTCCCGATCGCCTCGGCGCCGGGGGGAAGGAGGAGGAGGAGGAATCCTCCCTCCTCCTCCTCCTTCCCCCAGCGCCGAGGCGATCGGGACACCGGCTGCACCGGGAAGGGCGGGAGGGACTGAGGGGTCGGGTCTCCTCCTCCTCCTTCCCGGTGCCGCTGGTGTCCCGATCGCCTCGGCGCCGGCGGGAAGGAGGAGGAGGAGGAATCTTTAGCAGGGCTCCCCTTGGCTTCGCCCTTCCTGCTAAAGTGTCACGCCAGCCTCAGAAGCGTGCGAAATCACCCGCTTCTGCCGCCCGGCATGACACTTTAGGAGGAGGGGGCGGGGCCGTGGGCGGAGCGGCCCCCCAGGTCATCAGTGACCTGAATTCCGGCCCTTGGCCGGTTAGAAGTTGGACAGCCCTGATCTAGACCTTATACTCCTATTGGTGCAGTCTAGAATCGTGTTGGCTTTTTAGCTGGTACATGGCACAACTGACTCTTGTTCAGCTTGTGGTCTACTAAGACTCCAAAATCCCTTTCATGTCTACTGTTTTAAAGTCAAGGGTCAGCCATCCTATATCTGTGCATTTCATTTTTATTGCCAAAGTGTATATTTTTCTACCTGTTGAAATTTATTTTCTTAAATTTTGGTTCTGTTATCTTTAATACTTACTAGCTTGGGGACCCGGAGGTGCCCAGGTAATTACAGAAAGGTATTAGTTGGTCTTTAGCAGTTATTTATGTGGCTCGCAGTGGTGTCAGGAAGTTAGTGAAGGCACTGCGAGTCCCATTGTCCATGGTCCACCCTCCTCCAAACAACACCAGGATGTAGAGTGGGCCATGGAGGCTCTGTCTGCCAAGTTTGGCTGTGATCCATCATTATTGGGAGTTGCAGTGGTGTCGTGAAATTACTGAAGGTACTGCAAGTCCCATCATCCATGGTCCATCCCCCTTAGAACTGCAGGAGGATGTAGAGTGTGTCATGAGTACTCTGTGTGGCAAGTTTGGGCCTGGTCTGTCATTTGTAGGGGCTACAGTTTTCTGTGGGAAGTGAATAGGGTGAAGATACTGCAAATCCCATCATTTGTTGCCCATCCTGCCCTAAGCCGCACCAGATTGTAAAGTGGGCCATTGGGCTCTGTGTGCCAAGTTTAGTCCTGATCCATCATTGGTGTGGGCCACAATGCTCTAAGGAATTGAGTTAAAGTATTGCAAGTCCCGTCATCCATGTTCCATCCTCCCTCAAACTGCACCAGAATATAGAGTGGGTCTTGAGTGGGTTCTGTGTGCCAATGTTCTGTCATTGTTGGGGGCCGCAAAGTGTTTTGGCCTTTAACTCCCACCATACCTGACTGCCTCAGGCCTTTTCCCTTAACCCCCCCCCCCTGCCACTTTAGAGTGTTGGAATGTTGGTGGTGCTGGCCAATCAGTCCGTTATGCAAATTCTCCTACAGTGGGAGCCAATCAGAAAGCTGCCACATATCCGCCCTCCGCACGCATACATACAAACATTCTCTTTTATTATATGTATAGATAGATGTATAGATTAAAGATAGATTAGTTTGCTATGATCCAATGTGGAGAGAGGATCTCTCTCTCTCTCTCTCTCTCTCTCTCTCTCTCCCCCCTACTCTTTTTGTCGTAAACATACACACAAAATAATGGCAGCCCTAAGAGAACCTAAAATTATCATTATGTATTCAGGGCAATTTGTGCATCTACAATTCATGCAAGTTAATTGTATTTACCATGTGTCATCACTGTTTAAGAGGGAACTATGTATTTGAATAACATGTCTAGACAGAATGAATTAAAATACATCACTGCCGTACTTTGCGCAGCTCTGGAAGACAGGAGTTGGCAGGCAGGAAGTCTGTGGTAATCGCGTTGTCACACATGACAAAAGCTTCTAAAAATAGCTAGGATTATATCGATAGATGAGCACCGGAGCATACATGCATATACAATCCAAGCGATGCCAACATTAACACTGAGAAATGAATTTGCATTATGATGTTTTAAATGCTTGTCTTGTCAAATAGTTCTGAATAAATGAGTCCAGTCAGTGTTGGTTTATTGAGGGAGGCGGCATGGTAGATCTGTCCTTATCCCATTAGCTACTGTCTTAATGTTATTGGGTGAATGGCATTGGCTACACTTGGGGGGTAACTGGAAGCTGGGCTTCTTTATTTAAGGCAAGGATGGGCTACTATGGAAGGCTAGCAGACTGGCATTGGACCCCTTGGAAACCTTACCCATCATACATTACACCCCATCACAACAACCCCAAATATCTTCAGGGGACATGGGACCCATTTTCACTATATTTTGGGGCCCAGGAGAGGAAATGATCAGAAGTCACTTTCCCTTCAAATCCTAAATGCATGGGGTGTTTATGATGAAAATGCTCCTACACGCTCCCTTCCAAAAGGTGCATCCCTTTAATACAGTTCCTCATTTTGTGGTGACTCCCAACCATAACATTGGTTTTGCTGCTACTTCATAGCTGTGATTTTGCTACTGTTATGAAACGTAACGTAAATGTCTGATATGCAGGATGTACGAGGATGGGTCAAAAAGTTTTGCCTCCTGTGTCATAAAAACGTTATGAATGAACCTATAACACAGTGGTTCTCAACCTTCCTAATGCCGTGACCCCTTAATACAGTTCCTCATGTTGTGGTGACCCCCAACCATAAAATTATTTTTGTTTCTACTTCACAATTGTAATTTTGCTACTGTTATGAATCGTAATGTAAACGTCCGATATGCAGGATGTATTTTCATTCACTGGACCAAGTTGGGTACTAATACCTGGTACACCCCAATTTGAATAATGGAGAGGTTGAGGGGAGATTGATTTTGTAATTTGGGAGTTGTAGTTGCAGGGATTTATGGTTCACCTACTATCAAAGAGCATTCTGAACTCCACCAATGATGAAATTGAACCAGACTTGGCACACAGAACTCCCATGAGCAACAGAAAATACTGGGAGGGTTTGGTGGGCATTGACCTTGAGTTTTGGAGTTGTAGTTCACCTACATCCAGAGAGCACTGTGGACTCAAACAGTGATGGATCTGAACCAAACTTGGCAGGAATACTCAATCTGACCAAATGTAAACACTGGTGGAGTTTGGGGAAAATAGACCTTGACATTTGAGAGTTGTAGTTGCTGGGATTTACAGTTTACCTACAATCAAAGAGCATTCTGAACCCTACAAATGATAGAACTGGGCCAAACTTCCCACACAGAACCCCCCGCCCCCAATGACCAACAGAAAATACTGTGTTTTCTGATGGTCTTTGGCGACCCCTCTGGGGGTCCCGACCCCCAGGTTGAGAAACGCTGCTATAACAGCAGAAGTTGCTCCGGATCATAGCTTGAACTGTCCTCAACACAAAACTATCGTTCAACATAGTCACCATCAATTTGTACACATTTGCGCCATCGTTTAACCCAGGCATCAAAACAATTTTGGAAACATCCAGGATTTTGCTTCGTGCGTCATGATTGTAAAACTGTTTTAACATCATTCAATGTCAGATTACACAGAGAAGCCAGAGGTCCTCTGAAAGGCAACCTACATGGTTTCACATTCAATGACTTGAATGACGTTAAAGGAAGAGATCTTCATCCTTCTCTGCCAAAGGGGTTCCGAAGACCTTCAGAAATATGTGTTTTCTGATGGTCTTTGGTGACCCCTCTGAAGCCCCCCTCGTGACACCCCCCCAGAACCGGACCACCAAGTTGAGAAACTGCCTTAGAGCAGTGTTTCCCAACCGCTGTGCGCCGTGTGCCCAACCACAGTGTTTCCCAACCACTAGTGTGCCATGAGCGATCATCAGGTGTGCCGTGGAAGAACTGACCACCCCGCCAGGAGTCATCTGGGCAGCCTGCTTCTCGCTCTGTCTCTCCGCCTCTCTCTCTGGGGCGCCAGCAGGGCCAATCAACGCCGGCCAAGAAGCAAGCCCCGCCTGCCTAAGGGTCTCCCGCCTGGCACCACCATGTTTGTTCAGGACGGAAGTCCCGAGAGAGGGGAGGGGGCGGGACCTCAGCTTCCTGGAGAAGTGGTTGGTTGGAGGCTGAAGAGGGGAGGGGTCGGGCAGCGCCTTTCCCTGTGAGGTCAGTTCCAGAGGAGGCGGAGAGCTTCCGGAGAGGAGCGTTGGGCTCAGTTTTCCCCTTCTGGCTTAGGGTTCCTTCGGGGCTTGGGGCCAAGGCGGCTCCGGGGCCTCCTCCTTCCTTTTTCTCCTAGCCTGGGCTCTACCCCGGCCTCTCCTGCTCTCAGTCCTTCTTCCTTCCTTTGTGGCCTGCCTCTCAGCTTCGGAAGGGAGCGGCCTGCCCCTGCCCCTACGCCTCCCTCCCTTCCTGCCTGCCTGAGAGAAACCCAAGTGAGCAGCGGCCTTGAAGCACCGGGTGGTGATGATAGGGCAGCGTTGGCCCAGGCGACCCAGTCCGAAGCACACAAGGCGGGATATCTATGTCCAAAGGACACAAGACAGGATATCTATGTTGTGTTCATCAAAACAGGCCCAGGTTTCACACTGAGTGTATAAATACATTTTAAAACATATTAACTATATGTATTACTGTGTTAGAGTGTCATTTTGGTTGGTGGTGTGCCCCAGGATTTTGTAAATGTAAAAAATGTGCCACGGCTCAAAAAAGGTTGAAAAACACTGCCTTAGAGGGTATGCAGGGTACACTTTTGCCATAAATGGCATCATTATAGCACTTTTTAGTGACACTGTTTTGGAATGAGCCACATTATCCAATGACAGCTCACTGATTCCTAGATATTTGCATTGAATCCAAATTTGTTGGCGGCCTGAAACTCCAATCAGTAACTCCTAGTAGATTGCGAAACTGTCTACTAGAATAATATAGCAAACATATATCATATGAGATGGACAGTTTCTCACCTTTCATCTTAGCTCTTATTTTCCCACTTGAACTAACTTTTGTGAATGAGGCAGATCTGAACACTCGAGCTCATGGATCTGTTTCTATTTCAAGGAGAACCAAAGCAATCAGGAGACTGAAGTGCCTTTTTCATAAGACAGTTGATTGTGTGTTTCTGCATGGCAGGGGGATGGACTGGAAGGCTGTTGTGGCTTCTTCCAACTCTATCATTCTGTGAGTCTACAAAATCTAGAACTATAGTGTTTCAGAGGGAAAGTAATGGACACTAGGCACATCTTGGGCTTGAATAAGAATACCCAGACATACAAGAGTTGGAGGATGCCATCAGAATCCATTTTTCACATCTACAGAAATGCCTATGGATGCTGAAGCTGGGGAAAGGGGGAATAATGATATTCAACACCACAGTTCTGGACAGTGATTTTTATTTTGTTTTGCCTATAAATTTGTGGTCATTCTAGGGAAAATTATGTAGAAAGGCACCAGCTGAATGGAAAATGAAATTCCAATGCAAGTTGCCTCCTCCACCTTACCATCAAGAAATGTGGAAATGTCCCCTTTTACTAAACTGGGCTTGGGAAATCAGCAGAGAGCATTTTGGCCCACAGTGGTAGAATGATAATACTTATTCAAGTTGAGCACATTGGGATAAAAGCACGACCACCTTATGGGTGGATTAACTCAGCCTCATGACATATAGACCCCATTAATTTTGTAGGATTTTCACAGGAAAGAAATACTTGGTGGTTTTGTCAGTTCCTTCCATCAGGAAGCTGTAAATCTGAACAGGGCTATTTATAGCGAGATCTTTTGGAGGTTTCTCCTTCATTTAGAACAAACGATTTATATATATACACACACACACATATTTTAAGGCATTGACATTGTTTTTAATTGCCATCGTGTCATAGTTATTGTTAACTAGCGTGGGTACCCGCCGTTGCTTTAAAAAAGTCTTTTTTTTTATTTTACAAAATGCATAAGGTTGTGGGTAAACTACAACTCACATCATGTCAGGTTAAACCCCTGAAACTCTATCAGTATTTAAAGTTTGTCATGTTTGGCTTGCTGTAGATCAGTGGTTGGGAGCTTTTTTGACTCAGAGAGCCATGAAAGCAAAATCTTTGGAAATTTATTTCAGTGAGAGCCCCCCCCCCCCCTCTCTCTCACACACACACACACGCACAAACACACACACACACACGCACACACACATATATATAATAAAAAATATAATATTTAAGACTGAATTCAACTAAATGTGATTCCCCCGGCAGAATGATGGGACACTTCAGACGTGGCTGTGCAAAAGGAATGCTCAGGACTCTGGGAAGGAAGAGAAGACGGAAGAAAGGGGGAAAGAAAGACAGAGGAAATAAAGGAGGGAGGGGGAGAGGAAGAAAGAAAAGAAGAACGAACTATGGAAAAGGAAGAAAAGAAAAGCAGGAGAGAGACAAGGAGGGGAAAAGAAGGAAGGAAATGGGGAGGAAAGGAAAGGGTGGGGAAAAGAAAGGAAAGCGAGTGAGGAAAAAGTAAAATAATGAAGGGAAAAGAAAGAAGGAGAGATAGAGAAGGAAGTGAAAAGGAAGGAAGGAGAAGGAAAGGAAGACTTGGGGGAAAAGAATAGAAGATGAAAGAAGGAAAGGAAGGAAGGAAGGAAGGAAGGAAGGAAGGAAGAGGGAGGGAGAATGGAGGAAAGAAGAAAGGGGAGAGAGGGAGGGAAAAAGAAAGGAGAGAAGGAGAAGGAAAGGGTGAACAGGAGGAAGGAAGGAAGGAAGGAAGGAAGGAAGGAAGGAAGGAAGGAAGGAAGGAAGAGAATGGAGGAAAGAAGGAAGGGGAGAGAGGGAGGGAAAAGGAAGGAGAGAAGGAAATGGTGAAGGGGAGAAAGGAAGGAAGGAAGGAAGGAAGGAAGAGGGAGGAAGGAAGGAAGGAAGAGGGAGAATGGAGGAAAGAAGGAAGGGGAAAGGGAGAGAAAAGGAGAAAAGGAGAAGAAAATGGTGAAGGGGAGAAAGAAAGGAAGGAAGAGGAAGGAAGGAAGGAAGGAAGGAAGGAAGGAAGGAAGGAAGGAAGGAAGGAAGGAAGGAAGGAAGGAAGGAAGAGGGGGAATGGAGGAAAGAAGGAAGGGGAGAGAGGGAAAAGGAAAAAGGAAAGAATGGAAGAGGAAGGAAGGAATGAAGAGGGAGGGAGGAAAGAAGGTAGGGAGAGGAAGGAAGGTAGGGAGAGGGAGGAAAAGAATGAAAGAAAAAGAGAGGGAAAAAGAAAGGAAGTGGAAGGAAGGAAGGAAGGAAGGAAGGAAGGAAGGAAGGAAGGAAGGAAGGGGGAGAAGGGCGCAGGGCCAAGGCGGACCTTGGTGTCAACGACGAAGGAGTCCCTCAGAAGGCGTCAAAGAGGCAGTGGCTCTTGAGCTGACCGACGATGAGGGCGATGAGCTGGGCGTTCCCTGGGGCAGCGGGGCCGGGTCCACGGCGCCAGGGCCAGGCCCGCCTCTGCTGCCTCCTCCCCTGAGGCCCATGGTGGAGGACAAAGAGGAAGACGAGGACCATACGCCGCCGCCGGGCTCCATCATCCCCAGCAGAGGGCGCAGGGCCCCCGAGAGCAGCGGGGAATGAGGAAGAGGCGGCAATGGCAGCAATGGCGGCATGGAAGCAGCAGTCGCGGCGCATTTGTGTCACTCCTCTCCACTGCATGCTGGGAAACAGAGTCCCAGGCTGCTCTGGAGAGCCAGATGCAATCATGAAAAGAGCCACATCTGGCTCCAAAGCCATAGGTTCCTGACCCCTGCTCTAGATGTATTATTGGTGAGGTTCAGTGTGATCTCTGGCTGCAGGATAAACTACCGCTCCCACCATGGTGAGTCAATCCCCTCAAATCCTTCCAGTAGGTTCAGCTGGTCATAGAGGTTTTGTGTGCCCAGTTTGGTCCAAGTCCATTGTCAGTGGGGGTCACAGTACTCCTACTTGATATAGGGTGAACTACAAATTCCATCATGTGAAGTCAGTCCGCCAAACTCCTCCAGTATGTTTAGTTGCAGATTATTTCTGCTCTGATTATTGTGCAGACAGAGTTGAAAATATTAGGAAAGAGTGAAGGGAGAGGCAGTGGGCAGGATCATGCAAATCCCACACCAATGGAGAGTAAGAAACACTGGATGTCTGTGGTGGAGGAGACATGTAACATCTAGGATGAAGTTGTTCCTGAATGAAAGCATTCCTTGGGTGGTGGGCAGGATGGCATTTGGGGAGGGCATTGGCAGGGGTTGGGCTACATGTGCTCACTATAACTGAAATGTCATTGGAGGGAGGGCTTTTGGTAGCTCTTCAGCACTGTGGGTTAAAGCTGTCTGTGGAAGCGAGAGCTTGTCTGTGGAAGTGGGCATACACACATACACATTTTCACTTTTATTATGTGTATAGATTGTCATGAATAGGCTTAGGAGATCCGTGGGATAAAAACAGAGTACATAATATTCATAGGGTCGTCAGAAATCAAAGATGGCTTGACAGTGAAGGGAATAAAGCACACAACAACAAGCGAGTGGAGTAAGATTCAGGTTCAGTGTATGAAGGCAATCACAAACCACTCTTTTATATTTAGCAATCCTTTTAGGTTTAACACCCAACTAGGACTATAGGGTTCGAACTAAGACTCTAAACTATCTAGTCCGTGAGCTGCTTTTTGCTGACGATGCTGCCCTTGTCGCCCATACAGAAGTAGCCCTGCAGCGCCTAACATTCTGCTTTGCAGCAGCTGCAGAGCTGTTTGGGCTGGAAGTCAGCCTGAAGAAAACGGAAGTCCTCCACCAGCCCACACCACAGGAAGAACACCATCATCCCCACGTCAGCATTGGCAAATCTGTGCTTAAGTCCCTTGTCCGTTCAGCAGTTCACCTACCTGGGAAGCATCATCTCTTCAGACGCCAAGATTGACAAAGAGATAGATCTCAGATTATCGAAGGCATATAGTGCATTCAGAAGGCTTCCCAAAACAGTCTGGAGCAACAAGCACCTGAGGCAAAGCACCAAAATCAGCGTGTGCAGAGCTATCATACTGTCTATTCCCCTCTAGGGGTCTGAAGCATGGGTACCTATCGCCAACACCTACGACTCCTCGAACGCTTTCACCAGCGCTTTCATCAAATATACACTGGGTCAATGTTGCGCAAGAGAGGGGATCACCAACAAAAAGAGATATAAGGACTCCTGAAACAACATCTCAGGCTCGGCCAGATTGATCACCAACAATGGTCCACAACCTGGCCTCACATCGGGAGGCATGGAGATGCACTATCCACGATGCTGCGGCCTCTTTTGGGAAGACACGCCAAACGGGTCTTGAAGAGAAACGACAATGCAGAAAGAACAGCAACTTGGAAACAACATCACCCAAGGAGACTTTCTGCTGTGCTTTCTGCAACCGAACTTGCCTATCTCAGATTGGCCTTTTTAGTCATCAACGTGCTTGTAGAAAGCGTGGGTGAGTCCTTCTTAAGAATCTTCATTTGCGAAGTAATGCCGAGAGGGCTATAGGTAAAGGGAATAGCCCAACTATCAACCGACATACAGATAAACTTAATGAAGACAACAATTTTAATGAAAAGGAGAATAATAAATAATTTACCCTAGCAGCTTTTCTCGCGCAGCCTGCTGCAACTGGGAAATTCTCACTTGACCAAAATGCAGCAGGCCGTTTGGACCATCGCTGACTAATTTGTTAATGGCCATCCTTAGAATATTTATCTGTGGAAAAAAAATAATTGTTCAACGACACAGACGCTCATTTTATTTTTTAAAATAATAAAAATACAATGTTCTAGTTACTGATCTAATGTCAAATAATCCATCTGATTAGATGCAAAAAGAGTAAAAGTAAATGAATTGATTTAGCCATGATACAAGAAAACTTCTTACTACACTCAGCTTTCCACATTTGCTGGGGGGAGGGCGCACAAGACCCCCATGTGAATGAAGAACATGAATAAAAGAATTGCGTTTCTTTCCATGACAGAACGTGATTAAATTCACTACAAACTAGATACACAGAATCACATTTGAAGGGTTTTATTTTCGTGTCAAGAGCGACTTGAGAAACTGCAAGTTGCTTCTGGTGTGAGAGAATTGGCCATCTGCAAGGACGTTGCCCAGGGGACACCCGGATGTTTTCTGATGTTTTACCATTCTTGTGGGAGGCTACTCTCATGTCCCCACATTTATTTATTTATTTATTTGTCACGTTTCTATACCGCCCCTCTCAGCCCGAAGGCGACTCGGGATGGTTTACAGAAGGCAGTCTCTGCCCTCAATACAACACAAGCAAACAAGCCAAAAAAATAACCATATAACAACAAATTAACAATTAAAAACATACAATTGCAGCCTCAGCGTCATGTTGAAATCAGTTTCCGTCACATCGTCGACATTCCATATATCTAATTAAACCTTTATATTTCATCAGCAAATGCCTGCTCAAACAGCCAGGTCTTGATTTTCTTGCAAAAAGTCAGGAGGGAGGGGACCAATCTGATGTCTTTAGGGAGGGCGTTCCAAAGCCGAGGAGCCACCACTGAGAAGGCCCTGTCTCTCATCCCCGCCAGTCGCGCCTGCGAAGAAGGCGGGACCAAGATCAGGGCCTCTCAAGATGATCTTAAACATCTCGATGGTTCATAGGGAGAGATGCGTTCGGACAGGTAAGTTGGACCCGAACCGTTTAGGGCTTTAAAGGCTAAAGCCAGCACTTTGAATTGTGCCCGGTAGCAAACTGGCAGCCAGTGGAGCTGGCACAACAGGGGAGTTGTACGCTCTCTGAATGCCACTCCTGTTATCAACCTGGCTGCTGTCCGTTGAACCAGTTGAAGCTTCCGAGCAGTCTTCAAAGGCAGTCCTACGTAGAGAGTGTTGCAGTAATCTATACGGGATGTAACCAGAGCGTAGACCACCATGGCCAAGTCAGACTTCCCAAGGTACGGGCACAGCTGGCGCACAAGTTTTAACTGTGCAAATGCTCCCCTGGTCACCACCGAAACCTGGAGCTGACAGAGGGAGCTCATCCGCTCTCTCCCCGGATTCGAACCTGCGACCTCTTGGTCTTCAGTCCTGCCAGCACATGGGTTTGACCCATTGCGCCACTGGGGGCGCCAACATTTGACAGATTTATCTCTAGAAATCTCAAGATCCTCCAGCATTAATGGAGGAAGTTGACCAGAGTGTAACACTGGAGGACGTAGGAATTCCTACAGAGAACATTTTTAACCAAATGGGTGAATAATCTGCGAAAGTCAAAATTGCAAATAAGCAAAAGTGAAAGTGGTAAATGTGGAGGGATGACTCTAAAGCCAGATTAAGTTCCAAGAAACTAAGGGCCATACACCAAAAGGCATCACAATTATTTGCTAATCGAAAATCTGAAGTAGTCATGCATGTTTTACCTGAGTCATGTCTTCCGTGTCAATCTCCACATCAAATGACAGCTCCATGTCATGGTCCTGGAAGACGGGGGTCCCCAGGGAACGATTCCATCCCAAACCACAAAGGACACCGGTGTACCTTGTTTGTTTTTCATCCGTTCTAAAGAAATGAGCAAACTTTCTAAAGGGTCCCAGAATGTGTAAGGGAAAAGCACAACGATTTCTGATGGCATTGCCGGACACTGACCCTATACAAACAACAATGCCTTGGATCCAAAGCGAGTTCAGAGGGCAGCAGAAAAGATCAATGAAAATGGCTTCTTCCCCCTATATAGGGAGGGGCACTTACTGTATCTACTCAAGCATAATGTTACGACAGAAGCCCAGTAAACGCCAAGCCAGGAGAAGAATTAAACAAATATATGTCCAAATATATGCTGAGGCACCTAATTTTACCACAAAAAAAATGGGGAAGCGTATTGACTAGAGTATAAGCCAAGGGTGGGAAATGCAGCAGCTACTGGTAAATTTCAAAATAAAAAATCGATACCAATAAAATTACATTAATTGAGGCATCAATAGGTTAAATGTTTTTGAAGATTTACATAAAACTGTAATTATTTATTTATTTATTTATTTATTTGAATTTATTCAAATTTATTTGCCGCCACTCCCAGTGGCTCGGGGTGGCTTACACACAATCACAAAAATACAGCTTAAAAAAATCACAATTAAAACATCACATTAAAATCACTTCGATAAAAGCAGAACAATACAAGGTGGCGTTTACAGACCACATCTATTCAGGCCCCGAAAGCATGCCGAAACAGTAAAGTCTTGCAGGCTTTTCAGAATGATGGAAGGCTCTGGAGGGCACGAATATCAGAGGGCAACGCATTCCAGAGAGCTGGAGCTATGATCGAAAAAGCCCTTCGCCGGGTTGCAGTCAAATGGTACATCTTAGGACTTGGAACAACAAGAGGTTTTGCTCTTCGGAGCGTAAGGATCTGGTGGGACCATATGGGATAAGGCGGTCCCTTAAGTACACTGGCCCCAGACCATTTAAGGCCTTAAAAGTCAAAACTAACACTTTGAAGGTAATCCAGCATTCTACAGGAAGCCAGTGCAGCTCGCGTAGGACCAGCGTGATATGACAGCTCATCGGGACTCCGGCAAGGAGTTGAGCTGCAGCGTTCTGCACCAGCTTAAGTTTCCGGATCACCGACAAAGGAAGGCCAATGTAAAGAGCGTTACAGTAGTCTAACCTTGAGATGACTGTAGCTTGGACCACTGTGGCTAGGTCATGCCGAGACAGGTAGGGGACCAGCTTCCTCGCCTGGCGAAGATGGAAGAATGCCACTCTACTGACGGTGGAGACATGAGACAACATCGACAGCAGAGGGTCTAAAGTAAGCCCAAGGCTCTTTACAGATGACGACGGACATAATGTCACGCCGTCCAGGGTTGGAAGCTGAACATCCCCACCGCCCGGACGACCAAGCCACAGGATTTAAGACAAGTCTATCGAACCGTGATCAAACCATTATTCTAACCTTCCTCAATGTAAATGTGCTTACGCATCCTTCAAATAAAAATAAAGAGAGTGAAATAATAAATGTAATAAAAATAATAATAGAGTAAAATAATGGAAATGTAAAAATAACCGTAATAATAGAGTAAAATAATAAATGTAATAAATAGAGAAAAATAATAATGGTAATAAAAATAATAACAGAATAAAATAATAACTATGATAATAATAACTACAATAGAGTAAAATAATACATAAACATGACTCGAGTATAAGCCGAGGAGGTCTTTTCAGCCTAAAAAAGCTGCATAAGATCTCTACTGACCAGAAGGTCATGAGTTCAAGGCCTGCCTAGGTCGAGGTGGGCTCTTGACCTATTATGTAGCCTGTTGTCGACCTTTGCAACCCGAAAGACAGTTGCATCTGTCAAGTAGGAAATTAAGGTACCACTTAGTGGGGAAGCTAAATTTAACCGATTTACAAGGCCATAAAAAGATCTCCAGTAAACACGCTGAGGAATGAAGGAGTGCGACGGCTCCCCCTGGTGGCCAGATGTTAAACTGCCTCTGTCTGTCTTGTGTGTTTGCGTGTCTAAATGTAATGTGTACATTGTAATCCGCCCTGAGTCCGCTGCGGGGTGAGAAGGGCGGAATAGAAATGAAGTAAATAAATAAATAAGAGCTGCCAAACTCAGCTTCTAATCAAGTATATACGATATTTCATTAATTAATATACTGAAATAACTGTATCTCAAGGAGCTGTATTCTATCAGAGATGCATTGAATACTTCTGAATAAAAAGATGGTAGTAAGTCAACTGCAAGGGGAGGAACAGCACACTGAGTTGGTTGAGAGAAAAAATAGTGCATGATCACAAAAATGTCTTTTAATGGATTTTGTGGATTTTGTGCTGACAGTCGAAAAGGTGGGTTGTCAAAAAACTCTATATAGACACATGAAATGTGAAAACTGCAGAAGTAATGCTTCATATTCTGTTTAGGAGATGATAAAGCAGCATAAGGCATTTTGTTAAAATTGACTGCAACTGTTTAGAAAGTGAGCACTTACCTGAGCTCTACAACCGGAGCAAAGAGCATGGCAAGCAGTGCTGGGAGGCCTGGGATGTGTGGCATAAGAGATGTCTCCCTCAGCAACATTGTGGTTCCTGTTGTCATTAAAAAATACATTCTGACTTTTACAAAATGCAGAATCTTGTCGTAAGAACGTAAGAACATAAGAAGAGCCATGCTGAATCGGGCCTCAGCCCATCTAGTCCAGCATTCTGTGTCACACAGTGGCCCACTAGTTGTACACAGGGATCTCTAGCAGAAAGGGGCAAAACCCTCACCTGCTCCCGACCCCCCACAACCAGTACCCGGGGAAAATCCTGCCTGCCTCCATCAACACAGAGGTGGCACTTGGATGTCCATTTCAGTAAGTCGATCAGCAGCTGCATTGTTGAACAGAATTTCATAATGTAGGCATAAGTCAATTGTGTTAGAATAGTATGGTAGTCACCTGATGCATTTATTGATACATTCGAAGCAACCAAGATCCGTTGGAATGAATTTTCAGGAGCATCAGCGACAACAACAGAGTTTACACTCTCTCTCATGACCAAAACCGTTCTAGAAAAGGATGGGAAAAAGAACCATACTTTACAATTCATTGGGGCAAGAGTTTTTCCGAGAATTCCCTTCATAAAGGAGAAAAAAATTAAAGCAACAATGTCTCATTCACTAACTCAGTGATTTTCAACCAGTGTGCCGCGGAACACTAGTGTGCCGTGAGAGACAATCGGGTGTGCCACGGGAAATTATTTTTGAACTTAATTCATATATAAACTATAAGGCGCATCTATCCCTTTAAGAAATGGAACCATAGCACTCTCGCAACACCTAAGAAGTGACGCAAGAGTGCTATGGTCGCGTTATCTTGGATTCGCTCAGTCACGGCTAAGTAAACAAAGTTAGAGTTAGTGCTGCAGCTGCGCATCAAGTGATAGTGGCAATTTGGGATCACAGCAAGACAAGCGAGTGACAATGATGGAGAAGTTTTTGAGAAGGGAAACAGGCCCAGGTTTCACACTAAGTGAGTGTATAAATAAATTTTAAAACATATTAACTATATGTATTACTGTGTTAGAGTGTCATTTTGTGTCATTTTGGTTGGTGGTGTGCCCCAGGATTTTGTAAATGTAAAAAATGTGCCGCGGCTCAAAAAAAGTTGAAAATCACTGCACTAACTGGTGAAGATCACTCTATTAAAAAAACTATCAGTGATGAAGAATTGAGTACGTGTTTTGTGTGCTTTGCATTGCTTTGGGTTGAGACTGTAAACATGGGTTTAATTTGAAATGACAGGCTCAGCCTGTGTTTGTGTTTCAGGATCAAGGTGCTTCTGATGTGGGAATGATGTCACTGAGGGTCAAGATGGAGATGGTTTGGTCAATGATATAAAATGCAGAGAATGACATAGGAACACCGGTCCAAAGTGTAGTTTCCCATGAGAATGTTCCAACAGGGTATAGGGATGATAGTTTACTCCCTGACCCAGAGAGCTCCCAAGATTTGGGTTTTGAAAACAACTTGACACCTGGAAGACTTAATGAGCAGATAGATAGACGGCTGGAATTTAGCCGGAATAGACAGCTCAGCCAAGGTTTTCGTCGTCCTGCTAGACTTCGAGAGATAAGGGCGAGAGGCAGTTTAGGAAAGCGAAACCAGTTTCTGTGTGTTGGGATTTAAGTTCTCTTCAGGGTAAATAGTGGTCAGATGAAGCATCATTACAGAACCCTGATAAGCCCTGTTCTTGTTCCATGGAAGCCTTGCTTGGAAGATTCATGTTAAAGAATTCTTGCTCAATGGTTTGACTCTTTGCTTCTTGGGATTATAAACTCATGCTGTGGATTAATGTTTCCCTGGTTATTTGGATTTGATTCCAAAAGTCTTGATTTTGCTTTTGAACTTTTGCTGGACCTTGCCTTGAATACTGAATACCTGCTTATCTTCCTATCTTATTGGAGTTATCTTTTTCTTAAAGCATATTTTTACTGTGTTGTTTTTACCTATCTGTATACCTTTATAAAACGGAATGTTTGTGTGTATGCGGAGGGCAGAAGGGCGGATTGTGGCAGCCACTTTCACAGGCCAGGGCGGATTGTGGCAGCCACTTTCACAGGCCAGGGCGGATATGTGGCGTCACTTTCACAGGCCATGTGGGCAGCCACTTTCACAGGCCAGGGCAGCGACCAGCGCAGCGGTGATGGACCTGCACCACACTTTGTACACACAGCCCCCTAACCCCCTTTACGCCCTGGCGCGGGTCGGGGGACATGACCCACGGATTATGGGATTTGTAGTACTTTCCAACACTTTGGTTCCCACAGACAACTGAGCCCACCAAAAAGGACCAATACAGACCACACTCAGCACACACAGCCCCCATGACCCACTCTACGTCCTGGTGCAGTTCGGAGGGGGTGGACGATGGGTGGACCATGGATGAATCACTGGACTTGAAGTACCTCTACTCACTTCCCAAGACCGCTGCAACCCTCATCCAATCACTGATCAAGACCAAACTTGGCACACATAACCCCCATGACCGCCTTTACGTCCTGGAGAGGTACAGGGGAGGATGGACAATGGATGATGGGATTTGTAGTATTTTCACACCCCTCTGTTCCCACAGACCACTGTGGCCCCCAAAAAACACCGAGAAAGTCCACACTTGGCACACAGAGTCCCAGTGACCCACTCTACATCCTACTGAAGTTTGGAGGGGGACAGAACATGGATGATGGGACTTGCAGTACCTTCCCTCACTTCCCAATCCTGCTACAAACCTAATCCAATGACTGATCAACACCAAATCTGGCACACAGAGCCCCCATGACCCACTCTACAGCCTGGTGCAGTTTACTGTGAGACGGACCACGGATGATGGGACTTGAAGTACCTTCACTCACTTCCAAAAAACAATGCATCCCTCATCCATTCACCAATACAGACCAAACTTAGCACACAGAGCCCCCATGACCCAATCTACATCCTACTACACTTTGGGGGGGGACAGAGATGATGGGACTTGCACTACCTTCAGTAATTTCATGATACCACTGTAACTCCCAATAATGATGGATCAAGACCAAACTTGGCACACAGAGCCCCCATGACCCACTCTACATCCTGCTGCGCTTCTCAAATAACCCGGGCAGGGCCGGGTCCCCAAGCTAGTCTTCAATAAAAAAGGATTGTTTTCCTACTCAACGTGTGATGTTTTAAAGTAAGAGGGTTATTTATGCAACACAGGCAAAGAATATGCCTCTGAGGAAATTGCACTATTTATTTATTAATTTATTATTTAAACTTATATACCGCCACTCCTTGAAGGCTTGGGGCGGTTCACAACAAAAAAAAACCCAGCACAATTGACAATAAAAACAATATAAGAACCAGATTAAATCACATTAACAAGATTCAAATGCTTGCTGAAAAAGATGTGTTTTACATGCCCTACGGAAGGCTGGTAAATCCCATAGGGCCCGGAATTCTGAAGGCAAGGCGTTCCATAAGGATGGCGCCACAATCGTAAAGGCCCTATGCCTAGTTGCTGTCAGACGGAAGATCTTAAAACTGGGAATTTCCAACAAATATTGGTCTTCCGAGCAAAGTGATCTCTGGGGTTGGTAGGGGATGAGGCAGTCCTTCAAGTACGCCGGCCCTGGACCATATAAGGCCTTGAAGGTAAGAACCATCACTTTGAAGATAATCCGGTGCTCAATTGGTAGCCAGGGTAGCTGCTGAAGAATTGGAGTTATATGAAGCCGGGCCACAGAATTTTGCGGATCACCGACAAAGGTAGACCAATGTAGAGGGTGTTACAGTAGTCCAATCTTGAGATGACCGTAGCCTGGATCACCCTATCTGTCTAGATGCGGAGGAGCGGAAGACGGGGGAGGAGCCAGGCCCCGCCATGCCCCGCCCCTCCCCCCAGCTTCCGCTCTCCCACAGCTTCTCCAGCCTTAAGGGGGCAATGCCAAGCCAGCAATGGCAGAGCCAGCACAATGCTGGCTTGGCACTGTCCACTCGAGACTGGAGAAGCTGTGGGAGAGCAGAAGCCAGTGGGAGGGGGCGGAGCCAGGCCGCGCCATGCCCTACCCCTGTCCTCAAATTCCTCTGCCGCGTGGCTTCAGCAAGCTAGGGGCGGGAGTCATGGCAGATTGGAGGCTGACTGGGGAAACGGCCAAAGGAGGCGGTGCCCCGGTCCCTTCTTCTTTTTCTTCGCCGCCGCCCGGCCCTTCCTCCTCCTCCCCCAAGCAGCAGGAGTTCAGCAGGAGGGGGGGGAGGAAGGGGGGCAGAGAGCTTTTCTCGCGGCACAGCAGGAAGTCCATCATGGCACACTAGTGTGCCGCGTCACAGCGGTTGGGAAACACTGGTCTAGCCTGACGCAGATGGAAAAATGTGATTCTGCTCACCGCAGAGACCTGAGCCTCCATTGCCAGCAGAGGGTCCAAAATGACTCCCAGGCTCTTTACCAATTATGACGGGCGTAATGCCTCGCCATCCAGGGTAGGCAACTGGATATCCCCACTGCCCGGGCAGCCCAGCCATAGGATCTCCGTTTTTGCTGGATTCACCCTCAACCTGCTGGCACACAACCATCCAGTAACTATGTGAGGGGAAACAGGTTAATCATAGCAAATATATGTCTAGTTTGGAAACATATATCTTTCATTGCTGCTCATGAAGAACCATCCTACCTGAACCTGGAGACTCTGGTCATACTGCTGAACTTCAGAATGTAGGGGTTGAAAGGGCCAATTACTCTTGCCTTTGTGGAGAAAACAAAGTATCATCATTATTATATTAGTGCATTCCATGTTCCCTTCCCAGATGTAGTTGTAGTAAGTCATTTATAGAGATGCTGAAAATGATTGAGCCCAGCAGAACCTCAACACTATTGACTTCTCTTGAGATTGATCAGAAAGAAAAGGGAAAGATCTGTTGCCCAAATCTTTGGCTTTTCATTCACACACCACTGGATTGTGTTCCAAGTAAACAGCGAGGTGGGCCTTGAACACAGAGTGTCAAGGGAAGGGTTGACTGAAGCAATGGGAAAATTACTCCTTTCATAATATGCATACTTATTTGTGTTATCAGTGACTATTTCAAGCTCTTAGCCCTCTGCATAAATGCAAAAGAAAAAAATTGTATCACCACAAAACTGTCCCTGAAATAGGCACTTTGAGGCAAAAGCAAGTGAGTTTTCCTGATGATCATCAACACCAGTTTATATCTAACCTTTTTTTTTCAAAGTAGAGATTCAAAGCAATATGCAAAAATTAAAACAGCTACATGAAAAACAGATATAGGTAAAAGCATATCATTTTTTTAAAAAAGTGAAAAGATTTATTGAAAATGTAAACATATCCAATAAGAAGGCATGAAATAAGACAGTATTTCACACAGGGCTGTCCAACTTCTACCAGCCCAGGGGCCAGAATTCCGGTGACTTATGACCTGGGGACCGGGGGGCGGGGCCGATCACGCGGGGATTTTGGGGTGCCCGAGTGGCGCTGTAAGGCAGGGCGAAGCCAAGGAAGCTCCCTTAGATCCTCCCTCCCTTCTACACGTCACTCTCGGGGAAGCGGTGAATGTCCGCTTCTGGAGCCCGGCTGTGACGCTGTAAGGCAGGGTGAAGCCAAGGGAAGCTCCCTTAGCTCCTCCTCCTTCTACAGCGTCACTCTCGGGCGCCAGAAGCGGGCAATTTCGCCGCTTCTGGTGCCCGGCCGTGACGCTGAAAGGGAGGGCGAAGCCAAGGGTAAGCTTCCCTTGGCTCCTCCCTCCCTTCTACAGTGTCACTCTCGGGTGCCAGAAGCGGGCGATTTCGCCGCTTCTGGTGCCCGGCCGTGACGCTGAAAAGGAGGGCGAAGCCAAGGGAAGCTCCCCTTGGCTCCTCCCTCCCTTCTACAGCATCACTCTCGGGCGCCAGAAGCGGGCGATTTCGCCGCTTCTGGCGCCCGGCCGTGACGCTGTGAGGGCGAAGCCAAGGGAAGCTCCCCTTGGCTCCTCCCTCGTGGCGGCCGTGGATGGCGCTTGCGCCACCGCGCGCATGCGCACTTTTTATTTTTTGGGAAATTTTTTTGGATTTTTTTCCGGAATTTTTTTTTTAAAAATTATTGCAGGAGGGTAGGGGGCCGTGCCCAAGGGGCTGGCGGGCCGTGTATGGCCCGCGGGCCGCCTGTTGGACAGGCCGGCTCTATAACAAGGAAGGTCCATATCAGAAGGTACTTCCTTATAAAAATGCAGTTCCTCAAAACCCTGTGAGAACAATAAGACTTCACATGCTGCAGAAGAGGCCTTTGCTACCCTTTGTCTCCATCCCACAAGTCTATGAAGGCACCTGCTTTCAATGTCAAACGATGATGCAGTATGTTACAAACATTATGAGAAAAAACAGTATTTTATTCTTCAGGAACTCTACAACATGCTGCTCCGAAAGACTCTCAGGAGTGAAGCAGGAATAACATGGTCACTTCTTTTAAGCTTACCTTACAGTTTGGGGTCCCAAACCGATTGGCAGAGCTGCTCTCCAACAACATTTGAATGATGCGGTTTTCTTCTCTAGAGCTGTTCCGGATAAATGAAGATCCATTCTTCCTGTTTGCTTCTGGGTTTGAAAACACCAACTTGAGGTTTTCATTGCTTTGCTAAGAGAGAGAGAGAGAGAGAGGAAAAAGGGGGATTTGAGATGGAGACTTTTATCGACAGGCAGGGGAAGGTGTGGCACTTTTTATTCCAGATACACTCCATGTTTTCAGAAGAAGAAAAAACACCTACCAAAAATGTGGCTTCCACACAATGCTGGACTATAATTCCTTTTTGTTTAACATTGTCTATGCTGGTTTAGGAATGAAGAAGGTACAGGCTTCACCTAAGTGTAAGGCATGGAAACTGATAAATTGGACTACCCCTGAAGGTTCATTCTGGGATGGCAGGAGGGGAAATCCACTATGATTGGGTTTAACCATCTGGAATGGCAGGATCCAATATTCTCTTTTAGTTGAGCTGTTAAGTCCCCACCACTTTCTCCCAACAATTATACTATTGAGACTAACTAACCTAATTTCTCAGAATATTTACTTATCACCTAATTTTTTGTTTACTTTGGTGTTGTTCCCAAAGCGGGCAAAGATTGCTCCTCCTGCCATCCCAGAAGGAACCTTCGCAAGAAGTTCAATTATTCCCAGGATGGCAAGGAGGAGCGGTCCACTATGATTAGGGCTTACCCAATCCCTTCTTCTGAGAGGGAGAATCACTTTAACAGACTGCAGCATGGTGCTTCCAAAAGCTGCTCATGCCAATTTATATTGGTCCTACTTTATTAACCGCCACTACCCGGGATCCCTTCTGCCAATTCTCAAAGTCTATGCTGCCAAGGTTTTACCTCTCTTGTTGTATGGCGCAGAAATTTGGGGCCTGACCACTGTCACCCCTATTGAGCGCACCCAGACTAACTGTTTTAGGCGGAGGCTGGGGTGAATAATCGCACTCCTGCAGCGGCAGTCAGGTTCGAATTAGGCAGACACCAAATTTCAGGCCTAGCAAAAATTAGAGCCATTAACTACTGGTGCAAGGTAAACAATCTAGAAGACGCGAGACTGCCCAAGTTGTGCCTGATGGAGCAATTCAGAGTTCCCTCTCAGAAAACAGGGGGGGGGGCTCCATAATGACAAATCTCAACCTACAGGGGCTCCAGGTGGATCCGTCGAACACCAGAGTGACTTCAATGATGAACCGGGTGAAGCAGAGGGTACTCGATGTATGTGCCCAAGATGACCTAGCCCATTTGGCTAGGGTCAAATCCATGCACTGGTTAGCCCAACAACCCAATCACTTTGATACTGCCCCGTATCTGGCTCGCCCGCTCCTACCTCACCTTAGGATTGCCCTAACTAGAGCTAGGTTCGAGCAATTCGAGTCTATGGTGAGGGCCGGCAGATATGCTGCCACACCCTATAGGGACAGAGTCTGTGTTTGCGGCCTACCAGAAGTCGAGGATCTAGTCCACATTTTGTTGATCTGTCCCATATATGCAGAGGAGAGGGAGAAATACCTTAGCTATTTACTATCCAAAAGGACATTTTGGCCCTCTACCTTTAAAATTAACTTCCTCCTCTCAGACTCAAACCTTCAAACGGTGTATAAGGTAGCTGCTTACCTATTTAGAGCATATAAAAAGAGACAGCGGTATATGGAGTCTATTGGAGTCAACTGTGCGGGGGATGAGTTCCAGTAGGCAGCATTTAGTTTTTAATGTGTTACATTGTTTGCCTTGTACATTAGGTACTGATTTTATCCTTATCTTGTATACTACTACTGCTGTTGGAGCTTTTATTTGAAATGACCTGACGGTTACTCAATAAACGTGACTGACTGACTCTTCTGAGAGGGGGAATCACTTTAACAGACTGCAGCATGGTGCTTCCAAAAGCTGCTCATGCCAACTTATATTGGTCCTACTTATAGTGTCGGGCTTTAGCACAGCTAGTTAATCACCAGCAGCACTAGATTTTACCAAATGGAAGGTTGGCAGTTCCAGAGTCAGGGTAAGCACCCGACCTTCAGCCCAGCTTAATGTCCACCTAAGCAGTTCGAAAACAGCTGTGAGTAGAGAAATTAGGCACATTTTAAGCAGTGAGGTATTTTATGGCACCACAAAAGAAATACCAGAAAATGTCAGCAATCAAAGGAAGGAGGAAGTCTGTGATCAAGGCTCATCGTCATAGAGGATGGAGCAACAGCACCCCTCAGTGGCTCGAATCAAGCACAACCTCTAGGACACCGAGGTTGGAGGGGGGGAAGCCAACAGAATACCTCTATCGGTTGTATGTCCTGTCTATTTAAAGACATTGAATGTTTGCCATGTATGTGTTCTGTGATCCGCCCCAAGTCCCCTTAGGGGTGAGAAGGGCGGAATATAAATGCTGTGAATAAATAAACTCGCAAACACTAAATCCTCAACCCATCCTGCATTTCAAGAGGCATGGGACATCTGGGCCCCTTCTACACTGCCATATAAAATCCAGATTATCTGCTTTGAACTTAATTATATGGCAGTGTAGACTCATAATCCAATTCAAAACAGATAATGTGGATTATCTACTTTGAAAATCTAGATTGTAGAAGGGGCCCAAGGGTGCCATCTGTTTAGAATCAAATAATTTGCTTGATACACTGCTGTTATTGAACTTAAGTGTTTTTCTGCCCACCGAAACAAAAGGTCCGATTTTCTCATCAACAATCTCAGGTGCAGACCTCCTTGATTCAAAACAGAGCCTTGAACTGTCATATTTTCTGTGCAAACTTGTATATTGTACCCCTGAACCTTATGTGAAAAATAGCAGCGCCAATCTCACAGCTTTATTGCTAGGTAATTGTACTTTCTATCTAAAACCAACCACCTGCCTTAAGCTGTCATAATCTAACAAACTAGTTATGTTGTCCCTTTTTACTTTGTGTACTATCAACAATGGGGGTGGCGCAGCGGGTTAAACCAGTGTTTTACAACCTTTTTTGAGCCGCGGCACATTTTTTACATTTACAAAATCCTGGGGCACACCACCAACCAAAATGACACAAAATGACACTCTAACACAGTAATACATATCGTTAATATGTTTTTAAATGTATTCATACACTCAGTGTGAAACCTGGACCTGTTTTGATGAACACAACATAGATATCCTGGCAGGAATGGCAGAAAGACACAAACTTCCCACACAGAACTCCCATAACCAAGAGAAAATACTATAAGAGTTTGGTAGGCGTTGGCCTTGGGTTTTGGAGTTGTAGTTCACCTATATCCAGAGAGCACTGTGGACTCAAACAATGTTGGATCAGGACCAAACTTGGCATGAATACTCAATATGCCCAAATGTGAACACTTGGGAAACACTGGGTTAAACTACTGAGCTGCTAAACTTGCTGACCAAAAGGTTGGTGGTTCAATTCCGGGCAGCAGGGTGAGCTCCCGCTGTTAGTCCCAGCTTCTGCCAACCTAGCAGTTTGAAAACAGGCAAATGTGAGATCAATAGGTAGCGCTTCTGTGGGAAAGTAGCGGTGCTCCATGCAGTCATGGCAGCCACATGTCCTTGAAGGTGTCTACAGACAACGCCATCTCTTCAGCTTAGAAATGGAAATTAGCACCACCTCCCAGAGTTGGGCACAACTAAACTTAATGTCAGGAGAAACCTTAACCTTTACCTTTTACTATCATCAAAGGCACTCCAGCTTCCAAACTGAGTTTCTCAAACAGCATTGTTACTACTTTCCTGCACTTCATTCCTGACTACCTTATAATAATTGTTTCACTTATTACTGAGATAGCTTGAATAAAGGTTTTCAGACAGTTTTGGCATTATATGCTCACTATGGAAACATTTCTGTGCAACATTTCTACAGGTTGAGGCATTCAGTTCTGGCCCTGGAGACACGTAAGCATGCTCAGTCTGAGGAGGAAGACTGCATCCCCTGAGTGCTGATATGTCTGATTTGCTCCTTCATTATCTTGAATGCTAGCATCTACAAATGATGCTAAATTGGTAGATACTGAGCACGTTCAGCTGGAGGCAAACTGCTCCCAAGCAGTCCACTACCTTAGAGCTGCAGTTTTCAAAATGGTGCTTGGAGCTGACAGGGACAGATATCATTGCTTCTGCAATGTTGTTCTACACTTTGCAGCCAATGCCTTAGAGTTGCCTTTCTGTCCTTATTTTCTCCTTGTTATTTATATCTACTAACATCCTTGCCTTATATGTTTGTCAGAGAAGGGGAAACATGTTGGTTAGTTAGGCTGAACTGAAAAAGATTCTTGGGCCGGGCTTTAGCACAGCAGATTAATCACCAAGCTGCAATAAATCTTGCGAACCGGAAGGTTGACAGTTCGAAGCCCAGGTTAGGATGAGCTCCTGTCATTTAGCCCAGCTTCTGCCTACCTAGCAGTTTGAAAACAAATGGGATAAGATAAAAAGGAACTGCATTAAAGCAGGAAGGTATTTAAGCACAGCGTTTTCGATCAGAAAAAGGAGGAAGTTAACAAACAAAGAAAGCAAGGAGATGAAGCAACGGCACCCCACCCAACCCTCAACCCACGTGGCCAGAACCGAGCACAATCTCCAATGATGCCAAAAGATAGGAAAGCCTATATCAGGGGTGCCCACACTTTTTCAGCATGCGAGCTACTTATAATAAAACCAGGTCAGAAAGATCTACCTACCTCCTCAAGGCTGGAGGGGAGGGGTGGGGGCGGGGCTTGGCACGGCCTGGCTCCGCCCCCCTCTGGCTTCCGCTCTACCAGCAGCTTCTCCAGGCTTGAGGATGGCAGTGCCAAGCCAGCCTTGTGCTAGCTATGCCACCACTGGCTTGGCATTGCCATATTCAAGCCTGGAGAAGCTGCTGGGAGTGCCGAAGCCGGGGGAGGGGAGGGGAGGGGGCTTGGCGCAGCCTGGCTCCGCCCCCTCTGAGAAGCACTCCATCCGGCTGGGATCGGCCTCCTTCGGTCCCGGGATCGACTGGTTGATCGCGATCGACTTCCTGGGCAGCCCTGTCCTATATGTACCTCTGTCTGTTGTATGTCTTATCATTATATGGGAATTGAATGTTTGTCATATATGTGTTCTGTGATCTGCCCTGAGTCCCCTTGACATTTGAAGAGGCATGGAGTGAGAAGGACGGAATATAAATACTGTAAATAAATAAATAAATCTTGCCATTCCAGTTAGAATGCAGAGTGGTTAAGCCCAATCATAGTGGATTGGTCCTCCTTGACATCCCAGGAATAATTCAATTGCCGAAAAGTAAAAAGCATATACTGAAAGCCTACACCGTGCAGTTGGTTCACCCACCCCCACTTGTTTTCAAAGCTCCAAGCTTGCTTCTACTCAATTTTCACAAAGAAAGAACACAAACGTACGACTGATTCATAGGAATCCTCTGCCAGCTCAGCATGGCATTCTTGGATAAGTATGTTGCGAATGTTGACGATCTCCATTGCTTCAGAGTATCGAAGTACATCGACATGCAAGATGCTGTGTACAATCGAGAAGACCTTCACCACGAGGGCACAACCGTTGACTAAAGCGGCAAACCTTTGACTTGCAGCATAACTCCACTGATCTCCACAGACCAGGGAATGTGCCGAGGGCCGCATTCTGCGTACTTTGAATTCCAGAGCCTAAGAAGAAATAGAACAAATCAGAAGAGGCAGGCATGTTTGATGTACCAGCCCACCCGCCTACTATTGCACCAACAGGCAATATGTTCAGAACAAACTCTACCTGGAAAGGAAGTTCTCGAAGATGACTTGGGATCTCCCGTAAGAGGTTCAAAGCCACTTTTGACCTGTTGCCATAATCAACATAGAAAATCTGTGTGATAAAAACAGTAGTGGTTTCAAGAGACTGATATAAATGGGTAGCATACAAAGTGACCACACACACATGGTGTAGGGCAGTGTTTCCCAACCAGTGTGCCGTGAGCAATCATCAGGTGTGCCGTGGGAAATTGGAACCTCCAATACCCTTTCTTCCCCCTCCTGCCGAACACTTTTTCTTCTCCACTCGGGCTCCCTTCTTCCCAGCCTCGCTCTGCTCACTTTGCCTCGCTTTGCTCACACTGCCGCTTCTGCGGGAGGGGGGAGGGAGGAAGACGTGACCCATGCGGGCGCTACTGCGCAGACTCGCCCTACGTCTTCCTCCCTCCCCTCCAAGGTGCTCTCTGGATATAGGTGAACTACAACTTCAAAACTCAAGGTCAATGCCCACCAAACTCTTATAGTATTTTCTCTTGGTTATGGTAGTTCTGTGTGGGAAGTTTGATTCCATTCCATCATTGGTGGAGTTCAGAATGCTCTTTGATTGCTCTTGGGAAAAACTTCTGACTCCACTCCCACCATTCCTAGCAGCCTCAGGATGCCAACTATAGGCTGTTAGGAATGGTGGGAGTTCCACCCAGCTGACGGACAGCTTGAGCAAGACCTTTGTGTGTGTCTTTCTGCCATTCCTGCCAGGATATCTATGTTGTGTTCATCGAAACAGGCCCAGGTATCACACTGAGTGTATAAATACATTTAAAAACATATTAACTATATGTATTCCTGTGTTAGAATGTCATTTTGTGTCATTTTGGTTTGTGGTGTGCCCCAAGATTTTGTAAATGTAAAAAATGTGCCGCGGCTCAAAAAAGGTTGAAAAACACTGGTGTAGGGTATTATTTGTATTGTAGAGAGCCACACAGATTTTCTGTAAGACAAGAAACATGTTCAAGAAAAGCATTTCAGTCTATTAGAGCCAATGTTTGTTTGAGTTATTATTCAAGACTAAAACTTGACTAGAGGAACCTGGGAGCTGAGGTCCATTATGCCAGTTTCCTAAGCTCTTATTTGTTTGTTTGCTTGTCCTATTTATATCCTGCCTTTCTCTACCCCGAAGTGGACTCAAGACTGCTTGAGCTTTCAGCATCACTCAAGGACTCATCTACGACAGCTTACATATAGGCAATCATTCAATGCCTTAAAACACATACAATTCCAGTAAAATTTAAATTAAATTAAAATTAATAATACTAAGCATTTTAAACACTTAAAACATTACATTCAATATAATATCATGCTATTTGTAATTGTACTCCAAAGGCATTCTGAGTCACCCTCTGGGGGTTGAGAAGGGCAGGGTACAAATGTTTGAAATAAATAAATAAATAGTCATTGCACATATTCCAAATCTGTTATTGCAGTGCACAATTCTCCGAAGGTCTGATCCCAAAGCCGAGTTTTTATTTTCCTTCTGAAGGGGTTTTTTTCTCAAGTCAGAAGTGACTTGAGAAATTGCAAGTTAACTAATTTCCTATTCTTTTAGCTTTAACTATTGAACTGTTTTATGACTTGAGAAACTCATAAATAATAAAATCAATCAATCAATCAATCAAGTTGCTTCCAGTGTGAGTGATTTGGCCGTCTGCAAGGACGTCGCCAAGGAGACACCCGGATGTTTGATGTTTTACCATCCTTGTGGGAGGCTTCTCTTATGTCCCCGCATGGGGAGCTGGAGCTGACAGAGGGAGCTCAACCCACTTTCCCCAGATTCAAACCGCTGACCTGTCAGTCAGCAGTTTTGCCAGCACAAGGGTTTAACCCACTGCACCACCGGGGGCTGGGAGGGAGCTGATCTAATGTCTAATCACACTATGTAACACGATTTTTGTTCCAGAGCTATACATACCATTTCCTAATTGGTTCTATCACAAAAACATGTAAAAATGTTTATTAAACTGCAAATACTTTGTTTTTGCGGCACATCCTGCAGCACATTTTGCTATAGTTTTTCAATGAATATCTCATAGCCAATTCAACATATTTTGCAGCAGCCACAAAAATGGAGTGTACGACTTTCAAGTAAGCACCACAGAATAAGACAGGAAATAACTACCATACAGCAGTGAGGGTCCTTTTTTCCAGTCACAATATGAGTAGGCCCTCAGGTTTGCTTCTGTGTTATGCTCTAACACAGAGGTGGGCAACTTGCTTCAAGTGCTGCAAGAGACCCTCCTACTCATCCCCCAAAGATTACACCACTTTTTACTTTATTGTTATAGCATTTGCCAACATCACAATTTCTGCTACTCAAATTGAACACTTTGCTAGGATGCTTGAAGCTACAACTGAATCCCCTGTATTGCAGAGCCCTGCAACAAATTTGTGTAATTAGAAGAAAGGAAAGATTGGTAGAAAGTAACCATGATTTGGCAGCATGGATGGTAGTTGCGAGGTCAGACAAACCCAAAAACAGGTGCAACAACCAGAAGCCATGGATGACCCATGTTGGAAATGCAACAACACTCAGCACTCAGGAGTAAAGAATGTCTTACTGCAAGCAGTTGTCGCAGCATGAGATGGTACTTTAAATGACCTAAAGCAGGCATAGGCAAACTTCGGCCCTCCAAGTGCTTTGAACTTGAATTACCGGCTGTCAGGAATTGTGGGAGTTCAAGTCCAAAACACCTGGAGGGCCGAAGTTTGCTTGACCTAAAGTGTCCTCCTCCTATGTCTATCCTGACTCCTCTACAATGTAAACCAGCGTTTCTGAACTTTCCTAATGCCGCGACCCCTTAACACTGGTCCTCATGTTATGGTGACTTCCGGGCATGATTTTTTTCGTTGCTACTTCACAACTGTAATTTTGCTACTGTCATGAAACGTAATGTAAATATCTGATATGCAGGATGTAGTTGAGCACTGGGAAGTGGCGCAGCTGGCTAAGTGTCAGCTGCATAAGATCTCTCTGACCAGTAGGTCATGAGTTCGAGGCCTGCCTTGGTCGAGGTGGGTGCTCGACCTTAAGTGTAGCCTGCTGTCGACCTTTACAGCCTGAAAGGCAGTTCATTTGTCAATTAGGAGATAAAGGTACCACACTAAGTGAGGAGGCAAATTTTGACTGATTTATGAGGCCATAAAGAACACCAGGAATCAGTGAGGATTGTGGAAGAACGACAAGGGCCACTAGAAAACGCTGAGAGAGATGAGGAGTGTGTCAGCTCCCCCTGGTGGCCAGAAGTTTGCCTCTGTTTGTCTATGTTCATCTATATATGTCTAAATATGTCTATATATGTTGAACTGCCACCAGGGGGAGATGCTAAGCTTCTTTTTCAAACTCATTTTCATGTTGGCTCCTCAAATCAATCAAGATCTCTAACCATGAGCATGCACTCTAACAACACACACACACAGTTTAATATTACGTTGTTTTTAAGCTTACCTCTGCATTCTCTCCAGAAACATTCAGGATTTGGGCTCGGTAGTATCTCTCATCCTCCCAATCTGTAAACGGCGCCAAACAAACCAAATCCGGATGGGGACGAATTGGCAAAGGGGTCAGCTTCAGCTCATTGATCTCAGCACACAAACTTGTTAACATTTTCATACTTTTCTCATCTATTCTGTAACCCCAGAAGTGTCCAACCTCCACCACCTAGAAGATAAATAGCATATTTACCATTTTACATTATTTGGCATGAGTTTTGTTTTTCTTTCAATAACTTTTAATAGTTAAAGAAAAAGAAGCTAAGCTTTAGTATAGGAACTCCATTTGAACATAGGATAGCAACTCATTGTGTTGATCTAACTTAGCTACATCTTGAAAGGTTAATAAGAGATTCGTGGATGAGGTGGAGAAACAACAAGTATCAGTTTACATCAGCGTTTCTCAACCCTGGGGTTGGGAGCCCTGTATGGGGGGTGCGGGGTGCAAGATGGTTTCAGAGGGGTTGCCAAGACCACCAAACATATATTTCTTATGGTCTTCACAAAAGAGTCTGGAGCAACAAGCACCTGAGGCAAAGCACCAAAATCAGTGTGTACAGAGCTATCGTACTGTCTATTCTCCTCTATGGGTCTGAAACATGGGTCACCTATTGCCAACACCTACGACTCCTCGAACGCTTTCATCAGCGCTGTCTTCGCACAATCCTAAATATACACTGGACTGACTGACTATGTGACTAATGGTTGCTGTTCTTGAGCAAGCAGGGATCACCAGCATTGAGACCATGCTATTGAGAACACAGCTGCGCTGGGCAGGGCACGTCTCTAGGATGGAGGACCACCGCCTCCCAAAGATGGTGAACTCGCCACGAGTCAGCGCAAGAGAGGCACCCCCAAAAAGAGATATAAGGACTCCCTGAAACAACATCTCAGGCTCGGCCAGATTGATCACCAACAATGGTCCACCCTGGCCTCACATCGGGAGGCATGGAGACGCACTATCCACAATGCTGCGGCCTCTTTCGAGAAGACATGCCGAATGGGTCTCGAAGAGAAACGACAACGCAGAAAGAACCGCAACTTGGAAACAACATCACCCAAGGAGACTTTCTGCTGTGCTTTCTGCAACTGAACTTGCCTACCTCAGATTGGCCTTTTTAGTCATCAACGCACTTGTAAAAAGTTTCCTAAGAATCATCGTTCACGAAGTAATGCCGAGAGAATAAAAATAATAATAGAGTAAAATAATGGAAATGAAATAATAACAGTAATAATAGAGTAAAATAATAAATGCAATAAATAATAATAATAGAGTAAAAGAATAAATAACATTGGCTTGATTATAAGCCAAGGGGGGCTTTTTCAGTCCTAAAAGGGGGCTGAAAAACTCGAGTATATACGGTAAGTTATGGAATAGGACTCATATTGATCCGCAGATAAGTCGGGCCAGGTGTTGGAGCTTGATTATATGGCTAAACTTTCTAGACTTATACGATCGTGTAAATAATTAAAACTCTTTAAAAGGGCTAAAAATTATTCAACAATATAAAATTCGCCATCATCACTAGATGGTGAAATATACACTTTTGAATGTACCTCTGTGACGCTGATAGATAAATCAAGGCTGTTTATGGTCGGTAGTTTTTCCAGTTCATTAGTGAACTTCACAGTAGTCACTGTATGCTTCTGAAAGTGCACGTTGACTCTAAAAGAAACAAGTGGAATAAAGAAATCACTCTTTATGGCAGCCTCCAATCAGGGTAGTAAATGCTCTTTAAATGCTGATAAGATTTACATTGGCCTTCCTTTGTCCGTAATCCGGAAACTCAAGCTAGTGCAGAATGCTGCAGCTCGCCTGCTTGCTGGCGCCTCGGCCAGGTGTCATATCACCTCCATCCTGCAGCGACTGCATTGGCTTCCAGTGGAGTACCGGATTACGTTCAAAGTGCTGGTGCTGACCTTCAAGGCCTTATATCAGGGGTGGGCAATTTTTTTTTCCAAAGGGCCACACGAGAACCAAAAAATATTATGGAAGACCGCACCTAAAGGCTGAACTACATTCTAATCTAGTAATTTATTTATTTACTATATTTACTATATATTACACTCCCATTATGGCATGCAGAGCATGGAAGAGGACAAGCATATAGCGGGCATGGACGAACTTCGGCCCTCCATGCATTTTGGCTTCAACTCCCATAATTCCTAACAGCCTACCGACTGTTGGCAATTGTGGGAGTTGAGGTCCGAGATGCCTGGGGGGCCGAAGTTTGCCCATACCTGGCTTAAGGAGTATGAGTTTGCTTGGTGTTGAGGTGGATAGTAAAAGAGTGAAAAGGCTTAGGTGTGCAATGAAATGTAAGTATTGAAGAGCAGTTCAAGAGGAAACAGTTTCCTATACATATAATACAGGCTGATCATTAATATTAACATATTAATAGATCAAGAAATATTCATATGTTATTAGTATTAATATCATAATTATTATATTATAGTATATATATAGAGACATTATAATATATTGAAATTATAATATAACATTATTATATATTATATTATTATTATTATAAAATTATTATAAAATAATAATAAAAACCACTAAAATTAAATTAAATTCAAGAAGACAAGGTGCGAACCAAGATGAAGGCTGACATTCTCAAGAGAGGAAGGATCCCAAGATGGAATGGCCCAATGGCCCCAGCCCAGAGGATGGCAAAGTGGACCCAGCCGCCGCCGCAGCAGGAGAGCAGAGCAGCAGGCGATCTGGGCCTGCAGCCGTCCGCCCACTCTCGCCCCCAGCTGTTCCCCAGCTGATCGCCCTGCCATGGAGTGCCTGCCATCCCTGGAGGCGATCTGGGTCTGCAGGGGGAGCAGTCGGCGATCTGAGGCGGCTGATCGCCCTGGCGACCCAGGGCAATTGGCCCCCACAGGTCGCCAAGTGCTCCTGCTGCAGGCCCGGATCGCCTCCAGGTATGGCAGGCACTCCAAAACTGCCACTCCTCCGGCCTGTCTGCCGACACAAGCCCCACAGAGCCCGTGATGGGATGGCAGCAGCGACACCCCTTCCTCTTGGCCCTGCCCCCGACGCCCTTCTCCCCGGGCTGGACAGAATCGGCTGCCCGCGGTCCGTAGATTGCCCACCCCTGCCTTATATGGTCTAGGGCCAGTGTACTTGAGGGACCACCTCACCCCATATGTTCCCCAGAGATTACTACAGTCTAAAGAACAAAATCTTCTTGTAGTACCCTCTGTTCAGATTTTCCACCTGTCCTCCACCAGGCAGAGAGCATTTTCGGTGGTAGCTCCGATCCTTTGGAACGCCTTACCGGAGGATGTTTGGGCCCTCGGAGAGTTATCCTCTTTTCGGAGGGCCTGCAAAACAATGCTCTTCCGGCAGGCTTTTAACCTCTGATAACCCATGTTGACTATCCTGTGCGGGTCGGAAATCCGTTTTAAATCTGTGTTAAATTTGTTTTATTGTTGTATATTATGATTGTGCTTTTTAGGCTATGTAAACCGCCCCGAGCCTGTTTTAGATGTGATTAGATAGATACAATGTACTGCTGTTGCTAAGCGTGAGTATGATTTGAGTGCTGGACCAAAAAAAGCTGGGTTTAGATCTTCACTCAGTCATAGGCAAGTCACACTTGACTTCAGAGGAAGACAAGGGATGCGCCCACACTCTTGAGTTAATGCAGTCTGACACCACTTTAACTGCCATAGGTAAATGCTATGTAATTACTAGAGTTGTAGTTTCACAAGGTCTTCCAGAGGACTGCTGCCTCACCAAACTACAACTCTCAGGATTCCATTACATTGACCCATTGTGGTTAGTAGTGTAAAACTGAATTAATTCCAAAGCATAGATGCACCCTAGGACAGGCCCCATCTGAAGAAATCTTCCCAAAGAAAATGCAATATAAGGTCCTTCCGCACAACCATATAACCCAGAATATCAAGGCAGAAAATCCCACAATATCTGCTTTGAACTGGGATATATGGCAGTGTGGACTCAGATATTCCAGTTCAAAGTAGATATTTTGGGTTATTCTGCCTTGAGATTCTGAGTTATATGGCTGTTTGGAAGAGCCCAAAGGTTCACCTTGGGTTGGCATAACTCAGAAATGACTTGGGGACACAGAACCCACTTATTTGGCATACCCGTCCCTAATTTTTAGTTCGCTTGGTCATACGCACTGCTCTATGCATATGACTCGTGCTTGAGAAACCGCTCTTAAATCAAAGCAAAATGGTCCGAGGAAAGGAATGGAAGTGAACGCTTCTCCATAACAGCCATACCGAGAGCTTCTCACAGTCTCAACTGTTCCTCTTCCCATTTTGCTCTCAATCTCTTCCGGGGAATGTACGTTAAGTTCCAACTGCATTCGGAGCTGCGACATCTTCAGGGCCAAATACACCGCAGGAAGAACTTTAAACGTTTGGGTTGGATTCCGAGAAAATTCTATAAAAGCTCTATATGAAAACAAGCAAAAAAAATGGAGTCAACGTTGTGTTCTGAGGACTAGAACCAAGAAAACACATGTGAAAGCTTTTCTATTCCTACAGGCATTTGGGAACTGGCTGTGAGGGATTTTAATAGAGTGCTCATCTACTGGTTGAACCCCCCTGGTGGCACAGCAGGCTAAACCGCTTCGGTGCTGCACTTGCTGAACGAAAGGTTGGGGATTCGAATCCAGGGAGCAGAGTGAGCTCCCGCTGTTAGGCCCAGCTTCTGCCAACCTAGCAGTTTGTAAACATGCAAATGTTAGTAGATCAATACGTACTGCTTCTGCAGGAAGGTAACGGCACTCCATGCAGTCATGTTGGCCACATGACCTTGGACAACGCCGGCTCTTCAGTTTAGAAATTGAGATGTGCACCACCCCCCATAGTTGGACACAACTAGAATTAATGTCAAGGGAAGCCTCTACCTTTACTTTACCTATGCTACTGATTAGTTACTTTTCAATGGATGTGTGTTAATTGGCATTTAAATGTGTTTTGTCTTTGTCCTTTTATCTATATGTGTTTTAATATGTGTCAGAGCCAGTATGGTGAAATGGTCTGAATGTTGGACTGTGACTCTGAAGTCCAGGGTTTGAATTTCCACTCAGCCATCGACTTACGTGAGTCACATTTCCTCAGCCTTGGGGGAAGGCCTTGGCTTTGAGGCCGAGAGAGTGTGACGGACTCAAGTTCACCCAGTGGGTTTCTGTGGCAGAGTAAATCTTGTCCAAAATACCCTGTGATAATTTTGCCTTTGAGCTGCAAAGAGTGTTGGTACCTCACCAAACTACAACTCCCAGAATCTCATCGCTATGGTCTGACATTATTTTCCCTTTCGCGTTCTCATTTGAAGGCAGAGAAAACATGGAGAGGATTTCACCAATCAGTGTAAAATAGGATAAGAGCCAGAGGAAAAGTTAGGGCATAAGAGGGATGAAAGGTAGCACTGGTATTCCCAGTAAACGCTTGCCAGTTGGATATTTTGATTCCCATTCAAAATGTGCTGTTTGTTACAAGTTAAAATCCACTTACTTGGTCCCATCATAGGAAATAGATTTTACTTGGCCACACTGTCTGAACAGGGACTGCAGCTGTTCATGGTAGAGGAAGCCGAATGGGGGGATGCTCTTCAACTGTTGGAGAAAATATGCGCCTTCAGTAACCACAACTTCTTCTTTTTCATTTTAAGGGAAGTCATTTGATTTGGATCGCAGTCCTGTTGTTAAACCACATCATTCATGCAACACATTTCCAGACAGTTTCATAGGGAAGTGAAAGTGACACAGTTGATGCCAGCGTACGGGAACAATGACAGAACTGAAGAATCTCATTACGTGGCAAATATTAATTATTTATCCCGATCTTCTCTACCTCCGCAGAGGGACTCAGACCGGCTAACAGCAAAATTCAATGCTAACAATAGGAACACTTTACAACAGGGCTGCCCAGGAAGTCGATCGCGATCGACCAGTCGATCCCGGGACCGAAGGAGGTCGATCCCAGCTGGATGGGGCGCTTCTCAGAGGGAGCAGAGCCAGGTCGCGCCAAGCCCCGCGCCCTCCCCAGCTTCGGCACTCCCAGCAGCTGCTCCAGGTTTGTGCAGGGCAGTGCCAAGCCAGCCTTGTGCTAGCTATGCCACCACTGGCTTGGCATTGCCATTCTCAAGCCTGGAGAAGCTGCTGGGAGCTCCAAAGCCAGAGGGGAGGGGGAGGGGATTGGTGCGGCCTGGCTCCGCCCCCTGTGGCTTCTGCTCTACCAGCAGCTTCTCCCGGCTTGAGGATGGCAGTGCCAAGCCAGCCTTGTGCTAGCTATGTCACCACTGGCTTGGCATTGCCATCCTCAAGCCTGGAGAAGCTGCTGGGAGCTCCAAAGCCAGAGGGGAGGGGGGAGGGGCTTGGCGCGGCCTGGCTCCGCCCCTCTGATTTCCGCTCTACCAGCAGCTTCTCCAGGCTTGAGGATGGCAGTGCCAAGCCAGCCTTGTGCTAGCTATGTCACCACTGGCTTGGCATTGCCATTCTCAAGCCTGGAGAAGCGGCTGGGAGCTCCAAAGCCAGAGGGGAGGGGCTTGGCGCAGCCTGGCTCCGCCCCCTCTGATTTCCGCTCTACCAGCAGCTTCTCAGGCTTGAGGATGGCAGGGCCAAGCCAGCCTTGTGCTAGCTATGCCACCACTGGCTTGGCATTGCCATCCTCAAGCCTGGAGAAGCTGCTGGGAGCTCCAAAGCCAGAGGGGAGGGGGAGGGGCTTGGCGCGGCCTGGCTCCGCCCCCCTCTGGCTTCCGCTCTACCAGCAGCTTCTCCAGGCTTGAGGATGGCAGTGCCAAGCCAGCCTTGTGCTAGCTATGACACCACTGGCTTGGCATTGCCATTCTCAAGCCTGGAGAAGCTGCTGGGAGCTCCAAAGCCAGAGGGGAGGGGGAGGGGTTTGGTGTGGCCTGGCTCCGCCCCCCCCTCTGGCTTCAGCTCTAGCAGCAGCTTCTCCAGGCTTGAGGATGGCAGTGCCAAGCCAGCCTTGTGCTAGCTATGCCACCGCTGGCTTGGCATTGCCATTCTCAAGCCTGGAGAAGCTGCTGGGAGCTCCAAAGCCAGAGGGGAGGGGGGGGGGCTTGGCGCGGCCTGGCTCCGCCCCTCTGATTTCCGCTCTACCAGCAGCTTCTCCAGGCTTGAGGATGGCAGTGCCAAGCCAGCCTTGTGCTAGCTATGCCACCGCTGGCTTGGCATTGCCATCCTCAAGCCTGGAGAAGCTGCTGGGAGCTCCAAAGCCAGAGGGGAAGGGGGCGGGGCTTGGCACGGCCTGGCTCCGCCCTCCTCTGGCTTCCACTCTACCAGCAGCTTTTCCAGGCTTGAGGATTCATTGATTGTTGCCATGGCAACACACATGTGTGCACCTTTGCATTGTCCTGGTGCAAAAGAACTTTTTTCTTGGCCAAATGCGGTCATTTTTCCCCTCAAATCCTCATTAAATCGACCCAATAAGTTGCCATAATATTCTCCATTGATTGTTTTACCCTTTTGACTCATGGTTTTGGCTGCTGCTTGTTCTCTGGTGTGTTGTGGTGGATCCACATTTCGTCCACGGTTACGAAACAGTGCAAAAACCCACCCACATTGCGGTTGAACTACACCAAGCACTCCTGCGAAATTGTCACACGATTGCGTTTGTGGTCGATAGTGAGCAAACACGGCACCCATCTTGCGGAAAGCTTTCTCATACCCAAGTGATCATTTAAAATTGAAACCACTTTAATGGCAACTTTAAAATTGAAACCAAATTTAATGCCAATATACAGTACACAAGGAAATCATAATAATTAATTACTACATATAACTATGAGCTTAAAATAAATTAAAACTATTAAACATAAGACATACTGTACATAAAGTTTAAACATTCAGACAAGCATAATATCATCCTAGTTTAAACATTAAAATTCCATTTGACCTGATGATTCCAAAAATTGCATCTGTTTTCCCCTATCAGCTCTAGTTTTTGAGATACAGAACATAAGCAATCTACAAGTCTTCATCACCCATAGAAAACCACAATAAGCATATCTACAGGCTGGGCTTTAGCACAGCTGGTTAATCACCAGCAGCAATAGATCTTATTGGCAGTTTGAAGCCCGGGTCGGGGTGAGCACCTGACCTTCAACCCAGCTCACTGTCCACCTAAGCAGTTTGAAAACAGCTGTGAGCTGTGAGTAGAGAAATTAGGCACCGCTTAAGCAGGGAGGTATTTTACAGCTAACAACACACTGGGAAACTACCTAACTAATCTAAATACAACTCAATACAACTAGCAAGGAGATAAGGCAGTACAAAGCAAATAGTCACAAGGTCAGCTCCCACAATGATAACAACAATAACAAGAGTGTGGTGGATCAGTGCTTGAAAACCGGGCCTGATGTCAGCAAGGCAAAGTACACAAAATAAGAATATCGGAAGTCCCGCTAAGAGCCGTCCATGGCAATCCACAGAACTAGAGTACGGGAACAGGGGGCGGTGGGGCTGAAATGCCCAGCACCTACCAGCGTGGGTCCCAACTGTAAAGGTCCACTGCGTTATGGAGAGACACTAAGGAGAAGAACGGGAGCCACCGCGGTGTTCCGTAGCATCCGGGAGTGAGTCTCAAGGTGGGCGGGATCACGCATCAGCGTGGTGACGTGGGAGCATACAGGCGCAGAGGCGTCGCTGTATGGCGCGTCGTCAAGGGAACTCCGGCAAAAACATGATGATGCAATGGTCCTCAATGCTGTGGAGGAGAAGCGTCGTCTTGGAGACCAGATCGTGTTACCCGACCGCTCTGGTAAATGGGGGACTGTAGAGTTGATAATTCCAAACGTAGAAGCACCCGGAAATGAAGATCCACACACAAATAGAGATTAAAAATAATCTATATTGAAGCTGCCCAAATGAGCAAATGCAAAGGCACGCTGGCTCCCCATAGGAGCAACGTACTGTCCCCATAGGGGAGGGGGAGCAGAGATGTGAAGCACCAACGGGGTGTATACAGTCAAAGGCCTGTAGCCTGTTTCGTAGTCCACAAACTTTATCAAGGTGACTAATACATAGCGTTACTATTTGTTTTGAACTGCGTTATCTCCTTGCTAGTTGTATTGAGATGTATTTAGGTAGTTTACAGCACCATAAAGGAGATACCAGAAAATGCTGGCAATCAAAGGAAGGAGAAAGTCTGTGAACAAGGGCACCCCCCTGTGGCCGGAATCAAGCATAACCTCCAGGACGGCGAAGCTGGGAAAAATGTTGACACAATACATCTATCTGTTGTCTCTCCTGTCTGTTTAATGGCATTGAATGTTTGCCGTGTCTGTGTTCTGTGATCTACCCTGAGTCCCTTTCTGGGTGAGAAGGGTGGAATAGAAATGCTGTAAATAAATAAATAAAACTAAGAAACTAGAGCTGGTGCAGGCTATCCAATGCAATTTTCTGAATCCATGTGCCAAATAATCCCAAGAACAGGCCTAAAAACCAAGACATCAAGATTGTTTTTGTTGTTGTTCGGTTGGGCAGCATAATATACATTATATGTAAGACAAAATAGCAAACGTGAGCAGGAAGAATCAATACAAGGATCTAATTTCCCCAAAATAAACAAATGCTCCCAGAAAACTAGAATGGAATCAGGAAAAAGAAAATCAAGCGTAAATATGAAATATGTAAATATGAATGCAACCAAGAAGAAAGAGAAGGGGGAAAGAATGCTGTAACAACAATCATTAAATCATTGTGTATAAGACATGGACTATTTCAGGCTTAATAAACATACCACTACAGTTGTTTTAGGATTTTCGCCCAACAGCTCCCTCACAGCAATTTCATCATCGTATTCTCCAACGCTAAAATAATTTGGATAGAAAGCTCCAGCCAAAACCACCTGATAAAGAAGATGAAAGGACGTAAGTTTCAAAAAAAATGGACTTCTCCTTTAAGAACTCGTTCACTCCTTTGACAGCGAGCCACGTTCTGGCTTTTGGTAACATTTAGGCTTCAATTTCTGACATGTGTTCTGACATGAGCATGAGCGGTGGACGGGCTTCAGTGGGCGGGGCTCCTCCTCCGCGCGGCTTCAGCGAGTGAGGGGCGGGAGTCATGGCGGATTGGAGGCTGGCTGGGGAAACAGCCAAAGGAGGCGGTGCCCCGGCCCCTTCTTCTTTTTCTTCGCCGCCGCCCGGCCCTTCCTCCTCCTCCCCCAAGCAGCAGGAGTTCAGGAGGAGGAGGGAGGAAGGAAGAGGGGCAGAGAGCTTTTCTCGTGGCACAGAAAGATCCATCACGGCACACTACTGTGCCGCGTCACCGCAGTTGGGAAACACTGCTTTATAACATCCTTTTCCCTGGAAACACTGAAAAAATGGAATTCCTGTTATAGCAGGAGTAGTATCCTGCTTTTTAAAAAAAATTCTCTAAAACAAGATTAGCCATAAAAGACCTTGGACAAGTCACATTCTTAGAAACCAACAGCAAATTTTCTATGAGTAATTCTTGCCAAGAACACCATAGGATGGGATGCTAGAAGCTAACGTTTACCAAACAGCAACAGCAACACATTGCATCCGACACACCTAATTGCCTCACCTGCAAGATGAAGCGTTGCTTGTAGTCATGCTCGCGATCCATCACAGGAGGCGGAGTACAGACGTGCATATTGAAATTGCCAACTCTTTTTTTCAACTCTGCATACAATTCAGCCACCTGAAATAGTTGATTTAAGACTAAGACATAGTAATAAGCTAAAAAGAAACCCTTCATAAAAATGAGTATTTTTTCTTAATTCTCCTGAATGATAAACTAGGTCACCATGAGTAGAATTATGTATCTGCTATTACAATCCCAGAAAACAAAGAATTAAAAAATGTTGTAACATTTGTTTTATGGCTATAATTAAATATTTTGCAGACAGAACCCTATATTTTAGGTCCCCAAAATACGACCTTTTGGGGCCGGGGAGATAGCACAGTGGTAACACAGCTGTGCTTGCAACCTGAAGGTTGCTAGTTCTATTTTCCGAGCTGGCTTGGACAACCAACTATTGCAACCCTGTCCTTCTGCTCACCCAGCAGTTCGAAAGCAGCCCAGATGTGAGTAGATAAAACCGGGAACCGCGAAGCGGGGAAGATTTTTACAAAGGGACTTTACAACGACTGAAATTTGGTTGTCCGGAAGGTGGAATGCAGAACAGAAGCTCCCATCATGAGGATGGAACAACAGCACCCCCTTGACGTAACGACAGAATGACATAACAACAATGACGTAATAGAGCAATTCACATCCAGCGATGCACACCCTACGAGGCAGCCAGGAAGAAGGAATCTTCTAAAATTGCACTGTGTACTGTGTACTGTCATTTGTATGTCTTCCGACAGGGACTGTCTGTCGTATGTATAATGTAATCCGCACTGAGTCCCCTTCGGGGTGAGAAGAACGGAATATAAATAGTTATTATTATTATTGTTGTTATTATTATGCTAGCTGATACATAAGAAATTGGGATTGGATGTAGAAAAAAATTATGTAAGAGATCCCTAAGAATAAAATGTTCTTTTAGGAGTTCTTCCAGGATAAAGGGGTTAATAAAGGCTACTATCCCTGGTCAACACAATGGTCTCGTTTCACGTTCAAGTCTATGTTTAAGTTCCTTGGGAAAGTTTTGTGCTCATGGTCAAGGATTCATGTATTATATTATTATTATTATTATTATTACACTTTATTTATATTCCGCTCTTCTCACCCCGAAGGGGACTCAGAGTGGATTACAAGTACACATACTTAGCAGACAATCCCTGCCGTTTCCACATACAACATATAGACGAACAGGTGCAAGCTCTGGCCACCAGGGGGAGCTGATGTATTCCTCATCTCTCAGCGTTCCCAGCGTCCCTTGTTGTTCCTTCCACATTCCTCAGCGTTCCTGGAGTTCTTTAATGGATTACTGAATTATGAGGCCATTAAAGAACTCCAGGAATGCTGAGGAATGTGGAAGAACAAGGCAAGGGCTCGCTGGGAATGCTGAGGAATGAGGAGAACATCAGCTCCCCTGGTGGCCAGAGTTTGCCCTCTGTTCGTCTATATGTGTGTATGTGGAAAACGGCAGGGATTGTCTGCTAAGTATGTGTACCTGTAATCCGCTCTGAGTCCCCTTCGGGGTGAGAAGAGCGGAATTTAATGGCCTCATAATTCAGTCAAAATTTGCCTCCCCACTTAATGTGGTACCTTAATATCCTACTTGACAGATGCAACTGTCTTTCGGACTGCAAAGGTCGACAGCAGGCTACACTTAAAGGTCGAGCACCCACCTCGACCCAGGCAGGCCTCAAACTCATGACCTACTGGTCAGAGAGATCTTATGCAGCTGACACTCAGCCAGCTGCGCCACATTCCCGGTTTTGGAAAGAGAGCCTGGTTATAGGTTTATGCTTATGTTTTGACTCCTGTTCTTCCATATACTTTATCACTTTTGAATGGAACTCTGATGTATGGACTATTGTCTTTTAATAGCCTTTTTCCTATTGCTTTTGAGGACATTGCTTTTTGTATTGCCTTTTACTTTTTTGCCTTTTTATTTTAATATTTGCTTTCTTCAATAAACTATTTAGCTAGTAATACTGAACTCTTGTGTGGTCCAAAGGGGTTCCCTCCCCTGTAGTTAATATGTGGTTGGCTCTTAGTATCTGCTGAGATTTACTTCCATGACTGCCTGTGGATAACAAAATGTTTGGATGCTAAAGTCCCATTATAGACTTCCTTATAGTCTTCCGTATATGAAATGGCAAATTTGGGTTTGCTTTTGGGATTTATTTATGTGAGAGGGAGATGATGTGAAGCCATGGATGGTTGACTTTATTAATATGGAGGACCCAACTGTATATTATAAACACTTTCGCGCACACATGGCTGTGTTTCATTCATTCATTGATTGGTTATGACTATAAAACACTTTTCTGCTTACTGAAGCAAAGAAACCGCAAGATCCCAGAACAGACTCAAAATGTTATCTAAAAAGAGTCTGAAAAGTGGTCTGATTCATTGTAAGGCATGGGAGAAACCCTCAATTCAAAGACCACTAGAGCTCCCTCTTGTCCTTCCTTGAATTGGATTGCTTTAAAGCTCTGTTTTGATCAATCACATGTAATTTGGACCATTCAGATCCCTAGAATGCCCTGCGTATTTGACCAGAACATCATATTCTTGCTGCAAACAACAAGATGTGTGTTTGAATCGAGAATCTGTGTTACTAAGGTTACTACAGCATTTAGCAGAAAGGACATTGCAGAAGTACTTAATGGCATTACTGAGCGGGTAACACACAGAAAGAGTGGAAATTCCCAAAGAGATTCATTGGGAGTGCACACATTCTGCTCATAAGCCTCAAGGAGACAGATTTCTGCTTAAACAGCTGCATTGAATTGTCAGACAGCTGTCCCGAGGCAAACTGTTCTCTGAAGTTGGTGAACATTTTCATGTGAGGCAACATTGTAGGTTTTAAAATTGAAATGCAAGGTATACAGTGGCCCATCTTATCCTGAATCATACTTGAGAATAAAATGATATTTAATCTCATTTTTTTTCATTTCTAGCATTAATTATATAGACTTGGTTTTTAGGCCTGTTTCTGGGGTAATTTGGAGCTTTGATACAGTAATTGCATTGGATAGACCAGTCTTTTTCAACCAGTGTGCCTAGGCACACTCCTGTGCCTTTGCAGAGCTCCAGCTGTGCCTCCAGAAAAGCTTTTTGCCCCCCTTCCTTCCCCCCTCCTTTTGCCGCCGCTATTATTTTGTCCTCCTCCATGGGAGAAAAAATCTTCCCTTACCACGTTGGTATTTGGCTCTGTCCGCAGACGCCTCCTGCTGCGAGGGAAAAGTGTTACGCAGCATGCAAAGGAGGAGAGGAGCCCAATGGGCGGCTCCAAAATGACGCCGCGTCATTTTGGAGCCGCCCACTTGTTGTGGATAACTTTTGGAACCGCCCACTTGCGCTCCTCTCCTCCTTCGCATGCTGCCCTCTGTTTGTGGATAACTCCTATATATTGAACTTCTATATATTGCAGATTATCCAGTACAGAGCCTAATCCAACGCGGTAAGGGAAGATTTTTCCTTTTACTCCCATGGAGGTGCCAACATCATGTGGGTGCCAAACTGTACTCCGTGTGTTTCAAATTCACTATATTGATACATTAACTTTATAAAACTTTTGTAATTGTGCATATTGCTAGTTTCACTATATTATTATTATTTTGCCTACTCTTTGTCCCCTGCATATGCAGCCTGTTGTGAAAAAGAGGTGCCGAAACGTCATAAAACATTTTGTGTCATTTTGGTTGGTGGTGTGCCCCAGGATTTTGTAAATGTAAAAAATGTGCCTCGGCTCAAAAAAGGTTGGGAAACACTGGGATAGACTGCAGCAGCTCTAGTTTCTTAGATATTGTTGCACTCTGGCCTGGAATCCTCCATTCCACAGAACTAATCTAGCTTTTCATGGTCTTTCCCTACCAGTTCACACATGTCTGCAGGCAAGCTCTCTCCCTCTCTCTGAATCCCAATGAATTGCTCTTTCTCCTCTTCTCTTGAGCTTTTTGTGCTATAAATGCATATGCAAGTATTATATACAACGTGAGAATAGAGCTAAGGGTGGGAAGAAAGAAAACAGATATGTTCACTTCACCTCCCGGATTCTTTTGATATGAATATAGTTGGAACGTCCCCAATCCAGTTCATCCTGAAAGAGGAGAAAATGCCTGTTTATAGCAATAAAATGTAGTTATTGCAGTTTTCCCCTTTTGTCCATTTGTCCTATGGCAAATATCAGATGTAATATTAAAACATATTATGTTTCATAATATAATCTATATATATAAAAGGGAAGTGGTCGTGCAACGGGGCAAATGCACGCCAAAACTACATTCCCCACACACACGAAAATCACAGGGCCACTTATCCATACCACAAGGTACATCATCCACCCACTGAAACACCCCTAAACAACACACAACACCCCCAAAACATCCACCGATACACAACATAACTACGCATGCGCAAAACACCGCACACACAACATGGCCGCCAACAAAACACCACAGAACCACGCATGCGCAACTTCAAACCACATCCAAACAGAAAACAATCCACAACCCCCCTCCATGACTACCCACTACCCCACATAAACAAGAACACGCACACACACCTCTTCCGCAGCCTTCTAGACCTCCTTCACCGCCTCTACCCCACTGCCGAACACGAGTGGCGACTCCACATCCGGCGACCGAGGACACAGCGGGGAAGCAGAACCCACCAGCAGAAGCCAAAGGGAAGCAGGGCCGAAGGGAGAGCCTCCATTACACGGCCGGCAACGCGCCGTGCCCGGCTCTTCCGCCCCCTTCTCGCTCTCCTCCGCCGCCTCTCTTCTGCTTCCCGGGAAAGAAACCAAGCCGCCATGGCCACGGAACTACAGTTCCCAGAAGGCACCGCACAGCTCCATGGCAAATAAGGGCGCAGGAACAGGAAGTTGCCGTGCGGGGCCTTCTGGGAAATGTAGTCCCGTGGCCATGCCTGCTTGGTCCCCAGCCAGTAGCACCTCACCTTAGAGAGAGGCAGGCATGCAAGAGGCGCTCCAAACGGCAGCCGCTTCCAGCCCTTCCCAGGAAGAGGAGAGGCGGAACTCCCCAGGCAGAGTTGAGAGGCTCCGGCCGGGGAAGAGGTACGCTGAAGCTTCTCCTTCCCCCTCCAAGATCTTCTTCGCCTCCCTGATCCCATTCCCCTCAATGCTTTCTCCCTTCGAGGACTGGGGAAAGGAGAGGAAGGCTTCTCTCTCCTGGGCCAGGGCAAACCTCTTCCTCCCTTCCCGTCTCACTCCCCCACCCCCACCCCCCACAGTCACACACACTTCTCTGCCACTCATTCCCCACCCCACTCTTCCCTTTCTGTAGATTCCTCCTTCCTCTCCCAATCTAAACTTCCCCCATTCTCCAGTCCCTCTCCCTCCCCTTCCAAAACCCACCCTTCCCCACTTTCCTCCCTCTCTTTCCCATGCCATTCTTCCCCCTTTCACACACATAAATACATACATACACATACAAAAACACACATACACATACATCAATACATATAAACACAATCACAAACATAAAGACACAAACACACAAAAACACATATACCTAAATACACATACATACACACACACATATACACATGCACACATAAAACCATACACATACACACACATATATACATACACATATATACACACCCACACATATATACACACACATACACACATGCACACATACTCACACATGCACACACATATACACACACATATACATATATACACATGCACAAACCCATATATATGCACACAAAATATACATATATACACATGCACACACTACACACATGCACATACATATATACACATACATATACATGCACATATATACACATGCACGCACCCACCAAGACCATAAGTAACATCAACTCCAACCCTTACAAACTCATACTCTCTCACATCTCCTAAATAGGGCACAGCAACGCGTGCCGGGTTCAGCTAGTATAATATAATATAGATAAATATTATACACACACACACACACACACACACAAATATAAAAGCCAATAGCTTAGTCAAGCATTAATCCAGGGGAAAAATGAAAAATATCTCAGCAGCAAAACTTTCATTATAGTCCACCAAACACTCACTATAGTCAACCCAAATCATCACTGAAACAAACCTTGGGGTATCGAAGCTTTCCGTTTTTCCTGCTTTCTTGCCATTCCTAAAGTTTAAAAAAGAAAACACTTATAGACACATAAGGAGGAGGTTAATATAGCCTTAGGACCGACATACTCCATGTACTTTGGAAGCCAGGGGAAGGGCTTTTCACCAAAATAGTACAAGTGTACTTGTCGTGGGGGAGAGGCTTGTGTACACTAATGAAGTTGTGAGCTATGCTGGCGGTGGCATAATAGCCTCCGGTAGGGTCTCCCATGCCAGACAGGTCACAACCAAAGGGTCTGACAAAGAGTGTCAATGGGCAGGATGGGCTCTCTAGCCTTTTGACAACCATCCTAAGAGAAGGAAAACTCTAATTTCAAACCCGGGCAGATGGTGCTCGTCTAACCCGGTAAGGTCAACCATCTAGAGAAGGAAACTCAAATCAAACCTACGACCTGAGGACCTCGCTGCCACCGTCCAAGCTTGCTAGGCCCTGGCACATGAACCTTTGGTTTAAAGCCCACACTTTTTCAGCATGCAAGCTACTTATAATAAAACCAAGTCAGAAAGATCTACCTAGGCTGGAGAGGGAAGGGGAGGGGCTTGGCGTGGCCTGGCTCCGCCCCCTCTGGCTTCAGCTCTACCAGCAGCTTCTCCAGGCTTGGGGATGGCAGTGCCAAGCCAGTGGTGACATAGCTAGCACAAGGCTGGCTTGGCACTGCCATCCTCAAGCCTGGAGAAGCTGCTGGTAGAGCGGAAGCCTGAGGGGGGCGGAGCCAGACTGCACCAAGCCCCGCCCCTCCCTCTGGCTTTGAGCTCCCAGCAGCTTCTCCAGGCTTGACGATGGCAGTGCCAAGCCAGTGGTGGCATAGCTTACCCAAGGCTGGCTTGGCCCTGCCCTCCTCAAGGCTGGAGCAGCTGCTGGGAGTGCCAAATCCGGGGAGGGGGCGGGACTTGGCACGGCCTGGCTCTGCCCCCCTCTGAGAAGCACCCCATCCGGCTGCGATCGAACTCCTTCGGTCCCGCGATCGACCTCCTGGGCAGCCCTGATTTAAAGGGTGAGGCCAGTTCTGTGCACCCTGCGCTCCACCAGAAAAATCCATTGCACAGGCTCGAAGGACACATCCAACCTCCAATCATCAACGGGCTTGTAGAAAGCGTGGGACGAGTCCTTCCTAAGAATCTTCGTTCGTGAAGTCATGTGAGAGAGAGAGAGAGAGAGAGAGACTAAAACAGTAAAACATTATAATTGTGTACAGCACCCATGTTGAAGGATTGCACCAAAACAAATCATAGGAAGACTTTTAAACTCCTATGTTGATAATTTAAAACATCATTTAACTATTGATGCCAGGATGAGGTTTTAAATCACAACTGCTTCTTTTTTCTAACCAGTTTTCTGTGAATGCTGGCTTAGGTTTCAGTTCTTTTGTGCTAATGTTTTGTTTCGAAGCTCTATACATTTTTTAATATTTTGGGGGAAAAAACTTTTAGATTCATTCTCCATATGGAAAGGCCTTTTTTCTAAAGGGAGTAGACAAAGGAGAGAGAAAACCATCAGACAAGTGTGTGAGAGATTCATAGTCTTCTCTGACTGATAGTTGTATCTTTCTGTGTATACGTGTTTATTTGTGTTTTATTTTTGTGTTTAGTTGTAGTGCCGTTGCAGTAGATGTGTAGTTTTTTTAAAATATATAGAAAAACCTTTGTTTGTAAGCTGTAGTACTCTTGTGTAATTATATTTTTGTTTCTCAGATAATTTTAAAAAGGTTTTCAGGGGACCATTGGCCCATGCCGGATTATAATATTATTCAACTAATACTGTGATGCTCTGAATGTGATTTTCCTCCTTCTTGGCAGTAGGTTGGATGACCCACGAGGTCTCTTCCAACTCTATGTTTCTATGATGGTTTCATCCTATGGTATCCTGGGATTTCCAGTTTAGGGAGTGACATTTAGAAACCTCAGCCAGATAGTCCTAGTGTACCAACAAACTGCGACGTGCATGATTATACAGAACGGAATCACTGCAACTTTAATGGAATAATAGCACTATATGACTTGGTTCTATGTCTCAAAGCTCTGTAGGTCTAGGACTCTGAATTGTGGTTGGAAACATTTTGGAAAACGGACACGTATAGATTAGATGTTTTCCCCTATATTAGCCTTTTCCAAGGTTGCCTTATCACACAATATTTTTTTTAATTTTTTTATTTGCTATGTTTATTTGCTATGCTTCTATACCGCCTCTCTCAGCCCGAAGGCAACTCGAGGCAGTGAACAAGCAGCAGCAAGTGTCCACATACAACACATCATAATAAGATAAAAACAATCATATAAAACCATATAAATTAATAATTAAAACTACAAAATACAAATCTCAGCTCCACAATCTTAAAATCGGTTTCCGTTTCGTCGCCATACTAATCCTTTGATCTTGATTAATTAAAGTTAGTCTGCGAATGCTTGCTCGAACAGCCAAGTCTTGACTTTCTTACGAAATGTCAGGAGGGAGGGGGCCGATCTGATGTCACTAGGAAGGGAGTTCCAAAGCCGAGGAGCCACCACTGAGAAGGCCCTGTCTCTCCTCCCCGCCAGGCGCGCCTGCAAAGCAGGCGGGACCGAGAGCAGGGCCTCTCCGGATGATCTTAAGATCTTGATGGTTCACAGGGAGAGATGCGTTTGGACAAGTAAGTTGGACCAAAACCGTTTAGAGCTTTAAAGGCCAAAACCAGCACTTTGAATTGTGCCCGGTAGCAAACTGGTAGCCAGTGGAGCTGGCACAACAGGGGAGTTGTACACTCCCTGAGTGCCGCTCCTGTTATCAACCTGGCTGCTGTCCGTTGGACCAATTGAAGCTTCCGAGCAGTCTTCAAAGGCAGCCCCATGTAGAGATTGTTGCAGTAATCTATACGAGATGTAACCAGAGCATGGACTGTGGCCAAGTCAGACTTCCCAAGGTACGGGCGCAGCTGGCGCACAAGTTTTAATTGTGTGAATGCTCCCCTGGTCACCACCGAAACCTGGAGTCCCAGGCTCAGCGATGAGTCCAGGATCACACCCAGACTGCGAACCTGCGTCTTTAGGGGGAGTGTAACCCCGTCCAACAAGGCTGTAACCCTATGCCCTGTTCGACCTTTCGACTGACCAGGAGTGCCTCTTTCTTGTCTGGATTCAATTCAATACTATGAATCAAGGATTCCATCCAAATTCACTTTCCCTTACATCCTTTACTCACCATACTAACTGAACACCAGTTCCAAAAATCACCCATTTGCCAAACATGACAATAATTCTGGGCAGTGTTTACATCATCCTCTAATTACAGAAAGTCAAAATTAATATCTTTCTTGGTGCAACCAATAGTTGTTATTGTTAGCAGCTGGGAAATTAGGCTGCTCACTCAACCTTTCCTGGCATCCGTGCTTGTTCCAGGAACACATTGTTGTTTCATTTTCTGGAGAGAGATTATTACCTTAAAGGCATCAACAAGTGCAATGCAATCACTTCTGCTGTCCTGAGCAAAATGCATTTTGTTCCTATGGGATTAAAAAAATCATCAACACTCTGATGCAAGATCACCTAACACGGGCAGTTCATGAAAACATATTTTAAATTTATTTTCTACAAAAATGTATTCAATTTTTCACATGTTTTACACACAGGGCAGCTCACAGCAATTAAAATTCAATGTATTGTCAAAGGATTTCAAGGCCGGAATCACTGGGTTGCTGTAAGCTTTTCAGGAGGTATGGCCATGTTCCAGAAGCATTCTCTCCTGACGTTTCACCTGCATCTGTGGCAGCCTTCCACAGACCTCACAACCTCCGAGGATGCCTGCTATAGATGAAGGTGAAACGTCAAGAGAAAATGCTTCTGGAAAATGACCATCCAGCCCGAAAAAACTTACAGCAACCCAATTATAATTCAGTTTTAAAATACATTAGAAATACAGAGAGGTTCATATTTGCTTGGGTTAAAAGTGTCAAGGTTCTCTAGCACAATTCTTTAGCTGAAGTTGATGATGGAGTCACACCGGAAGATCTAGAAAGTCCTAGAGAGAATGCATTTATTTATTTGTTTGTTTGTTTGTTTTTCGGACTTGTATGCCGCCACTCCCCGAGGGCTTGGAGCGGCTTACAACACAGCAATATTGACAGCATAGTCATATTACTGCCAAAATAACAATTTAACAATACGAATGTCAGGGCTGGGAGACCTGAGCTTGGGAGAAGTTCAGGTTCCCAGCCTGCCATGAGATTGCACCGACCTTTGCCCCAGTTCTTTGGTGACCTTGGCTCCAGTTACATAGAGACTGTGCTGAGTCAGATGGGAGTGATGTAACTTCCAGGTGTGTGCGGGCTGCGGAGGGAAGAGGTAAACTCCTCCGAGCCTGGACATTGGACAACTGGACTCATAACGCTGATTCATGGACCCATGAGGTCACATCCCTTCGGACTGTGGGATATGCTGACTCACCCGGATATGGTGCAACCCTGCTTGGACATTGCATGGGCAATGGGAGGGGGGCTCAGGGTATATAAGGTGTGTTTGGGTGGCGGGCCGGTGCTTTTGCTTCACATGTGTCGTACCTGCAATAAAATCGTGTTGGACCGTGCTTCAATCTACGCGTGATCCTTACCGAATGTTGGAGAGTCATTACAACGAACAAGTTTAAAATCCACATTCAAATTCAAATGCCAGCCGAAACAGGTGGGTTTTACAGGCCCTGCGGAAGGTCAAGAGATCCTGCAGGGCGCGGACTTCGACTGGCAAGGCATTCCATAATGGTGGGGCCACAGCGGAGAAAGCTCTACATCTAAACGAATGGTTTTGACACTGGGTACTTCCAGTAGGTTTGAGTCCTCTGAAGGGAGTGATCTCTGGGGCTGGTAGAGGGTGAGACGGTCCCTCAGATACGCCGGCCCTGGACCATATAAGGCCTTGAAAGTTAGTACCATCACCTTGAAAGTGATCCGGTGCTCTATCTGTAACCAGTGAACCTGCTGAAGAATCGGTGTTATATGCCATCTCACTGGAGCCCCTGTGAGAAGTCGAGCAGCAGCATTCTAGACGAGCTTAAGTTTCCGGATCACGGACAAAGGTAGGCCGATGTAAAGAGTGTTACAGTAGTCTAGTCTTACGATGACCGTGGCTTGGATCACCGTGGCCAGACTGTCCCTGGTCACATAGGGTGCCAGCCGCCTAGCCTGCCGCAGATGGAAAAACACGGTTTTGCTGATAGCGAAAGCCTGGGCCTTCATTGTCAGCAAAGGGTCCAAAAGGACTCCCAGACTCTTTACCAAAGGTGATGAGCGTAGTGCCTCGCCATCCAGGGTAGGCAGCTGGATTACCCCACTGTCCGGACGACCCAACCACAAGATCTCCATCTTTGCTGGATTCACCCTCAACCTGTTGGCACATAGCCATCCATGAAAATAAAATCAGTTTTAATTGCTATTTACCAAAAGTGAATACTGCATTCACAAAGCTGATTTATCATACAGTAAAACTGTTATATTAAGTTACATTTGCTTTTATTTGTCTTAATTTGCTTTTAATTACTGTAGTTCAATATTAATAACTTGCCAATACAGAGTTGATGGTATGATATAGTATAGGGCAGGGGTGGGCAATTATTTTTTCCAAGGGGCTACATGAGAGCCAAAAAATATTATGGAGGGCCGCACCTAAAGGCTGAACTGCATTCTAATCTACATTATTTATTTATTTACTATATTTACTATATATTACACATCATTAATATTAACATATTAATAGATCAAGAAATATTCATATATTATTAGTATTAATATCATAATTATTATATTATAGTATATACAGTATATATACATTATAATATATTGAAATTATAATATAATATAATATAACATTACATTATATTATTTATTATATTATTATATTAACAGTATTATAAAATAATAATAAAAACCACTAAAATAAAATAAAATGAAATTCAAGAAGACAAGGTGCGAACCAAGATAGAGGCTGACATCCTCAAGAGAGAAAGGATCCCAAGATGGAATGGCCCAATGGACCCAGCCCAGAGGATGACAAAGTGGACCTGGCTGCCACCGCAGCAGAGCAGAGCAGCAGATGATCGGAGGCTGCAGGACTTCGCCCGCTCTCGCCCCCAGCCGTTCCATCAGAGCCGTTCCCAATCGGCCAATCGCCCTGCCATGGAGTGCCTGCAATCCCGGCTCTGGAGTGCCTGCCATCCCGAGAGGTGATCCAAGCATACAGCGGGAGCAGTCGGAAAGCTCCGGTGGGTGATCGCCCTGGCGAACCGGAAGACGATCAAGTCTTCCAGGTTGCCAGGGCGATCAGCCGCCGCAGGTCGCCATCTGCTTCCGCTGCAGGCCCGGATCGCCTCCCGGGATGGCAGGCACTCCAAAGCCACCGCTCCTCCGATTGTTCTCCGGAGCGGCGGGCTGTCTGCCGACGCAGGCCCCACAGCCCAGAATGGGATGGCGGCAGCGGCACCCCTTCCTCTTGGCCCCGCCCCCAACGCCCTTCTCCCCGGGCCGGAGAGAATCGGCTGCCGGGCCACATCAGGGCCGCGGGCCATGGGTTGCCCGGGTCTGGTGTAGGGTATAGCATTAATTAGGCCTGTTTTTAACTCAAGCAACCCAAAACTACATTTATCTAGCTTCTACCACTCTCCACTAAGATTCTCCAATATATATGCATTATATAATTATGTAATGTCCTTTTAATTTTAAATTTATATTGATGCTTATGTGTTTATGCAGCCCCCGAAGAAGGCCACTGAAATAAACATAGCCTCAAAACTCTTTGGGCTTTCCCCAAAATAAAAACAGCCAATCGCTGGGCACTTGGAAACATGTCTACCATTTTTCCTGTGATCTCATGACCATACCTGTAGCTGTCAAAATGCTGTCTGAAGGGGGCTGAAAAAAAGTTGTTCAAGGAGAGGGCTGCAGCTATAAAGGAAAGAGTAAAGACATGTAATACTAACAAAACAAACAAAACCCAGTTTAGTCAGGACAGTGGGATTTGTTGCTTCACTTACCAATTATAAGGCACTCATCCAGGCACCCAAAGACGTGCCCAAGAACAATAAGCTTGCCAAGATGCTGATCCACTGGTAAACCTGCCAACACCCTTCCTAGGAACGTCAGTTCACCGTCATATGGGTTTTGCTCTTCAGAATGGACATCAACAGCAAGTGCTCCTATCTACATACCAAAAGTTATTATTTATTTATTTATATTCAATATTTGTGTCCCACCTTTTTCAATCCAGAGGGACTCAACAGGCAGCAATTTGATGCCAAACATACATGTATCAATACTCCAATACAATTAAAACCAAACAATTACACATCAATGATTAAAGCATCAATGAAAGTCACAGAATCCAAAACGTAATCCAGGGCCATTCCATTTATTTATTTATTTATTTCGATTTGTTCATCGCCACTCCTGTCTGGCTCGGGGCGACTTACACAAGGTAAAAACACAGTAAAATACAAACACAATAAAAACAGTTAAAACATCAGAATTTACACCAAAATTAAAACATACAATGGGACGTAGCACCTAGTAGATGCTCCCGGGCCTATGTCTAGAGTTTATCAAGACATTAATTCATAGTCACTTAATTGCACTAAAAGGGGGGGGGGGGGGAATGTACAGTCAATGAAAACAGATTGCTAGAGTTTGATTTCATTGGCTGCTCAGGCCAATCTAAGTGAAAAGTTTGCCCTCATTGTCACTTCCGTTGTCATCCATCCCATGGTCATCGATCCCATGGTCCTCATTGCAGGCCACAGTATTGATATCATCCATCAACAGGTGGGTTGATGGGGTACTATTGCCCAGTTCACACAAATCATCTAAACCCAATTGCAAATTCAATTATAACCCACACCCCCCCAAACAGATCTTAATGCTGTGCTTACAAAATCTGTGACCTACTAAATCCAACCTCAAGCTCTTATCTACTTGATCAAGTGGAAAAAAAGGATGGAATGGGACATTATGACAATGCCCTCTAGGAGCACCAGCACATTTTTCTTCCACGTTTAGTTCACTGATAGCAAAATGAGGTATGTTGGATGCATTCATAACTCATTGATTTTTTTTTCTCCATCTCTTCCCCACTCCCCGTTTTCCTCTTAAACAAGTAGTTAAGCTTCAAAGCTGCTCAAGTGGGAATACAAAACATTTGGCTTGATACGTGTCTAAAATAGTTATTTTAGATCAGGGGTGCCCACACTTTTTCAGCATGCGAGCTACTTATATTAAAACCAAGTCAGAAAGATCTACCTACCTCCTCAAGGCTGGAGAGGGGAGGGGCCGGGGCTTGGCCAGAGGGGGCGGAGCCAGGCCCCGCCTAACCCCTCCCCCTCCCCTCTGGCAATGCCAAGCCAGTGGTGGCATAGCTAGCAGAAGGCTGGCTTGGCACTGCCCTCCTCAAACCTGGAAAAGCTGCTGTTAGAGCGGAAGCCACAGGGGCGGAGCCAGGCCACACCAAGCCCCGCCCCCTCCCCTCTGGCTTTGGAGCTCTCAGCAGCTTCTCCAGGCTTGAGGATGGCAATGCCAAGCCAGTGGTGGCATAGCTAGCAGAAGGCTGGCTTGGCACTGCCCTCCTCAAACCTGGAAAAGCTGCTGTTAGAGCGGAAGCCACAGGGGCGGAGCCAGGCCACACCAAGCCCCGCCCCCTCCCCTCTGGCTTTGGAGCTCTCAGCAGCTTCTCCAGGCTTGAGGATGGCAATGCCAAGCCAGTGGTGGCATAGCTAGCAGAATGCTGGCTTGGCACTGCCCTCCTCAAACCTGGAGAAGCTGCTGGTAGAGCGGAAGCCAGAGGGGGCGGAGCCAGGCCACACCAAGCCCCGCCCCTCCCTCTGGCTTTGGAGCTCTCAGCAGCTTCTCCAGTCTTGAGGATGGCATTGCCAGGAGTGTGGTGGCATAGCCAGCAGAAGGCTGGCTTGGCACTGCCCTCCTCAAACCTGGAAAATCTGCTGTTAGAGCGGAAGCCACAGGGGCGGAGCCAGGCCACACCAAGCCCCGTCCCCTCCCCTCTGGCTTTGGGGCTCTCAGCAGCTTCTTTAGGCTTGAGGATGGCAATGCCAAGCCAGTGGTGGCATAGCTAGCAGAAGGCTGGCTTGGCACTGCCCTCCTCAAACCTGGAAAAGCTGCTGTTAGAGCGGAAGCCACAGGGGGCGGAGCCAGGCCACACCAAGCCCCGCCCCCTCCCCTCTGGCTTTGGAGCTCTCAGCAGCTTCTCCAGGCTTGAGGATGGCAATGCCAAGCCAGTGGTGGCATAGCTAGCAGAAGGCTGGCTTGGCCCTGCCCTCCTCAAACCTGGAGCAGCTGCTGGGAGTGCCAAAGTCGGGGGAGGGGGCAGGGCTTGGTGCGGCCTGGCTCTGCCCCCTCAGAGATGCAATCCGGCTGGGATCAACCTCCTTCGGTCCCGGGATCGACTGGTCGATCACGATCGACTTCCTGGGCAGCCCTGTTTTAGATGATAAGACATATAAAAAAACACCCACCTCCTTAAGTCTTAGAATAGTCTGCTCAATATCATATATACTGGGAGGAGACAGAGCTGTTGCTAGTAAAGCTCTGGGTTCGCCCATGTCAAGCAGCTTCACTTTTAATACAGTAGTTTCCAATGGACATCGCTGAAAGAGAAAAAAACAAACAAATGATGCCTTCTATTAACACTAGAAAAAGTTGCTTGCGCGTTTACTCTCAAGACCAAACTAAACAAAGGAGAACAAGAACATTGCAAGTATAATTTTGGGGGGTCATCTTTGTCATCTCCCGTGTTGGTTTGCAACCTTCTAAAACCTGCTCTGGCTTGAAATGTTTTTTGAAGTCTGGCTTCTCAAAGCTCAAAGTGCGCAACACACTTCCCTCACTCCTGTTCAGTGGCTAACACACAGCTACGGGATCTGCACAAAAATGCATCAGACCAAGATCAATGAGAAAATGATCCAGGAGTGGAGAGAGTTCTCTCATACAAATTGCACATCCCAAGAGACCCCTTCATCTGTTGGGGGACACTGTTGGGACCAATAGTTCTAGGTAAGGTAAAGGTTTCCCCTCGACATGAAGTCTAGATGTGTCCAATTCAGGGGGTAGCGCTCATCTCCATTTCTAAGTCGAAGAGCCGGCATTGTCCTTAGATGCCACCAAGGCCATGTGGCCAGCATAACTGCATGGAGCGCCGTTACCTTCCCACTGAAGCGATACCTATTGATCTACTCACATTCAAACTGCTAGGTTGGCAGAAGCAGGAGCTCACCCCACTCCTCAGATTCAAATTGTGGATCTTTCAGTCAAAAGGTTCAGCAGCTCAACGGTTTAACGCGTGCGCCACCAGTGGCTCCATAGTTCTAAGTAGGCATTCAGAAATACTGTAGTAGAGAGCTAAATGCGGGCGCATAAGGGGCAGACATGATGGCGCCATCCCTAATATTTCCATCAGTGTCTAATTCTCTCTAATTCCACTTTCAACTATAAAGATAAATAAATCGTGGGAGCAATGCTTACCGTCATCTCAGGGATACTGGTCTCAGGGATGCACCGTGTCCAAAAGTCTTTATATACCAGCCTGTAACAGTATCCCTTAGAAACACGACCAGCTCGGCCTATGAGTAAAAGGGAGAAGAGACTGAAGAATAAAGAAGCCATGGACTGCTATACAGGGATTGGAAACCCTCTTCAGTCATGGAAACTCAGTAGGTCACACACTCTCGATCTTAGAGGAAAACAATGGCAAATTCCAGAATAAACCATGGCAAGAAAACCCTAGGGGGACCCCCCAGTCCCCTAGTATCTTACAATTCCATTTCACCTCTACTATACATGTTCTTTCTATTTTTTGTTTGTTGTTTTTTTTCTAATGTATTTTACCCCATAGATACAATTTTTTTCACAATAAAGATGATTTAATAAAAAAAGAAAAGAAAACTCTAAGATAGAGTCACTATACATAGTGGACAATTTAGAGAAAGTACAGGGCATAAGTTGACTCTAAATTAGAATTGTGGGTGCTTTGTTATCTTTAAAATTGTACCGGCTTAAAAGTTTCAACAATGACTATATGTGTCATTGTAGCAGCAAATCAGGAGTCCCAAAACTCCCAGGTGGTACCTTTTTGACTCCCAGGCGGCGCAAACGTGCGAGCGCAGGTACGAGAAAACGCAACAACCGTTACTGCAGTTCAATGAAGCCAAAGTTTATTTGCACAACATCAGCTGACGGGATCTGCCCACAGAACTCGCTGCTTCAGGGCAAGAGCCCCGTACAATCTCCGACTATCCCTTATATACACTCTATGGCGGCAGATCCCTTGTCCCTCCTTTCTTCATCATCATCATTGGTTCACAGCATCAACTCATTTTTATTATCCAATTAAACATCACATTATTTGGCATCACACTCTATTTGCATTCCTATTTGCTAAACAGCACTGCGCAGTATTAATTCTTCATTCTCACAGTATGTTATCTGCCATATGGGCATCCTGTCCTTAATTTGCAACATTTCTATGCCGTCCTTCTGTGCCAGCAGGGAAGAACGGTCTCATTTGCCCATGCGCGGTTCCTACCAATCAGTAACAATGTAAACAGACACACGCTGGGTGCTAGCTAGGCCAATCACGGCCAGTGTTATCAGGAAAGGCACATGAGGTACTCTAACAAATCACAGCTTGTGCCTGACGTACCAATCAGAGTGCATTATTCTCGTCTTGGCTGCCAGCATGATTTCTGGCAAGCTACCTCGCTATACTAAGGCCTGTGCTTGTGCATCACTCTCCTCTGACTGTACTTCTGTTAAAAGCATCAATTCTGCTTTATCATTAGTATAGTCAATGTTTTGTATCTGTGGGGGACTGTGGGTGGGTAGGAACCAGTACATGCTGCCTTGAGTCAATGGGGAGGATGGTAGGATATACATTTAAATAATAAACAAATCAGGATTGACCATTTTGATATTTGGAGTGCTTTTCTCACCCAGCAGTCACTTTTTTTCCCTATTACTAATACACAAGGATTAGAAGCTCCTGGAAGGTAGGAGAGAAGAGACAATGGTGGCATTTGCTGTGGAAATCCTGAAACACATCCCTCCTGTTCAAGTAAACAGCTTGAATACACATGAGTAAGACACGGGGCATGTGTAAAGGTGTTTCATGTACTAGGAATAGCTGAGTGAGCTGGGCTTCTATGCCATGAGACCATCTTACCTTTCCTCTGATTACAGCTGCTTTTGGAAGCCCAGCACAGCCTCAAGCTCTGGTAGTTGGTGTCTTCATCACAAACCAGAGTTCTAGTCAAGCAGAAGTCAATGACTGCAGAGTAAAAGGGAAGAGAAGTACATGGAACAAGGAGATGCTTTAGTAATACAGCCCAAACCATGTGTTGGTTCCATGTAAATGAAACACATAAAAAGAAAGGGAGGCAGGTGAATAACAAATGAACAGCAGAAATAACAAACACATGTGTCTGTGTATAACAGCCAGTGTGGTCCAATGTCTGGGATGTTGGACTTGGACTCTGGAGAACAAGGTCCAAATCCACATTTAGCCATGGGAAGTCACAGTGTGGTGAAGTCGTATTTATTTGTTACAGGTTTTTAATGTGTTTGATGTTTATATATATATGTATGTATATTGTAAGGGTAAAACTTAGCTAACCTTAAAGGGTTAACAGGAATATTAGCTGACAGAACCTCCAGGGAGTTTCCGTTACCGTGGAAACAGGAGACGGAACCTGTAAGTGGCTCTGGAATCTTGAGATTCAAACTACCGTATGTCAGTTAGTGGTTAACTGCGAAAGCAGAAGGGTGTGTGGAGAGATTAGGGAGTCTGTTTTTAACCAGCTATCAGCGAGTGTTAAAAAGACTCTGGTTCTACTCTGAAGGAGAGTAGCAGTGAAGCCTGACTCTACTCTAGGAGAGGATAGCAGTGCAGCTGTGTTTAACTGCTAGGGAAGCAGTTTGATTTAATGACCAGCAGAGTGTAGAAAACTGCTGAGTTATTGGTTTTAGGAGTGCAGTGATATAGTATCAGACTGTATCTCCATAGTTAGTATATTGTAACCTTAAGAAAGTGCCTCTGAGTAGATATTGTAACCACCCAAGCTCTTGAACTCTGAAACCTCTACGCTTAAACCTCTGTTTGAATAAACTTCATAGTTCTTTGAGAAAAACATCTCTTCTAGTGATTCTTTCTGCCGCAAGCCTTCAAAACAACTCTCTCCTAGTGGGTAGCAACATCTGAGTAAATCTTGCAGAGAATACACTATAACCGTCATAACAGGTTTGCCTCAGGGACACAATGAGTTGAAAATTATATCTATGAATTTGTGTGTATATAAAAGTATATATTGTATTTATACTTATGTGTGTATATATGTGCATACACATCGGGACATCCATAGGGATACCAAGATGCTTGTTTATAAAGCCATTGTCCTCCCAACCCTGTGAAACATGGACTGACTACAGATGTCACAATCAACTCCTATAACAATTCCATCAGTGTTGCCTCAGAAAAATCCTGCCAATCTCTTGGGAAGACAGAAGGACAAATGTCATTGTGCTAGAAGAAGCAAAGACCACCAGCACAGAAGTGATGCTCCTACACTATCAACTCTGCTGGACTGGCCACGTTGTCCGAATACTCGATCACCATTTCCCAAAGCAGTTACTCTACTCCCAACTCAATAACGGAAAATGGAATGTTGGTGGACAGAAAAAGAGATTTAAGGATGGGCTAAAAGCCAACCTTTAAAACTGTGGCACATACGCCGAGGGCCCTTGAGCGCTCTAACTGGAAGTCAGCTGTGATAGTGCTGCAGAATTCAAAGAAGGGCAAATGGAGGGCGAAAGGAAGAAGTAAGCCAAGAGGAAAGTGTGTCAAGCCAACCCTGACCGGGACCACCTTCCACCTGGAAACCAATGCCCTCATTGTGAAAGAACATGTGCATCAAGAATAGGGCTCCAAGTCACCTATGGACCCATCGCCAAGACACTACACTTGGAGAACGGGGATCGCCTAAGTAAGTAAAGTAAGCGTACACATGTGTGCATACAGCGTTCGCATGTATATGCTATATACACTCTCTCTCTCTCTCTCTCTCTCTCTCTAAACCTTAAAATAAATTATTTTGCATTTTGCTTAACTGAGTGACCAAAAATTATGACATCTGTAACATTTCAAATTCACCCTAGAGAAGTTCCTATATCAGGAGAAAGGCAGGATAGAAATAAAGTAAATAAATACAAATTAAAAGAAGTGACTTTTTAGACTACAGCTCTCACAATCTGCTCAGCCTTATGGTCACAGGCTGGGGAGTTCTGGGAACTGTAATGCATGAAGTAACTTTTCAGGCTTCAGTTTGGAAATCAGGGTTTCCCCCCATACCTCAACTGACTAAAATGGCAGAATCCCGAAGAAGCCAAGTGAATCGGCTTCTGGGAAAAAGCAAAAGAGAAAGGAAGAAACTTTTCCCCCCCAGTATAGCAGGAAATGTGGTGGAGAGAGAAACCTTAGCATTCTACTCAAAAGTTCCACCAGAGTGGAATTCCCCTGATTTTTCCCCAAGCCACATTCAAATTCCCAGTGGAAACGTATTTGTACTATCACATCATGACGTCTGTTGTTCCAAACCTCCACCCACTGTATGGTGTGTCGCAACACAGGTTACAAGGTAAGATGCCAGCTCAGAGATGCCAACTTTGCACCAATGTGTTACACTTTTGGATTACACTTTTGAAGCTTATTAGACCTCTAAGCTCCAATGAAGCATTGGTTTAACCTGAGTATACTTTTTATGGACACAGTTACCATCCAGAAGTGTAAAATTAAAGTATTTATTATTTATTTATTTATTTACTTTGCTTCTAGACCGCCTCTCTCAGCCCGAAGGCGACTCGAGGCGGTGTACAACAGCAAAAACTGCTCAAGACAAACATATCAACAATTATCAATACAATACAATTCCAACATATACAAATAAGCATTCAATGTTAAAAACACAATATCAGCGTCTCATTAATTAAATCGACTTCCAATTGCATCGTCGTCGTTCCTTAGGTCTCAATTTGACAATCATACTACATCTGCAAATGCCCGGTCAAATAGCCAGGTCTTAACCTTCCTGCGAAATGTCAGGAGGGAGGGGGCTGATCTGATGTCATCAGGAAGGGCGTTCCAAAGCCGAGGAGCCACCACTGAAAAGGCCCTGTCTCTCGTCCCCAGCAATCGCGCCTGTGAAGCAGGTGGGACCGAGAGCAGGGCCTGTCCGGATGATCTTAAGCATCTTGAAGGTTCATAGGAAGAGATGCGTTCGGACATGTAAATTGGACCAGAACCGTTAAGGGCTTTAAAGGCCAAAGCCAGCACTTTGAATTGTGCCCGGTAGCAAGCTGGTAGCCAGTGGAGCTGGCACAACAGGGGAGTTGTGCGCTCCCTGAGTGCCGCTCCTGTTATCAACCTGGCTGCTGTCCGTTGAACCAGTTGAAGCTTCCGAGCAGTCTTCAAAGGCAGTCCCACGTAGAGGGCGTTGCAGTAATCTATACGGGATGTGACCAGAGAGTGGACTACCATGGCCAAGTTTTAGCTGTGCGAATGCTCCCCTGGTCACCGCCGAAACCTGCCGTTCCAGGTTCAGCGATGAGTCCAGGATCACACCCAAACTGCGAACCTGCGTCTTCACGGGGAGTGTAACCCCGTCTAACACAGGCTGTAACCCTATGCCCTGTTCGGCCTTTCGACTGACCAGGAGTGCCTCTGTCTTGTTTGGATTCAATTTCAATTTGTTTGCCCTCATCCAGTCCAACACAGCGGCCAAGCACCGGTTCAGGACCAAAACAGCCTCCTTAGTAGCAGGTGGGAAGGAGTGACAGAGTTGGACGTCATCTGCGTACATTGACACCGCACTCCGAAACTCCGGATGACCTCCCCCAGCGGCTTCATGTAGATGTTAAACAACATGGGAGATAGTATTGAACCCTGAGGAACCCCACAAGACAATGGTTGAGGGGTTGAGCAGGTATCTCCCAGTAACACCTTCTGAGATCGGCCCTCCAAAAAGGACCGGAGCCACTGCAAGACAGTACCTCCAAGGCCCATTTCCGCGAGGCGTCCCAGAAGGATACCATGGTGAACGGTATCGAAGGCCGCTGAGAGGTCCAGCAGAACCAACAGGGACACACTCCCCCTGTCCAACTCCCGGCGTAGATCATCCACTAAGGCGACCAAGGCTGTCTCGGTACCATGCCCCGGTCTAAAACCAGACTGCGCCGGATCCAGATAATCCGTGTCTTTCAAGAATACTTGGAGTTGTGAGGCAACCACACGTTCCAGGACTTTGCCCAAAAAGGGAAGATTGGAAACAGGCCGATAGTTAACGAATTGAGTGGGATCCAGTGATGGTTAACTTGTTAACATATGCTTATGCTAGAAATAGCTGTATATTTCCTCCCTCCCACTTTCGGAATAACTTATTAAAAGGTATAGGTAACATGCCAAACTATTTTCAGCATCCACAGAAAAACACTCACAGAAAACTAAGCAAGTATTATAAGAGAATGCTTTGAACTTTGTTTCTCTCCACAGGATGGTAAATGAGGACATGAAGTTTGCTAAGTCTGAACAGCAAAGAAGAAGAAAGGAAAGGCATCACCAATGCAGGAATAAACTAACTGTAGAGGAGACCTCTCAGACTAATAAGGTTTTCCATTACATGAACCCAATTACATAAACTCCAAATGTGATTGATGACAATGATCTCTATCGCCACCTAGTGGCTGCAGTGACAGCAGTTGTAATCTGCTCAACACATCCGTAGGAAGTTTAGCATTCTGGGACTTATTGTGCGCAAAACTGCTGGAAAATACAGGTATAAAACTGCTATGATCAAAGGTTGCATTCGATCACAAAGTAAATCAAAAACTGCCAAAATTTTCAGCAATTCTAGATCTTTTTAATGAGAGTTTCTGAATACTACACGTTTGTTTCAAAACTTATATTAATATTTTAAAATATTTAAATATTCTTTCTAAAATATTTTTTATTTAATTTATTCTTTTCTCAACTCTGTAGGGGACTCAAGGCAGTTTACTACTACTACTACTACTACTACTACTACTACTATTTTGGTGTCAGGAGCGACTTGAAAAAGTGCAAGTTACTTCTGGTGTGAGAGAATTGGCCATCTGCAAGGACATTGCCCAGGGGACGCCCAGATGTTTTACCATCCTTGTGGGAGGCTTCTCTCATATCCCCGCATGGGGAGCTGGAGCCTTCAGAGGGAGCTCATCCCCGATAAATTATCTTCCCCGATAATTTCCAACACTGCCTCGAAGCCGTTACTGGATGGCTGCGAGCCAGTAGGTTGAGGGTGAATCCGGCGAAGACGGAGATCTTGTGGCTGGGTCGCCCGGGTGATGTTAATGTCCAGCTTCCGAGCCTGGACGGTGCGGTGTTATGCCCATCGCCTTCCGTAAAGAGCCTGGGGGTCCATTTGGACTCCCAGCTGACCATGGAGGCCCAGGTCTCTGCGGTCAGCAAGATCGCTTTTTTCATCTGCGACAGGCAAGGAGGCTGGCCCCTATCTCTCCCGGAACGATCTGGCCACGGTGATCCAAGCCACAGTCATCTCAAGGCTGGATTACTGCAACGCGCTCACGTTGGCCTTCCTCTGTCGGTGACCCGGAAGCTCAGGCTAGTGCAGAACACTGCCGCCCGGCTCCTGTCTGGCACGCCAGCAGGCGCCCACATAACACCTGTTTTGCAGGATCTGCACTGGCTGCCAATTGAGCACCGGATCACCTTCAAAGTGTTGGTCCTCACCTTTAAGGCCTTACACGGCCTGGGGCCAGCGTATTTGAGGGACCGTCTCACCCCATATTGCCCTCCGAGATCACTTCGGTCTGAGGACTCCAATCTCCTGGAGATACCTTCAGCTAAACTCGCAAGGCTGACTGCTACCCGCCGGAGGGCGTTCTCTGTCATAGCACCTACGCTGTGGAACGCCCTCCCGGCCGGAACTCGGGCTATGAAGGACTTGCTCCCGTTTAGACGGGCCTGTAAAACATACCTGTTTAAGCAGGCCTTTGGTGAGTAAGTCCTGCCCATGCCCCGCCAACTATTCGTTCTTCTGAGGATGATGTGCTGTTCATTGTTTTAACTGTGTTATTAATTACTGTACTGCTGTTGTTTTTAATTGTTTTTAACTGCTTATTGCCTGTATTTTACTGTGCCCTTCGGCTCCTGTAAGCCGCCGCGAGCCTCAGGGAGTCAGCGGCATAGAAGCCCGAATAATAATAATAATAATAATAATAATAATAATAATAATCCGTGTTTTCCCCAGATTCGGACTGGCAACCTTCAGGTCAGCAGCCCAACCTACAAGTCAGCAGTCCTGTCGGGGGCACTGCGGTTTACATATGTACAGTAGGCAACAAATTGATGCCATGTAAACATATATACATAATAAAGTAGACATATATATTAAAATAAAAACATATCAAACACTATTATAATAACATTATTCCCAGGGCTGCCCATTAGAAGATTTATTGAACCTAACCCATCCCTCCTAAACAATGTGCCGGATTTTCCATTTGTTGTTTTTGTTGTGCTGGTTGTTACACGCCAAGTATTGGTTATCCAAAGTGTTTTGCACCAGAAATATATCTTTTTTTAAAAAGTTTTTAGAACTCTTGCACATACATAATGAGATATCTTGGAGATGAAACTCAAGACTAAACTCAAAATCCATTTCTGTTTCATAGAACTTTATAGATGTAGCCTAAATGCAACTTAATGCACAATTTTAATCAAATTGTGCATTAAACAACATTTGTGTGCACTCAGCAATCAGAAAGCGAAGGGGTCATTATCTCAGCTGCCCATGTGGACAATAACAGGTTTTGGAATATTTTGGATTTCCAGACAAAGGGTGCTGAACAAGTAGCATTTATATCTCTTTTTACCTTTTGTATTTCAGGAATTCATAACTATTTTTTAAAGCCTACTGTTAGTGAGAAACTGGGAGAGAAGTGGGGATACAAATAAAGGAGAGGAGATTTCTTTGAGATGCCTCAAAACTTTTCGCTATTATTACTACAAAAACAGACACAGCTACCCTACAGGAAAAGGATGAACACATGTAATACAATTAAATATCTATATCTGCTGCAACTGGGAGTTAGGAATTATGGGAGTTAAAGTCCAATACACTTGGTGTTGTAAATGAGCCTCCAGTTACTACAGGTAGTAGCATGGAGGAAGGTGCTGAGGCAGTAACATCAAGCAGTAGCTCAGTTTGGGGCGCGGCTCTGGATGATCAGGCTCCTACAGCTGGGGTAAAGAGAGTGGCTAGTGCCTCAAGCCTTGACTCAGACAGAGAACAGAGGAGAAAGATTCAGCATCTACTTAGGGAGCCTTCTGAGTCTGATACATTTGAAGGGTTTCCAGGGAATGCAGAATTACAGTCAGAAGAAAGTGATACAGACCTAGATTCGGCATTGGTGCAGGAAGTCAGAGATGTATGCAATGCGGATTCGGGGGACAGCACATTTCTGGGGTTTCAGACGGATCAGGACTGGCCATCTTCTCATTCAGAAACTGAGTGGGGCCCTTTAAGTCAAGAAGAGCTTTGGCTGGCTTGGAGATCTGGACATGGTACAACAGCTGCAGGGAATGGGAATGCTGCTGCTTTGGAGCAGGGCGGGTTCTCTGATGACTCTGATTGATAGTGCTATAAAAGAAGTGAGTAGTTGGCTTGACCCTCACGGTGGTCAAGGAGTTGCTATTCTGGTTCGTGTATCCTGTGTTCCTGTATCTTGGTTCCTGGTTTCCAGATTACTCCTGCTGCAGTGTACCTCTTGACCTTCACTGTGACTGCTCTCCTGTCGACTCTGGAACGTCTCCTCCTTTTCTGTATGCTATTCTCCTGTCCCATGACCCCCGGATTGATGTTTGACTACGCCTTATGGACATCCCTTTGACTGAACGCCGCAGAAGGACGTCTGCTGTTTGTTTTTGAGTTCTTTTCTTCTCAGCATTTTTGGTTTTGGGTTTCCTGGGATAGGAAGATAGGCTATTTTTTGTTATTTCAACTTCCATTTGATGTGTAAATAAACTTTTGTTATCTTTTAACTCCTGGACTCAGCCACTGCCGTCTCTGTACCACAACACTTGGAGAGTCAAAGTTTGCCCGTGCCTGCACTAAATTGTCAGGTTTTTAAAAAAAAAAAACTGGCTGGAGCTGGAGAAGCTTTTGTGGAAGGAGAAATTTCTGACTTAAGTGAAAAGCCGGTACTGAGAATGACACAAGCATCTCCCTTCTTATCTCATGGCTGCTACTGTCAGAGGTCATGAGAACATTGTGAATTACTGCCTCGGGCGACTGTCAGCGCAAAGGTCAAACAGATACACTGAACCAGCAAGCGGCAGAGCCAAGGAAGCACCGGTGATGAGATGCAAAAACAGGCTTCCTTCTCTTCTGGCGGAGACACGGTGCTCCCGCTGCACAGTGGCTGCCAGCTCCAACCTAAAGGTCTTCCATCTCTCGTTTTTGTGTCGCTTTGCATAATTGTTTGGATGTGTCCTGCCCCCGATGCTCACACTTTTAAGGCTCAAGCCACATTTCCTCTCTGTCACTGTTACAGTGGCTTATGGACATTAACCTGTAGAGGTGGCTTTAGAAACCAAAATAAAATATCAACTATTCTGGCACTATTTGAATAAATTGGCTTTTAAAGTGTGTTAAAAAAAGATGGTCACTGCCAAAGTTGGGGGGGGGGGGGAGGTTGGGAATCACTGGCTTAAAGCGTGCTTTTCTTCTTTACCACCACCACCACCACCAACAATAATATGTGCCTCGTGTGCCCTCCCTCCTCCCCTCATCACATGGAAGGGACAGGAGAGGATGCTTTGGTACCCTTTCCCTCTCCTCATCAGATGGCAAAAAGGGAGGCAACGATGCCATGCCGCCCTTTCCTCCATCACATGGGGAAATGAGGAGGAAAGTGCAGGTAGCTCCATCGGAGGTATCCAAAATACACTTTCCTCCTCGTAGCCATGGACTTTGGGAGGAAAGTAGCATCATGTGATGGTGCACAACAGGCCCTGCCCTTGCTGCAAACCAAAATGGGGCAAAAATGCCCCATGTTAAGAGGTGGTAAGAAATTCTCAGTTGGCACCGGGAATGTGGCGTAGCTGGCTGGGAGTCAGCTGCATAACACCTCTAATGACCAGAAGGTCATGAGTTTGACGTCTGCCCGGGTTGGGGTGAGCTCTCAACCAATTGTGTAGCTCATTGTCTGTCTATATACGTTGTATGTCTATGGCACCCATGCTGGCGGCGTGGAAATAGGAGCAACGAAGGAGGAGAAGAAGAAGGATGCTTTGGGGTCATTTCCTTACCGCATCTCAAAGGTCGGTCTTTTTACTTTGGGGTGGGTGCTTGATTGTTCTGTGGCATGTCTCTTTGTTTATTTTAATGTTTTAAAATGGCCTTTTAGTTCCAAAGCCTCTCTGCTTGCTTTGTTCCTTGAGAAATATATGTTGGGGAATATGGAAATGTGGGAGAAATGGGGTGGTTGGATGTATTTTTGCATGCCCCTTTGTTTACCTTGCTGACTATTAAAAGGCCTTGCAGTTCAAAAGCCTCTCTTCTTACTTTCTGGCTGATAATATGTGTGGTAATATGGCAGTGTGGGAGAAATGGGGTGGTTGGATGTATTTTAATGCTCTGCTTTATATTGTTGTTATTAAATTGAAATGTTGATGTTTTATAACTTCATTTTATGTAAACTGCCCCGAGCCTGCTGGGAGGAGCGGTACATAAAAATGAATGGTCTATGGCTTTGAATGTTTGCCTGTATATGTGCATTGTGATCCGCCCTGAGTCCCCCGCGGGGTGAGAAGGACAGAATATAAACGATGTAAATAAATAAATAAATTTGTACCCCGCCACAATCTCCCCAACGGGGACTTGGGGCGGCTTACATGAGGCCAAGCCCAACAATACAACAACCAAGGTAAAATCAATCAAACGACAACATAATCAATTACATAAAACATAAACTGTAAAGTACAACAATCAATACAAAATTCTCTCGGCATTACTTTGCAAATGAAGATTCTTAGGAAGGACTCATCCCACGCTTTTTACAAGCGCGTTGATGACTAAAAAGGCCAATCTGAGATAGGCAAGTTCGGTTGCAGAAAGCACAGCAGAAAGTCTCCTTGGGTGATGTTGTTTCCAAGTTGCGGTTCTTTCTGCGTTGTCGTTTCTCTTCGAGACCCATTCGGCGTGTCTTCTCAAAAGAGGCTGCAGCATTGTGGATAGTGCGTCTTCATGCCTCCCAATGTGAGGCCAGGGTGGACCATTGTTGGTGATCAATCTGGCCGAGCCTGAGATGTTGTTTCATGGAGCCCTTATATCTCTTTTTGGAGTCACCTCTCTTGCGCTGATCCGTGGCGAGTTCACCATAGAGTAGTATCATTGGGAGGCAGTGGTCCTCCATCCTAGAGACATGCCCTGCCCAGCGCAGTTGTGTTCTCAATAGCATGGCCTCAATGCTGGTGATCCCTGCTTGCTCAAGGACAGCAACATTCGTCACATAGTCGGTCCAGTGTATATTTAGGATTGTGCGAAGACAGCGCTGATGAAAGCGCCGTAGGTGTTGGCGATAGGTGACCCATGTTTCAGACACATAGAGGAGAATAGACAGTACGATAGCTCTGTACACACTGATTTTGGTGCTTTGCCTCAGGTGTTTGTTGCTCCAGACTCTTTTGCCTCAGGTGTTTGTTGCTCCAGACTCTTTTGTGAAGCCTTCCAAATGCACTATATGCCTTTGCTAATCTGTGATCTATCTCTTTGTCAATCTTGGCGTCTGAAGAGATGATGCTCTCCACGTAGGTGAACTGCTGAACGGACTTAAGCACAGATTTGCCTATGCTGACGTGGGGATTATGGTGTAATTGTAAAAAGTATTAAAATGGAGAAATATAAAGAACTGGAGATTTATTTTGAAATGGTATAGGACCCCAGCCCCAACTTTCATACAGTATATGGTGGGAGGGATGGGTCCGATGTGTTGGCATTGTGATTTTAAAAAAGGATAGTGTGCTCGTATGTGGCGAGAATGTCCAAAGTTAACAAACAGCCTTTTGGGGGAAAATATTGAAGAATATGGAAAAACTATCTACATTATCACTTCAAGTGAACATGGATTTGATGCTAATGGGATGTTTAAGTAACAACAAGGTTAAAGTAAAAGATCAATAATTATTCAAAGGTATGGTTTTAGAAGGACAGGAAAACTGAAATAACTGCAATCTGATATTATAGCATGTCTAACTCAGGATGCTATGCATGAGTAAAACAAGAGAAATCAAAGATAAATAGATAATTTAAATGGAATTGATAAAAAGCGGCGTAAGCCAATTTTAATACTGTACAGAAAATTTAATATTGTACAGAAATTTTAAAATGTGCTAATTGATAAAGATATATAAGAAGTTTGTGGTCTGGGTGATGGGTAGAGGGGACAATAAGTTTTTAACAATTAAAAATTAATAAAAATTATTTTCAAAATACATTGTAATAAAAGTTCTTCTTTTCAACAGGGAGTCATTTAGAAATTATGTCGAAGGCACACAGGATTTTTTCCCCCAAAAAATTTGCAAACCATATACGACACTAAATTGTTCAGGGTAGTTAAAAATGAAACTGATTGTAAAGAGCTCCAGAAAGATCTCTCGAAATTGAGTGAATGGGCAACAAAGTGGCAAATGCATTTTAACCTAAACAAGTGTAAAGTCATGCACATCGGGGCAAAGAACCCCAACTACACCTACCAATTGATGGGGTCAAAGCTTTCCGAGACAAACCAGGAAAGGGATCTCGGGGTTTTGGTGGACAGCTCAACGAAGATGTCAACCCAATGCGCAGCAGCAGTGAAAAAAGCAAATTCTATGCTTGGCATGATCAGGAAGGGAATCGAAAATAGGTCGTCAAATGTTGTATTACCTCTCTACAAATCTATGGTAAGGCCACATCTGGAGTACTGTGTACAATTCTGGTCACCGCACCTCAAGAAGGATATAACGGAACTGGAAAAGGTACAGAAAAGGGCAACAAGAATGATCCAAGGGATGGAGCAGCTCCCTTACGAAATCAGGTTGCAACGCCTTGGTCTTTTCAGCCTTGAAAGACGGCGTTTAAGAGGTGACTTGATCGAAGTGTATAAAATCATGCATGGGATAGAAAAGGTGAATAAAGAAAAAATATTTTCTCTGTCACACAACACTAGGACTAGGGGCACTCCTGAAGCTCCAAGGTAGGAAAGTTAGGACTAATAAAGGGAAATATTTCTTCACCCAGAGGGTCATTGGGTTATGGAACTCACTTCCAGAGGAGGTTGTGACAGCTGTCAGCCTGGACAGCTTCAAGGCAGGATTAGACAGATTCATGGATACCAAGGGAATCGGTAGTTACTGAAATGGACATCCAAGTGCCACCTCTGTGTTGATGGAGGCAGGCAGGATTTTCCCCGGGTACTGGTTGTGGGGGTCGGGAGCAGGTGAGGGTTTTGCCCTCCTTTCTGCTAGAGATCCCTGTGTACAACTAGTGGGCCACTGTGTGACACAGAATGCTGGACTAGATGGGCTGAGACCCGATTCAGCATGGCTCTTCTTATGTTCTTATGTTCTTATGAGAAATTTGTGAGAGTGACGAAGGAGCTTGAAAACAGCCTTGTGAAGTGTAATGTGGCTCCAAGGTTTTACCTGCTCCATCAACTGCTTTTTGGTTGTTGTTGTTGTTAGATACACACCAAGATTAGTACACAGAAAACAAGATCACCATGCTGGCTTTTGTATTCAATCACACGTCGGACACTTCCCAAGTGTCTAAGACTTTGTGATGTATAATGCGAATAATGCATGCAGATCTGAGTAGGATGGCCTTTTGCAGCTGACAGATGGTAATTTTGTCAGCACTGATTGTTTTTAAGTGCAGGCCAAGGTCTTTAGGCACTGCACCCAATGTACAAGAAAGCAATTTAGGTATATGAATAATACAGTACTCAATTGGTATCAAAAATAATTTTGTATTCGCAAGTACACAAATAGAATAATTCACAATCCACAACGGGAACTAAATAGTGCAATGTCTAAAGCAGTGTTTCTCAACCAGTGTGCCGTGGCACACTAGTGTGCCGTGAGCGATCATCAGGTGTGCCATGGGAAATTGGAACCTCCAATACCCTTTCTTCACTCTCCTGCCCACAGTGCTCTCTGGGTGTAGGTGAACTACAACTTCCAAACTCAAGGTCATTTCCCAAGCAAACCCTTTCAGCAAACCCTTTCTGTTGGTAATGAGAGTTCAATATGCCAAGTTTGGTTCAATTCCATTGTTGCAAGAGTTCAGGATGCTCTTTGATTGTGTGTTAACTATAAATCCCAGAAACTCTAACTCCCTAATGTCAAGGTCTATTTTACCCAAACTCCATCTGTGTTCACATTTGGGCATATTGAGTATTCATACCAAGTTTGGTCCTGATCCAACATTGTTTCAGTCCACAATGCTCTCTGGATATAGGTGAACTATAACTCCAAAACCCAAGGTCAATGCCCACCAAACTCTTATAGTATTTTCTCTTGGTTATGGGAGTTCTGTGTGGGAAGTTTGTGTCTTTCTGCCATTCCTGCCAGGATATTTATGTTGTGTTCATCAAAACAGGTCCAGGTTTCTCACTGAGTGTATAAATACATTTAAAAACATATTAGCTACATGTATTACTGAGTGTCATTTTGTGTCATTTTGGTTGGTGGTGTGCCCCAGGATTTTGTACATGTAAAAAACGTGCCGCGGCTCAAAAAAGGTTGAGAAACACTGGTCTAAAGTACAATGCGATGACATAATAGCAAGGTACAACACTGTGAGAACTAACAATTGGGTTAGGTACAGTATGGCAATGCACATGCAATGAATGACAATAATCCAATACAGAAGTCTGTAGCCAGGAAGATAGTGGTACCTTCGCGGCTACTGGGTCACTACAATACAAATAAACAATAATTATAACCTTAATAGGCACTTGAAGATTGTAGAGAGCCAGTAATGAAGGCTGTGGATCTAATTGGCAGTCAGCATAATAGTACATAATGCAGTCCCATGGTCAAGATCTTTCTATACTTTCAGAAGTACATATCTCTTCCCCAGCAGAAGTTCTCCTGAAACTTCATTTAGAAGGTTCCTCCTTATCCTTTCATTCCCTGTAACTGCAATCTATTAATTAAGCACATGACTTCACTACATTTGAAGAATCTGGGATTTTTTTCATTGTTGTGACAGTTATATGTGTATGGATTAATTCCTGGTTTCTTTTCCTCTTTTTTAATTTACATGAAGTAAGACTAGATATGAGCCTTCACAACCTCTTAGGATGCCTGCCATAGATGCAGGTGAAACGTCAGGAGAGATTGCTTCTGGAACATGGCCAGACAGCCCAGAAAACACACAACAGCCCAGTGATTCCGGCCATGAAAGCCTTCGATAATACAGAATCAGAAATGTTCCTCAAAGCAAATCAATGCAAAATTCTACTTGCTTTTTAAATCCCAGTATATGAAAGCTAACACTGGTATAAATGAAAGGAAACTAGTAATCCAAGTATATATAGAAATGAAATAAATACCACTAGTAATGTTATAAAGCAATAACAAAGGAAAAGCCATAAGAAGGAATCTTTTCATTCAAAATGCACAGTAGCTCTGAAAAGCTTCCACGGTGCTTTTCACCTGTACATTTGTCACGTCAGGACTAAAATTTCATCTCAAGGGAAGACAACACATCTTGAAACAGTAAAGGGACTAATGATCCCACATTGAAGACGCAGGTTCACAGTCTGGGTGTGATCCTGGATTCAGCGCTGAGCCTGGAACCCCAGGTTTCGGCAGTGACCAGGGAAGCAATCGCACAATTAAAACTTGTGCGCCAGCTGCGCCCATACCTTGGGAAATCTGGCTTGGCCACGGTAGTCCATGCTCTGGTTACTTCCCGTATAGATTACTGCAATGCTCTCTACGTGGGGCTGCCTTTGAAGACTGCTCGGAAGCTTCCATTGATCCAATGGACAGCAGCCAGGTTGGTATCAGGAGCGGCACTCAGGGAGCGTACAACTCCCCTGTTGTGCCAGCTCCACTGGCTACCAGTTTGTTACCGGGCACAATTCAAAGTGCTGGTTTTGGCCTTTAAAGCTCTAAACGGTTCTGGTCCAACTTGTCCGAACGCATCTCTCCCTATGAACCATCAAGATGCTTAAGATCATCCGGAGAGGCCCTGCTCTCGGTCCCACCTGCTTTGCAGGCGCGTCTGGCGGGGACGAGAGACAGGGCCTTCTCAGTGGTGGCTCCTCGGCTTTGGAACTCCCTTCCTAGTGACATCAGATCGGCCCCCTCCCTCCTGACATTTCGTAAGAAAGTCAAGACTTGGCTGAGCAAGCATTCGCAGACAAACTTTAATCGAGATCAAGGATTACTATGACGACGAAATGGAAACCGATTTTAAGATTGTAGAGCTGAGATTTGTATTTTGTAGTTTTTAACTGTTAATTTTATATGTTTTTATATGACTGTCTTTATCTTGTGATGTATTGTATGTGGGCTGTTGTGGTTGAGCAACCTGAGCCTGTAGTTGCTACAGGTAGTAATTGGGAAGAGGAGAGTTTGTCAGATATGTCCTTGGAAGAGGGAGGTTTGGGGCGGGCCTCCTGCAGCTGGGAGAAAGAGGGCTGCAAGTGATGAGCATTTGGAAGAGGCAGAACATAGGAGGAAGGTCCGACAAATACTTAGGGAGCCTACCAGTGATGAGACCTTTGAGGGGTTTGACGTGGAGTTACCCTCAGAAGACAGTGATACTGAGCTGGACTCAGCACTGGTGCAAGATGTCCGGAATGTGTTAAATGCTGAGTCCAGCGAAAGTTCATTTTTGGTTTTTCCAGTGATAATAGTTGGCCTAGTGGGAATGTGGAATTGGACTGGGGCGCTTTAACTGCAGAGCAAAGATGGGACAATTGGAGGAACACACCCAGGGCTGCAGCTGAGGGCACTAGGGCAGATTTGGGTGTGGAGTCTGATGACTCTGATTTGTAAGGGTATAACAGTAAGGCTTGGGGATTTGGGAATCTGCGGTCGGCCAAGGTGTTGCTGTGGGTTGCTGGTTCCTGTATCTTGTGATTTTGTGGGTTCGTGTCCTGGTTCTTGATTCCCAGCAAGCTGTGAGTATTTGGGCTGTGTTCATGCTGGGTTCTGGGGAGCTGTTATGGCAGCTCTAGCTGCCATTGTTGCATGTTGGGGGGTTGGGACTTTAATGTTTGCTTTTATGTTTAGTGTCTGCCGCGTCCTGTTTGAACATTTCCTGTGTTGCTGTGAGTGTCTGGTATTGAGGGTGAAGGGGAGTTTACTGTGGGTTGCGGGGGTTTTCATGTGTTTGTTTGCATACTCAGCTCCTGGAATGTGAGGCACTCCTTCTTTCCTTCTCTGGACGGGTCTTCGCATCACAGACTACAAGCCGAGTTACAGCTCAAGTTTCGTTTGAAGACGGACGTCTCATCTATTTTGCTTTCGGTTTTGGGTGTGGGTTTTTTGGAACGCCAGATTGACGCTATGTTGTGTTAAAAATAAACTGTATATATTTTTACTAGCTTGGTGTTGTCTTGCCATCTGTGGGAGTCGTGACAGATTGGCCGACCGCCACAGACAAAGCTAGAGTGTTTGTTTGCATTCTCCTGTTTTGTTTTGTTTTTTGGCACAAAGCTAAGCTATGGAAGCTTTGACGGCCGAAGTGGCTCAGTAAAGAGGACTAATTAAGGACTTGCAAATTGCAAACAAGACTACTAGCAATGTACCTCGTGTAAAGCCAACGCCTCCGGGCAGATTTAATGGAGAAAGACACAAGCTGCAAGCCTTTCTGGCCGAGGTGGAACTTTTTCTGGCACAGGCTACTTCAGTGGACTTCCCTTCAGACGCTGCGAAGGTGGCTTATGTCATGGGACTTTTGAGTGGCCAGGCCGCAGAATGGGCTGTCAACCTTGTCACAGGACAAGACCCCATTATTACCAACTGGGGTGACTTTAAGAAAGCTTTGCACAAAGTGTTTGGGGACCCCTTAAGGGTACAGGTGGTGGAGTTAGAACTGTTTCGTTTACATCAAGGTCGTGATTCATTGTTATCTTATCTGAATAAGTTTAAAGCCCTGCAGAACAAGGTTAATTGGGGAGATCGACCTCTGATGTCCAGTTTCTTCATGGGGTTGCGGGCTGAGCTAAAAAGGAGCTGGCCCGGTTGCCTCCTGTAGAAACCTTGCAGGAGTTAATTGACCATACGTTGAGGTTGGATGCATTGTTGGAATTTCCAAAGCATGCTGCTATTTTTGGGGAATTGCCGGTACGGCAGGATAGGTTCCGTCCCTCTGCAGTAAGAGAGGACGAGCCTATGCAAATAGGAGTGTTTACAAGATTATCCTCTGGGGAGAAGGAAAGGAGGAGGAGGTTGGGATTATGTCTGTATTGTGGAGATTCGGGCATTTTGCTCAAAAATGTTCTAAAAACCTAGTCAGTTGCAGGTAATGGGCAACCCCAACGTGTGTAAAGCCCAGCACGTTGGGGTTAACTGTAAGACTCCCCAGGAGGGAAGGTCATGTTTTTGTTCACCTTAAGATCATTAAGGGCAATGGGGACTTTTTATTTACATGGGCTCTAGTGGATTCTGGTGCAACTTCATCTTATATGGATAGTGAGTTTGTTAAAAACACTAAAATATCCATTGCAAATAAGAAAGAGGCGGTTTGGGTGGAAGGTGCTGATGGCAGGATGTTGAATGCTGGGGTGGTGGATCAGGAAACAGTGGGGCTGTCTTGGGAACTACAAGGGAGGACTGAGAAGTTCACCTGGGATATTACTAGGATCCCTAGATATACTGTAATTTTGGGCATGTCCTGGTTAAGCGCTGTGAACCCGGCTATTAATTGAGGGAAAAGGCAGTAACTTTGCCAAGACAAGTGTGCTTGGCCCTAGTGGATCATGAGGATTTGGAGGGGTTCCTGCTGATTATTTTGAGTTTCGGGATGTGTTTGGGAAAAAAGGGGCTGATAAATTACCTCCGCATAGGCCATATGATAGCGCTATAGATCTGGTGGACGGAGCAAAGTTGCCTGCGGGACGTTTGTACGCTCTTTCTGTTCCAGAGCGGAAGGCTCTTCGAGACTTTCTCGATGACAATTTAAAGAAGGGATTCATACGGCCCTCTCATTCTAGCACTGCCGCGCCAGTATTTTTTGTAGCTAAAAAATCCGGGGAATTGCAGTTGGTGTGTGACTATCGCATTCTCAACAAATACACGGTGAGGGATCGGTACCGCTCCCTTGATTCCTGAATTGCTATCCAGGGTGCAAGGGGCCACAATGTTTGCTAAATTAGATTTACGGGTGCGCATAACCTGGTACGTATTAGGGCAGGGGATGAATGGAAGACGGCGTTTAATACGCAAGTACGGCGCCTACGAAAATTTGATCATGCTGTTCGGACTTACCAACGCCCGCCGTGTTTCAGCGACTGATGAATGATGTGTTCCGTGATTTGTTGGACAAGTTTGTCGTGATTTATTTAGATGATATTCTTATTTTTTCAAATAATGAACAACAACATAGAGAACATGTGGCCAGATGTTGCTTCGGCTGAGGCAAAATGGACTATTTGCTAAGGCCTCCAAGTGCGTTTTCCAGGTGTCTGAGGTGGAGTGTTTGGGGCATATTATTTCTGGGAAAATCCAAATGATGGATCCGCATAAGCTGGATACAGTGGAGTCCTGGGGGATTTGGCGTCTAAAAAAGATGTACAGCGATTTTTGGGGTTCACTAATTATTATCGTGAATTTATTCCGGGTTATGCTAACCTCACGGTGCCATTGACTAGGTTATTGCAAAAGGGTAAAAGTTTTGTTTGGGCACAGGAGGAGCGGGGACGATTTAATGGGATCAAGCGCAGTTTTCAGATGAATAATGTATTAATGTTACCAGATGTCGACAAGCCCTTTATAGTCGAAGCAGATGCATCTAGTTTTGCATTGGGGGCGGTATTGTCTCAGGAGGTTGGACAGGGTAAGCTCAGACCATGCGCCTTCTATTCCAGACAGCTCACAGAGTGCGAGCGCAATTATACAATTTGGGGAAAAGAGCTTTTGGCCATAAAGGTATCATTCGAGGTGTGGAGACATTGGCTGGAAGGGGCTCGGCATCAAGTAATTGTGTTGTCCGATCATAAGAACTTGGAGCATCTTTTAACCGCCGAAAGTTAAATCAGCGGCAGATTCGATGGGCGTTGTTCTTTACGCGTTTTGATTTTGTAGTTAAGTTTGTAGATGGCAAGGCCAACGCTAGAGCGGATGCTCTATCTAGAAAACCTGAGTATAAAGGGGAGTGCGAGGTGGCATTGCAAACAGTACTTCCGGTATCCAGGCTACATGCGATTACTGAGGGTACTCCTACATTGTTTGATAGGATAGTGGCCAGTCAGGCCACTGATGGGTGGACACAGGAAGAGTTGGCACTGTTAGACAGTGAAACTCGAACCACGGTGCCGAATTTAAAGAGTGTGGATGGGAAATTGAGGCATAATGAACAATTGTATGTGCCTGCAGGGCCTTTACGTTTGACGTGATTCAAGCTCATCACGATGAACCAATGGCGGGTCATTTTGGGCGATTCAAGACAGTCCAGGCCATCCTCCGGTTATTGGTGGCCCAGGATGAGGTGTGATATATTGCGATTTTGTGACACCTGTGCGATTTGTCAGCAATGTAAACACGATGTGGGGAAGCCTCGTGGGTTGTTATCTCCGTTACCCGTGCCTCAGAGACCCTGGCAGATCATTTCCATGGATTTCATCTCCGACCTTCCCCGGACCCGTGGGTATACTTGTATTTGGGTGGTGGTGGATTTGTTCACAAAGTTGGCACATTTTATTCCGTGTTCTCGGTACCTACGGCAGTGGTGTTGGCCAAGTTGTACACTAAACATATTTTTCGGTTACATGGTGCCCCTGAGATCATCATTTCGGATCGTGCACCTCAATTTGTCTCGTTGGCGCCAATTCCATGCGGAATTGGGTACCACGCCAATATTTCTACGGGCAAGCCATCCGCAGACAGATGGGCAAGCGGAACGCTGCGTGAATGGCTTTCTGGAGCAATATCTTCGCGAGTTTTTGTCTGCAGCAGTCGGGGATTGGGCTCAGTGGCTCTCAGTGGCAGAGTTTGCGTATAACAACGCCACACACACGGTCAGCCGGCATTCTCCTTTCGAACTAATGTATGGGTATCATCCCGGTTGGGGCGGCGCCGGGCGCAGAATGTGGTGACTGGGGACGTACAGTATCGCTCTAGTGAACTGAAGGCACTGCATGACGTGGCTCGCGCCTTATTAGTGGATGCTAAGGCATCGCAAAAGTCCAGCGCTGACCGCTTGAGACAACCAGGGAATGAACTGCGGGTGGGAGATTCGGTTTGGTTATCGTCCAAGCATTTGCGGACGGCAGGGAGTAAATTTGCTGCTCGTTTCTTGGGGCCTTTCCCCATTGTAGCTCAGCTCTCGCCAGTGGTTTTTAAGCTACGGTTACCCTCATCGCTGAAGGTCCATCCCGTCTTTCTCCGTTCACTTTTAAAGTTGGACACTTCTGCACAACGCCCGCTGGCTCGATATCTGCGGTCTCCTGAAGCGTCGCCGGCCGGGGGCCTTCGCGGGGGGATAGTGTTGTGGTTGAGCAACCTGAGCCTGTAGTTGCTACAGGTAGTAATTGGGAAGAGGAGAGTTTGTCAGATATGTCCTTGGAAGAGGGAGGTTTGGGCGGCCTCCTGCAGCTGGGAGAAAGAGGGCTGCAAGTGATGAGCATTTGGAAGAGGCAGAACATAGGAGGAAGGTCCGACAAATACTTAGGGAGCCTACCAGTGATGAGACCTTTGAGGGGTTTGACGTGGAGTTACCCTCAGAAGACAGTGATACTGAGCTGGACTCAGCACTGGTGCAAGATGTCCGGAATGTGTTAAATGCTGAGTCCAGCGAAAGTTCATTTTTGGTTTTTCCAGTGATAATAGTTGGCCTAGTGGGAATGTGGAATTGGACTGGGGCGCTTTAACTGCAGAGCAAAGATGGGACAATTGGAGGAACACACCCAGGGCTGCAGCTGAGGGCACTAGGGCAGATTTGGGTGTGGAGTCTGATGACTCTGATTTGTAAGGGTATAACAGTAAGGCTTGGGGATTTGGGAATCTGCGGTCGGCCAAGGTGTTGCTGTGGGTTGCTGGTTCCTGTATCTCGTGATTTTGTGGGTTCGTGTCCTGGTTCTTGATTCCCAGCAAGCTGTGAGTATTTGGGCTGTGTTCATGCTGGGTTCGGGGGGAGCTGCTATGGCAGCTCTAGCTGACATTGTTGCATGTTGGGGGGTTGGGACTTTAATGTGTGCTTTTATGTTTAGTGTCTGCCGCGTCCTGTTTGAACATTTCCTGTGTTGCTGTGAGTGTCTGGTATTGTATTGAGGGTGAAGGGGAGTTTGCTGTGGGTTGCGGGGTTTTCATGTGTTTGTTTGCATACTCAGCTCCTGGAATGTGAGGCACTCCTTCTTTCCTTCTCTGGACGGGTCTTCGCATCACAGACTACAAGCCGAGTTACAGCTCAAGTTTCGTTTGAAGACGGACGTCTCATCTATTTTGCTTTCGGTTTTGGGTGTGGGTTTTTTGGAACGCCGGATTGACGCTATGTTGTGTTAAAAATAAACTGTATATATTTTTACTAGCTTGGTGTTGTCTTGCCATCTGTGGGAGTCGTGACATGGGCACTTGTTGCCGCTTGTTCACCGCCTCGAGTCGCCTTCGGGCTGAGAGAGGCGGTATAGAAGCATGGCAAATAAATTGACAAAAGGTTGAATTATCTAGTGGCCCTTCCACACAGCTATATAACCCAGAATATCAAGGCAGAAAATCCGACAATATCTGCTTTGAACTGGGTTATCTGAATCCACATTCCTTATATTCCAGCTCAAAAAAGGTAACGTGGGAGTTTATTCCGCTGTGGGGAAGGGGCCCAGATATGAGGTCCAGTCAAAATCTTAATGCAATGACTTGGCAACAATGCCTAGCTATCAAAGTGGGCTCAAACTGCATCAATTTGACAGTGTAGATGTCAACTCAAGGCAAGAGGGATGTTGCTTCCTCTGTTTTTACATCCTAACCTTTATCCTTCTCTGTGCCTGCTTCTTTACTTCTTTGGCGTTTGCCAAATGAGAACCACAAGCACCGCATGTGATTTTATGCAAATTGAATGAATCACAGCAAATTAAAACACTGTACCTAATTTAACCTGAATGGTTTCTGCCAAAAGCCACCACTAAATTCCTCTCCACTTCTGCTCTGCAAAAAATATAAATTTCCTTGGGGCAAAATTTGGTTTTTTGGCATAGAGTACTCTCTGTACTAGCTTTAAAAGTGCATTTCAGAGAGAGATGGGGTTGGAGTGGGATTTCACCCTGTGGCAATTCTGGCTTCTGTTCTAAAAACGCAAATTGAGGAATCTGACTTTTAAATGTGACTCCCAAGCAAAGAAGAACAAAGAATCTTCAATACCACTACATCCAAAACGGTAAAATCAAAACACACGTATATATCCGTTTTCCTCATTATAATCATTATGCATCCAAACATACTCACCGTATTTGACATCTGGAACAGTTACAGAGCTCTCCGCTATGTTTGTAGAGAGGAGAATCTACAAAAATGATTTAAATGAATTAAAGGAAATAGGAAGCAATGGAGGAGTAGACCAATACATAGAACTATTTTTAAAGGACTTGCGAAAACAAAAGCAGCTGACTGTGTATTTCTTTATTTATATAGCTATTTGAATATTCATTTTTGAGACTATCTATCTACTCTTAGGTAAAAGTAAAAGTTTTCTCTACTCAAAGAGAAATATGCTTACAAACAATAACAGTAATACACAATGCTAACCCAGGCAATTTAAAGGGGTAGACCTGTAGGCGATGCTAATGAAGAGACTCACTGATACAAAAATATCAGGCCGGGAGGACACTTGCATTATCGACATGTATTGAAACGCGGAAACGCGAAGTCCCCCGTTCAGACTTTGAGTCAAATTGAACCACTACAACCCTGGGGAGGAGCGGTCAGAAGTCCAGAGCGCCCTGAGGAAGCGTGTTTTATGCGAAACGGCCATCTTGGCGTCGTCAGCTTACCTCTAGCCGTAGACGCCTGCCCACCCGGCAGTTTACAAGCTCTTTCATCCACCAAGGCTCCCCCACAGACTGTCTCCCAGTCCGTGAGTTATTAGGCTCCGGACTCCCCAGAGGGTTACCTGGACTCCCCTTTAGCCCTCAGAAATTTGTAAGGGCTTTTGGTATATTGTCATACTGATTTATACATGATATATGTTGTCGCTTTAGCCCTCAGATGTATGTAAGGGTTTTTAGTACACTGGCATATTGATTTATACATGATATATGTTGTAAGATATATTGTGATATATGCACATAGCATTACACTGTATGTAATATTGTTCTACAGCTCTGAGATTGTTTAGAATACACTTTTTGATATTTTTGTATCAGTGAGTCTCTTCATTAGCATCGCCTACAGGTCTACCCCTTTAAATTGCCTGGGTTAGCATTGTGTATTACTGTAAAAGTAAAAGTTTTCCCTTGACATTAAGTATAGTTGAGTCCGACTCTGGGGGGTGGTGCTCATCTCATTTCTAAACCAAAGAACCCGCGTTGTCTGTAGCCACCTCCAAGGTCATGTGCAATATACTCACATGCAAATGTGAGTAGATTAATAGGTATCTGCTGGAGCAGTACCTATTAATCTACTCACATATGGATGTTTTTGAACTGCTAGGTTGGCAGAAGCTGAGGCTAACAGCGGGAGCTCACCCCGCTCCCTGGATTTAAACCTTTTGGTCACCAAGTTCAGCAGATCAACGGTTTAACCCACTGCACCACCGGGGGCTCTATATAGATAAATATATGCACATATGTACTCATGATTGATCTACTCACATTTGCATGTTTTTGAACTGCTAGGTTGGCAGAAGCTGAAGCTAACAACGGGAGCTCACACTGCTCCATGGATTTAAAACGCCAACCTTTCAGTCTGCAAGTTCCGCAGCTCAGCGGTAAAACCCATTGCGCCACCACAGCCCCTTCTTCTTACCCACACCAAAATGATATATGATAGAATCAGTTTGTAAACATGTAGATAGAGTGAGCATTTATAATGTGAAAACGACTTGTGTTTTCAATTTGGTGGGGAAAGGAGGTAATTCAGTCTAGAAGGGTGGGAAAAGGAGATAATTCAGTTCTGTCCCCACTTTATTTTCAATTCATATAACTTCCAGTGCTCTGAATCCTTTTGTTTTCCCTCCCTACCTGTCCAGGAACGACCTGGCCACGGTAATCCAAGCGACGGTCATCTCGAGACTAGACTACTGTAATGCCCTCTACGTTGGCCTCCCCTTGTCGACAATTCGGAAACTCAAGCTAGTGCAGAACGCCGCTGCTCGCTTGCTGGCAGGAGTGCCGGTGAGGGAGCACATTTCACCCATCCTCCGGCAACTGCACTGGCTTCCTATTGAGTACAAAATTGCCTTCAAGGTGTTGGTTCTGACCTTCAAGGCCTTACACGGCCTAGGGCCTGCGTACCTGAGGGACCGCCTTACCCCGTACTCTCCCCCGAGATCACTGCGCTCAGATGAACAAAATCTGTTGTTAATACCATCAGTCCGCTCCTGCCACCTATCGATGACCAGACAAAGGACCTTTTCCGTAGCGGCACCGGTGCTCTGGAATGCCCTCCCGGACAACACCCGAGCTATCTCGGAATTGGCCCCCTTCCGGGGGGCCTGCAAGACGGCCCTCTTCGGCTTAGCCTTTAGCTAGGCACACTAGACCAACCAACTTTGCTATATGTCCTCTCAATCCGTGTGTTGACGATGCACTGTGTTTTAATGTGGTTTTATGTTTTGTTTTATTAATTGTAGGGCCGCATGTCGACTTGTTGTGGCATGTTGCCCGAAAATTTTTTTACTGTTATCCGCCCCGAGCCTGCTGGGAGGAGCGGAATACAAAAATGAACAATAAATAAATAAATAAATATAATTACTGATAGTCAGCAACATACACTGCTTTGCCTCACCTGCACCCCAAAAATTAGGATTCATGGTGCTTACACAAGGATGAAAAACTCACCTTTCTGTATCCAAGAACTGGAGCCAAAAACACATTAGTCTGTTCTTCCAAGGTGATACTAGAATGGAGTGGATATACTTGCAGCCTAAGAGGAAGCGTTTGAGAAACTCAGGAGCAGCACAGACATATGTTAACCTAGCTGTAAAAAGGAGCACTGGAACATTATGATTCCTTGGTGTGCCCCAATAGAGGGTACTTGATGATGTCCACGAACTGCATTTTTTCCAAAGCTTCAATATGCAGTAGCCTCTCAGTTAACCAGAACACAAGCAACCAGAAAAATAACTAAATGAATAAGACTTCAAATAAAAGTTAAAATAAAATCAATTTTATAATAGTAAAATCGGTTTGTATAATACAACAAAACTGTGTTGCATTGCTACATTTGCCTTTATTTGTCTTAATTTGCTTTTAAGTATTTTATTTCAATATTAATATCGAGTCAATGTAGAGGAATTAGGGGAGTTGAAGTCCAAAACACCTGGAGGGCCAAAGTTTGCCCATGGTTGGTCCACTGAAATTAGAACATAACTTCTTACTTTGTTTCTTCTCTTCTCAGCTATCATCACAAACCTTTCCATGCTCGGGACTCCTCTCTATCCCTTTTTAAATGAGGCAATCAGTAAATTGCAATGGAAATTGCTACGGTTAAGGGGACCCTTTGGCCTCTTAAAGGGTCTACACACTCTTATTCTGAATCCCGTAAAATTTAGGGAGCACATGACTCCTTTGCTGAAACTGCTCTATTGCCGCTATCTGCCATTCCATTTTTCAGGCACAATTCAAAGAGCTGATTGCCACCTCTAAAGCCCAGTGTTGCTTTATCCAGATTATCTGAAAGTCCTTACAAACTTTCTTTAGGATTTTTAGAGAAAGGCTTTGTCATCATCCCACCATCATGCATTCCGACTAGGGATGATAATAAATCACCAAATCTATAACCCAAAAGATTGTGTATTCAATATAATGTAGCATATAAAGTCACAGAAAGCCTAGCATAATAAGACAGGGCATCAATACAAACCCTAAATCAAAAGCCCCACGCCGCCATTAATTAAATTTCCCTTTTAATTCCACACAATATAAATCAGTGCTTAATAGCATATAAATGGCGGCGGGGGAAAAAGAGTGCATAAATATAGGAGGAAGAGAGCTAGCATCTACACAAAATCATTCAAAATAGAGAGTCCATAAATCATACTCCGCGGTGGGGAGGAAAAGTAGGCAGGGCCAAAGGAGTAAATTACACCCATCCAGGTGATGAATCAGGCCCTTGGAGTCGCCTTGCGTGTTTAGAGGCCAAAAGATCCGTTTCCTAGGAGTCCAGTTTTTCAAGGCAAATCCAGGAAAGCGTCCAGTGTCATCAAATCATATCCAATATAACCTGGCATAGTAGCGATCTCGCCCTTGGTTGAAAAGGTTTTGTTTATATGCTATTAAGCACTGATATAGGAAGGTGGCGGGATTAACCCCGCGAGGATGTTGAGTATTACTGGAATTAACCCTGAGTGGGACTTTTGATTTAGGGTTTGTCCTTGATGCCCTCTTATTATGCTAGGGAGACTGTGACTTTATATGCTACATTATATTGAATACACAATCTTTGATACGTTATAGATTTGGTGATTTATTATCATTAACCCTTCCCCATTGTTTTTTGTTGGCTTCTTGGCCCCTGAGCTCTGTTTGTTACTACTACTTTGTCATCATCCCACCATCATGCATTCCGACTAGGGATGCATCTAGTACAACGTAGAATGAATGCAGTATTTTAACTGCATGACTCAATGCTATGGAATCATGGGAGCTCCTCATCTCTCCTCTAAGCCATTTAGGGATTTTACAGTTTGGGATCAGACGTGGGGTGCTTCTGAACTGTAGGATTACTGCAGCTTCACAGCACTTTGACTGTCATGATTCAATGCTATGGAATCATGGGAGTTATAGAGTTGTTGTATGTTTTTCGGGCTATATGGCCATGTTCTAGAAGCATTCTCTCCTGACTATAACTGTAGGAGTTATAGTTTGGTGATTCACCAGCACTCTCTGACAGAAAAGGATAAAGATCTTATAAAACGACAATTGATTCCTATGATTCCTATGAATTGAGCCATGGCAGTTAAAAAGAGGCCAAACAATGTACATACACCCTAGGAAGCTCCTTGCAGAGGACAGCTTTCTTAGGCCACTCTGTTTTTGCCAATTGCAAAAGATCTTCTTACTTAAGTAGGCCTACAACCTTTAACTCATTTGAACAGAACAGAACAGAGGCTGGTGTTTTAACTGATGTTTTAGAGAGGATTGTGAGCTTTCCTGTGGCACAAAGTGATGGGCCCTCAAGTCTGGGAAATTCAAGTCTGGGAAATTATGGTTCTCTCTGTGAGAAAACTGGCCTCAAGAGTATTCAGGGGAATCAGCAGTAGCAACAGTAGATAAGGAATCGAGTGAAGAACTGACAAAGAGGGTTCCCATGGGAGCCCACCTGTAACTACGGAAATCAACAAAAGTCTTTATTTACAAATCAGAGACGAAAATAAGATTGTTTCATTCAGAGAGATTACATGGGAAAGTTGTGAAGGAAATTCATGGGAAACAGAATGGTTTCATGTGTGTCTATTAAACAACAAACTGTTTATCTTAAGGTCAGTTCAGGTAATGCTACGTTATAGTGAGAAGCTAAGCCTGAGTTCTCTTGTTCCTGATTCAAATCAATCTTTGATCTTGGATTTAATATATCCTGAAGTTTTCTATGTTCGTGTTCATATACTCCTGTTCAAGTTTTACTAGTTATACCTTCTTGATTGTGGATTTATGCTGTATCTGTGATTTCTGACTGTTCCTGGAATTTGTAACCTCTGAAACTTCATGAGACATTTGGATTATTATTTGGTTATCACCTGTTGCTAAACCTTTTTGGATTATACATCTTTCTTTCTTATTCCTGTTTTTTATATGCTTCTTATATGTTTTTACAATAAACTGTTTGCTTATATTCCTGGACTCTTGTGTGGTGCAGTGGTCATAGGTGTTTCCAGGCCTGGAGTGCAACAATAATTTTGGAGTGGGTGCTGTTTTGTAATACTCAATGTGTGTGTTTTGTAATGTGTGTTAAACTATTTTAAATTAATACTTTAATTGGGTTTTCAGTTTAATTTTTGTTTTGAAAAATGTATGATAGATTGCTTTAGTTATTGTATTTTAAATTACAGTGTAAACTGCTTTGTGTGCTGTAATGATAGAAAAACAGGATATAAACTGACTTTATTAATCTACTGAAATAAGGAGACTTGCCATTTATTTCCAGGTTGGAGAAAAAAGACCTCGTCAGCTTCTTTAAAAATCTGAGTGAATCTGAAGGGGTCAAAATCCCCAAATATATTTTCTTCCTTCGGTAAGTTGGCGAAGAACTTTTAACAAATGTATTATACCAACCCATTATTGACTCTGGATTAACTTATTTGGACTCATCTTTGGCAGGACAGAAGAATGCAACAATACTTTCACAAGGGAGGAAGAATGCTTATAAGGAGCAAACTCCTCTTCTTTAAAATATACTCTACCACTAGCTAATCTGTTCAGTGTTTTAATATAAAACCTCATTTTTATCCATTCCACCAGTAACGATAACTGGTGCCTCCAAATGTGGTTGAACTATAACTCCCAGCCCCCAAAATTGGCTACGGCTGCTGTTCGAGTAGACCAATATTTGGAGGGCTGCATAAGTTCCACCCTTGACTTGGTAATTGAAAACATTTGCCCTAAGTTAATAGCAGTTAACTTCACCAGTATCTTTGGTTCTTGCAGACTGTCTGGCATTATAAATAGATAGATGGACAACTCACCTCTTGAAAGCCATGCCCGTGAGAAGCTCATGCATGTAATTTATTTCTTCCAAACCTAGAGAGTGAAAATAAATTATAACTCTTAATTGAAGTAATGCAAAAATGGCAAAAGTCACTTGGAGGCTTGCTCAGTTACATGTGATTCTCACGCCTATATAAAGCCGTTGTCTGGTTTACATTCAAACTTTGATGGTCAAGTGCTCAGATCAGAGTTTATATTTATGTTTTCATGCCACTGCCATGACATTGTGTTCTCTCAATGCCAATGACCTTCAGTTAACAGTTATGATTCACTTTTATTCTACAGTAAACATCCAACCCTCCTCTGAGAGACAAAGTGTACTGTTCAAACCAGGGCTCCTTGAACAAAGTTAGTGAAACTGGAATTCTGCAGGAAGCAAAGGATTTCAGCTGACCAGACCATGGCTGAAGGTTGTGATTTGTACCTCAATAAACGTGACTGACTATTCCATTTGCCTGTATAGATCTCCTTTGCTGGACTCTTCCCTTTTCTACAGCACAGATAAAGTGATCATAGGCTTGGCTATAGACTGGATATCCTAGACCTAGCAATCGAAAACAGGCATCCTTAGCACCTGCATTCAGAAGTATTTTATACCAGCAGTCCAAAGGACAACAGAAGCTTATTACCAGCTTAAGCTTCACAAAAAAGAAGATTGAGACAGTTTATAACCATTGCTTTGCAGCAGAGGCAGAAGATTCCAGAGAGATAACTACAGCCAGCAACAGCTCATTTTGTAATGCACTGTTTTAAGTTACCTTATGAGAGTCCCAGGTGGAGTTAACCCTTTATTCATGTTGTTTGCAGTAAACTCATTTTGGTTATCTTTTCACCTTGCCTAAAGTGCCTCTGTCTGCTAAGGGTCTTAATCTTAACAGAAGGTTTGCAGACAGCCCACCGAGTAAAGTAACCAAAAGCGGAGCATGCAACCACAACTCAAAAATCAGTTTGAAATTCTCTCAATATATTACTCAATAGCACAACTTAAATGTAATGGTCAAATAGCATACATTTCCATATTATGACAGGTTAACTTTTAATGACCTCCTCGTTTAAGAACCACACTGGTTTTCCGTTTAGTTTGGATGTATATATTTGCCTCAATCACTACTTCTCATTGTCCAAGACATTGACCATTGGGCATTTGCAATACTATATACAGACCCAGGTGGAGTTAACCCTTTATTCATCTTGTTTGCAGTAAACTCATTTTGGTTATCTTTTCACCTTGCCTAAAGTGCCTTTGTCTGCTAAGGGTCTTAATTAATTTTAACAATTTCCATCCCGATGTGGAAACGACTTTGACTACTACCTCATTTTGCCAATTCGTACATTTTATATTATGTGCGGATGAAACACTACTACGGTTATTCTCTTCCCTACCTGAAGGAGGTGCTATGTCTCAAAGTGCTCTCTAAGAATTTCTAGGACCTCCGGTACAACTCTGGTCATCTTCTGGCAGAAGTACTTTGAATGCGATTTTCCTGCCTCTTTGCCAGGGGTTGGACTGGATGGTCCACAAGGTCTCTTCCAACTCTATGATTCTATAAGTTGACCTAGAGAACTGCTTCTTAAACTGTGGATCCTGACCCCAAATGGGGTCCCAATGTTGAAGTAAAAACTGTGGATCCTGACCCCAAATGGGGACCCAATGTTGAAGTAAAAAAAATTGGCAACAGTAAAAAGTTTGTTCAATGTATTGTCGAAGGTTTTCATGGCCGGAATCACTGCATTGTTGTAGGTTTTTTCGGGCTATATGGCCATGTTCTAGAGCAGGGCTGCCCAGGAAGTCGATCGCGATCGACCAGTCGATCCCGGGACCGAAGGAGATAGATCCCAGCCGGATGGGGCGCTTCTCAGAGGGGGGCAGAGCCAGGCCGCGCCAAGCCCCGCCCCCTCCCCAGCTTCGGCACTCCCAGCAGCTTCTCCAGGCTTAAGGAGGGCAGGGCCAAGCCAGCCTTGTGCTAGCTATGCCACCACTGGCTTGGCACTGCCATCCTCAAGCCTGGAGCAGCTGCTGCTAGAGCTGAAGCCAGAGGGGGGCGGAGCCATGCCGTGCCAGGCCCTGCCCCTTCCCCGGCTCCGCCCTGCTTCTCTCTCGTCCGGAAGCAAACGTGGACAGTGCTCAGCACAGGAGGCGCGCGCATGGAAGGTAGATCTTTCTGACTTGGTTTTATTATAAGTAGCTCGCATGCTGAAAAAGTATGGGCACCCCTATTCTAGAGGCATTCTCTCCTGACGTTTCGCCTGCATCTATGACCTCACGACCTCTGAGGATGCTTGCCATAGATGCAGGCGAAACGTCAGGAGAGAATGCCTCTAGAACATGGCCATATAGACCAGAAAAACCTACAACAAACGCAGTAAAAAGTTTCTGAATTCCACCTATTTACATAACTCCGTTAAAAAAAGACACGCAGGGTTCACAGTGGACTCTTCAGAAAATGCTTTGGCTGTACTCCGAGAAAAGGAAAATCAGCCTGTTTAGCAAGTCTTGCAAATGCTGATTTATTTTTGACAGATGCTTTATTTTTATTCCTATTGTGTATATCTATATACCTTGGATCTGTTTTAAGAGAGAGATTACAAACAATTTAGGGGTTGTTTTTTTTATAAGAAATTACCATAAACATACACTTCCTTCATATTCAAGGTTTTTCAGAAAGCAAACAAAGGGCAATAAGAATGGATAAATCCATCCAACTAGCCCATAGGTTTTAAATATTTTTTTTTAAGTTTCATTTCTGAGTTCTCACATTTTTCAGACATGTAACTGGTGCTTAACAGGATTTGTCATTTCCATTTCCAAAGGGAATTCGCCTTTTCAGTATCTGGCATGAAGTGGCCATCTCCATATAATAATGTGCTCCAGTCTATACACTAGCACCGGGAATGTGGCGCAGCTGGCTGGGTGTCAGCTGCATAAGATCTCTACTGACCAAAAGGTCATGAGTTCGAGGCCTGCCCGGGTCGAGGTGAGCTCTCGACCAATTTGTGTAGCTTGTTGTCGATCTTTGCAACCCAAAAGATAGTTGCATCTGTCAAGTAGGAAATTTAGGTACCACTTTGTGGGGAGGCTAAATTTAACTGGTTTCTGGAATGTTAAATTGCCTCTGTGTCTGTCTATATATGTTGTATGTCAATGGCATTGAATGTTTGCCTGTATATGTGCATTGTGACCCGTCCTGAGTCCCCTGCGGGGTGAGAAGGGCGGAATATAAATGACGTAAATAAATAAATAAATAAATCAGTGGTTCCCAACCTGTGGTCTGCGAACTATCAGTAGTCCGCAAAAACAAAAAATATGATCCCCGGTCTTACCACTACTACATCACTGCCTCAAAACCAGGCGACGAGAGCGACTGGTTTCGCAAAACCCTCTTATAGTGCCGAGGCAATGGGGATGTCGGGAGGGGAGAGGCGTCTACCCACGAAAGATGACTACTATCACATCAGCTCTAGATTATTAAATATGCTTTTCTATGGGCGAACAGATGGCGAGTACTGGATGCCATACGTTCTGTATCAGAAACTAGAGCTGATGTTGTCTATCCAATGCAATTTTCTGAATCAGCACCCCCAAATAACCAAACTTAATTTAAAACTGACCAAAAATTGATTTGTAACCCTTCTGGTACTAATGTTGGAGTGTGGTCTCTGGTCAAAGTGATCTCTGTTCAAGTGGTCAATGGTCAAAAAAGGTTTGGGAACCACTGCAGTAAATAGATAGATCATATGGAAAGAAACCAATTTGGGTTCATTTTGCAAGAATTTACTTATTTACAAATTTCATATTCCACACGAAAATAACTAGCAAGTTAAAAACAACTGGGAGAAAGCCAATCTGGCAAGTATTGTCATCCATAATTATTTCCACCATTTAAAAATGTCTCACCTGGTAAAAATACCAACACGCTTCCACGTTCCGACATGTATTCCAGATTAGGATTTTCTGTCCTGGTATTACAAAAAACAGGTTGCATTAACACCACGGTAAAGCAATTGTGATCTATTTTTCTGAAGAGCCTAAGGAATAATATTGCTTTGCTATATCAACTTTTCATGTTCTGTTTATAATCATTTAGTGAATGGAACAGATGTGTTTACAAAACACCGAAAGCTACGTGGTTTTTATTTTCTTACATACACATGCATAATAAAAGCTTAAGAGGGAAACATCGCTTACAGCTCCAACAGAAGCCAAATCATTCTCATTCTTTTTTAAAATACATTTTTATTATTGATTAACACATATTACATACTTTAAAAAGATTGCTACCGTCTAAGATTTGGGGAAAATTTAAGGTACTATTAGGGGTTAGGGTAGTCTCTAATTCTATAGGTAGGGTATGTTGGGGGACATGCAGGTATAGTCATAGGGAAATTGGGATAAGGTTAAGGGTATTTTAACTTCCTGATCTTCTCCGTGTGTTTGGTGATTTATTTATAAAGGTCTAAGTTCATTTTATTGACTATTCTCCTCCTTCTTCTTTCCTTTCTTCCTGCTCTCATTTGGTTTTTTCTCTTTTTTGATGAATTATCTATCTTTCAAAAAGTCCTCAAAAGCCGTCCAGTCTGTCATCTTTATTGGTCTACCACAGTGCTGTCCAACTTCTGGCGGGTCCAGGGCCAGATAAGAGGTCACTGATGACCTGCGGGGCCACTCGGCCCCAGGCCCCACCCCAGGCCCAGCCCCCCAGCCCAGGCCCCGCCCCTCCTAAAGCCGCCAAAAGGAGGAGTAAGGCGGCGCCAAGAGCAGCGTCACAGGCCTGGCGTGACGCGCTGCTCTGGCACCGCCTACTCCTCCTTTTCGGTGCCCCCTCCCTTCCTAGGCCGGGAGGCGCCGAAAAGGAGGGAGTAGGGCGGCGCCAAGAGCAGCGCGTCACGCCAGGCCTGTGACGCGCTGCTCTTGGCACCGCCTTCTGCCCTTTTTCGGCTCCCCTGCCCTAGGAAGGGAGGGGGCACCGAAAAGGGCAGAAGGCGGCGCCAACGGCAGCGCGTCACAGGCCTGGCGTGACGCTGCTGCCCTTGGCACCGCCTACTCCTCTTTCCTTTTCGCCCCCTCCTTCCTAGGCCGGGGAGCCGCCGAAAAGGAGTAGGCGGTGCCAAGGGGCAGCGCCACGTCACGGCTCAGGCCTGTGACGCGCTGCTCTTCTGCCCGCCGCCTTCTGCCCGGCGGCTCCCCCCCTAGGTAGGGAGGGGGCGCCAAAAGGAGGAGCTAGCTCTCTTCCTCCTCCCTGCCCCGCCTCCCCTCCCCGACCGCCATTTTTTAAAAAAATGTTTGTTTTTTTAAAATTTAAAGATGGCGGCTGAGGGCATAGGTGGGGCCGTGTCCAACAGGCTACGGGGGCCGGATCCGGCCCGGGCCGCCAGTTGGACAGCCCTGGTCTACCATATGTGTCTTTCAGGGCAAATGTCAGTTTATTAATTTCTTTAATTTCTTTTACTTCTGTTATCCAGTCTTCTATAGGTGCTAAATCCTTTAGTTTCCTTTTTTTGCATGTATCATTCTCACTGCAGTTGTGAAATATGAAAATAATCTATCCTGATTATCATCCAATTCTATATTTGAATCTGTTATCCCAAGAAGAAAATATTCTGGTTTCATGTCTATCTTAGTATTCAGAAATTTCCCACAAAGTTCTTGTATTTCCTTCCAAAAATCTTTCACTTTTGGACAAGTCCACCATGCATGGTAAAAAGTTCCTACTTCCTTTTCACATTTCCAACAATTATTGTTCACTTTTTTATACATTAGTCCTAATTTTGAGGCATCATATACCACCTATATAACATCTTGTACCAATTTTCTTTCAAATCTGTTGAATTTCTTATTTAATTTATTATTTATTATTTGAACTTGTATGCCGCCACTCCCCGAGGGCTCGGAGAGACTCACAGTCACATAAAAACGTAATACAATCAAAACAACATTTTAAAATTGGCAGAAATAGTTATACAAATTAGCAGTCGAATGCTAACCGAAAGAGATGGGTCTTGCAGGCCTTGCGGAATGACGGTAGGTCTTGCAAGGCCCGGACTTCATTTGGAAGAGTATTCCAAATTGATGGTGCCACCACAGAAAAGGCTCAACGCCGGGTGGACATCAAGCAGATAGATTTAATGCTAGGTACTTCGAGGAGGTTCAGGTGTTCGGAGCGGAGTGACGGTCCCTCAGACACAACGACCATACAAGGCCTTGAAGGTTAACACCATCACCTTGAAAGTGATCCGGTGCTCGACCAGAAGCCAATGAAGCTGCAAAAGGATGGGAGTTATGTGACCTCTCACCGGAGTTCCAGTAAGAAGTCGCGCAGCGGCATTCTGGACAAACTTAAGTTTCCGGAGCAGGGACAAGGGCAGGCCCATGTAAAGGGCGTTACAGTAGTCCAGTCTCGAGATGACCATGGTTTGGATCACCATGGCTAGGTCGTCTCTGGACAAGTAGGGAGGCAGCCACCTAGCGTGCCGCAGATGAAAGAAAGCGGTTTGCTGACGCTAGAGATTTGAGCTTCCATCTTCAGCAAAGGGTCTAAACTCTAAAGTAAGCCCAAGGCTCTTTACAGAAGATGACGGGCATAATGCCTCGCCATCCAGGGTAGGCAGCTGGACTGCCCCACCAACCGGACGCCCCAGCCACAGTATCTCCGTCTTTGCTGGATTCACCCTCAATCTACTGGCACGCAGCCATCCAGTGACGGCTTCAAGGCACTGATGGAAACAAGAGGGTACGGAGTCCGGTCGGCCTTCCATCCTCAGAACAAGCTGGGTGTCATCAGCGTACTGATAACATTCCAGCCCGAAACTTCGCACCAGACTAGCAAATGGCCGCATATAGATGTTAAATAACAATGGGGAGAGAATAGCGCCTTGAGGTACCCCCCAAAGCAGAGGGTCCCTCTCGGAAGCTACACCACCCCATTCCACTCGCTGTCCCCGATTGTGGAGAAAGGACATCAGTCATTTTTAGGCTGTTCCCCTGACTCCAGCAACGGCAAGGCAGTGGGCCAAAAGATTGTAACCGACCGTATCAAAAGCTGCTGTAAGGTCCAATAACACAAGCAGCGCTGATCCATCCTTGTCCAGTTGGCAACAAAGCTGATCTGAGATGGCGACCAACACAGTCTCTGTCCCGTGCCCAGAACGGAAGCCGGACTGGAAGGGATCTAAGACGGCTGTGCCAAGGAACTGCTGCAGCTGCCCCGCTACCGCCCTCTCAATCACCTTGCCCAGGAACGAAAGGTTCGAAACTGGGCGGTAATTGGAGAGAACCGATCGATCTAAATTCGCTTTCTTCAGTAGCAGGGAGACCACTGCCTCTTTAAAACCCTCTGGAAAGACTCCTTGCTCAAGGGAGCTATTTATTATTTTACACCATATTTGTTCCCATTCTTCAAAATTGATATTTCTTCCAATATTTTGTGCCCATTCTATCATACATTCTCATTCTTAATGTTATTTCAGATAAAGAGAAGATGTATCAGAAGCTTTTACAAACATGTGTCTGAATGCATGTGCCTTCAAGTCTCCAGTCAACTTATGGTGACCCCATGAACTTCACAGACAAGAAATATTCGGGGTGGTGTTGCCAGTTCCTTCCTTTGAAATATAGTCTACAGCAGTGTTTCTCAACCAGTGTGCCGTGGCACACTAGTGTGCCGTGACCAATCATCAGGTGTGCCGCGAGAAAAGCTCTCCCTTCCTTCCCCCCTCCTCCTGCCGAACTCCTGCTGCTTGGGGGAGGAGGAGGAAGGGCTGCTGGCGAAGAAGAAAAAGAAGAAGGGGCTGGGCGCCGCCTCCCCGGCCGTTCCCCAGCCAGCCTCCAATCCGCCATGACTCTCGCCCTCGCTCGCTGAAGCCGCGCAGAGGAGGAGCCCCACCCACTGAAGCACGTCCACCGCTCATGCTCCTCCTCTGTGGGAGAGCTGAAGCTGGGGGAGGGGGCAGGGCATGCCCCCCCTCCGGCTTCAGCGCTCACACAACTTTGCCAGCCTTGAGGGGGCAGTGCCAAGCCAGCTGTGGCAGAGCCAGCACAATGCTGGCTTGGCACTGCCCCTCAAGGCTGGTGAAGCTGTGGGAGAACTGAAGCCGGGGAGGGGCGGGCATGGCACGGCCTGGCTCCTCCCCTCCCGGCCCGGCACTCCCAGCAGCTGCTCCCAGCAGGCCACCATCCCCAGCCGTTCTTTACTGTGTTAGAGTGTCATTTTGTGTCATTTTGGTTGGTGGTGTGCCCCCGGATTTTTTTAATTTTAAAAGTGTGCCGCAGCTCAAAAAAGGTTGGGAAACACTGGTCTACAGAACTTGACATTTGTTGGTGATCTCCCATCCAAGTACTAACCAGGGCTGACTCTGCTTAGCTTCCAATACCAAAGGAGATCTGGCACCCTGAAGGAATTTAGGCTTTATAGCATTCTCCTTTTAAAGCACAGCAGTGTACAGCTGGCCCAAACTAGAAAGCAGCTGCCAGAAAAGGCAATGAGATAATGTAATTGTACTGATGTTTAAGGTCATTTCAGAACAATGGGAAAAAAGTAAAAAAAAATGAAAGGTTTCCCAACACTTTATCGTGGACAGGAATAACTGAAGTACACCAGTCACTTTGATGCAGTCTCTTCCAAAGCGTACAGCTGAATCCCATGAGACAGTTTGCAAAATGCCTGCAAAGTTCATGGCTCAGTTCTGTATAATAGCTTGCAAAGTGCCCAGCTAAGTTCTCCGCAAGTTTATTTGTTATCACCGATCTGCAATTGGAGAGAGCAGTTGCTGTTGTTAACAGCCATCAAGTCAACTACGTCTCAAGGGTAATGCTATGGATGAAAGACCTCCAACTCACCCCGTCATCAGATCTTGCAAACTCAGGGCTGTGGATTCTTTCATTCCAGCCTATGAGATAACAGCTTAGGAATGTATTTAAGCTTTACATAACCAGTGGAATGAATTAAAACTCTTGAGGATAAAGTACATCTGTCCCATGGGCTGAAGATTCCTCATCTCTCCTCCACAAAGAGCCATGGTAAAAGAGCTGCAAGACTGAGAACGAGCCACAAGAGTAAAGACAAAGATCCACCCAGAGGAATGGGCATGGCCGACTTACCGGCCAACCCCTTTTGCGGGGTAGGGCTGTCCTCGTCGCCATCTTGGGGAGGTCAGGGTCTTCTCCTTCCCAGAGACCCCTGGGGCGGCACCCAGTTTCCCACCGCCAGGGCCAGCTAGCCAATGAGGGGGGCTGGCCACGCCTCCCCCCTCCATGTGGCTAGCTGGCCCTTCTCTTCGACCAGGCAGCATATTTAAGGCTGCCTGGGACTGCCCCCAGCACTTGCAGGGCCAATTCGTTTTTTCCTCCCGCCCTCCCTACATGGTACATGGCTTATTCATGTTCATATTGTGCATTTACTCAAGTTGTTTGTTACTTGGTTAAAGCATGTGTTACCATATTCTTTGTCGCAACTCCGTGGTGGCAGGTGGCAGGGCCCTGGATCAGGATGGCTTATCGCCCCTTGGTTGGTAGGGGATAACGCCTGGCCCCCTGGGGTGCCGAGTTCCGTGGAGAGGCATTGGGCCGCTCGCACCCAGGCTTGCAAGTGCCTTTGGACATTCGCGGGGGCCTGTACTACCCTGATCCTGGACCCTTGCGTGGCCGCCAACCCTTTGTTCTGTTTAATAAATGAGTTGTGGCCATTTTCATCCAACCTTTGTGTCAGTGTTATCAATGGGCGCGAGGCGTATCACCCTTGCACACGCAAAAGTGTTCTTGCCATACATCAAGGGAACCACTGACCACACCGGGAAACTGATGAGGAAACACAACCTACAAACTATTTACAGATCCACTAAGAAAATCCAACGAATGCTACACTCAGCAAAGGACAAGAGGGGCACATAAACCCAACATGGTCATTGTCAATTCTGAATACGGGCAGAGTTAGAACAACGACAATGATGGGGGTTGTAGTTTACCCATACGTATACATTTTCTAATAAGTCCATTCTTAAAATCCAAAACCTAACAATGAATACCGTTTATGTTTATCATTACAAAAGAACTAACCCAGGCATCCACAGGTACCTAAGCTTGTAATGAAATAAAACCCAGAAGTGGCCGGAAATCCACTACTGGTTAGAAAAACTGGATTTTATTATAAAACACTGGTGGAGGGGGGGAGTGTACAACTCAGTTAAAAGTGCAACTCTTGGAGACTTCAAGAAGGCAACTTGTGGAGGTTAGGTTAAGTTAAGGCAGTCTGAAGCAACCCCAAAACAGTGGGAGACACAAACTTTGCCAATTCTTGGTCTGCAATAATTGCAAGGCCATTGGAAGCTGCCTTCTATGTATAAAACTTTAGACTATTTCTTTGTTGAGTCTTTACTGTCAAGTATGCTACTTAAACATCTGAGACAGAAATCTTTAATTCAAAAACTGGCCTTTGTAACCAGATTTAACTTGGGACCTGGGATGCATCTACACCAGGGGTGGGCAATTATTTTTTCCAAGGGGCCACACGAGAGCCAAAAAATATTATGGAGGGCCGCACCTAAAGGCTGAACTAGATTCTAATCTACATTATTTATTTATTTACTATATTTGCTATATATTACACATCATTAATATTAACATATTAATATATCAAGAAATATTCATATATTATTAGTATTAATATCATAATTATTATATTATAGTATATATATAGACATTATAATATATTGAAATTATAATATAATATAACATTATATTATATATTATATTATATATTATTATTATAAAATTATTATAAAATAATAATAAAAATCACTAAAATAAAATGAAATTTAAGAAGACAAGGTGCAAACCAAGATGGAGGCTGACATCCTCAAGAGAGGAAGGATCCCAAGATGGAATGGCGCAATGGCCCCAGCCCAGAGGATGACAAAGCGGACCCAGCCACCGCAGCAGAAAAGCAGAGCAGAGCAAAGCAGCAGACGATCAGAGGCTGCAGGCCTCCGCCCGCTCTCGCCCCCAGCCGTTCCGTCAGAGGTGTTCCCAATCGGCTGATCATCCTGCCATGGCGTGCCTGCCATCCCGGCTTTGAAGTGCCTGCCATCCCGGGAGGCGATCTGGCTCTGCAGCGGGAGCAGTCGGCGACCTGCGGTGGCTGATCACCCTGGCGACCCGGAAGACTTGATCAAGTCTTCCGGGTCGCCAGGGCAATCAGCCACAGCAGGTCACCGACTGTTCCCGCTGCAGGCCCGAATCGCCTCCCGGGATGGCAGGCACTTCAAAGCCGGGATGGCAGACACGCTCCTCCGATCGTTCTCTGGAGTGGCGGGCTGTCTGCCGACGCAGGCTCCACAGCCTGTGACAGGATGGCGGCAGCAGAAGCCCTTTCTCTCGCAGAAATGGCTGCGCTCCCCACGCCCTTCTCCCCGGGCCAGTCAGAATCGGCAGACGGGCCACATTCGGACCTTGGGCCATAAGATGCCCAGGTCTGATCCACACTGTAGAATTAATGCAGCTCGGCACTTTAATTACAATGGCTCAATGCTATGGAATCGCGTAATTGTTGATTTATAAGGTCTTCAGCTTTCTTTGCCAAATAATGCTGGAATCTCACCAAACTACAACTCCCAGGATTCCTAGAACTGATTCACAGCAATATAAAGTGGTGTCAAACTTTATTACATTAGTGTTTTGCTTATCTGACATTCCGTCTTATCCGACGCCCCCTTTTCCCCTTTGATTAATGGAGAGCTGCCCGACTCTCTCCATTCCCAATAAGAGCAAAAGGCAAGACAAGGAGGAGGAGGGGGAAGGGGGGGGGAGAAGCAGGACCGGAAGCAGAAGCATCCTCTCTCCTTCCCTCTCTGATTTCCATGCTCCTCTTCCACATCCGGGCACTTCCTGCTGGGCTGCTCTAGACCCAAGGCTTCGCCTTACCTTAAGCCTTTGGAGTCCCTGTTGTTAGTATTCTAGGTATCTAGCGCTGTGCTGGGTAACAGTAGAAGACTTCATATTATCAGAGATTTTTGTTTAGCCAACCTTCTGCCGACCCATTTATGTCGGATAAGTGAGACTCTTCTGTAATTCTAAAACTTAGACAGAGCCCTGGAATACGCAAGTGTTCCACTACTGAAGAAAATTCCCTTCCTTAAAACCAGGGATTTGTTGTTTTTGTGTACCTTCAAGTTGCTTCGGGGAGGGGGGGGTTGAGAGGGATTGATTTTGTCATTTGGGAGTTGTAGTTGCTGGGATTTATAGTTCACCTACAATCAAAGCGCATTCTGAACTCCACGAATGTGGAATTAAACCAATTTGGCACACAGAACTCCTATGACAAACAGAAAATACTGGAAGGATTTGGTGAGCATTGACCTTGAGTTTTGGAGTTTGGAGTTGCTACTCTTAAAAATTCTAATGCAAATATCTAATATGCAGGATGTATTTTCATTGTTACAAATTGAACATAATTTAAGCATAGTGATTAATCCCAAAAAAAACCAATATGTTTGGGGGGGGTATGGACAACGGATGATGGGATTTGCAGTACCTTCGACCAATTCAGCTCTGACTTCCACAGCCTAGACCCCATGAATGACAGACCTGGACCAAACTTGGCACAAAGAACTCCCATGACCAACAGAAAAAACTGGATGGGTTTGGGAGCAATTGACAGTGATTTAGGGGAGATGTAGTTCACCTACATCCTGAGAGCACTGTGGACTCAAACAATGATGGATCTGGACCAAACTGGGTATGAATACTCAATATGCCCAATGCAAACATCGGTGGAGTTTGGGGGAAACAGACCTTGACATTTGGGAGATGTAGTTGCTGGGATTTATAGTTCACCCACAATCAAAGAGCATTCTAAACCCCACCAATGATAGAATTGGACCAAACTTCCCATAGAGAACCCCCACGACTAACAGAAAATACTGTGTTTTCTGATGGTCTTTGGCCACCCCTCTGACACCCCCTCGTGACCCTCCCCCCAGGGGTCCCGACCCCCAGGCTGAGAAACACCATTCTAAGGTGACCCTGTCATTGGGTTATCTGGGAGTAAAAATGTGGCTTGCCTAAAGTTACTCAACAGGTTCCATGGCTGAGAGGACAACTGAATCCTAGTCAAACCACTATACAACACGGCTAGATAGTTTGTTGTTGTTGTTGTTGTTGTTGTTGTTATTTAAAGAACCTTCCTGAGCTAATGGCAATTTTAATTTCACTCAAACTTTGCAAACGTCCAATGGTAAACAGGTTTTCATTTAACTTGCATGATTTAGGAAGCTGAACGTCAAGAAGACAGGCGAACTAATAAATAAGTATCCTATAATTTCAGGCATGCTTTAATTAGGACACAAAACGCCATCCGGCCAAATTACGATGCTAAATCATTTTGACAAACGCCCCCACCCCCCATAAGCCTTACCAAGAGCTTTCTAAATATAAGCACAGATGGCCTCTTTGTATTTGCGTATGAAATGAATCGGTTTTACAAAGCGCAAAACAAGCCCTTCCACTTTATAGGCAAGATGAGACCATGACATGAAATGCTGTGGATGTCCAATCCTATGTGCAGCATCACAACGCCATAATGTTTTTTAATTATTATTATTATGCAATGTGAATCATACATTTGGTAGCAGAGGCTCCAGGTTTGTTTTTTTATGCCTCATTGAAAGTGAAAAAGGCAACGAAGTTAGAACAGGCATGTCTGTGCATAAGAATAACTTGAGTGCTAGAGATCCGTTTTCAAGTTGAGCTTTAATTGTATGCAAGCCGAGTCGTGATGAATTTTTTAAAGGACTCACAAATTTAGTAATTAAAAAATAAGGTATATTATTTCAATAGGACAGGATCATGTTACTGTTTTTTAGAGATATTTGGATATAAAGCTGAACAGAACAAACCTATCCAAATATGGCCCTCTCCTGAAGATGGCAGCACCCACCAGGTGCAGAAATGCACTCCAGATCTGAGTACTGTATATGTCGAATGGACACGTAGAATTTTTCCCAAATTCTGCAAATTGCTTTGCATACACATCTTCATAAAACATATTTTGGAATTTAAAAGCATTTAGAATAGGACAATCCTAGAGTTGGAAGGAGATCACAAAGATCATCCAGAAAATCCAACTAATGCTTCAATCAGCCAAGGACAAGAGGGATCCTCTCACCTCTACAGGAGTCTAACATACAGTATACCATCCACCTGTGGACAAGTCTCCATAGCAGGGGTGCTCAGAATGGTGATCGGGATCACCAGGGTGATCTTCAGGCCTCATCCTGGTGATCTTCAGGCCCCTGACCAGGTTTTTTGCTGTTGATCCTCTTCACGCGCCCCTGCACGCTGCAAAGAAGTCCTCCGTCGTTGCTCCTCCCCACACCCTGCTTGCGTGCTGCCTCCAAAAGCTCCAGAGTCCAAGAGGCAGAATGGGCCCCCTCTTTTGGATTCCTCCTCCTCCCTCCATCCTTCTCCAGCCACTCAGAGTCGTAGGAGACCAAAGGGGGCGGGCCTGGATGACGCGATGCATGGCTGGCCCCGCGTGCATGCGCAGAAGCGCCCATTCTGCCTCTCGGACTTCTCGTGAGCTCTTGGAGGCGGCACGCATGCTGGCGGCGTGGAAATAGGAGCAACGACAGAGGAGAAGAAGGACGCTTTGGGGTCATTTCCTTACCGCATCTCAAAGGTCGGTCTTTTTACTTTGGGGTGGGTGCTTGATTGTTCTGTGGCATGTCTCTTTGTTTATTTTTAATGTTTAAAAATGGCCTTTTAGCTCCAAAGCCTCTCTGCTTGCTTTGTTCCTTGAGAAATACTGTATATGTTGGGGAATATGGAAATGTGGGAGAAATGGGGTGGTTGGATTATTTTTGCATGCCCCTTTGTTTACATTGCTGAGTATTAAATGGCCTTGCAGTTCAAAAGCCTCTCTTCTTACTTTCTGGCTGATAATATGTGTGGTAATATGGCAGTGTGGGAGAAATGGGGTGGTTGGATGTATTTTTATGCTCTGTTTTATATTGTTGTTATTAAATTGAAATGTTGATGTTTTATAACTTCATTTTATGTAAACTGCCCCGAGCCTGCTGGAAGGAGCGGTACATAAAATGAATAATATAAATAAATAAATAAATAAATAAGAAAATAGTTATACGTTTTACATTTCCGGGTAGGTGATCTTTAAGACTTGGTTTTTTAATCAGTAGCTCCCATGCTGAAAAAGTGTGAGCACCCCTGCTCCATAAGGACCATAACATTTGAACTGAAAACGGACTTTATTTATTTATTTATTTATTTATTTATTTATTTCTTGGGACTTCTTGAACTGAAAATGGACAGAACACTTCATTAAAATTATAATATGTGAAATGAAACATACAGATCAAGGAACCGGGAATGTGGCGCAGCTGGCTAAGTCTAACAACAAAACAAACCAGGAATGTATATCAAGAGCAATATAATCATGAATTGCTCGTTTAATCATTTAACCCTAAATGATCACTAGCCCTTAATGTGATCCATTTAAGTTCGCATTGCAATAAGGCATCATGTAGACATCCATGTGGTCTGATGGTAACCTTTTCTAGCCCCATAAATTTAAAGTCTGGAATTGAGTTATGGTTAAATTTAAAGTGTTTATAAAGGGCCGAATCTTCATTTCCTGTAGAGATACGAGAGCGAGGGTTAAATGAAGCCCTAAGTGTTAACAGTATCTTGGTTTAAGTAACGTATTGCAGGTGGACATTACTTAATTAAATTAGGCGTAAAGTAATTAACCACGCTATTTAATCTGTAAGCACACATGTTAAGACACCGTATTCACGGTCAATACTATTTGTGATACACTATGTTGAATAACAGATGGTAAGTTGCTACCCTACTCCTTCCCTGTTTTGCTATTCATGTTTTTTGTTGGAATTTTCACTGTTTATAACATTATATTATAGATATATTGCATGTGAAATATATAAGAGAAGCTTTGTTTACATTTGGAAGTCTCCGCCCTGACGAAGTTCCTCCAAATGAAACGGGACTGGATCCATTCATCTCCTCCCCGTAGACGGAATATCTTTGAGGCTGGAAGAGTTGTGCCTCCCACCCCTGATTCCGGCGAGCTTTTATCTAATATTCTAAGCTTTATGGTATGGACATTGGATATCTTCGCCATACCGGGACAAACTTAACCACTCTACTTGACTGTACTGGGAATCGCTCATTGCATACCCATTTTGGATCTTACAAGTGCCTCATTTGAGGAGCGTTAGGACACCTTTATTTCCTTTTGAACTGCAGTGACCTAACCGGGACATTCAAGGACTGCGTACACCGGACTATACTAAATACGCCCACAGTAGAGTGAGTACAAACTCTGTATATGCCAGAAATCGGTGGAAAGGAGTTCCTTCTCCGATACCGCTTGTGTTGTTATGTATGTATAAATAAATAATATGTAGGAAACTAGTATCAATTTATGATTATATTGCTCTTGATATACATTCCTGGCTTGTTTTGTTGTTAGATACGTAACATTGAGTAGCTTTATTTATTTTTCGTTGTTTGATGCCGCTGGCTAAGTGTCAGCTGCATAAGATCTCTCTGACCAGTAGGTCATGTGTTCGAGGCCTGCCCAGGTCAGGATGGGTGCTTGGCCTTAAGTGTAGTCTGCTGTCGACCTTTGCCGCCCAAAAGACAGTTGCAGCTGTCAAGTAGGAGATAAAGGTACCACATTAAGTGGAGAGGCAAATTTTGACTGAATTATGAGGCCATAAAAAGAACTCAGGCATGCTGAGGAATGCGGAAGGAACAACGAGGAACGCTGGAATGCTGAGAGATGAGGAGTGCGTCAGCTCCCCCTGGTGGCCAGATTTGCCTCAGTTCGTTTATATGTGTGTAATATAAACTGCCGATTAGTTTCCGAGCACAATTCAAAGTGCTGGTTTTAACCTACAAAACCCTATACGGTTCCGGCCCAGTTTACTTGTCCAAACGGATTCTCCCCTATGAACCATTAAGGACATTAAGATCCTCTGGAGAGGCCCTGCTCTCGATCCCACCATCTTCGCAAGCGCGTCTGGTGGGGACGAAAGACAGGGCCTTCTCTGTTGTGGCCCCCCGGCTGCGGAACTCCCTCTCAAGCGATGTTAGATCTCCCCCCCCCCGGTTGTCCTTCAGGAGGCGGGTGAAGACTTGGATGTGGAACGAGGCCTTCCCAGAATAAGCTGAGATTGATTTCAATCTGAAATGGGTGACCACTTTTATAGAGCAAGTTGAATGTGGTTTTAATGGCAATGTGGTTTTTATGTATTTCTGTTTTTATGTATTTTAATATGCTGCTTTAAGATGTTTTTAATTTGTAAGGCATTGAATTTTGCTGTAAGCCAGTCTGAGTCCCTTCTTGGAAGTGAGAAGGTCGGGGTACAAAAATTTTAAATAAATAAATAATAATAAATAATATGTCAAAAATGTAGGTGATAAACAGCAGGGATTGTCTGCTTGTATATGTACCTGTAATCTGCCCTGTTTGCTCTTCAGACATGCTCAATAAGTGATTCTGGAGGCAGCTGTATACCTTGTCTTTTGTATATAAGCATAAGCATCTACAATAGGACCAGCCACAGAACCCTATTCTATTCCCAGGTCAAGCGGCATTGTTTACTATGGACATGTTGCTGAGACCCAACAGTGAATGTCTGTTTTTATTTACCCCTTCTTCACAATCTTTCTTATGCCAAAGCTGCAAGGAAAAAAGGAAAAAATAATCAGAAAAAAATAGCAGGGCTCAGCTGGACTTCTGTAAATAAGACTTTTGAAAAAGGAATTTCACTAGCTTTGTCAACTGAGGTATATTTAAGTATTTTCTTTTCCACTTGTTTCGTTACTGCTATTCCACATAGTAGGATTCGACCCCTGAGCTCTTAGCAAAATCATTGTATTCCCCAAACTTTTAACTAATTAAAAAGTATGGAAGGAGAAAGTCGCATATTTTAACAACATACCAAGTAATGCATATTTTTAATCACGAAGGCAGTACTGAAATCTCGACGAATGCAATTTCAAATTAGGAGCAGTCATGATTAAAAAGTCTTTTCCTATTAAGCATCTCCATTTTTGCATTCACTGAATACAAAGTTTTAAAATGCTGCAGAGCACAACAAATTAAATTGCTTTAATCTGTTCTGCTCTTTGAACTAACATGGACATGAAATATCAAAGCCAGATAAGACAAACTCCAAAAAAAGTAACTTACTGGGTTTTTCCCCATATGTATTCAAAGCTTTCCCTGCTTTTTTTTCTTGCTTTTTTTAAAAAAAAACTTGATTTCAAATATAAACACTTTACGGAAATATGATATAGTGCTACAGTTAACAAAACTCTATGCTTGATCATATTTTACGTACTATGAATGCATTTTGAAAATCTATAGAAGCCAAAGCAAATATTAATCATGATCCAAATGGATTTTTTTAATTAAAAAAAACCCCTCCTGAGGCATTTTCTAACCCCAATGAGAATTCCTATGTGTTATAGTGTATTAGAAAAACCCCTTTGTCCACAGGAATACTTTTGGGTATATAATCAATGGTTAGGTTCCATCGATTTTGTTTTGGTACATAATCAATTGTTATGGGCCGAGGTTTAGCACAGCTGGTAAATCAAAAGCAATGATATTATCTACCAACCGAAAGGTTGCCAGTTCGAAGTATGAGCTGCCGACTGTCAAGCCCAGCTTACTGTTGACCTAAGCAGTTCAAAAACAGCTGAGTTGTAATCAGAGAAATTAGGTACTGCTAAAACAAGCGGGGGAGGTAGTATACAACACCATAGAGAAAAAGATCAGAAAATGCCTGGTGACCAAAAGGAAGGAGAAAGTCCTGATGGTTCTTCATCTTAGAGGATGGAGTGACAGCACACACACGCACACACACACACAGTGTCTGGATTTCGAGCACAAACTTTGCAAGGCACCAAAAAGCTGGATGTTGGTCGACACAAGATACCTCCTTCTGTTCTGCCTGTCTCTGTACTGTCTATCTAAAACGGCACTGAATGTTTGCCATGTACAGTATGTGTACTGTGATTCGCCCTGAGTTCCCTTGGGGAGATAGGGCGGAATACAAAAGTGTTATTATTATTCCACAATTCAGTGGAATATTTATTCTGATTAATGTTTTCTGGAAAATAAATAAATAAAATATAAAGCTACAAATGGTAACTAAAGTGATGCAGTGATGTAAAAAATACTGCTATTCACGTTTTGAACTTGGGAAGGGATTTATTGTGAACTCCCTCAAAAGAGAAAACAGATGTAAAGCCTGAAGGGAAACAACTGTATTTATTAATTTGCAGAGATACATATGGATAGGGTGAGAGGATTTCCTAGCTCAATAGACCATTCTTTGTGCTGACCACCCAAGAAGCGGCCAGAAAATGTCGTAAAAGTATAGCAGGGGTGCCCACACTTTTTCAGCATGTGAGCTACTTATAATAAAGCCAAGTCAAAAAGATCTACCTACCTCCTCAAGGCTGGAGAGGGGAGGGGCGGGGGCGGGGCTTGGGGCGGCCTGGCTCCGTCCCCCGCTGGCTTCAGCTCTACCAGCAGCTTCTTCAGGCTTGAGGATGGCAGTGCCAAGCCGGCCTTGTGCTAGCTATGCCACCACTGGCTTGGCATTGCCATCCTCAAGCCTGGAGAAGCTGCTGGTAGAGTAAAGCCAGAGGGGGGCGGAGACAGGCTGCGCCAAGCCCCGCCCCCTCCCCTCTGGCTTTGGAGCTCCCAGCAGCTTCTCCAGGCTTGAGGATGGCAGTGCCAAGCCAGCCTTGTGCTAGCTATGCCACCACTGACTTGGCACTGCTATCCTCAAGCCTGGAAAAGCTGCTGGTAGAGCGGGAGCCAGAGGGGGCGGAGCCAGGCCGTGCCAAGCCCCGCCCCTCCCCTCTGGCTTTGGAGCTCTCAACAACAACTCCAGGCTTGACAATGGCAGTGTAAACAAATAAATGGGAAAATTATGTTAAAATCAAAATTTAAAATAAAAGTGTTGCTGCTAAAGGGGTTGTTGTGTTGTTGTTGATGTGTGCCTCCAAAAGTTTTTCTTTGCAGAATTTGTTCAAAGAGGGTTTTCCCTTGCCGTCCTCTGTGGGGGAGAAGGTGTGACCAGCCCAAGGTGATCCAGCAGGTTTCCATACTCAAGCAGGAATTTGAGCCCTGGTCTCTCAACACTGAAACCACTACATCACAATGGCTCTCCACTAAAAAGTTAACAATAATATATTACAAAACCAAGTTATAGCAATGGTTCCTTCACCTGAAAGAACTACAGACATGTCAAAATCATCTTTCTTCAAAAAGTTAGAACACCAAGACTTTCTAGAATGATAGAATGATTTTGTTCTTGTTCTGTTAAAACCCAGAAGTAGACTTTTGTAAGCTCCCAAAAACAAATTGGAAAAGCACAGTAGAAAAACAAATTGATAGAAATATATGGATGTGCGCTATGATTTTAACAGAAAACAGAACAAATACATCGTAACTATCTCAGAGTAAACACTTGTTTTATCCTATCTAGCTAGCTATAGGGGTCATACCACACCCCTGCTAAAGCAGCCCCACTGGCTTCTGACAAGTTTCCGGGCTCAATTCAAGGTGCAGGTTATAACCTAAAAAGCCCTATACGATTCGGGTCCGACCTATCTTCAAGACCGAATCTCTTTCTAAGAAATAGTGTGGGCTTTGAGATTGACAGGGGAGGCCCTTCTCTCAGTCCCACCACCATCTCACGCATGGTTGGTGGGGACAAGAAAGAGGGCTTTCTCTGTGGTAGCTTCCCGGGGCTGGAACACCCTACCAAAAAAGATTAGGTTAGCCTCCATCCTTGAATAATTTCGATCCAGCCTAAAAACATGGATTTTTAAGCAGGCTTTTGACCTTGACTAGGCTGAAATGAGCCCATATGAGGTTGACACTTTAGTTGTGAATTGATGGCAGCTAGTTTTATCTACAAATGGTCTGTGTTTTAAAATTGTGCTGTTGTATTTTATATTATACTAGCTGAGGACCCGGCGGTGCCCGGGTTATTTGAGGAAGGCACTGTGTGCCAAGGTTGGTTCCTATTAGATGTGTATGTGGTTTGCAGTGGTCTCAGGAAGTTAGTGAAGGTACTACAAGTCCCATTGGCCATGGTCCATCCCCCTCCCAACAGCACCAGGATGTAGAGTGGGTCATGGGGGCTCTTAGTGCCACGTTTGGTGTTGATCATTCATTGGATGAGGGTCGCAGTAGTCTCAGAAGGTGAGTGAAGGTACTTCAAGTCCCGTCATCCATGGTCCATCCCCCTCCCAACAGCACCAGGATGTAGAGTGGGTCATGAGGGCTTTGTGTGCCAAGTTTGGTCTTGATTAGTCATTGAATGAGGGTCGCAGCAGTCTTGGGAAGTAAGTGGAGGTACTTCAAGTCCCATCATTCGTGGTCCATCCTCCTCAATACTGCACCAGAATGTAGAATGAGTCATGGGGGCTCTGTGTGCCAAGTTTGGTCTTGATCAGTGTTTGGATGAGGTTGGCAATGGTCTGGTGAAATGAGTGGAGGTACTTCAAGCCCCATCATCTGTGGTCCACCCTCCGAACTGCATCAGGACGTCCATTGGGTCATGGGGGCTTTTGTGCCAAGTGTGGTCATGATTATGCACTGGATGAGGGTCGCAGCGGGCTTGGGAAGTGAATGGAGGTACTTGAAATCCCATCCTTCATGGTCCATCCTCCACTAAACTGCAGTAGGATGGAGTGTGGGTCATGGGGGTACTGTGTGCCAAGTTTGGTCTTGTGGTTCAGGGCTGCCTTGGTCTATGGGGAATGAAGAGTTTGAAAGTACTACAAATCTCATAACCTGTGATGGTACTTCAAGTCCCATCATCCATGGTCCCCCCTACTCCAAACTGCAGTAGAATGAATCATGGGTCATAGGGGCTCAGTGTGCCAAGGTTGGTTACTGTTAATTCAGGCCATACACAATGTCCCATTAACTGAGGCCTAGTCAGGGAAATCAAGTTAATGAAGCCGTACTGTAAATTTTGGGCCTGGTTTGTGATTTGTAGGGGCTACAGTGTTTTCTGGGAAGTGAATTGGATGAAGGTAGTGCAAATCCCATCATTCGTGGCCCATCCTGTCCTAAACTCTCTTTTGGGGCCTGGCCATACACAATGTCCCATTAACTGAGGCCTAGTCAGGAAAATCAAGTTAATGAAGCCTTACTGTAAATTTTGGGCCTGGTTTGTGATTTGTAGGGGCTACAGTGTTTTCTGGGAAGTGAATTGGATGAAAGTAGTGCAAATCCCATCATTCGTGGCCCATCCTGTCCTAAACTCTCTTTTGGGGCCTGTAATGTTCTGGCCTGCTCTGCTGGTAATTGGTAACTGTAAAAGGCCAAATGGCCAGGCAGCCGTTTTCTAAAAGCTGAGGGGGAGGACAAAACAGGAATCCATTTTGTTTTCACAGAGCCAAGTGGGGAGGGAATGTTGATGGTGCATTTTTTCCCCTCAGTGGGAAGAAATCCTGTTGTTTGAATGTAGAGGCCTGGATTCTGGGATGCTGGCTAATCAGTGGCAATCAATGCCCTCTGTCTGGTGCCTTAGAATTTTGGAGTGGCGGCGAGGCTGGCCAATTTTCCCCTCAGTGGGAAGGACTTTATGCAAATAGCTGCCACATATCCGCCCTCGCCTGGCCAATCAAAGGACTTTATGCAAATAGCTGCCACATATCCGCCCTCCGCACACATACATACATACAAACATTCCGCTTTATTAAGGTATACAGATACAGATGTGTTGATAGTGATCGTTTTTTATAATTTCTATGAGATATTTTTATGAGATATTGTTTTATACTCATGTACCGTTTACATTATATGCTGCACCTTGGAGTGCCTTTTGTAAGCCAGCCCCAGTCCCCTAGGGGAGATGGTGGAGGGATATTATTATTATTATCTGTCTGCTTTCATCATGTAAACATTGTATGCAAATAAGAAGTCTGCTATATTATCTCCTTACAAGAAAACCGCCTTTTAAAACTGTATCAGGTCTGCCAAATGTTTGAGATATATATGCAGGCATTTAAGTCATGGCAGACCACAGAAAATGGCTATGTTGTGGGAATGGTGTGCACTCCAATTATTTCTAAACACAGTAGCCAGATTAGTTACATGAACATCCAGGAGTGAGCACATCATTCACTCCACTGGTTGACCATTAGTGGGAAAAGTACAAAGATCTATGGCAGGTATCCTCAGAGGTTGTGAGGTGGCAAACTCTCATCCTAACAACCTCTGAGGATGACTGCCATAGATGCAGGCAAAACATCAGGAGAGAATGCTTCTGAAACATGGCCATACAGCCCAAAAAACCTACAACAACCCAGTGATTCCGGTCATGAAAGCCTTTGACAGCGCATTATTATTGTTGATAAATTCTAAAGGATTTTTCATGATCAATCCCTCGATCCGTGCCCCTTCTGGCTAGTAAAATCTTGCCTGGAGGGTCTACGTGACCCTCTGTTGAATATAATAAACAGCTCCCTTGAGCAAGGAGTTTTTCCAGAGGGTTTAAAAGAGGCAGTGGTCTCTCCATTGCTGAAAAAACCAGGGTTAGATCCTTCGGTTCCCTCCAATTACTGTCCAGTTTCGAACTTGTCGTTTCTGGGCAAAGTGATTGAGAGGGTGGCAATGACGCAGCCAGACTAGATCCTTTCTAGTCTGGATTCCCTATGGGGCATGGGACGGAGATGGTTTTGGTTTCTATCACAGATCAGCTACGTTGCCAGCTTGATCAAGGCGGATCGGCACTGCTTGTGTTATTGGACCTGACAGCAGCGTTTGATACAGTTGATTATGATCTTTTGACACACTGCTTTGCCGTGGCTGGAGTGAGGGGGACAGCCTTGAATTGGCTGTCCTCATTCCTCCACAATCGGAAACAGTGTGTGCTAAGGGGGAAGTTGGCTTCAGAGGGATTCCCTCTACCTTGTAGAGTCCCTCAGGGAGCCATACTTTCTCCTTTGTTATTTAACATCTATATGCGACCACTCGCTCAACTGGTACGTAGCTTTGGGCTTGAGTGCCATCAGTACGCTGATGACACTCAGCTCATTCTGAGGGTGGAGCACCATACCCAATAATTTCCATCTGTGCCTTGAAGCCGTTACTGGATGGCTGCGAACCAGCAGGATGAAGGTGAATCCAGCGAAGACGGAAATCCTATGGCTGGGCCGTCCGGGCGATAGGGACATCCAACTGCCGACCCTGGATGGCGAGGTACTATGCCTGTCATCATTAGTAAAAAGCCTCGGAGTCCTCTTGGACCCTCTGCTGTCAATGGAGGCTCAAATCTCCACTTTCAGCAGAACTGTGTTTTTCCACCTGCGACAGTCGAAGCGTCAGGCCCCCTATCTGTCCCGGAATGACCTAGCCACGGTGATCCAGGCCACGGCCATCTCAAGACTTGACTACTGTAACGCTCTATACATCGGCCTACCCCTGACTGTGATCCGGAAACTTAAACTAGTGCAGAATGCCGCAGCCCGGCTACTCACAGGTGAGTCCGCGAGTTGCCATATAACACCAATACTTCAGGATCTACACTGCTTACCAATCGAATTCCGGATTACTTTCAAGGTGTTAGTTCTTACTTTTAAGGCCTTGTATAGTCTGGGGCCAGTGTACCTAAAGGATCGCCTGTTCCCATATAATCCTCCGAGATCACTACGGTCAGAGGACCAGAACCTCCTAGACATCCCCAGCTTGAGATCTTTCCGCCTGATGACAAGGCGACGAAGGGCTTTTTCCATCATTGCCCCGGTGTTATGGAACACATTGCCGCCTGAAATTCGGGGTCTGCGAAACCTAGACACCTTCCACAGAGCATGTAAGACCCATCTATTCAGGCAGGCCTTTGAGTGATATTGGAACTTTTAATCTCACTGTTTTTACCAGATATTGTTGTTTTTACCAGATATTGTTCTATTAATCTTTTCTGTAAACTGCCCCGAGCCTCTGGGAGTGGCGGTGTAGAAATGGAAGAAATAAATAAATAAATAAATAAATATGATAGAATCATAGAGTTGGAAGAGACCTTGTGGGCCATCTAGTCCAACCCCCTGCCAAGAAGCAGGAAAATCGAGTTCAAAGCACTATCTTTATTTCTGAACAGAGACGAAGAAAAACAGTCTTACCCATTCTCCTGTATTTCTAGCTTGTCAAACCACATGATCAGAGTGACAGCAGCATTGTACATTTCTGTATGTATTTGAGGCTCCTCAGAAACTTGAACGTAAGTCTAGGGAATAGAGAGAAGGGGGAAAACAGTTTAATACTATGCTTTCCATTTGCCTGATGGAGGTGTGGGGTGAGATGCAAAACTAACATCAAACCTCCCCAAAGGGCTTAAAATTATTGATAAATTGATGGTAAACAGACGAGGGAAATGTGGGAAGGACAAGATAAAAATGAGTAGTAAACAGGAGGACTGGGTTAAGGACTCGGCCCTGGATGTGTTCAAAGAAAGAGAATCTTGTGTGTCAGGTTGTGTACATTTATATGCTTCCTCTGAATAGATACACAACTTTATCTTTACTCAAAAGGGGAGCAGGGATGGGTTGCGGATCCTTCTATGAAGCTGCCTATTATCTCCCCCAAGAAAATATCCATTTTTACATGTGGGAATATCAAGTCATTACTTTGTCTTTCTCTGCTTCAGCTTTCGAGTCTCATGTTTTCACCTTGCTGAAGCATAACTGTCCCTTTCTTTCCCAATTCTTGTGCATGACAGAGCTGCCACGGTGATTTATCAAGCTAGATTTGTCTTTGCAAGATGACAGAGCTGACACAGGAGCCAGACGTAAAGACAAGCATTAGTACAGCAGTCCAAAGTGAATTCCTCAATTCAGGAATTGAATATATACTGTATGTAAATATTTGGGATACAGTTAACTCTACGCATTTGCTATGGGCGGTGTTTCCCAACCTTTTTTGAGCCGCGGCACACTTTTTACATTTACAAAATCCTGGGGCACACCACCAACCAAAATGACACAAAATGGCACTCTAACACAGTAATACATATAGTTAATACGTTTTTAAATGTATTTATACACTCAGTGTGAAACCTGGGCCTGTTTTGATGAACACAACATAGATATCCTGGCAGGAATGGCAGAAAGACACAAACTTCCCACACAGAATTCCCATAAACAAGAGACAATGCTATAAGAGTTTGGTGGGCTTTGAGTTTTGGAGTTGTAGTTCGCCTCCATCCAGAGAGCACTCTGGACTCAAACAAAGTTGGATCAGGACCAAACTTGGCATGAATACTCAATATGCCCAAATGTGAACACAAATGGAGTTTGGAAAAAATAGACCTTGACATTTGGGAGTTACAGTTTCTGGGATTTATAGTTAACACACAAAGAGCATCCTGAACTCTTGCAACAGTGGAATTGAACCAAACTTCCTTCTCCCAAGGCACACCTGATGATCGGCCGTGGCACAATAGTGTGCCGTGGCACAGCGGTTGGTAAACACTGTGCTAGGGTCCCTGCGAAAGTGAGAAAACCACAAATAATGTATGCTACTTGTTTATCTAAGTAAATATCTCCTCTAGGTATTAGTAGAACTTCCAGTATGACTCTGTGGTCAACATCCACTGGACTTTAACCATAACATCACATTGGAAGGCTTACAAATACCTAGCGAATACCTAGCTCCTCCAAAACAACCCAATAAGCAATTTTTGGTGGAAGTTGATCATACATAGTGTCACACTGAAGGACCTAGGACCTACACATGTGGAAGGCCAACTATATTTTCAAGCCATGGATTGTTACATCTGCTAGCACAGAAACCGTGGATACGGAGGGCCTACTGTACATAATTTTCACAAAATTGATTTATTTTTTTTAAAAACTATTTCATTTCAAGGTTCCGTCTTGATGAAGTTGTTCTGCATTTGGAAATGACTATTATTGCTAGATATAGTCCCCCCCCCCCAGTTGGCGGGACTGTGAATCGACCCCTTGTCTTAAAAAGTTTGAGAACCCCTGATGTAAAGCACTTATATGGCACACTTCCGCCCAAAATACAATTTGCTGATTTGTGAATTTCCTGCCATCAGGCTTATTTAAAAAAGGAATGGCAGTCTTCTTCTCTCTCTCTGCAAGGTCATAGTAATAGCAGCTGGGATGAAGAGAGGGCCTTTCATCTGCTATTGGACAATGATGGGACATAATTGGAGGAAGCTGACTCTAGAGGGGGCCGGGCTTAGCACAGCAAGCTAAACTGCTGTGCTGCAGTAAAATCCCGCAGATCGGAAAGTCAGCAGTTTGAGTCCAGGCTGGGGTGAGCACCTGCCGTTAGCTCCAGCTCACCTGCCCATTTAGCAGGTTGAAATCAGAAATGCGATTAGATAAAATAGGTACTGCTTTTAGCGGGGAGGTAATAAAGGTGCCCTTAAGGATATTGATCGGAGGAAAGATCCTCGGTATGGAAGATAGAGCGACAGCACTCCCTCATGGCCAGTCAAGCATACCCTCCAAAATGCCAGAAATAAGATGGGAAAAACTCTCTTTACCTCTGTTTGTGTTGTGTGTCCTTGTTAAATGTACAATTGGCATTGAATGTTTGCTGTATGTGTGTTCTATAAAGCAGCTCTGAGTGCCCTTCAGGGTGAGAAGGGCAGGGTATAAATACTGTAAATAAATAAATAGAAATTTAGATATTCCTAGAGAGAATATTTTGTAGAAAATCTGTGAATAATCAAATCCACAAAATTGAAGACTGCAAATGTAGGGGGTGGGGCAGACATAAAATGGTGTCCCTTATGGTAAAATCAAGATTTGCTTTTGGGACTTTTAAAAGATATTTTCATTCTATGGCTGGTTTAATCTATGGATACAGAATCCACGGATATGGAGGGCTGACTATACTACTACTTCTGCAAAGCATCAAGTTCCAAGCCTCCATATACATTGATTGAAGACCGCATCGCTTTCTACGTACCGACGCGGGCTCCGAGATCAACAGGGGAGGCCCTTCTCTTGGTCCCACCAATGTCACAAGCATGGTTGGTGGGAACAAGAGAGAGGGCCTTCTCGGTGGTGGCCCCCTGGCTCTGGAGTACTCTTTCTAAAGAGATTAGGTTAGCCGCCACCCTTCAATCCTTCTGTTCCAACCTGAAAACATGGATGTTCAAAACAAGCTTTGGACCTCAAGTAAGCTGAATGAGCCCATATGAAGTTGACACTTGGCACTTTGTCAATGGATGTCAGCTAGTTTTATCTACTGTTGTTTTAAAAATTGTATTATTTTGATTTTATTCTATACTAGCTTGGGGACCCGGCGATGCCCGGGTTATTTGAGGAAGCCATTGTGTGCCAAGGTTGGTTCCTATTAGATGTTTATGTGACTTGCAGTCGTCTCAGGAACTTAGTGAAGGTACTGCAAGTCCCATTGGCCATGGTCCATCCCCCTCCAAACAGCACCAGGATGTAGAGTGTGTCATGGGGGCTGTGTGTCACATTTGGTCTTGATCATTCTGTGGATGAGGGTTGCAGCGGTCTTGGAAGGTGAGTGAAGGTATTTCAAGTCTCATCATCTGTGGTCCATCCTCCTTGAAACAGCACCAGGGTGTAGAGTGGGTCAAGGGGGCTCTGTGGGCTCTTTGGTCTGTATTGATCATTGGGTGAGGGTTGCGTTGTGAAGTGGGCAAGTTTGGTCCTGATCCGTCACTGCTGTGGGCCGCAGTGTCTGACTGCCTGAGGCCTTTCCTTTTCTCTCTGCGTCACCTTAGAATGTTGGAATGTGGATGGCCAATCGGAGTCCTTTATGCAAATACCATTTTAGTGACAACCAATCCCCTCTGTCTGGGGCCGTAGAATGTTGGGAGTTCTGAGGCTGGCCAATCAGAGTCCTTTATGCAAATAATCCCATAGTGGCAACCTATCGAAACGCTGTCACATATTCCTTGGCACCTCCGCACCTCCCAGAAAATGAAAATTCCATTTCCAATGGGAAAAAACTGTCATTTGGCTTACTCAAGCATTCAGTTGCATTCTGTTTTGCTGCCCAATCAGAGTCCTTTATGCAAATAGTTCCTCAGTGGCAACCAATTACTTCTGTCTGGTGCCTTAGAGTGTTGGAGTTCTGACGCAGGCCAATCAGAGCCCTTTATGCAAATAATCTGGTGCCTTAGAGTGTCAGATTTCTTTTTTCTTTTTTTTTCTTTATTTTATTTCATTTTAAATACAGAACATAAAACTTGGGAATGTGCATAGGGAGAGGGAGGGAAGGGGGTGAGGGTAAGACACGAGAGGGTTGAGGGATCACATTGAGCTCCCGTCCAGTCGGCGAAGTACCCCAAACCTGAGTTCCAGTTGTTCATTTCTGGCCTTTATGCCAGTGTCGTCCTCTATCCGTGTTGCCCTAATCGGGCATAGTCATTAGCTGATCTTGCCTATAGCCTTTGGGCTTAGCCCATTCATGTAGCCGCTAACTTTAGCCCAGTTCGTCTTTGACTTGCTACCTTGGTCCTTAATCATACTCCTCAGATTGTCCAAATCCATTATTTCCCTAATACGGAAAAACCACTTTTTTACTGATATCGGGCCTTCCTTTTTCCAGTTCTGGGCAATTTCCATTCTTGCCACGGTAGCTAGCATAAAAAAGATCCTTTCCTCGTTGCTATTCCAATCTCTATCCAGGATATGAAGTAGGTAAAAGCCCGGTTTCATCTCAAATTTAAACCCTAGAATATTCTCCATATGGAAGTGGATCTCCCCCCAGAATTTCCTTAGGATCTTACAGTGCCACCAACAGTGCATGAAATTACCCTTCTCCTTCTTACACTTCCAACATAGATCACTCACTGTCTTGTAGCACCTGGCTAGGCTCACCGGCGTGTGGTACCAGTGATGGAACATTTTGTACCAGTTATCCGTCACATGCGAAAAGCCTAGTTGTTTGACTTTAGTTTTCCAGAGTGTTTCCCACTCCTGTAGCATAATGGAGTGTCCCAGATCTTGGGCCCACCGTATCATTGTGTCCTTGACCATTTCAGTTTCTGTCTCCCACTCAAGAAGTTGACTGTATAAAGAACTTATAATTTTTTTATGTGACTTCATAATTCTCTCCCAGACCGTGGGTTGCGTGTTAAAGTTCTTTTGGGCGTCCCGTTTGAAACTTTCTTTACATTGAGCATAATGGAACCAGGATAGATCAATTGACTGTTCTCGTAATACATCCATCGGTTTAAGTACCCACTCCGGTCCTTCTTTTGTAATCAGCTGTTCATAGGTGTACCACTTGCTAGTTGGGAGTTCCCTGATCTGCTGAGCTTCCTGGGGTGATATCCATTGGGGCGTCGCCTGGTAAAAACGGTCTTTATATCTTTTCCAGGTCTTGAGAAGTGATGCCCGAATAAAATGATTCGAAAAGTTTTTTTCCACCAGTGCTTTCTCATGCCATAGGTATGCGTGCCACCCACAGAGTGTCAGATTTCTGAGGCTGGCCAATCAGTGTCCTTTATGCAAATAATCCCACAGTATCAACCAATCGAAATGCTGGCACATATTCCTCCGCACCTCCTGTCCTCCGCACCGCCGCAAACACTGACTTTTATTATATACTGTACACAGAAGATAAGTAGATAGATATGTTGACAGGGGTTGTTGTTATAATTTTATGTGACTACTTTTACACTTATGTACTGTTTTTACCTATTGTATATTATATATGCACCCTGGAGTGCCTTTGTAAGCCTCCCGAGTCCTTCAGGAAGGTGGTGGCAGGATATAAATAAAGATGATGATTATGATTATTATTTATTGAATGTCATTGACTCCAAGGTTTTCCGATAAGTCCATCTTCTATTTATCACATAGCCATTTCATTAGTCTGACTACTATTTCCTTGGAATGACAAAACAAGAAATACAAAGCCGTGTGCCCTCCCACCCTCCCCCACCCGAAATCTCCAACAGAATGATTTATGAAAATTGTGCTGGAGTTGCCCTAAAGACACAAACGTGATTGCCTGTACCAATGCATTTGTTCCTCTCTAGTAAGCAAAGAAAAGGGCTACAGCTAGGAACAAGGGATGGGGAGAGAACGAGAAAACTCCATAGAAAGACATAAACAATCGTCTTGAGGATTAGGAAGCCTCGCAATCTCAAAAAACCCAGAATCTAGAGCAGCCCTTTTTTCCTATTCATAAGGACGCCAGAGTTAAAAGGTGTTGCAAACTAACTTGTCGCACCTGGCAGATCTTGCCTGATAGAAAAAAACACCTCAGTCTTTTTGTTCCAATCCATCACAATGAATCTTTTCACAAACATCAGAATATTATGTAATCCTGTCCCCCACACTGTCTGTTGGAGCTGACACATCGGTGACACATATATGAATGCTGACAGGACATTGTTAGAAGAGGAAAGATACTTATTATTTTTATTAGGACTCCGATGGCTGCAGGAGTCTGAGTCCTCCTTTGATGGTCATGTCTGCCTGCAGCCAATTAAATTTCCCCTTTTCCTACTGTCCCCTCAGCTCCGTTCTCCAATAAATTAAGTTGGAAACCATCAATGTTTCTGGAAGGAGGGGGGTTCATTAAAATCAGATCACACTATACTGAATGCAGAATTTAACCAATTTTAAATGGGGAACGTCCCCCATCACACTACCAGTGTTTCTCAACCTGGGGGTCGGGACCCCTATGGGGGTCGCAAGGGGGTGTCAGAGGGGTTGCCAAAGACCATCAGAAAACACATTATTTTCTGTTGGTTATGGGAAGTTTGGCCCAATTCTATCGTCAGTGGGGTTCAAAATACTCCATGATTGTAGGTGAACTATAAATCACAGCAACTACAACTCCCAAACGTCAAGGTCTATTTTCCCCAAACTCCACCAGTGTTCACCTTTGGGCATCTTGACTATTTATGCCAAGTTTGGTCCAGATCAGCCATTGCTTGAGTCCACAATGCTCTCTGGATGTAGGTGAACTACAACTCCCAAACTCAAGGTCAATGTCCACCAAACCCTTCCGGTATTTTCTGTTGGTCATGGGAGTTCTGTGTGCCAAGTTTGGTTCAACTCCATCATTGGTGGATTTCAGAATGCTCTTTGATTGTAGGTGAACTATACATCCCCGCAATTACACCTCCGAAATGACAAAATCACCCCCTACAACCCCACCAGTATTCAGACTTGGGAGTATCGGGTATTTGTGCCAAATGTGGTCCGGTGAATGAAAATATATCCGATATTTTACATGATGATTCATAACAGTAGCAAAATTACAGTTATGAAGTAGCAACAAAAATGATTTTATGGTTGGGGGTCACCACAACACGAGGAACTGTATTAAGGGGTCGCGGCATTGGGAAGGTTGAGAAACACTGCACTAGACCTTCTTTGTGATGGTGTGACACATCATAAATCCCAATTGTGCAAATTGCTGTTCTTATTTCAGTAAGGATAATAATCAGTTTGCAGCCAAATAGGGTCATTTACACAAGGCCGATGAAGCCATTACACAAAACGAGACAGCCATTGGAGGCAAAGGGTCAGGAAGTGTTGGAAACACTGCTGTGTTGTAATCAAATAATTACAGAGTTGGAAGAGACCCAAAGTGCTATCCAATCCAACCCCAGAGTTTCAGGAATACACAGTCAAAACATTCCCAACAGATGGCAATCCAATGTTTTGCTTGTTGTTGTTTATTCGTTCAGTCGCTTCCGACTCTTCATGACCTCATGGACCAGCTCATGCCAGAGCTCCCTGTTGACTGTGGTCATCCCCAACTCCTTCAAGGTCAAGCCAGTCACTTCAAGGATACTATCCATCCAGCTTGCCCTTGGTCGACCCCTCTTCCTTTTTCCTTCCATTTCCCCCATCATCATTATCTTCGCCAAGCTTTCCTGTCTTCTCATTATGTGGCCAAAGTACTTCATCTTTGCCTCTAAGATCCTTCCCTCCAGTGAGCAGTCAGGCACTATTTCTTGGAGTATGGACTGCATGGATCATCTCGGAGTCTCAAGGCACTCTCAGAATTTTCCTCCAGAACAACAGTTCAAAAGCGTCTATCTTCCTTTGCTCAGCCTTCCTTATGGTCCAGCTCTCCCATAGGTTACTACAGGGAATACCGTTGCTTTAACTGTGCAGATCTTCACTGTCAGTGTGATGTCTCTGTTCTTCACCATTTAGTCTGTCACTGTGCCCACGTTTTCTCCCTCTATTTTCCAGTTATCGATCAGTCTGGTTGCTATCATCTTGGTTTTTTTATGTTTGTACTTTCTGTTTTCGCCTTGGTCATATGGCTCCTCAACTCCTCCTTGCTTTCAGCCATCAAAGTGGTATCATGTGCATATTAAAGGTTGTTAATGTTTCTTTTAACAATTTTAACTCCAGACTTGGGATTCTTCAAGCCCTGCACATCGCATGATGTGTTCTACATACAAGTTGTTGGGTGAGGAGAGTATACAGCCCTGCCGTACGTCTTTCTCAATCTTGAACCAGTCTCTTGTTCCGTGGTCTGTTCTTACTGTTGCTACTTGGTCGTTATACAGATTCCTCAGGACACTGAAAAGTTGACTTGATATCCCCATACCATCAAAAAAAAAACCAAAGGAGGAGATTCCATCACACTTTGAGACAACATATTAACATATTCCACTATCTAACAGCACTTACTCAGGAGGTACTTCCTATTACTTAGATTGAACCTATTTGTTCTATAGTTTGAAAGAAGGCTTTTAAACAGAGGCTGGATGGCCATCTGTCAGGGGTGCTTTGATTATGTTTTTCATGCATAGCAGGGAATTGGAGTGGATGGCCCATGTAGGCTCTTTGAACTCTATGATTCTGTTCAGCTCTATTCTTCCCTAAGCTATCTGGATATTATCCTGAAGTGTAGTGTAGAATCCAGTCCCATTAGTAACACAGAAATAAGGCTCAGCTCCCAGTATCTTACCTGCATGAACAAATACTTTCTCCTCTCGAGGTAAGAAAACAAAAATTTGGGTTGCTGTGAGTTTTCCAGGCTGTATGGCCATGTTCCAGAAGCATTCCCTCCTGACATTTCGCCCACATCTATGACAGGCATCCTCAGAGGTTGAGTGGTCTGTTGGAAACTATGCAAGTGTGGTTTATATATCTGTGGAATATCCAGGGTGGGAGAAAGAACTCTTGTCTACCTGCGAGGCCATTAAATGCTAATGAAGGTGGCCATTTGCAACATTCACACTTGCCTCAAGCAGACAAGAGTTCTTTCTCCCACCCTGGTCATTCCACAGATATATAAACCGCACTTGCCTAGTTTCCAACAGATCCCTCAACCTCTAAGGATGCCTGCCATAGATGTGGGTGAAACATCAGGAGAGAACACTTCTGGAACATGGCCAGATAGCCTGGAAAACTCACAGCAACCCAGTGATTCCGGCCATGAAAGACTTTGACAACACATTGAAAGCTGGTTGTTTTCCATACCGTGATATGACTGATGACATGTGTCAGATCATCAAGGTAATACTGCTCGATTGCGTGTGGCTTGCCTTCCACTTCAAACACATAGGCTGGGTATAATTTATCGCGAACCGGGATTGCAAAGTAGTCGGCAAACTCTTGACAGTTGATTGTCGCTGACATCAGAATGACCTGTCAAAAGTTCAGAGTTACAAGTTTAGTAGAGACCGAGCTTCAGATGGCTTGCTGCACGGTGCCCTCAGAAAACAGTTAAAGACAAAGAGTTACCATCTCCACAAGAAACATCCATCAACTATTCTTTCATTGAGACTTTATAGAAGACAAGAAGAACCAGCTACTAGGAGCATAAAGATGAGAAAGTACATGCAGACTCTGTGGGGCGGCTGGGCAGTGATGAGTTGCGAAAAAGAGAAAACAAAAAATCACATCATTGTGTGCTGCTCAGAGATGTGTTTGTGTAAGGGTGTAACAATCTTTCGTTCATTGGGTCAGCTTGTGGTGAGGTCCAGGATCACGTGCAGTTCGGTTTTGAATTGTTAAGCTTGTTAATGCGATACAATTTCAATAATCACATTTACAGTAATATGTTATAAGTTAACATTATTTTGAATTATATTATACTAAAAATCTATTGTAGATGCGTTTTCATCCACTCTATTTTAAAAGCCTATTTTTAATGTATTGGGGCTGCAGGTAACTTTGCCTCTATAAAGTGACCTGGGACACCGACTTGAAAAAGGTTGGAAACTTTATTTGACCAGGGACCACTTTGCCACTTTGACCAGGGAACACTCTCCCAACATTAGTACCTAAAAAGGTTACGAATCTGTTTTTGGTCAAATTTAGATTTGTTTGGTTATTTGGGGTGCTGATTAAGAAAATTGCATTGGATATGTCAGTGTTTTTATGTATTGACAAATGTGAGTTTAAAATGCTTTGCTATGCTGTATGATATTGTTAGGCTATTATGGGGTTAACTGCAGAAGGAAAGGTCCATGTATGTTTGAACTCTGGAATGTAAACTGTAAATAAGAAGAAACGCTGCAGACACCATGATTTATGCCTGTGTGAGACATGCTTTAGAATCGCTCCGGTAAAATTTTTGTTCTCTCTACTAATAAAATGAACTTATGATTCAGACCTGGCTCTGCACTGTGACTTATGCACCAACAAGGGTTATGGGCCCAGCACGCTTCCGCTGCGTTAACCCGATGAGCCGGTGTTCTGACCACATCAGCTCTAGTCTCCGATACAGAACATATGCCACACAATGGTCATTGTCTGATTGCCCACAGAAAACCATATTTAATGATCTAGAGCTGGTGTGGTCCATCCAATGCCATTTTCCAAACCAGCACCCAAATAACCCTAGGAACAGGCCTAAAACAAAGACACCAAGAAGAAAAATTGTTTGGGCTGTGTTATTATTCGTAGTAGTAATGGTGAGGCCGCGGACCATATTTTAGTTCTTGCAGACCACTGGTGGTCCATGGACCACAGATTGGGAACTACAGATCTAGAAGATGTAAATTTGGAATTGCAATGTACAAAATAAAAGGCCACAGTAGACATTCTGATCAGAGGCCTATCTAATCCAATATTGTGTTCTAAAAGCTCATGGTTAACCAGATGCTCAGATATTTCCAATCAGGAGTGTTCTCACCTTCTGTGAGAACACAGACTACTTTTTCATGCTTGAGGAGAGCAGTACTGCAGGATATGTGGCCTAGAGCAGGCATGGGCAAACTTCGGCCCTCCAGGTGTTTTGGACTTCCTACAATTCCTAACAGCCTACTGATGTGAGTTGAAGTCCAAAACACCTGGAGGGCCGAAGTTTGCCCATGTCTGGCCTAGAGGGGAGCACAGAATTTAAAGGAAGAGACAAAATAGACAAGAGACGCATAACAGGTCTTTCTCAACCTCACTATATTATTTATTTTATTATTTTATTTTATTTACACCATTTATATCCCGCCCCACTCAACCCCAAAGGGGACTTAGTGAAGCCTTACAAAGGCAAAAATTCAATGCCATATATTAATACATTGGTAAATAAACCAAAACGGTAAAACCAAACTCATTAAAAATATAGCATTAAAACATTAATTAAAATCACATAATCCAAATCGTATTCCAGGGCCATTATGTTAATTTGTAGTCTCATATTGTGCTCCTCCCATTACTGGCCGAAAGCCTGATCCCAGAGCCGTGATTTCTTTTTTCCTGAAGTTCAGGAGGGATGGGGTGGATCTAATTTCACTGGGGAAGGCGTTCCATAGACAAAGGGCCATCACTGAGAAGGCCCTGTCTCTCGGCCCCACCAGTTGCGTTTGCGAGGGAGGGTGGGATTGAGTAAATTGACATTGTCAAGCAGTCAGTTGTAATGACGTTTAAGATCTTCAATTCTGATACAAAGCATCCACATCATAACAGAAAAATCTCTGACAATTTCAAAACACCCAATGCCTCCATGTAATCAGATGGACAAACATATAACCATATGGGAACATTGTAGATGTCAGAGTGGAATTGTGAGAGTTGAAGTCCAACGTCAGATGCGAGGGGGGATGGGACCGAGAGCAGGGCCTTCCTCGGCAATCTTAACCTCCGAGGTGGGTCATAGAGGGAGATACGTTTGGACAGGTATTAGGAAAAAAGCAGGCTGTGCGGAAAGAACATGTAACATTTAAATGGAATAAAAGATCAGGTAGTGCAAAGAAGTTGCCTGTGAAATGCAAGTTTTAAATGTATTACAAAAATTAAGACGCGTGTGAATAAACAGGACTGTTTATGATTTGAATGTATGCACATGCTTGAATATGTGAATGCGCATGCACACACCCCTACAAAACCAAACGAAAACAAATGTTGACAACATTTTGTTTTCAGTACTAAGAATAAACACGTCGATACGCATCGTAAACCAGATATACATCACCCAAATGCGCAGGATATCGAGGGAACAGGTATAGGATGGGGAAGTGAAGGCGCCCAGAGGGGCCGCAACAGTCGAACTGCGGGCCCGATCTGTTTCGTCCTGCTCAGGCTTCCTCAAGCGGCAGATGGCAACAATACAAAGCGGCGTGACACAGGAAAATACATATTCAAATCATGGTTGTAATCCGTCATACAGTTTCCTGTGGACCCTTCGGTGTTCTCCTCCATTGAGTTGGAATACATTACCTACTTGTACTTTGATACCGTGTGTTGACCTGAAACAGACTAGAACTGGATTTGCCACGGACTTCCTATTTAACTCTTTCCAGCCCCGGTCTCCACTTCCCCATCCTTTATCTGTTCCCTCAATATCCTGCGCATTTGGGTGATGTATATCTGGCTTACGGGCACTGTATGGCGCCTTTAAATGATGTGTATCGACGTATTTATTCTTAGTACTGTAATTATATTGAGATATTTTTGACATTGTTGCTTCCCTTTTGTGTTTAGTTGTTGCATTTCTACAGATATATTGTGTGCTTGTAATATTTTGTTTTCCATATTTCCACATCGTTTCAGTAAGAGCACAAATTGTTTATTCAGTGTAGAAAGCAAGAACAAAAGCAGCTTGGGGCAAAATACAGTTGTAAAAAAAAAAATGACCGTCCTTTGTTTATTAATATGGAATAAAATTAAATCAGTAAGAAGGTACAAGTGGGAAATCCAGGTACATTAAAACCATCCTGAGCAAATCATTTGTGGATGGCTTTTCATTGTGCCTACTTTGTATGCAAACTGAATGCCTGAGGGTGCCGAAAACCATATCCTCCACCCAGCCTCTTATTTTTCTTATTTCTCCACTGAGAATATGTGCAAGCAATTTTACACAGCATACTAAGCAATCACATCCTTCGTTTTTTTTAAAAAAATCTTAACCTCAAAATTATTAATATCACAGTTACACTGCCACCATTTTAAGGACAGATGGGCAGCTTTTAAAAGACCGTGGCTTCTTCGGGGACACCACTGAAAGTCTGCAGCTACCTCAGGGAGTATTGTTAGTATCAGGGGAAACAGCATGTACAACTCGGATAGTGTTCCAGCTGGAACATCCTCCTCTGATGTGCCAAGAATTGCTTGAGGGCAATCCCAGCTGCGTCTCCTGGCTTCGAATAGGCTGCTTTCAGTTGTGATGTCCTTTTCCACAGAGGAATGAGTGACTGTAGGAAGCAGATGGCAGTGGCAAAAGGACTGAGAAGGGAAGCAGCGAATGAGCTAGCAAATGGCTGAGTAATCTTTAAAGTCAATTATTTTTAAGATAGTCAGATCTTTCATGATAGGGTTCTTCAGCATCCTGCTCACATGGCAATGCTGGATTCAGAGGAATCTAATGGGGAAGGAGTGATTAACAGCCTTTCTACATGATTGCCCAATGATTACGATGGTTTCCTAATTTTTTTTTAAATTCTATGACCTGTTTGTAACATAGTAGGCAAATAAACATGCACTCCATTCACATATTATTTCTGTGTTCAGTATCTCAAGTTTTTCAGCAGTCGTTTTTAGTTTCTGCCTAGTTCTATGCCACTATCATTTTGAGGTCCTACAGGATTCTCAATATCACATGGCAGACCTACCGTATATACTCGAATATAAGCCGCGTTTTAGCCCTTTTTTGGGCTGAAAAGGCACCCCCTCGGCTTATATTCACATCAAGGTTATTTCTTATTTTACTCTGTTATTATTTTTTATTATATTTATTATTTTACTCTATTATTATTAATATTATTATATTTACATTTTACTCTATTATTATTACATTATGTTACTCTATTATTATTACATTTATTATAGCACCGGGAATGTGGCGCAGCTGGCTAAGTGTCAGCTGCATAAGATCTCTCTGACCAGTAGGTCATGAGTTTGAGGCCTGCCCGGGTCGAGGTGGATGCTCGGCCTTTAAGTGTAGCCTGCTGTCAACCTTTGCAGCCCGAAAGACAGTTGCATCTGTCAAGTAGGTGATAAAGGTACCAAGGTAAGTGGGGAGGCAAATTTTGGCTGAATTATGAGGCCATAAAAAGAACTCCAGGAATGTGGAAGGAACAACTAGGGACGCTGGAAAACGCTGAGAGATGGGGAGTGCGTCAGCTCCCCCTGGTGGCCAGATTTGCCTCTGTTCGTTTATATGTGTGTAATATGTCAAAGTGTATGTACTGTAATGTGATAAACGGCAGGGATTGTCTGCTTGTATGTGTACCTGTAATCCGCCCTGAGTCCCCTTCGGGGTGAGAAGGGCAGAATACAAATAAATAAATAAATAAATATTTTACTCTATTATTACTGCTATTATTACATTTCCATTATTTTACTCTATTATTTTTTATTACATTTATTCTTTTACTCTCTTTATTATTACTATTGGAAGGATGCCTAAGCACGTTTACATTGAAGAAAGTTAAAATAGTGGTTTAATCAGAGTTGGACAGTCTTATCTTAAAATACAGCTTTATCTAAATATTCAAAAACACTTAACCTACTGATGCCTCAATTAATGTAATTTTATTGGTATCTATTTTTATTTTGAAATGTATCAGTAGCTGCTGCATTTCCCACCCTCGGCTTACACTCAAGTCAACACAGTAAAATAAGGTGCCTCAGCTTATATTTGGGTTGGCTTATACTTCAGTATATACAGTACTTCCTGAAAGCCATCACAGTTGCTAATGTCATAGTATTGGGGACTACTCTTATAGACCTGAATTATGGTAAACCGATCTCATATTTTCACATAAAAATAGACTAGGAGTTCACAATTACCTTCACAAACCGTGAATTGGTGCGCAGTAGTTTACGGACAACCAGCAGTAAGAAATCCATTTCTTCAGTACGCTCGTGCACCTACAAATAATCAACAAAGAGTGTGACTCAGCACAAAATGAGTTTGCTGTAATTCACATTTTGTTTTCTGAGTCACAGGTCAGTGTTCAAACCAATGCCCCACATTGGCTTTCTATGACAATGCTATGCACCAAGAAATAAACCAAGCCCAATAAAATTAATAGAAATAGTAATGTTGGTAAAGTGATGCAGATATCTGAATGGTATACTAGTAAAAGGTACAGATTTACCTTACCACAGAAACGGTACCTATTGATCTACTCACACTTGCATGTTTTCAAATTGCTAGTGTCAGAGCTGGGAGCTCTTAGCCTAGAAGAGGCAAAGAGCCCCAGTCTGCCTTGACCTGCTTTGACATTGAACACTGGGAAATCCCCAGGATGATGCAATCCTCAGGGGAAAGTGCTGGATCAGAACGGAAGTGAAGTAACCTCCTCTGGACATTGGACAATGAATGAGAATATGCTGACTCAGAGGGGGATGAGGTCATATCCCTTGGACAGTGAGTCAGCAGGACATGATGCAACCTTCCCAGGATGTTGCAAGGGAAGGGAAGGAGGGGGTCGGGGTATATAAGGTGTGTTTGGGTGAAGGGTCACTGCTTTGGCTTTATAGGTGTTATACCTGCAATAAATCTGGTTGGATCGAGCCCTGCCTGAGCGTGATCTTTACGGAGAATTGAAGCGTTCTCACAGCTAGATTGGCAGAAGCTGGGCCTAACAGTGGGGGTTCACCCCGCTCCCCAGATTTGAACCACCAACCTTTGGTCAGCAAGTTCAGCTGCTCAGCGGTTTAACCCGCTGCACCACCAAGGGCCCCAACATCTAACCTTATTCTCTATCAAAAGCCTAGATGAGCAGATCCAGGTTAGTACTTGGAAGGGAGAATGCCAATGAATACTACATGTCTTAGTCTATATTTCAGTGGAAGAAACTGGCAAAGCCACTTGTAAGTATCCTTGCCAAAGAAAAACCTATGAAATTGATGGTGTCTGTTGTGAATGAGCCTTCAGCTACTACTACTAGTAGTATTGGGGAAGATGCTGGCTCAATAGCATCAAGCAATAGTATGGACTGGGGTGTGGCTCTGGGTGATCAGGACTCTGCAGCTGGAAGGAAAAGTGATTCTAGTGTGGAAGGAATGGAACAGAGGAAAAGAATTCGGCAAATACTTAGAGCACCTTCTGATTCAGACACTTTCCAGGGTTTTTCTGGGGAAGAAGAAATGGGGTCAGAGGAAAGTGATACGGAGTTAGATCCAACATTGGTGCAGGAAGTAAGGGATGTGTGTAACGAAGAATCTACTTCAGACTCGTTTTTTGGCTTTAATAGTGATTTATTCTGGCCTTCTGGGGATTCAGAAACAGAGTGGGACTCTTTAAGCACACAACAGCGTTGGCAAGAGTGGAGGCAAACACAGAGCACCGCAGCTGTAGGAAATACAGCAGCTGGGGACTCTTCAGAAGACAGTGATGTGTAAATGCTATATAAGAAATGAGTTTTAGGGGCTGCCTTTGCGGCGGTCAAAGAGTTGATGTCTGGTTCTTGTCTCTGACTATCTTGTGTTCCTGATATCAAGTACCTTGTTCCAGTTTTCCTGATACTCGTGAGTTATGGGCTATTTCTCCACTTTGTTCCTGGGGTGAGCTGCTATGGGTTTTGGAATTCATGTATGCTTTTCTGTTTAGTTATCTGCCGTGTGTCCCAGAGGCGGGGCTTGGTCTCCGCTGAGTTTCTGCTACAGAACCTGGTATTGTAGGAAATGGAGGGAGGCTGGCATTGTATTTTATGGGGGCTATGATTTGTACTATTCATATATACTCAGCTCCTGATTGCCTCAGACGATCTCCTCCTTTTCATCTGGCTTTCTCTGGCTTTGGACTCCTGGACCGGATTTGTGACTACTCTACTGGACTCTCCCTACGTACATCGCAGACGGACGTCTACTGTTTGTTTTGGGCTGTTTTGTTGTTTTTCCCTGGGATTTTTGAGTTTTTTAAGCCAAGTTGACTACTTTTTTGTTGGTCCATTCTCCAGTTGTTGTTAAATAAACTTTTTGTTATCCCCTTTTACTCCTGGGCTTGGCTTCTTGGTCACTGCATCACAACAGTGTCACAGTAAGTTGACAAGCAGGTGTCCATATTGCAAAGTGATTGTATATCATCTATATACATTTAAAACCAGTGGGCGTGTTATTCCAAAGGAAATCTAGTTCTCAATATTTAAACATGCATTAAGTATCTAAGAATGGCATTTCCACATCAAAAGAATCAACTTAACTGCTGGAGCAATGTCATCTTTCAAAAACAGTCTTCATTTCAATGTGTCTATTCAGAAGTAAAAGCTCTCTCAATTAACTGAAGCTTGGGGAGAAATGCTGTTTGAATTAGATCTTGACCATTGCCTATGTTAGTTGGGAAATTGTGCAAGCTTTAATCCACAAAGCAGTTTTCCCCCAACTCATCCTCATACTTACCTCATCTATGAAGATGTGGGTGAACTCTGAAAGAGTTTTGGCTCCAACAAGTTTCTGAAGGAGAATACCAGTCGTTGCATACATCAGTCTGGTATTTCCTGATGCAACCTTTTCTAAACCAACCTGCAAACATAATTAAACAAGTTATATCTACCACTCTCTCCTCTTGCTCTTGGGAAGGATCCGGAATCCTATTCCTCTTCCAGCTTCTGCAGAAACTGGACTCAACGTTTTCAGTAGTCCCTTGTTTCCCCCAACTCCTTGGAGACGGTTTTGGCTATTTATAATCTTATACCGTATCTCCAATTTCCGGAGGTGGCAGCAGTGATTTTCAACCAGTGTGCCGCAGAACACTAGTGTGCCGTGAGAGATCATCAGGTGTGCCATGGGAAATTATTTTCAAACTTCATTCATATATAACCTATAAGGCGCATCTGTCCCTTTAAGAAATGGAACCATAGCACTCTCGCGTCACCTAAGAAGTGACGTGAGAGTGCCTTAGTCGCGCCATCTTGGATTCGCTCAGACGCGGCTAAGTAAACAAAGTTAGAGTTAGTGCTGCAGCTGCGCATCAAGTGACAGTGGCAATTTGGGATCACAGCAAGATAAGCGAGTGACAGTGATGGAGAAGTTTTTGAGAAGCGAAAATGCAAATGCCGAACAGAGAGAGACTGACAGCTGTTGAGCAAGAGCTTCGTGTGTGTCTTTCTACCATTCCTGCCAAGATATCTATTTTGTGTTCATTGAAACAGGCCCAGGTTTCACACTAAGTGAGTGTATAAATACATTTTAAAAGATATTAACTATATGCATTACTGTGTTAGAGTGTCTTTTTGTGTCATTTTGGTTGGTGGTGTGCCCCAGGATTTTGTAAATGTAAAAAACGTTCCGCGGCTCAAAAAAGGTTGAAAATCACTGGGTGGCAGCATAGGATTGCAAGAAACCAAAACCACAAGTGTGAAACCTGCAGATGTAGAGGTCCGACTTTACTTCCTTGTGCAACATCCTCCAAATATGGAGTCAACAGGCACACATATACAAGTTTTCCCAAGTCCAATTATTAAGAAAGGGATTGGATATAAATGAATTATTAAGTAAGACAACCAATTTCTCTTTCTATTTTTATTTATTTTTTATTTATTAGAGATACATACGTGACAAGGATTGCATACATAAAATGAGGATAATGCGGGGAATGAGGAAAAAGGGATAAAAAGAGGGAGAAAGGAGAAAAGGGGAAGGGGAAAGGGGTAAACAAAAAAAGGGGAACCACATACAAGAAACTAGAACAAAAACATACACACACACACACACACATATACATTTTTACTTCCATCTACTTCATGGAGTTGTATTCTTATAATTTCCTTGCCTCTTTTTTTTACCTTATGCATTCCCTTTCATAACCTTTTAAGCCTGAAGAACAGTAATATTTCCCCTTTCTACACCAAAACATTATCCTATTTTGTTGGAGGTACCTGGTAGCCCACGCGTTCACCCAGTGGCCATGACCGTTGCTTACTGATCCACCTCGCAATGCTGCTGGCCCCGATCTTCCTAGGCTGTGTAACAATGATGTTGCAGTAGGTCGAGTGCTGCTCAAAGTGGTCCAGGACAAACTGCGGAAGCTGAGTACTCTTCCCGCTTCCAGTAGCTCCACGTATAATGACCACTGAGTTGTTCTCTATCAAGGAAAGTAGCTGTGTGAAACATAATTTTACAAAAATTATTAACCGTATAACTGAAGGTATACTGTAAAGGTATTAAAAATGCATTTATGTACGATTTGCTACATTTACTCTTAAAACATTCTAAAATGCTACCCATTTTCAAAGTGATGGCTTGTTTGGCTGTTTCAGTATTTTTAAAAAGGGAAAATGTGGCACCTTTTAAAGCAGGGGTGGGCAATTACCGGCCCTCCAGGTGTTTTGGACTTCAATTCCCAGAAATCCTAACAGCTGGTAAACTGGCTGGGATTTCTGGGAGTTGAAGTCCAAAACACCTGGAGAGCCGGTAATTTCCCACCCCTGTTTTAAAGCTATCCAATTCATTCCTATGGGTCCTCCTTTTGAAGAAGTAGGCTGCAGTCATAGAATCACAGACGAAGAGACTTTATGGGCCATCTAGTCCTACCCCCTGCCATGGAGGAAAAAGACAATCAAAGCATCCCAACAGATGCCATCCAGTCTGTGTTTAAAAGCCTCCAAAACGGTGATTCTACCGAAGGCAGAGATTTCCGCTGATGAAAAGCTCTTCGTCAGGAGATTCTTCCTAATGTTCAGTTGGAATCTCCCCCCCGGCTGAAATTTGAATCTATTCCTGCATTGTGCCCACGTCTCCAGGGCAGCGGAAAACAAGCCTACACTTTCTTATAACATCCTTTGAAAACTTAAAAGAAACTTGTGACAGAAGGAAATTAAAAAAATTGAGGAATAAACATTTTAAGGGATAAGAACCTATATGTGGAGTGGAGCAAATTTGGCTTCAGTAGGCTGCATGCACCCTCAAATTACTTCTTTGCAAACTCTAGGGTCCATAAAATACCCACAAAACCTCTCAGAGAATCATAGAGTTGGAAGAGACCTCGTGGGCCATCCAGTCCAACCCCCTGCCAAGAAGCAGGAAAATCGCATTCAAAGCACCCCCAACAGATGGCCATCCAGCCTCTGTTTAAAAGCCTCCAAAGAAGAAGCCTCCACCACACTCTGGGGCAGAGAGTTCCACTGTTGAACAGCTCTCACCATTAGGAAGTTCTTCCTTATGTTCAGGTGGAATCTCCTTTCTTGTCGTTTGAAGCCATTGTTCCGCATCCTAGTCTCCAGGGCAGCAGAAAACAAGCTTGCTCCCTCCTCCCTATGACCTCCTCTCACATAAATATATATTGCCCTCATGTCTCCTCTCAGCCTTCTCTTCTTCAGACTAAAGATGCCCAGCTCCTTAAGCCGCTCCTCCTAGGACTTGTTCTCCAGACCCTTGAACATTTTATTCACCTTGGTCTTGACACATTCCAGCTTAGAGTCAACATCTTCCTTGAACTGACATACTTCAGGTGTGGTCTGACCAAGGTAGGATAGAGGGTTAGCATGACTTCCCTGAATCTAAATACTACACTCCTATATATGCAGGCCAAAATCCCATTGGCTCTTTTAGGTGCCGCATCATACTGCTGGCTCATGTTTAACTTGTTGTCCACAAGGACTCCAAGATCTTTTCCACATGTACTTCTATCGAGCCAGGCCCCCCCCCCCCCCCCCCCCCCAAATTCTGTATCTTTGCATTTCATTTTAGTGGAGTATCTTGCATTTGTCCCTGTTGAACTTCATTTTGTTAGTTTTGGTCCATTTCTCTAATCTGTTAAGATTGTTTTGAATTCTGCTCCTGTCTTCTGGAGTATTGGCTATCCCTCCCAGTTTGGTGTTGTCTGCAAACTTGATGATCATGCCTTCTAACCCTTCACCTAAGTCATTAATAAAGATGTTGAACAGAATCAAGCCCAGGATTGAACCCTACGGCACTCCGCTCATCACTTCTTTCCAGGATGAAGAGGAGGCATTGAGGAGCACTCTTTGGATTCATTCACTCAACCAATTACAGATCCACCTAATCGTAGTTTTGCCTAGCCCACATTTGACTAGTTTGTTTGCCAGAAGGTCATGGGGGCCCTTGTCGAAGGCCTTACTGAAATCCAGGTACGCTACATCCACGGCATTCCCTGCATCTACCCAGTCTGAAACTCTATCCAAAAAAGAAATCAGATTAGTCTGGCATGATCTCCATCCTATACTGTGTTACAGTGTCATTTTGGTTGGTGGTGTGCCTAAAACACTCTAGCCAGGTGTGATATGATGCCACTTCCAGTCTGGTGGGAAAGCATCACTGATCTTTTGGGGGATAGATTCACCATCCCTAATAGTCTATCACAATCTGTATCTTCTGCTAATCCCAATTAGAATGAATTTGATTTCAGCTACCTTCAGTCCCAGTGACAGGATGTAAAGTTATTATTACTTTTTTAAAAAATAGTACATATAAATGGTTAAATCAACATCACCATGGTAAATCTCACAGATTCAATGGACCTACTGTTAATGGCAAATGGTAGCTGGATTTATGCAACAACTACAATCAAGAACCTGAATGAGAGATGCAGCTAAAAAGCTGAAACTATGATCTGTCTCGCAATCCAGCCCCCTAAACACTTTGGGGAATTCTATGGACCACACTTTCAATTAAAAGGGGTCCTATGGACCAGGTCCAAACCCCTGCTATCCTACTTCATGCAGGATTTCCAACTATAAAGGAGTTCTACATCAAGAGCAGGACACATATCAAACCCTTTTCTATCAATGAGACATGTTGCACCAATAAGTAAGAAGTGAACTCTGCAGGGGTGTTGACAATCATAGCAATGGTCCCACATTTAGTAATCATAAATGTGAATACTAAAATTTAAAAGCCTATGACATTGCAAACAAGATGCTAGCCTGTGTGTGTGTGTGTGTGTGTGTGTGTGTGTGTGTGTGTGTGTGTGTGTGTATATATATATATATATATATATATATATATATATATATAACTGAAATCAACCAGGCAAAAGCTTAGGAAGTATGAAGAAGACTGCAAATTTTACGATGCCAACATTTTATAACCGACAGTCATTTACCTGTTCCTTGTATCCTGATATCGGCAAATCTGGATACCTGTAATTGCCAACAGGTACACAAGTCACAGGGCTGGCCTCAGGTTGAGGTGAAACTGAAGTTTCTTAAAAAAAAAAAAAACAGAAATGCAAGTTAGTCAAGAGTTGCATGAGACATCAAAATCCAAGATCCCAGTGTGGATTAACAGAAAATATGAGTTTTAAAGGCCATTTCAATGTATTTACTCTATTTTAATTCTGTTTTTACCACACTGTTATTATTTAATTGGGTTTTTTTTAACTTTTGCATTGCTCTTTTAAGAACATAAGAACATAAGAAGAGCCATGCTGAATCGGGTCTAAGCCCATCTAGTCCAGCATTCTGTGTCACACAGTGGCCCACTGGTTGTACCCAGGGATCTCTAGCAGAAAGGAGGGCAAAACCCTCACCTGCTCCCGACCCCCACAACCAGTACCCGGGAAATCCTGCCTACCTCCATCAACACAGAGGTGGCACTTGGATGTCCATTTCAGTAGCTACTGATTCCCTTGGTATCCATGAATCTGTCTAATCCTGCCTTGAAGCTGTCCAGGCTGACCGCTGTCACAACCTCCTCTGGAAGTGAGTTCCATAACCCAATGACCCTCTGGGTGAAGAAATATTTCCCTTTATTAGTCCTAACTTTCCTACCTTGGAGCTTTAGGAGTGCCCCTAGTCCTAGTGTTGTGTGACAGAGAAAATATTTTTCTCTATTCACCCTTTCTATCCCATGCATGATTTTATACACTTCGATCAAGTCACCTCTTAAACGCCGTCTTTCAAGGCTGAAAAGACCAAGGCGTTGCAACCTGATTTTCGTAAGGAGCTGCTCCATCCCTTGGATCATTCTTGTTGCCCTTTTCTGTACCTTTTCTAGTTCCGTTATATCCTTCTTGAGGTGCGGTGACCAGAATTGTACACAGTATTCCAGATGTGGCCTCACCACAGATTTGTAGAGAGGCAATACAACATTTGACGACCTATTTTCGATTCCCTTCCTGATCATGCCAAGCATAGAATTTGCTTTTTTTACTGCTGCTGCGACTGGGTTGACATCTTCATTGAGCTGTCCACCAAAACCCCAAGATCCCTTTCCTGGTTTGTCTCGGAAAGCTTTGACCCCATCAATTGGTAGGTGTAGTTGGGGTTCTTTGCCCCAATGTGCATGACTTTACACTTGTTTAGGTTAAAATGCATTTGCCACTTTGTTGCCCATTCACTCAATTTCGAGAGATCTTTCTGGAGCTCTTTACAATCAGTTTCATTTTTAACTACCCTGAACAATTTAGTGTCGTCTGCAAACTTTGCTACCTCAGAATTTACTCCTACATCCAGGTCATTAATGAATAAATTAAAAGTAACGGACCCAAAACTGAACCTTGGGGTACGCCACTTCTCACCTCTTTCCACCCAGAGAAATGTCCGTTTATTACCACCCTTTGTTTCCTACAGTTTAGCCAAGTTCCAATCCAGGACAAGACCTGTCCTCTGATTCCATGGCTGAAGAGCTTATTTAGGAGCCTTTGGTGAGGGACTTTGTCAAAAGCCTTTATCTATGTGTTTATTTACACCCTCAAAGAATTCTAACAAGTTAGTAAGACATGATTTGCCTTTGCAGAAACCATGTTGATTTTCCTTCAGCAATGCCTGTTCTTCTATGTGCTTAGTAATTTTTTCTTTAATAATGGTTTCCATCACTTTGCCTGGAACTGAGGTTAGACTAACTGGCCTATAATTTCCTGGATCACCCCTGGATCCTTTCTTGAAGATCGGAGTTACATTTGCCTCCCTCCAGTCCTCGGTACAGTGCCTGATCTTAGAGAAAGGTTATATATTTTGGCTAGAATTTCAGCAATTTCACACTTGAGTTCCTTAAGAACTCTGGGGTGGATGCCATCTGGCCCTGGTGATTTGTTGACATTTAGTTTAGTAAGGCATGTGAGAACATCTTCCTTGTTTATCTCTATCTGGTTTAATTCATTTAATTCCCTCCCTGAAAAAACTGACTCAGCTGCAGGCATATGTTGTCTGTCCTCCTGTGTGAAAACGGAGGCAAAGAAGTCGTTTAGCCGCTCGGCAATCTCCTTGTCTTCACTTATTGTCCCTTTTCAAACTGTTTAGTGTGGATTGATGTTGGCAACCTTGAGTCCCCATGGACTTAAGGATATAAATAAAGATAGTAGTAATAATATAAATAAAGGATATGAATAAATATATTAATAATAATAAGTCGAGGTATCATAATGCAGTAATACAAGAAGGCAAATATTGAGATTTCTGCTGAGTACAAGGATTTAAATTAAAGTCCACCTAGCAACTGAATTCATCCACTGCTCTCACTTCAATTCTCTTGTTCCTATCACTTCTACAGAGCCATCAGAGTTCGTGCTATCCTTGAAAAGGGTAAATGGGATGAACCTCACTTCAGGCAGAAAAATGTTTTCAGCTGACACTGGAAAGAATACTTGTTCCTGTCTAGATATGCAACGGGCATTTCTAGTTAAATTAGGAGTGGGGAAATGTGACCCATGAACGACACATGGTCCTTGAACCCGATTACTTAATGGCTACTGAACTTTTTGCATTTTAAGTTGTTGGGTTTTTTTTCGTATCAGGAGCGACTTGAGAAATTATCCTGTGGGAGGCTTTTCTCATGCTCCTGCATGAGAAGCTGGAGCTGACAGATGGGAGCTCACCCCACTCTCCATATTCAAATCCCTAATCTTTCGGTCAGCAATCCTGCCAGCAGAAGGGTTTAACCCATTGCGCTCCTGGGGGCTTCTTGCATTACAAGTTGAGCATCCCTTAGCTAGAATTCCAAAATCTGGAGTGCTCCAAAATTGTCCACGTTGGTAGCTGAGATACTAACTGTTGCTTTCTGATGGTTCAATGCATCCAAATATTGTTTCATGCACAATATTATTTTAAAAATTAAAGTTTACTCTTTTTTTCTGAGTATTTTCAAGCCATGGTTTGGTGAATCCATGGGTGGACAATGCAAGGATTGCAGAGATCTGACTGCATTTGATTGGCCTAAACATAGATTTTGATTTTTTATTTATTTAACACAGTTATGAATTGGTATTCTGCCAAACACGCATGGGAGGAGATAAACTATCAAAATAAAAACTAAATACAACTACACGCATGCACACACACACACACTCAAACAGTATTAAATAAGTACAAATACAAATAACAGCATTTACGGTAATAAAAGAAGCATTAGTTAATTCTAACGTTAATTCTAATTAGTTAATTTTAACATTAGTTAAAATGTTGACAAAATAAAACTGTGTCCCTCACTTACCTGATTATCAAACTAGATAATTCATTTAATATAATTTTTGCAGTGCTATCCACCCAAGTAGAATTTGCCACAGCACACAATTTTCTTTACTTATAGATCTTGCATTTAAAATGCTTTATTATAATTGATCATTGGTAGGTAATGCAATTTTAATTAATAATAATAACTTAATTCTTGTATCCCACCACCATCTCCCTGAAGGGACTGGGGGTGGCTTACACAAGGCACAAAATGCCTAAAAACAGAACATAAAGTAAAGCACAAAATAAAATACAATTGAATAAGCATATAGGCATATAAAGCAACAACTTAAGATTCAACTAAAACAACGCTCATCAACCGATGGCAGTAAGCTACCGTAAACATGGCCAGGCTGAAAACAATAGGACAAAGGAATTGGATAAGTGCAGAGCTGTAACCATGCAACAAGGGCATGGGATAGGCTGCATAACTATTGTGTAAAACAACTAGGGCAGTGTTTCACAACCAGTGCGCCGTGGCACACTAGTATGCCGTGAGCGATCATCAGGTGTGCCGTGTGGAATTGGAACCTCCAATACCCTTTCTTCCCCCTCCTGCCGAACACTTTTTCTTCTCCACTCGGGCTCCCTTCTTCCCAGCCTCGCTCTGCTTGCTTTGCCTCGCTTTGCTCTGGGGCGAGTCTGCGCAGTAGCGCCCGCACGGGTCACGTCTTCCTCCCTCCCCTCCTGAACACACTCACACTGCCCCCTCGGATCAGAAGCGGCAGTGTAGAAGAAAAAGTAAGTGTTCGGCAGGATGGGGAAGAAAGGGCGCGAAGGGGAAGGGGGAGGAAGAGATCTCTGTCGAAAGCTGGCATGGGCAAACTTGGACCTTCCAGGTGTTTTGGACTCCAACTCTCACCATTCCTAGCAGCCTCAGGCTCTTTTCCTTTCCCTCCTCAGCCATTTAAGCAAGAAAGGGCCTCAGGCTATTAGGAACGGTGGGAATTGAAGTCCAATGCACCCAGAGGGCCGAAGTTTTCCCATGCCTGTTTTAGGGACCTTAAAGCGGTGAGTCTCTTTCCAACATTGTGATTCTGGATAGAAAACAAACAACATAAAATGGCATAGTTTGAGTCCACAATGCTCACTGGGTGTAGGTGAACTACAACTCCAAAACTCAAGGTCAATGCCCACCAAACTCTTATAGCATTTTCTCTTGGTTATGGGAGTTCTGTGTGGGAAGTTTGTGTCTTTCTGCCATTCTTGCCAGGATATCTATGTTGTGTTCATCGAAACAGGCCCAGGTTTCACACTGAGTATATAGATACATTTAAAAACATATTAACTATCTGTATTACTGTGTTAGAGTGTCAGTTTGTATCATTTTGGTTGGTGGTGTGCCCCAGGATTTGTAAATGTAAAAAATGTGCCGCGGCTCAAAAAAGGTTGAAAAACACTGAACTAGGGACTAGGCATTCTCAAAAGCTTGTTTGAACAACCAGATCTTCAGGTCCCTACGGAAGGAGGACAGTGTGAGGGCCAGCCTAATCTCTATGGGGAGGGCATTTCAAAGCCAGGAGGCCATCACCAAGAAGGCCCTCTCCCTTGTTCCCATCAATTGTTCTTGTGACAATGGCAGGACCGAGAGGAGGGCCTCCTTGGCAGGTCTTAGAACTGAAATGTCTGATTGCAATCTGAGGAAACCCCATAGTAAGATGATTTACAGGTTTATTGGGTTAATTATAGGGGTTGTAAACACCCCTTTCTAAACTGTCTTGAGAGAGGACCATTATGAAGACGACTCTGTCTGGAGTCCCTAATAAATAACCTAGTCTCTTTCAGCCACAGAGATCCCAGACAGAAGGGGTCAGAGAAAGGCCTCCTGCCAAAACTAATAATGCTGAGCTGACTTTAAGAAAGACCCTGTCAAAAAGATTCTGGGAAGGAGTCAGAGCAAGAGAGAGAGAGAGAGAGAGAGAGAGAGAGAGAGAGAGAGAGAGAGGAAACAAAAGAAAGCAAGCAATGCACAAATAAACCCAGAAAACAAAAAAATATGAAACATTTGGAAAGCCTGGAGAAATAAGACCTTTGGGAAGAACTAAGGGAGACTCATGACTGTTGTTGAGGGAGGTCAACACAATTGAGACTCCAATCTTTCCTCACTAAGAGCCATCAATACTGTGGTTCCTTGCTATGGATACCAAGATGCTTATCTTTCACCACCCCTGACTACTGGTCAAACTGGCTGGATGTGATGGGAATTGTAGTCTAAATAGTTCTAGAGATTACCAGCTGGGGAAATGAAAAGTAGGATGCATATAATCTCAAAGAGCTTTCAACAAGAGGCCACAAGACCCACCCAACTATGACTTGCTCAGGACAACACCTTTGACTCCTCGAACGCTTTCATCAGCGCTGTCTTCGCACAATCCTAAATATACACTGGACCGACTATGTGACTAATGTTGCTGTCCTTGAGCAAGCAGGGATCATCAGCATTAAGGCCATGCTATTGAAAACACAGCTGCGCTGGGCAGGACACGTCTCTAGGATGGAGGACCACCGCCTCCCAAAGATACTACTCTACGGTGCACTTGCCATGAGTCAGTGCAAGAGAGGCACCCCAAAAAAGAGATATGAGGACTCCCTGAAACAACATCTCAGGCTCGGCCAGAGTGATCACCAACATTGGTCCACGCTGGCCTCACATCAGGAGGCATTGGGACGCACTATCCACAATGCTGCGGCCTCTTTCGAGAAGACACGCCGAATGGGTCTCGAAGAGAAACAACAACGCAGAAAGAACCGCAACTTGGAAACAACATCACCCAAGGAGACTTTCTGCTGTGCTTCCGAAGTCTTTCCTAAGAATCTTCGTTCGCGAAGTAATGCCGAGAGAGAGACATTTTTAAGGAATACTGGTTTAAAGGAGCTTCCCAGCTGTACTTTTAATTTTATTCGGAAGGATATCATCTTCATATATATTAGAAAGTAGGTTTCCCAGCTAGCTTTATCTACACACTATGACTCTCAGACACCCCCTGAAAGCTTTATGTATTTTTACTTGTGCCTTGCTTTTCTTCCAACAATAGTCCAGACTCTCAGGAGGGCCAACTATTTCCTATCCTAGGCACTGAAAGCTGCCTTCCTCTCTAAACCAAGGCCAAACAAGACAGATCAGGATCTACTGACAGATCTCTGGGTAATTGGCAACAGTCACAAATGATTTCTGGCTCTAAATTGCTTGATAAAAGCAATGTATTCTTTTTCTCTCCAAATTATGCAATTGAATCAAAACAGGCTGAAAAAAATGTCATAGAAGACTGAATGTAGTTCTTGCAGTGAAAATATATTTCTGGGTAAGGGTATACTATTGTTGTTCCTGTTGTTGTTGTTCCTGCTATTCCTCCATATCCATAGATTTTGAAACCAGTGATTAATTTTTTTAATTGGCCATTTTATATAAGGGACACCCTTTTACTATTCTACTCTTATAATGTGAATTATTCATCCAAAGATGTTATCTATGAGAGGTTCTGGAACCAAACTCTAGCACAGTGGTTCTCAATCTGTGAGTCCCCGGGTGTTTTGACCTACAACTCCCAGAAATCCCAGCCAGTTTGCCAGCTGTTAGGATTTCTGGGAATTGAAGGCCAAAACATCTGGGGACCCACAGGTTGAGAACCACTGCGATATCAAGGACTGTCTGCATATAGACCAGTGGTTGCCAACCTGTGGTCCGTGGACCACCAGTGGTGCACAGAAACTAAAATATGGTCTGTGGCTTCACTGTTACTACACCGATGCAACGAGAGCAACTGGTCTTGCGAAACCCTCTTATAGTGCAGAGACTTATTAAATATGGTTTTCTGTGGGCGAGCAGATGGCGACTACTGGACGGCTTATGTTTTGTATCAGAAACTAGAGCTGATGTGGTCTATCCAATGCAATTTTATGAATCAGCACTCCAAATAGCCAAACAGAATCTAAAGTTGACCAAAAACTGATTCGTATCTTTTGTGATGCTAATGTTGGAGAGTGGTCCCTGGTTCAAAAAAAAAAAAGGTTGGAAAACACTGATATAGACCAACCACATGCCCTGATCTCTATATCTGCTGTTCTTTATAATAAGACACTATTTAAAATCCGAAAGTTCTTGAGAGGAAAAAAGCCAGGAAGAAGTAAGACATTTAGTGTCTTTGCACTATACTACTGAGATTGTGTCCTTCCTATGAGGGATCTGAAATTCTATGCTTAGGAAAGAAAGTCAATAGACACAGGAAAACAGATAAGATTACTAATTGACTCTTCTTAAGATGGGAACTTTTGTTTACATCGTTTTGCTGAATTTGAGGTTGCAATTCAGAATCAAGTAACAGCTGTCCATTCCCAGTTCTGTAAATCATCTTGGATTAATGCATCGTTGAATGCTTTTGTGGCCAGAATCACTGGATTGTTGTAGGTTTTTCGGGCCGTATGGCCATGTTCTAGAAGCATTCTCTCCTGACGTTTCGCCTGCATCTATGGCAGGCTTCTACCTCTGAGGATGCCTGCCATAGATGCAGGCGCAATATCAGGAGAGAATGCTTCTAGAAAACGGACATACAGCCCGAAAAACCTACAACCCATCTTGGATTACTTCCACAAATCATATTGCTTCATTAATCGACAGTAGCCTTCCCACCAAAGCAGCTTCTTTACCAAAAAAAAGACCCTGCCTTTTGCTTACTCCCATTTATGATATGCTATAAATAATCTAAATCCATTTCTCTTCAATATATCTTTTTTTTATCCCTCACCTACCCACATAATTTTCTTCCCCCATTACTTTCAATGGGTAACTTTAATTGGATTTCTACAAGTTGCTGTATTTGCGTTATTTGCTGTTTTGTGAAGGACCTGGATTTCCTGGTGGCAAAACTTGGACACTTTGTAAGCAAAGACACATAAAGAATACAAATCCCTTTGCCCTTGCTGATACAGCGCTTCAATTACAGCCAAACACAAATAGGATTTGACAGATGAAACGGCAGCAGATTTTGCCAGATATTTTTTACAGAACCTCTCACCCACATAGCTTTCTGCAAGACATTCCCCATTCACCCGTTTTCCTCTGCAAGGCATCCTCGGTAGTGGGCGGAAAAGATCTCCCATCATCCTTATCTAACATGAATGATGGGGATTATGGGAGGAACTGTTTGGTTGTCAACTACAAAAGCCTTATTTAAACTGTGAGCCTCTCTGAACTGAGGTCATGACTTATTAGTCACTGCTATAACCCAATGGTTCTTATAAAAACTAATGTGGGGGTCATATTTGCATCATATTTGTGCCCATAGACCAGCATTTCCCAACCAGTGTGCCCTGGCACACTAGTGTGCCGTGAGCGATCATCAGGTGTGCCGTGGGAAATTGGAACCTCCAATACCCTTTCTTCCCCCTCCTGCCGAACACTTTTTCTTCTCTACTTGGGCTCCCTTCTTCCCAGCCTCACTCTGCTCGCTTTGCCTCGCGTTGCTCTCAGGCGAGTCTGCGCAGTAGCGCCCGCATGGGTCGCGTCTTCCTCCCTCCCCTCCTGAACACGCTCACGCTGCCCACTCGGATCAAAATGGCAGCAGAAGCGGCAGTGTAGAAGAAAAAGTAAATGTTTAGCAGGAGGGGGAAGAAAGGGCGCGAAGGGGGAGGAAGAGGTCTGTCGAAAGCTGGCATGGGCAAACTTGGACCTTCCAGGTGTTTTGGACTCCAACTCCCACCATTCCTAGCAGTCTCAGGCTCTTTTCCTTTTCCTCCCTCAGCCATTTAAGCAGGAAAGGGCATCAGGCTGTTAGGAATGGTGGGAGTTGAAGTCCAAAGCACCCAGAGGGCCGAAGTTTTCCCATGCCTGTTTTAGGGACCTTAAAGTGGTGAGCCTCTTTCCAACATTGTGATTCTGGATAGAAAACAAACAACAACATAACATAACATTGTTTGAGTCCACAGTGCTTTCTGGGTGTAGGTGAACTCCAACTCCAACACTCAAGGTCAATTCCCAAGCAATCCCTTTCAGTACTTTCTGTTGGTAATGAGAGTTCAATATGCCAAGTTTGGTTCAATTCCATTGTTGCAAGAGTTCAGGATGCTCTTTGATTGTGTGTTGACTATAAATCCCAGAAACTGCAACTCCCAAATGTCAAGGTCTATTTTCCCAAACTCCATCTGTGTTCATATTTGGGCATATTGAGTATTCATGCCAAGTTTGGTCCTGATCCAACATTGTTTGAGTCCACAGTGCTCTCTGGATATAGGTGAACTACAACTCCAAAACTCAAGGTCAATGCCCACAAAACTCTTATAGCATTTTCTCTTGGTTATGGGAGTTCTGTGTTGGAAGTGTGTGTCTTTCTGCCATTCCTGCCAGGATATCTATGTTGTGTTCATCGAAACAAGCCCAGGTTTCACACTGAGTGTATAAATACATTTAAAAACATATTAACTATATGTATGACTGTGTTAGAGTGTCAGTTTGTGTCATTTTGGTTGGTGGTGTGCCCCAGGATTTTGCAAATGTAAAAAGTGTGCCGCGGCTCAAAAAAGGTTGTGAAACACTGATCTATGTTGTGTTCATCGAAACAGGTCCAGGTTTCACACTGAGTGTATAAATACATTTAAAAACATATTAACTATATATATGACTGTGTTAGAGTGTCATTTTGTGTCATTTTGGTTGGTGGTGTGCCCCAGGATTTTGTAAATGTAAAAAATGTGCCGCGGCTCAAAAAAGTTTGAAAAACACTGCCATAGACTACAACTGTCCTTTTTTTCTTGAAAAACGTGCTGTGGACTGAGCGCCAATAGCTTGCGGACTGTTAACAATCCATGGATTGTGACTTTGAGAAGCAGTGCTGTAACTTATTGCCATGGAATCAGAGGACAGGTCTTGTCCTGGATTGGAACCTGGCTAAACTGTAGGAAACAAAGGGTGGTAATAAACGGACATTTCTCTGGGTGGAAAGAAGTGAGAAGTGGCGTACCCCAAGGTTCAGTTTTGGGTCCGTTACTTTTTAATTTATTCATTAATGACCTGGATGTAGGAGTAAATTCTGAGGTAGCAAAGTTTGCAGACGACACTAAATTGTTCAGGGTAGTTAAAAATGAAACTGATTGTAAAGAGCTCCAGAAAGATCTCTCGAAATTGAGTGAATGGGCAACAAAGTGGCAAATGCATTTTAACCTAAACAAGTGTAAAGTCATGCACATCGGGGCAAAGAACCCCAACTACACCTACCAATTGATGGGGTCAAAGCTTTCGAGACAAACCAGGAAAGGGATCTTGGGGTCTTGGTGGACAGCTCAATGAAGATGTCAACCCAGTGCGCTGCAGCAGTAAAAAGCAAATTCTATGCTTGGCATGATCAGGAAGGAATCGAAAATAGGTCGTCAAATGTTGTATTGCCTCTCTACAAATCTATGGTGAGGCCACATCTGGAGTACTGTGTACAATTCTGGTCACCGCACCTCAAGAAGGATATAACGGAACTGGAAAAGGTACAGAAAAGGGCAACAAGAATGATCCAAGGGATGGAGCAGCTCCCTTCACGAATCAGGTTGCAACGCCTTGGTCTTTTCAGCCTTGAAAGACGGCGTTTAAGAGGTGACTTGATCGAAGTGTATAAAATCATGCATGGGATAGAAAGGGTGAATAGAGAAAAATATTTTCTCTGTCACCCAACACTAGGACTAGGGGGCACTCCTAAAGCTCCAAGGTAGGAAAATTAGGACTAATAAAGGGAAATATTTCTTCACCCAGAGGGTCATTGGGTTATGGAACTCACTTCCAGAGGAGGTTGTGACAGCGGTCAGCCTGGACAGCTTCAAGGCAGGATTAGACAGATTCATGGATACCAAGGGAATCAGTAGCTACTGAAATGGACATCCAAGTGCCACCTCTGTGTTGACGGAGGCAGGCAGGATTTCCCCGGGTACTGGTTGTGGGGGGTCGGGAGCAGGTGAGGGTTTTGCCCTCCTTTCTGCTAGAGATCCCTGTGTACAACTAGTGGGCCACTGTGTGACACAGAATGCTGGACTAGATGGGCTGAGGCCCGATTCAGCATGGCTCTTCTTATGTTCTCATGTTCTTATTCCTGATCATCAGCCAATAAGTTTCCAGTCCCAATTCAAGGTGCAGGTTATGACCTACAAAGCCCTGAATGGTTCAGGCCCCACTTATCTTCGTGACCACATCTCCCTCTATGAACCAGCGCAGGCTCTAAGATCCGCCAGGGGTGGTCCTCCTCTCGCTCCCACCACCATCATATGCACGGCTGGTGGGGACGAGGGAAAGGACCTTCTTGGTGGTGGCCCTCCAACTTTCAATCGAGATTAGGCAACCCTTTACTTTGTCCTTCTTTCATAGGGATCTGCAAACCTGGATGTTCCAACAAGCATTTGAGAATGACTAGTCCCTACTTATAAATGCCCAGTCCCTAGTTTGCCAGATAATACTCTGTTCTCTGCACTTCTTCCAATCTCACGGCCCTATGCTACACTGTTTTGTACTATCCCATGCCTAGTACTTTTCATAGCCTGATCATGCCCATCTTAGTATTTCAGGTTGTTGGTTTTTTGTCGTGTATTGTTTGAAAGAGTCTTAATGTTGTTTTGTACCATTATATTTTACTTAATTGTGTCTTTATCTGATTGTTATGCAGTGCTATGTTTTATTTTAATCGTGTTTTTTGTTTTAATTGTTTGAGTTTATTTAATCTTTTGTGGAAATTTTGTCCCATGTGTAAGCTGCCCCGAGACCCTTCGGAGAGATGGAGGTAGGGTATAAAAATGAAGTTGTTGTTGTTGTTGTTATCATCATTCAAGACAAAAGGCTACACAAAACACAAGACAAAGAAGGAGTACAGAGTTAGGTAGTTCTCAACTTGCAGTAGTTCTCAACTTGTGGGTTCCCCGATGTTTTGGCCTACAACTCCCAGAAATCCTAACAGCTGGTAAACTGGCTGGGATTCATGGGAGTTGTAGGCCAAAACACCTGGGGATCCACAGGTTGAGAACCACTGAGATTGGGGGGGGGGGGACTGCAATGTTCATTTGACCTATACTATATCAGTTAATTGTTCAAAATGGATGTTGAAAACAGCCTACATGAGTGTTGTGGCCTACATGACTGTTACTCAAAATTCATTTTATATTCAAAAATATGAACTCTGTATTCTAAGATTCTGCATAAACTGATTCCATCATCCACAGCTTGAAAATACTTTCAGAAACTGGGCTCGTAATCCTATAGAGCAGGGCTGTCCAACATCTACCAGCCCAAGGGCCGGAATTCAGGTCACAGATGACCTGAGGGGCCGCAGTGGCGGCGGGGGCGGTCGCGGGGCGAGGCAGGGTGGGAGCGGCGAGGCCCCGATCCCCGGGCTCTTCTCCCCGGAGGGCGCCGCCTCTCTTCCTGCTTCTCTCCGTGATCACGGAGAGAAGCAAGAAGGGAGGCGCAGAGCCCGGGGATGGGCGCCTCTCTTCCTGCTTCTCTCCGTGATCACGGAGAGAAGCAAGAAGGGAGGCGCAGAGCCGGGGGATCAGCGCCTGTCACGATGCACGGACTTGACCGGCCCCTTAATCACACACACAGAGACGGACTGAAGGCTAACTACTTTATTGAATATAAAAACAGTTCAAAAGGTATATTGTCCATAAAAATAGCAAAAGCAAATCCAAAGGCAAAAGGCAAACAATTGTCCAAAACAACTTGGTAAAGTATCCCAAAGACTTGGCAAGGCTCTGCACAGCAATGCGGATTCAGGAACAAGGCAAGTACAAGATGCAAACAAGACTTGGTAAGCCACTAGCCAACCTAGCTCCGTGGACCAGCTTCGCTTCACGTCTGCTCAGAAGAGACGTGGGAGGCTGAGGATTCGTTCCCACGGATCCTATACTTAATCTTTCTGCCGAGGTCCCCGACGCTCTAGGCTTCGCGTCTCCAATCTATGCTGACGGACCTCGGCCTGTCTAGGCTATGGTACCAGCCCCTCCTGCTAGTCTCGATGTCCCGTCTCCTATCGAAAGCACGGCCTTGCCTCCCAACATCTGCTGCCCTATCTCCTTGAGAGCTCTCCTCCCTAGATTCTTCCCAGCCGCTCTCTTCCATGTTTTCACTCAAAGGATCCTGTGAACCTCTCCCCCCTGACCGTTCATAAGTTTCACTATCACTGCTTTCCATTTGCACCTGGTTATCTGTCTCGTCGTAAGGGTCAGGCCAACCTTCATCCCAAGCCAAGCTTTCTGTGGGAGAAGGAGGCCCAGTGATGGGAAACTCTCCTTCTGCTAACCCTTCTAAATCCTCTTCGGAATCAATCTCCGCTGCTGCAGGCCCCAATGCCAATGGGACCCCCGGTCCTGTCCCCTGCCCCCCAGGCACAAACGAGAACTGCTGTGCTACAGTGCCTCTCTTCCTGCCCATCTCCGCCGCGGCTGCGTCATCTCCGCCTCTCAAAGACGGAGTGCGCCGATTGGCGGGGGGGAGGGAGGGAGTAGGAGGGAGCCTGCTCCTCCTCCCTGCCCCGCCCCTCCCCACCGCAAAAAAATAAATAATAATAAAAATAAAAATATATATTTTTAAATTTTAAACAGCTGATTTCTTTTTTAAAAGGGTAGGGGGCCATAGAGAAGGGACTGGGGGGCCGTATACGGTCCGCGGGCCGCCAGTTGGGCAGCCCTGCAATAGAGTTCTATCCACTAAATTTCCAACTCGTGCTTTAATCAGATACTTGGAATAATCTTCATAAATAATCCCATTGGTGTGTGTGTATATTTGCCTTCAAGTTGCCAGCTGACTTATGGTGACCCCATGAATTTCACAGGGTTTTCTTAGGCAAGGAATACACAAGAGGTGGATTAGCCAGTTCCTTCCGCTGAAATATCGCCTGCAGCACCTGCTACTCATTGGCGGTCTCCCATCCAAGTATTGACAGCTTCCAAGAACAGATGGGATCCCGTGCCTTTAAGGTATTTAGATGCTTCGCAAGTATTATGTCATCCACATGATGAAGATAACGATTTACTCAAATGTCCAGCTTTCATCTTAAACATGCTGAAGAATTAATGACCTTCCCACCTTCCATCTTGGCATATTCTAGAATAAATCTGTAAGTTCTTAATTAACCCAAATAATAAATTTAACCAAAAGGGGAAAACATGGTCCAATGAACGTTTGCTATTATTTGAAGTGGCTTGGAATAATATGGTAGCTTCCCGCGCCAGGCCTCGCCTCCCCTGCAGGCCTCTCCATCGCCGCACCGATCTGGGCGGAAGGCATGAGCAGGAGTGCGCCTTCCGCCTGCGCTTCTTCCGCCCGTGCGGCGCTTCTTCCGCCCGCAAGGCATTGCGGGAAGGAGGGAGCGCGAGGCGGGGCCTTTGGAGGGAGCGCCCTGCCTCTCTCTCCTCCAGGGGCAGCTGCGCAGCCTCCGCTGCCCCTTCCTCCTTCCTGCAGTGCCCCACGAGGGCGGAGGCAGCAGAAGCGCGGCGACGTGAGCGCACAGGAGCACACGCATGGAAAGTGAGGCCCGAAGATCAACTGGATGAGGGCCGAAGATAGACCAGTCAATCGCGAGCCACCTAATGAGCACCCCTGGTGTAGATGCACCCTAGAACACAGAGCAATGGATTCAAACTAGTGTCACTGTTGTATATATTTCTTGCTTTTACTGTTTTATTCCATGTTATGTAAGTCGCCCAGAGCACCTCAGTGGAGGGCGACTAATCAAATAATAAACGATGATGATGAAACTAAAGGGAAAAATATTCCCTCTACATATTAGGAAGAACTTCCTAATGGTAAGAGCTGCTCAACAGCAGAATACTCTGCCTTGTTGAAGCTCCATCCTTAGAGAGTTTTAAACAGAAACTGGACAGTCATCTGTCAGGAAAACTTTGATTCCTTCATGGCAACGGATTGGACAGGATGGCCTTTGTGGTCTCATCCAACTCTACATCTCCACGCTGCTCAGTTTAACATAAGGTCTATCATTAAGCAGATTATTCAAATGAGGCAGCACTTGTGCTTGTGTGTAGTTGTACCTTCGGTTCCTGTGAGCCGCCGCGAGCCTCAGGGAGTCGGCGGCATAGAAACCCGAATAATAATTATTATTATTATTATTATGTAATGTCGGGATTTATTTTTGAAAAGAGATAATACCCATGAAGTCTCGAATATTATATATATATACGAAATAGCATGCGCGCATATATATATATATATATATATATATATATATATATGCGCATGCTATTTCGTATTAGCAATTAACCAATTCCGAATGTAGTGAATTGCATTTTAATATGTGTAAGCTTTGGCTTGCCTGTCATTGAGAATTAACAATCAAGCAACTTTTTAAAAAAATACAGCTTTCTGGCCAGGTTTCTTCTAAATATATTCCTTGGAAAGATTCATGTACACCGTCGCATTCTGTCAAAACACTACAATGCTGGCTGGCTACCCACCCTCTGGCAAATTCATAGATGTCAGTATGGAAACATCAACAGCTCCGTGAGATCTGACCAAGGCTAGAGGAGATTTCAAAGAGCTAGGAGAAAATGTTTATGGCAGCATTGGAAAAATCCCAGAAGCTTCGTTGCCTGGTGCCTAGGAGTCTGTTGGTAACACCTAGGGATCCTACGATACCGAGAATTTTATTTATTTACTTGTTTATTTCACCTAAGCCCAAGTAACATTTGAAAGAGAAGATCCAGCACTGGTTGTAAGAAGGTTAAATTCAACATCTAGGCATTTAAAGTGGGGTTTTAAAGGACTTCTGGATGAAGTCATTCATGGGAATCACAGACTCAGATTTGATGTTAGATGAAAATACAGATAAATTGTTTATATATTTGACAACAGCAGCAAGAATTGTCTTTGCTAGATTTTGGAAAGTTGAAGGTACGCCTGAAATGAAAGAATGGAAAGTTAAAGTAAGGGAAATTAAAGATATGGACAAATTAACTTTTTTTAAAAGAGATACTCGGGCAACCTGATTAAAGAAACAAATTGGGAGCTCTTCCAAAAATATGAAGAATTATAGAGAAAATACAAACTAAATAGGAGACGGTCATTGTTAACTAAGAAATACAAGTAAAGCAAGCTGGAAATGGAAATCAGACTTTTTATCTTTTTATTTTTACTTTTTTTAAGGGGTTGGCCTTTTCCTTCCTCTTTATTTTATATTTTATTTTTTCTTCTTTTTATTTTATTTTTTTATCTCCATTTTTGTTATTACTATCTCTATATTTCCAACTTTTCTATTATCTTGAGTGTTCCCCCTCTTTCCATGTATTACATAATATTTAAATAATAAAAACTATTTGGGGAAAAAAGAAATATTGGAGGGGGATACAAGAGAAAATTCAAAAAAATATTGGACATAAAAATACAGACAAAACAAGAATACTTTTTTAAAGAATAACTGATATGGAAATGGACAAAAATAAAGATAAATTATTCAACTATTGATTGATTGATTGATTTTATTATTTATGAGTCGCCCTCCACGTCAGTGCTCCGGGCGACTTACACATAAAACACATAAAAGAGTTCAATAGTTAAAAGCTAAAAGAATAGGAAAATTAATTAAAATAGTTCCAGTAACTCAGGCTAAGTCTGGGGGTGTCCTTAGCCGTAAGCCTTTCGGAAGAGCCAGGTCTTCAGTGCGGTCAGGAACTGGGGCATGTCCCGGATGGCTCTCTGATCCGCCGGCATCAAGTTCCAAAAAACAGGGGCCGCGATGGAAAAGGCTCTCCGTCTCGTGGTGTCGAGGCGGGCCTCACTCACACCTGGGATGCGGAGAAGGCCCCTGTTTCCTGAACGCGGCGACCTTAAATGAGCTGGTTCGGACAAGCGGTCTTTTAAATAAGCTGGGCCGGCGCCATGGAGGGCCTTAAAGGTAAGCGACAAGATCTTGTGGATGGCTCTGAGCTCGACTGGCAGCCAGTGCAGGCGCTGTAGAGATGGCGCGATATGGCATCTCAGTGGTGTCCCGGTGAGGAGTCTGGCGGCTGCATTCTGCACTAGCTGGATTTTTACGAGTGGTTGACTGCGGCAACCCCACGTACAAGGCATTACAGTAGTCCAGCCGTGATGTCACTGTGGCATGGACCACCGTAGCCAGCGCATCTGATGGAAGGTAAGGTGCCAGTTGACGTGCCTGGCGTAGGTGGAAAAAGCTCCTTTACTTGTCGCAGCAACCTGGGCCTCCAGCGAGAGTCTCGAGTCTAGTATCACACCGAGGCTCTTCACCGACGGGGCGGGATCAGCGGCTCTCCCTCAAAGAGAGGCGGCAGAATGGGTGGCTCTGGGCGTCCCGGCCATAGAATCTCAGTCTTTGATGGATTGATCTTGAGTTTGTATGAGCGGAGCCATCTGGTCACTGCCTCTAGTCCTTGTCTGAAATTCTCAGGCACCGATGTTACGCCTGGCTCAAGCTTCAGCAGAAGCTGGGTGTCATCTGCATATTGGTAGCACCCAAATCCAAAACTTCTGGCTATGCTTGCCAAGGGTTGGACGTAGATGTTAAAAAGCGTTGGTGACAAAATGGCGCCTTGGGGGACTCCACAGTCCAGGGTGGATTTCTTGGACACTTGGCCTCGCCACTCAACACGCTGCGAGCGGCCTCGCAGGAAGGAATCAAACCAGGCCAAAGCTGTGCCTTGAATCCCAATGGCTGATAGTCGCCGCAACAGCAAGTCATGGTCCACCGTGTCGAACGCCGCGGTGAGGTCAAGCAGCACCAGGATAGCCGAACCTCCCTTCTCCAATTGGCGGCGGATGTCGTCCGTAATGGCCACCAGGACGGTCTCGGTCCCGTGTCCCATTACAACTATTTTGTAATGGCTGCCAGAATAATCTACGCAAGGAAACTGATTAATAAAAATACATCTTAAACTGATCAGGGGATGATAAAAATTATGGAAATCATGAATATGGAGAGATTAACTCAGCTATCAGAGAAAGCTCAAGGCTCGCCAAAGGAGGCCACGGACTGGCTATCTTTGAGAGAATATATGAAACGAGAAAAGATGAGAATCCTAATATGAAAGATTTGTTTTACAGGAATGTAGAGTGACAAGGGAAGCAGCAAATAAAATAGTGAACTAAGGAGAATAATTGACCACGATGAAGGTTAGAAGTAAAATAAAGCTCCCCCCACCTCATTTCTACATCCCCTTCCCCTTCTTTCCTTTTGTTGATAGCTCTTGTTCTTCCTGATTCCCTCTTTTATCTCACCTTGCTATTTTATAATATTGCATTTTTTTATTTTGATGAATAAAAATTATCTTTGAAGAAAGACGGGGAAGAAAATTGTGTTGTCATGGAAATTAGATTTTGTGATAAAGCTTCGGTGAAGACACATTTTCCCCATAATTCTCCAAGGAATGAATTTCCCTTCCTAGGGTTAGATTTCCTCTCACCTCCTGTGGTCTCACGCCCAGCCCCAAGGTTTGTACATAGGAGTCGGATGTAAGTCAGATGTTTGTAACTCGAAGACTGCCTGTATACAGATATGGATGAAAACACTGCACTCTTAAGGCTTTCATAAAAAGTCAAGTTTTAAGTTGGTGCCAGAACTAAACCAATACTGGTGCCAACTGGACCCCAAGAGGAGGGTGTTGCATAACTAGGTTGCCACAACAAAAAAAGGTCCTCTTCTATGCCCTCACTCCACATTCCTCCCATTGTGGGTTGAGAGATGAGGCCACTTCTAGCAGACAAACAAAAGGGAAAGGACTTGTATAGGTATCTATTTTTAAGCCTCTTAGGCTTCATATATGTCCAGGATGATTTAAATCAGGGGTGCCCGCATTTTTTCAGCATGCGAGCTACTTATATTAAAACCAAGTCAGAAAGATCTACCTACCTCCTCAAGGCTGGAGAAGGGAGGGGGCGGGGCTTGGCCAGAGGGGGCGGAGCCAGGCCACACCAAGCCCTGCCCCCTCACCTCTGGCTTTAGAGCTCCCAGCAGCTTTTCCAGGCTTGAGGATGGCAATGCCAAGCCAGTGGTGACATAGCTAGCACAAGGCTGGCTTGGCACTGCCATCATCAAGCCTGGAGAAGCTGCTGGTAGAGCGGAAGCCACAGGGGGCGGAGCCAGGCCACGCCAAGCCCCGCCAGCTTTGGAGCTCCCAGCAGCTTCTCCAGGCTTGAGGATGGCAATGCCAAGCCAGTGGTGGCATAGCTAGCACAAGGTTGGCTTGGCCGTGCCCTCCACAAACCTGGAGCAGCTGCTGGGAGTGCCGATGCCGGGGAGGGGGCGGGGCGGGGCTTGGCACGGCCTGGCTCCACCCCCTCTGAGAAGCACCCCATCCGGCTGGGATTGACCTCCTTCGGTCCCGGGATCGACTGGTCGATCGTGATAGACTTCATGGGCAGCCCTGGTTTAAATCATGTTCATACAATGAATACCAAGACATGAAGTCAACAAACAAGACTGAAGTGCAGAGCTCCTTCCCATTCATGCTCCCCAGCAAATGATATCGAGCCACACACTTCATCTGATCCATAAAATAACCACAATAAAACTGCCATTAACAGTCTTATCTTGCATTAAATTCTCCAATTGTCCCTCACAGCCAACTGGGATGGCCTGCTACGTGTCAGGATAGAAAACTTCATAATTTGATGACGCCATAGGAAGGGAACTTGCAGAAGCTACAAGAGGGAGAAGTGGGAGAGGAGACTTCCCCATAAAGTTCTTCATGTGACGCAGCTGGCTAAGTGTCAGCTGCATAAGATCTCTTGAGTCATGAGTTCGAGGCCTGCCCGGGTCGAGGTGGGTGCACGACCTTTAAGTGTAGCCTGCTGTTGACCTTTGCAGCCCGAAAGACAGTTGCATCTGTCAAGTAGGAGATAAAGGTACCACTTTAAGTGGGGAGGCAAATTTTGACTGAATTATGAGACCATTAAAGAACTCCAGGAACCTGAGGAATGCAGAAGGAACAACGAGACGCTGGAGACACTGAGAGATGAAGAGTGCGTCAGCTCCTCCTGGTGGCCAGAGTTTGCCTCTGTTCGTCTATATGTGGTATGTTGAAACAGCAGGGATTGTCTGCTAATGTGTGTACTGTAATCCGCTCTGAGTCCCCTTCGGGGTGAGAAGAACAGAATATAAATAAATAAAGTAAGTTCATCTTTCATGTCCGGCTTGCCCCCAAAATCAGGAAGACAGGTAGATTTGAAAAACTATCCATTTATTTATTTCTTGATGTATGTAATTTCTCCCAATATGGGGACTAAGGTGTCTTACTGTGTTACTACTATATTTGGTTGGTGACTGGAGACAACGCAGGGATTGCCTTGTCCTTCTTCATAGGAGAGATGAATGATTAGTTTCTCCAATCTCACTGGGAGGGTTCACTTTTATGAAAGAATGAGACATTTGACTCATGACTTTTAGAAAAAATTGATAGAAGAGAAAATGCATGCTCCATTATTTTTTGGCATCCAGCTAAAATGATATTTATTTATATATACAGACCACATGCCTAACAAACTATCTTCTCACACAGAATTTTAATCCAACTTTTTTCTCAAATGCAGTATTTCAAAATCCAGCCTTACATCTGATATTCATGGCTTAGAAGGAAGAATTTTTACCTGGTTTACAGGGAGGCCAACTGCTGTCCGTTTCATTAAGTTCTTCTGTCTCCAGTTGTCTGTATTTTGCAACATATTCAATGCCAGTACTCTTCCTTTTAGGAATCCTAGGAATAGGAGACAAATTTTTATTCCATAAACTAAAAAGACATAAACAAGAACAGAGCATACCTTCTTGAGGACCTACTAAAAATAATTCTAAATACAGTCATCCCTCTCCATTTGCTGTGATTAGGGTGGAGAGCTCCTGGGAAAGTAATGTCATGGATAAATTTGATGTGTGGTTTGAATGGAATTGATGAAAGGTATATGAATGGCTCCCCCTTGGGCTGAAGATACCATCCTAAGGAATAAGGTCTGGAAAGTAACTACAAATCATGGACTGTAATTAAAAGTTGCTGATGAGAACTGTGACAATGATTAACTGTTGCTGACTCGAACTCGTGGTGGAAAAACAACTTGTTTACATTAATCAGAGACAATGGATCTTTTAAATTAAGGATGTTAAGAAGGAAGTCAACACACAGCTGCTTGCTTTACCAATACCAATTACGAAGAGTCAACATCTGCCAGGAAACCGAGACGGAACCAGGATGTTTCAAGACGGAAGATGTCTATCAGTAATTTACAACCTTGGGATGACATCAACAGAAATATTGCTATAGAAGTCAGGGCTGTCCAACTGGTGGCCCAGGGACCGTATACGGCCCCCCAGCCCCTTTCCTACGGCCCCCTACCCTTTAAAAAAAGAAATCGGCTGTTTAAAGTAAAAAAAAATTTTTTAATTATTTTTATTATTATTTTTTAATATATTTTTTCACGGCGGGGCGGGGCAGGGAGGAGGAGCAGGCTCCCTCCTCCTCCTACTCCCTCCCCCCGCCAATCGGCGCTCCATCTTTGTGAGGCGGAGATGGCGTAGGCGCTGCGGAGATGGCGCAGGCACCGCGCAGATGGCACAGGCGCTGCGCAGATGGCGCAGGCGCCGCGCAGATGGCACAGGCGCCTCGCCCGCCCGCCGCCGCCCGCCCGCCCCGCCTCGCCCGCCCGCTGCCTGGATCCAGCGCGTTTGGAAAGGTAGGCCAAGCAGGGGGCTTAAGGGGAAGATGGGGGTGGGAATATAGGGTGCAGTTTAATAACAGTAATAAATGTATTTAATTTGTAAATAAGGGGAATATGGGGGTGGGAATATATGGAGCAGAAATATGATGATGAAATAATAATAATAAATGTATTTAGTTTGGAAATAAGGGGAAGATGGGGGTGGGAATATAATGTATTTAATTTGGAACTGAGGGCTGTTTTGCTGGGGTGGGCTCCTTTCTTGCTTTAATTCTTGCTTTTATGTTATTTATTTATATTTATTTCCCTCCCATATATATTCCCTTCCTCAATCCATCTCTCTTCTGATATTTATTTATATTTATATTTATTTCATTCAGTTCCATTTTTTTAATTTTTTTTATAATTAATAATGCAACTAGTAATTGTAAGTAAATTGGAGCCCGGGGAGGGGGCGGAGCCAGTGGAGGGGGAGGGGCCAGAGCGGGGTGGAGCTGGGGAGGGGCGGAGCCAGGGGAGGGGAGGGGCGGGGCGGTGGGTAGACCCAAAGGCCCCCCAGGTGATCAGTGACCGGAATTCAGGCCCCCGGTCCAGTAGAAGTTGGAGAGCCCTGATATAAGTGATCATATTACAAGCCAAAAATTGTGACAGAGACGCTGATCTATGGAGGCCCAGATCGCTAATGTTAGTAAGCAGGCCTTTTTCCATCTCCGGCAGGCGAGACAGCTGGCACCTTACCTTTCAGAGGAAGCCTTGGCTACAATCATCCATGCGGTGGTCACATCTAGACTGGATTATTGTAACGCCTTGTATGTTGGCCTTCCCCTGTCGACTACTCGGAGGATCCGCACTATTCAGAATGCGGCTGCCAGGCTACTTGCAAAAACACCTTTGAGATGCCACATAACTCCAACTCTGTTACATTTGCACTGGCTTCCAACGGAATTCCGGGCCCTGTTTAAGCTGTTGGTTCTGACCTTTAAGGCGCTTTATGGTCAGGGGCCAGCATATCTCAGAGACCGCCTCTCCCCTCTTTGCCGCCAGTGGTCGCCACGACTCCTCCAACTAAACTTACTGTCTGTTCCAGGCCCCAGGGAAGTACGTCTCGAGAGCACAAGACGTAGGGCCTTCTCCATCTCTGCCCCTGTCTTGTGGAACTCCTTGCCTCCCCACTTGAGGGCCATGCGTGACCTGCGACCCTTTGCTCAGGCACTCAAGGCCTGGCTTTTTAGCAGTTTTTTTAATGTTTAATGCAGTCTATTCGGTATTGTGTAATGTTTTTATCCAATTTGTTTTATGTAAATCCCCTGGAGCATTTTAATGGAGGGCGATTAACAAGTGAGAAAGTGATGATGATCACCCACCATGCTCCATGGAGATGGTGTATGGAGAATGTCAGATCTGCTATGAGAAAGCAGGATTTTGGACACTTAATTCCTTTTCTCAAGGGAAGAAGAAGGAGTAAGTTTTGTGCAAGGAATCAGGTTCTGCAGTATGGAAAACAGAGATCTGATATTTGGCATTGTTCTTAGGGAAATGATGTGTTTTGGTGTTTTGAAGAGACGTTCTTCACAGAGAAAGAATGGTGGAATGGTGATGTATGCATGAGGATAAATATTTGTAGTGCAAATGCTGAGTGAAAATGTAATTCCCCTTTCTTTGCTTGTTAGCCAATGTAACTGTAGGTTTGTGAATCCAATGTAGTTGCATAGAATCTGTATGTGTAAACATTGTTCTGTAAAAGTTCTGATCCCCTTTCCCTTACTGGAAAATTGCAATAAAAAGAACCTATGCTTTAAAGTTATTGAAAAGTTATTCATTGTATTTTGGCAACCCTAAATCTAAAGTTTAGGGCAGAGGTCAGGTAAATTACTTTGGTGGGCCTTTGTTTGGGGACCCCTGCTGTATAAGGGATGTTCCAACTGTACTATTGTGTTTTGAGACTTAGCTTTGGGGGGAAAGACAATACCTGCATGAAGTAATCTATCTATCTATCTTTTATTTATGTATATAATAAAAGTCAGTGTTTGCCGAGTGGTTCCCCTTCTCGCGGTGGGTCTTGTTGTAGGTAATATGTGCCAGCCCTCGTTTTGATTGGCTGCCACTATGAGATTATTTGCATAAATGGCTCTGATTGGCCAGCCTCAGAACTCTTTGGGGAAAGACAACATTCTACTATCTTTTATTTATGTATATAATAAAAGTCCCAGACAGAGGGGATTGAGATTGCAACTGAAATGGTATTTGCATAAAGGACTCCAATTGGCCAACCACATTCCAACATTCTAAAGTGACTCAGACGGAAAAGGAAAGGCCTCAGGCAGTCAGCCACTGCGGCCCACAGCAATGATGGATCAGGACCAAACTTGGCAAACAGGGGTCCAATGGCCCACTTCACAACCTGGTGTGGTTTAGGGCAGGATGGGCCACGAATGATGGGATTTGCTGTACCATCACATCATTCACTTCCCAAACAACACTGTAGCCCCTATAAATCACAGACCAGGCCCAAAATTGACAGCAAGGCATCCTCAACTTGATTTTCCTGACTAGGCCCCCAACAATGACAGAACAAGACCATACTTGGCACACAGACCCCCCCCCCAATATAAACCCTACATCCTGGTGCAGTTTGAGGGAGATGGACCATGGATGATAGGACTTGCAGTACTTTAAATCACTTCTTTAGAGCACTGTGGCTCACACCAATGACGAATCAGGACCAAACTTGGCACACAGAGGCCCAATGGCCCACTTTACAAACCTGTTGCGGTTTACGGCAGGATGGCTCACAAATGATGGGATTTGCAGTACCATCACCCAATTCATTTCCCACAGAACATTGCAGCCCCTACAAATCAGAGACCAGGCCCAAACTTGGCACACAGAATACCCATGACCTACTCTACATCCTGGTGCAGTTTTGAGTGGGACTGACTACGGATGATGGGAGTTGAAGTACCTTCACTCACTTTCTGAGACCGCTGCCACCCTCATCCAATGACTGCTCAAGACCACACTTGGCACACAGAGCCCCCATGACGCACTATACATCCTAGTGCAGTTTGGAGAACGGGGGACCATGGATGATGGGACTTCCAGTACCTTCCCTCACTTCCAGAGACCACTGCAACCCTCATCCAGAGAATGATCAAGACCAAATGTGTCACACACAGCCCTCATGACACACTCTACATTCTGATGCTGTTTGGAGGTGGATGGACCATGGCCAATGGGACTTGCAGTACCTTCACTAAGTTCCTGAGACCACTGCAAGCCACATAAACATCTAATAGGAACCAACCTTGGCACACAATGCCTTCCTCAAATAACCCGGGCACCGCCGGGTCCTCAGCTAGTACCTTATAATGCAGATTGCAACATACGGTAACTTATAATTGCATACAAATCTAACAAATGTCTATTTTTCATTCCCGGTTTTTAGTAACAAATCGGTAGGACAAGACAGGTAAATGACGGTGGGACTTGATACAATGCTGCCTTTTTTTCAGCAGAAGGCTTGTGTGGAGTACAATGTATAGTTCTGTCCTTCAAAAAATGACAGTGGAAGCTTTTAGAAATAAGGAAAACAGGAGGTGTTGCTATTTAAACAAGGAGAGCCATACCTTCTGTGGCTGGTTTAGGTTGAGATGAATTTTAATTGCGATTCCTGGTCTTTGCTTCCAGAAAACATTGATGTAGGGATGCGAAATTGGGTATTAAAGTGGAAAAATAAGGGACTCAAAAATATTCAGGCTTGTGGAAGGAGGGCTGCTGTCACAAGCACTTCCGTTCAGAGCGCAATTTGCGGTAGCTTATTTTTTCCACTCAAGTTCCCATACTTCGCATGCCTTACTTAACACTCTGTCGCTTTATGTTACCAAGCGAATTATAGGTTGAAACCAGCATCTTATATGTTCACAATGCCATGCAAGAATGCTTAGTCTAGCACCATTTTTAAATCGAAGTGTATGAGTGTTAGTAGATTTGTTGTGGGCTCTTTTCCATATCATTTTAGGAGAGGAAGCAGTGGGGGAAACCCATGCTGCGAAAGTTATCCTGTGAAATATAGCGATGTCATGTTGTCAAAAGTGTGTGCCCTCTACATTTACTGGTAATTTTCTGTGGATTTGATTAATATCTTTCTAGAAATTTCTAGGTCCACCAGAGTGATTCTGTGGACCCTGATCCCAGAATTGTATTGGATGACCTATAGATTCCTTGAAAAGTGATCTCTCAAGTCTTTTTATTCACAATTTCCCCATTTTTGCATAAATCCAATGCACTACATCAGTGTTTCCCAACCTTTTTTGTGCCGCGGCACACTTTTAACATTAAAAAAATCCGGGGGCACACCACCAACCAAAATGACTAACACAGTAAAGAACGGCTGGGGGATGGTGGCCTGCTGGGAGTGCCAAAACCGGGGAGGGGGCGGAGCCAGGCTGTGACATGCCCCGCCCCCTACCCCCGGCTTCATCTCTCCCAGCAGCTGCTCCAGCCTTGAGGGGGCACTGCCAAGCCAGCAGTGCCAGAGCCAGCACAATGCTGGCTTGGCACTGTCCCCTCAAGGCTGGAGCAGCTGCTGGGAGTGCCGAAGCCGAGGGAGGGGGTAGAGCCAGGCTGCGCCATGCCCCGCCTTCAGCTGCCCGCCATGCCCCCTCCCCCCCCTTCAGCTCTCCTGCAGAGGAGGAGCATGAGCGGTGGACGGGCTTCAGTGGGCGGGGCCTCCTCCACGCGGCTTCAGCGAGCAAGGGTCGAGAGTCATGGTGGGAGTCATGGCGGATTGGAGGCTGGCTGGGGAAATGGCCGAAGGAGGCGGCGCCCCGGCCCCTTTTTCTTCGCCACTGTCCGGCCCTTCCTCCTCCTCCCCCAAGCAGCAGGAGTTCGGCAGGAGGGGGGTGGAAGGGGGGCAGAGAGCTTTTCTCGCGGCACAGAACGAGGTCCGTCACGGGACACTAGTGTGCCACGGCACACTGGTTGAGAAAGACTGCCCTACATCAAGCAAATGTGGATATCTGACTGCACAAAAAGACCTAACACTACTGTAATCTGGCAAGGGAAAGCAATGCATGCCTGATACTTATGTACAATGTTCCACGTGTATAGATGAGACTGGATGTCTGTTGCAATATAACATGGTTGGGAATCATACAGCATTCCAGATGTTGATGAATTGCAACTCCTACCACTTCCTCACTGTTTGCTATTTTGTTGGGATTTATGGTCCAACATTGGACAGGCCACATGATGTTTATCTCCACTATGCAGACTGTACGTTATCACATACTTGTCGCTGTCTGCATTGCAGTACAAATGGATCTATGCACCACTGTCCAAATTCATGCATAAAACCTTATTGTTCTGCGGTTCTTTGTAAAATGAGGTCATTCAACTCTTGCAATTATGACACCACAGTTTAAGTATCATGGCTCAGTGCTATAGAATTGGGGAGCTGTCGTTTTGTAAGGTCTTGACACTTCTCTGCCAATGAATCATGGAATCATAGACTTGGAAGAGACCTCGTCCAACCCCCTTGCCAAGAAGCAGGAAAATTGCATTCAACGCACCATCCAGTCTGTGTTTAAAATCCTCCGAATAAGGAGCCTCTACCACTGGTGCTTCACCAAACTGCAACCCATGATTCCCTAGCTTGGAGCCATGGCAGTTAAAGTGGTGTCAAAACAAATTGAAACTGAATCCAGACAAACAGATGTGCTTGCCATCAAGAGTCCCAATCGGGGGGTGGAGGTGTGTCAACCAGTTCTGGATGGGGTTACACTTCCCCTGAAAGACTGTTTGCAGCGTTGGAGTGCTCCTGGATCCATCTCTCCAAATGAATTCATCAGCTGTGCCCCTTTCTAGAATCTGAGGACTTTCAGATGGTAGTGCACACACTGGAAACCTTAAGGTTGTACTTCCGCAATGCGCTTCACATTGGGCTACCTTTATATCAAGTTTGGAAACTCCAGTTGGTTCAAAACATGGCAGCCAGACTGTATTAAGTCTGCCAAATGTTTGAGAGATATATATGCAGGCACATTTAAGTCATGGCAGACCACAGAAAATTGTTATGCTGTGGAAACAGTGTGCACTGCAATTATTTCTAAACATGGAAGCCAGACTAGTTACAGGAACATCCAGGAGTGAGCGTATCACTCTAATACAGTGGTTCTCAACCTGTGGGTCCCCAGATGTTTTGGCCTACAACTCCCAGAATTCCGAGCCAGTTTACCAGCTGTTAGGGTTTCTGGGAGTTGGAGGCCAAAACATCTGGGGACCCACAGGTTGAGAACCACTGCTCTAATACTAAAGTCATTCCACTGGTTGACCATTACTATCACTTCCAGGCAAAGTACAATATGCTGGCTTTGACATTTAAAGCCCTACATGGTTTGGGTCCAGATTACCTAAAGCAGGGCTGTCCAACAGGCAGCCCGCGCACCGTATACGGCCCCCCAGCCGGTTGGACACCGCCCCCGCTACCCTCCTGAATTAATTAATTTTTTTAAAAAAATTCTTTTAAAAAATATTTTTAAAAGAATTTTTTTTAAAAAGGCGGCCGGGGGGGGGAGGAGGAGGCGGGGCAGGGAGAAGGAAGGGAGCCAGCTCCTCCTCCTTACCTCGCCCCCTCCGTCCCTCTCTCCGTCCCGCCGCTGCGAAGCCTGGATGGCTCGCGGGGGAAGCGAGCGCCCGGTTCTTGCTTCCCGGTTCTTGCTGGTCAGAGGGACGCGAGAGCCGGGCGAAGCCTCTCCCGCAGGCCTCGATGGCTCGCGGGGGAAGCGAGCGCCCGGTTCTTGCTTCCCTTCTTGCTGGTCAGAGGGACGCGAGAGGCGGGCGAAGCCTCCCGCAGGCCTCGATGGCTCGCGGGGGACGCGAGAACCGGGCGAAAAAGCTTCCCCCGCGAGCCATCCAGGCTGCCGTGACGCCTTGGAAGGGAGGGGGTCCCCCGCGGCGCCTCCCTCTCTCCCAAAGCGTCATGGCAGCCGCTGAAGCCGGCGAAATCGCCGGTTTCCGCGGCTGCCGTGACGCCTTGGAAGGGAGGGGGTCCCCCACGGCGCCTCCCTCTTTCCCAAAGCGTCAGAACAGCTGTTCTGACGCTTTGGGAGAGAGGAGATGCCATGGGGAGCCTTCCGCCGGGGGCGTGGCCGGGGGCGTGGCCGGGTGGCCCCCCGGGTGATCACTCAGCAGAAGTCCGGCCATTGAGCCGGCAGAAGTTGGACTGCCCTGACCTAAAGGATTGCCTTCTCCTCCACAATCCGCCCTTTAGAACACAGGTCCTCTGGGGGGCATATACTCTAACCAGCCAGAACCTGACTGGTGACCATGATTAAGAGGACCTTTGCATCAGCCCCCCACCCCACCCCCAAGACTGTGGAACTACCTGCTGGAAGAGTTCCAACGTCTAAATGAACAATAGGAATTTTAAAACCTATATGTTCCATCAGGCCTACCCAGACAATTTTAAGCATGAATTTTAAACTCATGTCCTTTGTTTAATCTGTTTTGTGTATTTTAATATGAAATGGAAATACATTGTGATATTTTTACAATGTTTATGTGTTATAATTATTCTGTAACAAGCCACGAGGAGAGGCAGGTGAAAAACAAAAGTATTATTATTATTATTATTTTTGAGTGTGCTTTGTTGTTTCAGAAATCAGAAGCGACGGTTGTGGGATTCGAAATTGAAAAATGGGAAGGGATATGGTTTGTAGCAGGGGTGGGCAAACTCCGGCCTGGGGCCCGGATACGGCCCTTTGGCCGATTCTATCCGGCCCTCCTAAGGGCCCAGGCAGGCAGGCAGGCTCGCTCACCTCGCCCACTCGCCGCTCACCCCGCCCACCGCTTATGCCGGCAACAGCAAGGCCAGGCAGGGGAGGCAAGCCTCGCCCTCTTGCCCCGCCAGCTGGCCGCTTTGCTCGCCTCGCCCTCTCCCAGCGCCGGCGACAGCAAGGCAAGGCAGGGGAGGCAAGCCTCGCCCTCTCGCCCTGCCAGCTCGCCGCTCGCTTGCTCGCCTCGCCCTCTCGCCAGCTCCGGCTCTCCCAGTGCCGGCGACAGCAAGGCCAGGCAGGGGAGGCAAGCTGTCGCTGGCGCTGGGAGAGCCGGAGCGGGCGAGAAGGCGAGGTGAGCGGCAAGCGAGCGAGCGACGAGGTGGCAGGGCAAGAGGGCGAGGCAGGCAGGCAAGCAAAGCAACCGACGGAGAGGGAAGGAGGGGGGAGAAGAGAACATAAGAACATAAGAAGAGCCATGCTGAATCGGACCTCAGCCCATCTAGTCCAGGATTCTGTATCACACAGTGGCCCACCAGTTGTACACGGGGATCTCGAGCAGAAGGGAGGGCAAAACCCTGACCTGCTCCCGACCCCCCACAACCAGTACCCAGGGAAATCCTGCCTACCTCAACCAACTCCGAGGTGGCACTTGAATGTCCTTTTCAGTAACTACTGATACACTTGGTATCCATGAATCTGTCTAATCCTGCCTTGAAGTTGTTCAGGCTGACAGCTGTCACAACCTCTTCTGGAAGTGAGTTCCATAACCCAATGACCCTCTGGGTGAAGAAATATTTCCCTTTATTAGTCCTAATTTTCCTACCTTGGAGCTTCAGGGAGTGTCCTCTAGTCCTAGTGTTTTGTGACAAAGAAAATAATTTTTCTTTATTCACCTTTTCTATCCCATGCATGATTTTATACACTTCGATCAAGTCACCTCTTAAACGCCGTCTTTCAAGGCTGAAAAGACCAAGGCGTTGCAACCTGATTTCATAAGGGAGCCGCTCCATCCCTTGGATCATTCTTGTTGCCCTTTTCTGTACCTTTTCCAGTTCCGTTATATCCCTCTTGAGGTGCGGAGACCAGAATTGTACACAGTACTCCAAATGTGGCCTTACCATAGATTTGTAGAGGTAATACGACGTTTGCTGACCTATTTTCGATTCCCTTCCTGATCATGCCAAGCATAGAATTTGCTTTTTTCACTGCTGCAGCGCACTGGGTTGACATCTTCATTGAGCTGTCCACCAAAACCCCAAGATCCCTTTCCTGGTTTGTCTCGGAAGCTTTGACCCCATCAATTGGTAGGTGTAGTTGGGGTTCTTTGCCCCGATGTGCATGACTTTACACTTGTTTAGGTTAAAATGCATTTGCCACTTTGTTGCCCATTCACTCAATTTCGAGAGATCTTTCTGGAGCTCTTTACAATCAGTTTCATTTTTAACTACCTGAACAATTTAGTGTCGTCTGCAAACTTTGCTACCTCAGAATTCACTCCTACATCCAGATCATTAATGAATAAATTAAAAAGTAACGGACCCAAAACTGAGCCTTGGGGTGCGCCACTTCTCACCTCTTTCCACCCAGAGAAATGTCCGATTATTACCACCCTTTGTTTCCTACAGTTTAGCCAGGTTCCAATCCAGGACAAGACCTGTCCCCTGATTCCATGGCTGAAGAGCTTGTTTAGGAGCCTTTGGTGAGGGAGTTTGTCAAAAGCCTTTTGAAAGTCAAGGTAAACAATATCAATTGGGTCCCCTTTATCTATGTGTTTATTTACACCCTCAAAGAATTCTAACAAGTTAGTAAGACATGATTTGCCTTTGCAGAAACCATGTTGATTTTCTTTCAGCAATGCCTGCTCTTCTATGTGCCTAGTAATTTTTTTTTAATAATGGTTTCCATCATTTTGCCTGGAACTGAGGTTAAACTGACTGGTCTATAATTTCCTGGATCACCTCTGGATCCTTTCTTGAAGATCGGTGTTACATTTGCCTCCCTCCAGTCCTCGGGTACAGTGCCTGATCTTAGAGAAAGGTTATATACCTTAGCTAGAAGTTCAGCAATTTCACACTTGAGTTCCTTAAGAACTCTGGGGTGGATGCCGTCTGGACCTGGTGATTTATTGACATTTAGTTTAGTAAGGCATATGAGAACATCCTCCTTGTTTATCTCTATCTGTTTTAATTCTTTTAATTCCCTCCCTGAAAAAACTGACTCAGCTGAAGGCATATGTTGTCTGTCCTCCTGTGTGAAAACGGAGGCAAAGAAGTCATTTAGCCGCTCAGCAATCTCTTTGTCTTCGCTGATTTTCCCTTTCTGACCATTGTCGTCGAGTGGCCCAACTGCTTTTCTAGTTGGGTTCCTGCTTCTGATGTACTTAAAGAAGTTTTTGTTGTTTTTTTAATATTCTTTGCTATGTGTGCCTCAAAATCTCTCTTGGCTTTCCTGACTGTTGCTTTGCATTTAGTTTGCCAATAATATCAATATTTTTTTCCTTTGCCAAATATTCCAACTCCCCTATTTTTGTTCGAAGGCTTCTAGCGTTTGCGTACAGACATTTATATTTATTTCTCTGGTGCACTTTCAACTTTGGCTGTTTGTGAGAATTTGTAGAAGGCCTACCATGTCCTACCTCTCGACTACTACTATCTATCTTTTCTGTTGACTCAGCCATTGGTGTGTGGATTTCCTGTCCTCCATACTTGGCATTTCACCCTCTCGAACCGGAAGCTGCCCAGCTCCTGTCGACTTTCCCCTAGGAATCAGTTTAAAAGCTGCTCTGAAGCCTTTTTAATATTATTTGCCAGCAGTCTGGTTCCATTTTCGTTCAAGTGTAACCCGTCCCTTTTGTACAGGTCTGGCTTTCCTGAAAATGTTCCCCAGTTCCTAACAAATCTAAAACCTTCCTCTCGACACCACTGCCTCATCCACGCATTGAAGCTCCTGAGCTCTGCCTGTCTGGCTGTCCCTGCGCGTGGAACAGGTAGCATTTCCGAGAATGCTACCTTTGAGGTCCTGGACCTTAATCTTCTACCTAGCAACCTAAATTTGGCTTCCAGGACCATCCGCTTAGCCTTCCCAATGTCATTGGTACCAACGTGTACCACGACCACTGGCTCCACCCCAGTACTATCTACCAGCCTATCTAGATGCCTCGTAATGTCCGCGACCTTTGCACCCGGCAGGTAATTTACCATGCGGTCATCACGTCCATCACAAACCCAGCTTTCTATGTTCCGGACAATCGAATCACCTACTACAAGAAGCCCACCTACCACCCGTCGAGAAGTATCTTCGGTGCACGAAGATATGGGCACAGCCTCTGAAGAAGGGGTCCCAACTGAGGGAGCCGGTCCCTCTTCCTCAGACTGATGTTCTCCCTGCCCAAGACCCCCATTTTCCAAGGCAGCTGGAGGGCTGCTCATCATGGAGTGGGATGCTCCTATTTCATCCCTGGAGATCTCTTCCTCCAGCCTCACTTCCTCTCTGTGCTTCTCCAGGTCTGCTACCTTGGCTTCAAGGGAAGAAACACGTTCCCTGAGAGCCAGGAGCTCACTGCAGCGAACGCACACCCAAGACTTCTGCCCAGCAGGCAGATAGTCATACATGTGACACTCGATGCAAAACACTGGGAACCCCCCCTCCCACTGCTGGTTGGCTACCTCCATTTCTTATTAATATTATTTTTGTAGATTAACTGTTTTGTTGTGGTCTTAATTTACTTAATTAAATTTTTTACAAGTCTTTGGATATTTCTTTTCCGACTTGTTACAAGTTTATGCTGTATCGCGCGCCTATCGGTTAGCTGACTGATTTAAAAACAGAAACTAGGCTAACTCCTCCCACCTGGCAGGATGTGAGTCAGCTGGGAGCTGCTGTAGCAAGCCCCGCCCCTTCAAGGAATGTGCTTAAGGCTTAAGGCAACTAGGAAGGGAAAAACAACCTCTTTTTGCAGCTGCTAACAAAGACCTAAAGCAATACTGGAATCTAAACCACAAATTTACCCCAGGAACTTACCAGTGCTCCTTTCTTTCTCCTTTATTTATTTTCTGTTTTATTCCTTATTTGAAAGTAGTCTGCTTGATCTGCTTTTCACAAGGACAGTTAGCTGACTCTGGAGGAGGAAGAGGCCAGGGAGGAGGAGGAAGAGGCCAGGGAGCATCCTTAATAAGTGAACTATACAGCCCAGCAACTCCAACTCCCAAATGTCTATTTTCCCCAAATTTCCCCAGTGTTCACATTTGGGCATATTGAGGATTCGTGCCAAGTTTGATCCTGAGTTTCCCATACTGTCAATAGGGTTTGATCTCTTCCTTTTCCGTCCACAAATCTGAAAGGCTCGCTGTCAGGAGGTTTTTAGAAAGGTGGGAACAGGAAGTCATCGAGAAGGAAGGGACCCCAGGGCTATCCAGCCCAACCCCCAGGGATACACAATCAAAGCATCCCCAACTGATGGCCATCAAGCCTCTGCATAAAACTCTCCTGAGAAGGGGACTACAAGGAAGCATTATTTTATTTTAGTGGTTTTTATTATTATTGTATAATAATTTTATAATAATAATATTATAATATAATAAATAATATAATGTTATATTATATTATAATTTCAATATATTATGTCTATATATACACTATAATATAATAATTATATTAATACTAATAATATATGAATATTTCTTGATATATTAACATGTTAATATTAATGATGTGCAATATATAGTAAATATAGTAAGTGAATAAATAAATAAATTATGTAGATTAGCATGTAGTTCCGCCTTTAGGTGCGGCCCTCCATAATGTTTTTTGGCTCTCGTGTGGCCCCTTGGTAAAAATAATTGCCCACCCCTGCACTAGAGGATCGAGAGCTGAGATCCTCAAACTAAGGATAATAAATCAACAACAACATATTCGGATGTCTAAACCTATATCATCACTGCAAGGGAATAAGACAACGTGGATCTGCCATTTTCACAGCAGTATTGTAAAGGGACGGGCTTTAGTACAGCAGGTTAATCACCAAGCTGCAATAAATCTTGCCAACTGGAAGGTTGACTGTTTGAAGCCCGGGTCAGGATGAGCGCCTGACCTTTAGTGCAGCTTCTGCCTACCTAGCAGATCGAAAACAAACGTGAGTAGATAAACAGGAACCACATTAAAGTGGGGAGGTATTTAGGCACAGTATTTTGATCAAAAAACCAAGAAAATTTACAAACAAAGCTCTTCAACAAGGAGATGGAGAAACAGCACCCCCTTGTGGCCAAAACTGAACACAGCCTCCAAAGATGCCAAAAAAATGGGAAAGCCTATATATACCTCTATCTGTTGTCTGTCTTGTCATTGTATAATCAGCATTGAATGTTTGCCATATATGTATGATTTGCTCTGAGTCCCTTTGGGGTGAGAAGGGCAGAATATAAATACCGTAAAATAAATAAAAGTACTGAGCAGAATTCACTGTTATAACCCAAACATAGATGTACCATAATGATTCACACACACACCTGAAGATAGATGAAAATTCATTGTGAGCAACTGAAAAAACACAGACCTCAACAAAACACTTTCAGACTACAGCTGCTTTCAGAATCCTACAGAGATATTTTTGTAGTTAGATATCTATATTCCAATTTTCCTACTAAGGCTATGCAAATCTTCAACTGTGCCCTGTTATGAAAATCTGATGCATAACAGGGCACAATTTGCTAGTATTTGTTATGATTCTTGCAAGACCCTTTCAACCCAAGCTTTGGAGGCAAGATAGGATGTAAACAAACATAACAATAATATTCCAGTTTGGAATGCAGATAGTGACGAGAAACAATTCAATCCCACCTGCACCCCCAAAATAACACTAAAACCCAGGGATATCCAATAAACCTGAATAGTGGTATTTAAGATAGACCAAAATAAGCACGTCTACAAACAGGGTTACAGTTAAACAAGCTCTAATGATGGACACCAATCTGGACAGCTTTAAAAGGGGATTAGATAAATCCATGTGTTATAAAACCCTCAGTGGGAACAAATCATAGTGACTATTTATTGCTCCCACTATCAAAAGTATTATAATTCTTAAGACCAGTTGCTAGGGAACACAAGCATTCCAATACACTCATATATATTCTCCCAGGCACATAGTTGGCACTCTGGGCACTGAAATGATGGATTGGACAGACTCTTGATCTGTTCCAACAAGGTTCTTTGGGTGTCCACAAGCTTTACACTAACAGAAGGCACTTTATTACATACCAGGCTTGTCCAACTTGCAGCCTAAGACGCCCATGAAAGCAACCCAACACAAAATCGTAAACTTACTGAAAACATTGTGAGATTTTTCTGCAAGTTATTTGTAACTTGATTGTGCAGTTCTTGAGCGCAAACTTTGCAGGCAACAATGGAACAAAATGAAGTAATAAACAGAGTATTATCTGTAATTTATATTATAATTGTAAGTAGTTTGGCCAGAAGAAACAAAAAACTGTTAAAATTAACAAATTTCAAGTGTGTATTCTGTACAGCACCACGTTACTTGCACGTATGTGTGACTTCAGTTTTACAGCAATGTGCAGCCCAATGTCTTCGTCCAATGTGACCCAGAGAAACCAAAAGATTGGACACCCATGTTACATACAGTACACTCTTATATGTGCAGGGATACCTTCCTGGAATATGGATAAGAGCAAGTTCTATTGAAAGATCTTCTGACTCAGTAATACCATATACAGGTCCTTCTCAAAAAATTAGCATATACCTGTAGTTATGCTAGAGCAGTGTTTCTCAACCTTTTTTGAGCTGTGGCACATTTTTACATTTACAAAATCCTGGGGCACACCACCAACCAAAATGACAAAAATGCCACTCTAACACAGTAATACATATAGATCAGGGCTGTCCAACTGGCGGCCCCGGGGCCGGATCCGGCCCCGTAGCCTGTTGGACACGGCCCCACCTATGCCCTCAGCCGCCATTTTTAAATTTTAAAAAAATCAATTTTTTTAAAAAAATGGCGGCCGAGGGAGAGGTGGGGCAGGGAGGAGGAAGAGAGCTGGCTCCTCCTCCTTCGCCCTTCCTCCTTCCCCTCCTGCACCGCGGCTCACGATTGGAGCCGCGCGCGTCGGGGGGAGGAGGAGGGGCGAAGGAGGAGGAAGTCAGCTGGCTGCTTTCTTCCTCCTTTGCCCCTCCTCCTTCCCTCCCGCACCGGCGCTCGGGATCGGGGCAAGGGCACGCGCCGCGGGGAAAGAGGGAGAAAGGAGAAGCCAGTCAGCTGACTGGCTTCTCCTCTCTCTCTCTCTTCCCCGCGGATCCGAGATCCCAGCGCCAGCGCGCGGAAAGAGGGAGAAAGGAGAAGCCAGTCAGCTGACTGGCTTCTCCTCTCTCTCTTTCCCCGCGCCAGCATCGGCGCCAGGGAAAGAGAGAGGAGAAGCCAGTCAGCTGACTGGCTTCTCCTCTGTCTCTTTCCCGCGGGATCCCAGCGCCAGCGCGCGAGGGAAAGAGAGAGAGGGGAGAAGCCAGTCAGCTGACTGGCTTCTCCTCTCTCTCTTTCCCCCGTGCGCTGAGGATCCCAGGCCCCAGTGCGCCCGGGGAAAGAGAGAGAGAGAGGAGAAGCCAGTCAGCTGACTGGCTTCTCCTCTCTTCCCCCGTCTTGCGAGGGATCCTAGCGCGCCCGCGCGCGCGGGGAAAGAGAGAGAAAGGAGAAGCCAGTCAGGGGAAAGACGAGGACGCATGACAGCTTAGGAGGGGGCTGGGGGCGGGGCGGGGCTGGGGGCGGGGCGGGGGGCGGGGCCTGGGGGCGGGGCGGGGGGAGGGCTGGGGTGGGGCCGAACGGCCCCCCCAGGTCATCAGTGACCTCAAGTCCGGCCCTTGGCCGGTTAGAAGTTGGACAGCACTGATATAGATAATATGTTTTTAAATGTGTTTATACACTCAGTGTGAAACCTCGGCCTGTTTCGATGAACACAACATAGATATCCTGGCAGGAATGGCAGAAAAACACACACGAAGGTCTTGCTCAACAGCTGGGAGTTATAGTTCACCCACAATCAAAGAGCATTCTGAACTCCACCAATGATGGAATGGAATCAAACTTCCCACACAGAACTACCATAACCAAGAGAAAATACTATAAGAGTTTGGTGGGCATTGACCTTGAGTTTTGGAGTTGTAGTTCACCTATATCCAGAGAGCACTGTGGAGGGGAGGGAGGAAGACGTGGGGCGAGTCTGCGCAGTAGCGCCCGCACAAGTCACGTCTTCCCCCCTCCCCCAGAAGCGGCAGCGTGAACAATATGAGGCAAAGCGAGCAGAGTGAGGCTGGGAAGAAGGGAGCCCGAGTGGAGAAGAAAAAGTGTTGGGCAGGAGCGGGAAGAAAGGGTCTTGGAGGTTCCAGTTTCTCACGGCACACCTGATGATCGCTCACGGCACACTGTTTGGGAAAAACTGTGCTAGAGGACCTAGAAATGCCAAGAGAGAATGTATTATTATGGACATGGTTAAATTAAACCCTGGATATGTATCCCGTGGAGATGAGGGCTGATACTCTACTATGAAGCTAAGTTGGGAATTTGATATATCAAGGACAGAGAACCTGTGTCCCTCTCCAAACATTGTTGCCCAACAACCCTTGCCATCAGTTGCCATGCTAGCTGGAGTTAATGGCGGTTTAATGATAACATAATCTGGAAAATCAGAAGTCACCAATTTCTGGGCTATGATAAATTTTTTAAAATCCCACTCTGTAAAGTACTTAAATTCTAAAACAGGTTAAAATTGGACCAGAGCAAGGAACAGTTAAAATGCATTAATTCCAAAATCCTAATACTTCACTGTATTAACTATTATGAAACACTCATTTTCAGACCATCAAAGCTTCAGGCTTTACATTCATGAATACTGAAGATGGTGTAGACTCTGAGAAGAAGAAATAACCTTAATTCTATACCAAGACAGAGCCCATTCTACAAGACAGTAAGTCACATATAGGGTTGATCACTATAATCAACCCTACTCTATTTCTACCTCCTGTTGGTGCTACAAGTACAAGCTAAGTGTCACATGCTATGGCTTATAGTTTTTTTGTTCAAATTTTGGAATACAGTGTTCTCTCGCTACTTCGTGGTTCGCTTATTGCAGACTCGCTGTTTCACGGATTTTAAAAAATATTAATTAATTTATTTATTTATTTATTATTCGGGCTTCTATGCCGCCGACTCCCTGAGGCTCGCGGCGGCTTACAGGAGCCGAAGGGCACAGTAAAATACAGGCAATAAGCAGTTAAAAACAATTAAAAACAACAGCAGTACAGTAATTAATAACACAGTTAAAACAATGAACAGCACATCATCCTCAGAAGAACGAATAGATGGCGGGGCATGGGCAGGACTTACTCACCAAAGGCCTGCTTAAACAGGTATGTTTTACAGGCCCGTCTAAACGGGAGCAAGTCCTTCATAGCCCGAGTTCCGGCCGGGAGGGCGTTCCACAGCGTAGGTGCTATGACAGAGAACGCCCTCCGGCGGGTAGCAGTCAGCCTTGCGAGTTTAGCTGAAGGTATCTCCAGGAGATTGGAGTCCTCAGACCGAAGTGATCTCGTAGGGCAATATGGGGTGAGACGGTCCCTCAAATACGCTGGCCCCAGGCCGTGTAAGGCCTTAAAGGTGAGGACCAACACTTTGAAGGTGATCCGGTGCTCAATTGGCAGCCAGTGCAGATCCTGCAAAACAGGTGTTATGTGGGCGCCAGCTGGCGTGCCAGACAGGAGCCGGGCGGCAGTGTTCTGCACTAGCCTGAGCTTCCGGGTCACCGACAGAGGAAGGCCAACGTAGAGCGCGTTGCAGTAATCCAGCCTTGAGATGACTGTGGCTTGGATCACCGTGGCCAGGTCGTTCCGGGAGAGATAGGGGGCCAGCTTCCTTGCCTGTCGCAGATGAAAAAGCGATCTTGCTGACCGCAGAGACCTGGGCCTCCATGGTCAGCTGGGAGTCCAAATGGACCCCAGGCTCTTTACGGAAGGCGATGGGCATAACACCGCACCGTCCAGGCTCGGAAGCTGGACATTAACATCACCCGGGCGACCCAGCCACAAGATCTCCGTCTTAAAATATGTATCATGGTATTTTCGCTGTTTTGTGGGGTTTTGCCACCGCCGCTCTCCAAGGCGCTTTCCCTCCTCAGTTCTCCCTCCTTCTAGCCTTGAAGGACCTTTCCTTCCTTTTATTTTAAGTTTATAAAGACATAAAATAGTGTAAGCCTACTACTATAATGTATAAATATTAAATTAGAGTATCCCTATATCACGGTTTTTCACTTATTGCGGGAGGTCCTGGAACCTAACCCCAGCAATAAGTGAGGGAACACTGGAGATGGGAACTAAGAACAAAATTCATTTGTATTTCATTTACACCTGATACACACAGGCTGAAGGTCCAACTGTGGGCTGAAGGCTAGAAGTATGCTCTGCCCAGGTTTGTCACTGCAAGATCTGTTGAAAGTTTATTCATCTGGTTGTGGTACAGTTCCCTTCTCAGAGACAGTTCCCTGCACAAAGAAGAGTGTACCTTCCAAGAATTTTCTGATATTTTTGTTCTCGACTGTGGTGGCCTACTGGATCAAGGCAGTAGAGTTAGATACCAATTCAATATGATTTCAAGGATCAGCTCATCCTTCTGGGCTTCAGATACAAGGGCGGGTCAGTAAGTCCGTGACTTTTTGAATGAAACACAGATTTTTGGATAAAAAATCATTTTATTTTTCAACGTAGTCTCCTTTGAGCTCTATACACTTTGTCCAACGTTTCTCCAATTTTTTGTATCCCTTCCAAAAAAAAAGATTTGTTGAGGTCATCAAAATAGGTATTTATTTGTGAGAGGATTTCATTGTTGGAGTCAAATCTCTTTGCGTCTAGCCATTCCTTCAGGTTTGGAAACAAGAAATAGTCACTCGGAGCTAAATCCGGAGAATAGGGCAGATGAGGGAGCAATTCGTATCCCAATGCATGGATTGTTGCCATGGCAACTGCACATGTGTGCACCCTTGCATTGTCCTGGTGCAAAATAACTTTTTTCTTGGCCAAATGCGGTCATTTTTTTTCCAAATCCTCATTAAATTGACCCAATAAGTTGGCATAATATTCACCATTGATTGTCTTACTCTTTTGAAGGTAGTCAATGTGGATTATATTGCGTGCATCCCAAAAAAAAGTCACCATGACTTTATTGGCTGACAAACCCACCTTGGCCTTCTTTGGCGCCGATTCACCCCAAGAAACCAACTGTTTTGACTGCTGTTTGGTCTCTGGTGTGTTGTGGTGGATCCACGTTTCGTCCACGGTTACGGAACGGTGCAAAAACTCATCCATATTGTGGTTGAACAAAGCCAAACACTCCTGCGAAATTGTCACACGATTGCATTTGTGGTCGATTGTGAGCAAATGCAGCACCCACCTTGCGGAAAGCTTTCTCATACCCAAGTGATCATTTAAAATTGGAACCACTGAGCCATGTGAGATGCCTATAGCTTCCACAATCTCTGATCGGCCAACATCATATCATGGATTTTTTCAATTGTTTTGGGTGTAGAGACCTCAACTGGGCGTCCAGAATGTTCGACATCTTCCGTGCTTGTACGGCCACAACGAAATTCAGTAAACCACTTTTTTACCATTGAAATTGATGGTGCAGAGTCCCCATAGTATTTATCAAGCTTAGCCTTGGTTTGAGTGATGGTTTTCCTCAAAAAATAATGCTTAATGAGCACACAAAATTCACTTTTTTCCATTTTCTCCTCAAATCACGTGGTAGTCTGCTATCAATGGATGTCAAACACAAACTAAATGACGCAGCTTGTTCAAGTTTTGACAGGAGTCAACTGACAGGTACCTGTTGACAGGAGCAGTGTGCCCTTTCAGTTAAGAGGCGGGAAATTAAAAAAGTCACGGACTTATTGACCCGCCCTCGTAGTATACAATTGACACCTGGCCTTATGTGGGTGAACTTTTCTCCAAGAAAGTTATGGGTTTCTACAAGAGAGTCAGACTCCTGTATAACCACATTGATGGGAAAGTGAGCATAGACAGACCTCATCTTGTAACAAAACCCAGCATGACACACTTGATCAGGTTCGGAACTTGACTGCAAATCGTGCGGACTGTCGCCAGCTCTTTTCTGTTACTCCATCATTTGTCAACACTCAGCTTCCTGTACTTCTTCCCCAAAAGAGACCTCCATATTGATATGGTGGAAGTCCTGCCAGAGTGTTCCTCTGGGGTCCTTGATAATGACTGTTCACCCCATTCAGGGCAATGCCAACTTACTCAGGGATGTCAACAGTCTGGTTGCTGAGAATGGTCTTCATTTTAAACCTTTCACTTCACAGAAAGGCAGAAAAAGCAACTGAAGATAATTTTCAATTTTTTTTATTTATTATTATTTATTTATTATTCGGGTTTCTATGCCGCCGACTCCCTGAGGCTCGCGGCGGCTCACAGGAACCGAAGGTACAACTACACACAAGCAATGCGATAAAACCTCTAAGACAATTAAACAGTTAAAGCAGCAAAATACAAAACCCCCAGGTACAGTTCAGAAATTAGATAGCGTGACACCCCAGGACAGCGGCTAAAGCGGAACATGGGCAGGACCTACTCACCGAAGGCCTGCTTAAACAAATAAGTTTTGCAGGCGCGTCTAAATGGGAGCAGGTCCTTTATAGCCAGCGTTCAGCCGGGAGGGCGTTCCACAGCGTAGGAGCTATAACGGAGAACGCCCTCCGGCGTAGATGTCAGTTTAGCCGATTTCGCCGAGGGTATCTCTAACAAATTAGCATCCTCGGAGCGTAGTGATCTCGGGGACAGTGTGGGGTGAGTCGGTCCCTCAAGTACGCTGGCCCCAGGCCATGCAAGGCCTTAAAGGTAAGAACCAACACCTTGAAGGAGATCCGGTGCTCGATTGGGAGCCAGTGCAGATCCTGCAAAACAGGTGTGATGTGGCGGCCTGCTGGGGTTCCAGACAGGAGCCGGGCGGCAGTGTTCTGCACCAGCTTGAGCTTCAGTCGCCGACAAAGGAAGGCCAACGTAAACGCGTTACAGTAATCCAGCCTTGAGATGACCGTAGCTTGGATCACCGTGGCCAGGTCATTCCGGAGATATAGGGGCCAGCCTCCGAGCCTGTCGCAGATGAAAAATAGCAACCTTGCTGACCGCGGAGACCTGGGCCTCCATGGTCAGCTGGGAGTCCAGATGGACCCCCAGGTTCTTAACGGAAGGCGATGGGCATAGCGCCACACCGTCCAGGGTCGGAAGCTGGACATCTACACCACCCGAGCGGCCCGACCACAAGATCTCCGTCTTCGCCGGATTCACCCTCAACCTACTGGCACGCAGCCATCCAGTAACGGCCTCGAGGCAGTGTTGGAAATTATCGGGGATGGATCCCGGCCTTTTGTGCATGAAACAAAGTTTGTATACATTATCACTATCTCAGCCACCTATATGAACAATTATGGAGTACTCTTGATTTCAGAACTCAGTATAAAGGATACTCAACCCATCTCCATCAATTTCCCCTAATGGACATACCACTAATCATTTGTCTGCTGTGGTGAAGACTCTTCTCATTTTTATTCCTTGATCAGTTCCTTAGCTCAGTCCATCTGAAGAGACCTCTCATCCTACTCATGTATCTAAAAGCCTTCCAAACCCAGATCCAGAATACTGCAGATACGTCTCCAAAGCACACACAAAAAAGGTGAGATGTTAATCCCGCACAGTGAAGCATGTAGAGTAGTACTTTGGTATCTACTGGGGTTTAGTTCTAAGAACCCCCATGGATACCAAAATTTATGGATCCTAAAGTTCCAATATAGGAAGTGACACAGTAAAATAGTGTCCCTTACATAAAAATGGAAAAAAATAAATGTTTGCTTTTTGATCAAAAAATTCATTTTCAAGCAAGTGGATGGTGAAATACTCGTTATGGAGGACAATCATGTCATCTTGCTGATCAGCCTCACCCTGGTGCTATATGAGCCATCTCCTCTTGGCATGCACACATAAGTCTTCAGTGTAGCCTATATGTGCAAGGATTATTTCCATGCAGATGTTCACTCTTTATATGTGGCTCCCCGGAAAGAGGCAACTAAAGAATGCAATGCTTTCTGGCAGAGCGGCAACACATTCGCATTCATGTTTTGCTAGAATGTTTCACCTGTATAGGTCTGCTGAGATAGTAGAATGGATTGCATTATGTCAGGTTGTGGGAACATGTGTTAGAATGCTCTCCAATATTATGAATTCCCCTGCAAGCAAAAAGCTAGCACAACAGAGGAGTATTTGAGAACAAAGCTTCTTAAACTGCAAATTGCAACCCTATTTGGGATGTACTAACTAAAATTGGGGTTTGCGAAAAATTTGTGTAGCTTGCCACCTAACAACTGTTTTAGACCAGTGCCGGGGCACACTAGTGTGCCGTGAGAGATCATCAGGTATGCCGTGGGAAACTGGAACCTCCAGGAGAGGAGGGGGGAGAGTCTAGTGTGTTGAAGTATAAAAACCCTAAGAAACCTACCTCGAAAAAGGCACAAAATTACAAACACCCCCCCCCCCTCCACCCGTTGTCTACTTGGTCTCTCCATGCATTGGGAAGGCCTGCCTTCCTTTCCCAAGTAGAGACCTCCTCTTGCCTCCTGGGGGTTCTGTATGGGAAGTTTGGCCCAGTTCTATCATTGGTGGGGTTCAGAATGCTCTTTGGTTGTAGGGGAACTATAAATCCCAACAACTACAACTCCCAAATGTCAAGGTCTATTTCCCCATAACTCCATGTGTGCTCATATTTGGGCATATTGAGTATTCATGCCAAGTTTGGTCCTGATCCAACATTGTTTCAGTCCACAGTGCTCTCTGGATATAGGTGAACTACAACTCCAAAACTCAATGTCAATGCCCACCAAACACTTATAGTATTTTCTCTTGGTTATGGGAGTTCTGTGTGGGACGTTTGTGTCTTTCTGCCATTCCTGCCAGGATATCTATGTTGAGTTCATCGAAACAGGCCCAGGTTACACACTGAGTGTGTAAATACATTTTAAAAACATATTAACTATATGTATTACTGTGTTAGAGTGTCATTTTGTGTCATTTTGGTTGGTGGTGTGCCCCAGGATTTTGCAAATGTAAAAAGTGTGCTCAAGAAAGGTTGGGAAACACTGTTTTAGACAATTACATGAATCCAGGGGGGGGAAAGGAGAGGAAACAGTATTCTGACACTTGAAGCCGGAAACCAAGTATGCCAAACTGGCATTAAAAATTATGAAGGTTCTCTATGCCAGTGTTTCCCAACCAGTGTGCCGAGGCACACTAGTGTGCCGTGAGCGATCATCAGGTGTGCTGTGGGACATTGGAATCTCCAATACCCTTACTCATTAAAGGAGCGCCACTACGTCACAGTACAAAATGCACAATTAATCATACATAATCGTATGCAAAAAACACATTCAAAGTACCCAATTCTGCTGGAGAAAATCAAAAGTCTTACATAAGGTAGTTCGGCGTGGTCGCCACAGAGAGCGGAGGAGTTGCGAACCAGGAAGTTCATGGAGCGCTCCTCTACGAAAAACTCGCAATATTTGATGAAATCATGGAAGTGAGTGCAAAAAAACAAAGTATATCCTCACGATGTTATCCAATGTCAGTTCCGGGATCCGCACAATAACACAGTCAATTTGCGGAAAATTTAAAGAAGCAGCACCATAATCATAGCGACAAGGTAGAAAATCACGTAGATAATCACATATATTCAAACCGCCAGAGGTTGAAACCAGGCGTTTGCACACCAGCACTAGGCAGCATGTTAGATGGGGATTTTAATGGAAATGGATGAAGAGGGCCAATGTTTTATGGATTGAATATTGTTTTAACTTGGAATGATTGTGTATGTTGTTGATGAAATTGTATTTTAATGTGTCTTAATGTTGTGGGGTTTTGGTGTTTTATGCTGTTGTGATGTGGGCATCGAATTGTGCCGTACTGTAAGCCGCTCTGAGTCCCCCCTCGGGGGTTGAGAAGAGCGGGGTAAAATCCTGAAATAAATAAATAAATAAATAAATAAATAAGATAGATGTGGCGATGAAATCGAAAGCTGGCATGGGCAAACTTGGACCTTCCAGGTGTTTTGGACTCCAACTCCCACCATTCCTAGCAGCCTCGGGCCCTTTTCCTTTTTCCCCCTCAGCCACTTAAGCAGGAAAGGGCCTCAGGCTGTTAGGAATGGTGGGAGTTGAAGTCCAAAGCACTCAGAGGGCCGAAGTTTTCCCATGACTGACAGCTGTTGAACAAGACCTTCGTGTGTGTCTTTCTGCCATTCCTGCCAGGATATTTAAGTTGTATTCATGGAAACAGGACCAGGTTTCACACTGAGTGTATAAATACATTTGAAAACATATTAACTATATGTATTACTGTGTTAGAGTGTCATTTTGTGTCATTTTGGTTGGTGGTGTGCCCCAGGATTTTGTAAATGTAAAAAATGTGCTGCTGCTCAAAAAAGGTTGAAAAACACTGCTCTATATCTTACATATCAAATACTGAGCCAAGATTTGCGGTAATTCTGTATGTGGAAACAAACAAGTACAGGCAGTCCCCAAGTTACAAGCATTCGACTTACAAATGACGCATCATTAAGAATGGGGGTGAGACAACAGGAAGTGAGAGAAACCTATCCCTCTAAAACTTCAATAGCTCCCAATCTTCAAAACTTACAGATATTGTGGATTACAAGTACCAGATTTCCTGACTGCAAACTATTCTGGTTGGAGTCTAAAGAGTGGAAATGGAGGAGGAAGAGTGCACTGCTAAATAATAATGGGATGATAACAGAAAGCGAAAAAAACCAAGTGTTCATGCAAAGCAGATAACTTCACAAGGCCACACGCTGTAGGCCAAATTATTCAAATGCAGCATATAATTAAGGAATTCAGAATAAAAGAAGATTAGTCAATAGTTATCCCAATTTACAGAGGCAATCACATGCTGAGATGTGATTTGCCCAAGGCTGACAAACACATTCATGTCACAGAACTCTTGAGCATAATACTCCATTAAATACCCATCAGGCAGCCAGATCGTATATAGTAGGACCAATAAAATGATGTATCCCTGACTGACAAATATAAATCCCAGCAAATCCCAAAAGATATCACCACCAATGGTATAGAAAACCACTCAGAGTTCCAAGAGAATTAGCAGATCTTTGGCACAAGTCAATCATCTGGCTAGAAACAAGATAGAAACCAACATTTTAAGGGTTCTCAATGTCAAATCCAACACAGTCTTCATCAACTGCATAGATTACTGCAACGCACTCTACGTGGGGCTGCCTTTGAAGACAGTTAGGAAATTACAATTAGTCCAACGGGCGGCAGCCAGATTACTAACCAGAGCTACATACAGGGAGCATACCACCCCCTGTTGTGTCAGCTCCACTGGCTGCCTGTCCACTTCCGAGCTCAATTCAAAGTGCTGGTTTTGACCTTCAAAGCTCTATACGGTTCTGGCCCAGCTTACTTGTCTGAACGCATCAGCCTCTACGTCCCACCTCGTAATTTAAGATCATCCGGGGAGGCCCTGCTCTCGCTCCCGCCAACTTCTCAAACGCGGTTGGTGGGGACGAGAGAGAGGGCCATCTCGGTGGTGGCTCCCCGTCTGTGGAACGCGCTCCCAAGCGACATACGAGCGACCACATCCCTCCTGGCCTTCAGGGAAGGGGTGAAGTCTTGGCTGTGGGATGAGGCGTTTGCGCATTAGCACAATACAGCACTTTGGACTGGATCTGTAAGGGCAAGTTGATGGAGATGGCTCAATGCCCCTGTTATGGAGGGAACACTGTTTTAACTTAAGTGAATGTGTTTGATGTGTTAATGTTAATTGTATTTTAATGCTGAATGTTTTTGGGTTTTTATATTGTATTTTACTGTGTGGCCATCGAATTGTGCCTTTTGTTAGGCCGCTTTGAGTCCCCCCTCGGGGGTTGAGAAGAGCGGAGTAGAAATGTTGGAAATAAATAAAGAAATAAATAAACTGATAATGTTTTGCAACAGTTTTGAGAATTATTTGGTAGAAGATTTAAAATATCCTCAATTTCACCAGGTCAGAGTCAATCTCATTTGTCCAAACCTGCAGTGGGTCAAACAGAAATAAATATCTAGCAAAGAATAGACAAAGCACAACAATATTCCTTTCAACAACCTAGATCAGTGTTTCCCAACCAGTGTGCCATGGCACACTAGTGTGCCGTGAGCGATCATCAGGTCTGCCGTGGGAATTTGGCACTCTCCCTCCTCCTAGCAGCCCCCTCACAGGTTTCCAAGAAACAAACTGAGCCTCTCTGCTTGGTTTTTTTAAAAACTCAGGGTGAAATTTCACAAAGGTCTGGAGAACAAGCTCTATGAGGAGCGGCTTGAAGAGCTGGGCATGTTTAGCCTGAAGAAGAGAAGTCTGAGAGAAGACATGATAGCCATGTATAAATATGTGAGAGGAAGTCATGTATATGTTGTGTTCATTGAAACAGGCCCAGGTTTCACACTGAGTGTATTTAAAAACATATTAACTATATGTATTACTGTGTCATTTTGTGTCATTTTGTTTGGTGGTGTGCCCCAGGATTTTGTAAATGTAAAAAATGTGCCGCGCCTCAAAAAAGGTTGAAAAACACTGACCTAGATGAAGAAGCCGTCATTCTGTCAAAGATGGGTCTTTGCTACCATACATCAAGGGAGCCACTGACCGCAAAAGGAAGCTGATGAAGAAACACAGCCCTACAAACCATCTACAAACTCACTAAAAATTCAACAAATGCTACGTTCAGCAAAGGACAAGGAGGATCTTCTCACCCCTGCAGGAATCTACAGTACACCAAACGTAGCATCGCCCAAACACGAATCAAGGAACATGAAAGGCACTGCAGACTAATTCAACCTGAGAAGTCAACCATAGCAGAGCATCTGATGAACCAACCTGGACATAGCATATTATTTGAGAACACAGAAATGCTGGACCACTTTAATAACTACCATGTCAGGCTACACAGAGAAACCATTGAAATACACAAGCATGTGGACAATTTCAACAGAAAGTAGGAAACCATGAAAATGAACAAAATCTGTTGGAAAATCTATCAGTAATTTTTTAAAAAAACTCTAAAATCAGGACAGTAAATAAAAAGCACTACACAAAAAATAGGAGAATTCCAGGCAACAATCAATCAAGGCCAGGTGACACCTCCCACCAAAGGATTCCCCAGGCAGCCACCAGCCAGACTTTGAAGCTGCAAGGCAATTACATGCTAGTCAAGGTGGCCAATTGCAATTCACACTTGCCTCAAAACAGACAAGAGTTCTTTCTCCCACCCTGGACATCATTCCGCGTGAGGATATATAAACCTCACGTGCCTATTTTCCAACAGACCTCACAACCTCTGAGGATGTCTGCCATAGATGTGGGTGAAACGTCAGGAGATAATGCTCCTGGAACATGGCCATATGGCCCGGAAAACTCTTTGCCGATTGTTTTGTAGATAAACTGGGACAGTGGAAACCATGACAAGCATATTTGATTGAATACTCAGGTTACATTAAGATTGCAAGACTATCATTCTATAGACCAGGGCTGTCCAACTGCCGGCCCTGCAGGTGTTTTGGACTTCAACTCCCAGAAATCCTAGCCAGTTTACCAGCTGTTAGGATTTCTGGGATTTGAAGGCCAAAACACCTGCAGGGCCGGCAGTTGGGACAGCCCTGCTATAGACCACTGCTCCTTAAATTATGAGTCCCAATCCCAAATGGGAGTCCCTCTCAGCTCAATGTCGGAGTCCCAAAAAATTGGCAACAATAAAAGTTTTCTGAACGTCATTTTGTGACTGATTTGGGCATTCACATGAATCTTTTGTCCAGGGTTTACAGTGGACCCTGTTGACGATGCTTCAAGTAAACTCCATAAATTGGAAAATCAGCCTGTTTAGCAAGCCTTGGAAATGCTGAATTGTTATCAGAAAATGTACATTTTAACCTATTTCATATATCTATATACCTGGGATCATGTAAACATTTCTCAGGATGAAATGGGTCACAAGTGGAAAAGTTTGAGAACCTTTGCCATGGATTGTTTGTGATTCTTTTTTGTTTGTTTGTTTGATGTTTTTATTAGATTTTTATAATGCAATAAAAGACAGAAAAATGAAGGGGAGGGATATGGGGTGGGGAAAGGAGGTTGTACAAGGGGAACATAAGAACATAAGAAGAGCCATGCTGAATCGGACCTCAGCCCATCTAGTCCAGCATTCTGTATCACACAGTGGCCCACCAGTTGTACACGGGGATCTCGAGCAGAAGGGAGGGCAAAACCCTGACCTGCTCCCGACCCCCCACAACCAGTACCCCGGGAAATCCTGCCTACCTCAACCAACTCCGAGGTGGCACTTGAATGTCCTTTTCAGTAACTACCGATACACTTGGTATCCATGAATCTGTCTAATCCTGCCTTGAAGCTGTTCAGGCTGACAGCTGTCACAACCTCTTCTGGAAGTGAGTTCCATAACCCAATGACCCTCTGGGTGAAGAAATATTTCCCTTTATTAGTCCTAATTTTCCTTCCTTGGAGCTTCAGGGAGTGCCCTCTAGTCCTAGTGTTTTGTGACAAAGAAAATAATTTTCTTTATTCACCTTTTCTATCCCATGCATGATTTTATACACTTCGATCAAGTCACCTCTTAAACGCCGTCTTTCAAGGCTGAAAAGACCAAGGCGTTGCAACCTGGTTTCATAAGGGAGCCGCTCCATCCCTTGGATCATTCTTGTTGCCCTTTTTCTGTACCTTTTCCAGTTCCGTTATATCCTTCTTAAGGTGCGGAGACCAGAATTGTACACAGTACTCAAATGTGGCCTTACCATCGATTTGTAGAGAGGCAATACAACATTTGCTGACCTATTTTCGATTCCCTTCCTGATCATGCCAAGCATAGAATTTGCTTTTTCACTGCTGCAGCGCACTGGGTTGACATCTTCATTGAGCTGTCCACCAAAACCCCAAGATCCCTTTCCTGGTTTGTCTCGGAAAGCTTTGACCCCATCAATTGGTAGGTGTAGTTGGGGTTCTTTGCCCCGATGTGCATGACTTTACACTTGTTTAGGTTAAAATGCATTTGCCACTTTGTTGCCCATTCACTCAATTTCGAGAGATCTTTCTGGAGCTCTTTACAATCAGTTTCATTTTTAACTACCCTGAACAATTTAGTGTCGTCTGCAAACTTTGCTACCTCAGAATTCACTCCTACATCCAGATCATTAATGAATAAATTAAAAAGTAACGGACCCAAACTGAACTTTGGGGTATGCCACTTCTCACCTCTTTCCACCCAGAGAAATGTCCGTTTATTACCACCCTTTGTTTCCTACAGTTTAGCCAGGTTCCCTTTGTTTCCTACAGTTTAGCCAGGTTCCAATCCAGGACAAGACCTGTCCTCTGATTCCATGGCTGAAGAGCTTATTTAGGAGCCTTTGGTGAGGGAAGGGGAAGGTGTGTAGGGGGTGAGAGAAAGATAGAGCAGTTATAGTTACAAAACAAAGAGTCTCCCAGTTCGGGCAGTTGGAGATATTAATTTCTTGGAATACAAAAATTTGGCTTGTCAGTGTCCTTAGCCTGTTAAGGTTCATATACATGGTCTTTCGTCTAACACATCGAAGATTCAAAATAAAGCTTTACCGGCTGCCAGTCCACCTTGGCCTGTTCACTTCTTTCATAAACCTTGCTGTATAGATCGTCAGATTCCATTAAGTCATTTAACTTATGAAACCAGTCTTCTATTAGTGGTATATCCTCCTTTTCCCAGTTTTTGGCTAACACTAGCCTTGCGGCCGCTGATATAGAATAAAATAGTTTAACCTTATTTTGGTCTAGTCCGTCCTCTATAATGTTTAGTAAGTATCTTTCAGGTCTAAAATCAAACTTCTCCCTCAATATTTTTTGAGTATGCTTATGAATAGCCTTCCAGAATCTTTGGACTTTGCTACATGACCACCACCAGTGCATAAAAGTCCCCAGATGATTTTTACACTTCCAACATTTGCTGTTGGCGTTTTTGTAATATAGTGCTACCTTCTGCGGGGTCATGTGCCATCTATAAAACATTTTATACCAGTTCTCTGCTGGTGAGGTAGAGCCTAGTATCTTAATAGTTCCCTTCCACACCTTCTCCCACTCTTGCATCAGTATAGTATGACCAACATCCTGCGCCCATTCTGTCGTCACATGTTTCACTAGTTCTGTCTCTGTGTCTAGCTCTAATAGTTTATTATACAAAATTTTTATATGTTTTTTCTTTTGCTTCAACACACATTCCCATGTATTTTCTTCCATGTTGAACTCTTTTTTACAATCCATCCTAAAATAATCTTTTAGTTATGCGTATTGGAACCATGAAACTTCCACCCCGGATTCTCTTAGGTTTTCCATTGTTTTCAATTCCCAATTAGAGTTTGTTCTTTTAATCAATGATTTATACCAGGGCTGTCCAACTGGCGGCCCCGGGGCCGAATCCGGCCCCGTAGCCTTTTGGACACAGCCCCACCTATGCCCTCAGCCGCCATTTTTAAATTTTAAAAAAATCAATTTTTTTTAAAAAATGGTGGCCGGGGGAGGGGGGGAGGCAGGGAGGAGGAAGAGCTAGCTCCTCCTTTTCGGCGCCCCCTCCTACCTAGGGCGGGGAGCCGAAAAAGGGCAGAAGGCGGCGCCAAGAGCAGCGCGTCACAGGCCTGGCGTGACGCTGCCCTTGGCCCGCCTACTCCTCCTCACGCGGCGGCTCCCGGCCTAGGAAGGAGGGGCGCGCCCGGAAGAGGAGGCGGTGCCAAGGGGCAGCGCGTCACGCCAGGCCTGTGACGCGCTGCCCCTTGGCACCGCCTCTGCCCACCGGCGGCTCCCCGGCCTAGGAAGGGAGGGGGGGCGCCGAAAAGGAGGAGTAGGCGGTGCCAAGGGGCAGCGCGTCACGCCAGGCCTGTGACGCGCTGCCTTTGGCGCCGCCTACTCCTCCTTTTTCGGCGGCTTTAGGAGGGGCGGGGGCAGCCTGGGCTGGGGGCGGGGCCTGGGGCGGGGCCAAGTGGCCCCGCAGGTCATCAGTGACCTCTTATCCGGCCCTGGACCCGCCAGAAGTTGGACAGCACTGATTTATACAGTATGTGTACCATCTGGACATAGGTATTTCCCTCTTACGTTGGGCTTCCAAGGGCGAGATCCAGAGGGGGGTCTTCATATAGAATTGATCTTTATATTTGTCCCATACTTTTAGTAGGGCTGCCCTGATACAGTGGTTGTTGAAGGTTCTTTCTACTTTGGCTTTTCCATACCACATGTATGCATGCCAGCCTCTATTGATGTTGAAACCTTCCAAATTTAGAATTCTAGTTTTTTTTAAGTAGAGCCCAATCCTTTACCCAACTAAGGGCAGCTGCTTCATAATATATTTGGAGGTTTGGAAGGGATAGACCCCCTCTTTCTCTTTTATCCGTGAGGCTTTTATATTTTACCCTGGGTCTTTTCCCTTCCCTAGATGTATTTTGTAATATCCCTCTTCCAGGTCTTGAAATCATATGTTGTTCTTAAAATAGGTATGGATTGAAACAGAAAGATCATCCTGGGAAGTAAGTCCATTTTTATAACTGCTATTCTTCCTAGCAAGTTGAGATTTAAGAATCTCCAACTTTCCAGTTTTTTCTTTATATGTTTCCATGTGATGTCATAGTTGTTTTTTAACAATTGGTTGTTTTTCATAGTTAGTTGTATACCGAGATATTTTACCTTCTTTGCAACTTGGATCTTCGTGTTCTCCTGCAATAATTCTATCCTTTCTTTTCTAAGATTTTTCGTAAGTATTTTGGATTTGGAGTAATTGATTTTTAGCCCTGCAACTTCACCATATGGTTTTATCTTTTCCAACCATATTGGCATCCTCTCCACCGACTCCTCAATGATGCAGACCACATCATCTGCAAAGGCTTGCAGCTTATACTCTTCTTTCTGGTGTCTGAGGCCCTTTAAGTTTGCGTCCGCCCTTATATCGTCCAGCAGTATCTCCAGCATCATAATGAAGAGTAAAGGCGATAGTGGGCAGCCCTGCCTGGTACCCTTTTGGATTTTGATTTGACTTGACATATTGCCGTTAACTATGATGTTTGCCACTTGCTCTTGGTATATAGCCTGTATGGCATTTGTAAACGCAAATCCCACGTCTTTTTTTCTTAAAAATTGAAATAAAAAATTCCAGTTGGCATTATCAAACGCCTTTTCCGAGTCTAAAAACAAAAATCCAACAGTGGCATGTTATCATTGTTCCATTTGCAAACATATATCTAATGTTAATATGATACATGATTTGGAAGGGAAACGTACTTTCAAACTTCAATGTCAGGCCAGTTGCGGATCTAAGAATGTTGTTTATTGTATATTATGCAAATGTTACAAATATTATGTGGGGGAGACTGGGCGTGACCTGAGGGTGAGAATTCAGGAACATCGTTCGAAATTTAGAACTAAAAATGAGTCTTCAGTTTTGTATGCCCATTTCAAAGAGAACCATAGATAGGATGACTTTAAAGTTCTAGTCTTGGAACAAATTAAACCGAAGCCACATCAGGATATTAAATTAGCACTAAGGAGACGTGAATGTTTCTGGATAACATCCCTAAAATCCGAATCCCCAAGGGGATAAACGACCATTTGTCAATAGGAGAGATTCTGTTATGATTTACACCTGGCGTCTGGTGCGGAGGGGGCTTTCTTAAGCCGCAGCTTTTTTCAGTTGTGTTGTCCGACCGCATGGAACAGTGGCTGCGTCCACAGATATATGTATATGATTGATGATTTTTGGTATGTATTAACTAGCTCTTGCCATTTGGGGGATTGTTTTTCTTATGTGGGATCACGCCTATGTTTGTAGGTTACCAATATATATGTGTAATGCTATACCGGATTATATATTATGTGAATTTTTTGATGTTTTATCTAATAGATATCGGACCTGTGGATTTGTGCAGTGGATTATTGTGTGACAGGTCCCGAAGAAGCCGGAAACGGCGAAACGGCAGGGCCTGTAAAACCGTCGACCCAACATTGGTTTTGATCCGGATTATATATAATGATGCCTACTATTACCTTATGGATTATAATTTTGTGAAGAAAACAGACCAATGTTCTGATGTCATATAGATCTGTATTCCACTATCCACTTACTATAATTTTGAAAGATTGAAAGATTGAAAATAAATCAAATTGAGTTGTGAAGAAAAGTGGTTTCCCGCATTGATTTTGATTGCTGTTATACGGAGAAACACCCCACCGAACTGTTAGTTTGAATTCGCAAGACAGGGTGAGCTCCCATCTGTCAGCCCCAGCTTCCCGTGCAGGGACATGAGAGAAGCCTCCCCGGGCATCCCTTGGGCAATGTCTTTGCAGATGGCCGATTCTCTCACACCAGAAGCGACTTTGAAGTATGTTCTCGTCGCTTCTGACAAGATAAAAAAAAGTTCACAGAAACCCTGACCTCTGACCTTTCTAGTCAAGCCGTAAGTCCAAAACACCAAAGGCTAAAACAAAAACAGCTTGTCGTAAGACAAAATTTTCAAAAAATCAATTTTGAAATTTTTACTGGGTGTGATCAGAGTGTGCAACCTCTGATTTTTCCAGATTTTTGCTAGTTAGAAGACAGAGATTCCTTCCCTTTCTACCAGTCCATTATCCGTTGTAGCGTTGGAAATAAGTTTTTCTCTAAAGTCAAGGCTCAGAAGCGCATCCCTTGCATCTGAAAAATAAATAGAACAAAACAGCACCCCTTGGCAGAAGACAGTCAGTCCTCTTGAAGGACAGAGTCAAATTTATACCTAAACCCCCTGCAGCCCCCCAAAAAATGAGATGGCCATCAACTTAACCTTGTCAGTCAGCTGTCAGGTCCAGACTATCAGCCAGATGCCCAAAGGAGATACAGCACATAGCTATGCCGTGCCAATCATAAGCCCTAACCATGACTGTTCGGGGTCATCCTGGCATAGAAATTTACTGAAGAGTTGTCACATCCTTGGAAATAATTAGTCCAGTCCATTTTCAGTTCTTAATGCACGGGCCACCAGTACTCCGGATGGCACTTGACAAGACCGCTGAAGAAAGTGCTGAAGGCTTTCCGTAACTACAGATGACGGCCAATTTAAAACTCAGCTCCTTTTGTCTCTTCACACAGACGTACTGAACAACCAGGGTAAAATGGGAAGAAGGAAGTTGAACAAGTTAGTTTACAGGACAATTGCTCTGATCTGAGCAGCTGCCAGTCCCCCCAAAATATTTGCAGATGGCAAAGTGGAAGTTAACATTAGAGCTAGTCTCCAGATATCTTCATGCATTAACTAATTAACCTTTTCTGCCCTGCTTTTCTCTCAGCTTTCAGAAATAAGTTTTGAAACAAGCAACAAGAAGGAAAGGGTGACAATTTCTCTGAAGACTACATTTCTCTTTGTCTTAAAAGGAGGCATAATTGTGCAATCCCATGGATTCATATCTTCTACATCCCTGTCCACTGTCCAACATCATCTTCTTCTATCTATCTTCTATCTATCTATGTATGTAATAAAAGTCAATGTTTGCGGCGGTGCGGTGGTGCGGAGGGAGGAATATGTGCCAGCGTTTCGATTGGTTGCCACTGTGGGATTATTTGCATAAAGGACACTGATTGGCCAGCCTCAGAACTCCGACACTCTAAGGCACCAGATTATTTGCATAAAGGACTCTGATTGGCCAGCCTCAGAACTCCAACACTCTAAGGCACCAGACAGAGGGCATTGGTTGCCATTGAGAGACAATTTGCATAAAGGACTGTGATTGGCCAGCAAAACGGAATGTACCTGCATGCTTGAGTTAGCCGAATGACAGTTTTTTTCAGTTGGAAATGGAATGTTCATTTTCTGGGAGGTGCCAAGGTGCCAAGGAATAAGCGACAGCATTATGATAGGATGCCACTATGGGATTATTTGCATAAAGGACTCTGATTGGACAGCCTCAGAACTCCAACATTCTACGCCCCCTGACATAGTGGATTGGTTGCCACTGAAATGGTATTTGCATAAAGGACTCCAATTGGCCATCCACATTCCAACATTCTAAGGTGACACAGAGAGAAAAGTAAAGGCCTCAGGCAGGCAGACACTGCGGCCCACAGCAATGATGGATCAGGACCAAACTTGCCCACTTCACAACGCAACCCTCACCCAATGACCTCAGACCAAAATTAGCATACAGAGCCCCCTTGATCCACTCTACACCCTGGTGCTGTTTCAAGGAGGATGGACCACAGATGACGGGACTTGAAATACCTTCACTCGCCTTCCGAGACTGCTGCAACCCTCATCCAAAGAATGACCAAGACCAAATGTGACACACAGAGCCCCCAAGACCCACTCTACATCCTGGTGCTGTTTGGAGGGGGAAGGACCATGGCCGATTGGACTTGCAGTATCTTCACTACGTTCCTGAGACCACTGTGAGCCACATTAACAACTGATAAGGAACAACCTTGGCACACAATGCCTTTATCAAATAACCCGGGCACTGCCGGGTCCCCAAGCTAGTATCTGAATAAAACAACACTGATTCAAAACAACCAGAAACACTAAAATGCTGCAATAAGAATGAAACTACATCTTTCCTCCATGTAAAAAAAACTATTCTAAAATAATCAATTAATAACCAGCCCTAAAAAGAGAGCGAGATGGGGTTTAAACTCATTTACATTAAGAGCCACATCAAGCCACATTTATTGCCTTGTATTTTATTGTGCCTTCGGCTCCTGTAAGCCGCCGCGAGCCTCAGGGAGTCGGCGGCATAGAAGCCCGAATAATAAATAAAAAAATAAATAAATAAACCTTATGGTTGACCTCAAAGGGCTGTTGAATCCATGGAGGGCCAACTATAATTTTTCTACGTAGTGGTAGGTGTGCTTTAGTTTTCTTTTTCAATTTGGTAAACAGCCCCCAGATGTTATTGAGCGACAACCAGCACTTTTAATCATCTGCCATGTGGACTGGGGATAACAGGGATTGGAACCCAACAGCAATTGTGGCTCTGAGGTTAGGAAAAGGTTAAAAGGCATTTTAAAGTCACACATCATATCCACAAGCCTTGTGTATTAACTCAAACCCCACTACTATCTTGACTAAATGGAATGAACTGTAGCCTCCCAGGCGTCACTCATCAGCTCTGGCCATGATATCTAATGATGAGGAATACAGGAGTTGCAGTCCAGCATTTGGAAGTCAACATAAAATGACACCACAGGATAGATTTGGCCCATGGTTCTTGAGTTTGACACATCTGGTGCAGTGGTTTGAGTGTTGGCTATGACTTTGTAGAACAGGGTTTGATTTCCTGTTTGGTCACTGAAACCCACTAGGTCAGTGGTTCAGTGAGTGTGAGTGAGTGAGAGTGAGTGAGAGTGAGTGAGAGTGAGTGAGTGTGAGTGAGAGTGAGTGAGAGTGAGTGAGTGTGAGTGAGTGAGAGTGGTGAGTGAGTGAGTGGTGAGGTGAGTGAGAGTGGAGGAGTGTGAGAGGTGAGGAGTGAGAGAGTGAGAGTGAGAGAGAGAGAGTGAGAGTGTGTGAGAGAGAGTGAGAGAGTGTGTGAGAGAGAGAGTGAGTGTGTGAGAGAGAGTGAGTGAGAGAGAGAGAGAGAGTGTGAGAGAGAGAGAGTGAGTGTGAGAGAGAGAGAGTGTGAGAGAGAGAGAGTGAGAGAGAGAGAGAGAGAGAGAGAGAGAGAGTGTGAGAGAGAGAGAGTGTGAGAGAGAGTGTGAGAGAGAGAGAGTGTGAGAGAGAGAGAGAGAGAGAGAGAGAGAGAGAGTGAGAGAGAGAGTGAGAGAGAGAGTGTGTGTGTGAGAGTGTGAGAGAGTGTGAGAGAGTGTGTGTGAGGAGAGAGAGTGAGAGGGAGTGAGAGGGAGTGAGAGGGAGTGAGAGGGAGTGAGAGGGAGTGAGAGGGAGTGAGAGGGAGTGAGAGGGAGAGAGAGAGAGAGAGAGAGAGAGAGAGAGAGAGAGAGAGAGAAGGCCTCGCCGGAGGAGGATGACCCCCGTGGTGGGGCTGCAGCTGACGAGCGCGCCCTCGACACCGGTGAGTAAAGCATGGACGGGGCCCCAGTGACGCCAAGGGCCGAGGCGAGAGAGAGACAGGGTGGAGCGCGAGGCGGGGCCCCGTCCAGGCTTTAATCACCGGCGTCGAGGGCACGCTCATCAGCTGCAGCCCCACCGCAGAGACCATCCTCCTCCAGCGAGGCCTTCTCTCTCACACACACACACTCACTCACTCACTCCCTCCTGCAGCCTCGCATCCTATCTCTGTGCACGCATTCGCCTTGCTCCTGTCCCCCCCCCCCCAGGAGCAACCAATGGGTGGTCACATCACCACACCGTGTCAAGAGACGAGCGCCAGGGCCCACCCACTAAAGCCTCATTGGCGGAAGAAGCCCTGTGCGGGCGGAAGGCGGCGGCGGCAAAAGCGCGCATGCTGCGATCTACCTCAGATGGGCTCGGGATCGACTCGTTGATCGCGATCGACTTCCTGGGCAGCCCTGCTCTAGAGTGAGGAGGCATCTTGCCATTCTCTAAGGCAAGATGTAATCGACATAGTTACTTTTATTATTTTTCCTTAGAGAATAGCTCAGTGAAGCTTAGTTAGCTCCAAGAACCTTTCCTATCCTGATTGGATTTCTTTTATCTTCAATAAACTTATTATTTTTGATCCTATGAGTTGTGGATCTGCAATCCTGTTCCATCCTGTTGAATGGAAATCAATCTTTGCTCTCTACACATAAGTTTCTGCTGCTTATGAACTGTGCACCCTGCACTCTGCTATATTTTTGGTGGAATCACCCCAGAGAGGGTTATTTTTGATCCCAACAGCTCTTGATTCCCAACAGTAGACACTGGTTGGGGAAAGTCTGAGACAGACATCCTTCTAGATCACCTCCCACCAAATCCTTTTATCTGGAAATATTTAGAAATGAAATGGGGGATGTCTGCATTCAAAGCTTGTATTCGACCAATAAGCAATATGTTTCCTCATCCAAACTACCCTTTTCTCCCAGAAAAAGTCCTGCTTTTGTCTCCTGAACTAGACCAAGTGAACAGTCATGATGAATACCAATTACACTTCCACTGACGTGATACGAGCGAATATAAATAACTTTTTTAAGCAACAAAGATAAGTTTAAGCAGCCAGCTGCCAAATTGATATGGATGCAGGATTATGTAATTAAAGGGGCCAGCTCTACTTACTATTCCAGATAAAATAAAAATCAAACTTAATACTTCAAGCCATGAGTCATTTGCTGGCTGAGATCGTTCTTTTCCTGATCTGCTACTGCAAGCAAGCACCAATTTGTTTGAAAGACAGAAGAGACACTATATCACAGAAAATACTAACGTACGTACAGGGAGCATACAACCCCCTGTGGCATCAGCTCCACTGGCTGCCAGTCTGCGATCAACCACAATTCAAAGTGCTGGCTTTAGCTTATAAAGCCCTAAACGGTTCCAGCCCAACTTACCTGTCTGAACATACAGTATCTCCCTCTATGAACCATCTCGGAGGTTAAGATCATCTGGGGAGGCCCTGCTCTCGGTCCCATCTTCACAGGCGCGACTGGTGGAGACGAGAGACAGGACCTTCTCAGTGGTGGCCCCTTAGCTATGGAAAGCCCTCCCCAGTGAAATTAGATTTCACCCTCCCTCCTGTCCTTCAGAAAGAAAGGGAAGACATGGTTGTGGGACCAAGCCTTTGGTCAATAATCTGCAATATACCGTGTTTCCCCAAAAGTAAGACAGCGTCTTACTTTCTTTTCCCCCCGAAAAGTCCCCCTACGGCAGGGTGGGCAAACTGCGGCCCGGGGCCGGATGCGCCCCTGGCCGATTCTATCTGGCCCTCCTAAGAGTCCTTGGCTTGCCTCCCTGCCTGGCCTCTGCATAAAACTCTCCAGAGAAGGGAACTACAAGGAAGCATTATTTTATTTTAGTGGTTTTTATTATTATTGTATAATAATTTTATTATAATAATAAAATAATATAATAAATAATATAATATAATGTTATATTATTTATTATAATTTCAATATATTATAATGTCTATATATATACTATAATATAATGATATTAATACTAATGTATGAATATTTCTTGATATATTAATATGTTAATATTAATGGTGTGTAATACAGTATATGGTAAATATAGTAAGTGAATAAATAAATGAATAATGTAGATTAGCATGTAGTTCCGCCTTTAGGTGTGGCCCTCCATAATATTTTTTGGCTCTCATACTCTTTTTTTCTTTTTGAGAGAATATAAAGCCAATCCATTTAACTATTGAATTATTTATAAAGAAGGTTTAAAGGAAATCTAGAGAAAATCTCAGAGTTTATAATGAGTTTAATATGAGGGGCTATTTTTTTTTCAAGTCCATTTGACTGGTCGAAAGGAATGAGCACAATGGCAACTAGGAAAGGTGCGAAGGGGGATAAAGATAAAGATCCAAGGAATCAAATGGTAAGAAGAGACTCATGGCAAGAAGATACCCAGATAAAAGACCAACTTAAAGAGATGATCTATGAAATGAAAAGAATGAACGACAATATAGAAAAGGGGGCAGATGAACGCAGAAAATTGAATGAGGGCATGCTGGATATGAGGAGAGATCTGAAGAAGGACATACTGTCTATTAAAAAGGAGGTTAAATCCTTAAATGAAAAGGTGGATCTATTACAGAGGAAGGAAGAGGATATGAGAAGCACAATTCTGCAAGAGCAAGAAAAGATGGCAGAGATAAATAGAACACAAGTAGAACTGGAAAGGAAGAACCTTCAGCTGGAGCTCTTTCAGAAGGACTTCCAGCTTAGAATGAGAGGGGCCCCAGAGAGTGCGAAAGAGTCATTGGAGGATACCTTTAAAATAGCTATTGAAATGACGGCAGCTCTACTGCAGAAGGAGGCTTCACAAATAGAGGAAAAAATAGACAAAGCCTACAGAATCCAAACCTCACATTCAAGAAATAACAAATTGGACCGAGATATTCTGATCCAATATAACTCAATAAAAACAAGAGAGGAGGTCATAAAAAGTCATAATAAAGCCCCATATAGCATGCAAGATAAAAGAATAATCATCTTAAAAGAGATCCCGAAGGCCATTTTGGACAACAGAAAGAAATACTTCTTTCTGACGGACCGGTTGAAGCAAAAAGGCTATCGCTTTAAATGGGACAAATTTGATGGACTCCAAGTTACTATCAATAATGAAAAATGCTGGATAAATAGTAAAGAAAAAGCGGAGGCCTTTTACCATAAATGGAAACATTTACTAAATCCTAGAGAAAAACCAAGTCCACCGAAAGGAAGAGATAGTAAAGAAAACGATAGGCGCCCAAATGAAGTGGTGAATGAACTTAGAACCGGAGAGGAGATAGTAAGACAAAAAAAAAAGATGATGAACGGGACCACCCTAGAGATAGTGCTAAACTAGAGAACAATGAGACGGAGACAGATGGGGACCCAGTGTCGGAAGAAGAGGTGGAGTCTAATTCATCTGGGGAAGCAACCTCGGCAAAGAAAGGGGGTGGCACTATTTGTTAAACCTGAATTGAAACCCTCTCTAGAGTTTAAGGACAATGAGGGTAGAGTGGTGGCGGTCTCAGTGGAAATGAAGGGAAAGAAGATTCTGATTATTAATTTGTATGCGCCGAATGGCCCAAAAGTACAAATATTTAATTTTATAAGGGAAGAAATGTTAAAAATTGAGTGTGATGGAACTGTGGTATTGGGTGATTTCAACGGCGTAATGGATGTGAATTTAGATAAGAACTATAATAACGTCAGAAACAGGTCTATGTCCAGTAAGCTCCCTAAGATTTTTTTTAGCTGGATGAAAGCTTTTGATTTACAGGATACCTGGAGGGCGTTAAATACCAATGCTAAAGACTTTACCCACTTCTCAGGAAGAAGGAGAACGTGGTCCAGGATAGATATGATCCTGGCCTCGAGAAGTTTGATCTTAAATAGTAAGGGTGCCAAAATCCACCCTAGACTACTCTCTGATCATGCGCCCATTGAGGTGACACTATTATTTGGCAATAGGAATCCTACATGCAGACTAGACGATTGGCTATTGAAGAGTGAGGTACAAGTATCGAAAAACCTTAACCATCTTAAGGAATTTTTTGAATTAAATGACCAGCCGGAGATCCCAATTACAACCCTGTGGGACACTAGTAAAGCAGTTATGAGGGGCTACTTTATTGAGCAGAAAAGTTATATAATTAAAACAAGAAAGAAAGAATTGAATGGCCTAATGCTGGATTTGGAACAAACGGAAAAGGAGTTGAAAAATAATCCACTCGATAAAAAAACTGAAAATAAATTAGTACTATTGAAAAAACAGATAAACCTAATGAACATGGACCAGATAGAAAAAAAAATGAAGTTTCTAAAACAAATTTTTTTTGAAGGGGCTAATAAACCAGGGAGGTGGCTGGCATACCAACTTAATTGGAAAAAACAAAAAAATGTAGCTAACAAGATAAAGAAAGGAGATAAAGAACTTACAAAAGATAAAGACATCTTGGAAGCATTCAGAGAGTTCTATCAGGACTTGTACGCGACAGAGAAGGTGAATAAGGAAAAGATACAAAAGTATATAAGTGAACAAGAATTGAAGAAGATCAATGACAAGATGAGAGAAAAACTTAATGCCCCAATTACTGATAGAGAAGTTGAAATAATAATTAGCAGATTAAAGACAGGTAAATCTCCAGGGCCAGATGGCCTGACAGATCAATATTATAAGAAACTGAAAGGAGTCTTAGCCCCATATCTTAAGAAGCTTATGAATCAGGTCCTGAGCAAGGGTGAAGTCCCAGATACATGGAAAACTGCGAGCATTACTGTCTTCCCTAAGGAGGGTAAAGATAGTGAGATTGTTGAAAATTACCGCCCAATTTCCCTCCTCAATCAAGACTATAAAAATTTTTCGGCGGTCATAGCAAATAGATTTAAGGAATTTCTAAAAAATTGGATCTCCCCTAATCAAAGGGGATTCCTTCCACAGAGGTACATGAAACACAATATTAGACACATTATTAATATACTGGACCACTTGGATAAAAATATCGGGAAAAAAGTGGCTCTTGCCTTTATAGACGCCGAAAAGGCCTTTGACCGGGTCAACTGGGCAGCCATAGAGATTTTGGTCAGAGAGCTAGACATGGGGAATGAATTTTATAATGCCATCATGAGTATCTACACATCACAGAGTGCCGTGGTGACAATTAATGGGCAGAAATCAGGGAAAATTAATATCCAGAGAGGAACCCGGCAGGGGTGCCCCCTTTCACCCCTAATCTTCAATTTTGTTTTAGATTTGCTATTAAAAAATATAAATAATGACATTAATTTGAGGGGATTAAGGCTGGGGAAGGAAAATTACAATGTATATGCTTTCGCGGATGATTTGGTCTGTGTAATAGAAGACCCAAAAGAGAAAGTAGAAATGTGGCTAAATAAGTTAGAGGAATTTGGGGAGATCTCTGGGTTCAAACTAACTAAGAAAAAATCAAAAATTATTACAAAAAATATAGACGAAAAAGAAACGACTTGGCTGGGGGACAAATCAGGAATGGAAATTGTAAAAAAAATAAAATACTTAGGAATCGAGATAACGGCAAATAATTGCCAGTTAGTAAAGAATAACCACGAGAAGATATGGGTGGAAATTAAAAAGGATTTGGATACTTGGAAGACCCTTAATTTGTCACTCCTTGGCAGAATCTCGGCCGTAAAAATGAAAATTCTTCCAAGAATAAATTTTCTTTTGCAAATGCTGCCTATTCTGAAGAATAACTTTGTTTTAAAGAAATGGCAGGGGGAATTAAATAAATTTATATGGCAGGGGAAGAAAGCCAGAATAAGATCACAGTGCCTTCAGGAAAGAACAGAGAAAGGAGGACTGGGAGTACCGGACTTAGGAAAGTACTATGAAGCAAACTGCATTAATAACTTAAAAGAGTGGATAGAACTGAAGGATAAACATTTGTTGAAATTGGGGCGCTGACTTAAAGGGTGGCTGGCATGCTTATTTATTTTTTAATTATGTTGACAAAGACAAGGGCTTTAATAATCATATAATTAGATCCGCCCTATTTAAAGTCTGGACCAAATTCAAAAAGAAAAATTACAAGAAGTTACCACTGTGGGTCTCCCCGGTAGAGGCGTTTCGGATCCGAAAATTTGAAGAGAATAAAGAACTCAAATATAAGGATTTAATACAGAGAGAAGATTCGAACTTTAGATTAAAAGGAAAAGAGGAGCTAAGCCAGTGGGGACTACATTGGTTCCAATATGGACAAATTAAGAAAAGATTTAGTGAGGACAAGGAGATAGGATGGGAGGAGAAACTGAACAAGATAGAGAGAATTTGGATGTATTCACAGAAAAAACCAGTTGGCTCGATCTATAAAGTTTTAACAGAACAAGAGAAAGAGGATAAGGGCCCGACAGAAGATTATAAGCAAAAATGGATCAAAAATATAGGGTATAATATTAAATCGGAGGAATGGGATAAGATCTGGAATATTAGAGCAAAGTATACCTACGCGTATAGCATGAAAGAAAATCTATACACAATGTTTTATAGATGGCATCTCACTCCAGCCCAGCTGGCCAGGATATATAAAAACAATGGAGATGCCTGCTGGAAATGTGGCCAGGAAAGGGGGACATATTACCACATGTGGTGGACTTGTGGAGTGACTAAAAACTTCTGGGAGGGGGTCCACAAAACAGTGAAAGAAATTATGAAGTGTGAGATAGCTAAACAACCAGAATTATATCTTTTAAATATTCCAGGGGATGAACTGAGCAAGGAGGCCGAGAAATTGTTAACTTTTTTGATTATTGCGGCAAGGATCAGCTTCGCCAGATACTGGAAGCTACCTCAAGTACCGGATGAGGACGAGTGGCTCGCTAAAGTAGTAGAACTGGCGGAAATGGATAAGCTAACATGTTTACTTCGATATGGGCCTTCAAGGAGCTTCGACGATACATGGACTCCATTTCTAGACTTTATGAAAGAAAAGAAGAAAGTTTTGCTGAAAGGCTTTAGCTTATGATTTATGTGTAGACCATAACCTGGTAAAGTCTCTCCCATAAACCGTCGGGTGAAAGGGAATATGCTTTCTTTTCCGTTTTCTCTTCTTAATCAACGTGAAGACGTGGAGTCAACCTGTGTATTAGTCTGTTGGTGTGTATATGTTTACTTGTTCCCTGGTGCCCCCCATTCCCCCCTTTCCCCCTTGACCCCTTCCCGTAACCCCGCCTTCCCCCTCACCCTCCCAATCGGTATATGTTTTGCTGTTTCTTATATGTAAGTGTTTTTATACTAATAAACTTTATAAAAAAAAATATTTTTTGGCTCTCATGTGGCCCCTTGGAAAAAATAGTTGCCCACCCCTGCCCTACGGCTTACTTTCAGGGTACGTCTTATATAACCCAAGACGTACCCCGTCGCCACGCCCACGCCGCCGCCGCCGCCGTCACACCGCCGCAACCGGCCCCATCGGCCGCGGCACACCTTTCCGCCAGGCCTCCAAGCAAGGGAGGGAAAGAGAGCCAGAGGCGTGGCGAGGTAGCGGCGGACCAGAGTGTCGCGCCGGCGCGTCGCCACGCCCCTGGCTCCTTTCCCCTCCCATTCCTCCAAGCAAGGGAGGGGAAAGAGAGCCAGAGGCGTGGCGAGGAAGCCCGCGTCAGAGTGACGCGCCGGCCGCAAATCACGCCCTGGCTCCTTTCCCCTCCCTTCGTCCAAGCAAGGGAGGGGAAGGAGCCAGAGGCGTGGCGAGGAAGCGCCCGCGTCAGAGTGACGCACCGCCGCTTGTCACGCCCCTGGCTCCTTTCCCCTCCCTTTCGTCCAAGCAAGGGAGGGGAAAGAGAGCCAGAGGCGTGGCTAGGAAGCGCCGCGTCAGAGTGACGCGCGGCCGCTGCGTCACGCCCCTGGCTCCTTTCCTCCCTTTCGTCCAAGCAAGGGAGGGAAAGAGAGGAGGCGTGGAGGGGCGTGGAGGTGGCCCCTGGCTCCTTTCCCTCCCTTTCGTCAAGCAAGGGAGGGGACGCACGCGCCGAGTGACGCGCCGCCGTCCCGCCCCTGGCTCCTTTCCCCTCCCTTTCGTCCAAGCAAGGGAGGTGAAGAGCAGGGGCGGACGGAGGCAGCGCAGCGTCAGAGTGACGCGCGCTTCCTCGCCACGCCCTGGCTCCTTCCCCTCCCTTGCTTGGACGAAAGGGGAAAGGAGCCAGAGGCGTGGCCGGCGCCGGCGCACTGACGCTGCGCTGCTCGCCACGACTCTGGCTTTCTTCCCCCTTCCTTGGAGGCCTGGCAGAAAGGTGTGCCGGGAGGTGTGCCACGGCCGATGGGCCGGTTGCGGCGGGCGGGACGAGGTACGGCTTACTTTCGGGGTACGGCTTATATTAGCCGACCCCCCAGACACCCCCGATACGTCTTACCATCGGGGGTGTCTTACTTTCGGGGAAACACGGTACTAAGTGACTGTCAGATAGTGAGATTTATGGTTGGAATGGCTCTTGGAATATCCCTTTGGACTGCGTGGTTTTTAAGTAATTGGTTTTAAGATTATGATGTTTTAATTATTGCTTTTAATGTATATGTTTTGTTTTATCCTATCAGTGATCCGGAAGCTGAAGCTGGTGCAGAATGCTGCAGCTCGGCTACTGGCAGGTTTACCATCTTTACCACATGACGCCTGTCCTGCGCGAACTGCACTGGCTTCGGATTGAACAGCGGATCACCTTCAAGGTGCTGGTTTTAACCTTTAAGGCCTTGAATGGTCTGGGGCCAGTGTACTTAAGGGACCACCTCTCCCTATATTGTCCCGCAAGACCACTGCGTTCAGAGTCCCTTAACCTTCTTGTGGTTCCGAGCATCAAAACTCTCCATCTGACCTCGACACGGAGGAGAGCCTTTAGTGTAATAGCTCCAACTCTTTGGAATGCTCTTCCTCCCGAGGTCCGCGCACTCACCAACCTGCTGGCCTCTCCAGCCCCTCCCATTCTGGAAGGCCTGCAAAAACGGCTGAGCTTTTGGCCTGCAGCTGTGGCCTGCAAAACTTTCCTATTTGGACAGGCATTCGGTTAACAACGCTAGCCTTAGGCCTGGAAGTATCTACTGGGTGTTACGTCCCATTGTATGTTTTAACTTTGGTGTAAATTCTGATGTTTTTAAACTGTTTTTAACTGTTTTTATTGTGTTGTATTTTACTGTGTACTGTGTCACCCCGAGCCAGACAGGAGTGGAGGTGAACAAACCGAAATAAATAAATAAATAAATAAATAATATATGTGGCATCAGGGTGAGCCACCCTGAATCCTCTTCAGAATGAGAAGGACGGGATATAAATGCAGTAAATAAATAAATAAACATAGCTTTCCCACAGATGCCAGGACAATTTGCTCACCTTTCACAAAAAGTACATTAAGACACATAATGTAAAATGGCAAGGAAATTTACAGATTTATGGACCTTCTGTATTCTTAAAGTAAACTAGGATCTTGAGAAGTTGTCTTATACTAACACGGTCTGCTTTACGTAATACTGCGTGCCACAATAAGCCGTGGTTTGTTACAACTGTGGTTTGTTGCTTCAGTTATAAGTTGGAATGCAGAAACAAAACCACGGATTCAAACTACACTGGCCAACACACATTTTGGTGCCTCAAAAGTTAGCTCTGTTTGATTGGTCACTCTTTGTGAACTACCTGAAGACTGGGGAGCTAAACCAACACACTCAAGATACTTGACAAAGTATTTTTGCATTAGAGACACTCCTAATGAACATTAGACAAAATATAGATTTAAAAGGCCTTCAATTACAAAAGAAAAAATATAAAGTAAGAGCATTTGCCGATGATGTAATCTGTATAGTGGAAAACCCAAGAGAGAATATATTAAAATGGCTATCGACTTTTGAGGATTACGGAAAATTAGCAGGATTTAAACTTAATAAGAAAAAGACAAAGATTATAACTAAAAATATCTCAAAAACTGACCAAATAAAGCTACAAGAAGATACGGGCATAGAGGTGGTAAATAAAATCAAATATCTAGGAATATGGATTACAGCAAGGAACCTCCATCTGTTGAAAGACAACTATATGGAACAATGGAAAAATGTTAAGGAAGAATTAGAGCAATGGAAAAGACTCAATCTTTCCCTATTAGGAAGGATCGCAAGGGTCAAAATGAATCTGCTGCCAAAGATGTTATATCTATTTCAAAACTTGCCAATAATCAGAAATATGGAGATTTTTACTAAATGGAAAAAAGGACTTGACAAATTTTGTATGGAAAGGCAAGAAGCCAAGAATAAAGTACAATATCATGATTATGTACAAGGAAAAAGGAGGCTTTGGCCTTCCGGACCTAAGAATGTACTATAATGCATGCGCATTGGCGTGGGTCAAAGACTGATGCTTCTATCAAAAAGTTCAACCTTAATGTTGGAGGGGTTCGACTTACGGAAAGGATGGCACTCCTATCTTTGGTATGGAGGGGCCAAAATAGAAAAAAAATTTGGGAATCATTTTATTCGATCCTCTTTAATGAAAATCTGGTCAAAATATAAAGATTTTATGTACAGGGAAACACCACTCTGGGTGTCACCTTTAGAAGCCAATCAAAGAAGACTACTAGGCTGGACAGAATGGCCAAAATATAAAGACATATTGATATATAAGGAAGGTACATTAACCATGAAAACACAGGATGAAATCAACAAAATGTATCCAAATGTGTTGTGGTTACATTATTTCCAGATGAGGGAAAGCTTTAACAAAGATAAGGTCAAAGGTTTCAGTGTGGCGGAGGGACCATGGGACATAATTCTTAAAAATGAAAAGAAAGTGATATCTAAAACATACTCCATGCTCCTAAATTGGGAAACAGAAGAGGAAGTAGTTAAACAGTCTATGGTAAAATGGGCACAAAACATTGGAAGACCCATTCAATTAAAGGAATGGGAAAGGCTATGGACAAAACAACTCAAAATTACCTATGCAACTGACTTAAAAGAAAATTGGCTAAAAATGATCCATCGGTGGTACATTACACCAGAAAAACTAAGTATAATGTATAAAAATGTGGAAAATAAATGCTGGAAATGTGAGAAGCAAGAAGGATCTTTTTTTTCATATGTGGTGGACTTGCCCCAAAACAAAGGATTACTGGAAATTAATCCATAAAGAATGCAAGGAAATTCTCAAGGTAGAGTTCCAATTGAAACCGGAATTATACCTCTTGGGTATTATAGACAAAGAAACTTTTAACAATGATAATACAGGGAAACTCTTTATCTTTCTCTCTACGGCTGCGAGGATTTTATTTTCGAGAAATTGTGGAAAACCAATTGTTTGCCAACGAAAGATCAATGGATCGAGAAGATTTTAGAAATTAGAGAGATGGATGAACTTACCTTTTGGTTGAGACAGAACAATGGCAAGGGGAATAATAGAACAGACTGGAAAGAAGTGATTGAATATGCAAGAAATTCAGATTAAAAGAGAAGTATTAAAATATAGATTGTGATGAAGAATATGATAAGTATGATTACTTAAAAATATTAATAAGAGCACAAGGGATGCTCCGTGGTAAAGATTCATTAAGAAGCTTAAGTGCTGGCGTGGAACGAGAGCGGAAGTCATTTTACCCCTTTCCCCTTTCCCTATGTATGTGTACAGTCTGTGTTTACATGTTGTATGTGTAAAATTTTCAAAAACCTGCAATAAAAATATTCCAAAAAAAAAAGATACTTGACAAAGGAGAAGGAGACCATCAAAGGTCAACCAAATGGAACCTCCAAGAGCACATCGCATCCCCCCCTTACTTTCAATGACACTCGCATCTTTATTCCCACCACCACCACCACCACCCCCCTACGAGGACTAAGCAAATGGGACTATATAGTAATACCGGAAGCCAATTCACCAAACCCCCTCCTCCCCTCCCCACCACATCCCCACCCGGACTTCCCTCCCCCAACTCCCCCCCCCGACCCCCCCTCTTTACCCTAAGTCCACCACCCAGCCTTCTCTCCCTCTCTCTCCTGTTCCTACTGTCCTTTACCTGAAATTGTTCCCCCACTTTTACTGTTTATGACAAAACCTAATAAATATATTTCAAAAAAAAGTTAGCTCTGTTTCTGGATATATTTAACCTGCTGATCCCAAAAAATGACACCAATTTTCCTCTATTGATTATAGGTTTTGAGATACAGAAAACGTGACATATATTAATCTTCATCTGCTCGCTCACAGAAAGTCATGATAACTATATCTAAGAAACCAGAGATGATGTGGTCTATCCAAGTTAAGAGACCTGGCTGTTTGAGCAGGCTTTTGCAGATGAAATATAACTATCTCATTGTGATCACAGAATGATTTGACGATGCGATGGAAAATGATTTTAATGATGAGATGCTGGGAACTGTATTTTTTTATTTTAATTGCTAATTGCTTATTGTTTTTATCTGTTAGTATACAACTGTTTTTAATTGTATTTTACATTGTGGGCACTGGTTGCCATGTGTAAACAGCCTCGAGTCGCATTCAAGCCGAGAGGGGCGATATAGAAATATAGTAAATAAATGCCATTTTCCGAATCAGCAATCTAAATAACCCCAGGAACAGGCCTAAAAATGAAGGAACCAACAATTCTTTTGGATGGGTTGTGCTATCATTTCTGGCTAGCTAACACACCACAGTTTATTAAGAGAATGTGCATCACAACAAGCCATGTTTCAATACAAATCAATTCTTATTATTCTTTCACAGTCTTTCTGTAAATAGTGTTTTCTACATGCTGGGCTACTAAACCATGATATCTCATCTAACTTCAAAAATATATTCTTCCATTCTAATGCTTCCACATGGGTCTAGGACAGTGTTTTTCAACCTTTTTTGAGCCGCGGCACATTTTCTACATTTACAAAATTCTGGGGCACACCACCAACCAAAATGATACAAAATGACATTCTAACACAGTAATACATATAGTTAATATGTTTTTAAATGTATTTATACACTCAGTGTGAAACCTGGGCCTGTTTCGATGAACACAACATATATATGACTTCCTCTCACATACTTATACGTGGCTATCATGTCATCTCTCAGCCTTCTCTTCTCCAGGCTAAACATGCCCAGCTCTTCAAGCCGCTCCTCATAGGGCTTGTTCTTCAGACCCTTGTGAAATTTCACCCTGAGTGAAACTTGCTTTCAGTCAACTATGGATGTCATGAAGCTGTTATAAACGGTTCCTTTGGGGGGGGGGCAACTCTCAAAAAATCCAGTAAAATAGTTTTAAAAAAAACATTTCCAAGCGGAGAGCCTCAATTTGTTTCTTAGAAACCTGTGAATGCTTCAGCCTCCCGATGCTCCCAAGTTCGCTCACTGCCCAATTCACCGATGTGGAGCTTCCGGCTTCAGCTGTTCTCACGAGAAATCCAAGCCAACATGAAAACGCCGACTCAATAACTTCTGCCCAGTGCTCTGCTTTTGCGGAGGGAGGCAGCGAAAGAGGCCACACAGATCTACAGTTAGAGTCTATACGTTTCATAGATTTGTGCGGCCTCTTTCGCTGCCTCCCTCCTCCCTCCGCTCAGTGCTGAAAGAGGGAGAAAGAGCTTCTAGGAGGGGGAAGAGTGCCAATTTCCCACGGCACACCTGATGATCGCTCACGGCACACTGGTTGGGAAACACTGGTCTAGGATACTCTTGAAGACAACTAGGCATACAGCAATTGTGTGAAATAACACTTCAACTCAGTTTGAGCATACGTCTGCACTATTTTGTTTCCAGTCTTTTCTGAAACCTCTTTTTGACAAACATTTCCTGGCTTTAAGATACCTAGTTTTATTAAAGTAGAAGGTACAGAGAGTTTAATCTATGCTGACGATCGTGCCATCACCACTCAAGCAGGCAACTTTGAAATGATTGAGCATAAGCTCTCCAGAGCTTTAGGCGCTCTTACTGCCTATTACAGGGGAAACCAGCTTGATTCCTAATCCATCTAAAATACAGATATGTTTTTCACCTTAGTTAGAGACAAGCATCTCGAGCTCTGAGGATTAGCTGGGAAGGAATCCCATTGGAGCATTGCAGAACACAAAAATATCTAGGAGTCCATGGACCATGCTCTGACATACAAGAAGCACTGCTTGTCTGTCAAGAAAAAAGTGGGTGCTAGGAATAACATTGTACGAAAGCTGACTGGCACAACCTGGGGATCACAATCACATACAGTAAAGACTTCTGCCCTTGCACTTTGCTACTCTGCTGCCGAGTACACATGCCCAGTGTGGAATATATTTCACCATGTAAAAACAATGGATGTGGCTCTTAATGAGACATGCTGCATTATCACAAGATGTCTACACCCCACACCAATGGAGGAATTATACTGTTTCGGTATTGCTTCATCTGACATCTACCGGGAAGTAGCAGCCAATAATGGAAGGACCAAGGCAGTGACATCTCCAGCCCATCCTCTGTTTGGGTATCAGCCAACACAACAACGCTTTAAATCAAGAAATAGCTTTCTAAGATCTACAGAAATACTCACAGGAAGACCTCAGCAAGCGAGAGTCCAAAAGTGGCAAGGCAAAACCCGGAACCTCAATCTATGGCTGATACTGGATGAGAGACTCGCCCCTGGATATACAGAAAACTGGGCGACTTGGAAGGCGCTGAACAGACTCTGCTCTGGCACCGTGAGATGCAGAGCCAACCTTAAGAAATGGGGCTACAAAGTGGAATCCACAACATGTGCGTGTGGAATAAAGCAAACCATAGACCACCTACTACAATGCAGCCTGAGCCCTGCCACATGCACAATGGAGGACCTTCTTACAGCGACACCAGAGGCTCTCCAAGTGGCCAGCTTATGGTCAAAGGACATTTAGTATAATGCCTAGTTTTTAACTATGTGTTTTTAAATACGTTATAACTGTACCCTCAACTGGCTTCTGACATCTATCTATCTATCTATCTATCTAATAAAAGTCAGAGTGTTTGCGGAGGTGTGGAGGGCAGGAGGTGCGGAGGAATATGTGCCAGCGTTTCGATTGGTTGCCACTGTGGGAATATTTGCATAAAGGACTCTGATTGGCCAGCCTCAGAACTCCAACACTCTAAGGCAGGGCTGTCCAACAGGCGGCCCTGGGGCCGTACACGGCCCCCGAGCCCCTTCCCTCCGGCCCCCTAACTTGTTTTAATAAAATACAAATTAAAAATAATAATTAAAAAACCCAAAAAAAAACACCCGGCCTGAGCTTGGCCTCGGCTCCAGCGGGGCTCTTCGGGGATGGCGGCGGCATTGGCGCTTCAGCCCTGTGGCGGGGCTCCCACAGTATGGGTAAGGAGGGGCCTGGCTCGAATCAATCAATCTAAAAACAGTGGGACTTTGGGTGAGGGGGGGAGGGGTCCCTCAGCGGCGGTTTCCTTGGCGATGCTTCCTTCCCCTCCTCCGCGCCCCTCCCCCTTGTTGTACTGCTTTCCCCCATGTGCAGGGCGCAACGTGGCTTCCTTTGCGCCTGCCCCCGCGGCTTGTTTTCCCTTCAGGGAGGGAGGGAGCTCTTTGGGCCTCCTCCACCCGCCTCTGGGAAAGGAGGCCCCATCAAGCCCTGCGACGGCATTGAGGTGTTTGGGGTTTTTGGTGTGTCCCAATTTGAGTGTGGACTCAAATAACTCAAAGGTATTAGGAAACACTTCCCCAAATCCACCAGTGTTCCCATTTGGGTATATTGAGTATTCATGCCAAGTTCGGTCCAGATCCATCATTATTTGAGTCCACAGTGCTCTCTGGATGGAGGTGAACTACAACTCCACAACTCAAGGTCAATTGTAAGTAAATTGGAGCCGGGGAGGGGGCGGAGCCGAGGGATGGGTAGGGGCGGAGCCAGACCCTTCGGCTCCCCAGGTGATCAGTGACCGGAATTCCGGCCCTTGGGCCGTAGAAGTTGGACAGCCCTGCTCTAAGGCACCAGACAGAGGTAATTGGTTGTCACTGAGACACTATTTGCATAAAGGACTCTGATTGGCCAGCAAAACAGAATGCAACTGAATGCTTGAGTTAGCCAAATGACAGGTTTTTTCCCATTGGAAATGGAATGTTCATTTTCTGGGAGGTGCAGAGGTGCCAAGGAATATGTGACAGCGTTTTGATAGGTTGCCACTATGGGATTATTTGCATAAAGGACTCTGATTGGCCAGCCTCAGAACACCAACATTTGACGGCCCCAGACAGAGGGGATTCGTTGCCACTAAAATGCTATTTGCATAAAGGACTCCGATTGGCCACCCACATTCCAACATTCTAAGGCGGCGCCAAGAGAAAAGGAAAGGTCTCAGGCAGTCAGACACTGCGGCCCACAGCAGTGACAGATCAGGAACAAACTTAGCACACAGGGGCCCAATGGCCCACTTCACAACGCAACCCTCACCCAATGACCAATACAGACCAGAATTAGCACACAGAGCCCCCTTGACCCACACTCTACACCCTGGTGGTGTTTCAAGGAGGATGGACCACAGATTATGGGACTTGAAGTACCTTCATTCCCCTTCCAAGACCGCTGCAACCCTCATCCAAAGAATGATGAAGACCAAATGTGACACACAGAGCCCCCAAAACCCACTCTACATCCTGGAGCTGTTTGGAGGGGGGTGGACCCTGTCCAATGGGACTTGCAGTACCTTCACTAAGTTCCTGAGACCACTGCAAGCCACATAATAGGAACCAACCTTGGCACACAATGCCTTCCTCAAATAACCCGGGCACCGCCGGGTCCCCAAGCTAGTGATAAATAAATAAAAGTATTGGGCTTTTTACTGTAAAACCTGTTTTCTATAAAATGTATATATTGTTGTGAAAGTCTTAATGTCGAGCAGTTTACAAATTCTACAAATTAAATGGATAAATGAAAGCTTGTTTGACATCTTATTATCTATATTCATGGAAAAGATATTTGAAGAGGGAAACAAAATCCAGTTTCCCACAAAATTGGTGCTTACTGTAACACGGCAATTCAGCCAGACTAATCTCTTTTCCGAGATTATAGAAACATTTCATCTCCTTTGCTTTATTCACATTGGTAAAGAGGAAGAAGAAAGAAATGTTCAGGAATGTATAATTCCCCCTTCTGGCTATATACATTTTGAATATATATATATATATATATATATATATATATATATATATATATATTTAAACCACCAAGATGATTGGGTAAACTTTTGGAATATAAATATTTAGTGATATGATATATATATATATATATACACACACACACACACACACATATATATATATATACATACTAGCTGAACCCGGCACGCGTTGCTGTGCCCTATGTAGGTGATGCGAGAAAGTCTGGGTATGTAAGTTGTGGAAGTGATGTGAGCATGTGTGTTGTGTGTGTATAGATGTGTGTGTATGTGTGTTTATAGTTGTATGTGTGTATGTGTGTGTTGATATTTGGGGGGTATGTGTGTATGTGTTTTGGTATGTGTGTGCATGTATTTGTGCCCTATTTAGGAGATGTGTGGAAGTGTGGGTATGTAAGGGTTGGAAATGATTTGTCAATGTGTTTTCTGTGTGTATATATATGTATGTGCGTTTGTATGTGTGTGTGTGTGTGTGTGTATGTATGTGTGTGTGTGTTTGGGTGTGTGTTTGGGTGTTTTTGTGTATGTATGTGTGTGGCTGTGTGTGTGTCTGTGTATATATATGTGTTTGTGTATGTATGTGTATGTATGTATATGGATGTGTGTGTGTAGGTATGTGTATGTATGTGTGTGAGTATGTATGTGTTTGTGTGTCTGTATGTATGTGTATGTATGTGTGTGTTTCTTATGTGTGTATGTACCCTTTCCCCCCCCTCTATCTGTCTGTTTCCCCCTTTGTCTCTCTTCCCGCCCCCTCTCTCTCTGTTTCTCTTTCCCACCTCTCTCTCTCTCCCCCTCCTCTCTCTCGCTGCCTGATTTCCGCCTTCTCTTCCTCCCCTCTTTCTGTCTGTGTCACTCGCCCTCTCTCTCCTCTCCCCCTCTCTCTCTGTGTCACCCCCCCTCTCTTTCCCCCTCTCTCTCAGGCCTCCCCTCTGTCTCTGTCATTACCTCCCGCCGTGTTCCCCGCGGTTGCGGCAGGCGCGCCTGAAGCAAGGTAAGCCCGGGAGCTTACCTTCTTTCAGGCGCGGCCACCGCAACCGTGGGGGACACGCCGGAGGGCGGAAGGGAGGCCCGGAGATCGCCGATCCGCCCTCCGCCGTGTCCCCCGTGGTTGCGGCGCCCGCGCGTGAAAGAAGGTAAGCTCGGGAGCTTACCTTTTATCAGGCGTGGCCGCTGGAACCGCGGGGGACACGGTGGAGGGCGGAGCGCCGATCTCCGGGCCTGCCTCCCGCCCTGGCGCGCATGGGCAGCGTCGTACGCGGGCCGCCCCTTTTTGTGTGTGCTGGGTGAAGTGCGGCGTTTTGGACTACACTTCCCAGAAACCCCGGCATGGCCACTTCCGGTTCTTGCGGAGGTTTCTGGGAAGTGTAGTTTGGCGGGCTAGAGCTGCTCTGGGACCGGGGAGGTGTGGTCAATGGCGTGGTTGGCGAGGTGGTGGTTATTGGGTCGCCGGTGTGGCTGCGAAGGTCTCGGTGAGTGGGGAGAGAGGGTGACGGGATGGGTTGGTGGGTTGGGGGGGGGTGTTTGCTATGCGCCTGCGCGTTTGTTCTCCCTCAATCCAGAGCTCGCGGGCAGCGCAGAACGGGAGTCTATGGGCGGTTTTTGGGGGCTGTTTTTGGGGGGGTTGCAAGTTAGGGAGGTGGGTTTTTTTGTGTTATGTCTGTACCTCGTGGTCTGGGGGAATGTGTGTCGTGGGATTTGTGTTTGGGGGGGGGGTCTAGTTTGGCCGTGCATATACGACATCCCACGACCACTCGGATTTTATATATATAGATATATATATCACTAAATATTTATATTCCAAAAGTTTACCCAATCATCTTGGTGGTTTAAAAAAAATAGATATTATATTATCCAAGGCATTAGCCTAAATAAAATCATTAGCCGCAACTAGAACAAGCCCATTGAACCAATGAAATTTACCCACTGAATCATTAGTTCTAATTCAGACTAGGACCAACAACTGGATTTAGGCCACAGTCTTTCCTTTCCAATGCTTTTATTTTTGCAAAATGTACACTCGCAAGGGTGCAGTGACCTGACAACTACAGAAGGGAAGAGGTGGCAGGGAACATTTTAATTTCCTCTGAAAATCTGCAAAGGCAGTTCTGTCATTATACGTCCAGTTCCTTCCCCCCTTCTTATTGCGAAATATACAATGCAATGTGAAAACCTTCCAAGTGAGGATGATGAATAGTGACACCTGGATTTTTCCAACATATAAGTAAGATCAGCTTTAATAACAGCCGCACACATCACCGTTTATGTTGCCTGACACCCACAACAGAACGGCGCAACCATTTTTCTACAACATTTCAATAAAACCCATTTGAAAAGGGTGACCAGGAACAAAAAAACTAATATTTTTGAAAGAGAATATTGTCACTGAAAATTGCAAGGAGAGTAAGGAAACCTGAACAGATCTGCTGTTCAGGTTTGTAACACATAATCAAATATAGGAGATGACAAAACTGTTCTGAGATGTGCCAAAAAAAAAGTCTGGAAGTGTATACAAGCTAAGCATCCTTATCTGAAAACCCCAAATATTCCACATTCAAAACTGTCCACATGGCTGGCTGAGATAGTGACACCTTTGCTTTCTAATACAGATCTTTTGATTCGTGCACAGAATTATTTAAAAGATTGGATATAAAAATTACTTTAAAGATGTGCTGCAGCTACACCAGGCAAGGGCAAACTTTGGCCCTCCAGGTGTTTTTGGACTTTAACTCCCACAATACCGAACAGCTGGTAAGCTGTTAGGAATTGTGGGAGTTGAAGTCCAAAACACCCGGAGAGCCAAAGTTTGCCCTTGCCTGAGCTACACTAATTAATGCATTCTAATTAATGCAGTTTGATGCTATTTTAACATTCATGGTTCGATGCGGCGGAATTGGGAGCTCAGTGCAGTGGAATTTTGCAAGGTCTTTAACGTTCCCTAGCAAAGAATACTAGGGGGGGGGGGGGTGTAAATCTCTCCTTCAACCATTGCATTTTCCCCAAGGATTACTAGGGCAGTAATACTCTCCAAAGCAGCTGGAATCTGTACAATCTAGGACAGGGGTGCTCATTAGGTAGATCGTGATCTATTGGTAGATCGCGTAGGGCGTCCTGGTAGATCGCAGGCAGGGCAGGAGGAAGGCTCAGTCCCACCCCGCAGGCTCCCGACGCCGCCCAGGTGCAGAAGGAGGTTGGACTAGATGGCCCTTGGGGTCTCCTCCTATTCTAGGAACCCATTGTTATTATTATTATTATTATCAGAGGCTGAATGGCCATCTGTGAGGAATCCTTTGATTGTGTTTTTCTCTTATGGCAGAAGGAGGTTGGACTGGATGGCCCTTGGCGGTCTCCTTCTACTCTAGGAACCTGTTGTTGTTGTTAGTAGTAGTAGTAGTAGCAGAGGCTGAATGAATATTATAATCATTATTATTATGAATAAATTCAGGGGCTTATTATACTCACATTTAGTTGAATTCAGTCTTCAAATATATTATATGGCTCTCACTGAAATAAATTTCCAAATATTTTGCTTTTATGGCTCTCTGAGTAGTGAGTAGGTAGATCATTTTGACTTGGTTGTTTTATAAGTATGCTGAAAAAATGTGAGCACCCCTGATCTAGGAGTTTCGGTAGACCACAAGCTGAACGTGAATCAACAGTGTGATGTGGCAGCTAAAAGAGCCAATGTAATTCTAGGCCGCATCAATAAGAGTATAGTGTTTCGACGGAGGGAAGTCATAATCCCACTCTCTTCTGCTTCGATCAGACCACCTGGAACAACCCTGTGTCTAGTTCCAGCCACTGGGATTCAAGAAGGATATTGATAAGCTAGAATGGATCCAGAGAAAGGTGACTGAAATGATCAAAAGTTTGGAAGCCAAGTCCTATGAGGAACGGCTTAGAAAGCTGGATATGTTTATCCTGGAGAAAATTAGGTTAAGAGGAGACATGATAGTCATGTTTAAATATTTCAAAGTTCATCACATTGAGGAGGGGGGAAACCAGTTTTATGCTGCTCTGGAGACTAGGACACAATGGAGCAATGGATTCAAATTGGGGAGGGGGGAGAGATTCCACCTAAATATTAGGAGGAACTTCCTGAAGGTAAAAGCTGTTCGGTAGTGAAATATGCTGCCTCTGAGATTAAGATAGTCTTTAAACAGAGGCTGGATGACCATCTATCAGGAAGACTTTGACTGGATAACCTTTGTGGTCTCTCCCAGCTTTATGATTCTATATGAATGCTCAGCAACATGATGCTGAGGATATTGGGGATTCTGATTCAGAGGATGAGATTTTCACTTAATCTGTGTCTGTTCCTCAGGTTGAAACACAGACAGAAATGCAAGCCGTAGATGACAGAGACAGGCCAGGATCGACAGCTGCAGAAGAGATAGAGGATGTTTCTCTTGAGAATCAGCCTGTCCGGTCTTCTCAGCCTTCAGAAAATGGAGAGTTGCCCCATGATATGAGATTAGGGCTCTGCTCAGAGCGAGCTAAGGAAATATTAGAAGGTCAGAAACAATTCATGAGAAACGGTCCTTGAAACACAGGTGCCGAAAAGATGATCTCATGTCTGGTTGGTCAGGTTTGAGTTTAAATTAGATGCTGGGTCCCTGGGCTCTTTAGAGCAGATAACTTCATTTTACAAATCAAGTTCATGAACAGCTCTCAAATTTGCCTACGTACCTGAATGGCGATTTGCCTTGCTTAAGTTCTCTATGGATATTTGGCCTATGCTTTGACTCTTGGATTTCATGTATCTTGTGATTTTGGATTTCATGTGCCTTGTTATTTTGTTATTTTGGACATTATATACCTTGCTTTTTGGTACTGCACGTGTCTTGCTACCTTGGATTTCACGAACATTACAATCTTGGACTATTGATCTTGAGATCTTTGGACTATTGCTATTTTAAAGCATCTTTTCTACTGTCTTCTGGGAAATGCCAATTTTCCCTTTTGTTTAGACCAGTGGTTCTCAACCTTTGGGTCCTCGGATGTTTTGGCCTTCAACTCCCAGAAATCCGAACCGCTGATAAACTGGCTGGGATTTCTGGGAGTTGTAGACCAAAACACCTGGGGACCCACTGGCTGAGAACCACTGGTTTAGACTGAGGGAAGTCATAGTCCCACTCTATTCTACTTTGGGCAGACTTCACCTGGAACAACCCTGTGTCTAGTTCTGGCCAATGGGATTCAAGAAGGATATTGATAAGCCAGGATGGATCCAGAGAAAGGCGACTGAAATGATCAAAGGTTTGGAAGCCAAGCCCTATGAGGAACGGCTTAGAAAGCTGGGTATATGTTTATCCTGGAGAAAATAAAGTTAAGAGGAGACATAATAGCCATGTTTAAATATTTTGTAAATAATCTTCTGTAGTTAGCCACCGGGAATGTGGCTAGCCGGGAATGTGGCACAGCTGGCTAAGTGTCCGATGCATAAGATCTCTCTGACCAGTAGGTCATGAGTTTGAGGCCTGCCCGGGTTGAGGTGGGTACTCGACCTTTAAGTGTAGCCTGCTGTCGACCTTTGCAGCCTGAAAGACAGTTGCATCTGTCAAGTAGGAGATAAAGGTACCACATTAAGTGGGGAGGCAAATTCTGACTGAATTATGAGGCCATTAAAGAACACCAGGAATGCTGAGGAATGTGGAAGGAACAACAAGGGACACTGGGAACGCTGAGAGATGAGGAGTGTGTCAGCTCCCCCTGGTGCTTCGGGTCCGCAGGAAACTGTATGACGGATTACAACCATGACCTGAATATGTATTTTCCTGTGTCACGCCGCTTTGTATTGTTGCCATCTGCCACTTGAGGAAGCCCGAGTAGGGCGAAACGGATCGGGCCCGCAGTTCGACCGTTGCGGCCTCCCTGGGCGCCTCTCCACGTTGCAAACTTTCCACCCGTAATTGGATTACTATTTTACCTCTCCAGGATTATCATTTTGGAATACAACAACTATTGTGTGTAGACCTGAAATGGACTAAATTGGATTTGCCACGGACTTCCCACTGAACTCTTTCCAGTCCCGGTCTTCACTTCCCCATCCTATATCTGTTCCCTCAATATCCTGTGCATTTGGGTAATGTATATCTGGCTTACGGGCAGTATATGGTGCCTTTAAATGATGCGTATCGACGTGTTTATTCTTAGTACTGAAATTATATTGAGATATTTTTGACATTGTTGCTTCCCTTTGGTGTTTAGCTCCCCCTGGTGGCCAGAGTTTACCTCTGTTCGTCTATATGTGTGTATGTGGCAGGGATTGTCTGCTAAGTATGTGTACCTGTAATCCGCACTGAGTCCCCTTCGGGGTGATAAGAGCGGAATATAAATAAAGTGTATTATTGTATTATTATTATTATTATTATTATTGGACTCTGTTCGGTGCTGGGTGAAAAGGTGTTCCTGACCTAGTGTGCAACACCATCATTCACTAAATAAAACACAGGATTTTGCATGCCGAAGGATTGAGGTTGCCCGACATCTCAAGTTAAAAGGTAAGGAGTAGCAGCATGGCACAAAGATTCAGAAGACCAAGGTTCAAATCCCTAATCAGCCAAGGAAACCCATGAAGTGACTTTGGCCAAGTCATTCTGTCTCAAGTCTTAGAGGAAACCTCATTGGGATGAATCATACCCAAGGAAACCTAAGGATAACCTCTAATTAGGAACCATGGGAATAGTAGGAAGCACTACCCGTCCCCCTTCCTGCGACCCGTCCCCCAACAAAGCTCCTCCCCGACACCACCTCCCACCTGTTCATCACTCCTGCTCCTCAACGCCAGATCGATACGGAACAAGTTGGCCACCTTGAATGAATTCATCATAGAGCAAGATGCAGATATTAACTGCATCACGGAGACCTGGACACAGAATGGAGATACTATACCTCTCCATGAGCTGTCCCCTCCGGGTTTCCGGATGTTCCATCAACCAAGAACTGGTGGTAGGGGAGGAGGAGTGGGTATAGTAGTTAGGGATGACATCCCGGTGACAGTTATCCAGGCCCCGAATATCACGGGCATGGAGTGTTTGGGAATCACCCTTAAAGCTAAGGAGTGCTTAGCGATTCTTCTTATCTATCGCTCCCCCGGGACCCCGAAGGAGAGCTTACTCAATCTGCTCGATCTTGCCGCGGATTGGACACTTAGATTCCCAAGACTCATTGTTTTGGGAGATTTTAACATTCATGCAGACGCTAATATGCCATCCCCTAGCGAAGGAGTTCATCCGATCCATGGACACATTAGGACTCATTTTGATGGAGTCCGGCCCACACACCAGGCCGGACATACCTTAGACCTAATCTTTGGGTACGGGTTGAGGGTTACGCAGCAAGTAACAACGAAAGGTCCCCTGGTCAGATCATTTCACTCTGAAGGCCGACATCAGAATCCCCTACCGGCAAGGCCAGAGCCAAAACCTATACTGGCACGCCAGAAGAGGCATATGGACCCCAGCTGCTTCGCAGCAGCCATTGAGCCGATGGAAGTTTCGGTGGGACCTTGAATCAACGGGTGGACAGATGGAATACAGTCCTGTCGAAAGCCATCGACCAAATAGCCCCCAGACGCCTGATCCGGCCACGAAGAGTCCTTTCTCCATGGTTCACGGACGACCTGCGACTGCTGAAGCGAAGGCGGAAGCAGCTGGAGAGCGCGTGGCGTCGGAAACCAACTCAGACGTCGAGATCAGCCTTCAGAGATATGCGCAGGTCATATGAGCGGGCGGTCAAAGAGGCCAAGAAGACCTATAACTCCTCCTTAATAGCGGCGGCAAGATCGCGCCCAGCACAGATCTTTAAGATCGTCCGAGACCTAGCTATGCCCAACTCACTGCTGAGGGACAATGAAAATTCAGCTATCTCAGCGGAAGAATTTCAAGTTTTCTTCACTGAGAAAATAATTGCCCTTAGGCGTGATTTACCCTCTATACCTGAGGAGAGGAGCGGGATGGGTAAGGACCCAGCTCCATCGCCTAGCTTGAAACTCGACCAGTTCAAGGCCCTGAATTCAGAGGAGATTAATCAAATCTTGACCGCAGCAAGGGCAACCACTTGCTCTACAGACCCGTGCCCGTCCCATCTGATTAAGTCCTGTGCGGGGAGCCTCCTGGCCACTCTGACAGGGTTGATAAATCACTCATTGGAGCTGGGAGTCTTTCCCGATGCGCTGAAGGAGGCTAGAGTCCGCCCGCTGCTGAAGAAGGCGAATTTGGATCCAGCGGTGCCGGCAAACTACCGTCCGGTCTCAAACCTACCCTTCCTTGGGAAACTGATTGACCGGGCAGTAGCGATCCAATTACAGGAATTCCTGGAAACCTCAGGAAGCCTGGACCCCTGCCAATCGGGTTTCCGCGCCGGACACGGGACCGAGACCGTCCTGGTGGCCATTACGGACGACATCCGCCGCCAATTGGAGAAGGGAGGTTCGGCTATCCTGGTGCTGCTTGACCTCACCGCGGCGTTCGACACGGTGGACCATGACTTGCTGTTGCGGCGACTATCAGCCATTGGGATTCAAGGCACAGCTTTGGCCTGGTTCGATTCCTTCCTGCGGGGCCGTTCGCAGCGTGTTGAGTGGCGAGGCCAAGCGTCCAAGAAATCCACCCTGGACTGTGGAGTCCCCAAGGCGCCATTTTGTCACCAACGCTTTTTAACATCTACGTCAACCCTTGGCAAGCATAGCCAGAAGTTTTGGATTGGGGTGCTACCAATATGCAGATGACACCCAGCTTCTGCTGAAGCTTGAGCCAGGTGTAACATCGGTGCCTGAGAACTTCAGACAAGGACTAGAGGCAGTGACCAGATGGCTCCGCTCATACAAACTCAAGATCAATCCATCAAAGACTGAGATTCTATGGCCGGGACGCCCAGAGCCACCCATTCCGCTGCCTCTCTTTGAGGGAGAGCCGCTGATCCCGGCCCCGTCGGTGAAGAGTCTCGGTGTGATACTAGACTCGAGACTCTCACTGGAGGCCCAGGTTGCTGCGACAAGTAAGGGAGCTTTTTCCACCTACGCCAGGCACGTCAACTGGCACCTTACCTTCCATCAGATGCGCTGGCTACTGTGGTCCATGCCACAGTGACATCACGGCTGGACTACTGTAATGCCTTGTACGTGGGGTTGCCGCAGTCAACCACTCGTAAAATCCAGCTGGTGCAGAATGCAGCCGCCAGACTCCTCACCGGGACACCACTGAGATGCCATATCGCGCCATCTCTGCAGCGCCTGCACTGGCTGCCAGTCGAGCTCAGAGCCATCCACAAGATCCTGTCGCTTACCTTTAAGGCCCTCCATGGTGCCGGCCCAGCTTATTTAAAAGACCGCTTGTCGAACCAGCTCATTTAAGGTCGCGCTCTCAGGAAACAGGGACCTTCTCCGCATCCCAGGTGTGAGTGAGGCCCGCCTCGACACCACGAGACGGAGAGCTTTTTCCATCGCGGCCCCTGTCCTTTGGAACTTGATGCCGGCGGATCAGAGAGCTATCCGGGACATGCCCCAGTTCCTGACCGCACTGAAGACCTGGCTCTTCCGAAGGCTTATGGCTAAGGACACCTCCCAGACTTAGCCTGAGCTACTGGAACTATTTTAATTAATCTTTTTATTCTTTTAGCTTTTAACTATTGAATTCTTTTATGTGTTTTTGTGTGTAAGTCGCCCGGAGCACTGACGTGGAGGGCGACTCATAAATAATAAAATCAATCAATCAATCAATCAATAAAGTTGCCATAATGCTGAATCAACTTGACAGCATACAACAATAGGAGAGACACTACTCAAGAGCAACTGCAAATCGGAACAGGCAACACTGAGCTAGAAGTACAAACAGATGACCCAGTATAAGGCAGCCGATACGTGCTTTCACTTCCTAATCCTGTCCATTAGATAGGATTTGTGTTTTGCATTTTTTTTAAAAGTCTTTCGTGGTTTGGAGGGAAATGCCAACGAGGCAGAGAGAGCTTCTTTAAATACCTTCACTTTTTCAAAATTTTAAAAAAAAACCCTTCTCAAACCTGCTAACAGCTGTGGACTATAAATAAGAACTGCGCAAATGCAGAGAGATTAATTTAATCAGGGAAAGTAAAGTCTAAGATTCTCCCCCCATTACAGTGCCTTGTAAGTAGACTTGAACTGGCACAAATCCAACTGAGATGAGCTTTCACGAGGCTTTGTTGGTTTTAAAATGCGTATCTATGAATAGGTAAACACAGGAGCTGGATTCGAGATCTTCTCCACCCCCCTTCTGCCCTCCCTTAACTCTAATAGGAGGAACAACATCCGCCTGCCCCCCCCCTTTCCCATGAACCCAGCATCAAAATGGCCTCAAAGTTTAGTTCGACAACGAAAGCAACGTGGTTATTTTTAGAGCACCACAGGCATTAAAAAATACAGCACTAAACTGTGACCTACAGCTATGCACATCCAAGCATCACATCATCCGAGCGACAGTCTTAACTGTAGCTGGGAGAGCATCTGGCGTGACTTCAGAGTATCGCTATTCATCTGGGTACCAACAATACCTTCGGATGCATTTAGCAGCCCTACAACGCTCCTGAAATTATCGTCTGTGCTTTGAAAATAAAATCCCTTGCATACAGGAGGAATTACAGCGACACGCAAAAAGAAAAAAGAAAACTCTTGTATTCAAAAAAAAGCTAGAAGTGGACTTTGTGGAAAGACTTTCCGAAGACCATGTTCCCCCCTAAAATGCACTTCTTTAAATTGGGAAGAATGAGGAATATTCGTCTCCCTTTCTGAACATGTCACAGGCTGCAGAACCAAATATGCTGGAATAAACTATATTCACGTCAAGCAGAAGCCATCCACAACCTTCTCAGCAACAGATACTCCTTTTCAACAAGTACAGTAAGTATGCGAACCATTAAACTAACTTATTAAATGACAATTTAAGCATAGGAGAGATACAAAGACAGAGAAAGTGAGATTCAACCAGTAAGGCAAGCAAATGTAAACAACAGCTGCCTTCTAGCAATAGTTAGAAATGAATTGACCTGGATATCATGTTCAAAGTACTTTGCAATTTTTTACAAAGCACACTGAGCTATCATAGATGCATGTTGTTTTATAGTGTTTTTATGGTTTTAGCACATGTAAGTCGCCCCGAGCCTGTCGGAAGGGGCGACTAACAAGCCGAAATAAATAATAATAATAATAATAATATGCATAATATAGGATTCATGATTTGCATTTTAAAAGTAGTAAGCAATATATATATTTTTTAAATCTTAGGTTTGGGTTTGTTCAAAGTTTAAATATGCTGTGAAAGGTTAAACACATGCCAGAGAAATAATACAGCCAAATGAAAATGCAATTGACTTCCATTGATTTCTGAAGATGGCATGCTTAAACTTGGTTTTTAGTTTTACCCAACAGTGGTATGCATGTTTTGTCAAACGTAAGACTCACTGAGTTCAACATACTCATAACCATAGTGGTAAATGTATCATTCTAGCACAGTGGTTCTCAACTTTCCTACTGCCACAATCCCTTAATACAGCTCCTCATGTTGTAGTGATCCCCAACCATGAAATTATTTTCGTTGCTACTTCATAACTATAATTTTGCTGTTGTTATGAATTGTAGTATAAATATATGATATGCTGGATGTATTTTCATTCACTGGACCAAATTTGGCACAAATACCTGATACGCCCAAATCTGAATACTGATGGGGTTGGCGGTGGAATTGATTTTGTCATTTGGGAGTTGTAGTTGCTGGGATTTATAGTTCACCTACAATCAGAGCAATGTGTACTTCATCAAGTGTGGAACTGAATTAAACTTGGCTCACAGAACTCCCATGACCAACAGAAAATACTGAAAGGGTTTGGTGCCCACTGACCTTGAGTTTTGGAATTGAAGCTCACCTATATCCAGAGAGCACTGTGGACTCAAACAATGATGGATCTCTGGACCAAACTTGGCACAAATACTCAATATGCCCAAATAACTGTGGTGAAGTTTGGGGAAAACAGACCATAACATTTGGGAGTTGTAGTTGCTGGGATTTATAGTTCACCTACAAACAAAGAGAATTTTGAACCTCACCAATGATAGAATTGGGCCAAACTTCCCACACAGAATCCCCATGAGCAACAGAAAATACTGTGTTTTCTGATGGTCTTTGGTGACCCCTCTGATACCCCCTCGCTAACCCCAGGTTGAGAAACACTGTTCTAGCAGGTTGGGATAGATTAAATAAGATGATTTATCAAACAAACCTGAAAGAAGAGCTCCAAAGAAACCTAATAATTCACTTCTGTAATGTCAATATGTAGTTTCTCTTTCTCTCCGTTTCAAACTCAGCTGACAAAATGCCATTCTTTGGCTGGATGAAATGGCCAAAGAATTATTCCTACAAGACTGGGCAATATCCTGGTTCAGAGGTTGTGACGAAAACACTTCTGAGAGAACTGAAATGGCATTTGAAAGAACGTGAGAGACTGATCCAGGAGATAGAAAATGAACAAAAAGTTCAGAAGACCGGTGTGGATTACAACTGGCTGAAGAGCTCCCAAAGTCCACAGATAACTATCCCAGCGACTGAACAGAGGCAGCTCGAAGTTCTCTGCTCGCAAATCCAACCGTGTCAAACTGGAATCATTCTCAGCAGGTAAACCCATTTTATCCATCTAGTATTTCAAAAGCTTTAAAGGAGAAGAAAACAAACTTTTGCAGCTTCAGATTAAGTACGTTTACTGGCACTTCAAACCCATTTCTCTTAAAATATATCCAAGCAAATACACTAACAGTCTGGCAGCATGTTTCTAAACATGTTGACTTGGAAATATATGTTCTTGCCTTCTGTCATATCCATTTATAACTATACAACCTTACAATGCAATTACACACAACTATTTTCAAAAGTTCCCATGCGATCAACAAGGCATCCCAGTTAAAATGCATAGGATTATAGATATCCAGCTTTAAAGCCGAGTGCTGATGTACTTTTAAGTATCTGTTGACAGAATGCAGCAGCAAAAAAGCTTCATCTCCAAATTCATGTGGAAATAAATCCTTTGCAAAATAATTCAGTGCGCACTCTGATCAAACACCCAATTACATATTAAATGTTCTTTATTATTCAGAGATCTGGCTATTATCTTCTTCTTTTTTTGCTTGACATTTCTTTGGAAAATGTCTTCATTTGGTGTTTCTAGCTTTAACGTATGCAATTGCCATCATAAAACTAAGTGCTCAGATTCAATCCAGATCTACATTTTGTTAAGGGCAACTTTTTCCTACACACAAACTATCATATATACTCAAGTATAAGCTGACCTGGATACCGAATGTTACCACAAAGAAACTGGGGAAAGCGTATTGACCTGAGAATAAGCCGAGGTTGGGAAATGCAGCAGCTACTGGTAAATTTGAAAATAAAAATAGAAACCAATAAAATTACTTTAATTGAGGCATCAGTAGGTTAAATGCTCTTGAATATTTACATAAAACTGTAATTTAAGAAAACACTGTCCAACTCTTATTAAACCATTATTCTAACCTTCTTCAATATAAATGTGCTTACGTACCTTCCAATAATAATAGAGGAAAATAATGGGTCCGTTACTTTTTAATTTATTCATTAATGATCTGGATGTAGGAGTGAACTCTGAGGTAGCAAAGTTTGCAGACGACACTAAATTGTTCAGGGTAGTTAAAAATGAAACTGATTGTAAAGAGCTCCAGAAAGATCTCTCGACATTGAGTGAATGGGCAACAAAGTGGCAAATGCATTTTAACCTAAACAAGTGTAAAGTCATGCACATCGGGGCAAAGAACCCCAACTACACCTACAAATTGATGGGGTCAAAGCTTTCCGAGACAAACCAGGAAAGGGATCTTGGGGTCTTGGTGGACAGCTCAATGAAGATGTCAACCCAGTGCGCTGCAGCAGTGAAAAAAGCAAATTCTATGCTTGGCATGATCAGGAAGGGAATCGAAAATAGGTCAGCAAATGTTGTATTACCTCTCTACAAATCGATGGTAAGGCCACATTTGGAGTACTGTGTACAATTCTGGTCTCCGCACCTTAAGAAGGATATAACGGAACTGGAAAAGGTACAGAAAAGGGCGACAAAAATGATCCTGGGGATGGAGCAGCTCCCTTATGAAACCAGGTTGCAACGCCTTGGTCTTTTCAGCCTTGAAAGACGGCGTTTAAGAGGTGACTTGATCGAAGTGTATAAAATCATGCATGGGATAGAAAAGGTGAATAAAGAAAAACTGTTTTCTTTGTCACAAAACACTAGGACTAGAGGGCACTCCCTGAAGCTCCAAGGTAGGAAAATTAGGACTAATAAAGGGAAATATTTCTTCACCCAGAGGGTCATTGGGTTATGGAACTCACTTCCAGAGGAGGTTGTGACAGCTGTCAGCCTGAACAACTTCGAGGCAGGATTAGACAGATTCATGGATACCAAGTGTATCGGTAGTTACTGAAAAGGACATTCAAGTGCCACCTCGGAGTTGGTTGAGGTAGGCAGGATTTCCCTGGGTACTGGTTGTGGGGGGTCGGGAGCAGGTCAGGGTTTTGCCCTCCCTTCTGCTCGAGATCCCCGTGTACAACTGGTGGGCCACTGTGTGATACAGAATGCTGGACTAGATGGGCTGAGGTCCGATTCAGCATGGCTCTTCTTATGTTCTTATGTTCTAATAAATGTAATTAAAATTAATAATAAAAGAGGAAAATAGTGGAAATGTAATAATAATAATGGAATAAAATACATGGGTAAAAATAAACATAATAGAGTAAAATCATAAATGTAATAATAAATAATAATAAAGAGGGCAAAATAATACATGTAATAATCATAATAGAGTAATATAATAAATGTAATAAGAAAGAATAAAATGATAAATGTAGTAATAATAAAGAAAAATACTAAATGTAATAATAGAGTAATATCATAAATGTAATATGTAATAATAATAATGAATTGAGTAAAATAAATGTAATAATAATAAAGTAAAATAAATATAATAACAATAATAAATAGGGAAAAATATTAAATGTTATAATAAATAGAGTAAAACAATAAAGCTAACAAAATAATACAGTAAAATAATAAATGTAGTAATAATAAATAATAATAAAGAGGGAAAAATAATACATGTAATAATGATAATAGAGTAAAATAATAAATGTAATAATGATAATAGAGTAAAATAATAAATGTGATAAGAATAAAATGATAAATGCTCTGCAGTGGCTCCAATCCTTCCTGGAAGGTCGTACCCAGAAGGTGACATTGGGTGACACCTGTTCGGCTCCACAGCCGTTGTCCTGTGGAGTCCCTCAGGGTTCAGTTCTGTCCCCGATGTTATTCAACATCTACATGAAACCGCTGGGAGAGCTCATTCGGAGTAAAGGTGTTATCTGTACGCAGATGACGTCCAGATCTGTCACTCCTTCCCACCAGTCACCAAGGAGGCTGTCCAGACCTTGAACCGGTGCCTGGCCGCTGTGTCGGACTGGATGAGGGCTAGCAAATTGAAACTAAATCCAGACAAGACAGAGGTCCTCCTGGTCAGTCGCAAGGCCGAACAGGGCATAGGGTTACAGCCTGTGTTGGATGGGGTTACACTCCCCCTGAAGACGCAGGTTTGCAGCTTGGGAGTGATCCTGGACTCATCACTGAGCCTGGAGCCCCAGGTCTCGGCGGTGGCTGGGGAGCTTTTGCACAGTTAAGACTCGTGCGCCAGCTGCGCCCGTACCTTGGGAAGTCTGATCTGGCTACGGTCGTCCACGCTCTGGTCACATCCCGAATAGATTACTGCAACGCACTCTACGTGGGGCTGCCTTTGAAGACAGTTCGGAATTTCAATTAGTCCAGCGGGCGGCAGCCAGATTGCTAACGGGAGCTACATACAGGGAGCATACCACCCCCTGTTGTGTCAGCTCCACTGGCTGCCTGTCCAATTCGGGCTCAATTCAAAGTGCTGGTTTTGACCTTTAAAGCTCTATACGGTTCTGGCCCAGCTTACTTTTCCGAACGCATCAGCCGCTATGTCTCACCTCGTAATCTAAGATCATCGGGGAGGCCCTGCTCTCGCTCCCGCCTACGTCTCAGATGAGGCTGGTGGGGACGAGGGATAGGGCCTTCTCGGTGATGGCTCCCCCCCCTGTGGAATGCGCTTCCTATTGATGTACGATCCACCGCATCCCTCCTGGCCTTCAGGAAAAAGTAAAATCCTGGCTGTGGGACCAGGCATTCGTACACCAGCACAAGGCAGCATTTTAGATTGGTTTTTTAATGAAAGTGGGTGATTATGGCCAATGTTTTTATGGACTGAACATTGTTTTAATCCAGAGTGAATGTGTATGGTGCTAATGTAGTTGTATTTTAATGTATTTTAATGTATTTTAATTGTTGAAGTGTTTTGGGGTTTATATTGTTATTATGTGGGCATCGAATTGTGCCGTACTGTACGCCGCTCTGAGTCCCCCCTTGGGGGTTGAGAAGAGCGGGGTAAAATCCCGAAATAAATAAATAAATGTAATAATAAAGGAAAATATGAAATGTAATAATAATAGAGTAATATAATAAATGTAATAATATGTAATAATAATAATGAATTGAGTAAAATAATAAATGTAATAATAATAGAGTAAAATAAATATAATAACAATAATAAATAGGCAAAGTATTAAATGTTATAATAAATAGAGTAAAACAATAAAGCTAACAAAACAATAATACAGTAAAATAATAAATGTAATAATAACAGAGTAAAATAATAAATAACCATAACTTGAGTATAAGCTGAGGGGAGCTTTTTCAGCCTTAAAAAAGGGCTGAAAAACAAAGCTTATACTCAAGTATATACAATAAGTCTTCAAAGTTGTCCATTAAAATTATTTACAATTCTATATATGTAATTTCCCTCAAAAGACAATGTACAGAATTTCCCTTTGTACGAAGACAGAACAAATCTATGCTCTCTTTTTGAGCCCAGAAAAAGACTCGAGGGCAACGTCAGTTCAAATCAATGTGCTCTGACAACTTAATACAAGGGGGGAAATGCCGTTTCCTCTGTTGTAGAGCATCCAAATATACCATTTTATTCTAAACCTTGGTTTTATTCCTAAAAAAAACAACGCTAAAAGGGGCATGACATCCTTGCCCTAATATTAAGAGTAAAAGTAAGAACAACAAATGAAGTGAATAGTAAAAGGATGTTGTTGTTTTCCCTGTTCTCATCTCTTTGCAGATTTCGAGAGGTCCTGGCAGAAAACGATGTGTTGCCTTGGGAAATTGTTTATATCTTCAAGCAAGTTTTGAAAGAGTTCCTAACCAACCTGGAAAAAGAGGACCAAATGGAGGATATATGGAATACAAATTGTTCGGTCCACTTTGTGGCACCTGGAGACAGCTCCGGGAAAACGGACAAAGAGGAGATCCCAACGGTATCCAGCTACGTTGACAAAAATACACAGGGCATGTTTCCCACGTTTTCCCATCGAATCTGGAACCTTCCCTATTACTACCCTTCAAGCTAGGTTTTCCCTCTCCCCTAAAATGTATTTGGATTCCTATGTCTCCCTACCTCCTCCTTCCTTTGAAGAATCAATGCTCCAAAGAAACTATACTTTTCGCCTTTCCATTTCCCTTTATTCCCAATTCAGAATTTTAAACGTATTATGCTTTGCATAAAAATTTACAGTACTTAGGTCATTAGGATGACAACGTCTTTCCGCTATTTTGGTAGCAAACATTGTATAAAAAGAACCTTCTACCTTAAACCATTCTGTTGTAAACCCAATATTCAGAATACTTGGTTTAATACTGTCCCTACAAGCATGCGGAGAAACAAATACAAGTTTTCGATCGTTTGAAAGTCCGATCACTGTGAAGAGAAATGGCTTTTTTAGTCCTCTGATCTGCATGCACGCAGCCTTCTCTAAAGCAAGCCATTAAATTTTTGAACTGAAGATTTAGCTATAAAAAAAGAGAATTTAAAAAAGGAAGAAGCTTATAAGGCATTATTATTTTTGATAGCTCAGCCGAGAGATCAGAACCCACAAATGGATTGCACTCTGACCTCAGCTATTTCATAACAATAGCATCATCATTATATCCTTTTTGAAAAAAGAGGAAAGGCAGGAAGAGAAAGAATCCAGAGAGATACCATTTCTCACAAGATGATCTTTTAAATTTCTTTTCTTTCTATCACATCCTCTCACCTTAAAAGGTGAATATGAGTACTTCAAATCGTTTCCCTTATGTATTGTCAAAGCTTTTCATGAACGGAATCACTGGGTTGTTGTACGCTTTTCGAGCTGTATGGCCATGTTCCCGAAGCATTCTCTCCTGACGTTTCAGTTGCATCTATGGCAGGCACCCTCAGAGGTTGTGAGGTATCCTCTAAGGCAGTGTTTCTCAACCTATTTTGAGCCGAGGCACATTTTTTACATTTACAAAATCCTGGGGCACACCACCAACCAAAATGACACAAAATGTTTTATGGCGTTTCGGCACCTCTTTTTCACAACAGGCTGCATATGCAGGGGACAAAGAGTAGGCAAAATAATAATAATATAGTGAAACTAGCAATATGCACAATTACAAAAGTTTTATAAAGTTAATGTATCAATATAGTGAATTTGAAAGACAGAGTACAGTTTGGCACCCACTTGATGTTGGCACCTCCATGGGAGAAAAAGGAAAAATCTTCCCTTACCGCGTTGGATTAGGCTCTGTACTGGATAATCTGCAATATATAGAAGTTCAATATATAGGAGTTAGCCACAAACAGAGGGCAGCATGCGAAGGAGGAGAGGAGCGCAAGTGGGCGGTTCCAAAAGTTATCCACAAGTGGGTGGCTCCAAAATGACACTGCGTCATTTTGGAGCCGCCCATTGGGCTCCTCTCCTCCTTTGCATGCTGCGTAATGCTTTTCCCTCGCAGCAGGGGGCGTCTGCGGACAGAGCCTATTACCAACGTGGTAAGGGAAGATTTTTTCTCCCATGGAGGAGGACAAAATAATTGCGGCGGCAAAAGGAGGGGGGAAGGAAGGGGGGCAAAAGGTTTTTCTGGAGGCACACCTGGAGCTCTGCAAAGGCACAGGAGTGTGCCTAGGCACACTGGTTGAAAAAGACTGCTCTAAGGTTGTGACACCTCACAAACTCTGAGAATACCTACCATAGATGCAGGCGAAATGTCAGGAGGGAATGCTTCTGGAACATGGCCATCATAATAATAATAATAATACACTTTATTTATATTCCGCTCTTCTCACCCTGAAGGGGACTCAGAGCGGATTACAGGTACACATACTTAGCAGACAATCCCTGCCATTTCCACATACACACATATAGACGAACAGAGGCAAACTCTGGCCACCAGGGGGAGCTGACGCACTCCTCATCTCTCAGCATTCCCAGTGTCCCTTGTTGTTCCTTCCTCATTCCTCAGTGTTCCTGGAGTTCTTTAATGGCCTCATAATTCAGTCAGAATTTGCCTCCCCACTTAATGTGGTACCTTTATCTCCTACTTGACAGATGCAACTGTCTTTCGGGCTGCAAAGCTTAACAGCAGGCTACACTTAAAGGTCGAGCACCCACCTCGACCTACTGGTCAGAGAGATCTTATGCAGCTGACACTTAGCCAGCTGCGCCACATTCCCGGCCATACAACCCGACACACTCACAGCAACCATATTCTTTTCTGTTTGAGGTAGATGAGAATGTTTAAATTAGCCACCTTGATTAGCATTTAATGGCCCGGCAGTTTCAAGGTCTGGCTTCTTACTGCTTGGGGAAAACTTTTGATGCAATGTGATTAGCTGGCCTTGATTGTTTCCTGGCTGGAATTCCCCCGTTTTTGCGTGTATTAAATAACTCTAAAATCATAACAGTAAATAAAGAACAGCACTCAAAAGCAGGGGAGTTCCAGAAATGAAACAATCAGGGACAGCTAATCACCTCCCAAAAAAAAGAATCCCCCAGGCAGTAAGAAGCCAGACCTTGAAACTGCTGGGCCATTAAATGCTAATCAAGGTGGCCAATTTAAACATTCACATGTTTAGGTCAAACAGACAAGAGTTCTTTCTCCCACCCTGGACATTCCACAGATATATACACCACATTTTCCTAGTTTCCAACAGACCTCACAGCCTCGGAGGATGCCTGCCATAAATGTGGGTGAAACGTCAGGAGAGAATGCTTCTGGAACATAGCCATACAGCTCGGAAAACTCACAACAACCCAGTTTCCCTTATGTTCTTAATCATACTTTCCTGATGGGAACTATTTCCTTCCCACACGGCTCTGTCTCTTGGGTTTGCTTTTACTATCACTTGTCATTTGCAGTAAACATCCAAACAAAAGGACACCTTACTTTAAAAATAAATGAGCCATTAATAAGGGTAAGCTTTCCCTTCCAAGAACACATGTAAGATTTTCTCCTTTTCTTAGAGAAATCTAATACTCCAAACCACTACTATGCATATAAAGAGGAGGGAGAATTGCAGATTGTGCAAATCTCTAAGACACAGGTAAGTGACCAGATACACAAGGATGGTCGAGCTACTGGTTGTGCAAAAGTACAGGGACAATTTTACCTCTGTATGAGACTATGCATTGCAAAAAAAAATCAATTTCTGTTCAAAAATATAGGCACTTTGCCCTCCACCCTTTGATTTGTATCACTATATAGTAAAAAAAATGTTTAAAAACACCTGAGATGGTTTCTATGCTGCAGTTTGTTCTTAAAGACAGCTCCCGTATTGCAAAATGTTTATTTTGCTTGTTAAATTTGGAGAATAATAATAATTTCATTTATATTCCTCTGTATCTCCCCAAGAGGACTCAGAGCAGATTATAGAATACATATACGGTTCTGGCCCAGCTTACTTGTCCGAACGCATCTGCCGCTACGTCCCACCTCGTACTTTAAGATCATCCGGGGAGGCCCTGCTCTCGCTCCCGCCGGCTTCCCAGGTGCGGCTGGTGGGGACGAGGGAGAGGGCCTTCTCGGTGGTGGCTCCCCGTCTGTGGAATGCGCTCCCTAGCGACATACGATCAATTCCATCCCTCCTGACATTCAGGAAAAAAAGTGAAAGCCTGGATGTGGGACCAGGCATTCGCATAGTAGCACAGGACAGCACTTTAGTAGTTTTAATGGAAAGTTGGTGAATAGGGCTCAATGCTTTTATGGATGGAACACTGTTTTTAACATAGGTGAATGCATAGGATGTGTGAATATAATTATATTTTAATGTATTTTAGTGTCAAATGCTGGAGGGTTTTATATTGTGTTTTATACTGCAATTGTGATGTAGGCATCAAATTATGCCTTTTGGAAGCCGCTCTGAGTCCCCCCTCGGGGGTTGAGAAGAGCGGGGTAAAATGCCATAAATAAATAAATAAATATATGGCAAGCATTCAATGCCCACGGGCTGGATGCAGTCCCACAGCTGATTCTGTCTGGCCCGAGGAGAAGGGCGTCAGGGGCAGGGACAAGAGGAAGGGGTGCCGCTGCCGCCATCCCATTGCGGGCTCTGTGGAGCCTGTGTCGGCAGACAGGCCGGAGGAACGGCGGCTTTGGAGTGTCTGCCATCCCTGGAGGCGATCCGGGTCAACAGCAGGAGCAGTCGGCGACCTGCGCCGGCTAATCGCCCTGGCGACCCGGAAGACTTGATCGTCTTCCGGGTCACCAGGGTGATCAGCCGCCTCAGATCGCCGACTGCTCCCCCTGCAGGCCTGGATCGCCTCCAGGGATGGCAGGCACTCCATAGCAGGGCGATCAGCTGGGGAACGGCTGGGGGCGAGAGCGAGCGGAGGCCTGCAGCCTCCGATCGCCTGCTGCTCTGCTCTGCCTCGGCGGCGGCTGAGTCCGCTTTGCCATCCTCTGGGCTGGGTCCATTGGGTCATTCCATCTTGGTTCGCACCTTGTCTTCATGAATTTAATTTTAGTGGTTTTGATTATTATTTTATAATAATTTTATTATAATAATATAATAAATAATATAGTTATATTATAATTTCAATATATTCTAATGTCTATATATATACTATAATATAATAATTATGATATTAATACTAATAATACATGAATATTTCTTGATATATTAATATGTTAATATTAATGATGTGTAATATATAGTAAATATAGTAAATAAAATAAATAAATAATGTAGATTAAAATGTAGTTCCGCCTTTAGGTGCAGCCCTCCATAATATTCTTGGGCTCTCGTGTAGCCCCTTCGAAAAAAATAATTGCCCACCCCTGACATAGATGCAAGGCTTCCCTCTTTTTCACAGCACGTGGAGGCTGTGCTCAATTTGGCCATGGGGAGATGCTGTTGCTCAATTTTTCCACACCAAGGAGCCTGTTGTCCATGGACGCATTCCTGATGGAATTGCCTGCATGCCTTCAGGAGTGACTTTTACCTCCCTGCCAAAGCGGTACCTGTTTATCTACTCACATTGCTGTTTTTGAAACTCCTGGGTAAGCAGAAGCTAGGGCTGACAGGGGGAGCTCGCCCCAGCCACAGCTTGAATTGTCTACCTTCCGGTCGGCCAGATTTTCAGCAACTGGTGGCTTAACCTGCTGTGCTAAGCATGACCCCTGCCTTTCTATCAAATGACGTTCAAAAACTTTAACATTTTTAAAATACAATAAGGCAGAATTGAAATGCAAGTAAAGCCAAATATAAAATATTTCCAATTTGCTTAAATCTCAAAGGTCTACAAGAACCTGAAAATAAAATCCTGCTAGCAGGTTACCAAAGACAATGAGTTCCTGCTTCTAGGAACAAGCTCAAAGGAGGCCCATTTGGTGCATCTACACTGGGAAATTAATGCTATTTGACACCACTTAAATTGCCATGGCTCAATGATCTGGAAATATGGGAGATGTGGTTTGCAAGGTCTCCAACCTTCTCAGCCAAAGAAGTTCTTCTGGTGTTCCACCAAACTACAACTCCCATGACTCCATAACTTTGAGCCATGGCAGTTAAAGTGGTGTCAAACTGCATTAATTCTACAGTGTAGATCAGGGCTGCTCAAGTAGTCGTTCGCGATTGACTAGTCGATCCTCGGCCCTCATCTAGTCTATCTTCGGGCCTCACCAGCTGGATGGGACGCTCCTGCAATGTGCGCGCACGCGTGCTCCTGCTGCTGGCTTCCGCTCTCGCGGTGCTTCTTCCGCCTGCGGGGCATTGCAGGAAGGAGGAAGCATGAGGTGGGGTCTCCAGAGGAAGCGCCCTGCCTCTCTCTCGTCCAGAAGCAGCTGCGCAGACTCCGCTGCTGGCGAGACAGGCAGGGCGGAGCGCTCCCTCCAGAGGCCCCGCCTCGTGCTTCCTCCTTCCTGCAACACCCCGCAAGCGGAAGTAGCGCTGCGAGGGCAGAAAATAGCAGCAGGAGCACACGCGGGAGCGTGAGGCGGGGGCGCGCAGGGGCAGGTAGATCTTTTTGACTTGGTTGCTTTAAGAGTAGCTCGCATGCTGAAAAAGTGTGAGCACCCCTGGTGTAGATGCACTCATTGACTAGGCAAGTCCATGTAGTGCAGCAGTTCCCAACCTATGGTCTGTGGACTACCAGTGGTCCGCAAGAACTAAAATATGGTCCGTGGCCTTACCGTTGCAACGAGAATGACTGGTCTCACAAAAAGCTCTTATAGTGCCAAGGCTTATTAAATATCATTTTCTGTGGGCAAGTAGATGGCAACTACTGAATGGCATATAATCTGTATGAGAAACTAGAGCTAATGTGGTCTATCCCAGTGTTTCTCAACCAGTGTGCCGTGGCACACTAGTGTGCCGTGAGCGATCATCAGGTGTGCCGCGAGAAAAACTCTCTGCCCCCCTTCCTTCCCCCCTCCTCCTCCTGCCAAACTCCTGCTGCTTGGGAGAGGAGGAAGAAGGGCCGAGTGGCGGCGAAGAAAAAGAAGAAGGGGCCGGGGCACCGCCTCCTTCAGCCAATTCCCCAGCCAGCCTCCTATCCGCCATGGCTCCCGCCACGACTCTCACTCTTCGCTCGCTGAAGCTGCACGTAGGAGGAGCCCCGCCTACTGAAGCCCATCCACCGCTCATGCTTCTCCTCTGTGGGAGAACTGAAGCCGGGGGGAAGGGCGGGGCATGGCGTGGCCTGGCTCCGCCTCCTCCCCAGCTTCAGCTCTCCAACAGCTTCTCCAGCCTTGAGGGGACAGTGCCAGGCCAGCATTGTGCTGGCTCTGCCACTGCTGTGTTGGCATTGCCCCCTCTAGGCTGGAGAAGCTGTGGGAGAACTGAAGCCGGGGGAGGGGGTGGGGCATGGCGTGGCCCGGCTCCGCCCCTTCCTCGGCTTCTGCACTCCCAGCAGCTGCTCCCATCAGGCCACCATCCCCAGCCATTCTTTACTGTGTTAGAGTGTCATTTTTTGTCATTTTGGTTGGTGGTGTGCCCCCGGATTTTTTTAATGTTAAAAGTGTGCCGCGGCTCAAAAAAGGTTGGGAAACACTGGTCTATCCAATGCAATTTTCTGAATCAGCACCCTGTATAGACTTGTTGTGCAAGGAGAGTAAAGATCCAGATTGTATATGAACTGTTTATAACTTCCTGATGAACATATGGCAACAAAACCGTACACTGGCTGCAAAACTGTGGAATTAAACCGGCAAAGAGAAACATTTAGTGAATTGAACAAGACATGTTGGCCGGTTGGCTGGTTCACTCCGCTTTCCCAGCTTAAAGGAGGTGCACTTACGAAGCAATAAGTCAGATTCGTTGTACAATCTGTTAGGGAAAACTACCCTAAAATTAGCACAGCATCCAAAAACCAAACAGGATACAAAAGTTGAGCATCAGCTCACAGCAAGCAAAGCATGAAGTGCCGTGTGATGTGGCTGTAAAGAACACTGAGCTTGTTGTTGTTTATTTGTTCAGTTGCTTCAGACTCTTTGTGACCTCATGGACCATCCCACGCCAGAGCTCTCTGTCGGGCGTCACAATCCCCAGCTCCTTCAGAGTCAAGCCAGTCACTTCAACGATACCACCCATCCATCTTGCCCTTGGTCGGCCCCTCTTCTTTTTTCCTTCCGCTTTCCCCAGCATCGTTGTCTTCTCTAAGCTTTCCTATCTTCTCATGATGTGGCCAAAGTACTTCATCTTTGCCTCTACTATCCTTCCCTCCAATGAGCAGTTGGAGGCAAACATCTTAAAAACCGCAAAAGTTTTATTTACAATTAATGGCTTTTCTTTGCGAACGAAGATTCAGATTCAGGAAGGACTCATCCCACACTTTCTACAAGCACGTTGACGACAAAAAAGGCCAATCCGGGATAGGCAAGTCCGGTTGAAGAAAGCACAGCAGAAAGTCTCCTTGGGTGATGTTGTTTCCAAGTTGCGGTTCTTTCTGCGTTGTCGTTTCTCTACGAGACTCGTTCGACGTGTCTTCTCAAAAGAGGCCACAGCATTGCGGATAGTGCATCTCCATGCCTCCGATTGTGAGGCCAGGGTGGACCATTGTTGATGATCAATCTGGCCAGGCCTGAGATGTTGTTTCAGGGAGTCCTTATATCTTTTTGGGGGGGGCACCTGTCTTGCGTTGACTCGTGGTGAGTTCACTGTAAAGTAGTATATTTGGGAGGTGGAGGTCCTCCATCTTAGAGATGTGTCCTGCCCAGCGCAGCTGTGTTCTCAATAGCATGGCCTCAATGCTGGTGGTCCCTGCTTGCTCAAGGACAGCAACATTAGTCACATAGTCAGTCCAGTGTATATTTAGGATTGTGCAAAGACTACGCTGATGAAAGCGTTTGAGGAGTCGTATTTATTTACAAAAATAAAGAACTAACTACATTTCTTCATGGTAAAGAACTGGGTATGAGGTACTCTTAACACTCACTTCTTCTAAGGCAGGATTTCCCAGCCAGTGTGTCGTGGCACACTAGTGTGTCGTGCGTGATCATCAGGTGTGCCGTGGAAATTGGAATCTCCAATACCCTTTCTTCCCCCTCCTGCCGAACACTATTTCTTCATCACTCGGGCTCCCTTCATCCCAGCCTCGCTCTGCTCACTTTGCCTCGCTTTGCTCACGCTGCCAATTCTGCGGGAGGGGGGAGGAAGACGTGACCCATGCAGGCGCTACTGCGCAGACTCGCCCCCGTCTTCCTCCCTCCCCTCCCCTACTGAACACGCTCACGCTGCCCCCTCGGATCAAAATGACGGCAGAAGCGGCAGTGTGAGCAAAGCGAGCAGAGCGAGGCTGGGGAAAAGGGAGCCCGAATGGAGAAGAAAAAGTAAGTGTTCGGCAGGAGGGGGAAGGAAGGGCGCAAAGGGGAAGGGGGAGGAAGAGGTCTCTGTCGAAAGCTGGCAGGGGCAAACTTGGACCTTCCAGGTGTTTTGGACTCCAACTCCCACCATTCCTAGCAGCCTCAGGCCCTTTTCCTTTTTCCACCTCAGCCACTTAAGCAGGAAAGGGCCTCAGGCTGTTAGGAATGGTGGGAATTGAAGTCCAAAGCACCCAGAGGGCCGAAGTTTTCCCTTGCCTGTTTTAGGGACCTTAAAGTGGTGAGCCTCCTTCCAACATTGCGATTCTGGATAGAAAACAAACAATAACATAACATTGTTTGAGTCCACAGTGCTCTTTTGGTGTAGGTGAACTACAACTTCCAAACTCAAGGTCAATTCCCAAGCAAACCCTTTCAGTACTTTCTGTTGGTAATGAGAGTTCAATGCGCCAAGTTTGGTTCAATTCCATTGTTGCAAGAGTTCAGGATACTCTTTGATTGTGTGTTAACTATACATCCCAGAAACTGTAACTCCCAAATGTCAAGGTCTATTTTCCCCAAACTCCATCTGTGTTCACATTTGGGCATATTGAGTATTCATGCCAAGTTTGGTCCTGATCCAACATTGTTTCAGTCCACAGTGCTCTCTGGATATAGGTGAACTACAACTCCAAAATTCAAGGTCAATGCCCACCAAACTCTTATAGTATTTTCTCTTGGTTATGGGAGTTCTGTGTGGGAAGTTTGTGTCTTCCTGCCAGGATATATATCTATGTTGTCTTCATCGAAACAGGCCCAGGTTTCACACTGAGTGTATAAATACATTTAAAAACATATTAACTATATGTATTACTGTATTAGAGTGTCATTTTGGTTGGTGGTGTGCCCTAGTATTTTGTAAATGTAAAAAATGTGCCGCGGCTCAAAGAAGGTTGAAAAACACTGCCTTAGAGGATTAAATATGCTTTTATACGGAACCATTAGGCAAAGATACACAAGCACCGATAGTTAGATAACAAAGCTTGAAATGTTCAATTTTATGCACACAAACATGTTTCAATGTATATACATTTTTGCCCTAAGCATCTGCTGTTGGATGTATGGTGCGTGTGTCATGTTGAAGTTTTCCTTTTAGTAGTCTGAAATTGACATGTGGGAACTGTGGCCACAACTGCCATAAGTAGAGCAGAAAATCAATGAAAATAGTTGCCAGAATTGACTTTTCCTGCAAACACATCTGAGCTAAATTTAACCCTCACTGCTATAGAACAAAAAATATAGAATTCCCATCCTGCCCCAGAGAGCATGGGAAAGGCAGCCGGGGACATCGATTTAAGGTACAATCCGTACAGTATTTTTCGGCCTCTATGTAACTTTTACCTCAGTTAAAATTTTGCTTTTGCTATGCTAGCAAAAGCTAATTATTCAGTCACTGAGATTAGCGATCTTGTAAACACATTATTTTTATACACTTTCATAAACACTTCACTATAGAAAAAGCCTAATATTATTCTTCCTTCTTTGGCTTTGGGAGGTAATACAATTGGTAACCTACACCAGTGTTTCCCAACCAGTGTGCCGTGGCACACTAGTGTGCCCTGAGTGATCATCAGGTGTGCCTTGGGAAATCGGAACCTCCAATACCCTTTCTTCCCCCTCCTGCCAACGAGATAACATAACATTGTTTGAGTCCACAGTGCTCTCTGGGTGTAGGTGAACTACAACTTCCAAACTCAAGGTCAATTCCCAAGCAAACCCTTTCAGTACTTTCTGTTGGTAATGAGAGTTCAATATGCCAAGTTTGGTTCAATTCCATTGTTGCAAGAGTTCAGGATGCTCTTTGATTGTGTGTTAACTATAAATCCCAGAAACTTTAACTCCCAAATGTCCAGGTCTATTTTCCCCAAACTCCATCTATGTTCACATTTGGGCATATTGAGTATTCATGCCAAGTTTGGTCCTGATCCAACATTATTTGAGTCCACAGTGCTCTCTGGATATAGGTGAACTACAACTCCAAAACTCTAGGTCAATGCCCACCAAACTCTTATAGCATTTTCTCTTGGTTATGGGAGTTCTGTGTGGGAAGTTTGTGCCTTTCTGCCATTCCTGTCAGGATATCTATGTTGTGTTCATCGAAACAGCCCAGGTTTCACACTGAGTGTATAAATACATTTAAAAACATATTAACTATATGTATTCCTGTGTTAGAGTGTAATTTGGTGTCATTTTGGTTGGTGGTGTGCCCCAGGATTTTGTAAATGTAAAAAGTGTGCCACGGCTCAAAAAAGGTTGGGAAACACTGACCTACACTATAAAATTAATGCAGTTCGACACCATTTTAACCACTATGGCTCAATGCTATGAAATTACAGAGGGGTAGTTTTACAAGATCTCCATGCAAAGTTATATATCATACACACACACACACACATATATGTAACTGCAAGTCGTTTCTGGTGTGAGAGAATTGGCTATCTACAGGGACGATGCCCAGATGTGTTATCAGCCTGTGGGAGGCTTCTCTCATGCCCCTGCGTGGAAAGCTGGGGCTGACAGACAGGAGCTCACCCTGTCTCACAGATTCTAACCACTGACCTTCAGGCCAGCAGTTCAGTCAGCACAAGGATTTAACCTATTGCGCCACCGCAGCTCTCAAGTTGCTTCTGACAAGATTAAAACAAAAATACATACATACATGCATGAACAATAATATGGCAGGGCAGGTTTTCACAGGCCATTACAAGGTAAAAGGTAAAGGTTTCCCCTTTACCACCATAAATTGACAGGAGACTTAAAGGAACATATACATACATAGGTAAAGGTAATGGTTTCCCCTTTAAGTCGAGTTGCATCCGACCCTGTGGGGTGGTACTCATCTCCATTTCTAAGCCGAAGAGCTGGCGTTGTCTGTAGACACCTCCAAGGTCATGTGGCAGGCATGACTGCATGGAGCGTCATTACCTTCCCGCCGGAGCGGTACCTACTGCTCTACCCACATTTGCATGTTTTCAAACTGCTAGGTTGGCAGAAATTGGGGCTAACAGCGGGAGCTCACGCCACTCTCCGGATTCGAACCTGCAACCTTTCGATCAGCAAGTTCAGCAGCTCAGCGGTTTAACCCACTGCGCCACCAGGGGCTCCTCAGGCAATTACAACTTGGCTGAAATTAATCGAACTCTGGATTACTAAAGTGAACATGGTTTGAATTTCAGCTTTATTTTCAGTATTTATATTCCGCCCTTCTCACCCCACAGGGATCACATATATACATATATACATGGTAAACATTCAAAGCCATAGACACACAACATATATAGCACAGACACACAGAGGCTATTTATCTTTTCAGGGCATAATTGAATTCCGGCCACTGGGGGAGCTGTTGCTTCACTGTCCACTTGTGACACTGATGGGAGTACTTCCTCATTCTTTTGCACACTGCTGGAGATTTTAATGGTGTCACAAATTAGTTAAATTAGCCTCCCCGCATAAGCGGTACCTAAATGTCCTACTTGACAGATGCTGCAAAGGTCGACAGTAAGCTAGACAAATTGTCTGGAGCTTACTCTGACCCAGGCTGGCTTCGAACTCATGACCTTTTGGTCGGTAGTGATTTTAATGCAGCTGACTCCCAACTAGTTGCGCCACAACCCGGTCCGATCAAATGCATAGTTGGATTCTGTAAGCTCTGAGCACTCCGTTGCTTGTATGGAGGGTCCTTCTTTTGTTTGTTGTCATGACTCGGGATCTAGGCACAACAAACAAAAATAGGTAAACGCAACACCACGATATAATGAATAACACAGATATATTTTATCGCATTCAAAAGGACTCAATGGTCAAGAGTGTCAGAAATCAAAGTTGTAAGTTCATTCTCAACATAATCACATATATTTTAAAGGGGCAATGCCCTATCTGTTATATAATGAACATAAAAAGCATAAACAGCATATACGAGCTGCTAACTCACACAGGAGTGAGCTGAGATGCCATAGCTGGAAGGAAAAGCTCCTCCGTCATCAAAAGTGGACACAGAACCCAGAAGCCCTCCCAGGCGCAATACAAATCAAGGTATTAGCATTATTAAAGTGCCAGAAAACAATAATAGAATGCACAATATTAGCAATCACTGGGAGGCTTGCAAAAGCGGTCAACGAATAGTTATATTCTGCGCGCCGTTTCTCCCCAAAAGGGGCTTCTTCAGGACCGTGGCGTGGTCAATACGGGATTCTGGAGGGCGTCCAACAGCAGGAGTAACACATCACATATGGGAGCAGAGGCACCGCATAATGCTGTCGATATCAGCGGATATCGGGCTGCTGTTGGACGCCTCCAGAATCCCCGTATTGACCACGCCCACGGTCCTGAAGAAGCCCCTTTCAGGGAGAAACGAAGGCGCAGAATATAACTATTCGTTGACCGCTTGCAAGCCTCCCAGTGATTGCTAATATTGTGCATTCTATTATTGTTTTCTGGCACTTTAATAATGCTAATACCTTGATTTGTATTGCGCCTGGGAGGGCTTCTGGGTTCTGTGTCCACTTTTGATGACGGAGGAGCTTTTCCTTCCAGCTACGGCGTCTCAGCTCACTCCTGTGTGAGTTAGCAGCTCGTATATGCTGTTTATGCTTTTTATGTTCATTATATAACAGACAGGGCATTGCCCCTTTAAAATATATGTGATTATGTTGAGAATGAACTTACAACTTTGATTTCTGACACTCTTGACCATTGAGTCCTTTTGAATGCGATAAAATATATCTGTGTTATTCATTATATCGTGGTGTTGCGTTTACCATGCCTGCCATATCGCCATGTATTTTCTGATAGAGCCATTCATAACATCCAAAAACAAACAATGACTTTTCCTAATAGATTGTGCTATAAATCACAGGGGAACGTGAGGTACCTAAACTAGTAATCTATAAAATTACTTTTTGATAGGTACATATTTGAAACATAAACAAATTCCGTGTTTAGGCTTGGGTCCTAGCTCCAAGATATATGTAAACACAGATATTCCAAAATCCTTCAAAAGCCGAAAATCCTAAAGACTGCAAACATTGTGGATAAGGGATACTCAACCTGTAGAAGTTAAAAACACACATGCTAAAACTAAAAATGTTTATTCACTGAATGATAAGTTACAGGGCTGTTGCACTCCATCCCTGTGTGTAGGATACCGTTTGCTCCCCGGATAACCTCTAAGACAGTGTTTCTCAACCTGGGGGTCAGAATCCCTGGGGGGTCGCAAGGGGGTGTCAAAGGAGTCATCAGAAAACACAATATTTTCTGTTGCTCATGGGGATTGTGTGTGGGAAGATTGACCCAATTCTATCATTGTTGGGGTTCAGAATGCTCTTTGATTGTAGGTGAACTATAAATCCCAGCAACTACAACTCCCAAATGTCAAGATCTATTTTCCTCAAACTCCACCGGTGGTTCACATTTGTGCGTATTGAGTATCTCTGCCAAGTTTCATCCAGATCCATCATTGTTTGAGTCCACAGTGCTCTCTGGATGTAGGTGAACTACAACTCCCAAACTCAAGGTCAATGCCCACCAAACCCTTCCAGTATTTTCTGTTGGTCATGGGAGTTATGTGAGCCAAGTTTGACCCAATTCCATCGTCGGTAGAGTTTGGAATGCTCTTTGATTGTACAGTAAGTGAACTATAAATCCCAGCAACTAGAACTCCCAAATGACAAAACCAATCCCTTCCACCAACCCCACCAGTATTCAAATTTGGGCGTATCGGTTATTTGTGCCAAATTTGGTCCAGTGAATGAAAATACATCCTTTGTATCAGATATTTACATTACAATTAATGACAGGAGCAAAATTACAATGACGAAGTAGTAACAAAAATTATTTTATGGTTGGGGGTCACCACAACATGAGGAACTGTATCAAGGGGTCACGGCATGGGGTCACGGCATGAGGAAGGTTGAAAAACGCTGCTCTACATGATATCCAAACACAGGTATTCCAAAATGTATCGCACTTGCTCTTACTTCCTTGTCCCATCAGCCTTTGGTTACACTTCGGGGGTGTATTTACACTGTAGAATTAACACAGTTTGACACTGCTTTAACTGCCATGGCTGCGTGCTATGTAATCTTGGGAGCTGTAGCTTTGTGGGGGGGGACTACACTGTCAAATCTGTGCAACTGCATCCCCACTTTAGCTGCCATGGCTGAACATCATGGAATGGGAGTTGTAGTTTTATAAGGCCTTTAGCCGTCTTTTGCCAAAGACACTCTCTGCTGGTGTCTCACCAAGTGGTGTCAAACTGCATTAATTTTACAATGTGAATGCACGCCACTACTCTTTAACAAGGAAATCTTAAAAAAACTTTGTAAAACTACAATTCCCAGGATTCAATTGCATTGAGCCATGGCCCTTAAACTAATGTCAAACTGCTTTGATTCTACAGTAGATGCAACCTTGATGCAACCTTGATGCAAGTTGACACCCCACAATCCAATGGTATGGAATATTGGGAATTGTAGTTTTAGAAGACCTTTGAACTTTTCTGCCAGAGGAGTTGCAGTTTTAGAATATTTTCCCCCTCTAGAGAGTTGTAGTTTTAGAAGGCCTTTGATCTTCTCTGCAAGAGGAGTTGTAGTATTAAAGATTTTTGGCCTTCCCAGCAAAAAAGAGTTGTATTTTTAGAAGGCTTTTGACCTTCTCTGCCAGAAGAGTTGTAGTTTTAGAATATTTTTCCCCTTCCCTTCCGGAGAGTTGTAGTTTTAGAAGGCCTTTGGCCTTCTTTGCCAGAAGAGTTGTAGTTTTAGAATATTTTTCCCCTTCCCTTCCGGAGAGTTGTAGTTTTAGAAGGCCTTTGGCCTTCTTTGCCAGAAGAGTTGTAGTTTTAGAATATTTTTCCCCTTCCCTTCCAGAGAGTTGAATTTTTGGAAGGCCTTTAGCCTTCTGTGCCGGAAGAGTTGCAGTTTTAGAATATTTTCCCCTTCCCTGCCAGAGAGTTGTAGTTTTAGAAGGCCTTTGACCTTCTCTGCCAGAAGAGTTGTAGTTTTAGAATATTTTCCCCTTTTCTGCCAGAGAGTTGTAGTTTTAGAAGGCCTTTGGCCTTCTCTGCCAGAAGAGTTGTAGTTTTAGAAGGCCTTTGACCTTCTCTGCCAGAAGAGTTGTAGTTTTAGAATATTTCCCCTTTTCTGCCAGAGAGTTGTAGTTTTAGAAGGCCTTTGACCTTCTCTGCCAGAAGAGTTGTAGTTTTAGAATATTTTCCCCCTTTCTGCCAGAGAGTTGTAGTTTTAGAAGGCCTTTGGCCTTCTCTGCCAGAAGAGTTGTAGTTTTAGAATATTTTCCCTTTACTGCCAGAGAGTTGTAGTTTTAGAAGGCCTTTGACCTTCTCTGCCAGAAGAGTTGTAGTTTTAGAATATTTCCCCTTTTCTGCCAGAGAGTTGTAGTTTTAGAAGGCCTTTGACTTTCTCTGCCAGAAGAGTTGTAGTTTTAGAATATTTTCCCCTTTACTGCCAGAAGAGTTGTAGTTTTAGAAGGCCTTTGACCTTCTCTGCCAGAAGAATTGTAGTTTTAGAATATTTTCCCCTTTTCTGCCAGAGAGTTGTAGTTTTAGAAGGCCTTTGGCCTTCTCTGCCAGAAGAGTTGTAGTTTTTCTCTGCCAGAATATTTTGACCTTCTCTGCCAGAAGAGTTGTAGTTTTAGAATATTTCCCCTTTACTGCCAGAAGAGTTGTAGTTTTAGAATATTTTCCCCTTTTCTGCCAGAGAGTTGTAGTTTTAGAAGGCCTTTGGCCTTCTCTGCCAGAAGAGTTGTAGTTTTAGAAGGCCTTTGACCTTCTCTGCCAGAAGAGTTGTAGTTTTAGAAGGCCTTTGACCTTCTCTGCCAGAAGAGTTGTAGTTTTAGAATATTTTCCCCTTTTCTGCCAGAGAGTTGTAGTTTTAGAAGGCCTTTGACCTTCTCTGCCAGAAGAGTTGTAGTTTTAGAATATTTTCCCCTTTTCTGCCAGAGTTGTAGTTTTAGAAGGCCTTTGGCCTTCTCTGCCAGAAGAGTTGTAGTTTTAGAATATTTTCCCCTTTTCTGCCAGAAGAGTTGTAGTTTTAGAAGGCCTTTGACCTCCTCTGCCAGAAGAGTTGTAGTTTTAGAATATTTTCCCCTTTTCTGCCAGAAGAGTTGTAGTTTTAGAAGGCCTTTGACCTTCTCTGCCAGAAGAGTTGTAGTTTTAGAATATTTTCCCCTTTACTGCCAGAAGAGTTGTAGTTTTAGAAGGCCTTTGGCCTTCTCTGCCNGAAGAGTTGTANTTTTAGAATATTTCCCCTTTTCTGCCAGAAGAGTTGTAGTTTTAGAAGGCCTTTGACCTTCTCTGCCAGAAGAGTTGTAGTTTTAGAATATTTTCCCCTTTTCTGCCAGAGAGTTGTAGTTTTAGAAGGCCTTTGACCTCCTCTGCCAGAAGAGTTGTAGTTTTAGAATATTTTCCCCTTTTCTGCCAGAGAGTTGTAGTTTTAGAAGGCCTTTGACCTCCTCTGCCAGAAGAGTTGTAGTTTTAGAATATTTTCCCTTTTCTGCCAGAGAGTTGTAGTTTTAGAAGGCCTTTGACCTTCTCTGCCAGAAGAGTTGTAGTTTTAGAATATTTTCCCCTTTTCTGCCAGAAGAGTTGTAGTTTTAGAAGGCCTTTGACCTTCTCTGCCAGAAGAGTTGTAGTTTTAGAATAATTTCCCCATTTCTGCCAGAAGAGTTGTAGTTTTAGAATATTTTCCCCTTTTCTGCCAGAAGAGTTGTAGTTTTAGAATATTTTCCCCTTTACTGCCAGAAGAGTTGTAGTTTTAGAAGGCCTTTGGCCTTCTCTGCCAGAAGAGTTGTAGTTTTAGAATATTTTCCCCTTTTCTGCCAGAAGAGTTGTAGTTTTAGAGGCCTTTGACCTTCTCTGCCAGAAGAGTTGTAGTTTTAGAATATTTTTGACCTTTTCTGCCAGAAGAGTTGTAGTTTTAGAATATTTTCCCTTTTCTGCCAGAAGAGTTGTAGTTTTAGAAGGCCTTTTCCTTCTCTGCCAGAAGAGTTGTAGTTTTAGAATATTTTCCCTTTTCTGCCAGAAGAGTTGTAGTTTTAGAATATTTTCCTTCTCTGCCAGAAGAGTTGTAGTTTTAGAATATTTTCCCCTTTTCTGCCAGAAGAGTTGTAGTTTTAGAATATTTTGACCTTCTCTGCCAGAAGAGTTGTAGTTTTAGAATATTTTCCCTTTTCTGCCAGAAGAGTTGTAGTTTTAGAAGAGCCTTTTAGAATTTTTCCCCTCTGCCAGAAGAGTTTGTAGTTTGTAGTTTTAGAATATTTTCCCCTTTTCTGCCAGAGAGTTGTAGTTTTAGAAGGCCTTTGACCTTCTCTGCCAGAAGAGTTGTAGTTTTAGAATATTTTCCCCTTTTCTGCCAGAAGAGTTGTAGTTTTAGAATATTTTCCCCTTTTCTGCCAGAAGAGTTGTAGTTTTAGAATATTTTCCCCTTTTCTGCCAGAAGAGTTGTAGTTTTAGAATATTTTCCCCTTTTCTGCCAGAAGAGTTGTAGTTTTAGAATATTTTCCCCTTTTCTGCCAGAGAGTTGTAGTTTTAGAATATTTTCCCCTTTTCTGCCAGAAGAGTTGTAGTTTTAGAATATTTTCCCCTTTTCTGCCAGAGAGTTGTAGTTTTAGAAGGCCTTTAACCTTCCCCACCTAAGGAGTTGTAGTTCTCCTAGGCCTTCGGCCTTCTCTGCCAGAGGAGTTGGGAATTTTACAAGATTTTGGGCCTTCCCTGCCAAATTATTGTGGTTACCTCAGCAAACTACAACTCCCAAGCTCCCACAGCCTTGAAACCGCACTAATCCTGCCATGCAGAGGAGAGAAAAGCCGAGTACTTACTCTTGAGCCTCCGAAGTCTCCTCAGGGGGGAGGGGGGCAGAAGCAAAGCGCCCCAAAAACTCCACCTGGGTGACTCTCTTGCCAATGGTGAACCAGTCATTGATCTGGTCCAAGGTCAGCTTCTTCAGCATCTTGGCCTGGGGCAAAAGGAGCTTCTGCAAACAGAGCCAATCGCCCACCACCTCCCCAAGGAAGGAAGGAAGGAAGGAGAGAGCTCTAGAGGGCCGGAGGCCTCGAGGGAAGTGCCAGGCCCCGCCCCTCTCTTTTCCCGCGGCAGGTGGGACCCGCTTGAGATAATGAGAACTAGCGCCTTTTAAGGACGCCGTCAGGGCGCATGCGCACTCCTTCCCAAAGAGCTGCTGCTGCAACCCCAGGCGCGCGCTGATTTCAAGAGAAAGGGTGCACCTGGGCACAGTATGCCTCTGGCCTTTAGCATGAAGGCACTTGGGCTGCATTTCTACACTGTAGATTTGTGGCCCTTTGTGGGCATTTACGCTACTAAATGAATGCACTAGATTCAATGCACATTAAGTGCATCTACACTTGAGGTCTAATGCACATTAAGTTCACCCACACGAGAATTAATGCACTTTGGCTGCATCTACATTATACAATTAATGCACTTTGGGTGAAGCTGCATTATATTATTATATTATTAATGCACTTTGGCTGCATCTATAATATTATACAATTAATGCACTTTGGGTGAAGCTGCATTATATTATTATTATTAATGCACTTTGGCTGCATCTATAATATTATACAATTAATGCACTTTGGGTGAAGCTGCATTATATTATTATATTATTAATGCACTTTGGCTGCATCTATAATATACAATTAATGTACTTTGGGTGAATCTGCATTATATTATTATATTATTAACACACTTTGGGTACTTCTACATTATACAATTGATGCACTCTTTGGGTGAATCTGCATTATATTATATTATTAATGCACTTTGGGTACATCACATTATACAATTAATGCACTTTGGTGAATCTGCATTATATTATTATATTATTAATGCACTTGGGGTGCATCTACATTTTACAATTAATGCACTTTGGTGAATCTGCATTATATTATTATATTATGAATGCACTTGGGGTACATCACATTATACAATTAATGCACTTTGTGTGAATCAGCATTATATTATTAATGCACTTGGGGTGCATCTACATTATATTATATTATTAATGCACTTTGGGTACATCTACATTTTACAATTAATGTACTTTGGTGAGTCTAGTTTATATTATTATATTATTAATGTAGTTTGGGTGCATCTACAATTAATGCACTTTGGGTGAATCTGCAATATATTATATTATTAATGCACTTTGGGTACATCACATTATACAATTAATGCACTTTGTGTGAATCAGCATTATATTATATTATTAATGCACTTGGGGTACATCACATTATACAATTAATGCACTTTGTGTGAATCAGCATTATATTATATTATTAATGCACTTTGGGGTGCATCTATTATATTATATTATTAATGCACTTTGGGTGAAGCTGCATTATATTATTATATTTTTAATGCACTATGGCTTCATCTCTATAATATTATACAATTAATGCACTTTGGGTGAAGCTGCATTATATTATTATATTATTAATGCACTTTGGCTTCATCTCTATAATATTATACAATTAATGCACTTTGGGTGAATCTGCATTATATTATTATATTATTAATGCACTTTGGCTGCATCTATAATATTATACAATTAATGCACTTTGGGTGAATCTGCATTATATTATTATATTATTAATGCACTTTGGCTGAATCTTAATGCATTTTGGGTGAATATTATATTAATTAAATGCACTTTGGGTGAATCTACATTATTATAATTAATGCACTTTGGGTGAATCATCATTATATTATACATATTAATGCACTTGGGGTGCATCTACATTATATTATATTATTAATGCACTTTGGGTGCTGCATTATACAATACATTATATTATATTATTAATGCACTTTGGGTGAATCTGCATTATACAATTAATGCACTTTGGTGAATCTGCATTATATTATTATATTATTAATGCACTTGGGGTACATCACATTATACAATTAATGCACTTTGGGTGAATCAGCATTATATTATATTATTAATGCACTTTGGGGTGCATCTACATTATATTATATTATTAATGCACTTGGGGTGCATCTACATTTTACAATTAATGCACTTTGGTGAATCTGCATTATATTATTATATTATTAATGCACTTGGGGTACATCACATTATACAATTAATGCACTTTGTGTGAATCAGCATTATATTATATTATTAATGCACTTGGGGTGCATCTACATTATATTATATTATTAATGCACTTTGGGTGAATCTGCATTATACAATTAATGCACTTTGGTGAATCTGCATTATATTATTATATTATTAATGCACTTGGGGTACATCACATTATACAATTAATGCACTTTGGGTGAATCAGCATTATATTATATTATTAATGCACTTTGGGGTGCATCTACATTATATTATATTATTAATGCACTTTGGGTGAATCTGCATTATACAATTAATGCACTTTGGTGAATCTGCATTATATTATTATATTATTAATGCACTTTGGGGTACATCACATTATACAATTAATGCACTTTGTGTGAATCAGCATTATATTATATTATTAATGCACTTGGGGTGCATCTACATTATATTATATTATTAATGCACTTTGGGTGAATCTGCATTATACAATTAATGCACTTTGGTGAATCTGCATTATATTATTATATTATTAATGCACTTGGGGTACATCACATTATACAATTAATGCACTTTGGGTGAATCAGCATTATATTATATTATTAATGCACTTGGGGTGCATCTACATTATATTATATTATTAATGCACTTTGGGTGAATCTGCATTATACAATTAATGCACTTTGGTGAATCTGCATTATATTATTATATTATTAATGCACTTGGGGTACATCACATTATACAATTAATGCACTTGGGGTGAATCAGCATTATATTATATTATTAATGCACTTGGGGTGCATCTACATTATATTATATTATTAATGCACTTTGGGTGAATCTGCATTATACAATTAATGCACTTTGGTGAATCTGCATTATATTATTATATTATTAATGCACTTGGGGTACATCACATTATACAATTAATGCACTTTGGGTGAATCAGCATTATATTATTAATGCACTTTGGGTACATCTACATCTTACAATTAATGTACTTTGGTGAGTCTAGTTTATATTATTATATTATTAATGTAGTTTGGGTGCATCTACAATTAATGCACTTTGGGTGAATCTGCAATATATTATATTATTAATGCACTTTGGGTACATCTACATTATACAATTAATGCACTTTGGGTGAATCTTTTTACAAGCGGGTTGATGACTAAAAAGGCCAATCTGAGATAGGCAAGTTCAGTTGCAGAAAGCACAGCAGAAAGTCTCATTGGGTGATGTTGTTTCCAGGTTGCGGTTCTTTCTGCCTTGTCGTTTCTCTTCGAGACCCATTTGGCGTGTCTTCTCGAAAGAGGCCGCAGCATTGTGGATAGTGTGTCTCCATGCCTCCCGATGTGAGGCCAGGGTGGACCATTGTTGGTGATCAATCTGGTCGAGCCTGAGATGTTGTTTCAGGGAGTCCTTATATCTCTTTTTTGGGGTGCCTCTCTTGCGCTGACCATAGAGTAGTATCTTTGGGAGGCGGTGGTCCTCCATCCTAGAGACGTGCCCTGCCCAGCGCAGCTGTGTTCTCAGTAGCATGGCCTCAATGCTGGTGATCCCTGCTTGCTCAAGGACAGCAACATTCGTCACATAGTCGGTCTGTAGCAGCAAATCCGGAGTCCCAAAACTCCCAGGTGGTACCTTTACTTACTGGCGGCGCATACGTGCGAGCACAGGAACGAGAAAACGCAACAACCGTACTGCAGTCAATGAAGCCAAAGTTTATTTGCACATCAGCTGACGGGGTCTGCCCACAGAACTCGCTGCTTCAGGGCAAGAGCCCCGTACAATCTCCAACTATCCCTTATATACACGCTATGGCGGCAGACCCCTTGTCCCTCCTTTCTTCATCATTATTATTGGTTCACAGTATCAACTCATTTTCATTATCCAATTAAACATCACATTATTTGGCATCACACTCTACTTGCATTCTTATTTGCTAAACAGCATTGCGCAGTATTAATTCTTCATTCTCACAGTATGTTATCTGCCAGATGGGCATCCTGTCCTTAATTTGCAACATTTCTATGCCGTCCTTCTGTGCCAGCAGGGAGGAACAGTTTCATTTGCCCATGCGCGGTTCCTACCAATCAGTAACAATGTAAACAGACGCACGCTGGGTGCTAGCTAGGCCAATCACGGCCAGTGTTATCAGGAAAGGCACATGATGTTCCCTGGCAAATCACTGCATGTGCCTTACGTACCAATCAGAGTGCATTATTCTCGTCTCGGCTGCCAGCATGATTTCTGGCAAGCTACCTCGCTATACTAAGGCCTGTGCTTGTGCATCACTCTCCTCTGACTGTACTTCTGCTAAAAGCACCAATTCTGCTTTAGGTCCACTGTATATTTAGGATTGTGCGAAGACAGCGCTGATGAAAGCGTTCGAGGAGTCGTAGGTGTTGGCAATAGGTGACCCATGTTTCAGACCCATAAAGGAGAATAGACAGTATGATAGCTCTGTACACACTTGATTTTTGGCTTGTCTCCTCCCTTTACCATCAGCTCGGAGACCCTCCCCCAGCACCAACTGCTGCTCTGGGCCAGAGTGAAGAGAGAAAGGGCCGGGAAGGCAGTTCCACTTTGCCTCCTGCCTTTAACATCAGCTTGGCGCCCCCTTGCAGTGGGGGATAATAAATAGCACATAAGTATAAGCTTTCTTAGCCAACTCCGTGTCCCCGTCAAGAATCCTATGCAAGAATATCTGTATTTATATGCATACACTTGCATTGACATTTTAAAACACCAAAGCCACATGATTTATTGGTTAGAGCAGGGATGAGTTTTGTAGTCTTGCAAATGTCCTGAGTTTGCAACTTCAATCATTCCTCCACCTTGGTTATCCTGATTAGAACTGATAGGAACTGCAATCCAAAAACATATGTAATACCAAAGTGTGGATTGTGTCTTTCCAATCTCTGTGCTGTGTTGGGGGTGCATCTGCACCGTAGAATTAATGCAGTTTGACACTACTTGAACTGCTATGTCTCAGTGGTCTGGAATCCCAGGAGTTGTCGTTTCACAAGGTCTTTTGCCCTTTCTATAGAATTAATGCAATTTGGTAACACTTCGTCATGGTTTAACACTTTAGAACGACGGGAATCGTAATTTTACAACTCTTTAGCATTCTCTGCCAAAGGGTTCTGGTGCCTCACCAAACTACAACTCCCATGTTTCCATAGCCTTGAGCCAAGGCAGTTCAAGTGGTGTCAAACTGCATAAATTATGCAGGATACATCTCCAGGTCCAACTCGTTGCTTGGCCATGGAAACCTAGGCCCAATCTACACTGCTATATATAATCCAGATTCTGAATCCAGATTATATGCTTTGAACTGGATTATATAGCAGTGAAGGCTTTGAGTGAGTCACACACTCTCAGCCTCAGAAAACCACATGAGAGGGTTACCATAAATTGACAGGAAGCCTGAAAGTAAATTGTAAAGTCATTTCCAACGTATGGTAACCTCATGAATTTCATAGAGTTTATTTAGCTAATCATTACTCAGAGGTGGTTTTGCCAGTTTGGTCCTCTGAAATACAGCTTACAGCACCTGGTATTCAAGGACAGCCCCCCATCCAGGTACTAACCAAGCCTAATCCAACTTAGCTTCCAAAATCAAAAGTGATCTGGCACCTTTAGGGCATTTTGGCCCTATTTCTATGCTCATTTGTGTATTTTAGATTGTATGCTATTGGCAAGGAGCAAGTTTTTGGTCCTTTGGGCCACATCTTACTGGATCATCTATTAAGTTTAATCCACGTTAAATGCTGTGACTCCCTCCTGCAGAATTCGGGGGGTTTTAGTTTAGGGAAATTTCCACCGGAGTGGAAATCATGTATTATTATTATTATTAATTTTAATTATTTATAACCCGCCCTTCTCCACCCACGAAAGGGGACTCAGGGTGGCTAACAACCCTGAGTTTATACATATACAATGAATAAAACAAGTAATTGCACCATAAAAAACATTACACATATTAAAAACCAGTTAGAAATACATATAGTTAAAAATACACAAAGTCCGAGTTCCGTAGTCTCAAATTTGTCCAAAACCAGTCGCAGTCCGTTTCCAAAACAGTCATCATTTTATTGTCCGTCTGCTCCCAATATCTAACCTGCTCCCATAGCCACGTCTTCAACTTTTTCCTAAAGGAAAGGAGGGAATGCACCCGGAATGTGGCGCAGCTGGCTAAGTGTCAGCTGTATAAGATCTCTATAAGATCTCTCATGAGTTTGAGGCCTGCCCGGGTCGAGGTAGGTGCTGTTGACCTTTGCAGCCAGAAAGACAGTTGCATCTGTCAAGTACAACAACAACAACAATTTTATTGATTAGCCAGAAGCCATATCAAATACACACAGAACACAGACACATTGCAATGATTCTAAAAACAATCTGAGGAGAATTCTAGACCATTACATCAATTAAACCCCTGTTTTGCCCAGCAGGAGGGATTCTAGGAGGTGGTAACAATTCAGGTCCTCATCTCCAACACAATTTATTCCAATTGCATCTATGTAATCAGATCTTAGTTTCATGGCTTTACAGAAAAACGAGCAGTAGCATCTGTTATCAGCTTGTTGGAGCCGGCCAGCAGAAGTGAGACTTTTGCTAGAGGGTCCCAATGATTTTTTCCCACAAGAAATATCTCTAGCAGTTGTTTTCTCTCTATTTGATAGATTTTGCAATAGAGCAGAAGATGAGTTAGATCTTCGATCTCAGGGGCACCACAAATACAGATACGCTCTTCATAGGGAATTTTCTTGAACCTCCCATATCTCACCATTGAATCTAATTGCTCAAACCTGGCTCTAGTGAAAATTTTCCTTAGGTGGTGTAACCTTCCTTGCTGTAAGTAAGTGGTTAATGGAAGGATTTCTTAAAACCACTCAACCATCTCAGGAAACGGTAGAACCCAAAAAGTCTATATCGGTTTGGGCCGCAATGTCATTAATTCGTTGGCGCACTTCTTTGAAGTGCTTACTTAACTCTTGACCAGATAGGTGGACTGGGAATATTACCTGAATGCCGCACCTTCTGATGTAATCAAACAAATGGTCAGCCCCCGATTTATAAGAACTGCTAGATTGTTCCAGCAAACATAATTTTGGGATCTGTCAAGTAGGAGATAAAGGTACCACATTAAGCGGTGAGGCAAATTTTGACTGAATTATGAGGCCATTAAAGAACTCCAGGAACGCTGAGGAATGCAGAAGGAACAACAAAGGGACGACGCTAGAAAACGCTGAGAGATGAGGAGTGCGTCATCTCCCCCTGGTGGCCAGAGTTTGCCTCTGTTCGTCTATATGTGTTACATGTGGAAACGGCAGGGATTGTCTGCTAAATATGTGTACCTGTAATCCGCTCTGAGTCCCCTTCGGGGTGAGAAGAGCGGAATATAAATAAAGTAAGTAAATAAAAAAATCAAAAAATAAGGGGTTGCCCTAATTTCGCTGGGGAGAGAGTTCCACAGGCGAGGAGCCACCACCGAGAAGGCCCTGTCCCTTGTCCCCACCAGGCTGTGGAAAGCTACGGAATCCCCAAAAGAAGAGGATTGGATTTTAAAAGTAATCGAAATAGCAGAAATGGATAAGCTCACCTGCTGGCTCAGATATAACTCCAGCACGGCATATGAGGAAACTTGGAAGCCCTTCGTTAAGTTTATCAAAGAGAATTATAATTTAGATTTAAAAGGCTTAAGTCTCTAAATGAGTCAACCCCTTTAAGAAAAATGTAACTAAGATATAATTGAAGATTATTGAGATGTGAAGTCAACACTCTTTCTCTTTCTTTGTATTCCTGTATTGTAATTTTCTATGGAACTAGGTCAGCTGACGGAGACCAGATGGTTCCCCTTTCTCCTCCTTGTGTAACCCCCCCTCTCCCAATCCCCCGCTTCCTCCCTTCCCCAATCCTTTGGTCTTTTTAAACCAAGTCTTGGACTCATGGCCCTCTTCTACAGGCCTCCTCGACTTTATGTGCTTTGACTATGTAACTTGTTTTGTTTATGTACTTACCTGTATTTCTTATATGTAACTCTAATAAAACTCTTTTTTAAAAAAGTAAGTAAATAAAAAAATTAAAAAATAAGGGGCTGCCCTAATTTCGCTGGGGAGCGAGTTCCTCAGGCAAGGGGCCACCACCAAGAAGGCCCTGTCCCTCATCCCCACCAAACGTGTTTGCGACTAAGGTGGGACCGAGAACAGGGCCTCCCCGGAGGATGGCCATTTTCCAGGATTCTCCAGGAGGCAGTAACAGCATTGAAAGTGGATGAATGCTCGAGTATGATGAGATGCTGATGAATATATTAATATTGCCTCCTTGTTTAAAAACAAGTACAGCTAGGCAAGCTTATTTATTTACTTATTTATTTCAGGATTTTACCCCGGTCTTCTCAACCCCCGAGGGGGGACTCAGAGCGGCTTACAGTAAGGCACAATTCAATGCCCACACAGTAACAATATAAGACCCCTGAACCCTTCAACAATTAAAATACATTAAAATACAATTACATTAAACATCATACACATTCATTCCAGATTAAAACAATGTTCTGTCCATAAAAGCATTGGCCCTATTCACCCACTTTCATTAAAAAACCAATCTAAAATGCTGCCTTGTGCTGGTGTGCAAATGCCTGGTCCCACAGCCAGGATTTTACTTTTTTCCTGAATGCCAGGAGGGATGAGGTGGATCGTACATCGATAGGGAGCGCATTCCACAGGCGGGGAGCCACCACCGAGAAGGCCCTATCCCTCGCCCCCAGCAGCCACATTTGAGAAGTAGGCGGGAGCGAGAGCGGGGCCTCGCCGGATGATCTTAGATTACAAGGTGGGACGTAGCGGCTGATGCGTTCGGACAAGTAAGCTGGGCCAGAACCGTATAGAGCAGGGGTGCTCACACTTTTTCAGCATGGGAGCTACTGATTAAAAAACCAAGTCCCAAAGATCACCTACCCAGAAATGTAAAACGTATAACTATTTTCTTATTTATTTATTTATATTATTCATTTTCATGTACCGCTCCTTCCAGCAGGCTCGGGGCAGTTTACATAAAATGAAGTTATAAAACATCAACATTTCAATTTAATAACAACAATATAAAACATAAAAATGCATCCAACCACCCCATTTCTCCCACACATATTATCAGCCATTTTGATTACCACACAAAGGGACATATTATCAGCCAGAAAGTAAGAGGAGAGGCTGTTGAACTGCAAGGCCTTTTAATACGCAGCAAGGTAAACAACGGGACATGCATAAATACATCCAACCACCCCATTTCTCCCACACTGTCATATTACCACACATATTATCAGCCAGAAAGTAAGAAGGGAAGCCTTTGAACTGTAAGGCCATTTATTACTCAGCAAGGTAAACAAAGGGACATGCATAAATACATCCAACCACCCCATTTCTCCCACACTGTCATATTACCACACATATTATCAGCCAGAAAGTAAGAAGAGAGGCTGTTGAACTGCACGGCCATATAATACTCAGCAAGGTAAACAAAGGGGCATGCAAAAATACATCCAACCACCCCATTTCTCCCACATTTCCATATTCCCCAACATATATTTCTCAAGGAACAAAGCAAGCAGAGAGGCTTTGGAGCTAAAAGGCCATTTTTAAACATTAAAAATAAACAAAGACACATGCCACAGAACAATCAAGCACCCACCCCAAAGTAAAAAAGACCGACCTTTGAGATGCGGTAAGGAAATTACCCCAAAGTGTCCTTCTCCTCCTCCGTCGCTGCTCCTATTTCCACGCCGCCAGCATGCGTGCCGCCTCCAGGAGCTCATGAGAAGTCCGAGAGGCAGAATGGGTGCTTCTGCGCATGCGCGCGGGGCCAGCCATGCATCGGGTTATCCAGGCCCGCCCCCTTTGGTCTCCTATGACTGTGAGTGGCTGGAGAAGGACGGAGGGAGGAGGAGGAATCCAAAAGAGGGGGCCCATTCTGCCTCTTGGACTCTGGAGCTTTTGGAGGCGGCGCGCGAGCAGGGAGTGGGGAGGAGCAATGACGGAGGACTTCTTTGCAGCGTGCAGGGGCATGTGAAGAGGACCAACAGCAAAAAACCTGGTCAGGGGTCTGAAGATCACCAGGATGAGGCCTGAAGATCACCCTGGTGATCCCGATCACCATACTGAGCACCCCTGGTATAGAGCTTTAAAGGTCAAAACCAGCACTTTGAATTGAGCTCGGAAGTGGACAGGCAGCCAGTGGAGCTGACACAACAGGGGGGGTGGTATGCTCTCTGTATGTAGCTCCCGTTAGTAATCTGGCTGCCGCCCGCTGGACTAATTGCAATTTCCGAACTGTCTTCAAAGGCAGCCCCACGTAGAGTGCGTTGCAGTAATCTATTCAGGATGTGACCAGAGCGTGGACGACCGTAGCCAGATCAGACTTCCCAAGGTACGGGCGCAGCTGGCAAATTCAGATTGACAAATCTAGGACTACAACTCCCAAAATACCCCCATCCATCATGCCCACTGATGGCTTATTATGGAAATAATATAAGGCTGCATCTACACTGTAGAATTAGTGCAGTTTGACACCACTTTAAACTCCCATGGCTAAAATGCTATGGGATCATGGGAGCTGTAGTTTGACAAAGTCTGTAGCCTTCTCTTCCAAGAATACTGGTGCCTCACCACAAAACCCAGTATCCCATAGCATTGCAGTTAAAGTGGTGTCAAACTGCATTAATTCGACTACAGTGTAGAATGGGACCCTTGGGACTGTAACAAGAGACCTCAGCAGTGGGAGAAGGAAGCTGTCATGTCAAGTCCTGCTCGATAGAGGGCGCTGCTCCAAGCCAATGCGCATGCGTCAAGCGACCTGAGCGAATATCTCAGCAGTAGAAGGAAGCTGTCATGTCACGTCCTCCGCGATAGAGGGCGCTCTCAAGCCAATGCGCATGCGTCAAGCGACCTGAGCGAATATCTCAGCAGTAGAAGGAAGCTGTCATGTCACGTCCTCCGCGATAGAGGGCGCTCTCCAAGAGAATGCGCATGCGTCAAGCGACCTGAGCGAATATCTCAGCAGTGGGAGAAGGAAGCTGTCATGTCACGTCCTCCGCGATAGAGGGCGCTCTCCAAGAGAATGCGCATGCGTCAAGCGACCTGAGCGAATATCTCAGCAGTGGGAGAAGGAAGCTGTCATGTCACGTCCTCCGCGATAGAGGGCGCTGCTCCAAGCCAATGCGCATGCGTCAAGCGAACTGAGCGATTATCTCAGCAGTGGGAGAAGGAAGCTGTCATGTCACGTCCTCCGCGATAGAGGGCGCTGCTCCAAGCCAATGCGCATGCGTCAAGCGAACTGAGCGATTATCTCAGCAGTGGGAGAAGGAAGCTGTCATGTCACGTCCTCCGCGATAGAGGGCGCTGCTCCAAGCCAATGCGCATGCGTCAGAGCCTGTGTGTGTGTTCGAACGCGCCTGCGCGGGTCCTTTCCCGGCAAACCTTGCGGTGAGAGGAAGCAGCGGCTGCTAAGCAGAGCGGCGTCGTGACCTTCGCTGCGCTCCCTCGTTCCTTCTCGTCAGGCTCCAAAGGTGGGTTTGGCCTTCTTTCCCTCAGGATTCGGGGAAACGAAGGTAGGCCTCGTAGGCCTTTGGTCGAGCCTCATACGGCAAGCTTGGGCCCTCCCTCCAGGGGTTTTGGACTTCAACTCCCACAATTCCTAACAGCCTCAGGCCTTTTCCTTTTCCCTCAGCCGCTTAAGCGGCTGAGGAAAAGGAAAAGGCCTGAGGCTGTTAGGAATTGTGGGAGTTGAAGTCCAAAACCCCTGGAGGGAGGGCCCAAGCTTGCCCAGGCCTGATTTATATATACATTGGGCCCTTTGTATCCACATGTTCTGTATCCATGCTATCTATGCTAAACTATCTAGTCCGTGACCTGCTTTTTGCCGCCGCTGCTGCCCTTGTCGCCCATTCAGAAGCAGCCCTGCAGCGCCTCACATCCTGCTTTGCAACAGCTGCAGAGCTGTTTGGGCTGGAAGTCAGCCTGAAGAAAACGGAAGTCCTCTACCAGCCCGCACCACAGGAAGAACACCATCATCCCCACGTCAGCATAGGCAAATCTGTGCTTAGGTCGGTCCAGCAGTTCACCTACCTGGGAAGCATCATCTCTTCAGACGCCAAGACTGATAAAGAGATAGATCACAGACTAGCAAAGGCATATAGTACATTCGGAAGGCTTCACAAAAAGGCTGGAGTAACAAGCACCTGAGGCAAAGCACCAAAATCAGTGTGTACAGAGCTATCCTCCTTTATGGGTCTGAAACATGGGTCACCTATCGCCAACACCTATTACTCCTCAAACGCTTTCATCAACACTGTCTTTGCACGATCCTAAATTTACACTGGACCGACTATGTGACGAATGTTGCTGTCCTTGAGCAAACAGGGATCACCAGCGTTGAGACCATGCTATTGAAAACACAGCTGCACTGGGCAGGGCACGTCTCTAGGATCACAGACTAGCAAAGGCATATAGTGCATTCGGAAGGCTTCACAAAAGAGTCTGGAGCACCTGAGGCAAAGCACCAAAATTACTGTTATTATTTATTGGATTTATACACCGCCACTCCCAGAGACTCGGGGCAGTTTACACCATAGTATACAAATACAAGGATTTGATAAAAACACAATAAAAACACAGTAAAACACAATAGGCACAGATGGAAGTCACAAGCATTCAAAAGCCTGGCTGAATAAATGAGTCTTGCAAGCTCTGTGAAAGGTGTACAAATCTCACAGAGCCCTTGTCTCTGGTGGCAGAGTGTTCCACAGTACTGGAGCGATGATGGAGAAGGCTCTTCGCCTAGTTCAGGGGTGCTCATTAGGTAGATCGCGACCTACTGGTAGATTGCGTAGGGCCGTAGGACATCCTGGTAGATCGCAGGCAGGGCGGGAGGACAGTGTCAACTGTAAAATAGGATGTGTGGAAGCACCCTGGGTTATCTGAGGTCCTTTCCACACAGTTGAATAAAATCCCATGTTATCTGCTTTGAATCAGATTATATGGCAGTGTGGACTCAGAAAACCCAGTTCAAAGCAGATATTGTGTTACATGTTTCACATTTTTGTAGTGGGTAGGTAGATTATTTTAACTTGGTTGTTTTATAAGTAGCTTGCATGCTGAAAAAGTGTGAGCACCCCTGGCCCTAGTTGATGTCAAGTGGAAAGATTTTACACTAGGGATATTTAGAAGATTCTGGTCTTCTGAGGGAAGCGATCTCGGGGGGTTGTATGGAATCAGGTCCTCCCATAAGTACACTGGCCCCAGATCATATAAGACCTTGAAAGTAAGAACTAGCCCCTTGAAGGTGATCCGGTATTCGATTGGTAGCCAGTGCAGATCCTGCAGAATTGGTGTTATACGGCAGCTTGTAGGTTCCCCGCGAGCAGCTGGGCTGCAGCATTCTGCACTAGCTTAAGTTTCCGGATCACGGGTAGGCCAATGTAAAGAGAGTTACAGTAGTCCAATCTTGAGATGACCGTGGCCTGGATTACTGTGGCTAGGTCGTGTGTACAGAGCTATCGTTCTGTCTATTCTCCTTTATGGGTCTGAAACATGGGTCACCTATCGCCAACACCTACGATTCCTTGAACGCTTTCATCAGCACTGTCTTCGCACAATCCTAAATATACATTGGACCGACTATGTGACGAATGTTGCTGTCCTTGAGCAAGCAAGGATCACCAGCATTGAGGCCATGCTACTGAGAACACAGCTGCGCTGGGCAGGGCATGTCTCTAGGATGGAGGACCACCGCCTCCCAAAGATACTACTCTATGGTCAGCGCAAGAGAGGCACCCCAAAAAAGAGATATAAGGACTCCCTGAAACAACATCTCAGACTCAGCCAGATTGATCACCAACAATGGTCCACCCTGGCCTCACATCGGGAGGCATGGAGACCCACTATCCACAATGCTGCGGCCTCTTTCGAGAAGACACGCCGAACGGGTCTCGAAGAGAAACGACAACGCAGAAAGAACCGCAACTTGGAAACAACATCACCCAAGGAGACTTTCTGCTGTGCTTTCTGCAACTGAACTTGCCTATCTCGGATTGGCCTTTCTAGTCATCAACGCGCTTGTAAAAAGTGTGGGATGAGTCCTTCCTAAGAATCTTTGTTCGCGAAGTAATGCAGTGGAGATCTGAGCCTCCATCACCAGCAAAGGGTCCAGAAGGACTCCCAAGCTTTTTACTGATGATGACGGGCGAAGTGCCTCGCCATCTAGCATAGGTAACTGGACATCCCCACTGCCTGGACGGCCCAGCCATAGGATCTCTGTGTTCGCTGGAGTCACCCTCCATCTGCTGGCACGCAGATCATTTAACTATTTTTATTTTTTCAAAACGATATCCCGCTTGTCTCGGCCCCAAATTTTATTTATTTATTTACTTACGGTGTTTCTATGCCGCCCTTCTCAGCCCGAGGGCGACTCAGGGCGGTTTGCAATTGGCAATAATTCAACGCCACAACTCGAATAACAGTTAAAACAACCATTAAAAGCATTAAAACATTTAACATACAATATAGAATTAAAAATTTAAAATATTACAACATATTAAAAACCTTACAAGCCTTTAAAACATTATATTGAGCGTTATTCAATTTCATCGTCAGGTCGTTTCGTGAATTCGTATAGCTATGCTGTACTTGGAAAAGCCTGTTCGAAAACCCAGGTTTTCACATGCGTTTGAAAAGTCAGCTGGGAGGGGCCCAATCTTATATCTCTAGGCAGGGCGTTCCACAGTCGAGGGGCCACCACCGAGAAGGCCCTGTCTCTCGTCCCCACCAATCGCATCTGCAAGGAAGGCGAGAATGAGAGCAGGGCCTCCCCAGAAGATCTTAACGTCCTAGATGGTTCATAAGGAGAGATACATTCGGATAGTTAAGTAGGGACTCCATGTGACTTACAGATAGGCACTGATGCAATGCCTTAACCACAGCATACAATTAAAATAGATTTCAATTAAAAATTAAAAATCAAAATTTAATACATTAAAATGTTACAAATCATTACTATCACTATAAACCATGACAGGTCATTCTGATATATCAAGTTCACTTTATTACGGTCATTACGGTCTATGACCAGCTCATCAGAATTCCTTTTAATTCCATTAATTGTGTTGGGTTTTGATATAATCCTGTACGTGTCTTTTGTCTTAGATTCTTGGGTTAATTGTCTTGATGTCCTGGCAATGATGCACATATTTTAGAATTTAAAATCTCTCGTCCCATTCCAATAGTCATTGCACATAATTCCAATTCATCTATTGTCATGTGCTTCTTCCCTGAAGGCTTGATCCCAGAGCCACATTTTCACTCTCCTTCTGAATATTAGGAGGGAGGGGTCTGATTTAACATCACTGGGGAGGGAGTTCCACAGCCGAGGGGGCCACCACTGAAAAGGCCCTGCCTCTCATTCCTACCAGTTACGCCTGCAAAGCTGGTGGAATCAAGAGCAGGGCCTCCCCGGACGATCTTAAACTCCAAGATGGTTCATAGGGTGGTTCATTTTCCTATACCATTGCAGACAATGGGTCTTCAACATCCACAGATGTTTATTGCCACAGAAAATGGTTCTGGAACCAATCCCTAGAGGCTCCACTATACATAAACATACATGCTCCCTTTCAACTGTGATTTGATAATTATATGAAACCATATGTGTGTGTGTGTGTGTGTGTGTGTATCGTGTATGTGTGTATATATACTGTATATGTATATATGTGTGTATATATATATATTGTGTGTATATATCTATTATATAAATGGGTTCACGTCATGTGATGTATACCTCAAACAAAGAAACCTTACAACGCAGAAACACAATACTTGCCAACAGAAATAGGCCTCAAGCAAGGTACGTTTGTAGCAAAGAAACTTTCCCCCCCAAAACCTAAAAGGCCCCCAAAACGAGTAAAAATAAAACTACATTTACCAGCATCTTCCGGGGCAGCCAAAGACTCACCCAGCCTCTACATTCTGAACAACATGATTGGCTGCCAATAAGGGCGGATTTGCATAACTGCTGCACTGGCCAGCCAACATGAAAATTCCGATCCATAATGAACTGCCAAAACAGAATAAGGAAAAGGCCTAAGCCAATCCCCAACACAAACACCCAAATCATTTCCAACCGAAAAATCACAGACCACACCCAAAATTGACAGTAAGGCTTCATTAACATGATTTCCCTAACTAGCCCTCACTTACTGGGAAGCTGTTTACGCTCTAAATCAGTGTTTCTCAACCTGGGGGTCGGGACCCCTGGAGGGGTCGCGAGTGGGTGTCAGAGGGGTCACCAAAGATCATCAGAAAACAGTATTTTCTGTTTGTCATGGGGATTCTGTGTGGGAAATTTGGCCCAATTCTATCGTTGGTGGGGTTCAGAATGACCTTTGATTGTAGGTGAACTATAAATCCCAGCAACTACAACTCACAAATGTCAAGGTCTATTTTTCTCTACACCAGTGTTCACATTTGGGCATATTGAGTATCCGTGCCAAGTTTGGTACAGATCCATCATTGCTTGAGTCCACAGTGCTCTCTGGATGTAGGTAAACTACAACTCCAAAACTCAAGGTCAATGCCCATCAAACACTTCCAGGATTTTTTGTTGGTCATGGGAGTTCTATGTGCCAAGTCTGGTTCAATTCCAGCATTGGTGGAGTCCAGAATGCTTTTTGATTGTAAGTGAACCATAAATCCCAGCAACTCCAACTCCCAAATGCCACGGTCTATTTTCCCCAAACCCCATCAGTGTTCACATATGGGCATATTGAGTATTCATACCAAGTTTGGTCCAGACCCATCATTGTTGGAGAGTCCGCAGTACAATCTGGATGTAGGTAAACTACAACTCCAAAAACTCAAGATCAATGCCCACCAAACACTTCCAGGATTTTCTGTTGGTCATGGGAATTCTGTGTGCCAAGTCTGGTTCAATTCCAGCATTGGTGGAGTTCAGAATGCTTTTTGATTGTATTTGAACTCTAAATCCCTGCAACTACAATTCCCAAATGACAATATCAACCCTCTCCAACCCCACCAGTATTTAAATTTGGGCATATCAGGTATTTGTGCCTAATTTGGTCCAATGAATGAAAATGCATCCTGCATATCAGATTTTCACATTATGATTCATAACAGGAGCAAAATTACAATTATGAAGTAGCAACAAAAATAATGTTATGGTTGGGGGTCACCACAACATAAAGAACTGTAATAAGGGGTCGCGGCATTAGGAAGGTTGAGAAACACTGCTCTAAATTGACAGTAAGACTTCATTAACTTGATTTCCCTAACTAGCCCTCACTTACTGGGAAGCTGTTTACGCTCTGAATTGACAGTAAGGCTTCATTAACTTGCTGTTCCTAACTAGGCCTCAGATCATGGGACATTGTGTATGGCCTGAATTTACAGTAACCTACCTTGGCACACAGAGCCCCGACCACGCATGATGGGACTTGAAGTACCACCATGGAAAATGGGATTTGTAGTACTTCAAAACCCATCATTCCCCACAGACCACTGTGGCCCAGAACCAAGACCAATAAAGACCCAACTTGGCACACCATGCCCCCCATGACCCACACTCCATCCAACTGCAGTTTAGAGGAGGGCACACCGTGGATGATTGGACTTTCTCGCATCTCCTAAAAAGGGCACAGCAACGCGTACCGGGTACAGCTAGTATATATATATATCGTTTACATGTGAAAAATATAATCCTGTTGCTACTTAAGAATAAGTCTTGTATTTTTGCAACATACATATATATATATCAGTAAGTAACTTTATTACGGTCAATGAACAGATCATAATAGGGGGACCCAGTCCTGCAAATCCACATCAAACCCAAGGGGTTATATACTTCACAAACTTCTACAAATTTTAATATCCAAGTTAAAAACCACATACAAGTAGTTATTAAAACCCAATTCAACCCACGAGATCATCTGAAGGCACTCTAATGAGAGGTAGTGGGAACAACCCCAATGTAAAGGGGAACTTGGTAAATAAAATAATACCCAAAAAAAACCCCACAAAAGAAGCCTCCAAATCTAGCAAACCTGATAGAAAGGCAAAGACCAAGGGCAAGAGAATGAGAAAAGCCAAAGAAGATAAAAAGATTGCCATCTCTGCAACCAAAAGATCCAACATGAACTACCAAAAGCTATTTAAACTCATGGACAGGAAGAAAAAGCGAACTACTACTGTTAAGACGACTAAAGACAGGAAAGTTAAACTTAATCTCAACCCTGAACCCAAGAAGGAAGAGTCACTAACTCTGGCCATATATATCAGCCATGCGCAACTCCCACAATTCCTAACAACCTCTGGCCCTTTCTTTTTCCTGAGACTGTTGGGGATTGTGGGAGTTGAAGTCCAAAACACCTGGAGAGCCCAAGTTTGTCCCATCCCTGGGATATGGTCAAGCTACCACTCCCATCATGACAGGTCCATCCCCTACAAACCTAACAGCCTGTTAGGAATTGTGGGGGTTGCAGTTCAAAACACCTGGAGGGCCCAAGTTTGCCCATGCCTGATATACAAAATATATGTATACAGTGAGCCCTTTGTATCCACAGATTCCACCAATGACACATTGAAACATAAAAGCATACAAATACACAACACATTAAACATTAAACCAAAGAATAAAACATATACATGCAATTAAATAACTGTTAAAAACTTAGCACCTAATCCCGCAGTCCTAGCCCAAGCTGTATCTCATAAACATACATGCCCCTTTCCAACTGTGATTTGATGACTATTTGAAACCAGCAAATTACACTTAGCGCAGACTTGTACATCCTATAGCCTCCCAGGTGTTTGGACCTCCAACTCCCAGAAGCCCTAGCCAGCTTGCCCAATGGTCAGGAATTCTGAAAGCTGAAGTCCAAAACACCTGGAGGGCCACAGTGTGCAAACAGTAAAAGTATTTCATCTGTCATTTTTCTTTCCCATAAGTGGAAGGCCCACCTGAACAGGAAGATGTTGGCCATTTTTCCTTACTGTATGGATGCAGTCTGGATTTCTAAATGCAAGATTCCTAACTCTGCATTCCTAAATGCAAGATACTCCACTTAGGCAGGAAAAAAATGGAATGCAAAGGTACAGAATGGGGGATGCCTGGCTTGATAGCGGTACATGTGAAAAAGATCATGGAGCCCTTGTGGACAAGTTAAACATGAGCCAACCATGTGATGCAGCAGCTAAATAGGAGTATCACTAGATCAGCAGTTCCCAACCTTTTTTGTTCAGGGCTCACCTTGACCAGGGACCACTCTCCAAAATTAGTACCAAAAGGGTTATGAAACAGTTTTTGGTCAACTTTAGATTTGGTTTGGTTAATTGGGGTGCTGATTCAGAAAATTGTATTGGATAGGCCATATCTACTCTAGTTTCTGATACAGAGCATATGCCATTCAGTAGTCGCCATCTGCTCACCCACAGAAAACAATCCTTAATATGCCTTGGCACTATAAGAGGGTTTTGCAAGACCTGCCACTTTCGTTGCAACGATGTAGTAACGGTGAAGCCACAGACCATATTTTAGTTCTTGCGGATCACTAGTGGTCCACAGACCACAGGTTGGGAACCACTGGTCTAGATCCAGGGAAGTCATGCTACCCCTCTATTCCTTGGTTAGACCACACCTGGAATACTGTGTCCAATTCTGGGCACCACAATTTGAGGGAGATTTTGACAAACTGAAATGTGTCCAGAGAAGGGTGACTAAAATGATTAAGGGTCTGGAGAACAAGGCCTTTGAGGATTGGCTTAAAGAGCTGGGCATGTTTAGCCTGCAGAAGACAAGACTGAGAGGAGACATGATGGGCATGTATGAATATGTGAGGGGAAGTCATAGGGAGGATCATGTTTGTTTTCTGCTGCCCTGGAGACTAGGATGCGGAAAAATAACTTCAAACTACAGGAAAAGAAATTCCACCTGAACATTAGGAATAACTTCCTAATTATGAGAGCTGTTTAGCAGTGGAAAACTCTGCCCCGGACTGTGGTAGGGGTCCTTTGGAGATTTTTAAACAGAGGCTGGGTGGCCATCTGTCAGGGGGGCTTTGAATGCGATTTTCCAGCTTCTTGGCAGAGGGTTGTACTGGATAGCCCACAAGGTCTCTTCCAACTCTATGATTCTATGACTGTCAGAGAAGATGCATGTTTAGATAGCCTTCCACATTTGCAGGTTTTAACTTTTACAGATTTAATATTATTATCCATCATTTCTACCCCGCCTCTTCTCAACCCCCGAGGGGGGGACTCAGAGCGGCCTAACAACGGCAACGATTCGATGCCACATAGTATACATATAATAAAAGCAAACAGTTAAGAATAAAATACATTAAAATACAGCTAGAATTAAAATACATTAAAAATACCATTACCATTAAAATGCATAGTGTACATTCACAACAGTTAAAACAGTATTCCATCCATAAGCATTAGGTCTTGTCCACCAGATTGCCATCTCAATCCAATCAAAGTGCCATATCGTGCTAAAGTGCAAACGCTTGGTCCCATAACTAGGATTTCACTTTTTTTCTGAATGCCAGGAGGGATGAAGCTGATCGAATATCAATAGGGAGTGCGTTCCACAGACGGAGAGCCACCACCGAGAAGGCCCTATCCCTCATCCCCACCAACTGCATTTGAGATGTAGGCGGGAGCGAGAGCAGGGCCTCCCCGGATGATCTTAAGGTACAGGATGGGACGTAGCGGTTGATGCGTTCGGACAAGTAAGCTGGGCCAGAACCGTATAGATATGTTCACCAGGTGCTCCAACATGACTCTGTAGTCATCTTTCACTGGAAGTTTAATTTGCAGAAGAACTGCAAGATTTTAAGAACATTTATTGTCTGAGATAACAACTTGCTAAGAAACCCTAGGTGCTCCAGCAGGATTCTGGGGTAGAGACATGCTGGAGATCCCAGAGATACCTAGCAAGGGGTTATTCTCAAACAAAACTACGCTGTACCTTTAACTATTTCAGGGCTGGAAGGGCATGCGACACAACATTGTAATCATAAACCACGCTCTATATGCAAACAGTATCAAAATGTATTAATTGTGACATATGTAATATTTAAAAATCATCACAACATTCAAAGTGTCTATTAATCACTCAATAACAGGTCTAGAATCACATAACTATTTAACATCAAATATCATATCTCATATACATATCAAAGAGAGAAGCATGGAACCCATAACACAGTAAATGGGTGCAAAAGACGCAAGCTCACTGTCCAAATGAAACTGTAAGCAAGTTCGGAGTCTGTTAACTCACACACCAGAGACCAAGTCCTTGTGGGAGGCGATGGGAATGAGCTGGCTGGCAAGACGCTGGCTGGAAACGCGCCTACGGCTGGAGGTACAAAGATGACGCCACAATGGCCGTTTCGCGTTGCTACGCTTCCTCAGGGCGCTCGGACTTCGAACCGCTCCTCACTAGGATTGTAGTCCTTCAACTTCAATGTGGTCTTCACGAGAGGTTTCGCATTTCAGCACATCAATATCGCAAAGGTGAAGTCCTCCCGGGCTGTAGCAAGGGGTTATCTCATACTTCATCAAAATGTCTGCTGGAATAAGCTGTAATGGATAATAACTTCCATGTCTTGATTAAAGCTGTCAGCATTTGATACCGGTCACAGTTTTAATTGTGGTAGTGACAGATCTTTCTGTAAAAGATTGTGAGACTTCCTATGCATCCTCAATTTTAAAAACTACATTTTGGAGGAAAAAATGATGTATAATCCCTATGCTTGTGGGGCATACGTTCCTGCTCTTATACAGAACTGCGGATAATATCAAACTCTTTTGAAATAAAGGAATTTTAGCAGAATTTGACATATTTTGTCAGACATGAAGAAATGAAACTGCTGGTATCAGTCTCAGATACGGGAATCACCGGAATTTGAAAGTAGGCCGTGATTAGGATGTTAAGCACTATTTTGTAGAGAGACTTTTGTAACAGTTGTTTTGGGACCTTACACAAGAGCTGTGTGAGTAATACATTACTTTTGACTTCAGAATACTATCATTTTCTTCCATATTTTAGATGCTGAGGAGTGCTATGCAGAGATGGTGGGACACCAATAAGATTTACCACACTCAGGTATTCCAAGAACTCTGGGTTGGTATCATTTTAACTGGATATGTCTATTACAAGATCTCTTATGGAGGTAAGATTTGTGTGTTTGCTTGCAATTTGCAATTATACCTATGAGTTACAAATGATTTTGAATATATGCCAAACAGAATTATAATCACAGTGAACTACAGAATCAAACGATGCAGCAGACCAAGTGGGTGGCTACAGGTAGACAAATTTTAATTTGAAAGGGGTTTTTTTTGCTTACTTAAATGCAGAATAACAGGCAAAACAGCAAGCTTTGATACGGTGTTAATCACATATAAACTGTAATTGGAATGAACAGTCAAGTAGTATTTTGTATTAAATCCCAATGAATTTTAATGTGAGACATGTTCAGAGACAAACTGTTTTAAACTTGCATTGGGATATCTTTCTTTAACCCAGGGCTGTCCAACTGGCGGCCCTGGGGCCGGATCCGGCCCCCCAGCCTGTTGGGCACGGCCCCAGCTATGCCCCCAGCCGCCATTTTTAATTTTTTTTAAAAAATCTAATTTTTTAAAAAAAAATGGCGGCTGGGGGGAGGAGGGGGAGGCGGGGCAGGGAGGAGGAAGAGAGCTAGCTCCTCCTCCCTGCACCGCCCCCCCTCCGTCCCTCTCTCCACGCCGCCCGATTGCATTGGCGCCGGGTGAGAGAGGGACAAGGGGTGGTACAAGAAGGAGGAAGAGGGCTAGCTCCTCCTCCCTGCACCGCCCTCTTCTTCCCTCTCTCGCCGGCGCCGATGCTTTGCAAGGGAGGGGTGTCCCCGGCGGCACCCCCCCTCCCTTGCAAAGCATCGCAGCAGCGGCTGAAGCCAGCGCCGGCTTCTGCGGCTGCCGGGATGCTTTGCAAGGGAGGGGCTCCCCGGCACCCTCCCTTGCAAAGCATGGCAGCAGCCGCCGAAGCCAGCGCCGGCTTCTGGGCTGCCGGGATGCTTTGCAAGGGAGGGGGTCCCCGGCACACCCTCCCTTGCAAAGCATCGCAGCCGCCGCCGGCCAGCGCCGGCTTCTGCGGCTGCCGGGATGCTTTGCATGGGAGGGGTCTGCGGCACCCCTCCCTTGCAAAGCATGGCAGCAGCCGCCGAAGCCAGCGCCGGCTTCTGCGGCTGCCGGGATGCTTTGCAAGGGAGGGGGTCCCGGCGGCACCCTCCCTTGCAAAGCATCGCAGCGGCTGAAGCCAGCGCCGGCTTCTGCGGCTGCCAGGATGCTTTGCAAGGGAGGGGGTCCCCGGTGGCACCCCCCTCCCTTCCAAGGCATCCCGGCAGCAGCTGAAGCCGGCGAAACCGCCAGCTTCATCTGTGGCTAGGATGCCTCGGAAGGGAGGGGGGTGCCGCGTGGCTCCTCCCTCTCTCCCAAAGCTTCCCGGCAGCCGGGGGCGGGGCCAGGGGCGGGGCCGGGCGGCCCCCCAGGTCATCAGTGACCTGGAATCCGGCCCTTGGCCGGTTAGAAGTTGGACAGCACTGCTTTAACCCATGAAAGAACCTGTAAAAGGTAGCGATTGATTCATAGTGTACTTCTAATAAGCCCAGGGAAAAGTTCTAATTTTTAAAATATAAATAAATAGATGCTTCCACTTGTCCTTAATAATACTATATTTGGATAATTAGTCATGTTTAAAGTGTATTATAGAATGTAAAGTAAGTATCAAGTCATTTTAGCAGGTTTTCTATTTATAAATCTGTTGGGCAATATTTTTTTCTTCGAAAGCTGTCAAAGTGTATTGTGGCCCATTTCTTTGCAAGGGTATTCCAAATTAAAACTGAAGATCATGGGATTTGCCAGCCATGATTGCAGATACAGTGCTCCCTCACTTATTGTGGGGGTTATGTTCCAGGATCGCCCACAATAAGTGAAAAACCGCAATGTAGGGACGCTCTATTTGTTTTAATATTTATACATTCTTTGAGTAGTTATACACTATTTAAGTCTTTATAAACTTAAAATAAAGTGAAGGAAAGGAAGGAAAGGAAAGGCCCTTCACGGCTGGAGGGAGGGAGGACTGAGGAGGGAAAGCGCCTCGGAGAGCGGCGGCGGCAAAACCCCACGAAACAGTGAAAATACCATGATATATATTTTGAATTAATATTTTTTGAAATCCGCAAAACAGCGAGTTTGTTAAAAGTGCACCGCTAATTAGTGAGGGAACACTGTAATCAGAAAATAGGTACTGAATTGCTTGTGCATGTAGTAATCATGTTTGAAACATAGCTTTATTATGGCATTTTCAGTAACTTAATTAATCAGGATATCTTGAGGATTTTAAATTTCTTGTGTTTGTTTTTAGGTAAAAAGTCAGTGGAAGGCAGCAAAAGTAAGTACTGACTATATGTATGATGCAAAATACGTTACATTTAGTATTATTCATCTTAAAGTCAAACCAAATTCTCTTCATAAATAATAATAATATTGAACTTTATTTGTACCCCGCCACCATCTCCCCAACAGGGACTTGGGGCAGCTTACATGAGGCCTAGCCCAACAGCACAACAATACAATACATAAATCAATCCCAAAAAAACCCCCAACATAAATCAATTACAAAAAACATAAACTGTAACATACTACAATCAATATAAAATTACAATAAAATAAAACCATTTGTGACACAAAACAATGAGCGGGATGCATGTACAGATTAAAATAGAAGGATAAAAAGAAGGAGGTGAGATAGCTGTGGGACAGATTATTTGTGAGGGAGGAAGCTCTTTCAGAAAGAGGTCAAGGAAGGACATTTGACTAAAGGGGGAGGAGGTGAATGATGAGCCCTGTTTGGAAATAATGTTGCCGAGCTCATTACCTGTTGGTTTGGATCCAAATGTAGATGTATGTCACAGGGCTGATAGAAGTGGGCTTGCATCCCCTTTCTGCCCCACTGCAAGCCATAAAGTTCTACCTCAGTGCTTTAGTGAAGCCTATTAAGTAGTGGAACAAGTTCTAATAACAGGAGCTTAAGTAGAGAGAAAATTCAGTGTGTTGCATTTGGGAGTCCCAGCCATAGGAGGAGGGGATACAGAAGTCCATTCCTAACAGGTCAGTTGCTTGGACTTAAATTCAATCCATTTTTTTACCTGTGACGTATTTTATTATCTAAGTTAGTGTTTTTCAACCTTTTTTGAGCCGCGGCACATTTTTTACATTTACAAAATCCTGGGGCACACCACCAACCAAAGTGACACAAAATGACACTCTAACACAGTAATACATATAGTTAATATGTTTTTAAATGTATTTATACACTCAGTGTGAAACCTGGGCCTGTTTCAATGAACACAACATAGATATCCTGGCAGGAATGGCAGAAAGACACAAACATTCTGAACTCCACCAAAGATGGAACGGAATCAAACTTCCCACACAGAACTACCATAACCAAGAGAAAATACTATAAGAGTTTGGTGGGCATTGACCTTGAATTTTGGAGTTGCAGTTCACCTATATCCAGAGAGCACTGTAGAGGGGAGGGAGGAAGACGGGCAAGTTTGTGCAGTAGCGCCCGCGCGGGTCACGTCTTCCTCCGTGAGCGGCAGCGTGAGCAAAGCGAGGCAAAGCACGCAGAGCGAGGCTGGGAAGAAGGGAGCCCGAGTGGAGAAGAAAAAGTGTTCGGCAGGAGGGGGAAGAAAGGGTAATGGAGGTTCCAATTTCCCACGGCACACCTGATGATCGCTCACGGCACACTGGTTGGGAAACACTGATCTAAGTGATTAACACTTTGAGAATCTTCATATGTAAACACTAAAAACCGCTGCATATTTACCTACCTGCTTTCTCATTGGAGAGATTTGTCAGTGCAGTGGGGATCATGTCCTTAGGCTGAAGCTTTAAACACATTATAGGAAGTAAGCCATGAAGCTAGTGAAACTTCCAAGTAAAAGTGCTTAAGATTAGCAAAATAACAAATTATACAGTTAACGTTGACCCTAAAATTGGACTTTTGTCTTTATTTTATAATCAGTACAGATCACTAAAATATAAAGAACTAATTAGCTTTTACTTAGCTGCAAGGGTTGAACTTGCTTCAAAGTGGAAAACTCTTGAGTTGTTTATCAGTAGAATCTTGAATTAAATGCCTTTGGGATAATGCTTTGATGAAAAAAAATGATCTTGTTTTTGAGACATGAATGATGACCAGAGAGATACTTTTTTGCAGTTTTGCAGTCATTTTATTGACTGTATAAATCATTCAACTGTTTTCTTTCTCGTCTTGAATCACATATCAACATGGGGAATGATGTAATTACTAGGAAAGACTCAAGTTAGTTTATTATATATGATGATACTGAGATTGTGCTCTGCTTCCTACATCAGAAAAGTGATATTTGAAATGTGGTATTTGATGTTTATCATTATGATTATTTTTAAAAAGCACAACAAATGCTTATTAAAATAATACTGGATGTCACTAAGCCATTTTTAGAGTGCTTATTATGATTGTGCTGTCAATCTACCTAGATTTGTGCATGCTGTGTTCATAGGAGAATACCGCGATATGTCTATCTTTCTAGGAATATAATTATTGAGTACATTTTGATTTCTCTTAGTCATAATTAGCAAGTAATAGGGGAAACTTACTAGAGAAATTCAGTGTTTTATATATATCTGCAGACAGAATTGTTAACAATTTTAATGTGCATTATCATCCAAGGTAGCTAAGATAAAGTTGGTTTCAATTTACTAATCTGTGACATTTTCCAGCTCTTGTAATGCAAATGGTGATAAAAGTGCAATTACGATAACTTTGATAATAAGGTATGGTTGTCTTATTGACATTGCTTTTTTGCTTGACCAAATTAAGACTATCTGAATTTATTTCAGAACCCTCATCTGGCCATCATTAGAAGTTCTTCAGTATGCATTTGGTGAAGCGACATCTTGGCAGTAGAGGAATCATGCTGCTACTATGGATGTTAGTTGTGTTGTAAGCTGTGTACAGTCCTATCACAGTGGTAATCTGTCAAGGACTGAATAAACACATTGTTCAAAAAGTGTGATCAGTGTATTTTTAGTACAATCAATATTACTTCCAAACATGTCTGAATTTTAGACAAGATCAACATTGCATAATTTTTACTTTTTTTTCTACCAACATAATACATTACTTTAAAGAGAATCAGGACCAGTGAGCATTGAGCAGACTAGTGTCAAAACAGTACTGTGGAGGTGGGCATGGTTAGACTGGAGCAGGGGGGCCCACACTTTTTCACCATACGAGCTACTTATAATACAACCAAGTCAGAAAGAAGCCAGAGGGGGAGGGGCCAGGCCAACAGCCCCGCCCCTCTCTTCAGCTGAAGCTGAGGGGAGGGGCCAGGCCAAGCCCCGCCCCCTCCCCTCTGGCTTCGGATCTTCCAGCAGCTTCTCCAGGCTTGAGGATGGATGGCCAGTGGTGCCAGCCTTATGCTGGCTTGGCACTGCCATCCTCACCACTGGCTTGGTAGAGCGGAAGTCAGAGGGGGCGGAGCCAGACTGCACCAAGCCCCACCCCCTTTCCTCTGGCTTTGGAGCTCCCAGCAGCTTCTCCAGGCTTGAGGATGGCAGTGCCAAGCCAGCCTTATGCTAGCTATGTCACCACTGGCTTGGCATTGCCATCCTGCTGGGATCAACCTCCTTCGGTCCCGGGATCAACTGGTCGATCGCGATCAACTTCCTGGGCAGCCCTGGACTGGAGCATTCACTCCAAACCTTGACGCCACATATCAGGAAAAAAATGCCACTACTCACAGTGACAGCACTAGTGACAAATTAACTCCCTTTCTTTGGAAGAATGTAATAAGTTGAAGGCTATTCACTCTTTCAACATGCCATTTTTACTCCCAAGTCACTTGGAAGGTATGATCCGGCCATTTTCAGGAGTCAACCGTTCCATAGGTCTTTTGGTTCCAAGCAAGACATTTTGGAAAGAGGTGTCAATCACACTCGTGTGCCCTTCAGTGGCAGGCAAGGGTTACCTGAATGTATGTTGTCTCTGTTGCTGTTTTCCTAATCCTTGTCTTCCATGGCTATGGAGAAGAAGGCAAGGAGGGATTGTGGCTGGCAGCTTTTTGTGGAAGGTAACTGATAGAAAGTGGAAGATATTGATAGATCTCAGAAGCGGGCTGGGGGCTGTACAGTCCAGCCTCTTAATCCGAGTTAACAGTGCAATGCAGGAGCTAAAAAGCCCATTTAGTTGTAGACTTTATTATGTAGTGTCTAGCTGAAGGGAAGAATTAATGCCCCTTTAGTTTTGCTTTGGCCAGATCTCACTTCAAATACTGTCAACTTCCGGGGCATAACAGTTCAAGAAGGATATTGACAAGCTAGAATGTGTCCTGGGAAGGGCAATCCAAATAGTTACAGATCTGGAAATCATGCCTTGTGTAGGAGCAGGGTACGTTCAGCTTTGGGAAGAGGAGGTTAAGAGTGTGAGCATGAGAGACATGCTTAAACAGTTGAAAGGATGCCATATTGAGAAAAGAGCTACCTTTCTGTTTTCTACTGTTTAGCAGTGGAATATGCTGCCTTGGATTGTGGTGGCATCCCCTTCTCTGGAGGTTTTTGAGTTCTTTGTGTGTTCCTGCATTTTGGGGGGAGGGGCTGGACTGGATGGCCCTTGTGGTCTCTTCCAGCTATATCTTAGTTTTATTTATCTATTGCAATGCAGTAAAAGCAAGTGGGTGAGGTACCTTTTGAAGGGGCATATTAAAAGCTATCAGAAATAAGGCTCAGTTCTGCTTCACTGGTCCTTAGAACATACGAGAGAGATAAAGTAAAGGTTTCCCCTGACATTAAGTCTAGTCACGTCTGACTTAATTAATGTTGGACGTGGTGCTCATCTCCATTTTGAAGCTGAAGAGCCAGCATTGTCTGTAGACACCTAGAAGGTGGCCAGCATGACTGCATGGAGCACTGTTACTTTCCTACAGAAGTGGTACCTATTGATCTAACTACATTTGCATGTTTTCGAACGGCTAGGTTGGCAGAACCTGGGCCTAACAGCAGGAGCTCACCCCGCTCCCCAGATTTGAACCACCAACCTTTCGGTCAGCAAGTTCTTCAGCTCAGCAATGTAACCCGTTCACCATGAGAGAGGACTGTAACGAATGTGGGATTCAGCTTTTCAGCCACGGGTATCTTCTAGAACAGTGTTTCCCAACCAGTGTGCCGTGAGCTATCATCACGTGTGCCGTGGGAAATTGGAACCTCCAGGAAGGGGGTGGGGGGGAGAGTCTAGTGTGTTGAAGTATAAAAACCCTAAGAAACCTACCTCGATAAAGGCACAACATTACAAACACCCCCCTCCCCACCCGTTGTCTACTTGGTCTCTCCATCTCCATGCATTGGGAAGGCCCGCTTCCCTTTCCCCAAGTAGAGACCTCCTCTTGCCTCCTGGGGGTTCTGTGTGGGAAATTTGGCCCAGTTCTATCATTGGTGGGGTTCAGAATGCTCTTTGGTTGTAGGGGAACTATACATCCCAGCAACTACAACTCCCAAATGTCAAGGTCTATTTTTCCCGAACTCCATCTGCATTCATATTTGGGCATATTGAGTATTCATGCCAAGTTTGGCAGTGCTCTCTGGATATAGGTGAACTACAACTCCAAAACTCAAGGTCAATGCCCACCAAACTCTTATCAGCGTTTTCTCTTAATTATGGGAGTTCTGTGTTGAAAGTTTGTGTCTTTCTGCCATTCCTGCCAGGATATCTATGTTGAGTTCATCGAAACAGGCCTAGGTCTCACACTGAGTGTATAAATACATTTTAAAACATATTAACTATATGTATTACTGTGTTAGAGTGTCATTTTGTGTCATTTTGCTTGGTGGTGTGCCCCAGGATTTTGCAAATCTGAAAAGTGTGCCGCGGCTCAAAAAAGGTTGGGAAACACTGTTCTAGAAGTCCACCTCTTTTGGCTATTAAAATTATTAAACAGTGCAAAAGAGCCCTGCAGCCTTTCTTTGGGTGAGAAAAATTGTGATCGACGGAGTCCGGAACAGTTAAGGATAACAAAGACAGGTTCAGGATGCACTTCCCTACCCATGCCATAGAACCACACAATGGGCAAAATCCAAAGATGGCATCAAGTTTGAATTGAACAAAAAGCACAGTTCTCAGTTTCTGTTTGCCAGAATTTCTGTATTGCTGCTTTAACCACAAAGGAATTAATGTTGAGCACCAGACCCAGGCATCACTGCTGTATGTTTCAACAGAAACAAGTGCTGCAAGTGACATCTTCCCCCCAAAAAAGAACATCTACACGTGACATCTGTATTCCAAGCCTATAAATCTGTTCAAAAGGAAACAAGTGAGATTGGAGATTTTCCCTAAGCTTTGATTTGTTGATTACAAGGTTGGCAGATGGAATAAATTAAATATTTACAACTAATCCCCACAAAAGCTTCCCATGCCATAGTATAAAAGCTCCAACAATTAACAAAAAGTAAACAAAAATCATTTATACGAATAGGCAGGGAGGTTTTGCGAGCTTCCCCTGAGAACTAGAAATTCAGGAATTTAATTATGGCAAACAAAGCTTTCGACTAGTAGTTGAGCCACTTAGTCGATTTCTTTTGGTTTTCTCTCTTGTATTAGTTACAAATTAATTTTACAACTAGACTGTTGTTTCACCCCATGTTACCTGGTTGTAGGCTTTATTTATGTCGCATCTGACTAGCCAAAAAGGTAAATATTTCCCCTTGACATTACGTCTAGTCGTGGCTGACACTGGAAGGTAGTGATCATCACCATTTCTAAGCCAAAGAGCCAGTGTCGTCCATAAATGCCTCCTAGGTCATGTGGCCGGCATGACCGCATGGCGTGCTGCTATCTTCCTGCTGAGGCAGTACCTATTGATCTACTCACATTTGCATGTTTTTGAACTGCTAGGTTGGCAGAAGCTGGGGCTAACAGCAGGAGCTCACCTGTCCCATGGATTTGAACTGCCAACCTTTCAGTCGGCAAGTTTATTTATTTATTTTATTTATGCTTCACATTTATAGACCGCCACTCCCCGAAGGCTCAAAGCGGTTTACAGCAGTATGCATAAATACAATCCAGTACAGAATATACATATAAAACAACACATTACCTAACATTAAATAAATAAATACAAAAAAGTGGGGTGAACTGAGGGTAGCATATCAGGTGGGATCAATAGTCAATTTAGGGGCAGTAGGTAAGGTTAGGGAACGAGCAGCCTTGTAGTCAGGTTTTAAGGGTCAATACCGTAACCTCAGCGGATGGCAAGGAGGGGTCTCAACCATGGCGATTTGGGAGGCCCTCGCCACTCCGTGCTGGGCTCCTTTAGGAGGGTTTAAAGTTCTAGACCGGCTCCAGCTTCCGGCCATCAGACCCCAGTAAACTCTAGGGCCAAACCGCCAATGCTGGAGTTTGCGTCGGTAGTCTCTGTGTCTCAGATGCTCCTCAGATTCAACTTCCGGCGCCCGTGAACCAGCCCGCTTACTATTCTGGGCTGCTGCTCTGTCCTCCTTCCCCTGCAAAACTCTCTGCTCATTGCCAGATGTGGCGCTCAGAGACTGGTGCCCCCTCCGCTTCCTCCCAGTTCTGCAGCCACGTCTATGTCGGGAGTGACCGATGGGTTGCTGGGAGGAAGCTTTCTCAGCTTTATCCGCCTTCAGGTTGGCGGTCGCCATTTTGCTCAAGGCTTGTTTCTCCAAAAGGGAGAGACAGCGGCGTCCTCACCGGTCTCCTAGCGCTCGGGGCACCGCTGGAGAGCCGAGATCCCTCTCCCAAACCTCATGGGAATCTGGCCTCTCCGTCCCCAAGTTGCCCGGCCTTCCTTCCGCCTCCAGAGGCTCCAGCAAGGCACATGGTCACCCCGTGGCCCCCAAATCGACCAACGTCGGTCTCTCCTCCTTCGCCAGCCACTAGGGTTGCCACTTTTTGATATAAGAAATAAGGGACTTTTATGGGATCTTTCACAAAAATAAGGGACACTTCATTAAAAACTTGAAACTCAAACGTTAGGTATAAATAGTTTTATTAACAGAATAAGATAATGATTGAAACTCACAAAAGAAGCTGACTTATACCCTCTTAACAGTACATGGTATGTTTCTGCATGTTTTGTCATGCACAAAAACATTATTAGAACTACCTTATTTTCTCCATCTGTATTTAGTACTTGACTTTGCTGACTTTAAAAGTGCACTGTCTAAACATTAAAATAAAATAAATTTTATAAGACAGTACATCATTATTATTATGTCAATAGTTAATGGTATAGTATAGGGTGGGATACACAGCATTGTATAGTATTGGGATACACAGCTAGGCCTATTTTAAGAGTAACTCTCAAGCAACCAGAAACTATCTTTATCCAACATGATCGAACATTCCCCTTGGGTAACGGTTAATTGAGTCTACTGTACTTTGATAAAGTCCTGTATCGCCTCTTCGTTCCAACGGGGATGCAGGCAGGCCCACACTCGCAAGCGCACGACTGTCAGCCTGCCCTGTGAGTTGGAATCACCGGGCAGGCATTGCTGTGGAAACCGCAACACGCGCCTTCCTCTAGTCAACCCCGCCCAGTCCTGTCCTGTTAGTCAATAATAAGGGACAGGGCCTGAAAAAACGGGACACAAATTTTAGGGGCAAAATAAGGGACGTCCCTTAGAATAAGGGACATATGGCAACCCTACCAGCCACCCGTCCACAGGCCCCTCCGGCGACAGGTCCCAGGAGTGATCCCTGTCCAGTGACGGCCAGTCAAAGGATCCGTGGAGGTTTTGCATTCCGCACAGGGAGGGCGGGGATGCAGGGCACCCAACTCCATCAGCAGGTCCCCAAACCTCCTGACAGCAGCTCAGAGGTTTAATCCAATACGCCACCATGGCCCCACCTATTGATATTTATAATTCACATATTTATAAAGAAATAAATGTGTCAATCTAGATTAAAATTTGATTCAATTACTTTACATTAATATTAAAAGTAAGAACTTTTAAAAATCTGGCCCTCTTACTGAGCTTTCCAATTCTGCAATGTTGATATACTGGGCAAGACATAGTAAGCAAAGCCCTAGAGTGCAACCCCACCTATCCATCCTTATGTCACATTACATTCAGTATTTCTTATTGAATAGAACCATAGAAACTGCAATATTAACTATTTTAGTAGATGGCGCAGTTGCTCGTGTATAAGGCAGTGTAGCCGTGTGGCAAAAGATGTTAAGAGAAGCCTTGTTTTTATCTCAGAAACAGGAAAGTGATTGACTGGCACAATTTCAAAAATGGGTCAAGATCTTCTGGATTTTCTGGAGCTTTGTTAAGCCCACGTTTTAAATTTTCCATTCTTTTCTTGAGGAACCTGACCTGTAAGAACGCAAGACAACTGTGATCATTTTGACTTTCCTCCCTAATAGAAACATCTAAAAAAACAAGGGATTTTTCTTCAGAGAGGAAAATATGGCTCAAAATAAAGTGTCGAGCATCATAAAGAAAATTAAAAGTTTATACTGAATTTTCTTTTTTTTTTACTCAAGCTAGTATTATGATAAACAGCCAGCGCTATGCACTGCCTTGAGGATTTGTATAAGTCGTTCCTTTCTGTCAACAAGGTCATTATGGTAACCGGACCATCTTGTTTCTTTTCCTTCAGTGAACTGTAGTTCAGATTGCACATTAAACAACGTTGTCATTCTCTAGCACTAATGAGTGAAGTCACAGACCGCAACACGTGGGATCTCTTGTCAGATTATTGCATTTTAAATAGCAATTCATGAGTCAACACAAGATGTATTATTGCAGTTTGAGATGTTCTGCGGTGTGGCGTGCTTGACACCAGATGGCACTGTTTCAAGACTGATAAATGGAATCTTGAGGATTTTTCAGTTGAAAGTGACAGTTGGGATCTGTCAGTTGGTTTAGAATATCTGTGAGGAAAGGATGTTTAGAGAGGTAGCTGTGAGGGCTGTTGTTTTTTGATGTTTTGCCAGTTATTGTTAAATACAATTCAATACAAAGTTATATATTTACCTTGTGAATTGTATGAGAGTTTCATTATTCACACGAACAGAGACTGGAGGAGTTTAAGGGCCGATGAGGAATTAACATTCTATATTTCTGTTGCCTATCCGCTGTGACATAAATACTCGACGCCGAAGATCTCTGAAGTTTGAAATGAAAGCATAGCAGATTCGAGAGCATCTACTTATGGGCGACCAGCCATATTTGTGCTATTGTGAGCACTAGGGAGCATACCACCCCCCTGTTGTGTCAGCTCCACTGGCTGCCTGTCCAGTTCCGAGCTCAATTCAGAGTGCTGGTTTTGACCTTTAAAGCTCTATACTAATAACAACAATATAAAATAGAGCATAAAAATACATCCAACCACCCCATTCTCCACACTGCCATATTACCACACATATTATCAGCCAGATAGTAAGAAGAGAGGCTTTTGAACTGCAAGGCCATTTAATACTCAGCAAGGTAAACAAAGGGGCATGCAAAAATACATCCAACCACCCCATTTCTCCCACATTTCCATATTCCCCAACATATATTTCTCAAGGAACAAAGGAGAGGCTTTGGAGCTAAAAGGCCATTTTTAAACATTAAAAATAAACAAAGAGACATGCCACAGTACAATCAAGCACTCACCCCAAAGTAAAAAGACCGACCTTTGAGATGCGGTAAGGAAATGACCCCAAAGCGTCCTTCTCTTCTGTCATTGCTCCTATTTCCACGCCGCCAGCATGCGTGCTGCCTCCAAGAGCTTACGAGAAGTACGAGAGGCAAAATGGGTGCTTCTGCACATGCGTGGGGGCCAGCCATGCATTGCATCATCCAGGCCTGCCCCTTTGGGCTCTATACGGTTCTGGACCAGCTTACTTGTCCGAACGCATCAGCCGCTACATCCCACCCCGTAATCTAAGATCATCTGGGGAGGCCCTGCTCTCGCTCCCGCCTACTTCTCAAATGCGGCTGGTGGGGGCGAGGGAGAGGGCCTTCTCGGTGGTGGCTCCCCGCCTGTGGAATGCGCTCCCTATCGATGTACGATCCACCTCATCCCTCCTGGCATTCAGGAAAAAAGTAAAATCCTGGCGTTTGCACACCAGCACAAGGAAGCACTTTAGATGGGATTTTAATGGAAAGTGGATGAAAGGGGCCAATGCTTTTATGGACAGAACATTGTTTTAATCTGGAATGAATGCGTATGATGTTTAGGTAATTGTATTTTAATGTATTTAAATGTATTTTAATTGTTGTAGGGTTCTGGGGTCTTATATTGTTACTGTGTGGGCATCGAATTGCGCCTTACTGTAAGCCGCTCTGAGTCCCCCTGAGAAGAGAAAAGCTGAAATAAATAAATAGATAGATAGATAGATAGATAGATAGATAGATAATATTGTTTCTGCAGGCCAGTCCCACTTTCCCCAGACTTAGTGATGGAAGTGATTATTAATACATAAAATATTAGATGAAGTAATTTTACTATTGACTGTTGGTTTTTATGTAAACAAAAGTGGGAGATCAGGATGGCGGACTCTCATATGCACTGAACCAGATTTACCTGCTGGAGCCTAGTTTAAATTATGGCACACTCAGAATTAAAGGATTCCTAAGGGGAAGGATCTGATAGTGTACTGGAAGTGGAAGGAGCACGCAATATTTCCACACCTCTTGTTAAGCCATTTTATTAGTCTCCTCTCTAAACTGCTGAGAGACAGAAATCTTGGCTAAACTAGTTCATATTACCAAGAGATGGAATAAGAGGTCCAGTTATACTTTCTGCCCACCAAAACAGAACCATAGAAAATACTAGCTCAGTTGAACCCAAGATTTATGGTAATATAAACATACTTTGGGGAGGAGGTAAAATAGGATCAGTCTAACCCTCCTGATCACAGGTTGCTGACTGACTTGGAAAGGAAATCCAATTAAGTGGCTGGAATCCTTAACAGGGAGCATTTCACATCGCAATATTTCCTTATGTATAAAAGCAATGCTTTTGGGTTTGGAAAGATTAGTCGTTTACTAGAAATGTTATCCAGGGGACGCTCGACTGTATTTACTCAGTCTTCAAAGAGGCTCTTTCTGTGTCCTCACAAGGGTCTTCCTCCAGGGACAAACCAAGAATGGTCAACTTGGAAGTCCCTGAACAGACTCAGAAGTGGAGTGGGCAGATCAAATCTCTCTCGGCATTACTTCGCGAACGAAGATTCTTAGGAAGGACGCATCCCACGCTTTTTGCAAGCACGTTGATGACTAAAAAGGCCAATCTGAGATAGGCAAGTTTGGTTGCAGAAAGCACAGCAGAAAGTCTCCTTGGGTGATGTTGTTTCCAAGTTGCAGTTCTTTCTGCGTTGTCATTTCTCTTCGAGACCCATTCGACATGTCTTCTTGAAAGAGGCTGCAGCATTGTGGATAGTGCATCTCCATGCCTCCCGATGTGAGGCCAGGGTGGACCATTGTTGGTGATCAATCTGGCCAAGCCTGAGATGTTGTTTCAGGGATTCCTTATATCTCTTTTTGGGGGCACCTCTCTTGCGCTGACCCATGCCGAGTTCACCCTAGAGTAGTATCTTTGGGAGGCAGTAGTCCTCCATCCTAGAGACGTGCCCTGCTCAGCGCAACGTGGGGATGACGGTGTTCTTCCTGTGGTGCGGGCTGGTAGAGGACTTCCCTTTTCTTCAGGCTGACTTCCAGCCCAAACAGTTCTGCAGCTGCTGCAAAGCAGGATGTTAGGCGCTGCAGGGCTGCTTCTGAATGGGCGACAAGGGCAGCATCGTCAGCAAAAAGCAGCTCACGGACTAGATAGTTTAGTGTCTTAGTGCGAGACCTCAGACGGCTTAAGTTGAACAAGCTACCACCAGTACGATAGCACATATATATGCCGTCTTCTTCTTCAAGGTCATCCAGTCCAACCTGGCCGGCAGCACCTGGGCGGCGTCGGGAGCTTGCGGGGTGGGACTGACCCTCCCACCCTGCCTGCAATCTACCAGGACACCTTATGCGATCTACCAGTAGATCGTGATCTACCTAATAAGCACCCCTGCTGTAGCTTGTACACAAGGTCTAAATGTGTTATATCTTTTGTTTTAATGATGTTGCATCCTGCCTCGAGTTGTAGGGAGAGGCAAGTTATTAATTTATTATTTTATTATGATGGTTATTGTTATACCTGAATAAGTGAATTTGCGTATATCTGTTCCATGAATATGAGCATCGTATTGTAGATAGAGAAGCAATGCTGAAGTCTGGTTATTTGATATGCAATTCTTGATGTATTGTCGGAGGCTTTCATGGCCGGAATCACTGGGTTGTTGGAGGTTTTTTGGGCTACATGGCGACGTTTTCTCCTGACGTTTTGCCTGTATCTATGGCAGGCATCCTCAGAGGTTGTGAGGTCTGTTGGAAACTAGGAAAATTGGGTTTACATATCTGTGGAAGGTCCCGGGTGGGAGAAAGAACTCTGGTCTGTTGGAGCTAGGTGTGAATGTTTCAATTGGCCACCTTGATTAGCATTTGATGGTCTGACAGTTTTGAGGTGTTGCTTGTTCCTGCCTGGGGGAACCCTTTGTTGAGAGGTGATTAGCTGTTCCTGATTGTTTCTTGTCTGGAGTTCCCCTGTGTTTGAGTTTTGTTATTTATTTACTGTTATAATTTTAGAGTTTTTTTAAATACTGGTGTTATCGAGCAATTTGGAGGTGGCCTGGCCCAGAGGGGGCAGAGGCCCAGAATTACCCCTAAAGCGAGGATCCAAGGAAACCTCTGGCGAGTTAAAAATAGCAATCCCTTTGCCCAAATGATCTCATCAAAGAAGTCCGGAAGAAGATGCCACCGAAGCCTTTATTCTCATCAGCTGAAGGGGATGACAACCGCAATATCCTTGTTGCAAAGCAGTCATAAAGTTACATTAAAAATACATGCCATATTTATAGTTATACAGAGCTGTCAAAATTTAAATTTCCCGCCCGCTCGCGCCGGCTGACTCCATGCCAATTGGATGGAACGTTGGGATCAGCTGGAGGCGACCCAATAGCAAAACAGGGCTGCCTCCATTCTGGCGAATGGGAAGTGAGAGGCGGGAATTTGAAGAAAAACAATGCAGCTGGAAGTTCCTTGATTAAATTAGTCCTTATGTAAATTAAGATCCCATGTCCTTAGCCTTTCGAGCCAAATAACATCTTTTGTTTTCTGTGGGAAATGGGGAACTGGCCATATCTGTCCCTTCCTGTTGACAAAGGTCAGATGCGGATCTTTTCATGGAAGTCTCAGGAATAATAAATAAATGATCTTCACAGATTGCTGAGGTCCCCGCGGTCTGAAGCTGGGAAAAACCAGCCATTGTGATAAATGGAAATAATCATGCCAATATCCCCAGCTGAAGGGGGGAACCTAAACTTTGAAGCCCCTCCTGCTGAGAGATAAGGGGTCTTCATTGGAAAACAGGATAGCCCCTGTTTCCACACCCGAAAAGCCTTATTATTCTCATGCAATAGTTCTTGATGATCCAATCAAAAAGGTGCAGCTTTGAATGCAGTTGTCCTGATTTCCTCTTGCATCAGCTGGTAGCACAGAACACATGGCATTTCTTATATTTTTAAAAGACACACGGGGAAGGAAAAACATGCAGGGAAGGGGATACATTGATGGGAATTCAAAGGGAATATTTCCAACATCACCAATACATTCAATAATATCATCTCATACAGGGAAAAGGAAAAGGTCTTTCTCCAGTAGTTCATAGGGGGAGTTTATAACATCAGTCCATATGTTCGGGGGGAATTCATGATGAGTAATTCATAAAAGGGAGAGATTCATCTAGTACATTCCTTGGGAAAGCTAAAGGAATGAGTTTTTTCTCTAAATCAGCATGAAGGAGGATCCCAAAATATAAAAATCTTTGGAAAACGATGTCTCCCAAAAACCACTCAGGGCTGCCCAAACTCTGGCCTGTCTGCATGCAACTCCCAGGAATGTGCACAGGGAGTCCATAGCTTTAAGACCTAAATAGGACCCTTTGACAGTGGCAGGAATGAAAGATTTGCAAAAACCGGCAAGTTCTGCTGATCCTTTGGAAAAAAATATTCTTTACAAGTCGAAAGGCTGTGGAGAGGCAGAGGAGCTCAAAGGAAGAAAAACAAAATGGCAGAAAGTCTTAGAATAAGTCAAAGAAAGATATGGAATTGAAACGGAGTCAATCGGTTAAACTGATGTTCTCGCGGATGACCGGGGCAAATGGAACCATTTTGAAAACTCTGTATCCGTGGTTTTGAGGAGCGCAGCTCCGGCCTTCCCGGAACGCCAGAAAGGCATCCCGGGCAGGCTAGCAGTACTCTGCAGCCTGGAAAGGTTTATTTTTCATAGGGACTGAGGAGTGAGCCAGATAGGACACTTTGTATCATATACGGATGGGAAAAAATGTTGCGATGTGGAGTGTTGTTAATTAAAGTTGTTCTACAAAGTTTTAGGTTAAGTGAGACATGAAAATAGAAGGATATTTGGAGCCTCCTGAGTCGTAGTCCCAGCCCTTGTTCTTAAAGATGCTTGGTCACACGAAGCATGCAGGAACGTTGAAACTCCCTGCTGCAGGTCAAATCAGTTTGAGGGCCGGCTGATCACGTGAGTTCGAGCTCACCGGTAGCCAGATTTTGTTCCATTTTCATGGTTTCTTCCTTCTGTTTCTTCCTTTCATGGCTCTTTGTATCCTTTCTTTATTAAAATAAGTTTTGTTTATGCTTCTTATGGTGAGATTTCATGTCAGAAACTTCAGGCCGAATGAAGAAATGAAGCTGATGAAACTTCCTTGACAGCTTTGACAGTCTCTGGTGTCTGTTAGACAACATCTCCACAAAGCTCTCTTTATTCATCAGTGGGACTTTATCTGCTATCTGTAACATAACGAACTAAAGTAATCTAGCGCCATTCTAATTAGACACAAAGCTTGCTATCATTCACTGAGCATCATTGTGTTGCATTCTGTTCTTCCTTCCCTAAGGTCTTCATGAGTAATAAAGTTACTATGCGTATTCAGCTCTTGCAAACAGGTTTGACCTTCAGCTGTTTGGCATCCATCTTAATGGCACATAATGGGAAATAAATACATTTAACAAAACGCAGGTTCAGGCATTACATAATTAGTGTGCAGGACAAAATGCACTCTTGAGTTGCTTAGTGATGCTGAACCCAACCCCCTTTTTGTGCTTAGCCTATATCCACTATGATTGCAAAAGCTGCTGAGCTAATTTAGATATTTTTTTATTAAATGGCAGAGAGTAAGCTTCTGCTCTTTAAGCATTGTGTTAAAATGTAGTAGAGTCAGTTTAGGGGGAATATTCAGGTCTGCCTCGTTCTGCTCACCCCAAGAATCAACTGGATAAGACAAATTTAATTTCCTGCCTTAAGCTACTGGGAGCACTTTGGGCTGACATTAAGATGCAAATTCCTGAACATTTGCAGGATGCAAAGCCATTATGTAAACAGATTGTGCAAAGGCCCTCTAATGAGTACTGATGGAGACCCTGGTTGGGTACAGTGTATTAACCCATCCATACCCACAGGGATAATTACTCTGCCACATGGCAGCTGGTGTGTGGGTGTGCGGAGGGAGCTTCCTAGGGTTCGGCTTCTTCCTCTCTCTTGTTTACCTGCATGATGCCACTGGGAGAGATCATTTCCTATTTTCTAGAACAGGGCTGTCCAACTGGCGGCCCCGGGGCCGGATCCGGCCCCGTAGCCTGTTGGACACGGCCCCACCTATGCCCTCAGCCGCCATTTTTAATTTTTTTAAAAAAAAATCGTGGCGGGGGGGGAGGGGGTGGCGGGGCAGGGAGGAGGAAGAGAGCTTGCTCCTCCTTTTCGGCGCCCCCCCTCTCTTCCTAGGGCGGGGGAGCCGCCGAAAAACGGCGGCCCCGGCCTAGGAAAGGGAGGGAGGCGCCGAAAGGAGGAGTAGGCGGTGCCAAGGGCAGCGCGTCACGCCAGGCCTGTGACGCGCTGCCGTTGGCGCCGCCTTCTGCTCCTTTCGCGGCTCCCCGGCCTAGGAAGGGAGGGGGGGTGCCAAAAAGGAGGAGTAGGCGGTGCCAAGGGGCAGCGCGTCACGCCAGGCCTGTGACGCGCTGCCGTTGGCGCCGCCTTCTGCCCTTTTTCGGTGGCTCCCCCGGCCTAGGAAGGGAGTGCTCTTGCCGCCGAAAAAGGAGGAGTAGGCGGTGCCAAGGGGCAGCGCGTCACGCCAGGCCTGTGACGCGCTGCCGTTGGCGCCGCCTTCTGCCCCACCGGCGGCTCCCCGGCCTAGGAAGGGGGGCGCCGAAAGGAGGAGTAGGCGGTGCCAAGGGGCAGCGCGTCACGCCAGGCCTGTGACGCGCTGCCGTTGGCGCCGCCTTCTGCCCTTTCGGCGGCTCCCCGGCCTAGGAAGGGAGGGGGCGCCGAAAAGGAGGAGTAGGAGGTGCCAAGAGCAGCACGTCACGCCAGGCCTGTGACGCTGCTCTTGGCGCCGCCTACCCTCCTTTTTCGGCTTTAGGAGGGGCGGGGCCTGGGCTGGGGCCTGGGCTGGGGCGGGGCCTGGGGTGAGGCCGAGCGGCCCCGCAGGTCATCAGTGACCTCTTATCCGGCCCTGGACCTGCCAGAAGTTGGACAGCACTGTTCTAGAATGATGCTGAAATGGAGCAATTTGGAGCAGCCGCAGATAGAGAGATCCGTGTCACGGATAGCCACAACCTGAGACCAAGAGCTAAGCCTGTTAAGTGGCAAATGGCTCGGGAGCTCAGTCAGCCTGTGGATCCGTGCACTTGGCGAGCGTGAGGAAGACCAATCCGACGAAATAATGCTCACCAAGTTGGAGAGAAGTCACTGAGGATTTTGTTAAAGTCGGCTGAAGTGATGACAGCTTTCAGTAGCCCACTAAAGATAAGCTGAGATACATACCACAGTAAAGCATGCGTTTTTATACATTTTCAGGTTCAAAACTCCGGCCACCCCCAGCTGGTCCCAGCTTTGCTGTGATTGGCTGAGCCAGCATGACGTCAGCAGGGCCTCACTGTAGAGGCGGGAGTTCAGCCCGCCTCAGCCAGTGAGAAGACACTGGCTGCCTCTGATGTTTGTTTCTCTCTGTCCAATGGTTGGAGAGGGGTTGGCAGGTCTGAACAATGGGTGAGAGAATTACTCGTGATGGCATTAACTATCATTTATTTATTTATTTATTTATTTATTTACTTTATTTATATTCCGCTCTTCTCACCCCGAAGGGGACTCAGAGCGGATTACAGGTACACATACTTAGCAGACAACTTCTGCCGTTTTCCACATACACAACATATAGACGAACAGAGGCAAACTCTGGCCACCAGGGGGAGCTGACGCACTCCTCATCTCTCAGCGTTTCCAGCATCCCTTGTTGTTCCTTCCACATTCCTCAGCGTTCCTGGAGTTCTCTTTTAATGGCCTCATAATTCAGTCAAAATTTGCCTCCCCACTTAATGTGGTACCTTTATCTCCTAATTGACAGATGCAACTGTCTTTCGGGCTGCAAAGGTCAGCAGCAGACTACACTTAAAGGTCGAGCACCCACCTCGACCCGGGCAGGCCTCGAACTCATGACCTACTGGTCAGAGAGATCTTATGCAGCTGACACTTAGCCAGCTGCGCCACATTCCCGATGTGCGAACACAATGATGCTGATGGGCCTTCCAAAACCTTTATTGTCTCCTTTTGTATTTAGTCCTGATCGAGCCCAGCGCCCCTAGCACTGGATACCCATATAAGTTCCTGCAGAGAATATTGTGCATCACTGGAAGGATAAATGTTCAGTTGCTGGGAATAAAAAAAAAGGGGAAATGGCCATTCCAAAAACAGTTGCAGTTTCCCGTGACTGCGAATTCCATACCAGAATGACAAATGTCATGTATTGTCCAAGCAGCAACACAAAGGCTGGTTGGTCCTCCTGGCTCCATCTGACTTCTGTGTCAGCCAGGTCAGTGTTTCCCAACCGGTGTGCTACGGCATACTAGTGTGCCGCGAGTGATCATCAGGTGTGCCATGGGAAATTGGAACCTCCAATACCCTTTTCTTCTCCACTCGGGCTCTCTTCTTCCCAGCCTCGCTCACCTCGCTTTGCTCACACTGCCGCTTCAGCGTGTTCAGGATGGGAGGGGGGAAGGAGGAAGACGTGGGGCGAGTTTGCACAATAGCGCCCGCACGGGCCACGTCTTCCTCCCCCCTCCCTTCCTGAACACGCTCACGCTGCCCCCTCGAATCAAAATGGTGGCAGAAGCGGCAGTGTGAGCAGAGCGAGGCAGAGCAAGCAGAGCAAGGTTAGGAAGAAGGGAGCCCGAGTGGAGAAGAAAAAGTAAGTGTTAGGCAAGAGGGGGGAGAAAGGGCGCAAAGGGGAAGGGGGAAGAAGAGGTCTCTGTCAAAAGCTGGCATGGGCAATCTTGGACCTTCCAGGTGTTTTGGACTCCAACTCCCACCATTCCTAGCAGCCTCAGGCCCTTTTCCTTTTTTCCCCTCAGCCACTTCAGCAGAAAAGGGCCTCAGGCTGTTAGGAATGGTGGGAGTTGAAGTCCATATAGCCTCCCCTTCTGTGGGACTGACAAGCCTCTATCCATGTCCAATCAGGAAATTTATTTATTTATTTTATTTACAACATTTATATTCCGCCCTTCTCACCCCGCAGGGGACTCAGGGTGGATCACAATGCACACATACAGGCAAACATTCAGTGCCATTTGACATACAACATATAAGACAGACACAGAGGCAAGTTAACATTCCAGCCTTTCTGGCCACCAGGAGGAGCTGTCGCATTCCTTCAACTCCTTTTTGTGTGTATTTCCTGGATATTTTATGGCCTCGTAAATCAGTTAAATTTAGCCTCCCCACTCAAGTGGTACCTAAATTTCCTACTTGACAGATGTAACTGTCTTTCGGGTTGCAAAGGTTGACAACAAGCTACACAATTGGTCGAGAGCTCACCCCAACCCGGGCAGGCCTCAAACTCATGACCTTCTGGTCAGTAGAGATCTTATGCAGCTGACACCCAGCCAGCTGTGCCACATTCCCGGAAAGCATCTTAAGGTCATCTTGGTGGCAAAAGGGATCACTTGTTTCACATCTGTACACAAAATGTTTGACTTTAACTGGTTTGGGAGATCATTAGAGAAATATTTGTTAATTATGTAGTGATCTCTGTTTCTAGGAGCGTATGCGAACAGGAGGCATGGGGACAGCAGATATTTATTTATTTATTTATCGTGTCAGAAGTGAGTCGAGGGTACAACATGTATCTAAAAACACAGTTTTAAAATTTGGCATTATGCTAAATGTCCTTTAGTAGAAAGGACAGCGGATGCCTTTAGGATACGTTTGATACAAATTTATACATTTAGAAATTGAAACAGTATACAAACAATACAAGTTATTAAAAAATATAAGTTTTATACATTTACTAGCCTGGGGACCCGGTGGTGCCCGGGTTATTTGAGGAAGGCATTGTGTGCCATAGTTCATCATTGGTGTGGGCCACAGTGCTCTAGGAAAGTGAATTAAAATACTGCAAGTCCCATCATCCATGGTCCATCCTTCCTCAAACTGCACCAGGACGTAGGGTGCATCTTGGGAGGTCTGTGTGCCAAGTTTGGTCTTGTTCTGTCATTGTTGGGGGCCTAGTCAGGAAAATCAAGTTGAGGAAGCCTAACAATATCCCATGAACTGAGGCCTAGTCAGGAAAATCAAGTTAAGGAAGCCTTGTTGTCAATTTTGGGCCTGGTCTGTGATTTATAGGGGCTGCAGTGTTGTTTGGGAAGTGAATGATGTGAAGGTACTGCAAATCCCATCATTCGTGGCCAATCCTGCCCTAAACTACACCAGGTTGTGAAGTGGGCCATTGGTCCCTTGTTTGCCATGTTTGGTCCTGATCCGTCATTGCTGTGGGCTGCAGTGGCTGACTGCCCGAGGCCTTTTGCTTTCCTTCTGAGTCACCTTAGAAGTGTATTGGGTGAAGGTACTGAACATTCCATTTCCAACAGAAAAAAACTGTCAAATGGCTAACTTCACCTCCAGCCATTTATGTCTGCCTCAGGCCCTTCCCTTTCCTCTCTGTGATGTGTTGGAATGTTGGGAGGCTGGCCAGTCACAGCCATTTATGCAAATAATCCGACAGTTGCAGCCAATCGAAACGCTGGCACATCTTCGCTCGGTCGAACCACCCACCCACCGCCCGCAAACACTTACTTTTATTACATAGATAGATAGATAGATAGATAGATGATAGATGATAGATGATAGATAGATAGATAGATAGATAGATGATAGATAGATAGATAGATGATAGATAGATAGATAGATAGATAGATAGATAGATTAAAGGGTTTAAATTTGATAGAGTTCAGGGTACAGCTGCTGCTAGGTCCTTCCGGCACCTCTATCAGCTTTGACATTTCAAAACTTTGAAACGGCAGAAAATGTTAAAAAAATTAATAAATAAACAAATGCACATCATGCTTGAAGTCCTCTTATGGTTCTTAAACTTTTGGGGAGGGGGGTGCCATGGGTTGACAACACAATCTCTTTAAGCAAGCTTCCACTCTGTCCAATCCTTCTAATCCAACGGAAGGAGTTTAGCTAAATTGAAGTCAAGTGGTGCTTTCTAAATTATAGATTCCTTCGTCTGACCAGTCATACCTTCACCGAATGCAAGCCGGTACTTAAAACAACTGTACATTTAGGGCTCAAAAGATATAAAAATAGAAAAGTAAGACAAACATGTTTATGGAAAGAGGGGCTACATGCCAATTTAGATTATATCATTTCCAGTTTTCACCTGGTGATGGAAATTAAGTTACTGCATCAGACCAGACCACTAGTTCATCTAATCCAGTGTTTCCCAACCTTTTTTGAGCCGTGGCACACTTTTTACATTGACAAAATACTGGGGCACACCACCATCCAAAATGACACAAAATGACACTCTAACACAGTAATACATATAGTTAATATGTTTTTAAATGTATTTATACACTCAGTGTGAAACCTGGGCCTGTTTCGATGAACACAACATAAATATCCTGGCAGGAATGGCAGAAAGACACACACAAAGGTCTCGCTCAACAGCTGGGAGTTATAGTTCACCCGCAATCAAAGAGCATTCTGAACTCCACCAATGATGGAATGGAATCAAACTTCCCACACAGAACTACCATAACCAAGAGAAAATACTATAAGAGTTTGGTGGGCATTGATCTTGAGTTTTGGAGTTGTTCACCTCTATCCAGAGAGCACTGTGGAGGGGTGGGAGGAAGACGTGGGGCGAGTCTGTGCAGTAGCGCCCGCATGGGTCACGTCTTCCTCTCTCCCCCCTCCCGCAGAAGCGGCAGCGTGAGCAAAGTGAGGCAAAGCAAGCAGAGCGAGGCTGGGAAGAAGGGAGCCCGAGTGGAGAGGAAAAAGTGTTCGGCAGGAGGGGGAAGAAAGGGTATTGGAGGTTCCAATTTCCCACTGGGGCACACCACCATCCAAAATGACACAAAATGACACTCTAACACAGTAATACATATAGTTAATATGTTTTAAAATATATTTATACACTCAGTGTGAAACCTGGGCCTGTTTCAATGAACACAACATAGATATCCTGGCAGGAATGGCAGAAAGACACAAACTTCCCACACAGAACTCCCATAACCAAGAGAAAATGCTATAGGAGTTTGATGGGCATTGACCTTGGGTTTTGGAGTTGTAGTTCACCTATATCCAGAGAGCACTGTGGACTCAAACAATGTTGGATCAGGACCAAACTTGGCATGAATACTCAATATGCCCAAATGTGAACACAGATGGAGTTTGGGGGAAATAGACCTTGACATTTGGGAGTTACTGTTTCTGGAAGGGGGGCTTGAAAGACCAGCAGTGTCCCTCTCACTTAGGTTGCCCCCTCCCACCCCGCCAGGCTTGAATTGGGGTTGTGGGGAGCAGGAGCCTCACTCACCACCTGCACAGCTCCTCGGGGGTCAGCGGGGCAGCCCAGGTGGGCATCTCGGGGATGGCGAAGCAGGCAGGAAGGAAGGCGGAGGGCAGGGAGCCGGAGGGAGTCCGAGAGCGGTTTTGCATGCACCGGGGAGGAAGGGGAGGAGGGAGGGGCGGGGCCAGTGCTGGACTGAACCATCCAGCATTAGGCCCGGGGGGGGGGAGGCAAGAGCAGGTCTCTACTTGGGGAAAGGGAGGCAGGCCTTCCCAATGCATGGAGAGGGAGAGACCAAGTAGACAATGGGTGGGGGGGGGGTGTTTGTAATTTTGTGCCTTTATCGACGTAGGTTTCTTAGGGTTTTTATACTTTAACACACTAGACTCTCCCCCCTCCCCTCCTGGAGGTTCCAATTTCCCGAGGCACACCTGATGATCGCTCACGGCACACTAGTGTGCCCCGGCACACAGGTTGGGAAACACTGATCTAATCAACTATCATCCTCGAAACAGGATTTTAAAATGTTAGTTTTTGGACTACAATTTCCAAAATCCCTAGCACTATTTCAAAATTTACATTGACTCTTACAGCCTGAGAAAGCAGTATTTTCAAAACCTAAAATATCAGAGTTTGAATCAAAACATAGTGTTATTTATTCCACATTTTGTGAACAGGTTTGAGGTTTGCACTTTTGAGATATTTTATTTATTATTTATTTATTATTTCAAATTTATATACCACCATTCCCAGTGGCTCATGGTGGTTCACAATACATACACAAACATTCATAAAATCATAAAATAGCAATTAAAACACAGTATAAGTTTATAACGAATGCAGAAAGGAGATGACTAGGCTGGACCATTACAGACTGAACGCCTGCCAGAAGAGGTTGGTCTTACAAGCCCTTCGGAAAGAGGCCAGATTTGTTATAGCTCAGGGCTGTCCAACTTCTACCGGCCCAGGGGCCTGAATACCGGTCACTGATGACCTGTAGGGTCTGCCCCTGCCCCTGGCTCCGCCCCCTCCCTGGCTCCGCCCCCTCCCTGGCTCCGCCCCCTCTCCGCCCCTGGCTCTGCTCTCTCCCCGGCGCCCTCTCCCCTCTCCCCTTATTTTAATTCAATATTAAATATATTTAATTCCATCCTCCCTTCTCCCCTTATTTTAATTTAATATTAAATATAATTAAATCCTCCCCTTCCCTTATTTTAATTCAATATTAAATATATTTAATTCCATCCTCCCCTCTCCCCTTATTTTTATTTAATCTTAAATATATTTAATTCCATCCTCCCCTCCCCTTATTTTAATTCAATATTAAATATATTTAATTCCATCCTCCCCTCTCCCCTTATTTTAATTTAATATTAAATATAATTAATTCCATCCTCCCCTCTCCCCTTATTTTAATGTATCCCATCTCCCCTTATTTCATCTTTAAATATATTTAATTTTATATTTAATACATGAGGGGAGATGGGGGGAGGGGAATGAGGAGCCCCTGAGGAGCCCCTGCTTCGGCCTACCTTTTCCAAACGCGCAGGATCCAGGAGTACCCGGATGACGAGAGAGGCGACGACCGACTGAGTCGAAGAAGGTCCTAATCACGTCTGTGGGCCTCAGCGATCCAGTAGTAGAGTAGCCGAAGAGTTTCACGAGAATACGCAATCCACACGGGATTTCGCTATCAACGCCGGCGTGATCTCGCGTTGACAGCGAAATCCCGTGTGGATTGCGTATTCTCGCGATACTTGCTCCGAACCCGGAAGTAGGTTTTTTTACAAAAAATTATTATTTATTTTATTTTTCAATTTTTATTTTTTATTAAAAAGCTTAGGGGGGCGGAGGGAAGGGGCTGGGGGCCGTATACGGCCCCCGGGCTGGCAGTTGGGCAGCCCTGTTATAGCTCGAACCTCCTCAGGTAAGACGTTCCATAGATTGGGTGCTGCCACCGAGAAGGCACGCTGCCTCGTAGATGATAGCCAGCAAGTTCGGATAGATAGAATATCCAGAAGATTTTGGTCTTCAGACCGTAGTGATCTCTGGGGGATATACGGGGAAAGGCGGTCCTTCAAGTACGCTGGCCCCATACCATGTAAGACCTTAAAGGTTAACACCAACACTTTGAAGGCAATCCGGTACTCAAAAGGAAGCCAGTGCAGACACTGAAGGACTGGTGTGATGTGACATGTCGATGCCACTCCAGCCAGCAGTCGGGCATCAGCATTCTGCAGTAGCTTGAGTTTCCGGATCGGTTTATTGGAAGTGAAATGAAATTAAAATACAGAAAATATAATCTATCTTCTGTGATGGCACTCAAGGCACTGTATCTGAGGTTTCTGGGTGGTCTTCCATTTAAACGTTGACTAGGCTTAGTCTTACCTAGCTTCAGCAAAATAGAAACTTGGAAACATTCCCTCAAAGCAACCCGCATACTTCAAGACACTGATAAGCCAGTGCTAAGTCAGCGGTATTTGGGAAGAAAATTTACTGTAACACCCTGATCCTATATAATTATGAAACAAGTGCCATCTCCAGAGTTTGCAGGATTGTATAGCATCATGTTGGACCCAATTGCATGTGAAAACAATATTTTTCAAATTAATATCTGGAGTGATTCTAGTAATCAGGTGTTTTATATGGAGGCAGTTGCAAGCTATAGCTGGATCTTCCTGTATTTCCATTCATGTGACATCATCACCTTTGTTTATTTTTTTTATAATGTTTTTAAACTGTTTTATGCAGTTTTACATTTTTATTATGGGTATTTTTTCACGGTTTTGGAAACTATCTTGATCTGGCTTTCTCTTTTAAGAGAGAAAGGCGGATGATGATGATGATAATAATAATATAATATAAATAATACATAATAAATATATAAATAATAATACATAAGGAAGGCTGAGAGAAGAAAGATAGACGTTTTTGAGCTGTGGTGTTGGGAGGAAAATTCTGAGGGTGCCTTAGACCAGTGTTTCCCAACCTTTTTTGAGCCGCGGCACACTTTTTACATTTGCAAAATCCTGGATGACCAAAATGACACAAAATGACACTCTAACACAGTAACACATATAGTTAATATGTTTTTTAAATGTATTTGTACACTCAGTGTGAAACCTGGGCCTGTTTCGAAGAACTCAACATAGATATCCTGGCAGGAATGGCAGAAAGACACAAACTTCCCACACAGAACTCCCATAACCAAGAGAAAATGCTATAAGAGTTTGGTGGGCATGGACCTTGAGTTTTGGAGTTGTAGTTCACCTATATCCAGAGAGCACTGTGGACTCAAACAATGTTGGATCAGGACCAAACTTGGCATGAATTCTCAATAAGCCCAAATATGAACACAGATGGAGTTCAGGGGAAATAGACCCTGACATTTGGGAGTTGTAGTTGCTGGGATTTATAGTTCCCCTACAATCAAAGAGCATTCTGAACCCCACCAATGATAGAACTGGGCCAAACTTCCCAAACAGAACCCCCAGGAGGCAAGAGGAGGTCTCTACTTGGGGAAAGGGAGGCGGGCCTTCCCAATGCATGGAGAGGGAGAGACCAAGTAGACAACGGGTGGGGAGGGGGGTGTTTGTAATTTTGTGCCTTTATCGAGGTAGGTTTCTTAGGGTTTTTATACTTCAACACACTAGACTCCCCCCTTTCCTGGAGGTTATAATTTCCCACGGCACACCTGATGATCGCTCACGGCACACTAGTGTGCCCCGGCACACTGGTTGAGAAACACTGCCTTAGACCGCAAGAAGATCCAACCAGTCCATACTCCAGGAAATAAAGCCTGACTGCTCAATGGAGGGAAGGGTATTAGAGGCAAAGTCCTTTGGACTCATAATGAGAAGACAGGAAAGCTTGAAGAAGACAATGATCCCGGGAAAAATGGAAGGGAAAAGAAAAGGGGCAGACGAAGGGAAAGATGGATGGATGGTACCCTTGAAATGACTTGACCTTGAAGGAGCTGGAAGTGGCCACGGTTGACAGGGAGCTCTGGCATGGGCTGGTCCATGAGGAGTCGGAAGTGACTGAACGAATAAACAACAAAAATTACAATAAATAAATAAAATCAGTTGTTATTAAATGTTGTGGTGCTGTTGCATTAAATCTGCGAGTATCGCTGCCCAAAATGGATGGTTGTGGTGGTAATCTTGTGCCTTCAGTTGTTTACAGCTTATGGGTACTTTATCATGGGGTTTTCTTGGCAAGATTTGTTCAGAGGGGGGTTTACCATGGCCTTCCTCTGAGGCTGAGAGAGTGGGAATTGCCCAAAAATCACCCAGTGGGTTTACACAGCCAACTAGGGGCTCAAACGCTGGTCTTCAGTGTCCTAGTCCAGACGGGTACACCACAGCACCCTGTCACTCTTAGAATGGGTTGTGCCTCCTTCATAAGCTTGCCTGGAGGGTTTACGTGACCCCCTGTTGAAATTAGTTAACAGCTCCCTTGAGCAAGGAGTTTTTCCAGGGGGATTGAAAGAGGCAGTGGTCACTCCATTGTTGAAGAAGCCGAACTTAGATCCGTCGGTCCCTTCCAACTACCGCCCAATATCGAATCTGTCGTTCCTGGGCAAGGTGGTTGAAAGGGCAGCAATGGAGCAGTTGCAGTCCTACCTAGATGATGCAACTTGGTTCGACCCCTTCCAGTCCGGCTTCCGTTCTGGGCATGGGACGGTCGCCATCACAGACAAGCTGCGTCGCCAACTAGATCAAGGTGGATCGGGCGCTGCTCGTGTTATTGGACCTCACGGCAGCGTTCGATACTGTCGATTATGATCTTTTGACCCACCGACTGGCGGGGCGGGGTGAGGGGGTCAGCCCGTAGCTGGCTGTGTTCCGTCCTCCGGAACCGGTCCCAGCGAGTGAGAAGGGGTGAGGTTGTCTCCGGGGGCACCCCACTTCATTGTGGGGTGCCTCAGGGGGCAATTCTCTCCCCTTTATTATTTAGCATCTATGTCCGACCACTTGCCCGGTTGGCACGCAGCTTCGGGCTGGAGTGTCACCAGTATGCAGATGACACCCAGCTCATTCTGAGGATGGAGGGCCAGCCTGACTCCGTACCCGATAATTTCCATCACTGCCTTGAGGCCGTCACTGGATGGCTGTGAGCCAGTAGGTTGAGGGTGAATCCGGACAAGACGGAGATCCTGTGGCTGGGCCGTCCGGGCACAGGGGGGATCCGCCTTCCGACTCTGGACGGGGCAACACTCCACCCGTCCCCGTCGGTGAAGAGCCTAGGAGTCACGCTTGACTCCGAGCTGTCGATGGAGAAGCATATCTCCATCGTCAGCGGAGTGGCCTTCTACCACCTCCGACAGGCGAGGAGGCTGGCTCCCTACCTGTCCCGTCATGACCTAGCCACAGTGGTCCAAGCCACGGTCATCTCAAGACTAGACTACTGTAATGCCCTCTACATTGGCCTTCCTTTGTCGGTGATCCGGAAGCTCAAGCTGGTGCAGAACGCAGCAGCACGGCTGGTGGCAGGTTTCCATCTCGCTGCCACATCACGCCTGTGCTGCCCGAACTGCACTGCTTCCGATAGAGCACGGATCACCTTCAAGGTGTTGGTTTTAACCTTTAAGGCCTTGAATGGTCTGGGGCCAGTGTATCTAAGGGACCGCCTCTCCCATTACAGTCCACCACGACCACTGCGATCCGAGTCCCAAAACCTCCTGGTGGTGCCCAGTCGGCAATCTGTTCATCTGACCTCAACGCAGAGGAGGGCATTCAGTGCCGCCGCGCCGGTGCTGTGGAATGCTCTTCCCCCCACAGTCCGAGCGCAGGCTGATCTGCTAACGTTTCGCAGGGCCTGTAAGACTCTCCTCTTCACCCAGGCATTCGGTGCTTAGGTTTATGTATATAAAACCGTGCCCAAACCATGCTTGCGCGCTGGTTACAGCAATTTTACTATGCTTTGTTTTACCCTGATTTTACTTGTTCTGCGACTCTCACAATGTGAGTCGCCCTGAGCCTACGGGAAAGGGCGACTAATAAGTCGAATAAATAAATAAATAAATAAATAAATAATACAACAGACTGATCTAATTTAGGAATGATGGGTGGCAACTACTTTAACTGAAAATAATTTACCCTAAATAAGCCTGTGACGGAGGGTTCATCTATGCTGTACAATTAATGCAATTTGCCACTACTTTTAACTGCCATGGCTCAATGCTATGGAATCCTGGGATGTGTAATTTGGTGAGGCATCCAGGACCCTTCAGCAGAGGAGGTTAAAAACCTCATAAAACAAATTCCCATAGTTCCATAGCACCATCCCTTACCAGTTACATTGGTGTCAAACTGCATCAATCTTACAGTGTGGATACATCTCAAATTGGGAGCCCCCGGTGGTGCAATGGGTTAAACCTTTGTGCCAGCAGGACTAAAGACGGACAGGTCGCAGGTTCGAATCCGGAGAGAGCGCAGAGGAGCTCCCTCTATCAGCTCCAGCTCCCCATGCGAGGATATGAGAGAAGCCCCCCACAGGGATGCTAAAACATCAAAACATCCGGGTGTCCCCTGGGTCAGTGTTTCCCAACCACTGTGCCGTGGCACACTAGTGTGCCATGAGCGATCACCTGGTGTGCCGCAGGGAAACCTCTCCCCCACCCTTTCTTCCCGCTCCTGCCGAACTCCTGCTGCTGCTTGCGGGGGGAGGAGGAGGAGGAAAGGCTGGGCGGCGGCGAAGAAGAAGGGGCTGGGGCGGCACCTCCTTCGGCCGTTTTCGTATTTATGTGTACCAACTATTACTACATTTGGCATTGGCTGGACGTGATAGCCTTTCTAGTAACTGTGTAACAACTCTCCTGTTCACCAGTTATACACGAGTGACCCGTCTAATGCCCACCTGGAATAATACAGGAGCATATATATTAAAGGTAGAAGCCTCATTATTGTTCCATGAGGTGTATTGATGCATAAGAACAGTACTAGTGTACTACTTTGAAGCTATATGGACACATTTTTTCTAAACACAGAGAGAGACTGACAGCTGTTGAGCAAGACCTTCGTGTGTGTCCTGTCAGGATATCTATGTTGTGTTCATCGAAACAGGCCCAGGTTTCACACTGAGTGTATAAATACATTTAAATACATATTAACTATATGTATTACTGTGTTAGAGTGTCATTTTGTGTCATTTTGGTTGGTGGTGTGCCCCAGGACTTTGTAAATGTAAAAAGTGTGCCGCAGCTCAAAAAAGGTTGGGAAACATTGCCCTGGGCAACCTCCTTTTAGACGGCCAATTCTCTCACACCAGAAGCAACTTGCAGTTTCTCAAGTTGCCCTTGACATGAGAAAAAATAAATCCTGAATTAGAAGCCTAGCATTTATGAACCCTGTTATGCAGCCCCATCCAATCAGTTCTCCACTATTTATTTATTTATTTATTTATTGTTCGTTCTTGTATACCGCTTCTTCCAGTTTATATAAAACTCCGATAATTTAAAGACTTCCTCAAGAGCCATTTAAGTTGAAGGCTTGCCTAAAAAGAGACGTTTACAGGCTCTCCGAAACGGGGCCAATTCCTTAATGTCACGGACTTCATCAGGCATTGAATTCCATAGCGATGGTGCTGCTACGGAAAAGGCTCTTGCTCTAGTTGCAGATAAATGGCAGGAGTGAATAAACGGGACTACTAAGAGGTTTTGCTCTTCCGAGCGTAGTGATCTCGGGGGGAAATGTGGGGTCAGGCCCGGATTACCCATAAGGCCACCCTAGGCCATGGCCTAGGGGTGCAAGCCGAAGGGGGCACAGATCACGAACCCCCACAGAAAAAAAATGTTGTCTCAGTCCGCCCCTGAGGGTGAAACGTCAGGAGAGCGTGCTTCTGGGAGGAAACGGGGGGATGTGTGCTTCTGGGAGGAAACCTCCAGTGAGGTCTCCCTCCCAGATGGGCTCCGGCACAGGAGAGCACGCACGGCTGCAGGCGCCTGCTTCAGAGGGAGGCCTCCTCCACTTGGGCGAGGGAGAGGGCCCGGCGGCGGCCTGGAGCAGGAGATATATATATATATATATATATATATATATATATCCACTGAGGAGGCAGCAAAGGTGGGAAAGGAGGCCACTCACCCAGGATGCTGCCCTTTCGGTGGAGGCAGGAGAAGAGATGGGGCTGCTGGCGCACGCTTCGCTTCCGAGCCACCACTCTTCGTCCTGTTGCGCCGAAATCCGAGGAGGAAGGCGCTGGTGAAGGATACTGGCAGGGCGGACAAAGCGGGCTGGAGGAAATGGCACCCGCTTTGGCCGCCCCGCCAGCATCCTCCGCTGACAGCCTTTGCAGCGGGCAAGGAAGGAAAGGCAAAGCGCGGGGAGGAGCCCCTGCAGATCCCCAGCCTCGCCGCCCGTGGCTCCCGCACCTTCCTCCTCCGGCTTTTCCTCCTCGGATTTCGGACAAAGAGTGGCAGCTCGGAGGCCAGGCACACGCCAGCAGCCCCGTCTCTTCTCCGCCGAATGGGCAGCATCCTGGGTGAGTGGCCTCCTTTCCCACCTTTTGCTGCCTCCTCAGTGGAGGGAAGGGGGCAGGTTTGCAGAGCGGAAAGAAAGCCCCTGCCGAGCTCCATTTCTGCTGCCCGCCACAGCAAGCCTTCCCCCGCTCCCCAGGGCCCGCAGCAGCATCAGCTCAGGCCCGCCAGGGAGGGAGGGAGGAGAAGATAAGGTTTTATTTTTAGTGTGGGTCTGAGTTATGGGGGGGAGGGGTGCGGTAGGGGGCGTAATTCCAAAGTGTGGCCTAGGGCGCAAAAACTTGTTAATCCAGGCCTGTATGGGGTAAGGCGGTCCCTCAGATACACTGCCCCTAGACCAGTGCTGTCCAACTTCTTCCGGCCCAAGGGCCGGCAGAAGTGTCACTGATCACCTGGGGACCGCAGTGAGCGGGGGGCGTGGCCGCTCCCATGGGCGTGGCCGCTCCCGGGGGCGTGGCCACTCCCGGGGGCGTGGCCGGCCTCCTGCACGGCCCGCCCATTTTCAGGAGGGTTTCCCTGGGTGACGTTAGGCTGGGTGACGCCTGACGTCACCCAGCCTAACGTCACCCAGGGAAACCCTCCCCCTCCTCCCTGCCCCGCCTCCCTCCCCCGGCCGCCATTTAATTTTTTTAATTTTTTAAAAAAATGGCAGCCGGGGGCATAGCTGGGGCCGGAGCCAACAGGCTGGGGGTCCGTGTACGGCCCCAGGGCCGCCAGTTGGACAGCCCTGCCCTAGACCATACAAGGCCTTAGAGGTCAACACCAGCACCTTGAAAACAATCCGATACTCTATTGGTAGCCAGTGCAATTGCTGCAGAATAGGTGTAATATGCTCTAGACAGCAGGTTGGCTGCTCATTCAAAGTCAGGTCATGAATGGCAGCTGTTTCCCCATTCAAACGAATATCCCTTTATAATTATTATATTTTGTAGGGTTTTTTTTTAAAAAAGTGTAGTTGTTAAGGTTGTGAGCCATTTATGGTCTCAGTTCTGGGAGGAAAAACAGGATATAAATAACAACAACAACAACAAGAACAGAATGTTCAGTTCGTTGATTCTATTGTCCCTGTCTCCTACTCAGGGGCGGTCTAAGGTAATTTTAAATGGTAGGCGAACATTATTTTGGTGCCCCCCCCCCAAAAAACATTATTTTGCCGCCTCCCATGTAAAACAAATATACAATTATAATATCACAATACCATTAGTAGTATTATATTGTATCAATGTATATACAATATCTTATACCATACTCATACTATATTATATCATAATTATATTATATTACATTACAATATAATTATATTATAATATATTGACATTATAATATAATGTAACATTCTATTATATTATTATTATAAAATAATAAAATTATTTATTTAAATAAAATTATCCTCTACTAAATATTTTCATTACTCCTATAAAACTCAAATAACCCAAAATAAAGTAAAATAAAATATTATATCTTACTATTTTGTACAATACCACTATACTGCAATATTGTTTGTAATATTACATGTCATATAAAATATATCATTATTCTATTGTTATATTGTATTTGTATTATATTGTATGACAATATTAAGCAGAACTGTATAATAATCAACAAGAAATGCAATGTAAATGCATCAAAATCAGAATATATTACCTATCACCCGACTCATAATTCATAGGAGTCTCCCATAAGTCCAAAATTAGGATCCCAATGTAAATGTAAATAGAAAAACAGCCAAAATGTTCAAATGAGGTCGAATACAGGCAGCACGGCCTGGGCAAACTTGGGCCCGCCCTCCCTCCTTCTAAGTGTTTTGGCCTCCAACTCCCACAACTCCTCATAGCCTCAGGCCCCTCAGGTCTAGACAGAAATAGAGCCGAAGAAAGGAAGGAGGGAGAGAAGGTCAGGTCAGGAGGAGGAGGAGGAGGAAAGCCCTTCATTCATTCCTTCACTTACACTTCCTTCACTGATTCTTTTCTCCTTCCCTGCAAATGCAAGACGGCGGAGACAAAGGGAGAGGGAAGCACTCCCTGCCTGCCCGATAGGGAGTGCTTTGCTTACAGGCTTCTGCGCAGGGGCTACTGGGCATGCGTGGAGGTTTTTGCGCATGTGCAGTTGCTCCTGCGCTCAACTTCAGCTCCGGAGCAACTGTGCCTGCGTGAAAACCTCTGCGCGTGCCCAGAAGCGGCGTCGGAGCGCACAAGGCCGGGGTCAAAAAGCAGGCAGCTGCAGCACTGCCTGAGGAACATCGGCAGGGCCAGGATGGCGCCCCATGCGGCCAGGATGGCGCCCCCTTCCCAGATGGCGCCCTAGGCGGCCGCCTACTTGGCCTATCTTGTAGGACCGCCCCTGCTCCTACTTTATGGAGAATACAGCAGAAAAAGGGAAAAGACATAGAGAAAGGGGAGCTAGCTAGAAAGAAGAAAGAAAGGAAGAGGACATTTAAAAGACACTAGAATCAAATCCTTTCCTATTGCGTGTGAAATAAAGGCTGTGTGGATCTATAGCACTGATTTTCCTGCTCTATTTTTGCATGCAGAACATGTAGGGAGCATCGTGTTCGTTCTGTCAACGCAGTGGTAGATGGTTGTTCCGTAGCTGGGCAAAGCACGACATTCCTTCTCTGGATGGAGCCCAATTACTTTATGTGGCATTTAGCTGATTAATTCATTTGTTTTAAAGTGGGATTAGTCAATTTGTATCAAACCCACCTGCTGAGAATTATATTGAATGAATACGAACCTTTTTGTTCTGTTTTCTAACTCAGTGACAGGTTTGTTTGGGGGGAAACTCTCTTCGGTGCCAACAGTGTTTTTGGCTTGCAGCTGAGCCTTGAAATTTTGCCTCCTTTTAAAATCAATTAGAGCCTGGCAATTAACTTTAATGGAAACATTATTTTGCATTCAGCTAGCAGCTGTTTTCCATGTTTGTGTTCTTTCTCCCTCCCCCAGTTCGATTTACTTTTGGGGGGTGGGTGGGTTGTGCTTTTGTGTCCTTTCACCCTAATGATCTCTCATAAAGGAACAAACCTGAAAATATTATATCCCTATTATATTTACTGCACACATTTGGAGCATGTTCCTACCGGGCCAAGTATGTTACAAGTCTCAGAGCTCATACAAGCTTTTCCTTTGTTCTGAGGTCATGCTCTCAACATCATATGCTCCGGATTACGCACACAATTGAGCTTATTCATAGGAATTATATATTGTCAATTAATCCGGAGAGCCGAAAGTAGGGCAATGTTTACTTGTAAGAGAAAGGTGCAATTGCAGCAGTGGACAATTATATCCACCTTCCACATTTGCTAGTGTTAGGGACACAGGACCCCTGTGAAAGTGGAATACCAATAATAAAGAAATTGCTAATTTTTAATGTGAAATTTCTCTTGAAATTTCTGAGTCTTTCAACACCACTCTGTGGCCAACTTCTGCTGGAAGCTGGCTACAGAATAGCATTGAAAGATTCCTAGAGCAGTCTTTCTCAACCAGTGTGCCGTGGCACACTAGTGTGCCGTGACGGACCTCCTGCTGTGCCGCAAGAAAAGCTCTCTGCCCCCCTTCCTTCCCCCTCCTCCCAAACTCCTGCTGCTTGGGGGAGGAGGAAGGGCCGGGAAGTGGCAAAGAAAAAGAAGAAGGGACCGGGGCGCCGCCTCCTTCGGCCGTTTCCCCAGCCAGCCTCCAATCCACCATGACTCCCACCATGACTCTCGCCCCTCGCTCGCTGAAGCCACATGGAGGAGGAGCCCCGCCCACTGAAGACCGTCCACCGCTCATGCTCCTCCTCTGTAGGAGAACTGAAGCTGGGGGGAGGGGGCGGGGCATGGCGCGGCCTGTAGGAGAGCTGAAGCTGGGGGAGGGGCGGAGCATGGCACGGCCTGGCTCTGCCCTCCCCAGCTTCGGCACTCCCAGCAGCTGCTCCAGCCTTGAGGGGACAGTGCCAAGCCAGCATTGTGCTGGCTCTGGCACTGCTGGCTTGGCACTGCCCCCTCAAGGCTGGAGCAGCTGCTGGGAGAGCTGAAGCCGGGGTAGGGGGCGGGGCATGGTGCAGCCTGGCTCCACCCCCTCCCCAGCTTCAGCACTCCCAGCAGCTGTTCCCAGCAGGCCACCAACCCCCAGCCGTTCTTTACTGTGTTAGAATGTCATTTTGTGTCATTTTGGTTAGTGGTGTGCCCCCGGATTTTTTTAATGTTAAAAGCGTGCCGCGGCTCAAAAAAGGTTGGGAAACACTGTCCTAGAGCAATGTTCTCTCAAGAGATCTCTAGGTCCTCCAATGCAATTCTATGGCCAACTTCCGACAATATTTGACCACAGAGTGCTGTAGGAAAATGTAAATACTGTGTTGTCTCTAGAAATCTCTACATCAGTTTTTCCCAACCTTTTTTGAGCTGCGGCACACTTTTTACATTTACAAAATCCTGGGGCACACCACCAACCAAAATGACACAAAATGACACTCTAACACAGTCATACATATAGTTAATAGGTTTTTAAATGTATTTATACACTCAGTGTGAAACCTGGGCCTGTTTCGATGAACACAACATATACATGACTTCCTCTCACATACTTATACATGGCTATCATGTCTTCTCTCAGCCTTCTCTTCTTCAGGCTAAACATGCCCAGCTCTTCAAGCCGCTCCTCATAGGGCTTGTTCTTCAGACCCTTGTGAAATTTCACTCTGAGTGAAACTTGCTTCCAGATAACTATGGATGTCATGAAGCTGTTATAAACGGTTCCTTGTGGAGGGGGAGGCAACTCTCGAAAAATCCAGTAAAATAGTAAAAAAATTAACATTTCCAAGTGGAGAGGCTCAATTTGTTTCATGGAAACCTGTGAATGCTTCAGCCTCCCAATGCTCCCAGGTTCACTCACTGCCCAATTCACCGATGTGAAGCTTCCAGCATTTGGTGGAGCCCTTCCTTTGCCTCGGGGAGGATCTTTGGGGAGGGAAAGAGGGAGAAAGAGCTGCTAGGAGGGGGAAGAGTGCCAATTTCCCATGGCACACCTGCTGATTGCTCACACCACACTAGTGTACCCCGGCACACTGGTTGGGAAACACTGCTCTACATCATTAATCAGGACTGGAAAAAGTTGACTATGGAGAAATATTGTAAGACTTTGGGATCCCTAGCGATAACCATTTAATCCAAGCATGGGCAAACCTGGGCTCTCCAGACGTTTTAGTTGGTAGGCTGTTATGAATTGTGGGAGTTGAAGTCCAAAACAACTGGATGGCCCAAGTGTGTCCATGCCTGATTTAATCAAATTGTTGAAGCTCAAAACCACAAATGTGCATGGATGACTATATTACACAGTTGTCTCTATGTCTACACCAGGGGTGCTCATTAGGTAGGTCGCAGTCTACTGGTAGATCGCATAGGGCGTCCTTGTAGATTGCAGGCAGGGCGGGAGGAAGGCTCAGTCCCGCCCCGCAGGCTCCCGACGCTGCCCAGGTGCAGAAGGAGGTTGGACTGGATGGCCCTTGGAGTCTCCTCCTATTCTCGGAACCCATTGTTATTATTATTATCAGAGGCTGAATTGCCATCTGTGAGGAATGCTTTGATTGTGTTTTTCCCTTATGGCAGAAGGAGGTTGGACTGGATGGCCCTTGGAGGTCTCCTACTCTAGGAACCTGTTGTTGTTGTTACTATTATTAGTAGTAGTAGTAGTAGTAGCAGAGGCTGAATGAATATCATCATCATCATTATTATTATGAATAAATTCAGGGGCTTATTATACTCACATTTAGTTGAATTCAGTCTTAAAATATATTATATGGCTCTCACTGAAATAAATTTCCAAATATTTTGCTTTTATGGCTCTCTGAGTAGTGGGTAGGTAGATCATTTTGACTTGGTTGTTTTATAAGTAGCTTGCATGCTGAAAAAGTGTGAGCACCCCTGGTCTACACTGTAACTTAAAAGTATGTTTATGTCATACTTTATAAATCTTCATGCTTTACCACAGAGTAAATGCTTTATCTGGTGGTGCAATGGGTTAAACGCTTGTGCCTGCAGGACTGAAGACCGACAGGTCGGAGGTTCGAATCTAGTGAGAGTGCGGATGAGTTCCCTCTGTCAGCTCCAACTTCCCATGCAGGGACATGAGAGAAGCCTCCTACAAGCATGGTAAGACATCAAAACATACGGGCATCCGCTGAGCAACGTCCTTGCAGATGGCCTATTCTCTCTCACCAGAAGCAACTTGCAGTTTCTCAAGTTGCTCCTGACAAGAAAAAGAAAACCACAGAGACAACAAAATTGATGTGTTCTCTAACACAGTGTTTTTCAATCTTTTTTGAGCCATAGCACATTTTTTACATTTACAAAATCCTGGGGCACACCACCAACCAAAATGACACAAAATGACACTCTAACACAGTAATACATATAGTTAATATGTTTTTAAATGTATTTATACACTCAGTGTGAAACCTGGGCCTGTTTCGTTCAACACGACATAGATATCCTGGCAGGAATGGCAGAAAAACACACACAAAGGTCTCGCTCAACACCTGGGAGTTATAGTTCACCCGCAATCAAAGAGCATTCTGAACTCCACCAATGATGGAATGGAATCAAACTTCCCACACAGAACTACCATAACCAAGAGAAAATACTATAAGAGTTTGGTGGGCATTGACCTTGAGTTTTGGAGTTGTTCACCTCTATCCAGAGAGCACTGTGGAGGGGTGGGAGGAAGACGTGGGGCGAGTCTACGCAGTAGCACCCGCATGGGTCACGTCTTCCTCTCTCCCCCCTCCCGCAGAAGCGGCAGGGTGAGCAAAACGAGGCAAAGCAAGCAGAGCGAGGCTGGGAAGAAGGGAGCCCGAGTGGAGAGGAAAAAGTGTTCATCAGGAGGGGGAAGAAAGGGTATTGGAGGTTCCAATTTCCCACGGCACACCTGATGATCGCTCACGGCACACTAGTGTGCCACGGCACACTGGTTGGGAAACACTGCTCTAACAGGTTTTGGTTTTTGAAAAAAAAACTTTGCATTTGTTTGCTCTACAACTTGGTTTCTTAAATATTTTGTTCACTCACTATCCCTTTCCGTCTGGTATATTTTTAAATGACCCAGATATCTACGTATTAAAATAAAACATTTCCATGCGAGCCTCAGGGAGTCGGAGGCATAGAAACCCGAATAATAAATAAAATAAATAAATATATTAAGCCCGCATTTGCAAGGCTTGTTAAACAGGCTGATTTTATGAAGTACAGCTGAAGCATGTTCTGTAGGGTGCACTATAAACATGGCACATCGTTAGTAACAGATTTGTGTAAAAAGGGTGGTGTTCTGAAACCTCTTACTGTTGTCAAATTTTTGTGATCACAACATTGAGCTAAAGCACGGGTGGGCAACCTAAGTCCCGCGGCCCGGATGCGGCCCGGCAGCCGATTCTGTCTGGCCCGGGGAGAAGGGCGTCGGTGGCGGGGCCAAGAGGAAGGGGTGCCGCTACCGCCATCCCATCACGGGCTCTGTGGGGCTAGTGTCGGCAGACAGGCCGGAGGAGCGGCGGCTTTGGCGTGCCTGACATCCCTGGAGGCGATCCGGGCCTGCAGCGGGAGCACTCGGCGACTTGCGGGGGTGATCGCCCTGGCGACCCAGAAGACTTGATCATCTTCCGGGTCGCCAGGTCGAATAAGCCGCCTCAGATCGCCGACTGCTCCCCCTGCAGGTCCGGGGATGGCAGGCACTCCATAGCAGAGCGATCAGCTGGGGAACGGATGGGGGCGAGAGCGGGCGGAGGCCTGCAGCCTCCGATCACCTGCTGCTCTGCTCTCCTCTGCTCTGCTGCTGTGGCGGCTGGGCCAGCTTTGCCCGCTGGGGCCATTGGGCAATTCCATCTTGGGATCCTTCCTCTCTTGAGGATGTCAGCCTTCATCTTGGTTTGCACCTTTTCTTCTTGAATTTAATTTTATTTTAGTGGTTTTTATTATTATTTTATAATAATAATATAATAAATAATATAATATAATAATGTTATATTATAATTTCAATATATTCTAATGTGTGTGTGTGTGTGTGTGTGTGTGTGTGTGTATATATATATATATATACACTATAATATTTATTTATTTATTTATTTATTTGTTCAATCTTGTATTCCACCCCTCCCGGCCGGCTCGGGGCGGTTCACACACATGTTAAAATGCACTGTAAGACAGTGATACATCACAGAAGAACAAGAATAAAAGTTGCAAATGGTGCAACAACATTAATAGTAGACAGTTACAATCTCCAGGGGCATCAATTCTGAACAATACTGTTTTGCAGTTTTTCAGGCCCTCCGGAATGGGATAAGCTCCGCCATAGCCCGGACATCATCTGGCAATACATTCCAGAGCATTGGGGCATTATGATATCAATACTAATAATATATTAATATTTCTTGATATATTAATATGTTAATATTAATGATGTGTAATATATAGTAAATATAGTTAATAAATAAATAATGTAGATTAGAATGTATTTCAGACTTTAGGTGCAGCCCTCCATAATATTTTTTGGCTCTCATGTGGCCCCTTGGGAAAAAAATAGTTGCCAACCCCTGCGCTAGAGGATCGAGAGCTAAAGGGAACCCATTTGAGGCCAGGAACCACAATTTGAAAAACAATGCTGTGGAATGCAGATTTATATATATTTTTTATATAAAAACAAAACCAAACCCCAAACAACCCCTGATATTTCCTATTAGACTGACAGATTGAACACTTGATACTAAATGGCAAACTTTGTCTATTTTTAATTGCTGATTTGGGTCCGTTTTTCAAAGAAACATGAGCGACCTGTGGCTAGGCTACTAGACTGTGAGGAACAATATATTGTTCTGGATAGGAAGTCAAAGAGCAGCTGGGGAACACTCATTCTTGGAAGTTTCTTTGTGTGCTCTCCCTTCCTCCCAGGCTTGAACAGGAAAAAGAAATGGTCTCTGTGTTCTTGTTCTTGAGATTAATGCCTGAAACAGCTGGAGAGAGATAGTACATTTTTACCTTCTCATTTCCTTCCTGTCCCACAAAGCGTAACTGTTCACTAGGCATGGTTTAGAATCCTAAAATGGCAATTCTTATATCAAATGGGGGATTTTTTTTTGATTAGTCAAAGAAAGACTTACAAAAAAATTTCCAAAAATTTCTAAAATGTAACTTAATTACTAACGAAATTCGTTAGTAATTCGTATGCCAGAGCATGCGCATTCAGAGATGTTTTGTTTACAACTCCCAGAAATCCTAACAGCTGGTAAATTGGCTGGGATTTCTGGGAGTTGTAGGCCAAAACTTGAATAAACCACACTGAATTCTAGATGGGACTCTCCAAATAGGAAGGAGGGAGGAAGGAGGGAGGGGGTATTCTATTCTTGGAAGCAGCAAAGAAAAGGAGGAGGAGCCCCCACTCCTCGCTGCCTCTCTCTCACCCCGATCCTGAGGAGCGAGGGCCCAAGTTTGCCCAGGCTGAGAGGAAAAGGAAGAGGCCTGAGGCTGTGAGGAATGGTGGGAGTTGAAGTCCAAAACACGTGCCTGGACGGCTGAAGCTGGCCCCTGCGATAGGGCATGGCAGAGCAACGGGAAGAGAAGCATCTGAGAGAGCGCAGGAGAGAGAGGAGGGAGAAGCGCGTGCGTGTGTGTGAAGCTGGCCCTGCGATGGGGCATGGCAGCAGAGCAACGGGGGAAGAGAAGGAGGGGGAAGCCTGGAGGACTACACTTTCCAGAATGCATTGCCTAGCCTACCTAGCAGCAGCGTAAATCTCCAGTTCCTCATAGAAATGCGGGAAAAAGAAGAAGCTGAATGAAGGGAAGGAAATGAGGGGAGAAGACAGGGAGAAGTGAGTAGTACAATAATTAATTAATTAATACTTAAGAATTTCTTATGATCCTAACGCTTTTTGTTGGCCTCAAGGACCGTAAAAGGAAGTCTACTTCCGGGATCGCGGCAGCGATACGTAAAACCTCAAAAGTCCCATTACATACGAATCTCTTACGAATCCTTTTAATTTCCGTTTCATTTTTCTCATGCCTACTGTTCACACTGCAAATACATAAAGGGGACAGTCCCAATCTCCGTTGTTTTTTCTCTACTTTCTAGCAATGATAGAGAACCTGTTTCAATCCAAATTCAAATTCAGGCAAATTCCCTATATAATAGGGGAAGGCAAAGGCAACAAAACCACACCTCTAGCTCAAATATTTCTGCTGGGATCTCTTAAAGCTTAAAGCTTTGAAGAGGTATTTCAACCTTTTAGAAAGGGGGGGGGATCCATTAAAAAGTGAGAAATGATTTAACTGTAGCGTTACGGCAATGACAGCTGGTATGTGGAACCACCCCCATGTTGCGTCAGCTCCACTGGCTGTCAGTCTGCTTCAGAGCTAAATACAAAGTGCTCTTTCTTATCTTTAAAGCCCTAAATGGCTTAGGTCCAGAATATTTGGCAAACCGCATCTCCCTATATAGACCAACTCGGACACTGCGGTCATCGGAGGAGGTCTTCCTCTCAGTTCCAACCCCATCCCAAGCATAGCTCGTGGGAACTGCCCCCCACCTCTGGAACTCCTTTCCTAAGGAATTAAAGATGGCCCCAGGGCCGGTTTAACCATTACGCCGACTACGCAGCCGCGTAGGGCGTCATCACCTGGAAGGGGCGTCGCCACCTGGGAGGGCCACCGCCACGCCGGCCCCACCCTGCCCCGCTGCCCCGCCGCCGCACCAGCCGGGCCTTTCTCAGCTGGCCCCGCCGCCTGGGGCACTCCGGCCACATTGCGCATGCACGGAGATTTTTTGTGCATGCGCAGAAGCTTTTACAGGCAGTACGGCGCCTGTAGGAGCTGCTGCGCATGTGCGAAAATCTCCGCGCATGCATACTGGCTCCAGTGTGCGCCTCCCGCTTTGGAGCCAGTGCGCATGTGCGCAGTAGTGCGCATGCGCGGAGATTGGCGCATGCGCACTGGGTTCCAAAGCAGGAGGTGCGCTCGGGAGCCAGTGCGCATGTGCGCAGTAGTTTGCATGCACGGAGATTGGCGCATGCGCACTGGGCTCCAGAGCGTGACTCACGCTCGGGAGCCACTGGGGGGGGCGCAATTTTTTTCGCTCCCCCCCGGAATAGGTAGGTCCGCCCCTGCATGGCCCCCTCCCTCCCCACTTTCAAAAAACAGCTGAAGACATACCTTTGCTCATTGACTTACGTCGTGAGGAGGAGGAATAATAGTTGATAATACTACCATTATACCTCTGATTAATAGTTGCCATCTGTATCCATGCCCTTCTCACTCCACCAGCTCAATAGATATCTTGAGCAATGATTAATCCATTTGCCCCAAAGAAATGGGAAATTATTGTTTCCATTTGATGTCTGATGTTTTGTCTTATGTCTGTAATAACAGGCTGTGCTTTTTATTTAATTTTAGTTTGTTAAGTTATAATTCGTATTTATATGTTCAGTTGTATACATTTAGTTAGTATGGATGTATTGTTGTTGTATTCAGGTATTGAATGTTTGCCTTTTATGTTTCGAATCCGCCCTGAGTCCTTTTGGGGAGATACAGCGGAATATAAATTAAGTATTATTATTATTATTATTATTATTATTATTATCCACAGCTAATGGAGTGAAACAAGGTTGTGTTCTTGCACCAACCCTATTTACAATCTTATTCAGCATGATGCTCCAAAGGGCTACGGCAGACCTCAAAGAAGAAGACGGCATATATATATGCTATCGTACTAGTGGTAGCTTGTTCAACTTAAGCCGTCTGAGGGCTCGCACTAAGACTCTAAACTATCTAGTCGGTGAGCTGCTTTTTGCTGACGATGCTGCCCTTGTCGCCCATTCAGAAGCAGCTCTGCAGCACCTAACATCCTGCTTTGCAGCAGCTGCAGAGCTGTTTGGGCTGGAAATCAGTCTGAAGAAAATGGAAGTTCTCTACCAGCCTGCACCACAGGAAGAACATCATCATCCCCATGTCAGCATAGGCAAATGTGTGCTTAAGTCTGTTCAGCAGTTCACCTACCTGGGAAGCATAATCTCTTCAGACGCCAAGGTGGATAAAGAGATAGATCACAGATTAGCAAAGGCATATAGTACATTCGGAAGGCTTCACAAAAAGGCTGGAGTAACAAGCACCTGAGGCAAAGCACCAAAATCAGTGTGTACAGAGCTATCCTCCTTTATGGGTCTGAAACATGGGTCACCTATCGCCAAGACCTATTACTCCTCAAACGCTTTCATCAACGCTGTCTTTGCACAATCCTAAATTTACACTGGACCGACTATGTGACGAATGTTGCTGTCCTTGAGCAAACAGGGATCACCAGCGTTGAGACCATGCTATTGAAAACACAGCTGCACTGGGCAGGGCACGTCTCTAGGATGGAGGACCACCGCCTCCCAAAGATACTACTCTATGGTGAACTCGCCACAGGTCAGCACAAGAGAGGTGCCCCAAAAAAGAGATATAAGGACTCCCTGAAAAAAACATCTCAGGCTCGGCCAGATTGATCACCAACAATGGTCCACCCTGGCCTCACATCGGGAGGCATGGAGATGCACTATCCACAATGCTGTGTCCTCTTTCAAGAAAACATCTGAATGGGTTTTGAAGAGAAACAACAACGCAGAAAGAACCGTAACTTGGAAACAACATCACCCAAGGAGACTTTCTGTTGTGCTTTCTGCAACCGAACTTGCCTATCTCGGATTGGCCTTTTTAGTCATCAACACCCTTTTAAAAAGCGTGGGATGAGTCCTTCTTAAGAATCTTCATTTTTTTTTGAATATTTTTTATTGCAGATTTTTTTTACGGTTACAAAAAGGGACGGAGGGGAAGGTATGGAAGGAGGGAGTGTGGATTGGGTGGGGAGAGGGTGTTATGTGACTGGGGGGGGATTTAGTGTCGACCGGGAAGGAAAGGCCATGGGTAAGGATGACTTCCCGAGTCTTTCCCCAAGGGCAAAGTCTTTATGATTGTCCATTATATCTCTTTTTTTTTTGATCTCCGAGTGTGTGTTCTCTTGTGAGACTCCGATTTATATTTCTTTCATGTCTATCCGTATTTTACGGCCTTCATTCTGCAGGTATTTTAAGAAGTCTGACCAGTCTGTTCCCTCCTTCCTGTTGTTCATTTTTTGATCCAGTAGATCCATCTGAATCACGTCCCATATTTTCAGAATCCATTCTTCTAGATTTGGTATGGACCTTTTCTTCCAGTGTCTAGCTAGCGTTATTCTGGCACATGCACCTAGGATAAACAGTAGCCTGTCCTGGTTGTGATTTAGGGTATTATTGGTAATTCCTAGTAGAAAGTTCTGTGGGTCTAGTCCGAATTTAATTTTTAATATTTTCTGAGTTTCTGCATGAATATTTTCCCAAAATCGATGTACTCTCTTGCATTGCCACCACTGATGGATGAAGGTTCCCGTTTCCCTGCGGCATTTCCAGCATCGGTTCGAGGCCTTGCTATTCCAGTTTGCCATCTTTGCCGGGTATAGGTGCCAACGAAACTGCATCTTCATCCAGTTCTCTGTTATTTCAGTTGCTTATATATATTTTAATTTTTTGATCCAGATCTCCTCCCATTGTTGCATCATGATGAAGTGACCCAAGTCTTGCGCCCATTTAATATGGCAATCCTTAATCTCATCCTCCTCCATATTCCATTTAAGCAGGGTTTTATATAGCAAGCTAATGTTTCTCTTCTTCTTTTTTTTTACTATTGGTTCCCAAATCTCGTCATCAGTGAATCCTGTCTTGCTGTCCATCTTATACCTTTCATTTATCTGGTGGAATTGGAACCAGGTTAGGTTCGGGTATTCTTTTCTTATTTCATTTAGGGATTTTAAATTCCAACTGTTGATATTGACTTTATTCAATAGTTGTTTACACGTCAACCATTTGCTCCCATCCGCCAGTTCTCTTTTATGCGACGCCTCCATCGGGGATGTCCAGAGCGGGATTCGTCACGAATCCCACTTCTTAAGAATCTTCATTTGCGAAGTAATGCCGAGAGAGAGAGAGAGAGAGAGAGAGAGAGAGAGAGAGAGAGAGAGAGAGAGAGAGAGAGAGCAGTTAATTCACTTTGAATTTTCCGTATTCTGAAATTTAAAGGAATATCTATAGTGTGAAATATACTAAGGCAGTATTTGTCAACCTGGGTGTCAGGACCATGGGGGGGGGGGGTTGTCACAAGGGATCACCAAAGATCATTTTCTCACCCATGGAGAGAAAATGCCTCTCATTTCCTACCTCAGCAAAAGCATTGCTCAGTTTTCTGTTTCCTATGTTTGCCACAGAAAGTATGACTTACACCAGTTATCTAATAGAAACTGTAGTGTCACCTAGGGATTAACATCCATCATCTCTTTGCGCTTAATCAAGAGGCAACTTCTGAAACACTTGACCCTTGCTGTACCTTTGAAAGATTCAGCGCACTAAGAATTCCCCTTTGAAAGCTTCCGTGGATGAGAAGGGATGAGTACGTGTTTGCATAGAGGGAGGATACATTTTTCCAAGGAAGGCAAAGCCTTCCTCTACTACAGTGGTTCTCAACCTTTCTAATATGGTGACCCCTTAATACAGTTCCTCATGTTGTGGTGACCCCCAACCATAAAATTATTTTCATTGCTACTTCATAACTAAATTTTGCCACTGTTATGAATAGTAATGTAAATATCTGATATGCCAGATGTATCTTCACTCACTGGACCAAATTTGGCACAAATACCCAATGTGCCCACATTTGAATATTGGTGGGGGTGGGGTTTGATTATTTATTTATGTTCTTTGGGACTTGTAGTTGCTGGGATTTATAGTTCACCTATAATCAAAGAGCATTCTGAACTTCACCAATGATGGAATTGAACCAAATTTGGCACACAGAACTCCCATGACCAATAGAAAATGCTGGAAGGGTTTGGCGGGCATTGACCTTGAGTTTTGGAGTTGTAGTTCTCCTAAATCCTGAGAGCACTGTGAACTCAAACAATGATGGATTTAGACCAAACTTGGCAATATGCCCAAACATGAAGACTGGTACAGTTTGGAAAAAGAGACTTGATATTTGGGAGTTGTAGTTGCTGGAATTTATAGTTCACCTACAATCAAAGAGCATTCTGAACCCCACCACTGATAAAATTGGGCCAAATTTCTCACACACAACCCCCATGAACAACAGAAAATACTGTCTTTTCTGATGGTCTTTGGCGACCCCTCTGACATTGGGCCGGAGAGATAGCACAGAGGTAACAACAGCTGTGCTGGCAATCTGAAGATCTGAAGATTGCAGGATCGAATCCCGGGCTGAGTTAGACGCCAGCTGTAAGCCCTGTCTACTGTTTACCCAAGCAGTTCAACAGCCCAGCTGTGAATTAACAACAAATTGGGGACCATAAAAGTGGGGAAGGACTTTTGCACAGACTTGTCTGAAATAGGCTGACGGAGAAGGGAGAGGTGGAGGTGGTGGAAACAAGAGGCTCCTGTCATGAGGATGGAACAACAGCACCCCCTTGTGACGTGATGGCGCAATGACACAGGGACATAACAACAATGATGTAATGGAGCATTCACACCCGATGACGCCCACCTGTATGACGCAGCCAGGAAAGAAGAAGTCCTTCTAAAAACTGCACTGTATTTGTCTATGTGTAAATTGTATGTCTTTCCGACAGGGACTGTCTGTCGTATGTGTATTGTAATCCGCACTGAGTCCCCTTCGGGGTGAGAAGAGCGGAATAGAAATAAACGGTATTATTATTATTATTATTGTCCCCTTGTGACCCCCTCAGGGGTCCCGACCCCCAGGTTGAGAAACACTGCTCTACTATGTGTATCGCACAGGTGTTCATTTGTGGAACAGATACTATTTAGGGTATCTCGCTACTCTCTGCCCTTTTCTGATTCCACCTTTTTCAGTTTCTCTGAATGGATAAGGATGGAAATAACCACTTTAAGTGCTCATAAGGTCCCGAAGTAGCTCTGCTTTAGGTATGCTTTTAAAAGTTGCTCCACTGTCCTTGTTAGCAGTGGTATTTTAAGAGTTGCCCTCCAAAATAAACGTAACCTGTCCATGCTCTCCAGTTCTGGGCAACACCATTCAAAAAGATTATTGACAAATTGGAATGTGTCCAGATAAGAACAAACAAGGCCATGAAAGGTCTAGAACAGTGTTTCCCAACCTTTTTTGAGCAGCGGCACACTTTTTACATTTGCAAAATCCTGGGGCACATCACCAACCAAAATGACACAAAATAACACTCTAACGCAGTAATACATATAGTTAATATGTTTTTAAAATGTATCTATACACTCAGTATGAAACCTGGGCCTGTTTCAATGAACTCAACATAGGTATCCTGGCAGGAATGGCAGAAAGACACAAACTTCCCACACAGAACTCCCATAACCAAGAGAAAATACTATAAGAGTTTGGTGGGCATTGACCTTGAGTTTTGGAGTTGTAGTTCACCTATATCCAGAGAGCACTGTGGACTCATACAATGTTGGATCAGGACCAAACTTGGCATGAATACTCAATATGCCTAAATATGAACGCAGATGGAGTTCAGGGGAAATAGACCTTGACATTTGGGAGTTGTAGTTGCTGGGATTTATAGTTCCCCTACAATCAAAGAGCATTCTGACCCCCCAATGATAGAACTGGGCCAAACTTCCCACACAGAACCCCAGGAGGCAAGAGGAGGTCTCTACTTGGGGAAAGGGAGGCGGGCCTTCCCAATGCATGGAGAGGGAGAGACCAAGTTGACAACGGGTGGGGGGGTGTTTGTAATTTTGTGCCTTTATCGAGGTAGGTTTCTTAGAGTTTTTATACTTCAACACACTAGACTCTCCCCCCCCCCCCTTCCTGGAGGTTCCATTTTCTCACGGCACACCTGATGATCGCTCACGGCACACTAGTGTGCCCTGGCACACTGGTTGGGAAACACTGGTCTCGAAACCAAGCCATGTGAAGAACAGCTGAGTGAGTTGGAGAAGAAAAGTCAGAGTAGTGTTATCTGAAGAAATGGCATGCAAAAGATGCAGGCATCTTGTTTGCTGCAGCAGAAACTAGGAGCTAAACCAGGGGTGGGCAATTATTTTTTCCAAGCGGCCACACGAGAGCCAAAAAATATTATGGAGGGCCGCACCTAAAGGCGGAGCTATATTCTGATCTACATTATTTATTTATTTATTTACTTACTTCATTTACTATATATTACACATCATTAATAGTAACATATTACTATATCAAGAAATATTCATATATTATTAGTATTAATATCATAATTATTATAATATATATATATAGACATTATAATATATTGAAATTATAATATAACATTATTATATTATATTATTTATTATATTATTATAATAAAATTATTATAAAATAATAAACCACTAAAATAAAATAAAATTCAAGAACCGAGAGAGAGCAGAGCAGCAGGCCATGCCATCGGAGGCTGCAGGCGCGTGGAAACAAATGCAATGCCTCGATGGCCTTCTCTTCTCCTCCGAGAAGGACCCAGGGAAGGAATCGAGGAGAGGGAAGGGGCTGCTCCTTTTTCCGGGGGAAGGAGGGCGAGGAAAGGTCTTACTACTACTACTCATAATTATGGGGGTGGAACTCCTCCATGGCGGTGTTGCGGGTCCCTGGTCTCCCGGCGGAGGCCCTCGCCCTGCTTGGCTGCTGACTTGGCTGGGAAAGAAGGAACAGCTCCGCCTCTCGCTCAGCCCCCGAGGAAGGAAGGAAAGAGGCAGGGAGGCAGGGCAGGGTGGCACCTCCCTTTTGCAGCTCCATCTGCCGGCAAAAGAAGCGCCTCCCTCCCTGCCTGCCTTCTCCCTCCTCTTCCTCGGTAGCCCTTGTTGACACATAGGCCGGAGGAGCCCGCCATCCTTGCAGGCGATCCTGGCCTGCAGGGGGAGCACTCGGCAATCTGAGGTGACTCATCACCGTGGCGACCCGGAAGACGATCAAGTCTTCCGGTTCGCCGTGCCGATCAGCCCCTGCAGGTCGCGGAGTGCTGCCACTGCAAGTGCACATCGCCTACAGGGATGGCAGGCCTTCAAAGCCGCCGCTCCTCCGGCCTGTCTGCCAACACAGGTCCCACAGAGCCCGCGTTTGGATGGCAGCCGTGGCACTTGGCCCTGCCCCCGACGCCCTTCTCCCAGGCCGGATAAGACCGGCTGCCGGGCCGGATACGGCTCGCGGGCCGTAGGTTGACCGCCCCTGAGCTAAACTAATGGATTCACATAACAAGAAAATAAATTCAATTTAAATATTAGGACAAACGTCCTGACGGCAACAGTGGCATTGCCTGCCTCAAAAGAGGTCTATAAACAAAGGCTGGATGGCCATTTTTAGGGGTGCTTTAGTAATGGGCCCCTGGTGGCGCAGTGGGTTAAATCGCTGAGCTGCTGAACTTACTGACCTAAAGGTTGGCAGAATCCAGGGAGCAGGGTGAGCTCCCGCTGTTAGGCCCAGCTTCTGCCAACTTAGCAGTTCAATAGGTACCACTTCTGCAGGAAGTTAACGGTGCTCCGCAGGGCCGTAGCCAGGATTTTGTTTCGGAGGGGGCTGAGTTTGGTTCGGGGGGGGGGGCTGAGACTGGGTGGACGAGGGTCTACCCGAGCAAACCTTTTGTATTGTTATCCCAATAACCCCATTAATGTGGGATATAATGAGCATGGTGATCAGATCATGATATGAATAAACATAACAGTTTAAATAATGTACCAGTAAGGCCTTGTCGCGGACCACCCGGAGAATTTCGGGGGCTGAAGCCCCCTTAGCCCCCCCCCCTGGCTACGTGCCTGGTGCTCCATGAAGTCATGCTGGCCACATGACCTTGGAGGCGTCTACAGACAATGCCGACTCTTCAGCTTAGAAATGGAGATGAGCACCCCCCTCCCCCCCCCAGAGTTGGACACGACTAGACTTAATGTCAGGGGAAACCTTTACCTTTACTTTAGTAATGCATTCCTGAATGGCAAATTACGTTTGGACTAGATGATCCTGGCAATCTTTTACAACACTATGATTTTCGGATGCCAATACAAAGTCCCCGCACTCATTCCAGGATTCTTCACGCGTTTAACCAGTTTAACACACCACAGAGAAATATAGCTGTTTATTATTAAAGTGTAATTGTTACAAATAATTGTTTGTGCCTCATAACTTTCCATTTGCATTTGAACGGGAACTCCCTTGATTGTTTTTGTTGATGGCTTATTATTTCTAAGAGTAAATTCTAGGTGTACCAAAACTGGATAGTATTTTCTTATACCATTTTTATCATCACATGTAACATGTTGGATGGGATCCAAATAGCTAATTTGGGTGTGCCTAAGGGCTTGGACGTGTCTAGCAACATTTTTCACATGTTTCCCTTTGAATAGTAACACTCACATATGGTAGAATTTGCCATTTAGGGAAGAAACGTATTTTTCTACCACAGTGTTAACTAGACCAGCCTCCTCTAGATGTTTTGGACAAAAATAGGAGGATAACTACCATTCCTCAGCAATGGCCATGTTATCTATAGCTGAGAGGAGAAATCATCTGAAATATCTGGTGCGCACCACCTGTGAAAAACTAGTCTACCCTGCCAGGCATTGTCTCCCCAAAACATGAGTCTTTCCTACTGCTAACTCAATATGCCAGGATATGAGTTCAGCATATTTTAAAAACAACGCACATGCTTTGTCATTGAGTTATGGTCAAACCCTTTTGAATCTTTTCCTTCCTTTTTTTAAAATAAGGCTTTATTAATTTTCAAAAGATAAAATACAGAAAAGCGGGTAGAAACAAGACAGAAATATAAAGGGGGGTTGTAGAAAGCATTTCTACATAGTGTAGGGGGAATGGAATGCAAAGTCGCATTCACGAGAAAAGTTAGCAGTGCTCTTGAAGGGTTTCTCGGGATTCCGGTGATTTTCCAGGCACTCGGCTTTCTGTTTGATTCTGATGGTGTTTCTTCACTTATCTTCTCTATTTCCTTCTGAATTCTTGCTATGTCTGAGACAGGAAAGCATATTATCAAGTATAGTGATGGAGATGGTAACCTTTGTGTTGGCTATTTGTATCTACCTCTAAGGCCTACCTCTAGATTTCCATATCTATATTACATTCTTTTTTGCAATAATCTTTAAGCAAAACCCAGTCCCATTTACTATTACTATTTACAGTCTTTTTGCTATTTATCTCTCTGAGAGCTTCAGTTAGTTTTTCCATCTGGCACAATTCTATCATTTTCGTTTGCCATTCCTCTTTAGAAGGGCTGTTCCCGGACTTCCACCGAGCTGCATATAGCATTTTGGCTGCCGTTGTTGCAAGGATGAATGTCCTTCTCTCATCTGCGTCTGTTTCCGTGTTTAATATTCCCAATAGATGTTTCTCTGGGGTCTTTATTTTTTTCTCTCTCACAATCTTTTCCATTTCTCTATTTATCATGTCCCAGTATCTCTTTGCCTTTGGGCATAGCCACCACATATGAAAGAAGGTTGCATTCCTCCCGTTGCAACACCAGCAGTTAGGGCTTGTATTCTTATATATTTTGGACAGTTTTGCTGGGGTTAGGTGCCATCTGTATAAGACCTTTACCCAGTTCTCTCTAAATTTGTAGCAATATGATGTATTGATATTATTGATCCATATCTTTTTCCAAGTATCTGGTTTGATTTTGAAGCCAATATTCCTGGACCATTCCTTTATATGATTCCTAATTTGGTCCTTTGTTTTATCGTTCTCCTTTTTTAGGAGGACTTTATATATTTTAGACACTGATTTCTCTTCCTTGCCCAGCATTGCCTCTTCTAGTTCAGTGCTGTCCAACTTCTACGGGGTCCAGGGCCGGATAAAAGGTCACTGATGACCTAGGGGGGCGCTCGGCCCCGCCCCCAGGCCCCGCCCCCAGGCCCAGGCCCCGCCCTCCTAAAACGGCCGAAAAAAAGGGCAGAAGGCGGTGCCAAGAGCAGCGCGTCACAGGCCTGGCGTGACGCGCTGCCCCTTGGCACCGCCTACTCCTCCTTTCGGCGCCCCTCCTTCCTAGGGGCGGAGGGCGCCCCTTCGCCAAGAGCAGAGCGTCACGCCAGGCCTGTGACGCTCTGCTCTTGGCGCCGCCTACTCCTCCTTTCGGCGCCCCCCCGCCCCCTAGGAAGGGAGGGCGCCGTGAGAGCAGAAGAAGGCGCGCCAGGGGCAGCGCGTCACGCCAGGCCTGTGACGCGCTGCTCTTGGCGCCCCCCCGCCCTAGGTAGGGAGGGGGGGCGCCGAAAAGGAGGAGTAGGCGGCGCCAAGAGCAGAGCGTCACAGGCCTGGCGTGACGCTCTGCTCTTGGCGCCGCCTACTCCTCTTTTTCGGCGCCCTCCACCCTAGGAAGGGAGGGCGCCGGAGGAGTAGGCGGTGCCAAGGAGCAGCGTGTCACGCCAGGCCTGTGACGCACTGCTCTTGGCGCCGCCTACTCCTCCTTTTCGGCGCCCCCTCCCTACCTAGGGCGGGAGCCACGAAAGGGCAGAAGGCGGCGCAGGGGCAGCACGCCAGGCCTGGCGTGACGCGCTGCTGTTGGCGCCGCCTTCTGCCTCCTTTGGCAGCTCCCCTCCCTAGGTAGGGAGGGGCGCGGAGGAGGAGGGCGGCGCCAGAGCAGAGCGTCACAGGCCTGGCGTGACGCTCTGCTCTTGCGCCGCCTACTCTCCTTTCGGCGCCCCCTCCACCCTAGGAAGGGGGGCGCCGAAAGGAGGAGTAGGCGGTGCCAAGGGGCAGCGCGTCACGCCAGGCCTGTGACGCGCTGCTGTTGGCGCCGCCTTCTGCCCTTTTTGGCAGCTCCCCGCCCTAGGTAGGGAGGGGCGCGGAGGAGGAGCTAGCTCTCTTCCTCCTCCCTGTCCCACCTCCCCCTCCCCCGGCCCCCGGCCGCCATTTTTTTTTAAAAAAAAATTCGATTTTTTTTTTCCAAATTTAAAAATGGCGGCTGAGGGCATAGGTGGGGCCGTGTCCAACAGGCTACGGGGCCGGATCCGGCCCCGGGGCCGCCAGTTGGACAGCCCTGTTCTAGTTCATTGCTTTGGCTTTCGAGGCCCCTTTGTATATCTTCTTTTAGCCTTTCTCTCAGTTGAAAGTACGGGAACCAGCCCATTTCATACCCCCTCATTTGCTAGTTGAAGTCTGGTCTTCATGTTATATGTGGTTTCATCATATATTACCAAGTCCTTATATGTTATCCATTTGTTTTTTTCCATTTGCCTTATTTGAAAGGCCTCATTTGGAGATACCCTAAGAGGCAGTTTCGGAAATTCTTGTTTTTTATATTGTGCCCAAACTTTCATTCATGATTTTCTTATCACATGATCATTGAATAGTCCATCGGCTTTGACTTTATCGTACCAGAGGTACCCATGAAAACCAAACCTCATGTTAAATCCCTCTAAATTCATGAGTTTTTCATTTTCCATTTTGCACCAGCTCCTTAACCATACTAGACAATTAGCCTCAAAATATAGTTTCAGGTTTGGGAGGCCTAAGCCTCCTCTCTCTTTTGGTTCTTGTAGAGTTTTCATTCTAACTCTTGGTTTTTTGCCTGACCATATAAATCTAGAGAATCCTTTCCTTCCTAAACATATGTATTTATTTTATTTTGTGTCGAAAGCATTGCATAAATAAGTGTAAAACTGATACAATAGAGGGAACACAAGTGGCTAAATAATTTTTCACCAAATCTGGGCAACAGTGACCACATTGTCTGTAGCTTCAAACAGTTCTTCCTCTGCGCATGAGGCAGGGCACGGTGGGCAAGCGTACCGGTGAAGAGTTGTTTGTTCTGCTCCATAGTAACACAAGGTGGATAATTCTTTTAGGTAGTTCCATTTTGCCAGATTGTCTTTTGATTTGCCCACTCCACTTCTGAGCCTGTTTAAAAGCACTGCTTCTTAAACATACAACCCTTTAAATATGTGGTTCTCCAGATGTTGCATAAAAGCGGCCTCCGCCCATCACACCATTCATCACCATTGGTTAAGGCAGTGTTTTTTAACCTTTTTTTGAGCCGCGGCACTTTTTTTACATTTACAAAATCCTGGGGCACACCACCAACCAAAATGACACAAAATGACACTCTTAACACAGTAATACATACAGTTAATATGTTTTTAAATGTATTTATACACTCCGTGTGAAACCTGGGCCTGTTTCGATGAACACAACATATATATGACTTCCTCTCACATACTTATACATGGCTATAATGTCTTCTCTCAGCCTTCTCTTCTTCAGGCTAAACATGCCCAGCTCTTCAGGCCGCTCCTCATAGGGCTTGTTCTCCAGACCCTTGTGAAATTTCACCCTGAGTGAAACTTGCTTCCAGTTAACTATGGATGTCATGAAGCTGTTATAAACAGTTCCGGGGGGCTCTCAAAATCCAGTAAAATAGTAGAAAAAAACCCATTTCCATGCAGAGAGGCTCAATTTGTTTCTTGGAAACCTGTGAATGCTTCAGCCTCCCAATGCTCCCAGGTCCGCTCACTGCCCAATTCACCAACGTAGAGCTTCCGGCTTTGGCTGTTCTCACGAGAAATCCAAGCCAACGTGAAAACGCCTACTCAATCACTTCCACCCAGTACTCTGCTTTTGCGGAGGGAGGAGGGAGACAGCGAAAGAGGCCACACAGATATATGAAACGTATAGAGCAGTGTTTTTCAACCTTTTTTGAGCCGCGGCACATTTTTGACATTTACAAAATCCTAGGGCACACCACCAACCAAAATGACACAAAATAACACTCTAACACAGTAATACATATAGTTAATTTGTTTTTAAATGTATCTATACACTCAGTGTGAAACCTGGGCCTGTTTCGATGAACACAACATAGATATCCTGGCAGGAATGGCAGAAAGACACAAACTTCCCACACAGAGCTCCCATAACCAAGAGAAAATACTATAAGAGTTTGGTGGGTATTGACCTTCGGTTTTGGAGTTGTAGTTCACCTATATCCAGAGAGCACTGTGGACTGAAACAATGTTGGATCAGGACCAAACTTGGCATGAATACTCAATATGCCCAAATGTGAACACAGATGGAGTTTGGGGAAAATAGATCTTGACATTTGGGAGTTACAGTTTCTGGGATTTATAGTTAACACACAATCAAAGAGCATCCTGAACTCTTGCAACAATGGAATTGAACCAAACTTGGCACTGAAATGTACTGAAAGGGTTTGCTTGGGAATTGAATTGAGTTTGGAAGTTGTAGTTCGCCTACAACTTCCAAACACTGTGCACTGTGCACTGTGGACTCAAACAATGTTATGTTATTTTGGGTTTTTTTCCTATCCAGAATCCCAATGTTGGAAGGAGGCTCACCACTTTAAGGTCCCTGAAACAGGCATGGGAAAACTTTGGCCCTCTGGGTGCTTTGGACTTCAATTCCCACCATTCCTAGCAGCCTGAGGCCCTTTCCTGCTTAAATAGCTGAGGGGGGAAAGGAAAAGGGCCTGAGGCTGCTAGGAATGGTGGGAGTTGGAGTCCAAAACACCTGGAAGGTCCAAGTTTGCCCATGCCAGCTTTCGACAGAGACCTGTTCCTCCCCCTTCCCCTTCGCGCCCTTTCCTTCCCCTCCTGCCGAACACTTACTTTTTCGTCTACACTGCCACTTCTGCTGCCATTTTGATCCGAGGGGGCAGCGTGAGCGTGTTCAGGAGGGGAGGGGGGAGGGAGGAAGACATGACCATGCGGGGGCTACTGCGCAGACTCCCCCCAGAGCAAAGCAAGGCAAAGCGAGCAGAGCGAGGCTGGGAAGAAGGGAGCCTGATTGGAAAAGAAAAAGTGTTCGGCAGGAGGGGGAAGAAAGGGTATTGGAGGTTCCAATTTCCCACGGCACACCTGATGATCGCTCACGGCACACTAGTGTGCCACGGCAAACTGGTTGGGAAACACTGATCTAAGGCTTTGGCAGGAAATGGCTGCCAAAGCCTCCTCATTGTTGTCCTCCCTTGTGGCTCGTCTTCGCTGCCGCCACACGCTCCAAATGCGCATGTGCGGACCGGGCGCCCGCCCCCTCCTTCCCTCTGCTGCCCTCCTTCTCCCTCCCCCCTCCTCAAGCCACACTGAGATGGCAGCAGTCGGCACTGAGGATGGAGGCGTCGGCGGGGGAGTTGCGTCAGGGGCAGCCTGAGCCAGGCAGCCCGGAGGAAGATGCACACCGCGCGCAGGGCAGAAGCACCCCTCAGAAATCCGGCCCTGGCTGCGATCGACCAGTTCCGCCTCAGCGATCGACTGGTCAATCGCGATCGACTTGTCTTGGCTCAGAACTTGCAAACTTGGTGCCATTACATTGAAGCCTTGGGGATTGGTTCCAGAACTCCTGGGAATACCAAAATCTGTAGATCCTGAATTCCCCATCTATACAGTGTTGTATAATACTCTCCCTTATATAAAATGGCAAAACATAAAGGGTTTTTTGTGGGTTTTTTTGGGTTTTGATTGTGGTGGTGTTTAAATATTTTCAAGCCATTGATAATGATGGGAACTGTATTCCAACACATGGGGACAGCACCAGATTGAGAAAGGGTGGTTTACATTTACTGGAAATGGTCCTCCAAAGGTCTTCTACTCATACGTTCCACCTGGAGTTGTCAAAGATCTATCTAACCTTACGGTTTTGACACATAGTAAAACTAAGTGCAGTACATGTAAGGCAGTACAAGCACATACATGATTGGTAGTTTAAAAATAGGGCTGCTAGCAGCAAGGAAGTTCTTCCTGTCCAGCAGAGCTTCAGGCTAAACTCACTTGTGAAAATGTAATTCCACAGACTTGTGTGGTATGTGACTGGAATGTGGATGACAAGGACTACGCCACCTTCCATGGGAGTTTCTGGGCTCTGCTTTTCCTTCCCCTGAGAAAGCAGATTGGTGCGGAAGAAAGTTTCATCCACGCACTCCCAGGAATGCAGGTTTGTGATAGCAGAAATGGCAATGAAACTGCCTAGAGGACAAAGGAAAAGCTGTAGCAGAAGCACATTGTGTTACTCTCAGAGGAGTTTTCAGGGAGTTCCTTTTAAATGTGTTCCTTTCAAATCATGGAAAAGACTTGTAAAAGGAATTGCATAAAAGGTCTCAGAAGGAGTTTTCATTTTTTAAAAAAGTAACTTGAATTGTCATCCAAAATATTTAATAGAGAGCTATATAATACCTCCAATGTAGCTTAGGTCAAATTAGGGTGTTGTGAGAGATGCCTTAACCCAGTGTTTCGCAATCAGTGTGCCGCGGCACACTAGTGTGCCGTGAGCGATCATCAGGTGTGACATGGGAAATTGGCACTCTTCCCCCTCCTAGAAGCTCTTTCTCCCTCCCCAAAGATCCTCCCTTCCCAAAGGAAGGGCTCCGCCGAATGCCAGGGCCAGGCCCGCCTTGAGGAATCCTTCAGGAGCCTCGACTCAGCATGTGTCCATACTCTATACCAGTGTTTCTCAACCAGTGTGCCGTGGCACACTAGTGTGCCGTGAGCGATCATCAGGTGTGCCGAGAAAAGCTCTCTGCCCCCTTCCTTCCCCCTCCTCCTGCCGAACTCCTGCTGCTTGGGGGAGGAGGAGGAAGGGCCAGGCGGTGGTGAAGAAAAAGAAGGGGCCGGGGCGCCGCCTCCTTCGGCCGTTTCCCCAGCCAGCCTCCAATCCGCCGTGACTCCCGCCATGACTCTTGCCCCTCGCTCGCTGAAGCCGCACGGAGGAGGAGCCCCGTCCACTGAAGCCTGTCCACCATTCATGCTCCTCCTCTGTGGCAGAGCTGAAGCCGGGGGGGGAGGGGCATGGTGCAGCCTGGCTCCTCCCCCCCCGGCTTTAGTGTTCCCACAGCTTTGCCAGCTTTGAGGGGGCAGTGCCAAGCCAGCGGTGGCAGAGCCAGCACAGTGCTGGCTTGGCACTGCTCCTTCAAGGCTGGTGAAGCTGTGGTAGAACTGAAGCTGGGAGGGAGGGGGCAGGGCATAACGCGGCCTAGCTCCTCCCCCTTCCCCGGCTTCAGCACTCCCATAAGCTGCTCCCAGCAGGTCACCATCCCCCAGACGTTCTTTACTGTGTTAGAGTGTCATTTTGTGTCACTTTGGTTGGTGGTGTGCCCCCGGATTTTTTTAATGTTAAAAGTGTGCCGCGGCTCAAAAAAGGTTGGGAAACACTGATCTATGCTATGTTATCAGGGGCACCCTTTCAGGTTGGGAGTGATTTCAACAGGGCGGGGAAGCGAACACTGACAGCAATAACCTGCTGTTGAATATACACAAGTTCAAATGACAATGTTTTTGCATTCCTTTCTGTACTGACGTTGGGAGCTAATGTTTAATGGGAACCATGCTTTAACTGAGAAATGGCCAATAATATTTTCAGCCAAACAAGAACCTCCCTGCTGATTTGTTCTTATTGAACTTGGAAAAACAAGTAAATAGACTATTTAACCAGGGGCAGTCTAAGGTAATTTGAAATGGTAGGCGAACATTATTTTTGTGCCCCCCAAAAACATTATTTTGCCCCCATGTAAAACAAATATACAATTATAATATCACAATACCATTAGTAGTATTATATTGTATCAATGTATATACAATATATTATGCCATACTCATACTATATTATATCATAATTATATTATACTACATTACAATATAATTATATTATAATATATTGACATTATAATACAATATAACATTCTATTATATTATTATTATAAAATAATAAATAAAATTATTTATTTCAATAAAATTGTCATCTACTAAATATTTTCATTACTCCTATAAAACTCAAATAACCCAAAATAAAGTAAAATAAAATATTATATATTACTATTTTGTACAATACCACTATACTGCAATATTGTTTGTAATATTACATGTAATATAAAATATATCATTATTCTATTGTTATATTGTATTTTTATTATATTGTATGACAATATTAAGCAGAACTGTATAATAATCAACAAGAAATGCAATGTAAATTCATCAAAATCAGAATATATTACCTACCACCCGACTCATAGTTCATAGGAGTCTCCCATAAGTCCAAAATTAGGATCCCAATGTAAATGTAAATAGAAAAACAGCCAAAATGTTCAAATGAGGTCGAATACAGGCAGCACGGCCTGGGCAAACTTGGGCCCTCCCTCTAGGTGTTTTGGACTCCAACTCCCACAACTCCTCATAGCCTCAGGCCCCTCAGGTCTAGACAGAAATAGAGCCGAAGAAAGGAAGGAGGGAGAGAAGAGGTCACAGAGGAGGAGGAAAGCCCTTCATTCATTTCTTCCCCGCAAACGCGCGCGCGGCGGAGACAAAGGGAGAGTGGAAGCACTCCCTGCCTGCCCGATAGGGAGTGCTTTGCTTACAGGCTTCTGCGCAAGGGAGCTACTGGGCATGCGTGGAGGTTTTTGCGGATGTGCAGTTGCTCCTGCGCTCAACTTCAGCTCTGGAGCAACTGCGCCTGCGCGAAAACCTCTGTGCATGCCCAGAAGCGGCGTCGGAGCACACAAGGCTGGGGCCCAAAAGCAGGCAGCTGCGGCGCTGTCTGAGGAACATCAGCAGGGCCAGGATGGCGCCCATGCAGCCAGGATGGCGCCCCTTTTCCAGATGGCGCCCTAGGCGGCCGCCTACTTGGCCTACCTTGTAGGACCGCCCCTGTATTTAACCCATTCTCTCCCTGTGCAAAGAGAGAGCACGATTTCAGTCTTCTCCTGTCTTAATATATCAACAGCAATGAGCAGCTGAGTTACGTAACTGAATGTATTGATTAGAGGTTCAAGAAGCCACATCTGTTGTCTCAGCCTTGGAAGAACGCGGTCGATAAGTATAATACGTCCTATAGGGCAGTGTTTCCCAACCAGTGTGCCGTGGCACACTAGTATGCCGTGAGCGATCATCAGGTGTGCCATGGGAAATTGGAACCTCCAATACCCTTTCTTCCCCCTCCTGCTGAACGCTTTTTCTTCTCCACTTGGGCTCCCTTTTTCCCAGCCTCGCTATGCTCGCTTTGCCTCGCTTTGCTCTGGGGCGAGTCTGCGCAGTAGCGCCCCCACGGGTCACGTCTTCCTCCCTCCCCCCTCCCCTCCTGAACACGCTCACGCTGCCCCCTCTGATCAAAATGGCGGCAGAAGCAGCAGTGTAGAAGAAAAAATAAGTCTTTGGCTGTCATACCCCAGTCTGCAATAAATGCAAAAAGAGGTCAGCACAATAGTATCATTCAAAATATATGTATCTCTTATTCATATACAAATAGTATCATTATACATTACACATAAGTAGGAATAGAAATTAGAACATATCCATCACAGTACCGTATCCAGGGCGCAGTCTGGGAAGAATCCTGTAATAGCACACTGTGCTATGTCCCATATAAATTCAAGTCGATAGTAAATAAAAGGTCCGCGTCCCAGTAAGTGTAAATACAATATAAAGTTCAAGTTCATAGATAGTCCAGGGTACGGGTGGGAGGATATGTCTAGCAAGGATAATCCAATATTAGAGAGCAAGAACCGGAGCCAAAAATCCAGGCTCCAGAGGGAGAAATCCAATGGTGGGCAAGCTGACGGGAGGTAATCCACAAAGCATCGGGGCCACAGTATTCCGTTTCGAGGTCTTTTTCAAGGCTAGATATCCATATAAAGGTTCTTGTCCTAAAAGATTATATACAATAATAAGTATAGGCAAACGTCTGTATAACTCCAAACATATACACATATAAACCGAATGGCAAATGCGGCATACCATAGTAAAGAAGTTCCAAGCATAACCCCGTCCCGATCTGGCGAGGTGACCACAAAGGTAAATTAACAGCGAGGCGTACACACTTAAATTCACCTTAAAATGGTGAGCCTCCTTCCAACATTGCGATTCTGGATAGAAAACAAACAACAACATAACATAGTTTGAGTCCACAGTGCTCTCTGGGTGTAGGTGAACTGCAACTTCCAAACTCTAGGTCAAATCCCAAGCAAACCCTTTCAGTACTTTCTGTTGGTAATGAGAGTTCAATATGCCAAGTTTGGTTCAATTCCATTGTTGCAAGAATTCAGGATGCTCTTTGATTGTGTGTTAACTATAAATCCCAGAAACCGTAACTCCCAAATGTCAAGGTCTATTTTCCCCAAACTCCATCTGTGTTCACATTTGGGCATATTGAGTATTCATGCCAAGTTTGGTCCTGATCCAACATTGTTTGAGTCCACAATGCTGTCTGGATATAGGTGAACTACAACTCCAAAACTCAAGGTCAATGCCCACCAAACCCTACCAGTATTTTCTCTTGGTTATGGGAGTTCTGTGTGGGAAGTTTGTGTCTTTCTGCCATTCCTGCCATGATATCTATGTTGTGTTCATCGAAACAGGTCCGGGTTTCACGCTGAGTGTATAAATACATTAAAAAACATATTAACTATATGTATTACTGTGTTAGAGTGTCATTTTGTGTCATTTTGGTTGGTGGTGTGCCCTAGGATTTTGTAAAGGTAAAAAATGTGCCGCGGCTCAAAAAAGGTTGAAAAACACTGCTATAGGGATATGAGATCTGAGATTTGATCCTGGACTTCTATATGTCTTTCCTTCAAGTGGTCATTTGGTTTATTTTATATACTTTGTAATAGCCTGAAGCATGGGTTATTTCTCTGGAGGAATAATCACACGCAACATGCAATGCAAGACCTTAGAAAACAACAAAATGAAGGCTTAAGCAATGTGTCTGAGAACTATGGAGACACCTCCGCAATGTTTGAATGTTGCCAGTCTGGGTTCTATTACTCCACAGGCAGTTTCCTGTGTTGTTATTTTGATGCCATCCACTGCCAAGATCAATGTCTATGAAAAATAAAAAAGACAAATCCAACGGAAGAAGGAAACCTCAACAGGAAGAGACACAAGCTTTTGATATCTCAGGAGGCAGGGCAATGCAGGGGTGAAACGGGAGAAAGAATATGAATGAAAAACCACGGGGGAAGTACTTATGTGCACCATATGTATTCACAATCAGCCTTATTTATCTCAATGAGATTTACTAGCATAAGAGATTTAAACCCCACATGTGCACAAAATAGAAATTCATGCCCACATTGTATTTGATGCACCTTTCAGGTAATTCTATGGAATCGGGTTCTATGTCTGCTCAGGAGTGCAGGGTGACCATACATCAAATGGCTGCAGGCACGGATTACCCATAAGGCCACCCTAGGCCATACCTAACACAACCTGTACTCCTCAATCTGGTTTTGTAGTTTGTGTGCGCATGCGCCACCTCCCTGTTTTGTACTCCACAGTGCGCATGCGCACTGTGGAATACAAAACAGGGAGGTGGCACGCGCATGCGCACACGGGGAAGTCGAGCCCACCAGAGAGGGAGAGAGGGAGGCGCGCGCATGCGCAATCCCCAGCGTACATTCCCTTGCTCCTTCCGCGGCCTTCGCATCCCAAGCCCCGCCCCTTTCCTGCTTTCCCCTCCCCCGTGTCCTGCCTCAGCCAATCGGAAGCCGCTTCCGTTTAACCCCTTGTGGATCACCGCTGAGGAGACGCTCTGAGGAGAAAAGAGGACGACGACGAGGAGGCGGCGGCCTTGTTCGGCTGCGCTTCGGCATTTTCCAACCGCCGCACCTCGAAGCCTGGCAGCCGTACTCTTCCGCGGGAGCCAGCCAGAAGGGCAGCGACAGCGAGGCCGGGCCTCGTCCGCCTCCGTCTGTTGATTTCCCCCCCTCAGAGGAAACGGAGGCCTGGCTGAGCTGGACTGACTGACGCACGACGCGGAGATGATGCCGGTGAGCGCGGGGACGGAGGGAGGGACGGAGGGAGGGGGCCTTCGGGACCAAGGACGGCTGAGGGGGCGATTCGAAGGGGCGCTTCTCCTCCGGAGATTCGATGCCATCTGATCCCTACCGCTTGAACCGCCGGGATCTTGGGATTCCCAGTTTGGTGGAGGCACCAGCTGTTTGTGTTTTTTTGGCAGACCTTGAGAAACTACGTCTCCCACGATTCCACAGCAGGCAAGAATGGTGTCGAAGTGTGTTAATTCTACAGTGTAGATGCAGCCACTGTCATTCCTTCTGGACAGATCCATATCCATATATATGTGTGTGTGTGTGTGTGTGTGTGTATAATTTATCCTATTATGATCTTACTACACAAACACAGGCACGCATACATATAATGTATCCTATTATGGCCCTATTACACACACACACACACATATATAATGTATCCTGTTATGATCCTATTTCACACACATATATATAACGTATCCCATCATGATCCTATATATAATATATATAATCCTATTATGATCCTATTATATATATATATATATTATTATATATCCTATTATGATCCTATTACACACACACATATATAATGTATCCTATTATGGCCCTATTACACACACACACACACACACACATATATATATAATGTATCCTGTTATGATCCTATTTCACACACATATATATAACGTATCCCATCATGATCCTATATATAATATATATAATCCTATTATGATCCTATTATATATATATATAAAAATATATATAAAAAATCCTATTATGATCCTATTACACACACACATATATAATGTATCCTGTTATGATCCTATTTCACACACACACATATATATATATAACGTATCCTATCATGATCCTATATATAATATATATAATCCTATTATGATCCTATATAATATATATATAATCTTATTATGATCCTATTACACACATATATAATGTATCCTATTATGATCTTTTATATATATATAATTTATCCTATTACGATCCTATTACACACACATACATATACATATATATATACACACATTAGGATCCTTTATACATATATAATGTATTCTATTATGATCTTATTACATATATATATATATTTATCCTATTATGATCCTATTACACACATATATATATACTGTATATACACATTAGGATCCTTTATATATATAATGTATATCCTATTATGATCTTATTACATATATATATATAATTTATCCTATTACACACACATACATATATATATACACACATTATGATCCTATATATATATATATGTATCCTATTATGATCTTATTACATACATATATATGTATATATATAATTTATCCTATTACGATCCTATTACACACACATACATATTTATATACACATTATGATCCTTTATATATATATAATGTATCCTGTTATGATCCTATTACATATATATATATATAATTTATTCTATTACACACACATACATATATATACACATTATGATCCTTTATATGTATAATGTATCCTATTATGATCTTATTACATATATATATATATATAATCCTATTACGATCCTATTACACACACAGACATATATATATACACATTATGATCCTATATATATATATACATATAATGTATCCTATTATGATCTTATTACATATATATATATATATATATAATTTATCCTATTAAGATCCTATTACACACACATATATGTATATATACACACACGCAATATGCATATACATATACATACACACATAAACATATGTAACAGGATCATAGTAGGATATATTATAATATGATGGAGCACCTATTAAGGTGCCCAGACAAAAAGGAGGGGAGAGGGCATACTGCAAAAACGGATATATGAATGAATAAAAATGAATGTGTGTTTAGAGAAGAAGGCATGACAGCCATGTCTCTATGTGAAAAGATGTCACATTGAGGAAGGGACCAGCTTGTTTTTTTGCTGCTCTGGAACATAGGGCACAATGGAGCAATGGATTCCTATTGCAGGAAAAGAGATTCTGCCTAAACATCAGGAAGAGATTCCCGACAATAAGAGCTGTTTGACAGGGGAATATGCACCCTGAGAGTCTGGTGATGTCTCCTTCTCTGGAGGTTTTTAAGCAGCGGCTGGACGGATGGCCATCTGTTGGGAGTGCTTTGATTGTGTCTTCCTGCATGGCCCCTGTGGTCTCGTCCAGCTCTGTGATTCTATGAAATAATAAAATGGTGCACACCATCTTGACAAGCACCTTTCCCCCTACTTCTTTTCCTTCCTTCCTTCCTGCCTTCCTGGATGTGTCAGGGACATCCTGCTGCAGCTTTTTCCTCAGCCGGATAGAGCTGTTAGATAAACTTTTGTATCCATAGGTCCTGTAGCCATGGATTCCACCATTCACGGCTTGAAATTTTCTTTTTTTCTGAAGCTCCAACAGTTAAACATTTTAGACAAGGGACACTATTTTACCATGTTTCGTGTAACATCTTATACCACAGGGGGGCATCTAGTCCTACCCCTTTTTTACCATGTCTCGTGTAACATCTTATACCACATGGGGGCATCTAGTCCTACCCCATTCTGCTGTGCAGGAATACACAACTAAAGCACTCCTGACAGATCCATTCAACCCCCTGTTAATCAGGCATGTAGCCAGGGGGGGGGCTAAGGGGGCTTCAGCCCCCCTGAAATTCTGAGGGTGGTCCGCGAAAAGGCCTTACTGGTACATTATTTAAACTGTTATGTTTATTCATATGATGATCTGATCACCATGCTCATTATATCCCACATTAATGGAGTTATTGGGATAACATTACAAAAGGTTTACTAGGGTAGACCCTCTACCACCCAGTCTCAGCCCCCCCCAAAACCAAGCTCAGCCCCCCCTGAATCAAAATCCTGGCTACGGCCCTGCGCCTGTTTAAATGTCTCTAAAGAAGAAGAGTCCATGAAACCTCCAAGCCAATCTGTACCACTGCCAAACAACTCCATTTGACGTTTGGCTTGCATTTTAAAAGATACTACGCACATACTACGCTCATTGTGAAGAGAACATACATGCATTTCCAACTATATTCCAGTTTGACAGGCAAGGATGCTACATTTAGACCTGACTTAATACTAATGTATCTTAATACATACTTGTCTAAATTCATATTTGATGGGCTATGAATATATTTGTATGGTTGCATGATGAGACTTGAGCATCCACAGATTTTGGTAATCTACCAGAACTCCCTCACCAAACTCCAGTGGGTATCGAGGGCCCACTGACTTTCCTTTTGGTAAAGATAGGAAAAGCTTATATCTTATCTGTCTCCATCCTCCCCTCTTTTTCTTTCCTTTGGGGAGGGGGCATATACAGGTTAGCTGCTCTCTCTTCTTTCTACGCTCCAGCCCTCCCACTCTCTGCTTGGGAGAGAGATTTAAGCTGCTCCTGTAGAAATAAAAAAACACAAACCCTAATCCATGATTATTTCTAACAGCGTCTCATTGGGAGCTTATCCTTTTTGTGTGATTATTGTTTAAAGGTTAATTTCAGTAACAATATAATAATAATTGATTGCACTTTAATTTATTTAAGATGTTGTTAAGGAGGGGAGCATTCATTATAAAGAAATGGTGAGATGTACATGTGTTTTAATCTTTTCACTGGCAGACATATATGATTCTGACCTTGTGAGTGTGCATCGAAGTGTGTATTTTGAGGTGCGTGACAGGAGTGGGACCAGAGTGAGATACATACAGGCTGCAGTCCAGTGCATACTTGCATGTGAATGATGTACAGCTTGCTGAAGCCTTCAGTTATGCATATCCTTGATTAAGAATGCCCCATTGAATACATACAGATTTATATCCAGTGAATTCTCTGCTTGCTTATCTATCTATCTCTGGAATCTTTCCTCCTCCGGGAGATGCATCCATGCTTGCCGCTGGTATTTTTGCTGCTCATCTCAGCTTAAAATAATATGGCCTTTCTTCACTGGTTTGACATTTCTTGTATTGGTATAATATTTTGTTTTTAAGAAATCATTGTTACTCTGGAAACATGTTCATTGTTGGTGTAGTTTTCTTATAATGTACTGCTTTCTGTGTATGTATTATGTATTTATAATTAGTTCTTAAGAGTGATGAATTAATCATTTATTTGGTTCAGGGTACAGTACTGTCTTTCTCTGAACTGTTCTTCAGTATTTGAAAGGAGTGACTTTAAGAAGAAGTTAAAATTTCCAAAATCATTTGGCATCCTAAAAATAAGGAAGGGAGATTCCCTGCAGTACTCATTAGGGATGCAGGAGAATGCTTGACTAAGATTATGTGATGAAATATAATGTACCATTTTATTAAGAAAAATGCAGGAACAAAATAAAGAAGATCTCTGTGTTCTGATTTAAGAGACCATGAGAACTACAGAAAATGCCTGTTTTAAGCATCAATATGATTACAAATAGACCATTATTTTAATTCCCAGCAGAAAAAAAGAACCTCTGCATTGTACAGTGATTTTATATTAGAACTGGCAAATAGATTTTGGAATTAATGGAAGTAGAAAGCCTCTAGAAAATATTTACATCCATGAAATTCTTATGCATGCATGTAACCCAGTGTTTCCCAACCAGTGTGCCGTGGCACACTAGTGTGCTATGAGCGATCATCAGGTGTGCCGTGGGAAATTGGAACCCTTCCCCCCTCCTGCCACACTTTTTCTTCTCCACTTCCCCTTCCTAGCCTCGCTCACCTCGCCCCATGTCTTCCTCCCTCCCCCTCCCCTCCTGAACATGCTCACGCTGCCCTATCGGATCAAAATGGCGGCAGAAGCGGCAAGAAAAAGTGTTCAGCAGAAGGGGGAAGAATGGGTGCGAAGGGGGAGGAAGAGGTCTCTGTCGAAAGCTGGCATGGGCAAACTTGAACCTTCCAGGTGTTCTGGACTCCAACTCCCACCATTCCTAGCAGCCTCAGGCCCTTTTCCTTTCCCCCCTCAGCCTCTTAAGCAGGAAAGGGTTGCTTAAGCTGTTAGGAATGGTGGGAGTTGAAGTCGAAAGCACCCAGTACTTTCTGTTGCTAATGAGAGTTCAATGTGCCAAGTTTGGTTCAATTCCATTGTTGCAAGAGCTCAGGATGCTCTTTGATTGTAGGTGAACTATAAATCTCAGAAACTACAACTCCCAAATGTCAAGGTCTATTTTCCCCAAACTCCATCTGTGTTCACATTTGGGCATATTGAGTATCCATGCCAAGTTTTGTCCTGATCCAACATTATTTGAGTCCACAGTGCTCTCTGGATATAGGTGAACTACAACTCCAAAACTCAAGGTCAATGCCCACCAAACTTTTATAGTATTTTCTCTTGGTTATGGGAGTTCTGTGTGGGAAGATTGAAAAACACTGATGTAACCTTTTTGCAAATGCAATCTATTGAAGAACTCACCAAGATATATGAACATGGTGCTAATAAAAAAATCAAATCTCATAATTTGCGCTATCAGAGCCATAGCGTATAATTATTACAGACACTACATGGTGTTAAAAGGTAGCTGTTGAAATTTTGTTGTCAATCTACAGACAGAGGCCCGAATCCTACTTTTAATCTCTAGAACAGTGTTCCTCAACCTTCCTAATGTCACGACCCCTTAATACAGTTTCTCATGTTGTGGTGACCCCCAACCATAAAATTATTTTCGTTGCTACTTTAAAATTGTAAATTTGCTACTGTTTTGGCTCGTCGTGTAAATATCTGATATGCAGAATGTATATCCATTCACTGGACCAAATGTGGACACAAATACTTGATACGCCCAAATTTGAATACTGGTGAGGTTGGGGGGGGGGGTGGATTGATTTTGTCATTTGGGAGTTGTAGTTGCTGGGATTTATAGTTAGCCTACAATCAAAGAGCACTCTGAACTCCACCAACGATGGAATTGAACTAAACTTGGCACACAGAACTCCCATGACAAACAGAAAATATGAGAAGAGTTTGCTGGGAATTGACCTTGAGTTTTGGAGTTGTAGTTCACTTACATCCAGAGAGCACAATGGACTCAAACAATAAAGGATCTGGACCACACTTGGCATGAATACTCAATATAACCAAATGTGAATCCTGGTGGAATTTGGGGGAAATAGACCATTTGGGAGTTGTAGTTGATGGGATTTATAGTTCACTTACAATCAAAGAGCTTTCTGAACTTCACCAATGATAGAATTGAGTCAAACTTTCCACAGAGAACCCCCATGACCAACAGAAAATATTGTGTTTTCTGATGGTCTTTGGCGACCCCTCTGACACCCCTTTGCGACCCCTCCAGGGGTCCCGACCCCCAGGTTGAGAATCACTGCTCTAGAAGAACAGACCCATTAAATGAATATGGTCTGCTTATGTCTCCACTCACTATTTAACAGTTGATTAACTGGATCCACACCTGCTGGGAATAGCCAATAGGATTCAGGCAGTGGTGTGTGGCTGAAAGCATAGCTTGTGTCTTCCGAGTGCAGTATTGTATATACAAGCAGTCCCTGAGTTACAAACATCCATCTTACAAACAACTCATAGTTACAATCAGGGATGAGACAACAGGAAGTGAGAAATCTATCCCTAGTAAGGGAAATTCACTCCTGAAAGAGTTATCATTGGGAAAAAGGTGTCTCAATTGAAGCCTTCTCACCAATTCTTCTTCCCACAAAAAGCCTTTTTCCCCCCAAAATCCAATTATCTCAGGGACAGAATGTAAGGTAAAATCTTCTGAACAGAGGCAGTCAGAAAAACAAACACCACAGAGGTGTCAACCCTTACTTATGCTGTCCAAAGCTAATATGTATATTTATATGTGGCTGGAGCTCCACTTACAAAATGTACCTGTTCCAACTTATAAACAAATTCAACTTAAGAACAAACCTACAGAACCTATCTTGTTCATAACTTGGGGAATGCCTGTCTTTGATTTTAGGAACAGTTCTGACACATTGATGTAGTTTTATTATACTCCTGATTTTATAACATCCATTTGTTAATGTTTAAATTTCTTATTCATTTCCTTCTTGTATTACATACTTGGTGCCATATGAGATCAGAATCATATTAATAATCTTTGGATGCTATTTCAGTAACTTTTAGAAAAAAAGAATGTTAGTCAATATGGCTGATGTAATTGACTCTGAAACTATTTGTGGAGGTATTTTGAATAATTACTAGTTATACAATAATATCCTTTACTCTGTTTTTGCATAGAAAACTTGAGATTATTACAGTGTAACTCAGTCTTGACCTTCAGCATTATAATACTTTATTATGAGAGGCATGTGCATATACTGTACCACATTCAGTTGTGTGATGATCTAACCTTGTGAATGGAGAACTAAGTACAAACAAAAATACTTTGATTTGACCACAGTAGTTTTGAGTTCATGGCAGCAATTCACAAACCACATAGAATTATTTAATCCCATTGAAGTCACTGATGCAAAGCTTCATTAAGTGTTTATGATCTGTAATAAAAAGGCTAGTGTAATCAGATATCAGGCTTCTTATACCACAATAATGAAAATAATTCCTTCAGAGCAGGATACCACATAGAAAATTGCAGTGCCATATGCTGCTTTGGAGGAAGGAAGCCTTTGTATAAAACAACTCTTTAGTCCACCCCTTGTGTCAGGAACCCACAGATTTGTCTTCCAGCAGAAGAGAAGGAAACATCCTGTTGTGGGTTGCTCCTCCCCTTTAGGCCAGTGTTTCTTTCCAACCCAGGATGGAGTGTCATTTCCTTTTGAAAGTAGCTTTGCCAACCACAGGCAGTGCCCCAGACTTATCTTTTCTCAACTAATTCTCCACCAGTTTCAATATTTTTCAATTCCTTGCCAACCTATTTCTTAAAATGGAAGTTTGCATAGGGAAAAGAACAAAGTTATCTTGTACTGTACTTGTCAGTCTTTCGCAGGGCCGGTCTTTCCATTAGACAAGACTACGCGGTCGCGTAGGGGGCTTAGCCTGAGAGGGGCGTGCCACCTGAGAGGGGCGCTGCCCCGCCTCCGCAGCCAGCCGGCCTGGAGGTGTGCTCGGGAGCCAGTGCGGACCGCGCCGCGCCTCCGCAGCCGGCGGCGTGGAGGAAAGGGGGGGAGAGGGAACTCACGGGGAGGGCGCCTCCGAGGCGGGCGCCCGGACCCGAGGAGCAGGAGGAGGGGGGAGACCACGAGGCCAGAGGCGCATCTTCCTCTTCCCCGCAGAAGGAAGGTAGGCGGGAGGGGGAGGGGCCACAGGGATGCCAAGGCCGGCCCCCCTCCACGTGACGTCACTTCCTCGCTGCCGAGGAGGAGGAAGGGGAGGAAGGCCTCGCCGGCCGCGCGCTGCAAGGACGCCCAGAAGGAGAGACGCCAGAGGGAGGGAGGAAAGGAGGAATAGGGCGGCGCGGCTGGCTGCGGAGGTGCGGTGGCCTCTTCCTCCTTCCCTCCGGCGTCTCTCCTTCTGGGCGTCCTTGCAGCGCGCGGCCGGCGAGGCCTTCCTCCCTCCTCCTCCTGGGCAGGCGGCGGAAGTGACGTCACTCGGAGGGGGGCGAGGGGGGCCGGCCTTGGCATCCCTGTGGCCCCTCCCCCTCCCGCCTACCTTCCTTCCGCGGGGAAGAGGAAGATGCGCCTCTGGCCTCGTGGTCTCCCCCCTCCTCCTGCTCCTCGGGTCCGGGCGCCCGCCTCGGAGGCGCCCTCCCCGTGAGTCCCCTCTTCTTCTCCCCCCCCCGTTCCTCCGTGCCGGGGCGGCGCGCTCAGGAGCCAGTGCGCATGCGCGGCCACCGCCGGGGGGGGGGAAATAATGTTTGCTTACCCCCCCGGGAGAGCTCGGACCGCTCCTGGTCCTTCGTATCCACTGATTCTGTATCTATGGATTCAACCATCCATGTATAGGAGCTCCTGGCAGCACAGTGGGTTAAATCCTTCTTCCGGCAGTACTGAAGACCCACAGGTTGGAGGTTTGAATCCGGGAGAGCGCATGTGAGCTCCCTTTGTCAGCTCCAGCTCCCCATGTGGGGACATGAGAGAAGCCTCCCACAAGGATGGTAAAACATCAAAACATCCTGGCATCCCCTGGGCAACATCCTTGCAGACGGCCAATTCTCTCACACCAAAAGCGACTTGCAGTTTCTCACGTTGCTCCTGACACACACACACACACACACACACACACACACAAAATTTATGTCTTGAAAATACTTTTTTTTAAAAATCCAAGAATCAAATATTAATTTTGCCATTGTATTAAGGAACACCATCATATATAATGGGAAGAGCATCTATAGATTTTAATATCCACAGGAGTCCTGGAATTAAATCTCAGCAGATACCAATGGCCTACTGTAATGCAATGAAAACTCCTATTGTGAGTTGAACTGCGGATATTTCAATGAGAGAAAGGCTGGAAAAAAGATTCATATCCTCCTCTATCATTTGTTTTTATCCTGCTCAATTCAGTCTGGATAGAAAAATTCTTGGGAGATTAAGGTGGATGTCTTTTTTGTTAGACCATGATATGAATTATTAGTGGGTTGCATATTGGTGTATAATTAACCCTGTGAGATGTTTAGCTTTTTGTATGATTATTTAACTTTTCTGTTGTAATTGTTTATTTATGTAAAATAAGGAGTGGTTAACGATTGGGATATTGGAAGGTCACATCCCTGGCAAAAAAAAAGTCCCAAAGGTCATATATGGCATTGCTACTTAAACTGTGAGATCTGCCTTAACTCAATCTTCAGTTCACAAAAAATCTGGCAACACTAAAAGATTTCTGAATGTCCCCTACACTACAGGTTGTTTACTACCTTATAACATGGGGGAGCCTCCCCCCCCCTCCAGGTGCCATTTTGCCAGCAGGCATGGTGAAACAACATGTGTGCCATCAACAAAATTTAAATTTAAAAATTTAATATGGATATGCCGCTAGTTTTACTTACCCTTGCCCCCGCTCAAATTTTATTCTGAGGAAATAATTACTTTTTAATCTTTTAATCTTGTAATTTCGCAATCTTTTAAACAAACAAACAAAACCCACTGCAGTTAGGAGTGGGAGTGGGTTCACAGGACAGTAGGTCAGTATGCTTTGTATTCATATATGCATTCACTGTGTGTATGGGTAAGTGTGTATGTTTTGTATGGTCAAAATTGACTAATCAATAAAGAATTGTTGTTAACAGGTGTGAGGGGTGTGGTGACACTTTCCTCATCAAAATTTTAACTGATGAGGTCATAAATATCTCCAGGAATATGTGAAAGAATGCGACAGCTCCTCCTGGTGGCCAGAAGAATGTCAGTAGCCTCTGGGTCTAACTTGTATGTCTATATGTTGCATTGTAATCCGCTCTGAGTCCCCTGCGGGATGAGAAGGGCGGAATATAAATGAAGTAAATATATAAATAAATAAAATACAAGAGAAGCATTGCCCAGATAGGGAAGAAACGTGTTGGTTCCATTGGAGCCAGCACAACACGCTTTTAGCCCTGGTTAGGGGCGGAGCCACATGTGACATCATCTGATGGCTGCCGTGGAGCTTCATCCCTGAATAAGGCTCTAAGCATCCTAGGATGCCTATTTTGGGCAATGTGATGAGCTCCTTAGACATCACATGAATTTGTTAGCAACAGTATGCAGTGTTTACAGTGGATTCAGCAGAAAAATGCTTGATCTGAACTTCATAAAAATGAAAATCAGCCTTGTTAGCAAGCCTTGCAAATGTTGATTTATTATCATAAATGTTCGATTTTTATACCTATATACTTGGGGTCACATAAAAATTTATCAGGGAGAAAGAGGTCAGGAGTGGGAAAACGTTTAAGGAACACTGATCTAGGGAATGTGGGAGCAGTTTTGTCAAATGAATGGGCACATTGTGCTATTTTGGAACCAGAAAAAGATATGACCCAGAAGCAACTTCTAGGTTATTTCTTCTTAGAAAAAACTATCCATGGGGCCTTAAATAGCCTAGTAGAGTACAAAATCCCACTAAAATTAGTTTTAGTCCTTTCAGGGCGTTTGTGGGCATTATTTAATGGGTACATTTTGAGGGGGCCTAGGAGCCACAAAAACATTGCTGGGAAGCTACATATGGTCTGCAGTCCACACTTTTCCAAACCTTGCCCAAGCCTTTAGGCCAAACAAGGTGCAGCTTGTAAGTTGTATAAAATGTTGTAGAGTTGTAAGTTTTATAAAATGTTGTTATTTTACTGAACAGTGCTCCCCAAGTTCTTTTGGCCCTAGGAAAATCCCCCGCAAAGTGAGTGTCTTTTAGGCCTGTTTGGTTTAGAAACATTTAATTTTAGATTACAATCACACTGAAAGCTTGTAAAAGTGCTCCTCAAGATCCATGGTGGGTCAAGGAGCATTTTATAGTTTTAAAAATATGGATGGGAAGAGATATAGTCACACTATGTCGAGAAGAGTTTGTGTGTGCCCTTGGACATGAGAAAGTTGGCTGCCCCTGCTAGACTGAGAAAAAATGTTAAGCAAAAGATCAGTGCTTAGAACTCACTAGGACTGTGTGGTGCCAGCGTGTCTAAATTCCTATCTTGAATTTAATATTACAGTCTATTAAATCAAAATGGGATTTTGTTACTGAGGGCAAAACATGCCCATGTTTTAAATATGTGGTCTCGTCAGTATTTCTAAGTGTGATATTTGTTGAATGTAAAAACACAGAATCTCTTAATTTTAGATTTTCCAGTGTGTCATGGTTTTCCAAGGGCAAGATGGATGGATTGTATCCTTGAAGTGACTAGCTTGACTCGGAAGGAGCTGGGGGTGGTGGCCGAGAGGGAGCTCTGGTGTGGGCTGGTCCATGAGGTCACGAAGAGTCGGAAGCAACAGAACGAATAAACAACAACAATCTGCTCTGAGTCCCCTTTGGGGTGTGAAGAGTGGAATATAAATATTGTAAATAAATAAGTTTCACAGGGACGTATAGGTCATAACCATGAGGCAGGCTTATAAAAATAAAATAATAAAATAAAATAATTGTAGAAGTAGATTAAAAGAAAATGCAAACTGTAGTTCCTATTTACAGTCTCTGCTTGAACAAGTTTTTGCAGTGTTTTGTAGCAAGTAGAAGCATGAACCTGCATAGTGTAGTGGCTTGAGTCTCAGACAATGGCTCTGAGACCAGGGTTCAATTCCTCGCTCAGCCATAGAAACAAACCTGCTGGGTGACCTTGGGTTAGTCACGCACTTTCACGACTCCAAACACCTGTGTACACTGCAAATTTTACAAGGAGAGAAGCATCCATAGGAATGATCCTATCTTATCTCCCAAATCTATCAATAACAGTTTGACAAAGAAGAAAGGGGAACAGAAATTTGCCAGCAGAATGCAACTTGGACACCTCTTGGACTACCCCAAAGTTCTCCAATGCACGGAGACAAGCAAGGTAGTAGCTGTCAGATAGAAGACACATCCAGAAACTGAGTTCTTTTAAATAGAAAGGGATAGTGAAATAATTATGATACTGAGGAAAAATTCAGCGCAAAAAATTGGTCAGTGATCCATAGAAGTATGGTTCAGGAAGATTAATATTCAAAGTAATTGTGTGTGTATCCCTTCAAGTCTCCCATCAATTTATGATGACTCCATGAACTTCATAGGGTTTTTTTTAAAAGCAAGGAGTGCTCAGAGGTGGTTTTGCCACTTTCTTACTGAATGACTTTTTAGTCAAAATGGCCATCTTGACTGTAGTTGTGTTTGAACAGTGAAACTAGTTGTTAAGGGAATTTGTGAGTGTGCTTTGTTAGAATATTTCTAGAAAAAAGATACTTTTAAATTGAATTATTATTCTGTGTTGAGGAGCTGGACAATATTCCCTATTAAGCAATGCTCTTTGAAATTATGTAAATCTGGATGAAAGAACAAATTCTTGAAAAGTTTAGAACTAATTAGTCAACCAACAGGTGAACTGTTATTTTATTAGATTCATTTCCAACCATGTGGCTAACTCCTTACAATTTCTGATTAATTCTGAAATGAAGCCCCATGTTTTGAGTTGATTCGTTTTAAGTTATTTAATGCAGTTTGAAACTATCTTTAAACTGCACAGCCGAAAACAAGCTCCCATAAAAGCATGCAAAAGAAATCCCTTAATGTCCATCAGTGCTATGTAATCATCTGCACAGTGAAACCACTTTCTTCAGTACCAACTTGAAACTATATTAAATGGTCAGTGTAAATGAACCCTGCGTTCCTTGAACACTATGACACAGGGTTTGTTTGCTTCCTCAGTTGAATTCGTTCTATCTCTCTTGCTGCTTTTCAAGAATTATTTCCCCAACTATCTAAGAGCTGTCTTTCAAATATTCGTTTTTTAAAATCACAACTTATTTTTTGTTTTTTTTAAAAAAAATTAAGAATTTGGTTTAATTTACTTTAGAAATCACCTCATGAGAGCCGCCCTAATAAGAATATGGGAGAAATACAAAGAGAGATTTTACCCCAAAACACCTCTGTGGGTATCTCCTATAGAAGCAAATCAAAGGAAATTGTTGGGGTGGAGAAAGTGGCCAACCTACGAAGACCTGACAACTAAGTGCGAGGGAAAGAGGCACCTGAAGACAAAGGACCAAATCCAAGCCCAACACAAGACCCTGACATGACTCCAATTCCTACATTTAAAAGCATGCTTTAAGAAGGACGAACAGTCAGGATTTGCCGAAAAAGAATGTTTTTGGAAAACACTCCTGAAAAGGGAAAAGAAACAAATAACAAAAGCTTTTTTGAAACTGTTGGAATGGTCTACTGAAACTGAACTAGTAAAGGCCTGCATGATTAAATGGGCGAAGAACATAGGCCGCCCGATCAATCTGCGGGAGTGGGAAACTGTCTGGAGAAAAAAGCTAAAATACACCTATGCAATGGATTTAAAGGAAAACTGGTACAAGATGTTTTTCCGCTGGTACATGACACCGCAGAAATTAGGATTAATGTATAAGGACACTCAGAATAAATGCTGGAAATGCGGCACCCAGGCCGGAACCTTCTTCCATATGTGGTGGACATGCCAAGAGGCAGCGAAATACTGGAAAGCAATCCATGACAACATCCAGAAAATATTTCATATCGCCATAGAGATGAAACCTGAGTCTTATCTACTGGGACTGTTAAGTGAAGAAGAACTTCCAGATGGGAACTTAGAAAAACTGTTCATGTATCTGACCACAGCCGCAAGGATTGTATTTGCAAGGAAATGGAAGAGTGAAGAGACACCTAGTATCGAGGACTGGGAGAACAAAGTTTGGGATATAATGAACATGGACAAATTGACCTTTTACCTGAGTAAGGCAGAGGGCATAGCATCAAAGAGAACAAATTGGGCATTATTTATGGACCATGTGAAGGCCTGAGGAAACCCTTAAATAGTAATTGAGTGTTCTCAAGCAACCCAAATTGAAAGACATACAAACGGCGGGCAGCAAATGACTGTAACTTGTAAGAAAAACCCTCCCATGAGGCGTTCGGAGTAGTAGAATCTGAAGAAAGAAGACGGAAGCTACCGAGACTCCCCCTTTCGGACCTTTTCTTTCCACCCATCTCCCCCTCTCTCCCTACCCAGATTCCCATTCTACCCTACACCTATCGTTATTCTCCTCCTTTCCTTCCCGCCCCCAGCCCTACCAGACTCCCTGGACTACCCCCTACCCCAACCCCCTTCCTAATTTTCACCTTTATTGTATTTGAAACCCTAATAAAATCATTTAATAATAATAAAAAAAATTTGGTTTAATTTCACCATATATTTGTATATGTACACAATGTATGTATCTTGGTGACTTACATTAGTTCTTTTATTCCTCATATTTCCTTTTTGATTAGATTGTATGTTTTTGGCAGGAATGTTTGTTTTTATTGTCTTTGTATAGCAGCCTGTGCATTGATAGTATTTTCTTCCTAAGAACCCCCTACAGAGGCTCAATTGGACTCTTCAACGTGTCTTTCCAGCTGGGTTTTGGGACCTAACTTTTGTATGGAGAAAATGCTTTTAATAATTTGCGACAATGAATTTATTTGTTACCTTTTAATGATTTTGTTTTGATATGGCTTTTAGCACTATTGGTTGTTATTTTTTTTAAAAAAAAACCTTGTAGATTTTACTGATGTGAACTTTTATTTGTATCAGTTTGTAAACTGTCTTGAGCCCCAGGACTAGGGAAAAGTAGGATTTAAATCAGTGTTATAATATATCATCATCATCATTATCATCATAATCACAAAGACAATTCCGCAAAGACTGAATTGTAATCTATGAATTTTAGAAGCAAGTCAGTGATTGCCTGCAATGGAATATATGAGATGAGGGACATGATTTTTTTCAGTCAGCAAGAATCCCTTAAGCAGTCACCCTTTCAGAATGTTAGGCCCTTTAAGACTGAAAGGTAAAGGCAGTTAGCAACATCAAATTTTTGAATGGGTATCTGTAATCTATCTATTCTTCACAATTTCTTCTGCCATGAAAGAAAGAAATGAACAAATGAAAAAAAGAAGTGAAATGAAATTGTGGGGCAAATCATATATTATTTATTTGGCAATGTGGACCATGTGAATGAATCTCATGGGCCACTCTGTCAATCACAGGGTCTGAATTTCTGCTGTTTGATCTAGGTAGATGCAAAACAAACTATTGCATCAAGTACTGGTTCTGAATCAGGAAGGCTGCAGATGTTATTAGATATCAATACCTAGAATCCTTCACTATTAGTTAAAGTAGCTGAAAGTTGAATTTCAAAAACATCTGAATCCTCCTATATTTTCTGATCATTGATAGAGAGAGTGAAGCCTTGCTGGAGGCAGTAGTTCACAATTTTTGCAGCCTTGAGTAACCCAAAAACAGTTACCATTCCATAGCATTTGCATCACTTGTTATTTACTTACACTATATACCCACATATAATTCTTGAAAATTCAGTTAAAAATCAATTAAAAATCCCGGGGTTGGCATCTATGGGTCAAGGAAATACTTTGCCTTAATTCATAAAAAAGTAACCATGCTCTTTTCTGACTAGAGTGGTGAAACACAAGAGCTTAGTCTGTGCACCTAAAGGATGCACAGGACCTCTGTACTCTCTCCATCATGATGCCGCTTCTGTCCTTTTTGAATACCTAGGCAGAAAAATGGTGGTGACCAGAGGTGGTTGATTCCACAAAGTGGCTTTGGTGCATTCCCCTCTTTGCAGAATGATTATTTACTTTTCTACAGGTCATCTCAAATCCATAATTTTGGGCCCCCCAAACCTGCCCTTGACTTATACGTGTAGTAGTTGATTTATAAGATATACTATCGGGTATTTATACCAAGAGTGAGTTGACAATGAAGTATCAATATATAAGCATTTTTGTGCTTAATCTGTTGAAGAACTGACTGCTTACACACCATTATTTCAGTCAGTCAGAAATTAGTAGAAGTCATGAATGAACTAGGAAATGAGATATTGAGTATGGTGAAAAATCTCCCAATGTAGTATTCAGTTATTGTTTCTACACAGTAACATCTATGAATTCATAATAATTGACACTTTGTTGGATATCAGTGTTTTAACAGAAGTAATTAAAATGTAATTTTTCTCCATATCTAAGGAGAATACAAACTACGGTAGTTTCACAATTTGTGCTGTCTTTTTTATCCGTAACTGATGCCCCAAAATGGGTTTGAGTTGTGACACCATGGTGTAAAAGTATTACGTTTAAAATATTATTCTCTGTTGTTACAAGCCTTCAGTTCTAGTGCCATAGATTGTTTCAACCATGAGTGCAGTAACTTGTTTTTGGACTCAAACCCAATAACATTTCTCATTTAGTGGGATTTGCTGCCATGCTGTGTCAAATGCAATATAAATGTCTTAGGCCATAGCTTAAACAAGCCATTAAATCCATCTCAATATGTATTTCTGAGCATCTGCACAGATTTGTTTTTTGTTTCTTTTTATAGCTTCTTTGTGAAAATGTTGGTTATAAGTATAGTCTTAGATTTCTTGGTGTAGAAAAGGAATGCAGTATATTTATATAGCAACTGGTGTGTATAAAATTGGTTAAATTGGGAACCACAGATATAAATCTTAGGGTGATTCTAATTCAGTGTTGCCATAGTGTATCTTGTGAGAATGCAGTATATCTGTACTGCATTGCTGTGAATAAAATGTATGTTAATAATAACTATTATTTTATTTTTTACCTGTCTCTTCTCATGGCTCGAGGCGGGTTACAACATTGCTAAAACATATCATTTAAAAACACTCCATAGAATACACATATTAAAACATATTTCCATAAAATACATATTAAATACACAAAACAAACTTTAGACATTGTGGAAGTTTACAATTCATCATTAAAGCTATCTGGGTAGGTGTGTTGGAAGAGATAGGTCTTCACTTGTGTCTTTAATTCCAACAGCTTATTTAGCTGCCGAAGCTCTTTCCAGCAAGTTGTTCCAAAGTTGTGAGGCAGCCAATGAAAAGATTCTCTGGATGACGGTTGCCAGTCAGGTTCTGGCAAGCTGGAGCAGACGCCTCCCAGAGGACCTCAGTGTTCAGGGCAGATTATACTGGAGAGGGCAATCCTGTAGGCAACCTTATATAATGTTCTCCCACGTATTCATATAGTGAAGGACCGGCGGTATGGCTTTGTATATACAGGCAGTCCCCGAGTAACAAACATTAGACTTACAAACAATTCATAGCTTTAGCACCAATCCTTGTTTCCACAGCAATCCATTTTTTTTCAAAATCTAATTGTCACATGGACAGAAAGTAAGGTGAAATTTTACAAACAGGGGTAGAGACAGCAAAACAAACACCACAGGGGTGTTAAACCTTCCCTATGCTATCTAAAGCGAACACTTATCCTTTTTTGGGGGGGTGGAGTTAACTTAAAAATGTATTTGTTCTGACTTACAAACAAATTCAACTTAAGAACAAATCTACAGAACCTGTATCTTGTTTGTAATTTGGGGACTGCCTGTAATGTACAAAAAGAAAATAAATTTTGGTTCATATAGCATTAAAATTGTTAGCCAATAAAAACGCCCAGTTTCTAACCAGCACAAAATATATGCACGCTGATATCAGAAAGTACTTTATACGATTTTATTATTTTGGTTTCTTAAAACAGTTTAATTTCCCATTCAGAGTATTTTAAGTACAAACCTTAGCAGTGAGTGAATAAACCTTAAATAAACAGCTAGGAAGAATGGTCTCTATACCAGGCATAGGCAAACTTTGGCCTTCCAGGTGTTTGAATTTCAGCTCCCACAATTCCTACAATTCCTACCAGCCTATTAGGAATTGTGGGAGTTGAAACCCAAAGGCGGGCTGAAGTTTGCCCATGTCTGCTCTGTACTAATGAAAAGACCACGGGAAATAAATAAAATGAACATGAACTTTTGCTACAACAAAGTAAATATGATATAATAGGCATCACTCAAATCCGGTGGAATGAGCTTCTTGATTGGAATATAGAAATAGAGAGGTATAACTTATTCCTAAGAAATAGACTAAACAGTAAAGTAGGAAGAGTCGCATTATAGTTCAAGGATGTTTACACTTGTGAAGAGATCCATGACTTAAATTTTGGAAGTCACGTTGAGAGTATAAGGGCAAAAAATTTGGGAGAAAGAAACAGCAGGGATGTAATTGTGGGGGTTCCTACAAACTTCCAAGACAAACTAAGGACTTGAATGATGCCCCTCTGGAGCAGAGGAAGAGAGATAGTAGTAATGGGGGATTTCAAGTATCCTGATATTTGTTGGAAGTCAGACTCTGCCAAGAAAATTATGCCCAACAAATTCCAGGCAGTTTTATTGTACAGAAGAGGCAACAACGGGATTGGCTATTTTAGATCTGATTTTAAGTAACAGAGATGACTTGGTTAATTGCCTGGAAGTGGCAGGTTCCTTAGGTAGGAGTGGCTATGTTCTTTCAGTTTTTATAGCCAAGTCAAAGACCACCTTACTGCCTAGGTAAGGTTAAGCCTGAATGCTTCACTGACTGACACTTGGACCACGGAAATATCATTTATGGCCTTGAGAAAGCCCCGCCCGCGAAACGGGGAGTGGCCCCGAAAAACTTTGGCATCGCCAACCCGTCGGCCTCTTTTTGAACTTATATTTTGGAGCTTATTCTACCTCCTATATCCCTGTGTCATCCGCCATTTGGACTTTACAGTATTTGGGAACATCATTCGATTCTATGGACGGTCACTATATTATTTGAGGAGTTGCGATTCTACTATGATTTATTGCCATTGTTCTATTGCGTATAGAGCATCTCCTGTGATGTTTCTCTATGTATGACTAGTCCTGATTAATGTGTGTAACATCTGTATAACCCAATGCTGTTTATGCTGTTATGAAATAGATATTTTTATATCTTAGTCTTGTACTACTTGTTGTTCTTGCACCCAGCACTCAGTGATTTAGCTTTTACTGCACCTAACCACATCCTGTTTGCCCACCCTGACCCTTCCCAATTCCTGGTTTTGAAATTTTGTAAAAAGTCATATTACTAATAAAAATTATATAAAGAAAAGAAATGTTTTAACTTGCTGCTGGAAGGACAGTAGGAAAGGTTCCATTCTGGTTTCCATAGGCAAGGGGTTCCAGAGTTGAGGGACAGCAATGGGAAAACCTTCACTTGTGTTCCCACCAACCAAGCTTGCAATCTGTGCCGTATTTTATACATGTTTATCAAAATGTGTAAATCCGCCTTGAGTCCCCTGCGGGGTGAGAAAGATGGGGTATAAATGAAGTAAATAAAATAAAATGAATCAAACGAAATGTCAAAGGAATTTTCAACTTAGCTAAGCTTTAAAAGGGATATGTACAAGAAGTGGGGGGAAAGGAGACATCACCAAAGTGGAATTCAAATGAATAACCAGCATGCATTGAGACAAAATCACAAAAGTAAAGTACAGAATGGGTTCAGGTTTGCTAGAGAGATTAAAAACAATAAAAATGTCTTTCTAGTTACAGTATGTCCATATGAAAACAATGTCTTTTCCTCAGTCTTTTCCCAAAAGATAAATTTTGCTCAACTTGGGGATAACGGAGCACAGAATAGTTAAAGAGGCATAATAGGAATATCTGGCTACTCTAAATGATTTACAGTCTACAGAGCCAGATTAATTATATCCAAGTGTATTAAAAGAATTGTTCATTTGTTTGAGAATTCTTGGAGAACAGGAGGAGTCCCAGCAGATTGCAGGAGGACAAATAGTCTCCCATCTTCAATTGTAGGGGAAAAGAGGATCCAAACAATTACTTTCTAGTCAGCCTGACATCGGTACCAGAAAAAAAATGATACAACAGATAAAACAGTTTATGATGCCATGTACACTAAAAGTGAACATGGATATAGCTCAGAGAGCTCCCTTCTTCGTTGTGGAGTCCCTCAGGATGCTATCAGGGTGCAGAGCTTCGGCTTAGAGTGTTACCAGTACGCCAATGACACCCATCTACTCTTGCGTCTCGGAACCTGGGGCAACCACGATACCTGAGAACTTTAAGCTGTGCTTGGAGGCCGTGATGAGTTGGCTACGGGCGAGTAGATTAAAAGTGAATCCTGCAAAAACCGAGATCCTCTGGCCCAGCAAGCTGCTAAAACTAACTCAGTCTCTGCCTGATTTGGATGGGGAACCTTTAGTTCCGTCTGCCACTGTTAAAAGCCTTGGGGTTGTACTGATGGAGGCTCAGATCACTGCCATAAGCAAGCAGGCTTTCTTCCATCTTCGCCAGGTGAGGAAATTGGTGGTCCACGCAACGGTCACCACAAGGTTGGACTATTCCAGTGCCTTATATGGCAGCCTCCCGAAGTCAATGACCCAGAAGATTTGGGTTGTCCAAAATGCGGCTGCCAGGCTCCTCTCGAGATTATCTATGAGGTCCCATATTACACCGATTTTGCAGCGCTTGCATTGGTTACCAATAGAACAACAGATTTCTTATAAAATACTGATTCTGACATTTAAAGCTCAAAACGGTCAAGGACCTTCATATCTTGGGGATCGCCTCATTCCTCTTTTTCACCAACAGTCACCTTGACCTGCTCAGGAAAATCTCCTGTATGTAGGGAGGTGCGCCTGGAAGCCACAAGGCGCAGAGCTTTTTTGACCCTTGCTCGAATTTTGTGGAATGCATTGCCGCCATATGTTAGAGCCAGGCCTGAGTTGAGATCCTTTGCACAAGCGCTCAAGACCTGGCTTTTTGGCTGTGCTTTCAATTTGTAATCAGATCTGTCAAATGCCACTGTTATGGTTTAATGTTTATATTGTGTAATGTTTATTTAAATTGTAAGTCGCTTGGAGCATTCTGGTGGAGAGTGACTAACCAAGAAATAAATTAAATTAAATATAGCAAAAACAAATAATATCAGTCTATTACTATCTTCTTTTTTGTCAGAGTTTGGTAAATGAAAGGAACAATGTGCTTGTAGGAAATCTTGATTTGTTCAGGCTTTTGACAAGGCTTCCCATGATAAATTGGATCCACTTCTTCCTTACTACATATTCGCAGCTATAATATACTCAAAATATACTTTTAGAACCAAGAAAGAAGAGGCAAATAACCTGTATGAACAAGTCTAAAAAACTGCCTTTCGTGAATATGTACAACTATATATGAGGAGGGTATACTTAACTATGTTTACTATGCAGTTTTCTTAAATCAACATGGCTTGTCATGTTAGATAGTATTTATGTTGATGTGGGATATTCTTCCTGAAGATACCACTCAGCTGAGTTTTACCAGGTGCTATACTGCATTCTGGAGTCTAGTAAGTTTTATGTATTGTCGAAGGCTTTCATGGCTGGAATCACTGGGTTATTGTAGGTTTTTCGGGCTATATGGCCATGTTCTAGAAGCATTATCTCCTGACGTTTTGCCTGCATCTATGGCAAGCATCCTTAGAGGTTGTAAGGTCACAACCTCTGAGGATGCTTGCCATAGATGCAGGCGAAACGTCAGAAGATAATGCTTCTAGAACATGGCCATATAGCCCGAAAAACCTAAAACAATCTAGTAAATTTTGTCCTCAATGTGTGATAATATTTTAGTACTGAGAACTTTTCTCTCTTTTCCATCCTTGCTTGACATGGGTTACAAAGGTGAGATGGGTATCATACCAAAAACAAGCCAGTATAACTCAATTGGGGATTTCATTGGAACAGATTCAAAATAGTCAGGAGCAAACTTGAATACTGCACATGAGATTTCTTGTTATGAATCCTGTTTACCAATGTCACTTTCTCTTATATTGTAGAGATCTTTAGTACCTTTGATCATGTCCCACAGCAACAATTGTAACTAAAATGTAGGTTGATATTCAATTTTTTAATTGATTTTGTATAACTGGAAGCCAGAACATACTTTTCTCGAAGCATGTTAAATAAGTTTGACCAAACAACAAGGGAATCTGTTTACTTTTTTAACTAAAGTAATGTGACAGTCCATTGTTTAGATGTGACATTTCATAAAGTAATACACAGTTAGCACTACACACTTGATGAAAAGAACTCCTTGTATAACCTTACCTATTTAGGCAAAAACCCATTCCAGCATATCTCCTTGATGTCACAACTGTGCTCTGCCTTCTTTCATTAGGCTGTCTTATCTTGGCATGTCATTACCTCTTGTATTCATGTCCCAGCAGACCAGAGGAATAGCCATTTAAGTAGATTCACACACTGTAACGTGTGCATCAAAATTATTTCTGATTCCAGCACTCTATTTTTTATTACATTTTGTTTTTAAATTTTTTAAATTGACTGATGAAGAATATTTTAAGGATGATTCTTGAAAGTGTATTAAACACATCAAAAGAGAATACTTGGCAACTGGGAAGGAATGGTGTGAAGCAAAGAAACAGGAAAATAGGCAAAATAATGAGAAGAAAGGTGAGAGTGAATTGAGATAACTGGCATTATTCTTGTATTCTTTTACATAGTATTTTCATAAATATCTTCTGCTTCTTATCTTTTAAACAAGCAATGATTATTTAATTTTTAGAGGTTTATATCTGTTCTCTCATCCAATGTCTACATGTGTAGTTGTTTATTTTGCATGTATACATTAATCCTGATATTGCAGAATTAGGGATATTAATAATCATAGTCACAGGAGGTTATGAAAAGCAACCACTTTCATTTTATTAAAATACTTCAGTTTGTTGAAATACTTCAGTCATGAATGTAGCTGTTGAGCTGTATCACAATGTAGCACTATTCTTCTGATGGCCTTATGTACTTCACAAATGAGAAAATGTTCAAGAGATCATTTTTGGTTTTTGTGTTTCTTGACAAATATTTGTAGGTTGGTAAGGCAGTGCATCCTGTCACACTGAACAAAGGTATTCAAAGCTTAGATATTGGCAAGGTTGAACCCCCCCCCCCCTTTTTGGCAGTAATGATTTGCAAGGTCATGGCATAAACTATTTTTCTCAAGTGACAGTTATGCTTTCCCCCCCATTCCTGTGCCTAGAAACAAAATAAAAACACAAATTGCCTTGAATACTTATTTAGATTTAAACTAGCCATCCTACACTTAGGATGCTGTATTAACAGTCACAAGTTAGGTATTTCAAGGTGAAAGACCCCTTTAATATCACATATAAACACATTTGGACCATTTCATGTGATTATTGTTTTGTGTAGTTCGGTAATTATTTAGTACTGCTACTCTTCTTTGCATGTTATTTATTTATTTATTTATTTATACCCCACTTTATCTCTCCCACAGGAGATTCATAAAAGCACCAGCATACAATTGAAAATATACAAATATGCAAACTTTAAAATAGGATTAAATCTAAACAGTATTTTAAAAATTACCAGTTAAAAATCATTAAAACATGTTCATAGATTTTGTAATCTTAAAGCTAATTCTAATGTGCTAAAATTTTTCCAATTTATGTTGGGATGGTCACTCCAGCCTTTATTGGGAATGGGCTATCATCAAATAATTAAATTTTACTCTGAACTTGAACCTAGACTTGAAGTTTGGTCTCATTCTGAATTAAGGTTTTATTTTGGTTATTTTCTGCATGGTTGTGCCCTGTAGCCTAGAAGTCTCTACCATCCCAACCTCCCTGTGAATTGCCCCCCTTTTTTCTTTTCTGGTAGAGAATTTTCCAGTATCCTGACATGATAAGACCCAAGAACTACACCTTCCATGGAAATCTATACCCATAATGCTGTCATTTAATTCCTATGAATTCTGATGCCCCTACTAGGTTATGAAGATACACAGAAATTACAGCTTCAGAGATTTAGTCCCTGAGCTGCTGATGTGAAACATTGTAAGTCTAGTACTAGGATGTGCATCCAGTATCCATCTAAGTCAGTGGTTCTCAACCAGTGGGTCTCCAGATGTTTTGGCCCCCAACTCCCAGAAATCCTAACAGCTGGTAAACTGGCTGATATTTCTGGAAATTGTAGGCCAAAACCCCCCGGGACTCACAGGTTAAGAACCAGTGCTCTAAGTCCAAAAGCTTTCATCAGTTTCCTGAATCCCCATTACTACTGTTGTTGTATCCTACCCCACTCATTCAGATTTCCTGCTGGCATCACTCATAGATTATTCTTTTCCTAGCACTGAGGAAACCGTGATCTGTGTTGGGATCCACAGCTATATCCGGATTATTGAGAGTTTCTCCATTCATCATAGTGAAGAAGAAATTGCTAGGCTATGTGTTTGGGCTTCCAGCCTTGTATCACATGTACCCCTTGGTGCATAAAAGGAGTTATTTTGATCTAGGGGAAGTCCCAGAGCAAGGCCTCGCTGCCATAATGTTTGGTGACCTTGGATAAGCAGTAGAAAGTAAACTGAAAGGTGGAGAGAGTGGTGCCAAACTGAAGCCCATCCCGTGATCCCCTGCCATGCAGGACTACACAACTTAAATGCTCCAAAGAGATTTGTTTCATGTTTATGTCAAAAACTGTGGTTTTTCCTCAATTTAACTGGAATGCCTTCTGTAATACAGTTTCTGTAAACAAACTATATGTCATGTCCCATACAAATTATGTCTGCTTCTAGTGACATCAGATAGCAATCTCCCAACAACCAAAATGTTATTCCTGTTTTATGGTGGTTTCAAATCAGGTGCTGCCTTTTTCTGGAGATGGCATGAAGAATTCATCACCAATATGTTTATGTTCCTCACTTCTTCCTATTTGAGCCTTTACTAGTTTTAATGAGGGTGAAGGACACTCTTTTTTTACAACCACCCAAGCTTCAGCTTCTTTCTGGAGGTGAAGATTGTCCTTCCTCTGTCTCTAAGTGCGCCGTGTGGATTTGCATTGCTGCTAATGAGATTCCTCATGATTAAATTGAACTAATGATTAGACATAATAGAAATAATGGTTTCAAACTGTGTGTACATATATACACTATGTATGAGTTTGTGTGCATATTTAAATAATGAGAATAGCTAATGTAGTTTGCTTGGTCAACCAAGTAAGCAATCCTATATCCATGCTTTGCTTTGCTCTGCGATATGAAGTAAACGTGCAGTAAAATAATATATAGACTTTGCAGATTAAATAAATGTGCATATTGGCAATCTAAAAATGGGACATATGGAGAAAGAAACAAACAAGAACTATGGACAGGATTTTAAAAAGAACGAATTACACTAAGAACGAGTAAATCTAACAGCCCCAAAAAACTGAGGACAGTTTGGATTAGGAGGAAAAATATCTAAAACAAACAGGTTAATTAACAAATTTATCAAAATTAACAAGAAAGGAAAACAATATTATTCAAAAATACAAAAGTTTAGGAAATGGAGAGTACAGTCGTTAAGCATTTGTATGTTTAATCTTTATGGATTTGATTATTCTCCGATTTGATGAGTTGTGTACCGCACAAGTGTTGCCTCAATTACTCAGTGGCTCACTCAGGCAGGGGAGATGGAGGGGGATAGGATGGGACAGAAGGAGTAAGGTCAAGTGGATCTACAGGGCAGATTGTAAGAGAGCAGCCACTTTAAGAACACCTGTCGCAGCCCCTTCCTGCTGCCTTTGCCTTCCTCTTGGTGATTCCTTTGTCCCTACTCCAGTATTCTCTTCATCCGCCTTGCTCCATCTGCTCTAGAAATCCATGCACAACCTGTCCTCCCTCCTCCTGCTCTCTCATCCCAATGAGCGAGGGAACAGTTGCACCTTCCATCCTCCTGTCCCTGTCCCTTCCCTTTCCTCTTCCTTCCACCTGAGTGAGTAAGTGAAAGAGAGCACACATACCCTCCTTCCTTCCACCCACTCTCTCATCCCATCTCCTTCTCCCCTCCCAAATGAGTGATTGAGTGCCTCCTTCCTCCTGGTCTCCTTCCCCTTGAACTAGATATTTAGAAGTGACTTGTGAATCAGATAGGAAACATGATTTTTTTTCACTATGTCTTCTGTTCATCTCTGCACAGATCTACCTTTTATAGTTTGAAATTGTTTGCCTAGTTTTATCACATTTCTCATGCTGTGACGATTAAAGACCAGTTTGTCAAGTTGCTGGACTAGGCTATGTTTATTGGTCATATGTGTAGCCCAGACATATTGCCGTATTAAAATGATGATTATGTATGTTGTTTTTCTGATTTGCAGATGATATTAACTGTGTTCCTAAGCAACAATGAACAAATTTTGACTGAAGTGCCAATTACACCTGAAACAACTTGTCGAGATGTGGTGGAATTTTGCAAAGAACCAGGAGAAGGCAGTTGCCATTTATCTGAAGTATGGCGAGGAAATGGTAAGAAGTCTTTTGGGAACCAGAACAAGTTCTTCAATGTTCTAAGTTTTGCTTTTTCCATCTCTTTCATGCAGCATTACATGGCATGTGTAGTTCATTCTCACTAGGAATACCTGCAAGGCCTTCTAGAATAATTGCAAGCCCCTTCTAGAATTTATTAGTCCTGACACCTTCAAATGTAAGGCTGTTGTACATTTTCTTCCATACTTCCACAGTCTTCTTCCATAGGCTTAGAAAGAAGCGTCAGTTCCAGAAGGTCAGGAGAGCCTTGATCGTTTGAAAATCAATGAAGTAGTAATAATAGAATTTGTTGTCAAAGGCTTTCATGGCCAGAATCACTGGGCTTCCATGAGTTTTCTGGGCTGTTTAGCCATGCTCCAGAAGCATTCCACAAAATGGACAAACATTGTGAAAAACCTATTGCGGTTTTACTTTACAGAGGAAGACTTCACAACCTGCCATAGATGTGAGCGAAATGTCAGGAGAGAATGCTTCTGGAATATGGCCATACAGCCCAGAAAACTCACAGCAGCCCAATAGCAGAATTTTCTCATATGTGAATATTACATTAGGACAGTGTTTCCCACTGTCCTAATGTAATAGGACACATTAGGGGGGGGGGGAGATTCTAGTGTGTTGAAGTATAAAAACCCTAAGAAACCTACCTCGATAAAGGCACAAAATTACAAACACCCCCCCCCCTCCCCACCCGTTGTCTACTTGGTCTCTCCCTCTCCATGCATTGGGAAGGCACACCTCCCTTTCCCCAAGTAGAGACCTCCTCTTGCCTCCTGGGGGTTCTGTGTGGGACGTTTGGCCCAGTTCTATCATTGGTGGGGTTCAGAATGCTCTTTGATTGTAGGGGAACTATAAATCCCAGAAACTGTAACTCCCAAATGTCAAGGTCCATTTTTTCCCCAAACTCCATCTGTGTTCACATTTGGGCATATTGAGTATTCATGCCAAGTTTGGTCCTGATCCAACATTGTTTGAGTCCACAGTGCTCTCTGGACATAGGTGAACTACAAGTCCAAAACTCAAGGTCAATGCCCACCAAACTCTTATAGCATTTTCTCTTGGGTATGGGAGTTCTGTGCGGGAAGTTTGTGTCTTTCTGCCATTCCTGCCAGGATATCTATGTTGAGTTCTTCGAAACAGGCCCAGGTTTCACACTGAGTGTATAAATACATTTTAAAAACATATTAACTATATGTATTACTGTGTTAGAGTGTCATTTTGTGTCATTTTGTTTGGTGGTGTACCCCAGAATTTTGCAAATGTAAAAAGTGTGCCGCTGCTCAAAAAAGGCTGGGAAACACTGCAATAGGAGACCAAAGTTTTTCTTTTATAATCATTATTTTAATAATCATTTTCCTAGATGGCTTTCAAGAGAGTTCCTAAGATGATTTACTACAATTCTGTATCACAAAGTATTCATACTAAATAAAATCAGCAATTTCAGGTAAATCAGTAAAATAAAATACAGTTGACTCTCTGTATCCTTGAGTTTAAGGATAGAGGAGGGCATTTACAAAAAGGGAACCTTAATTTTGCCATACACTTAGCACTATTAAAACGTAGTCATACTCTGCTTTAGTCTCCTGACATTTCACTGATCCTCAGGATTTCTCAAACACAAGTTTGTCACTTTAAAGGCAGTGATTTTATTATGCCAGTATACATAATGGGACTTGGGGATCCATGGATTTTGTTATCCATGGGAGTTCTTGAAACCATTCTCCAGCGGATACCAAGGGCACGTTCCACAATTTCAGCATTCCTGTTAGATAATTAATACCATAAAACTATCAGCGACAAGTCAGATGGAGCAAATGTCATTAAAAGCTTCTTAAATATGACCACAAAATGGACAAATGTGAAAAGCCTGTTTTGGTTTCACTTTACTGGTTAAAATAATGAAATTGTGGAATTGAAAGAGACTAAATGGACAACCCAGGCCATCTCTAATGTGTACCTGCTATCTAGGAAAAGCACACTCAAAGCACCCCCAACAGATGGCCATCCAGCCTCTGTTTAAAAGCCTCTTAAGAAGGAGCTTCCACTTTTGCTAAGTTTTAGAAACTTGAGCTAATCCCTTCCAAGACACAATGGATAGATAAAATATTGGAAATCAAGGACAAACTGATTTTTTTTGTTAAAACAGAATAATGAAAAGGGAATAAAATGACAGACTAGCCACTTTTTGAGGATTACATAAACAAGGAGGACAAATAAGAAAATTAACAAGAAACTATTTATAAAATGGAGGATTTTTTTAAAAAATCCTCTAAGTTTTTCACCTAAAGTGTTATGAAGTTAAAAACAAAGGACAAAAGGACAAGCGAAAGTCAACAATATTTTTTAATTTTTTCCTCTTTTTTCTTCTTTTGTCTCTTTTTCTTTTTTCCTTCTTTTTTTCAATATTGAACTTTATTATATTGTATAATGTTGGTTTTTTATGTTATCTCTTCTTTTTTTTATGTGAATATTCAATAAAAATCATTTTGATAAAGAAGGAGCTTCCCCCATACTCTGAGGCAGCGGGTTCCACAGCTGAACAGCCCTTACAATCAAACAATTCTTCCTAATGTTCCATTTTATCATTTTAGTCAAGCCCTCTTCTGGAAATATTTAAACATAGTTTGTCAACATCTCCCAGCTTTTAAGATTGTGGTGGTCTCCATTTTATCATTTTAGTCAATTGACACAGTATCTCCAAGTGTTCCAGTGTAGTCTGACCAAGGCAGAATAGAGGGGCATTACTCCCCTTCGTCTAGACAATATATTTATTTTGATGCAGCCCAAATTTCAATTGGCTTTTAAGACTCCAAAAACCTTTCCACATGTACTGTTGCCGAGCCAGGCATCACCCATCCTGTATCTGTGCATTTCATTTTTTTTGTCTAAAGTGTAAATTATTACTTGTTGAAATTAATTTTGTGAGTTTTGGCTCAGCTCTCTAATTTGTTACGGTCATTTTGGATTCTAATCTTCTGAAGTATTAGCTATCTCTCCAAATTTGGTGTCATCTGCAAACTTAATAAGCATGCTCCCTAAACCTTCATCCAGGTCATTAATAAAGATGCTGAGCAGCATTCGGCCCAGGACAGAACCCTGCGGCACTCCACTAGTCACTACTTTCCAGGATGAAGAGAAACCATTGGTGAGCACCCTTTGTATTGGGTTGCTTAACCCAGTGTTTCCCAACCTTTTTTGAGCCGCGGCACACTTTTAACATTAAAAAAAAATCTGGGGCACACCACCAACCAAAATGACACAAAATTACACTCTAACACAGTAAAGAACGGCTGGGGTTGGTGGCCTGCTGGGAGCACCTGCTGGGAGTGCCGGGCCGGGAGGGGCGGAGCCAGGCTACCCTGGCTTCACCTCTCCCAGCAGCTGCTCCAGCCTTGAGGGGCAGTGCCAAGCCAGCGGTGCCAGAGCCAGCACAATGCTGGCTTGGCACTGTCCCCTCAAGGCTGGAGCAGCTTCTGGGAGTGCCAAAGCCGGGGGAGGGGGCAGAGCCAGGCTGTGCCATGCCCCGCCCCTTCCCCCCAGCTTCAGCTCTCCTACAGGCCGCGCCATGCCCTGCCCCTCCCCCAGCTTCAGCTCTCCTACAGGCCGCGCCATGCCCCGCCCCTCCCCCCCAGCTTCAGCTCTCCTACAGGCCGCGCCATGCCCCGCCCCTCCCCCAGCTTCAGCTCTCTTACAGAGGAGCATGAGCGTCAGTGGGCGGGGCTCCTCCTCCACACGGCTTCAGCGAGCGAGGGGCGAGAGTCATGGTGGGAGTCATGGCGGATTGGAGGCTGGCTGGGGAAACAGCCGAAGGAGGTGGCGCCCACCCTTCTTCTTTTTCTTCGCCACTGCCCGGCCCTTCCTCCTCCCCCAAGCAGCAGGAGTTCGGCAGGAGGGGGGAGGAAGGGGGGCAGAGAGCTTCTCTCGCAGCACAGCAGGAGGACCGTCACGGCACACTAGTGTGCCACGGCACACTGGTTGAGAAAGACTGGCTTAACCAGTTACGAATCCAACTAGCAGTAGTATTGTATATTCCACATTTTACTAGTTTGTTTGCAAGAAGATCATGGGAGACATTGTCAAACATCTTAATTGAATTCTAGATATTCTACATCCCAGCATCTCCCAAGTTTGTAACTCTATTGGGGGGAAAATATAAGATTATCGTAGTTTGGCATTACTTGTTTTTGAGAAATCCATGTTGACTTTTAGAGATCACAGCATTATTTTCTAAGTGATTACAGACTTCCTCCTTGATTATCTGCTCTAGAATCTTTTCTGGTATTGATGTCAGTCTGACTGGATGGTAATTATTTGGGTCCTCTTTTTTCCTTTTTGAAGATAAGGACAATATTTGCACTTCTGTAGTCTGCTTGGACATCTCCTGTTCTCCAAGTATTCTCAAAAATATTGCTGGTGGTTCTGGCATTCTTCTGCTAGTTCCTTCAATACTCTTGAACGTATTGAATGTAGTTTATCTGACCCTAGAGACTTGAATTAATTTAGAGTATCCAGGTATTCCTGGACTATTTCTTTACCTATTTTGTGTTGCATTTCCCCTATTGCCTCATCTGCTCTATATTGCTCAGTTTTTGAACACCTGATTTCCTTTTGGGAAAAGACTGAGGCAAAGAAGGTATTGAGCAGTTCTGCCTTTTCCCTATCCCCTGTTAGCACCACCTTCTCCACGCTACCATTCTTCCTTTTTATACTGGCATAAATTTTTTGTTATTTTAATCTCATTGTCAAGCCTGGTCTTATTTTGCATTTTAGCCTTTTAGACCTTTCCCCTAAATATGATGATTATTTGTTTGAATCCTTCTTTGGCAATTTCCCCCTTCTTGGGCGAAGGCCTCCCTCCTAATCTCCCAGAATCTTCCTGAAAATAGAACGAGGGGACACCTGAAATTCGAAACAAAAACAGAATGAAAACAGAACAGATTTCTGCCATTTCACATACTTCCAGTCAGAACTAGACCTGCATAGGAGAAGTGTGGCCTTTGAAATATTTGGAAATTTCTTTTTAAATACTGTAAATAAATTGTAAAATCTATAGACACAAGTGGGAGATAAAGGCAAGGATAAGAACACTAAGAAAATAATGTTGGATATGTATTCTGAAATGGTGATTGATTGTGATATTATTCTACCTGTGTTGGCAATAAGAAACATATTTTAAAAAAGAAATAAACTCGAAACACAGTTTTAATGAACTTTTAAGAAATCATTTGTGTGGAAAAGAGGACTCATGTATCTACTTGGGCCTTGCTAATATTTGGTTTTTAATACATTAGGAGATCAAATCAAACACTTACAATTTTGCTTTATTTACTTTGCAAACTTATTTCAAACAAATGTTGAATGAGTTCTGATAAAAAGCATGTCACATTTCCATATTTCAGAACGGCACATACCTTTTGATCACATGATGTATGACCATCTACAGAAGTGGGGACCTCGAAGAGAGGAAGTGAAGTTTTTTCTTCGACATGAAGAATCCCCGGTAGAAAGCAGTGAACAAGGTGTGTATTCTTTTAGTCTCGTATATTTTTGTTGTCTTACTTTAGGCAACACACTATTTGCAAGGTGAAGTAAAATATCAATATGATGACCCAACACTGTCGTCCACATTCTTAACTTTGTAGGAAGGCTGTCTAGAAGTACACAGAATCATTTCTATATGATAATAGCCCCCCAGAGATGACACTTCTACTTCTGCTTATTCCTCTGCTATCTTCTCTTCAACCTTGCTTTTCCTGTTTAGCATTTTTTTTTGTTTTATCTATTACTAGCTTGGGGACCCGGCCCTACCCGGGTTATTTGAGAAGCGCAGCAGGATGTAGAGTGGGTCATGGGGGCTCTGTGTGCAAAGTTTGGTCTTGATCCATCATTATTGGGAGTTGCAGTGGTATCATGAAATTACTGAAGATAGTGCAAGTCCCATCATCTCTGTCCCCCCCCCCCCAAAGGTGTAGTAGGATGTAGATTGGGTCATGGGGGCTCTGTGTGCTAAGTTTGGTCTGTATTGGTGAATGGATGAGGGATGCATTGTTTTTTGGAAGTGAGTGAAGGTACTTCAAGTCCCATCATCCGTGTTCCGTCTCACAGTAAACTGCACCAGGCTGTAGAGTGGGTCATGAGGGCTCTGTGTGCCAGATTTGGTGTTGATCAGTCATTGGATTAGGTTTGTAGCAGGATTGGGAAGTGAGGGAAGGTACTGCAAGTCCCATCATCCATGTTCTGTCCCCCTCCAAACTTCAGTAGGCTGTAGAGTGGGTCACTGGGGCTCTGTGTGCCAAGTGTGGACTTTCTTGGTGTTTTTGGGGGGCCACAGTGGTCTGTGGGAACAGAGGGGTGTGAAAATACTACACATTCCATCATCCATTGTCAGTCCTCCCCCGAACCTCACCAGGACGTGAAGGCAGTCATGGGGGTTATGTGTGCCAAGTTTGGTATCAATCGGTAATTGGATGAGGGTCGCAGCAGACTTGGGAAGTGAGTAGAGGTACTTCAAGTCCCATCATCCATGGTCCACCCTCCTCCAAGGTGCACCAGAATGTAGAGTGGGTCATGAGGGCTCTGTGTGGCAAGTTTGGTGTTGATCAATCATAGGATTAGGTTTGTAGCAGTCTTGGAAAGTGAGGGAAGGTACTGCAAGACCCATCATCCATGTTCTGTCCCCCTCCAAACTTCAGTAGGATGTGGACTGGGTCACTGGGGCTCTGTGTGCCAAGTGTGGTCTTTATCAGTGTTTGTTGGGGGCCACAGTGGTCTGTGGGAACAGAGGGGTGTAAAAGTACTACAAATCCCATCATCCATTGTCAGTCCTCCCCCAAACCTCACCAGGACGTGAAGGCAGTCATGGGAGTTATGTATGGCAAGTTTGGTCTCGATCAGTGATTGGATGAGGGTTGCAGCGGACTTGGGAAGTGAGTAGAGACACTTCAAGTCCCATCATCCATGGTCCACCCTCCGAACTGCACCAGGACGTAGAGTGGGTCATGGGGGCTGTGTGTGCTGAGTGTGGTCTGTATTGGTCCTTTTTGGTGGCCTCAGTGGTCTGTGGGAACCAAAGTGTTGGAAAGTACTACAAATCCCATAATCCGTGGGTCACGTCCCCCGACCCGCGCCAGGGCGTAAAGGGGGTTAGGGGGGTTATGTGTACCAAGTTTGGTGCAGGTCCATCACCCGAGCTGGTCGCTGTGGCCTGTGAAAGTGGCTGCCACATATCCGCCCTGGCCTGTGAAAGTGGCTGCCACATATCCGCCCTGGCCTGTGAAAGTGGCTGTGAAAGTGGCTGCCACATATCCGCCCTTGGCCTGTGAAAGTGGCTGCCACATATCCGCCCTTCCTGTGAAAGTGGCGCCACATCCGCATGCACTGTGAAAACATTCCGTTTTATAAAGGTATACAGATAAACTCTTTCCCTTTGTATGGTCCCTTCTTTCTTTTCCCACAGATTCCTAGCTTGATTCTTTTTCTGTTTTACTGCTATTTTTCCCATCTGCACAGCAATCAAGCTGATAGAATCTTCTATTTTGGAGGACAGCACATCAGATTAATCTGCTTTCTTCTTTTCCTAAGCTCTGCCCTGGTGATAATTTCAAATACCATTGAATGTAAGATCCTGGTTATCATGGCTGTGTAAGAAATCTTGGAAACTATTGGAACCAGCTTTTTTTTACAAGGCTAAACAAAAATCCTATGTTCACCAATGTTATAGGCCTTGGATTTAAGTGTATACCCAAGAGGGGATCATTGGCTCACTCCACTCAAAACTAGGACAGCTATACCTGATGTTATGTACCAGCGCCTAGCCTCCATAAACCCATCCTCAACATGGGCAATACCTATGGTGTGACATAGTTTTACATTATTCTCAAGTATGGGCTGTAACCTTTCCTCCCGCCCTCCCCTGGACTGGCCTTCTAACAGTTGACTGAGTCTGGAGGACAGCAAAAGAGAGCTAATGGGGGACAATTTACCCAAAGAAGAAAAGGGAGGTTCTCTTATAAGGAGCAGGATCCTGAAGCAAATTACCAGGCCACATGACTGGTTCTGGGTGCTAAATCCTGAGGCACTTTATCTTCTGTCTGTGTCAATATCAGTATATATTAATCTTTTAGCCTGGCAGCTACCTGGTGGGCTACAATGGCTCATGATGTGGATCATTGCCAGATAAGAGTGTATCCAAAGAGTGAGAATTCACCAACCCAACTGGGGCCTGAAGAGCATAATGTGCTGACAGTCACTTAGTAATTAAAGTAAGATGTAGTGATAAAAAGTTACCCAGCCCCTTAAACTTATGTCATTAAAATTATACAAGCAATACTTTTAAATGGTTGTCCAGAATGATAAGAAGTTGCTGGTAATGAATTATTGTTCAACTAATTAATCCAAGCTCTGGTGAAAACTATTTGTCTTGCAGAAACCTAAAATTGTCCCCTTTCCAAATCTTACAATTCAATGTCATTATTTTTCTTTCTCATCACCTGACATCCATATAGCCCTGGACACTTTATCTTTATCTATTCTCTTCTTTATGTTTGGAATCCTTTTTTCTACATCATGCTTTTTCGTCACAATTTAATTATAGTTGTCAACACTTTGTATAACCTTACTATTAAACCTGTTTAGTCTGCACTTCTAACCATTTGCCAGGGAGTTGGTTCATTTTGTTTTTCTCTTGCAAGTGGTTGAGAGTCTCAGATCTTCCTAGAATATGTTTTGCATAAACAAGGAGTCACACCTCTTTTGTTTGAAAATAATGCAGTAAAAGTTTCAGGCCACATGATTGTTGTTGCCACTGTTTTCTTTCAGTTTACTGCCAGTTAGCCTCTATTGGCAGAGACATCCTGGAAGGCTTTTTGCAATCTAAGCCTGTGCTAGACAAAGGTGTCCTTATGCAAAATGAATATATGTGCTGCTTTTAGTAGCAGATACCCTTTATACTGTCTCAAATAATATCCTAGATCTGTGGTTCTCAACTTCTTATCCCCGGACTCAGAATCATTGATGATTGACAGTGTTCATTACCGTTTGTGTGAGATAAAGTCCAAAAACAGGAATAAAACTCAGAAATTGCTCATCTAGACATCTGTTTAGTACTAGTGACTTAAAGCATTTGTGAGACCAATTTTGCTGAAGATTTTTCTTACAATTTCATAATCAGACTAGCCATACATAATAATCAGAACATAATCCATGAATACAAGAGTTATACCTATGTAAACAACTGAAATAGAAACACTTGGATTTTATTTTTTGCACAATGCCTCCTAGATATAGGTTAAAATTTGTACATCTTACTGCAAATAAATTGCAAGTTTCTTCCCTTTGGATGCAACACTAAAATGTTAAAAATCATATGCATGAATTGCTCATGTATCTGTTGATTGGCTTGTTCTTGAGCATGACTGTTACCCAAATCTTTTTCTGTGCCAGTTCGTCCCAAGCTCTACCTAGAAGATTTGTTGCTTGCTGTATTTGAATTTTCCTACATAGTTGGACTCTTAAGCTCTTTAAGTACTTCTTGTCTTGCATTATTTATTCAGTTCTGCATTGCATATTTTCCCAACTCCACCTCTTCTTCTAATGTTATTACTATATCAGTCAGTCTCAGTATTATTATAGAGTGAAAAGCTACAGTTACACAACCTAATAACGTGGTTGCTAGTCTATGAAGAAAGAAACAAATCAGGCTTAATTCACATTCATAGTGGCAATAAAATTAAATTCCACCAAGTTTAAGTATAAATATAAATATTATAAGTTTAGTAGAAAATCTATAAAATATTCATGGTCTGGAGACCATGTTCCATGAGAAGCTGCTTAAAGACCTGGATACGTTTAGCCTGCAGAAGAGAAGGTTGAGAGGAGACAAAGATACCTATGTTTAAATATTTGAAAGGATGGCATAAGGAACCGGGAGCACGCTTGTTTTCTGCTGCCCTGGAGATTAGGATTCAGAGCAATGGTTTCAAATTACAAGAAAGGAGATTCCAGCAGAACATTAGGAAGGACTTCCTAACCGTGAGTGCTTTTTAACAGTGGAACTCTCTGTCTTGGAGTGTGGTGGAAGCTCCTTCTTGGAGGCTTTTAAACAGCGGCTGGATGGCTATCTGTCGAGGGTCCTATACCATTTTTTCAGCATTTTCCATTGTATTTCTTTGATCTTTAAATATTTAAGTTTATTAATTGAATTTATCCACTGTTCTAAGTTCTTCTGATTACCGTTTATTTCCTCTTTCCATACTTATAACAAGGTGAGAATGCTATTCAGATGACATCACTACTTAACTGAGCTTTAAATACATTTAGAAAAACAATTGACCCCAGTGAAAAGTTACACATCCGCTCTTCAAAATTGTTTTTACCAAGTCAAAGTATGAAAATATGAGGTTGATTGTGTTTTAAAAATATTTTTCTAACATCGCGTTTTGGTTTTATAAGTCAGTGTTTCTCAACCAGTGTGCCGTGGCACACTAGTGTGCCGTGAGCGATCATCAAGTGTGCCATGGGAAATTGGAACCTCCAATACTCTTTCTTCCCCCTCCTGCCGAACACTTTCTTCTCCACTCGGCCTCCCTTCTTCCCAGCCTCGCTCTGCTCGCTTTGCTCATGCTGCTGCTTCTGCGGGAAGCGGGAGGGAGGAAGACGTGACCCGTGCGGGCACTACTGCACAGACTCGCCCCACGTCTTCCTCCCTCCCCTCCACAGTGCTCTCTGGATATAGGTGAACTACAACTCCAAAACTCAAGGTCAATGCCCACCAAACTCTTATAGTATTTTCTCTTGGTTATGGTAGTTCTGTGTGGGAAGTTTGATTCCATTCCATCATTGGTGCAGTTCAGAATGCTCTTTGATTGCGGGTGAACTATAACTCCCAGCTGTTGAGCAAGGCCTTCGTGTGTGTCTTTCTGCCATTCCTGCCAGGATATCTATGTTGTGTTCATTGAAACAGGCCCAGGTTTCACACTGAGTGTATAAATACATTTAAAAACATATTAACTATATGTATTACTGTGTTAGAGTGTCATTTTGTGTCATTTTGGTTGGTGGTGTGCCCCAGGATTTTGTAAATGTAAAAAATGTGCCGCGGCTCAAAAAAGGTTGAAAAACACTGTTATAAGTAACTATTTCATAGGAAGCCAGTACAGTAAAATGTATTTGTGTTATTCGCAGGTCGTCAGACTCAAAATCAAAGAAACGGAATCAGTATACCTGTAGAGAAACGTACTGAAAATGGGGTATGTTAACATTTCAAATAACATAATTTTACAGTTATTTCAGCTTGTTTCCACTGCTAAAGGTGCATTTGCAAATTCATAATCATAAATATTTTATAATGTTTATATCTAGGAGAAGCATTTTACTTGGGAAAATGGAGTAAGAACGTTTTAAGAAACATGCAAAATTCTAAGCCTAATTGCTAGTTCAACTAGATGAGAGCCATTGTGATACTGTGATCTTTTGCTTTTTTCCTGCTACCAGCATGTTGTCTTAAATTTTTGGTGTTCCTTTCTTTGGATTTTATGCCTCAATTCTCCGAGTTTAATCCACCTTTCGTGTGACACTGACATCCCAGAAGGGACCACGGAGCACCCATGTGGCCTACCTGTTTTTAGAGTTGTGAGATCTCAGAATACCTTTTTGATGCAGCTTAAATGAACTTCTGTGATCTACCACTTGGTGTGCTTATCTGGCTGAAGCACTCCCAAGAACCAGAACCCATATTTCAGGATAGCAATATGTTCAATTGAACAGGATGATAAAATGCAACCTTGCCTGACACCTTTGCCAATTGAAAACCAATACGATTATCTGTTTTTTGTCAAAACTTGTCCCGAGTAAGAACAATTAACATGACACATTAATTCCTTTATCTATAGTTTTCCATGCCTACACAGTCAAAAACTAATACAATTTATAAAGCACATGCAGACTTTTTCTCTGAAATTCTTTGGTGTGCTCCATTATCCCATATATATTTGCAATATCGCCCATTTCTGTTTCTGAAGAAATGGCCATCTGGCATTTCTCACTCCAGAGTCATTGTTATAGAATATTGAGCATAACTAAGGAGTCTCTTTCAACTCCAAGAATAACCTCCCTTGGTAGTGGAGAACTACTTGCGGAGCCCGAGGCGAACCTGGACACGGCCTTGGAGCTGGAGGGGGTGAGTCAAGAACCAATATCCCATGATTGCATGTTCAGCGGACTCTGTCCCTTCGATCTTGGTCCGACCTGCCCTTGTCCTTGGTCTGGACAGGGAAAGCTGGAGACCTCCAGACAGGAAGATGACTGGCCCTCTCTGCTAAGGCTGGAGCCGCTGGATGTGACAGGGATACTTGGAGGAGGGCTTGACTCCTCTTCAGTGCTTGTCAGCCGTGAAAGTCGCCAGCGGCGCCGCTGCCTCTCCTTTTAAAAGAGGAAATTGTCAAAGATGGCGGCTGACCTTGGAGCCGCTGTCAATAAGCCATCTTTTCCCTCAAGCTCCAAGAAGTCTTGGCGCAGGCGCGGAGACCGCCCCAGCCGGAAGTGGAAATGTCGCCATAATGTGCACCAGACTTCTCTGAGAAGCTAGAAGAAGCTGTTTCACCAGAAGAGGGAGCCCTTGATGCCCTATGGAGCCTCGGATCTACAGCGAGCCAAGATGGTGAAGATAGAACCAGGACTGAGACAAGCTCGGGCTCCAGAGAGCCTGAAGCCCTAGATATGGATAAAGATGCAGCGATGGGAACTGGTAGGCCCCCGAGGCGTAGGCCTCAGAGATGTGGCCACCGCCAGAGGAAATTTAAGTCCAGGACTTTTTGGGGGTCAGGTTTCGGTAGCTGGAGAAGATATGCAGCAGCAGCCCCCTCCCAAAAATTGGAATATGCTCTCCCAGGTGGTCCCACCTTTGTGAATGTGGAGGAGAGAGTCCCCTCAAGGACTGGGACTCAAATGCTCGACCTATGGTCGTAGGGGAGAGAGTGTCTCCCCAGATCACCCTTATAAGTGACTCAAACTCTGTGAAGGTGGAGAAGTGAGTGCCCTCCCAAGTTACTGGTGATAGGAACTCTCTCAGAGGCTCTACTGGAGACTTTATTTTTGGGCCTGCCAGGCCGTCACTACGCCTCCAATGCTGGCCAGGTGAGTCAGGTTTTACGCCTGCCCATCCAGTTGGCCCTGTCCATGACCACACTCCATCAGGTTTTATTCTGCCCCTCTCTCTAGGGACTGGGTGAACCCTGGGTACCTAGTAGATGACTCCTTATAGTTTGTTTTGTTACTGTTTGTGATGTGTAGAGTTGTTTACTCTTAACTGTATTATTCAGTTGTAACCCGCTCCGAGCCTTCGGGGAGTGGCGGTATATAAATTCGAATAATAATGCCAACAATAATAACTGTACTTGATGGGAGATTAAAGCAGTAATTGGATGTTTACTGTAATCCTTGGTGCCCGCTTTCTTGGATATTGAATATTGAGTATATTCTTAGATACTGGAATATGGCATGATTTATTTTCTCCAAGAGCTTTGAATTTTAGAAACTTCTGTTTCTAAAAGTGTGGATTCATCTTCATATGTTTCTTCTTCAAATAAATCTATCACCCTTTCATCTCTTTTATATAGTTCTTCTGTGCATCGTTTCCATCATTTGTTGATCATGAAGTGTATTCTAGTGCTGGTTATGTAATATCCCTACTCTTGGTTTAAATTTTCCTTTGATTTCTTGATTTTTGTGAAAGAGGTCTTGTGTCCTGCTGTTTTGCTACCTCCTACTGTTTGTATTGATTGTTATAACATCATCACAGATATTCCAAAACCTGGAAAAAATTGGACAGCCAACATACTTCTAATCCCAAGCATTTAATATTAGCGATATTCAATCTGTAAATTGTTGTCCTTTGCTGGGAGTTGATTTAGGTCAGCGCGGCTCCAAGTGGGCATATATGGACTGCTACCAGTCCACAAGCCATTGGCTGTCAGTCTGCTGTGGATAATTATAATAATAATGCACAAAGAAAAAATTGGGGGGAAAGCTGGTGATCTCTCACAGCAACTTAAGAAGTACTGATTTCTTTTACCATTTTTAGGAGCAATGAGATGCGTTGAAGTGTATCACTTTACTGCAGATCTTTGGAATAGCATTGGAAAAGTAAAATGTGGGTGAAATGAAGAAATTGTACTTTGGTCACACTTCCAGATGTTCAGAAGAGAGAGAACACAACTTGTGTGTATTTAGGCCACATTTCACTCAATGTTGGACATTTCAGTCCTTGCCGTGTCCCACTCATGCGTCTTCATTTATATGTGTTTTCTCATTTCTCATTTCTACTCCAATCTACACATTTTTAAAAGTGTATTAAATCATTTACATACATATTTTAACTGTTTTCCCCCTTAAAATGTAAAATAAATATTCAATGCCAGAAATCACATGGTGCCATTTGGAAAAGATGGATGAAAGTAACATTCTGCTGTTGAGTCATACTACTGGTTTAGTTTCTTCTTTTGGCTGTTGTCTTTTGCAACCAGTAACATAAAGTACTGAAGCTCTTCCTGGACTGTTACATCTTCAGGCAGCTGCGGAGAGATGCAGTCGGTTGCACAAATGTTTTTCGGAAAAAAATGTGCTTTGATGTAAGAGAGCATGCCAACACCATAAGTCATCCATTCTAACATACTTTCTGTATGTAGGCATCCCTCGATTTCACAAACAACCTACCCATGTTTCTTATCCACTATCCTGAAGCAATGCAGTCTAGGAAAGGTATTTCTGCTTGATTCTGCTGTTTGCCTATACCGACTCTTGAGAGATTCCAGGAATTGAACCTTTGGCCCTATGCATACAAAGCGTGTTCCCCGCTGCCCTTCCCTATTCTGATTATATAAGCCTAAAAACAGTCTGCCTGAAACCTATCATTCTGATGGAAATGTTATAAACGGAAAAAGTGTTTGTTTAAAAACCACATCAAGATGTGAGGAAAACAGTTTCTATATTTAGTCAGTTAAAATTAAGAGTGCATGTCTGCCTTCACCATTTGACAACAAAGAGCCTTTCTAGACAGTAAAAGTGGGTATTTTTGTTTTAGTTTACTGTTTATGGTAGTATGGAATCAGACCCACTATCATGATACCATGTCTCTTCACTGTAGATGCGTAGACAGGCTTATTTGAGTCAAAAGGGAGGAAAGAAGGGACAGAAAAAAGGGGGAATGCAGTATCTTTAAAACTAATTGACTTATTTTTCCATGAGCTGTAGTGAATATAGACCCACTTCTTAACCGTATTTATCTGTACCTGTGGTTTTTAAACAATGTAAGTCGCCCGGAGCACCAGTGGTGGAGGGCGACTCACAAGAAATAAAGTTATTATTATTATTATTATCTTTACTGTTTTTAAAACCCTTTAGAAGAAGGAGGGACTCAATCTTCAAATAATAAATGAAAACATTATACACACACACACTTGTATGTGCAGTGAAGGATTGAACCCAGTGTGGGTTCTGTGGGATAAAGTGGGAGAAATGGTTCAGAGATGACAATGCCAAACCATTCCCTACAACTCCTTATTTCTTTCACACGATAACATCCTATATAGCACTTGTTGTTGTGTGTCTTCATTGTTTCCAATGTAAGGCAAGCCTAGGGTGAACTTACAATGGGATTTCATTGGTAAGATTTGTACAGAAGGGGCTTGCCTTTGGCTTTCTCTGAGGCTGAGGGTGTGGCTTGCTCAAGGTCAACCAGTGGGTTTCCATGGTCGAGTAAGGATCCAAACCTTGTTCTCCAGAGTTGTAGTCAACACTTAAAACTACTACTATCTCAGATTGGCTCTCACGTGGCACTCAACACTGGGGACAATGTTATCTGTCAGACAGTGGGACAGTTGCAGAACAGTGATTGATCTAGAGGTCTTTCACTTGTACAAGTCTTGTCCACAATAAAAAAAACAACTTTTGGCAAGGAATATAAGAATCAGTGTTCATTTATATTAATATATATTTTTCTATATCATGAGTTCATGTAATACAAACAATTATATTTTATTTCACCTATAATAAATATTATGTAAATATGCATTGTTGCATAGAAATAAGGTACAGTTGTCAGCACAATTATTCCTCAGAAGATATGTGTAGAATTGAGCTCTGCTTTCCATGTCTGAAAGTTGCAGTGTGGGTTACTGCTGTATTGACATGTGTAGAATTTAACTGTGCCTTATTTGCTTGGTGAGAAAATGTCAACACTGATAAAATACACATCTTGTACTGCCCCACTTTGGAATTTGAACTGAACATAAAAAGATTTCTAACTCTAGGACTACAATATACATTTGAAGTAAAATGGCTTTAATCTCTGTACTAAACCTCAAAGTGCTATCTCTTGGCATTACTTCGCGAACGAAGATTCTTAGGAAGGACTCATCCCACGCTTTTTACAAGCGCGTTGATGACTAAAAAGTCCAATCCGAGATAGGCAAGTTCGGTTGCAGAAAGCACAGCAGAAAGTCTCCTTGGGTGATGTCGTTTCCAAGTTGTGGTTCTTTCTGCATTGTCGTTTCTCTTCGAGACCCATTCGGCGTGTCTTCTCGAAAGAGGCCACAGCATGGTGGATAGTGGGTCTCCATGCCTCCCGATGTGAGGCCAGGGTGGACCATTGTTGGTGCTCAATCTGGCCGAGTCTGAGATGTTGTTTCAGGGAGTCCTTATATCTCTTTTGGGGGGGGCGCCTCTCTTGTGCTGACCTGTGGTGAGTTCACCATAGAGTAGTATCTTTGGGAGGCGGTGGTCCTCCATCCTAGAGACGTACCCTGCCCAGCACAGCTGTATGCTCAATAGCATGGTCTCAACGCTGGTGATCCCTGCTTGCTCAAGGACAGCAACATTCGTCACATAGTTGGTCCAGTGTATATTTAGGATTGTGAAAAGACAGCGCTGATGAAAGCGTTCGAGGAGTCGTAGGTGTTGGCGATAGGTGACCCATGTTTCAGACCCATAGAGGAGAATAGACAGTACGATAGCGCTGTACACACTGATTTTGGTGCTTTGCCTCAGGTGCTTGTTGCTCCAGACTCTTTTGTGAAGCCTTCCGAATGCACCATATGCCTTTGCTAATCTGTGATCTATCTCTTTGTCAATCTTGGCGTCAAAAGAGATGATTCTTCCGAGGTAGGTGAACAGATGTACCTATGCTGACGTGGGGATGATGGTGTTCTTCCTGTGGCGCGGGCTGGTAGAGGACTTCCGTTTTCTTCAGGCTGACTTCCAGCCCAAACAGCTCTGCATATTATAGTGCCTTTTTCATATGAAAATCTAAACCTAAATCTGAACCTAAATCTAAGTCTTTTAAATATATTAAGCCTTTGACCTAAATCTGAAACTGAGTATATTGGGAACAGTAGCACCAGAAACCCATAATATTCTTGTTCGAATTTAATTATAAGAATGATAACTTTCTTATGGCTCTTGAGGAATACTGTTAAATTATAGATATTTGATGAGGTATTAGATTTGAGATTTGGCAAAGGAAGTAATCAATATTGTCTTGTAAAAAGTGAAGAAAGTGGCAGTAGTGACCTAAAAGCTAGAGTAATTCTAATGATTTAAACATTGAAAAAAGCAGTGTCTTCTGGAGGAGAAATAATCAAAAGCTTAGCCCCAAAGAGATTGAGATAATGAGAACATGGGTGATCCACAAAACTGTCAGGAAAGATAACCAAAAGAAATAGAATGAAGAAGTGATGTGAAGTAAGGTTTACTTCTGGATAAAGATATATGTGATTGTATTCTAATCACATCTTTATGTGTTGTTGTACTGGTAAAACATAGTTACAGGTAACTAACATGTTCTTTTAAAGTAAATATCAATTTATGTTTAAAAATCAGGTGTCTATTTATGTAAAGGGACATATGAATAGACCCAAGTTAAAAGTCAGCTTTGTGCATATTTGTTATGAAAATCCAGCATTTTGTGAATGGAGTCCCACCAATGAAGTGAATGTATGTGTTGCTGTAAATTTTTCGGTGTGTATGGCCATGTACCAGAAGCATTTTCTCCTGACGTTTCAGCTACATCTATGGCAGGCATCCTCGGAGGTTGTGAGGAGAAAAGAGAGGGAGAGAGAAGAAAGAAAAAAAGGAACTAAGAGAAAGGAAAGAGAGGAAAGTATGAGGGGAAGGAAAGATTAAATAATGGAGGAAAGCAAGGGGCAATGCCACCTCTGACACCAGGTGAACGCTGCTAGATAAGCTAGTGTAATTATAAAGCTTGTAAACAAAATGTGGTTGTGCTCCTAAATAGAAATGGTAGTGACAGTTTGGCTGAGTGGGTGAAGCTTTTGAATTCAGTGTAACATAGTGAACTGCTGGATTGGTGACATAGTCCAAAACCACACCTATACCTACAAATTGTTAGTGATTGTGAATTGATCACCATCTGTTAGCCTGATTTATGTTTTTATGAGGAATAAAATGTGAGGGCACACCATATATACCATTAGAGCATTGGTGACCCTTGTGGCCAGAAGCTCCTTTTAACCACAATGGCTGATAAGATGATCTGGTTGGGGATAGAAGGAAGAGTGCTAGGTACATGGGTTTTTCGGTAGTAGCATACCATTTACAAAACTACCCCCCCCAAGTAAGATTAACCTGATTCCATTCTTGTCCATTTAAAAAAATAAAGACCTTTTGGTTTGTTCATACTTTAAAACAGTGGTTCCCAACCTCCTCCTCCTTCTTTTACCAAAGACCACTTGACCAGGGACCACTTTGACAAGGGACCACTCTCCATCATTAGTATAAAAAGGGTTACAAATCAATTTTTGGTCAACTTTAGATTCTGTTTAGTTATTTGGGGTGCTGCTTCAGAAAATTGCATTGGCTAGACTACATCAGCTCTAGTTTCTGATACAGGACATATGTCATTCAGCAGTTGCCATCTGCTCACCCACAGAAAATCATATTAAATAAAACTTGGCACAATAAGAGAATTTCCCAAGACGGTGTAGTAACGGTAAGACCATATGTTAGTGCTTTCGGACCACTGGTGGTCCATGGACCACAGGTTGGGAACAACTGCTTTTAAATAATGTATGAGGTCTGCTTTTCTTTACTTTAAAAAAACTTTGCTTTAATTTTAGGGCTGTTGAGATTTGTTCTTTGCAATATTTCTGTGTGTGTGTATGTTTTAAAAACACATTGTTCATTATAAGATAACATTTTCGAAATTTTATGGGTCTGAATGCTCATAATGTAAATAATAAATGAGCACTTTATTCTCTTATTTTTATATTCTTCAAAGCAGCATTAGCCACTTCCTTTTTAAGAATGCTTTAGGCATTTAAAACACAAATTCACATTTATTATTCTTTTATAATGTCAAAGAAAATTGCACTTTCAAATGAAAAAAATATTGTATATAGCCACTTTGAGTCCCCTTTGGGGAGATAAAGCGGGGTATAAATAAACATAATCAACATAATAATTATTATTGATAAACCAAATATGTTCTAACTAATTTTATCTACCTTTCACTGTTAATACTAAACCAGCTACATCCCTCTTGTTTCCCAGCCCCAGGACTGCTTCCAAGCACATCTAGATAATGGCTATGTTTAGGTCAGTTTTGGTAGCTTATCATTAGACACTCAGTGCCTTGCTTCAATTTATTTTTGAGAAGTACAAAAAAGCATTTGTTATGAGTCACTCCTGGGTGTTACAAAATAGGCCACAGCCTTTTAATTTGTTTTTCTCCTTAGTTGTTTAAAAGTAATTATTCTGAAAAATGAACAAATGAATTTTCCTTTTTTTTCTTTTGAAGATGAATTTATGAAAGCTGATTGATGTTTTTTTTTCCTCACTGTATTTCAGGATGATGTGCCTTTGTTTTATTGTTATTGCTTGTGTGATACATTCCTGTTTTTCCCGGTGTTCCATTTTAGCCTGCAAAAATAGAAAAAGCGGCTTTTGTGAAATTCTTTGTAGCTTGGGTTTATATTGTCAATTTACTTTTTCTGATAGGATAGTGAGTTTCAGTGCATGCCAGTCAAAAAGGCATTCTGTTAACCCTAAAGGGCAGCAATGCTAAAGAATAAAAAGGAGAGGCAATAATTCCCTCCCAACATGTTTTGATATGGTAGTTTAGTACAGTGTTTCCCAACCAGTGTGCCATGGCACACTAGTGTGCCGTGAGCGATCATCAGGTGTGCCGTGGGAGGTTTTTCATCAGGTGTGCCGTTTTTGGAATTTGGAACCTCCAATACCCTTTCTTCCCCCTCCTGCCAAACACTTTTTCTTCTCCACTTGGGCTCCCTTCTTCCCAGCCTCGCTCTGCTTTGCTTTGCCTCGTTTTGCTCACGCTGCCACTTCTGCAGGAGGGGGGAGGGAGGAAGACTTGACCCGTGCGGGTTCTACTGCACAGACTCGGCCCACATCTTCCTCCCTCCCCTCCACAGTGCTCTCTGGATATAGGTGAACTACAGCTCCAAAACTCAAGGTCAATGCCCACCAAATTCTTATAGTATTTTCTCTTGGTTATGGGAGTTCTGTGTGGGAAGTTTGATTCCATTCCATCATTGGTGGAGTTCAGAGTGCTCTTTGATTGCTGGTGAACTATAACTCCCAGCTGTTGAGCAAGACCTCCATGTGTGTCTTTCTGCCATTCCTGCCAGGATATCTATGTTGTGTTCATTGAAACAGGCCCAGATTTCACACTGAGTGTATAAATACATTTAAAAACATGTTAACTATATGTATTACTGTGTTAGAGTGTCATTTTGTGTCATTTTGGTTGGTGGTGTGCCCCAGGATATCGTAAATGTAAAAAATGTGCCGCGGCTCAAAAAAGGTTGAAAAACACTGGTTTAGTACAACTAGCACAACTACATTAGTACAGTGTGTTTGTGTATTTTAATGTAAATCCATAATTAGCTGCCAAAGGAGAGCTTGCTACATTTCCCCCATTGAATATGAAAAGTGCAATGCATCAAGCTGATTAGATCTGACAGCTGGCTTGATCTTGTCATGATTAGGTCTTTCACTGCTGGCAAAATCCACTAGCCCTTTCTGTTCACTGACTGCTGATGAATGCAGAGAGACAGCTTTCCATATTGATAAATGATGGGGGGTCCTATGTGTGTTAGGGGGGAAATATGCAAAACTTACCTAACATTGATTGATTATTCACAAGTTAAGAATTAAGGATTATCTCATTTAAGGTTTAAGGGGCTATTTGCCATTTTAGTTTATAGACAACAATCAATACAGTGGTAATTTGGAAACCTGGGGGGAAATGGAGCTGAAGCATGTTGGAGCAATGCAGGAGTTTACAGATGATGGGCAGTGCCACAGAATAAGAGTATGGTCTTTTGCCATTACATGGGAAAGTTGGCAGCAGGTAATTATTCTTTTAAAGTTTTTTTTGTCTCCTCTTGCTTGGTATGTTATTTTTTGCAGTCATTGTGTTGCAATTTTATTGAATTTACAAGTTCCTTTAATAGCCATATTTTACACTGAGAATATATATGGTGAAAAACATGAGTAAGAACATACCAGTTTGCGCAGTGTGATTATTTTTGTTGCTTTCCCCTATCTTAGCTGAATTATTTAAAAATGAAGCTGTGCCAGGGATGGCTGGGGAACATAAAATTGCATGGAGTTTCACGGCATTATCATCAAGCTTAGTCCTTTTTCATTGACTCTAATTTTGGCATTGTATCATCTTCATAAATATAGTCTTAACTACTGTGTTAGGAAAACATGATAAAGCAATCATGGTGTTATTTAAGGATCTTGTAATTAGTCTTAAACGTATCAAAATAAGGTGTTTTTTTCTTACTGTCTAGAAAAATCCAGTTTTGAAAGATCAAAGTATGCTTCACGAAACATTTCTATTAGTCATAACTGTTTTTGTGTTAAGAACTGTGGTAAGCAAGTCAAAACATTCACACCTTTTGGTCTGCGGTGCTTCTTAAATGGAGAATGAAAAATACATCTTTATTTACCTAATTATCAATTCTCCCCAATTTTGAATATAACTGTTTCATAAAAACATGTGTGCAATAGGTAGTATTCATAGATAGCATTCCTTTTCAGCTGCTTTAGAACGATAGTATTGTTTTTGTTTCTTTCACCTGTTGAAACTGATTGCCACTGCTCCAGTTTTCCTGTGGAGCAGAAATATCAATGATATAAAATGCTTTGCACGTTTGAAACTTTTATTCTGATGTCTACTTATTGATTTTTTTTTTTAAAAAATCATTATTTCTGATAAATACCCTGACAGTTGGAGCTAGCCCTTTCAAAAGAGATAAGAAGCTGCACTGAAGGAAAAATTCTAATGATAGGGAATGCCAGGTGTCTAAAAACATAGTAACTCTGAGGCTTTGCTATTTTTAAAAACAATTTTTATTAAATTAATTTTACAGTGAGATATATATTTAAAAGGGGGAAGGGTTTTGTATGGGAAAGGGATGGCTTGTGGAATGGTGGGAAGGAAAAAGGGCAGTGGGGGCAGGGTTGGTCTGAGGGGAAAGAAGAGGGAAGGATGGGATGTTGTGGGCCTAGAATCGGGGTGCCCATACTTTTTCAGCATGCGAGCTACTTATATTAAAACCAAGTCAGAAAGATCTACCTACCTCCTCAAGGCTGGAGAGGGGCGGGGCTTGGCCAGAGGGGCGGAGCCAGGCCGTGCCAAGCCCCGCCCCCTCCCCATTGGCTTTGGAGCTCCCAGCAGCTTCTCCAGGCTTGAGGATGGCAATGCCAAGCCAGCGGTGGCATAGCTAGCACAAGGCTGCCTTGACCCTGCCCTCCTCAAACCTGGAGCAGCTGCTGGTAGAGCGGAAGCCACAGGGGGGGGGGAGCCAGGCTGTGCCAAACCCCATCCCCTCCCCTCTGGCTTTGGAGCTCCCAGCAGCTTCTCCAGGCTTGAGGATGGCAATGCCAAGCCAGGGGTGGCATAGCTAGCACAAGACTGGCTTGGCACTGCCCTCCTCAAACCTGGAGCAGCTGCTAGGAGTGCCGAAGCAGGGGGAGGGGGCAGGGCTTGGTGCGGCCTGGCTCCGCCCCCCTCTGAGAAGCGCCCCGGCTGGCTGGGATCAACCTCCTTCGGTCCCGGGATCGACTGGTCGATCACAATCGACTTCCTGGGCAGCCCTGCTCTAGAATATGTGAGAAAGAATGAAGAAGAAGAAAAAGAAAAAAGCATTAAGAAAAAAAATAATAAAAGAAGTCTGCCTTCCAATCTTCTTCCTTGTGGTTTAATACCATATTTCTGTTTTTTTTGGTGCTTTTTTGTTCCTCCTCCTTGGTTTTTGAAGTGATTTATTTATCTTCTTTGTTTTATATCTTCAGGTTTATTTTATTCTTTGTCAGATATTCTTTGACTAAAGTCCAGTCCGTAGTTTTTATGTGTCTGCCTTGTGATTTTGCTACTGGAAAAGTCAACTTGTCCATGTTCATTGTCCAGTATTTTAGTTAACCATGGCTCTGTAGATGGTGTTTTCTCTTTGTCTCCAAGTTGTCTCATGCACTATCCTCTCTGCCATCATTAGATAGTAAAATAGTTTGTCTTTGTTTGTGTTCCATTCTATATTGCGTATGCCTAATAGGAAGTGTTCCGGTTTGAATTGAATTTTCGTTTTCAGAATTTTTTGGCAAATTTCATGTATCTCTTTCCAATAGGCTTTCACAGGACCACCACATGTGGAAAAAGTGCCTTCTTGTTTCCCACATTTCCAACCGCTATTATTCATTTTTTTAAAAAGATAACTTCTGAGGAGTTACGTACCATTGGTACATCATTTTTAGTCAGTTTTCTTTCATGTCATACGAATAGGTGTATTTTAATTTCTGATTCCAAATCATCTCCCATTCTACCATTGTTATTTGAGGCTTTGCTATTTAGGAGACATCACCATGTGTGTCGTGAGGCTAATTAAATTTGTCGTTTTAAGATCTGATTGAACTAATATGCATATAACAGTCAACATGAATTCAGTTACATATTGACTGGGTATGCATATAAAGAGCCGGGGTAATGCAGTGGATTGAGTGTAGGACTACAGCTTTGGAAACCAGGGTTCGAATCTCGTTGAGTGACCATTGGCAAGTCACTCTCTAACCTTAGAGGAAGCACTTTGAAGAAATCTTGCCAATAAAATCCCTCCATAAGCCAGAAATGACTTGAAGGCATGCACAATAATACCAACGTGTTTACAAAATTTCACATAAGAGAGATATGATTGTTCTTCTGAATAGTAATGTGTCCTAGGTAGCTACTATAAATTAAGATACGATTTTCAATTATATCTTTATTCATAAAATGGTCTCTTTAGATAGAAATTATTTCTTAGATCTTTAACAGTACATTTAGTGTTTTGATTCCAAATGTTGTACTTGGTTTATCTGGATTTGATCACACTCTTCATTCCATTATGTTAGAGATTGTTGATGTGACTTTTATTGTTGACTTTCCAAATGGATTCTGCTACTGGCATTTTCTGACCTAATTAAGAAAAAGCAAGACAGAGCCATGGATAAAACCATTAAACTGGCAATAATGTCATGTTCACTGAGACCACACAGTGTTCTTGATTCAAAAGAACTAGTTGTACCTCCTGTAAAATTTCAATTTGATAAAGTAGCAGAACCTACTTGCTGTTGGAATCAGGAGTTGGGAGAATGCTCAAGACAAATTACAGATTTGTACCGTAAAAATATAAGTCTTAAACTCCAGGCTTACTCTGTGCCTGGGTTACTCTGATTTGAGTGCTAGTATCCAGTAAGAAGTGGAGAATCCCCATTTCACAAACAAAGCTGGTTGTGATGTTTAGGTCCTGTACTAGTAAGTATGTGCTGTAGATATCTAAGAAATGTTATTTTGGGATGAAACATTTCTACGAGACATTCTTTGCATATTAATTAAATAATTAGGTGAATGTCACAGTTGGGAGCCTAACTGTATCTCTGAAGTGCTGGAATAGCATGGTGGTTCTGAATGACATATTTGAGCTGAACTTGTCTGTTTTTCAGTGACTGCTCAATAATCAAATGCGCAGGAGTGAGATTTTGAAGTTTTCCTTATTTTTGCTTGGCCATGTCACTTTTTTTTTAACCTAAACCCTAGACACCATCTTTCACTTCCTCACCTCTGTTGCCATTATTTGTTTTAAAAGTGTCAATAATCTAAAAGTTGTGATGATGGGGTTTGTTCCAGAAATGCCTTCTTAGCTGGTTTGTTTTCTTGCTCTCATCTCCTTTCAGATTTTAGGATGAGCAAGCATCAGGTGGCAAACCTTGACATTTTTTCACATACATGTAATCAGGAAATAGTTTGAAGGTGCTTTTCTAAAAGCAGTGGCTCCTCTTTCCCCAGCCCAGTTCCTGAATTGATATTCAATTAATGATGTTAGCTACCTGACTCAATTTGTCTTCTGAACTCTTTTTACAAATCCAGATATAGGCAAAATGTTGCTTGTGTATAAATTTACATCTGATTTTGTGGATCACATGTATTTCTTAATGCAGTGTTTCCCAACCAGTGTGCCGTGGCACACTAGTGTGCCGTGAGCGATCATCAGGATGTCGTGGGAAATTGGCACTCCCCCCCCTCCTAGCAGCCCCCTCACAGGTTTCCAAGAAACAAATTGAGCCTCTCAGCTTGGAAATGTGGTGGGTTTTTTTTTACTATTTTACGGGATTTTTTGAGTCGTCGTCCCCCGTCCTGCCCGGAACTGTTTATAACAGCTTTATGACATCCATAGTTAACTGGAAGCAAGTTTCACTCAGGGTGAAATTTCACAAGGGTCTGGAGAACAAGCTCTATGAGGAGCGGCTTGAAGAGCTGGGCATGTTTAGCCTGAAGAAGAGAAGGCTGAGGGAAGACATGATAGCCATGTATAAATATGTGAGAGGAAGTCATATATATGTTGTGTTCATCGAAAAAGGCCCAGGTTTCACACTGAGTGTATAAATATATTTAAAAACATATTAACTATATGTATTACTGTGTTAGAGTGTACTTTTGTGTCATTTTGGTTGGTGGTGTGCCCCAGGATTTTGTAAATGTAAAAAACGTGCAGTGGCTCAAAAAAAGGTTGAAAAACACTGTCTTAATGTGTTCCGCAATGTCTATGGTTTGAAGTCTATTGCTGTGCTGCCACATGTTTGGCTGATGAGACATTTTTCCTCAGAATGGGTGTGTTGTCTCATGGGTTACATCAACAACAGTAGATGGAAAACACTGCCTGCACACTTTTTTTTATATAAAGGACGAAGAATCAATCTAACAGTGGGTGGTTGTAGGTTTTTCGGGTTATATGGCCATGTTCTAGAACAGGTGGGCAACCTATGGCCCGCGGGCCGGATCTGGCCTGGCAGCCGCTTCTGTCCAGCCCGGGGAGAAGGGCGTTGGGGGCAGGGCCAAGAAGAAGGGGTGCCGCCGCTGCCGCCATCCCATCACGGGCTCTGTGGGGCCTGTGTCGGCAGACAGGCCAGAGAAGCGGCGTCTTTGGAGTGCCTGCCATCCTTGGAGAGGATCTGGGCCTGCAGGGGGAGCACTCCGCGACCTGTGGGGGCATATCGCCCTGGCGACCCGGAAGACTTGATCACCCCCTGCAGGCCCGGATCCCCTCCAGGGATGGCAGGCACTCCAAAGACGCCGCTCCTCTGGCCTGTCTGCCGACACAGGCCCCACAGAGCCCGCGATGGGATGGCGGCAGCGGCACTCCATAGCAGGGTGATTAGCTGGGGAACGGCTGGGGGCGACAGCGGGCGGAGGCCTGCAGCCTCTGATCGCCTGCTGCTCTGCTCTCCTCTGCTGCGGCGGTGGCTGGGTCCGCTTTGCCATCCTCTGGGCTGGGGCCTTTGGGCCATTCCATCTTGGGATCCTTCCTCTCTTCAGGATGTCAGCCTTCATCTTGGTTCGCACCTTGTCTTCTTGAATTTTATTTTAATTTATTTTAGTGGTTTTTATTATTATTTTATAATAATTTTATTATAATAATATAATAAATAATATAATATAATAATGTAATATTATAATTTTAATATATTATAATGTCTATATATACTATAATAGAATAATTATGATATTAATACTAACAATATATGAATATTTCTTGATATATTGATATATTAATATTAATGATGTGTAATATATAGTAAATATAGTAAATAAATAAATAAAGTAGATTAGAATGTAGTTCAGCCTGTAGGTGCGGCCCTCCATAATATTTTTTGGCTGCTGTGTGGCCCCTTGGAAAAAATAATTGCCCACCCCTGTTCTAGAAGTATTCTAGAACATGGCCATATAGCCTGAAAAACCCAATGATTCCAGCCATGAAAGCCTTTGACAATAAATTAATCTAACAGCTATTCCTGACATTTAAAGATTCAGTTAGGCCTTAGTGGTTGTTTTAATGTATAAAAATGAAAAATCAGAGTTCCGCAGAAGTTTTTTGTTGACTCAATAGTCTAATGTTACAATCCACTTTAATACCTTTGTCCTATGTGTTACAAAATTTGGCACACAAAGGCGTTAACGTTGTAGTAGGATAAGTAGTAGTATTTATTTTTATTTCTCATTTATGTTCATCAAAATTGTACCCTGTCTATCTAAGGTTGAAATTCAAGGTGGTTTCTGAAAGATACAGTTAGAACAATCAATTTACATTCTGAACATATGTTGGATAGATAGCTTCAGAACCTTGCCCAGATAAAATAAAGTGGCAGGAATAAATATTAAACACCAATTGGACAAGGGTTTACATTCACAGAATGCTATCAGAACCAAGTTCAAGCTCATACTATTTTCACTGTTCTGTTGTTTAGCCAGTTCCCCACAATTCATATAAATAAATGTAGTAGTCAGCAGAATGTTAAGCTTGGAGTGAATCTGTGGAATCTCTGGGAGTAAATATTTTGCAGAAAGCTCTTTGTTTGTTTTGAGTGTACATTTAAAAGGGGGGTGTATTTTTCCTGGCTGTGGCAATGGGGGAGGGATGCTTTATTTCTTGTTGGCTAAGGTTTGTTGTGAAAGGTGAGTGATGTCATTTGGAGAATTACTAATTACTATGACTAGACTTAAGGTGGTTGATAAAACTCTTGGACACTGAAAATGTTTAGGGACATTTACTACTGTTCTCATTGAGAACAGCCTTCTCTACAGAGCTTCATTTGGAACAACAATCTTTTCTGACATTTGTCATTAATTTTGTCTTAAATTTAAGAGTGAATTACAATGAATGAGATTAAAAGCTTGGACCAAAGTGATTAGCTTGGCCTGTCAAGAAGAGCTTTCTGTTGCAGAGCGCTTTTATTACATTATCTCTTGTTTAAAGTCTGGAATGCTCTACTTTGAAGACCTGGCTCTGAACTTGAAAATCAGAACTGAGACAGAAGAAGAATCTTAATTTTTGAAACCACCCTTTTGCCATGTGGACGAAAAGGAGACAAACACGAGTAAAGCTACAGGTTCGCGGCTCCCTTTTCCCAGTTCTAAATATTAACTGAAAAAGAATTTGATAGTAAACTAAATATGTGAATAATCTTAAGGAAGGGAATGTTTGTATCTCACAATACTTTGTTATAGTTTGCTGCTTTGAACTCTTTCAGTAATTGATTTTTTGAGGGTTTTTTGTAGGTTGTTGAAGTTTTAGTCACTTTAATATTGTGGAACATTTTACAATGTAAATTTGGATACAGATATTTGGAAACGGTTACTGAACATTTTGTTATTGCACATATATGCATATTGGGGGTTGGGTTGGTTTATATTTCTCAATTGTACCAGTGTGGAACACCAAAGGTTAACCTATCTCAGGTAGCAGTCCAAAGTTATACAGCTAATATATGTTCAGAGGAAATGGACTGATCCCAGAATTAACCTTCCTTGTCCTTATTCTGAAGTTAATGAAGTTGAGCATACATCTCTTTGGTTTTATGTTGTTTGCTGTCCCCTCCTATTCTTTTTTTCCTGCTTCTTCACACTTTCAAGTCATTTCTGACTTATGTCAACCCAAAGGAGAAGCTATTATGTATTTTTGGCAAGATTTGTTCAAATGGGTTTTGCTTTTGCCTTTCTCTGAGGCCATGAGTGTGCGACTTGCCTACAGTTGCCTAGTAGCTTTCTGTGATTGAAGTTGAATTTAAACTCTCTGTGAATAAGTGTGGATCTAATGTAATTAATATTTTACAGCTAGATTTGATTCACTGTATAATTAAATAGAATATTGTGATCTATTATCCTGCCAAATGAAGTACTTTGGTAAAGATGTGAGACTGGCTTAGTGCATCGTATAATTTTTGGGAACTGTTTATTTTAAATTCATTTTTCTTAGTTTTAAGTGTAGTCAATGTGGATGCGGGTTCTTTAGTAGTTTTTAATGGGATTCTATCAGTGGTTCCTATTCTGACTGTTAAGTGGGCATGCATATTGAGGACTCAATTGGCACGGACATGGCACCAGAATCCAACAAAGGAAAGCAAAAAGCCCTGAGGATATCTATGTCTCTTAGAGTAGCAAATTTGATCACTGTAGTGGAATGGGAATGTCAGATTTGTGTAGTTGGTACAGTTTGTTCCTTTGATATCTCATACAAACATATCTTGATTATTGGAAGATTTGGGTAATGCCTTGGCTTTGCTTTTTAAAACGATAGCAAGCCAAGCATAAATGAATCTAAACAACTTTAAAGTGTTGTTAAGGTGTGATTGTGTGAACTTTTCATACATTTAAAGTGGTACGGTAAACGCCTTTATGCATAACTTTAATATTAATCTTGATTGTTAATCATAAGATTTCTACCAACAAATTTTAGCTAGCATGTCATGGTTAATACATATAACTAAGCTTCATTTTATTGCAAGAAGTCTGCACTAATTTATCAGATAGGCAGTTTTTAATATAACCTTCTTCTGATTTTTGTGTCAAGAGCATAGTCCATATTCAAGTTACTGTTTTTATTCTATTCCTTATGAATATTGTGCTTAACCTGCCAAAAAGATGCTTATGAGCCTAGTTAGAAGTGTTTCACTTTCTTCTTCCCAGCAGTTGTTTAAGATGATGTCTAGCTTTGATAATTTTTCAGCCACTTTTTAAACATAAGGTAATATAAATTAGTTTAAATTGGTTTTCAATTTTATCAGAATTATTTATTTATTTATTATATTTCTATGCCACTCTTCTCACCCCAAAGGGGACTCAGAGCGGCTTACAAGTTATAATTGTTTCTGATTTGTGCGCTATTTTCTTTGGACTTCATTCTGGTTTTGATCTTATACAATAAAAACACAAGGATTGATTAGGTGTTGCTATGGCTGGGCAGCTAGACCGTGTTATAAAATTTTACTATATTGTATTACTGTTGCTTTTAATATTCTGTATTTATAATTTTCTGTAATAATTGTCAGCATTTACAGTTAGTTGTATGTTTTGAGATAATGTTTTAATTCTGAAAAGTGACATAAAATCTTTCTAATGAACAAATACAAATACTACCTTGACACAATGTGATATTATTTACTCCTACACTTGGCTGGCATAGATTATCTTCTTCCGATGCCTTCTCTCTTCAGTTCTATCAAACTGCATCTTTTTCTTGTTCTTTTTATAGTGTCTGTAGGTGCTCAAATAAATCGTGGAAATTTACCCTTGTTAATAGAGAAAAGATATAACTTTGTACTCACAATAGGCTTCCATGCTTGCAAGCATAATATAGCCATTTATTTATTATATGAGGGTTGAACAGAATGTAATGCCTGTCAGGTCATAACTCCTTTATTAACAACACGAGATATATGCAACTACATGCATGTGTAAAGTAACTCTGCCTACAACATGGAAGTGTTGAAAATAGTCTCTATCAGTTACGATGCAATTGTGCCACTTTTGAATCCATGCATCAAATTCACTTTGAACAAACATTTTCAGGCACTTACTGGTCAAATGTCTGATAGCATATTTCACTTCACCGACATCATTGAAGCGCAATTCCTGAAGGGATCCTTCATCTAACAGGACAAATTAAAGTCTGAGGGTGCGATCAGGGCTGTAAGGCACCCCCCCCCCTGCTGTGTCAGCTCCACTGGCTGCCTGTCCAATTCCGAGCTCAATTCAAAGTGCTGGTTTTGACCTTTAAAGCTCTATATGGTTCTGGCCCAGCTTACTTGTCCGAATGCATCAACCGCTACGTCCCATCCTGTATCTTAAGATCATCCGGGGAGGCCCTGCTCTCGCTCCCGCCTACATCTCAAATGTGGTTGGTGGGGACGAGGATAGGGCCTTCTCGGTGGTGGCTCGCCTTCTGTGGAATACAGTTCCTATTCATATTCGATCAGCGTCATCCCTCCTGTCATTCAGAAAATAAGTGAAATCCTGGTTATGGGACCAAGCGTTTGCATTTTAGCACGATATGGCACTTTGATTGGATTGAGATGGCAATCTGGTGGACAAGACCTAATGCTTATGGATGGAATACTGTTTTAACTGTTGTGAATGTACACGATGCATTTTAATGTTAATTGTATTTTTAATGTATTTTAATTCTAGCTGTATTTTAATGTATTTTATTCTTAACTGTTTGCTTTTATTATATGTGGCATCGAATCGTTGCCGTTGTTAGGCTGATCTGAGCCCCCCCTCGGGGGTTGAGAAGAAGCGGGGTAGAAATGATGGAAATAAATAAATAAATATGGCAGTATTGGGTATCCCATTTGTACAAGAACTTGTGATGTTGCCAAAGACTGTGCATAGGGCCGTGCATTGTCATGGTGTAATGGTATTGCATTCAACTGTTTTGTGGTGTTTTCTTACAAATAGCTTCATGAAGATTTCAGAATGGTGCAGTGTATTAGTTACTGTTCATAATTGTCCAACCCTTGAGGATATCATCAAAATCACTCCAAAGTCATATCAGATTACATTCACACTCCACCGTGCTGATCACAGGCTTTTGAATTTCTTCAGTCTCTGTGACGTGGAATATGTTATTCCATGGGTTGGATCACCAGTGTAAACATTCCCGAAAAGGGGTTCCTCATGGGCTTCAATGCTGCCAACAGTGCTGAACACACATTCAAACTCTTCTTTTTCAGACCAGCTGTTAATTGATGAGGAACCCACATAGCACTTTTCTGTATTCAATGTTGTGAATATTTTGCTTGGCAGCATTGTGACAATTATATGCCAGTCTTTGTGAATCATATTGTCTACCCTGTCTTCGTCTGACTGTTTTTCATCAGTCTATGCATGGCTTATCTTCAATACTAGTGCTGCTTTCTTTAAAAAAAAAAAGGACCCATCTTTGTACCTCATTCTTATCAGTTGTTGTGTGACATACACATTTCTGAGCTTTCTGTGGATGTTGATAGCAGTCTACCCTTCTTTGGTCAAGAACTTATGGCTGCCCTTTTTTGCTTCAATATCTATGGTTCTACAACATGCAGAAATATAAACATTCTGTCAGCCATGCAGTAATAATTATCTGGTGGCATAATAGCATCACATTTGGATTAATTGTTTTGGAGAAAATGGCATACAGGCATTACTTTCAGTACGCCCCTTATATGTTTCACACATGATGGTGTAGAGGGGAATCTGAAAGGGATGAGTTTGCGAGACTTGTTCTCTTGTGAGGCCCTCTTCCTATTTGCTTTGTTTATTTGCATTTCTACAACATTATTTCTGTTTGATACTCCAGACCAAGCAAACCGTTGAAATCAAGAGATGTTTTACTAGCTTTAGGCTCATTCCATTTGCTTCTGCAGCTCCTTACCATTATTTTTTAGTATTGTTCAGAATTACTCCCCAACACCATTGAGGAGATGGGAGAGTTGAAGTGGGGATCAGCAAAAATGCTTTCCTTCCCTGTCATGCTAACATAATATTCTACTGCACCAAAAAACCTGATGTCAACATGGAGATGCAAGGGAGTACAACTCTTATTATTTTTTCCATATACATTGGGGATGGCCAGATCACCATCCACAGGCATCCCTCTCAAATCTATTTTTGTGGCTCCAGAGGAAAATTTTGTAGTTTTTTAAAACTCCAAAATGCCCTCTGGAGCAATGGTTCCCAACCTGTTTTTGACCACTTTGACCAGAGACCATTCTGCAACATTAGTACCAAAAGCATTACAAATCAGTCCTTGATCAACTTTAGATTCAGTTTGGGGTGCTTATTCAGAAAATTGCATTGGCTAGACCACATCAGCTCTAGTTTCTGATACAGAACATATACCATGGCCAGCTAAAGGGAAGGCGGCACGAAAGGAGCAGAAAATAAATAAATAAAGAGGAAGGAGGCTTGCAGTCCAGATTTTTGTCTTCGCAGCCCACTGGAGGTCCGCGGCCCACAGGTTAAGAACCACTGTTCTAGAAGATATGTGTTTGGGTGTTCCTGCCATGTTTTGGGCATTTGGAGCCAATTTATGCCCAGAGAGTCCTCTTTTGGCCACAAAGGTCTAAAAACGTGACGAAAAACACTTCACCTGTCCCTACAGGGCATTTGAGGGCAAAAAAATATTTGGGGGGGGGGGCAGAAGCAAGCTTTTGAGGTCTGGGCTTTTAAGGGCTCATGAGAGAAGGCTAAAGTTACCCCCTAGTTTTCCACAGCTGCCCATCCTTAATTAAAATTGTTTTATTCTTCCTCCATTCTGTACTGACATACTCCTTTTTGTAGGAGGGGATGAAGGCAATAATAATCTATAAAAAGACCTGTAGGGTTTTTTTTTTCTACAAGAGCAAGAGTTTCTTAGATCCTCTTTGAAACTGTGTTTAGAATTAAAAGGGGTTTTTTTGGCTCCCTAGCAAGAAGTTTCTGACAAGTTGTAAGGTCATTCACTGTAGCTGAGACCCAATTTGTGAAAGGCACAATGGCTGTCTGGCATAATCAGATCAATAAGAGATTCCCCATCTGGAAATGCCTAGCTGTTAACACTGAGAATTGTGGTGCCCTTTTTAGTGAATTCTAGAAATATAAAGGCACAGTACGTTGAAACGTATAGGAAGACATAAAGAGAAAATAACCTGTTATGTGGGGGGATTTACATATTTCAGAATTAAACCTTCATATGCAGTACTAGTTGCCATTTTTGAAGTGTGTGCATTGTTAATGACATTTTTCTTTTTCTGTGGCCATAATTTCGTGTCTTGATCGCACTGGATTCCTTGTACTGCCTATTCTTCCACCCTGAGCCAGGTGCAGGAGGCCATTTTGCTCACCTTTCTAACCTTGAAGTAAATGGCAGAACATTTGCTTATTAAACTGTAGTGTTGAACTCAGGCAAACATTCAGAACGTCACAACTTTTTCATGTGTTCATTTGTTTTAACTTCATTATGCCTTTAAATGATTTAAAACTAGCCGTGTTTTTAGCCTTTGCAAGGTGTCTTGGCTTCCATGTTGGGAGAAAGGAGTGCAAGAAAGAAAACAAAGTCTGTCATGTTACATAGTATAGAATGTAATGTTTCTCTTCTTGACTCTCTGCAGGTTGGGAATCCACGTGTTGAACTCACACTTTCAGAACTTCAGGATATGGCTGCCAGGCAACAGCAGCAAATTGAAAATCAGCAACAAATGTTGGTTGCCAAGGTAAATTGTATTTCTAGTGACACGAGGAAGGAAAGAGCTGAAAATGTGTTGTCTTCACAGAAGGCTGTAGCTCCCAGCAGTACAGAAAAAATGATCCTTGAGAACTGATATTAATCCTGTGTTAGGCAATACATCTTGCCTGTGACTCTCTGTTGCTTTAGATTTTTTTTCAGTAAACACAGAGCTTGAGTCAAATTCAGTCCTGTCCTTTTTCTTTTGCTATATAAATGCTGCAGTCAGTAAAGATAACAGCATGAGCATATTTCACTCATTTTTTAAAATGTCTTGATGGTAAAGGCATTCATATCAGTGGAATACTGTGTTGTCTGTTGTTGTACCAGTGTAGCTAAACATCCAGCGTTTTTTGCTGATGCAGCAACTCAGAACGACAGGAGCACACAAACACTATAATTCATAGCATACTGAGGGACTGGGCTCCCCCAAATGCATAAGCAACAGAGAACTGAGCTCGGTTAACATACTTAAATGATCCAGGACTTACTGCTATCAATAAAGTTCCACCTATTTATTTGAGAAGCCACCGTTTCAGTGCAAACAGAAATATTCAAGGTTTTGTCTAACAAGGCATTTATATTTCTTGGAGAGGCAACTAGCATATGGATAAGATCCAGTCCAGCATTCCACACTGCTGCTGACCTCCTCCTTCTTTTACTGTTGCTTTTGCCTTTAAACCTTGACCTTCCTAACAACAGCTCATTACCCAGGGGGACATCTAGAAACAGGAATACAAAAATACAACTACTGTGTGGGTGGATTGGTGGGTGGGTGGGTGTATAGTCATGTACTAGCACCTGGGTAAACAAGTCCAGTTCCATTTGAAAGTTGTTCAGTTTGTCGTCCATCACCCATTCTTGTGAAACTACATTCTACAGTCTGTGTGTTGCGTGAGCACGTTGTTTTTGTACAACATTTAATTGTATTTACTTTCTTCTCCTTCGTGTGGTCTGTGAAATGCACACAAATGGGTTTACTCCCGCGCAAGCGTAGAATCTCGGACATACTAGCTAAAATCAAAGATTTACATATGCCCCTCCCACTCCCCGCCCTCCCACATCCCCCACTGTAGCTACCTAGTCAGTCCTTTTTCCGCCTTGACAGCGAAAGGATCTCCGACTACTAGCTCCTGTTAGAAGTCCACGGATTGCCTCGACTAACCAGATAAGATTATTATGTCTTCTCTGTCTTTTAAGAAATGCTCTGATTGTGGAGCAATCTTGCCCCAAGAGGATCGACATGCTAAATGTCTCCTCTGCCTGGGTGATACCCATATTCCCCAGTCCTGCAAAATATGCAGGACTTTTTCTAACAGAACCCTGAAGAGCAGGGATTCTAAGTTGAAGGCCTCCCTCTTTGAACAGGCCTTACTCCCTCCAGAGGCTGGACTCTCGCGTTCTGTGAGTCAGCCTTCTCTATTGCCAGGGACTGGAAATACCAGCCCTGTGAGTGCCTTGTCTGATGGTGCCATCCGTGAGTTGGTCCCTGGTCCTGCCATCGAACCACTCCGGGAGAAAAAACAGAAATCTGATAAACTAAAAGCTGCCAAGATTGGCAAATCTAAAGAAAAAGTGGCACAGAAAAAAACAGGGCAACTGGTTGGACCTCGGCCCTCCAGTCCCTTGAAAATGGCACAAGATACTGTGAGGCAACTGGCTGGCTCTGTGCCCCCCAGCCCTCCCCTGGCTCTATGTGCTGCAGATACTTTGCAGCTTTTTGAGGAGGACGACGGTCATTTTTCAGGGGTGGAAATCCCCCCTCATCTCCTTCCTAGCCTTTTGCTTTCCCCAGGCCCAGAGCCAGAGCTTCCTTCGCCCCTCCAACCGGTTACCGAGGCGAACCACGTGGAGGCTAGCGCCTCGCGTCCTCCCTTAGCTTCACTGCAAGAAGCTAGCCTGATTTTCCCGCCCTCGCGCGCTCGCGCAGCGCGCGCTCCCGCTCCGGTCTCCGGGGAGACTGCCCAGGCTTCCCCGCTGGCGCGCGCACACGCAGCGCGCATTCTCGCCCCCCCCCTCTCTTCGGTTTCCGAGGAAGCAGCCCAGGCCTCCCCGCTGGCGCGCGCACACGCAGCGCGCGCCCTCGCTTCCCCTCTCACTCCGGTCACCGAGTAGCCGGCTACCGAAGAGGGACACGTGGGGCTTGCACCATGCAGCCTCCTCCTCTCTGCTCTCCTCAGCTGCTGTTGCCTCCCAGGCCCCTCACAGGGGCCGCTTGTTCTTGCAGCAGCGCGCTCCCTCACAGCATGCTCCTTTGGACTTGGGCATTCACCTGAGTGATTTTTCCCATTCTCGGTCACGGAGCCCTCTGGAAGAGGGCCCCGGTGACCGGGCTCAGCCTTGGGATTTCCCTTATGGGTATCCTTATGGATACCCCCCTCCCTACCACCCTCCTTTTCCTCATTATCCCTTCTACCCTCCTGAGCCCTTCCCTTCAGATTATTACAGATATCCGTGGCACCTTGCCACTCATGACCCGCAATCCGTGGCATACCCCTCTCCTGCCCCAGCCCCCCCTCCAGCCCCTCCCACTCAAGCCCCTTCCCTTCCAGTTTCTGCTCCTGTTCAGTCCCCCCCCCACCTCCCTGTTGAGGAAGATGAGGCGGATATGGAGTCCACATCTGAGGCGACTCCCATTCCCTCCAACCTGAGCCTGAAAATGATCCTCAGCAGGCAGAGGAGTACAAAAAATTCTCTGCTTTACTCATAAGACTAACCAGATCCCTAGGCATTCAACCTGCCAAGTCTGATGATGTGGTCCAGGACCCATACTTTACGTCGGCAGAGCAGCAGCAGGCACAGCAGTCCACCATGCTGCCGACCATTCCTTACTTGGTCAAATTACTAAAAGTTACTGGTGTTGCCCCAGCGTCTGTTCCCAGCACGTCCAGACGGGCGGAGAACTTATACCGGATTGACCTGTCCACCACTCCGTGGTTGGCCAAGCTTCCGAAGGTGAATTCGATTGTCACTGACGCTCAACCAAAACCGAATCAAAGCAATCAGGCCATCCCTTCTGACAAAGAGGGACGCAAACTCGATGGAATGGCAAAAAAGTTTTACTCCTCAGCGTGCCTCTCAGGCAGAATGGCACATTACGGAGTGTATATGAGTGTGTACCAATCTTATTTGTTAAATAAGATGGGCTCCTACTTAGACCTTCTCCCAGTGTCCGAACGGCCTATGGCAAGAGCCTTCCACCAGGAAGCGCTCACCCTGGCCACCCTACAGAAAGACCTGGCCAAGCATGGAGCGGATACTTCGGGCAAACTTATTGCTGGCTCGGTTGCGCTTCGCAGGCATGCGTGGTTACGGTCCGCTACGCTGTCCCCTAACCAACGTGCCTTGATTGAGAACCTCCCTATGGATGAGGCTGGTCTCTTCAATCCGGAGACAGACTCTCAATTAGAACACAGCCATAAGATGAAGCAAACGTTGAATAGATACAGCCATCACCCCAACTCTTCCTATCAGCCATACAGACAACGCTGGCGCCCCTACTACCATCAGCCCTTTCGTGGGTACTACAACCCCACGTCCTTCAGAGGAGGTCATCGCCCGCAGTTCCCCCTCGCAGGGATACAGGCGTCCAGGTACTCCGTTCAGGGGTCAATACAGAGGTGGTAGAGCCTCCAACAATAGGGCTCGACGTTTCTAATCTGTTTCTTGACAGATTAGCACCTTTTTTCTCAGTGTGGCAGTCCATAACCACCGATAGGTGGGTTTTGGATATTATTTCACAAGGTTATGCCATAGAATTCGAATCTTTTCCACCTCCTGGCAAACCTGTCTCCACACAAGCTTCCCCGACGCTGTTGCAAGAAATTGACGCTCTCCTGCTTAAGGGAGCCATCTCCCCTACCCCATCCCACCAGCTCCAATATTGCTTTTTTTCTAGGTATTTTTTAGTGGATAAAAGGGATGGTGGTCTCCGACCCATTTTGGACCTTCGAGAGGTCAATCAATTCATCAGACCGCGAAAATTCAGGATGGTCACTCTTCCCTCCATCCTCCCTTTCATCCCGAGGGGAGCATGGATGGCCACTGTTGACCTTAAGGACGCCTATTTCCACATCTCGATTAGGCAGTCCTATAGAAAATACCTCACCTTTATGGTGGACGGGACCCCTTTTAATTTTAATGTCCTGCCTTTCGGCCTTTCCACAGCCCCAAGGACTTTCACAAAGTGTATGGCGGTCGTCGCCTCCCACCTACGTCAGCAGGGGGTCACCGTTTTTCCTTATTTGGACGACTGGCTTTTTTGCGCTGGGTCACGTGACCAGCTGTCTTCTGATGTTGGTTATGCTTTGTCTCTCTTACAGAGTCTGGGACTGGTGGTCAACCGAGAGAAATCTCACCTCTCTCCTGCCCAAACAGTGCAATTTATAGGAGCGGTCCTAGACTCAGTGTCCCAGAGGGCCTACCTCCCAGAGGATCGCTTTCTCAATCTCTGCAGTTCCATCCAAACCATCCAGGCCACTCACCGGTGTTCCGCATGGACTGTCCAGTCTATCCTTGGCCATATGGCGTCAACCACGAACGTCACGGCCTTCGCCCCCCTCCGCCTCCGCTCCCTCCAGTCATGGTTCCTCTCTGTGTTCCAGCCAGGTCTAGACAGCCAGAACAAGCTTCTCCACCCCCGCCCATGTCCTACAGTCCCTGTCATGGTGGACAGACAGATCCAATGTGTGCTCGGGCCTCCCCTTTCCCCCCACAGCCATCCCTGTCCCTGACGACAGACGCATCTTCCACGGGGTGGGGAGCTCACATCCAGGACCTAACCATCAGCGGTCACTGGTCCCCTCTAGAAAGGAAACTCCACATAAACGCCTGGAGCTCACGGCAGTGAGAAGGCCCTTCGGTCGTTCGTGACCGTAGTCTCCAACCAGGTAGTTCAAGTCCTCACGGACAATACCTCGGTGAAGTGCTACATCAACAGGCAGGGAGGCACCCGCTCCCACTCTCCTCTCCATATCTCTCCGGATATGGGAGTGGTGCATACTCACGACACGTTCCTCCAAGCCTTACACCTCCCAGGCCTGCAGAACACCTTGGCCGACTCACTGAGCAGGACATCGTCCACCACGCACGAGTGGCAGCTCAGTCCCCACCACTTCCAGTCACTGGTCAGACGTTGGGGATCCCCCCCAAATAGACCTATTTGCATCACACCTCAACACCCACTGCCGCAGATATTGCGCGAGACTCCAACCTCACGCATCCCCAGACTGTCTAGGAGACGCGTTCCTGCACCATTGGTCTCCGGATCTGCTGTACGCATTCCCTCCACTCCCACTTCTCTCCAGGGTGATAGCGAAGTTGCTGTCCGACAATTCGGACTGTATTCTGATAGCCCCTTGGTGGCCCGCCAACCGTGGTTCACAACCCTTCTTCAGGCCTCCCAAAGGAGACTTCCGCCGCCTACCACTAGATGCCAATCTCCTCTCCATTCAGCAGGGTCTTGTCCTGCACCCGGACCTTCCATCTCTCCACCTCACAGCGTGGAGGATCAGGCCTTGTCCCGCCTCTCCGACCCTGTCCGCCTGATATCCAGGCAGCTCAAAAGGTTTCCACCAGGAGGGCGTACACATACAAGTGGAACAAATTCCGTGAGTTCGTTCAGCCGCTGGGCCATCTACCTCAGTCGGCCCCTGTCCCTGTTGTCCTAGATTTTCTTGTCCACCTCTCCCACGAAGGGTTTTACCTTCTCCTCCATTAAATGCTATTTGGCATCCCTGTCCTGGTACAGGAAGAAATTTGGCCTTCCGTCCCTGTTTAAGGACCCCCTGGTGGGCATGTTTTTACAGGGTTACAAGAAATCTTTCCCTCCTGTCTCCCCCCCGCCTCCACCCTGGAGCTTGGAACTCGTCCTTTCACAACTCTCCAAGCCTCCCTTTGAGCCAATGGCTACCTGCCATATCTCCCATCTCTCTTGGAAGACTGCCTTCCTTGTGGCCATTACCTCAGCCAGAAGGGCCAGTGAGATCACGGCGCTCGAGCTGATCCTCCCTTCATTCGGTTCCATGAAGACAAGGTGGTCCTCCGGACGGATGTCACCTTACTTCCCAAAGTTGTTTCCCATTTTCACATGACTGAGGACATCGTCCTTCCAACCTTTTTCCCAAAACCTTCTTCTCCTCTGGAGGTTGCCCTCCATTCCCTTGACGTTAAGAGGGCTTTGTCCTTTTACCTGCATAGGACGGCCCCTCATAGAAAATCTCCCAAGTTATTTCTTAAGTATAGGGAAGATTCCCTGGGACTTCCCCTTTCCTCTCAACGTTTGGCCTCCTGGATAGTCCTGGCAATCCGGCTGGCTTACCAGTTAGCCCATAGGGAATTGCCCGTAGGCATTAAAGCCCATTCTACAAGGGCTGTTTCACATCCCAAGCGTTCTTTGGGGGTGTTTCTGTTGACGGATTTGCAAGGCTGCTACATGGGTGACCCCATCAACGTTTGCAGCCCACTACAAGCTCGACGTTTTCGCGAAGAAGGATGCATCTTTTGGCAGAGCCGTCCTGTTCTCCTGTGTGGCATGACCCACCTCCAAGGTACATAAGCTTGTTAAGTCACCCATTTGTGTGCATTTCACAGACCACACGAAGGAGAAGGATAGGTTGCTTACCTGTAACCGTGTTTCTCCGAGTGTAAGGTCTGTGAAATTCACACAGAACCCACCCGTCCTCCCCTCTGATGTCATGCCTAGGTTCCTGCCGCTGTCTGGCGGTAAAGGACTGACTAGGTAGCTACAGTGGGGGATGAGGGAGGGCGGGGAGTGGGAGGGGCATATGTAAATCTTTGATTTTAGCTAGTATGTCCGAGATTCTACGCTTGCGCGGGAGTAAACCCATTTGTGTGAATTTCACAGACCTTACACTCGGAGAAACACGGTTACAGGTAAGCAACCTATCCATTTGTGCTGAATCGAAAGAAATACCTTTTAAAGTTGTATTCGTTGTTTTGTGCAAAAAGAAATACAGACTGCAGGAGAAAAAGGAAGCATTTCTTGTGTTTGTTTATTCTAAAGAAGTAGCCCATATCTTGATCCAGATCTCCTTATCTTTACTTGCTTGTAATCCTCTGCTGGCCATTGTCTCTTTTGGGAAATTGTGTAATGGAGGGTTGGGACTCATTTTGCTTTAGGAGGAAGCATGTTCAAGGTGGAGGAAGTACAAGTGGCAGGAAATTTAACAGATGCGTTGGAATGAATGTTTCACTTGAATTTTTTCCCCCAAAGCGTCCATGAGAAATGTGAAAGTGAAATATTTGGTATGTTAGAGGATACAACTTAGACAAATTTAGGCACACTTTACATAATAGCTGCTTAAAAAAATCATTAAATATGATTATTAACTATGTTTGTTTCTAGACATAGATTAAGCAGACAAAAGAAACCATTACGTAGTTTAAAAGCTGGTTTAGTGAGGTTTTGTTTTTGTACCTCTGATAAATATGCATGTAGTTGGTACTGCTCTTCTAAAATAAGGCAGCATGATTACATGTTCTGCTTGTTTTGTTAGGAACAGCGTCTACGTTATCTCAAGCAACAAGAACGCCGTCAACAACAGTCAGTGTCTGAGAGTGAAAAGCTTCAGAAACTTAAGGAGCGAGTGGAGACCCAGGAGACAAAGCTGAAAAAAATACGTGCCATGAGAGGGCAGGTGGATTACAGCAAGATTATGAACGGCAATTTGTGTATGGGTAGTTCCTTCCCATTTCTTTTAATTTCCGAGCTTGATTCAGGAGGTGATTCAATGCCAGGCCACTTAGTCATATGCCTCTGTGTTTGAGCTTCTCTTGCATATCCCATTTGTATGAGGAAACATTAATGTGAGTCATCCTGTTCATCTGGATGCCATTTCCTCAGTCATGGTTGCAATTTTTCCCACTCCTCAGCTGAAGTAAATGACTATCCTTTTTTCTATATATGTAATACGACCCTCTTTATATTTATGGTTTACTTAACCATGCTCCAAAAAATATCCTCCCACTTCCCGGAAATGTCCAGGGCCTCTCTAGGTTCTCAGTTGTGATTCCATGATATGTTTTAACTCAAGTGTAGTCAAAATGTAGACTTCACTCAGGCATGTAGCTGGGGGGGGGGGGCTTGAGGGGCTTTAGCCCCCCCCCCTAATTCTCAGGGTGGTCTGCAAGAAGGCCTTACTGGTACATTATTTAAACTGTTACGTTTATTCATATCATGATCTGATCACCATGCTCAATATATCCCATGTGCATGGGGGTATTGGGATAATGAAACAAAAGGTTTGCTAGGGTAGATCCTCTCTCACTCAGACTCAGCCCCCCCCAATCAAACTCAGCGCCCCCCCCCCCTAATCAAAATCCTGGCTACTGGCCTGACTTTACTATTATTCATGGTTTTAGGTATCAATGTAGGAGTGTATACCTTGGAACATTTCCCCCATGAGTATGCAGGTTGTACTGTAGTTTGGTTCAGTGGTAATCAAAAAGGGATCTATGGATTAGTTTCTGCCCACAATTTACTGGCTGAAGGTGTATGGTGAGTTTCTAGGGGGGACCCAGTTGTAGTCTAAGGGCACAAATATGTTGCCAGTCCCTTATAAACTAAAATAGAAATCTCTTTTGGTCTTTAACATTAGATAGCTTAAGAAGCAGCGATCTAGTTCACAATAGTGTTTTTTGGGTCATGATGAGGACATGTTTGCCAATGACAGAGCTGCAGGTGACCTTGTAGAGGTGGAATGTGATGTGAAATACTGAAATAGTAATATTACAGTTGGGGATAAAGTATTTAGTCAGATACCAATTGTATCAGTTCTCCCATTTAAAAAGATGAGAGAGGCCTTTAATTGATATCATAGGTAGACCTCAACTATGAGAGACAACATGAGAAAACACATCCAGAAAATCACATTGTCTGATTTTTAATGAATTTATTTGCAAATTATGATGGAAAATAAGTATTTGGTCACTTACAATAAGCAAGAGAAGCCAAGCAGAAATAAGATTTTATTCGGGGAGTTTATAAGTCAAACTTGGGAGATAAGCTAAATTAATCAAAGTTAACTCCAATAAACATCTTGAAGGATCGATCTGATTGTTTGAATACTGAAGATTGTATGGAGTTTCACAGAGAAAATATGGCGACAGAGGAACAAAAGCACTGACCTTGAGTTACTTAATTGTTTAGGCTACCCGAGACCTTCTTTATAAACATTTGAAGCTAGTAGAGTTGAAGCAGGAAGGAAGAGACTGGCTGGAACGCCAAAAATAAAGGAGACGAAAGAAAGGGGGGACTCTCAAAGTTAAGGAGGGAGAACATTAAAACCTGGATCGGATTGCGGATGGGCTGGCATTTAAGTTGGAAAGAGGAAAGGGAGCTGAAAGGGAGCCGATGGAGAGGAATTGGTCTGTAAAAACAGCTGTAAATAACTGAAGCAAGTTGAAGATAATTAACAAAGAAGTGGAAAGGGAAAAAGGAGCAAATAAGTCTAATTCTAAAAACCATAATAAAAGAAAACCTTCCTCAATCAAGTTGTCAAATTCGCTGTTAAAGAGAAGAACAAATTCATCTATTGAACAGAACAATTGATAGATAACTATGTCAGCACTAAAAGAATTGAACATAGAAGCAAAAGAACAGAAGAGAATGCAAGGAAGGAGACCAGAGGAAGAAGAAATAACTTTAATGGACATCATTAAAGAACCACGAAAATTAGGAGAATCACAAGATGTATTCCATCTTAAGATAGAAATAATGATGATCCGACAAGAAAAACAACATGAAATGGTCCAAGAAGGGAATTAATTAAAGAAGTGACTTCTACAAAGTTAGAGCTGACGATTACTTAAGAAGATGAAAAAGAAACATCTCAGGACAAAGAAAGGAATACAGAAATACAGGATGAATTGGAGAAGAGAGTGGAGAAGAATATAAAATTGCAAGAAGTACCAGAAGAAAGAGAATTAGAAAACCATGGGGAATCTAAACACAGTGTGGAAGTTCCACTGGAAGACATAAGATCGACTATTAAGAATTCTAAGGCTTCTACTCCCCAAAAAGAAGAAGAGGAAAAAAAACCAAGAGATTGATACAATATCTAAAAGTTCCACCCTGTATGTAGAGAAGAATAAAGAAGAGAAAAAGGTTGGGGTGCAGCCCAACAGAGAGAGAAGTCGGATAGGAACAATACAACAAAGAAAGAAGAAAAATTTAAAGAAAAGCTGCCCTTGCTTTCCAGGGATGGTTACAAATTACAGTCCTCCGAAACGTGATGCCTTAGAGGTGGACGAAGAAGGTTTGGAATCTGCTAAAGAGAACGGTTAGGAAGGAGACCAAGGAAAAAGAAATAAATAGATCTAGCTACATCAAAGACAAGAAACAGATAATGGATATGGACACTCTTACCAAATATTTGAAGGACTTTAAAAGCAAAGAGAAAAAGACAACAGATTGATGACCTTTCAAGAGTTACATGAAGACCCGATGTTGATATATAGTTAAAGAAGATGATTTGAAATGAAGAAGTGACAATTTTAGAGAATGAAAGGGACTGTTCAAGATAAGCAAGAATAAAACCAGTGAATAAGGAAGATGAAAGTCAACAAGCTACCCCTTTATCTATCTTTTCTCACTACCCTTACCTAGCATTTACCTTCCAAGATCCCTGACCAAACCACTACCCCCACCACCTTCAATTCTTACCCCTCCCTACCCCTCATTCCTTCCTATACCCCTAAACTACCCTACCTCAAAACCATTTTCTTTTATTTATATGTATTCAAAACTTTTAATAAAAATCTATTTTTTAAAAAAATAAGCAAGATTTCTGGATCTCACCGACCTGTAACTTCTTCTTTAAGAGGCTTCTCTGTCCTCCACTCATTGCCTGTAGTAATGGCACCTATTTGCACTTGTTATCAGTATAAAAGACACCTGTCCACAACCTCAAGCAGTCACACTCCAAAGTCCACTATGGTGAAGGCCAAAGAGCTGTCAAAGGAGTGGGAAGGCTGAATCTGCAATAGGCAAGCAGCTTGGCTTGAAGAAATCAACTGTGGGAGCAATAATTAGAAAATGGAAGAAATACAAGACCACTGATAATCTCCCTCAATCTGGGGCTCCACGCAAGATCTCACCCCTTGGGGTCAAAATGATCACAAGAACAGTGAACAAAAATCCCAGAATCACATGGGGGATGACCTGCAGAGAGCTGGGGCCAATGTAACAAAGGCTACTGTAACACACTACTGTGCCGCCAGGGACTCAGATCCTGCAGTGCCAGATGTGTCCCCCTGCTTAAGCCAATACATGTCCGGAGCCAACTGAAGTTTGCTAGAAAGCATTTGGATGATCCAGAAGAGTATTGGGAGAATGTCATATGGTCACATGAAACCAAAGTAGAACTGTTTGGCAGAAACACAACTTGTCGTGTTTGGAGGAGAAAGAATGCTGAGTTGCATCCAAGAACACCATACCAACTGTGAAGCATGGGGGTGGCAACATCATGCTTTGCGGCTGTTTCTCTGCAAAGGGACCAGGGCGACTGATCCGTATACATGAAAGAATGAATAGGGCCATGTATTGTGAGATTTTGAGTGTAAACCTCCTTCCATCAGCAAGGGCACTGAAGATGAAACGTGGCTGGGTCTTTCAGCATGACAATGATCCCAAGCACACTGCCAGGGCAACAAAGAAGTGGCTTTGTAAGAAGCATTTCAAGGTCCTGGAGTGGCCTAGCCAATCTCCAGATCTCAACCCTATAGAAAACCTTTGGAGGGAGTTGAAAGTCCGTGTTGCCCAGCGATAGCCCCAAAACATCACTGCTCTTGAGGAGATCTGCACGGAGGAATGACCCAACATACCAGCAACAGTGTGTGCCAAACTTGTGAGGACTTACAGAAAACGTTTGACCTCTGTCATTGCCAATAAAGTATATATAACAAAGTATTGAGGTGAACTTTTGTTATGGACCAAATACCGTATTTTCTGGCGTATAAGACTACTTTTTAACCCAAGAAAATCTCAAAAGTCAGGGGTTGTCTTATCTGTGGGAGTTGTCTTATAGAGTGGGTGCTGAAACTTCCAATCTGGATTGGAGAATCTGTGGTTGCCGCATATGGTGGGGGGAGCTCAAAAATGGCAGTGGCTGCGTCCCTGCCGTATGCAGCGAGTGTATGAAAGCATTAAGGGCGATGCTGTACAAGTACGGTAGAAGAAAATCAATTTATCAGGATTCGTGGACTTAATGCAGTCCCGATGATGAGGTGAAGGGGCGCCTCATCGGGAAGGTCTAAGTGAAGGGCGGAGCAAGCTGCAAGCGCCCGGGGTATGAAAACAAGAGATAGAATGGCTCTGGGCCCAGAAAAACACACCTCTTTTACCTGTCTGGCCCGCCCTTGTATCCTATTACCGTACCTCTTCCTCTCAGATCTCACTCCTGAAGACTGCAGTGAAGCGGTGCAGGTGCGCAGGTGCGAGATCTGAGAGGTAGAGGAGGTAGAGTAATAGGAAAGTTACCATATTGAAATAAAATCTGATGCTTTTAAATTTTTTATTTGTTGTGTGTTGGAAGAGGGGTAGTCTTATATAGCGAGTATATCCCAAACTCTATTATAACTGGGGTCACCTTATATGCCCGGTTGTCTTATACGCTGGAAAATACGGTACTTATTTTCCACCATAATTTGCAAATAAATTAGTTAAAAATCAGACAATGTGATTTTCTGGATGTGTTTCCTCATGTTGTCTCATAGCTGAGGTCTATCTATGATGTCAATTACAGGCCTCTCTCAGCTTTTTAAGTGGTGGAACTTGTACAATTGGTATCTGACTAAATACTCCCCCCCCCCCCCCCCACTGTATGTGTGTTCAGTATTAGCTCCTACATTTGGCTTGTTGTGCCATATCTGATTATTCAAGCAGTTCCTTCTGTACATTTGATAATGCCCAGAACTGTGCCGTAACAGAACTTTACTTAGGCCACAGCCTGACCCCCCACCCCTTATGCCCCCATAATTTTGCTCTTGTACTTGTTGCATAAGAAGAAAACATCATTGTTTATCGTAGGGATACAACCTCCATGCCTAATATGACCTTCCTGGTGGGGTTATCTTATGCTTGCCAGATTTTACTATAGAGTCTATAATCCCTCTCTCAGAAGTGTTAATTGCCTCACTTCCAGTTAGAGATCAAACATTCATCCTATTCCTGATGAATGTAGAGCATAACGGCAACATGAAGGAATGGCTATTGCAGATAAAAGGATTATCCCCCCCCACAAACTTATCTCATTTTGTATTCAAAGGCACCCATCGTGTAAATCTAGTTTTACTGCTGAGCAAATAAAAGGTTTCCACCACTGGCTTATGACCTCTCATACCAATTTATATGTGTATTCTTTTTCTTGTCATATTTTAATTGTAGCTACTGAAATCGAACACATCAGTGCCATGTTCCAGGAAAAGCAACAAGAACTCCAAGCTGCAGTATTAAAAGTAGACCAACTTACTCAGCAGCTTGAAGACCTGAGGAAAGGGAAGTTGAATGGTTTCCAGTCTTACAATGGACAGATGACCGGACCTGCTGCTGTGGAATTAAAGAAGTTGTACCAAGAATTGCAGGTAAATGACGAAGACATTTTTAAAAACTTAGATTTAAGATCATAATTTAAGGGTGTTTTTCTCCTACTTACTGTACTTCTACTTATTCAGGAATTCTAAAATGTTTCACCTTAAAAAACAACAGCAATTGTAGTTGAAGTAGTGTCAACTCTGAATAATCACTGTTGTATGTTTCGTAGATTCGTAACAGGCTTAACCAGGAACAGAACACCAAGCTTCAGCAACAGAAAGAGTTGCTGAACAAACGTAACATGGAAGTGGCCATGATGGACAAGCGCATTAACGAGCTCCGTGACCGCCTGTACAAGAAAAAAGTTGAGGCACGTCAAAAAGAAAACATCCCTGTAAGATAAACTATTAAAAGGGCCACCTTTCCGTGATTTCTACAAAGCCCATAATACTTCATAAATGTTTCACTTCTTTCTGCCCTAGAATGTTAATAATTTCAAATGTTTATGTGTCTTACATTTATCTTGTCATGTAGGCTGAAATTTAATGCAAAAAATTAGTTACTGCACAGAAACTGCCATAGTAATAAGATGATCAAATTTTTGTATTAGCTTATATTAGACATAGAAACTGTCTTTGTTTATTAGTAAGATAATGAATTGCCTATTATGTGAGATTCTTCATTTGCAAGGAGCCTATAAGGAGAAAGAAGTATTTGAGCATGTATTTTCCAAAATAAAAGAGACACTCAGTAGCTTATACTGTCTGGCAGCCAACACATTACAGTAGTTTGTGACAGAGGTCATAAAAAAGTTGGACTTACAGAAACATTGTTTGAAAAACAAATATCTAGAAAAAATAAAATGCCAAAAAGAGTAGAGGAAGGGGAGGGCAGGAGATAACTAAGCAGTTTCAAACATCAGTGGGGAACACTGCATTACGTAATGGTGCTAATTAAAAAAACAACAACACAAAGATGGATGGATATCCAGGTACTCACATATCTTTAATTTGTCATTTTAGTTAAATCGGATAAATGGAACATCTTCACCTCAGTCATCATTGAATGCTTCAGGCAGAGTGGCAGCTGTGGGGCCCTACATTCAAGTTCCTAATTCCAGCAGTTATAATGTGCCAGTTGACCCAGTGAAGCCACAGTCTCTCACCATTACCACCAATGCAACTCATGGAAGATCTAAATCTGGTAAGCAGTTGACCATAACACATATGGTACTATTGTTTTGTGAAGTGGAAAGTGTTCTTGGATATGGTTTTCTATCCTTTCTGTCAAATGAAAATGAATTGGGTTCACCATTGTCTTATTTCTATAATTGGTATTCAATAGATTTATTTAGTCATCTGGAAAAAATGAGTTTGATGCTTTGTCTTTTCTTCCTTTGACTATTGGATCTATTTGTGGATTTGTCAATTATATAGCTAAGTCATATATGGACTTCGTTAAAGTCATGCTTAGAATTGCAATAATTGTGAAATAGAAATGCTTTGATGCTGAAGCAGGGGCGGTCTAAGGTAATTTTAAATGGTAAGCGAACATTATTTTACGCCCCCCCCCAAAAGTTATTTCCCCCGCTCCGCACATGCCCAGAAGCTCCTGTGCGCAGGCGCAGAAGCCTGTAAACACAGCATTCCCTATTCGGCACGCCCGCGCATGCCCAAAGCTCCTGTGCGCAGGCGCAGAAGCCTGTAAACACAGCACTCCCTATTCGACACCCCCCGTGCATGCCCAGAAGCTCCTGTGTGCAGGCACAGAAGCCTGTAAACACAGCACTCCCTATTTGGCACGCAGGGAGGTTTGCTACGGCGCGGCGTCGGAGCGCACAAGGCCCAAAAGCGGAACATTGGCTGGACGCGGTCTGGTGGGCAGGGTAATGCGCCCTTTACCCAGATGGCGCCCCACGCAGCGGTGTCCTTTGCCTACCGGTAGGACTGCCCCTGTGCTGAAGACATTAAAAAGTCTAACATTTATCTTCATGTGCATTTATTTGAACTGTTTCTGTATCCTGCTGTTTTTTCTTGCATAGTTTACTTTAAAAGAAAATATTTTGGACTTAGCCAATGAAGACATTTCCGGCTGTAGATTTAGTAACAGACACTTTTACCAATTATGTTATCACCTTGGTAACTTCAGCCCTAAATATGACCAGGTTTCTTGTTTTTGTTTGGTTTTGAGCCATCTGGTCTTATATATGATAATTACATACGCTTTTCAAAATTCTGCTCTTCTTTCTTGTGGAGCATTTCTGTCTAGGTTCTGTGTAAGGCATAGTGTGAGGGCTCTATTGTATTTTGTCAAATATCATGCTTCTTACCCCCTGTGTCTTCCTGTTATCTTTTACATTTTAATCTCTCTTCTGTTATTTATGTTGTAACTTTATTTCCCACATCCTATTTTCCTTCCTTTTTCTTTTTCTGTGTGACTGGATCTGGTCATCTATAGATACAGACTTTGGGTGTGTGAAAAAATTTCCAGGTCCCTGGAAGATTTCTGATTTAGACATTATAGTGGATCCTATTCTATCACCTCCCTCTCTTCAATCTGCTGTTCACAATATCAGCCATTCGGCATCTACTCTTTCTGAGATCCTGAACTGTGAGTCCATTAGAAGATCTTTGGCAAGATAAGAAATCCCGCATTTAATATGGTCATCTGAGCTATGGCACACAGATGCATATTAAACAGACATTTTTAGAAATTCTGTCATGTTCTGCTGTGTATAATAGAGGAGCTTGCATGCACATTCTGAAATAAACTGTGTGAGTGAGGGAGTGAGTGAGTGAGAGAGAGTGTTTGTGACTTAGTATTTCAGCAAATAAATGTTTTATAACTATTCAAAAAGCTGAATAAATAGGCTTGAATATAGAATCTTCACTAGATTGTGCAGTTAATGAATTCACATCCTATACTGTCCAATCCGCATGTCCAGAGGACCAGTATCCAAAGTTTTATTTCTCCACATCTGACAAAATATGTCCTTTCTGGGCATTTTTAGTCCTCCATACAACTGCCAGAAGTCCTTCGTTTCAATAGGTCTTGCTATTATCCACATTTAAGCACATCCACAAGAAATCCAGGGGGGGGGGGGTTGAGAGGCTTCAGCCCCCCCAATTCTCAGGGTGGTCCACGATAAGGCCTTACTGGTACATTATTTAAACTGTTATGTTTATTAATATCATGATCTGATCACCATGCTCAATATATCCCATATGCTTGGGGGTATTGGGATAACGATACAAAAGGTTTGCTAGCGTAGACCCTCTCTCACTCAGACTCAGCCCCCCCCGGAATCAAACTCCTGGCTACAGCCCTGGATGGTCGTATTGTACACTTGGGGAGATGTACACATTGTTTGTGTTTAATAATAATTCATGAACTGACAATCATCTTTAAAAACATTGAAGAAATCAGATTTTAGTTTTAAATATATTTAAGCTGCAATTTGCAGTTTGATAGGTTGTTGAAAAGAAATTCAGAAAGACAAATGGATGTGTTTATTCATTCCTGTTTCTCTGCTATAATTCCATTTTCAAAACTGCACCAAAGTCTCAAATCTACTTACTGTTTGAACCCAGTTCTTGGGCTTCTCATAAAATTGCTGTTATCTCTGATCTCTAGATTGCTTTCCAAACCGTTCAAACCTGATAGCATAATGAGACAGCTTTTAGAAACAGAAATAAGATGAATTTCAGTGATGCCACTTTACCTCCCAAGAGTTGTACAAATACTTTTGCGTGCTCAAGGAGGTTTCGGTTTCATCTCTTGAACAGCTGATTCCAATATTGGAAGTAATTACTGTTACAGGATCTTTGAAAATGACTTTGTAGTACAGTGTTGATACCCTGTAAATGGGTTTTTGTGTCTCTGGCTCTACCAGTTGTTTAGAGTGAGCGGAAACAAAACTCTCCGATATGCTCTGAATCCTGGCTGATAGAAATGTTGTCTCAGAAAGTTTGTTTTCAGAATTCTTCCTTTCTATTTGTCCCTAACACTACCAAGAACTGAACTCTGGTATCTTTCCTCTGATATTCGCTTGGTATGATACTGGGATTTTGTATGTTTAAAAACTATGGAAACAAGTTGCACAAATAGGCAAACCAGTCAGAAAAGAAGCTGTATTCCAACATATATATTTTTTAATTGTGTAGTATTCTTTAATAAGGAGCAGTATTTGTTTTTTTTTTAAAAAATTGCAGTTCTTCAAGAAGCTGCCAATATAAAGCTGGGTCTTGAGGGATGATATGAATGTGTAGAAATGGAAATCTTGATGCTAGCATCTGTTTGGACACGCTTGTTTTTGGGTAGCTCTGCTGGCCAGTTCTGAGGTTTAAAATCCCTGTTATACAGGGTATTCATGCAAGTTCTGCACTTGTATGTTGTGATCATCTGAGTTTTCTCCAGCCTGATATTCTGTAAAGTTACATCATCCCCAACCTTGAGGAAATCAGAAGAGGGCTAGGTCTTGGAAAGAATGAAGGAACTATATAAGATTCTCAAGTGTAAGATCATTGCATACCAAGATCAGGAGTGCCCATGACACTATATTTCCAATTTCTATGTGTGGTGTTGAAATCTGACTGTGAAGGAAGCTGATAGGAAAAGAATCAATTCATTGGAATGTGATGCTGGAGGAGAGTTCTTCGGCAGCACAGCACCATAGATCACTAAAAAAGACAGATAAATGAGCCTTAGAGCAAATCAAGCCTGAACTGTCCCTAGAGGCCAAGATTACTCAACCCAGACTATCACACTTTGGTTGTATCACAAGATGTGTGTGTATGTTTTCTTAAGCAAAGAATACAAGGAGGGATCTGTGCTAGTTATTTCCTGTAACGTTTAGCCTACATCACTTGTTACTCATTTGCAGCCTCTCTCTAAGTACTAAATAGAGTTGGCCCTGCTTAACTTCCAGAGTTAGACAAGATCTAGGGCAGGGGTGGGCAATTATTTTTTCCAAGGAGCCACACGAGAGCCAAAAAATATTATGGAGGGCCGCACCTAGAGGCTGAACTACATTCTAATCTACATTATTTATTTATTTATTTATTTATTTACTATATTTACTATATATTACACATCATTAATATTAACATATTAATATATCAAGAAATATTCATAAGTTATTAGTATTAATATCATAATTATTATATTATAGTATATATATGTATATAGAAATTATAATATATTGAAATTATAATATAATATAACATTATTATATTATTTATTATTATAATAATTATTAAAAACCACTAAAATTAGAACCACTAAAATTAAATTAAATTCAAGAAGACAAGGTGCGAACCAAGATGAAGGCTGACACCCTCAAGAGAGGAAGGATCCCAAGATGGAATGGCCCAATGGACCCAGCCCAGAGGATGGCAAAGCGGACCCAGCCGCTGCCACAGCAGAGGAGAGAAGAGCAGCAGGCCTCCACCCGCTCTCACCCCCAGCCGTTCCCCAGCTGATCGCCCTGCTATGGAGTGCCTGCCATCCCTGGAGGCCAAGAGGAAGGGGTGCGCTGCCGCCATCCCATCGCGGGCTCTGTGGGGCCTGTGTCGGCAGACAGGCTGGAAAAGCGGCAGCTTTGGAGTGCCTGCCATTCCTGGAGGTAATCCGGCCCTGCAGGGGGAGCAGTCTGCGATCTGAGGCGGCTGATTGCCCTGGCGACCTGGAAGATGATCAAGTCTTCTGGGTCACCAGGCGATCAGCCCCCGCAGGTCGCCGAGTGCTCCCACTGCAGGTCCGGATCGCCTCCAGGAATGGCAGGCACTCCAAAGCCGCCGCTCCTCCGGCCTGTCTGCCGACACAGGCCCCACAGAGCCCACGATGGGATGGCGGCAGCGGCACCCCTTCCTCTTGGCCCCGCCCCCGACGCCCTTCTCCCCGGGCCGGCCAGAATTGGTTGCCGGGCTGCATCCGGCCCGCGGGCTGTAGGTTGCCTACCCCTGATCTAGGGCCTTTTTAAGGGCATTTAGGAATGAGAACACATGATTTTCTAGAAAAGACAAGAATGCTTGAAGCAGAAGGCAGTAGGAAAAGAGAAGGAATGCATTACAGGTGCATAGGGCCCATCAAATAAGTCATAGCCCTGAGTTTGCAAGAGCTGAGCAGGACTGTTGAGGACAGGGTAATAGGATCATGGGGTCATGGCAACCTCCTTACAGACGGCAATTCTCTCATACCAGAAACAACTTGCAGTTTCTCAAGTCGCTCCTGACATGAAAAAAAACCCTGAAGTCAACCTGATGTCAGTTAACAGTAACAAAGTCAGTAGCTTAGATGGGTCTCATCATATGACCTGCAGGTATCAAGTTAATATAAAGCTTGAGGATGTGTAGAAATAGAAGTCTTGATGCCAGCATCTGTTTGGATGCACTTGTTTTTGCCAGAGATGGAGCCCAGCAGAAATAGATTGCATAAGCCTGAAATTGGTCTGTCCTTAGACTAAACTGAATATGTTTTCCAGTAATTAAACTGGGACATGGAGCTTTACAGTACTGATTTGTGAGTTAAGGGGTTCAAAGCAATTTTTTTAGATGAGTGCTCCAAAAATAAATCTTGTCAATTATTTATTTGTATTTATTTTGAGCATTTATAAACACCCTAAAATAGATTTTAGGGTAGTTCAGAGAGCCACCCAAAGAGAGGTCTCTTTTTTGGGAAACATATTTCTGAATTTGGAGAGAATTTTCAGGCTTGGGTGCTTTTGAGAGCATCTTTATCCATTTCTCATTTAGCATACTTTACTTACCAAGCAGAAAGAAAGTTGAGATAGGGTTGTGGTGGGAGGAATAGAAAGTTTTCACTTGACTTTCTGATACTTTGTACTATCCCAGATGATGGTAAAAGACGGTCATGGACAGTATCAGATCTCGATGTTGGACCTCAGCACAGCTCTTCGTGGCATTCAGGAAACAAAAAACAGCAGTTCCTCCTCTGTATGTTACACCAATATCAACATAAATGATTTGCTTCTCCAATCAGCAATCACAAATTATACCCTTTCTATGAATCATGTTTCAATCTAATAAATCTATATAATGCAGCCAAAATTTGAAATGGGATGTTTAGTATTATTAATTTTAATTTATTCTGATTTAATTATAACAATATCCTAAGGCTTACTTTCCTTTACAGAAATAGTTATCTTTCTGGGAGAGATTTAATTAAACTTGGAAGGCCATTTATATTTATTTCCTTAACTGCAAACACACAGACCACAGTAAAAAAATTATATAGGAATATTATTAAGCATATATTAATACATCAGAATCAAGAAACTGTCATTACCAATATTGCTAGAGACTAGAATTTCAAACCATAAGTTGAAGTTGATTTAAGATTCTGACCTATTCTGATCCTCTTAGCTCGAATTCCTTAATTTTGATGGAAAAGGAAACAGTGGCTAAATATCCCTGGATTGTTGGATTATTCCTTCTTAATTCTAGTGAATAACTTTTGATTTAACACGTGTGCTTATTCTCAGGATGGCAAAGAGGAGCAATCCACCACAATTGGGTTTCATCCCCTCATGCCAACTAGACAGGAGTCAATGTCCTTTTGCCATTTCATCCTTTGAGACTTCCCATCTCAGTGAAGTTTTTAGTCTTCTATCTTACAAATCTGATATGGTTTTTGCCCCTTGCAGGTGTAGTTAGTGGGATTAATTAGTTTTTCTCTCTTAAATATCCAAAGAGTACAGTTCAGATGTCAAGAAAAAGACCAAAGAAAATTAAAATTGCAGCACAGGAAGAGCAGTTGAATGGTTACAGCAGTGTTTCCCAACCTTTTTTGAGCCGCGGCACACTTTTAACATTAAAAAATTCTGGGGACACACCACCAACCAAAATGACACAAAATGACACTCTAACACAGTAAAGAACGGCTGGGGGATGGTGGCCTGCTGGGAGCAGCTGCTGGGAGTGCCAAAGCCGGGGCAGGGGGCGGAGCCAGGCCGTGCCATGCCCCACCCCCTCCGCCCGTCTTCACCTGTCCCGGTAGCTGCTCCAGCCTTGAGGGGACAGTGCCAAGCCAGCGGTGCCAGAGCCAGGACAATGCTGGCTTGGCACTGTCCCCTCAAGGCTGGAGCAGCTGCTGGGAGTGCCGAAGCCAGGGGAGGGGGCGGAGCCAGGCCGTGCCATGCCCCTTCCCCTCCCCCCAGCTTCAGCTCTCCCACAGAGGACGAGCATGAGCGATGGACGGGCTTCAGTGGACGGGGCTCCTCCTCCACACGGCTTCAGCGAGCGAGGGGTGAGAGCCATGGCGGGAGTCACAGCGGATTGGAGGCTGGCTGGGGAAATGGCTGAAGGAGGTGGCACCCCGGCCCCTTCTCCTTTTTCTTCGCCGCCGCCCGGCCCTTCCTCCCCCCCCCCAAGCAGCAGGAGTTCGGCAGGAGGGGGGGAGGAAGGGGGGCAGAGAGCTTTTCTCGCGGCACAGCAGGAGGTCCGTCACAGCACACTAGTGTGCCACGGCACACTGGTTGGGAAACACTGGGTTACAGGACTGTGATCAATAAAATAATAATAATGCCCAGAGAAATGGGACTTTATTCTGAATGTACTGAGCATTATTGGGAGGCCCTGGTAGCGCAGTAGGTTAAACTGTTGAGCTGCTGAACTTGCTGATCAAAAGGTTGGAGGTTTGAATCCGGGGAGCGGGGTGTGCTCCAGCTGTTAGCCCCAGCTTCTGCCAACCTAGCAGTTCAAAAACATGCAAATCTGAGTAGATCAATACGTACCGCTTCTGCAGGGAGGTAATGGCGCTCCATGCAGTCATGCACATGACCTTGGAGGTGTCTATGGACAACGCCAGCACTTCAGCTTAAAAATGGAGATGAGCACCACTACCCAGATTTGGATATGACTAGACTTAATGTCAGGGGAAACCTTTACCGAGCATTATCACCTTAAAGGTGTTATACAGTTTATCATGTAGAAAATGAAAAGCAGACATAATATAATTGGTATTGTAAAATATATAAAAATAACGAATGGATTGATTTTTAAAATTAAAGCTACGATTTAAAAATATTTGAAGAATATTTCCTGTTTATAGTGAAGGGGGTAATCTCCATATATGTTAATAGCTTTTTGTCTTTCAAAATTATTTTTTATTGTGTTAAATAGTTCTAAATTGATTTTTATTGAGAGCTCCAGATGTCAGGTAGGCTATACACATTTTAAACAAACAAAAAACTCAGATAATTTCATTTTAGCCCCCCTCCTTAATGGCTTTGGATAAATTTATGCTTCCATATATATAGTGCCAAAATTTAGTCTGCCTTCTGCACTACACAATCAAAGTTTAAAGCAAAGGTAAAGGTTTCCCCTGGCATTAAGTCTAATTGTGTCCAACTCTGGGGAGCGATGCTCATCTCCATTTCTGAGCCGAAGAGCCAGTGTTGTCCATAGACACATCCAAGGTCATGTGGCTGGCATGACTGCATGGAGCGCCGTTACCTTCCCACAGAAGTAGTATCTATTGATCTACTCACATTTGCATGTTTTCAAACTGCTAGGTTGGCAGAAGCTGGGCCTAACAGTGGGAGTTCACCCTGCTCCCTGGATTCGAACTGCCAACCTTTCCGGCAGCAAGTTCAGCGGCTCAGCGGTTTAACCCACTGTGCCAATCAAAGTTTCATTATTCATATTTTAAATCAAAGTTTACAATATGAATAATTAAATACTGTAGTGTACATACATGAAGCCGCTTTTTCTAGGGTTCACAGTAGTGTAGCCCTAATATTATGAATCATTAGTAAACGTAGAAGTGTTTAGAGCAGTAACAATCCATAGGAAGGCCAGATTTTAAAGAGGACATGACTCTGACCCTTTTAATGTTATGTATTGGATTAATTTCACTTACGTTTCTGAAATTCCCTTATCTACACATTTATTAAGGATGTGGGAGACCTATCCTCTTCTCCGTTGGGCCCCTTTAGTAATTTCTTTGTAGGCTCGTCTCCTGATCCAGTACCTATATTTTGCCACTTTGTCGGGGAAGAAAGGCAGTACAGAAATGCAAAAAGTGTGATTTGTGATCTAAAACAGGAAAGGTGTGTCATTGTGGAGTGGAAGAATAAGGCGTTACCCCCAACATGTACTGCAACCTCCTAGCAGTTAAAATGAGAACATGTTTGCAAGACATATTCCAGATTTCAAGCATGTCTGATTTTCTAAATTTCTAATCCTTTGATGATTCTACCAATCAGAAAAAATACTTCAGCCTTGTCTTGTATCACCTGCATTATTGCCTTACACATTTGTGCACCAGGAACTCTTTAATAAACCATTTCTCTTTATTCCAAGCTAATGATGGAACCTGGCCAGCCCTTAAACAGAGTTCTCCTGTGGTAAAGCCCCCACAAATCTCCAGTGCAGACTGGAAGGACTCAAATATGGATGCTGCTTTGAAGCAGGGGACTATATCTAGCCAGCCACTGTCATCTTCGGGATTAGGAAGCACTGATAAACTGGTGAGTTTCTATCCCCCCCCCCTTTTTTTGTTGCTTTATACCAGGGGTGCTCATTATGGTGATCGGGAGCACCTAGGTGATCTTCGGCCCTCTTCCAGGTGATCTTTGGGCCTCACCAGCTGGATGGCACATTCCTGCCATGCGCGAGCGCGCTCCCGCCGCCACCTTCGCGAGGCTTCTTTTGCCAAAATGAGGCTTTAGTGGGCGGGCCCTGGCGCTTGTCTTGCCACGCACAGTGTGGTGACATGACCGCCCATTGGTTGCTGCTGGGGGGGGGGGGAGCAAGGCGAAGGCACGTGCACGGATAGGATGCGAGGCTGTGGGAGGGATGGAGGGAATGTGTGTGTGTGTGAGAGAGAGAGCCAAGGAGAGAAGAAAGAAATCTGGAGAACTTTTATGGATCCTTTTGGCAGGCAGGGAGGCGGGCGCTGGAAGGAAAGAGGGGGGGGAGAGAAAGAGGCGAAGGAGGCTGGGCAAAGTGGGGCAAAGCCAAGAAAGCCCCACCGCAAACCCTGCTGCTGCCCTCGGGACTCCCATTCCAAGCCGAGACCTGGGCGAGCGAGCTGTGTGGGGCTGCTTTCTTTCCTTGGTTGGGGGCGAGGAAGGAGGGCTCTGCCGTGTTCCTGGGGCTGAACCCAAGGAGGAGGGGGCTGCGGGGATGGAGACTCCACTTGCTGCTGCTGCTTGTGCCCGCCGCCTTTCTCCGTCTTGCCCTCCCTGCCCTCGGGAGAAAGGCGGGGAGGAGAGAGAGAGAGGAGAGAGAGAGAGAGAGAGAGGGTGGCTCTTCAGAGCCGACTAGGAAGAGCCACCCTCTCTCTCTCTCTCTCTCCCCCCCGTGGGCATGGACTGCCACCAGTGGGAGGGGTCCTCCTTCCTGCCAGTCGTCCACTTGGGCGTCCTTTCTGAGTGACACCCTCGAAAGGAAGGAAGGAAGGACACCCCCCCCCACTGCATCTGTCACTTTGGGGAAGCACCTCTTCCACTCTTCTTTCTCCTGCCCAGGTAAGGAAGCCTCGAGGGAGGAGGGGGGGGGAGGCTGCCGTGGGGAGGCTCTAGCTTCACGTGGGTCCCTCTCTCGGTTGAGTTTCCCAGCCCAGCAGCAGCCAGGTGGCCCCTCTTCCCAGCCCTGCGCCTTCCGAGCCACCGTCAAAGCCATATCTGGCCGGTGCGCCTATAAATATCCTCCTGTTGCGTGTGGGAGGGGCCTGCTGTGCATGCAAGAAGCAGGACGGGATGGGGAATTCCTGCTTCGCGAAAGCACGCAGCAGGAAGGAGGAAGGCAACGAAGACATTAAGAGAGAGAGCGCAGGCAAGGATGATCCCCTTCCCGGGTGCGCATGGCAGCGAGTTTGTGGGCAGGCAAGAAAGAAGCCCCGCGCGGACGAAAGGCTGCAGTAGGAGCGTGCGCGCGCACGTGCGCGCGCACTCTCACATGCACAACAGGTGATCTTTTCAACTTGATTGTTCATATAGTAGCTCACATGATGAAAAAGTGTGGGCACCCCTGCTTTATACAGTATTAAATCCACTGCTTCCAGAGTTCGGTTACATTAGCTCTTGAGTCCTTGTGTGCTTTTAGTTTTTGGTCTTCAGTCACTATTAGAGGTTTTAAAATACTATTTTCCCTGTCGTGGTCCCTGTGAATACGTACATATGGTAATTCCTGCGCCTGCGCAGACAGTTTGGAATCTTTTAGAAAGTTATTATCACTTTAAATGGTAGCCCCGCCCGCTCCCCTTGAAGTATATATAGCCATTGGGAGGGGCTGCCACCTCAGATCCTTTCATCCGCCGCGTTGCGACAGCTAGGAATCTCTCTCTTTGACTAGCATTCTGGACTGCGTAATTTTTATTTAATTATTTAATTTCTCTCTAAATTTATTATGTTGTTTTCTGTTATGTTCTGTTCTATGAGGTTGACATTTTTATTTTTATATGTTATGTCATCACTTGCCACCAATGCCTTGAGATCCTCCATGGCTGGGTTCGCTTCCGTGGCTTGATCTTCTCTTATCACCTAACTTCTCAAAATCGTAGAACTTGTAGGTTTTTACCCGCAAACGGGAATAACCGAGAACCCAAGCCCATCCGGCCCCCTCCCCCCGCCTTCTCAGGGGCATTGGGCTTATTTTTTACTCCCAAGATGGCGGGCCGCCGTTGAAGAAGTTTGAAATGGCTGAGGCAAAGGGCCACCAAGATGGCCGCCACCCTTCTTGACATTTTTACCCCTCAAAAAGGCGCGGGAAATTCTCCTGTTGGGTTACACTGCTGTCATCCTCCTCTTAGATGGAGAGGCGGAGCTCCCCCTTCTGGCTATTGTGCGGACAGCTTGTCATTGGAGCTTCACAATGCATTGGGCCGAACGATGCAGATAAGCCCTCTATGCTGGAGCCCCACCTCCTGGCATCACCCCGCCATCGGGCCGGATGATGTTGGAGTGCACCCTCCATACCGGAGGCTCTCCTGGCGCCGCCCCTCCATCGGGGCTGAATGATATCAGAGTGCATCTTCCATATCGGAGGCCACCTAGCCACCTTTCTGACAATTTTATTTATGAGTTCCTGTGAGTTTTACAGGCTATTTGGCCATGTTCCAGAAGCATTCTCTCCTGATGTTTCACCCACGTCTATGGCAGGCTTCCTCAGAGATTGTGAGATTTGTTGGAAACTAGGACAAGTGAGGTTTATACTGTATATCTGTGGAATGTCCAGGTGGGAGAAAGAACTCTGTCTGTGTGAGACAGGTGTGAATGTTGATTAGCATTCCTTGCAGCTTCAAGGCCTGGCTTCTACCTGGGGAATTTTGTGAGTGTTAGCTGGTTTAAATGTTTCACTGTCCTTTTCTGATTTTTTAAAAATGTACTGTTTTTTAATACTTTTTAAATACTTGTAGACAGATTTTTTTCATTTTCATGATTTCCCCCTTTTTTGTCGAAATTGTCCACATGCTTGTGGATTTCAATGGCTTCTCTGTGTAGTCTGACATGGTAGTTGTTAGAGTGGTCCAGCATTTCTGTGTTCTCAAATAATATGTTGTGTTCAGGTTGGTTCATCAGGTGCTCTGCTATGGCTGACTTCTTTGGTTAAATCAGGAATGCTCATTAGGTAGATTGCGATCGACTGGTCGATCCCAGGACTGAAGGAGGTCGATCCCAGCTGGATGGGGCATTTCTGAGGGGGCGGGGCTGTGATGCAGAGCGCGCGGGAGCCAGGCTGCCAAGCCCCACCCCCGGGCTTTAGCGCTCCGCAGCTTCTGGAGGGAAGAGGGGTAATGCCAAGGCAGTAGTGGCATAGATAGCCACTACTGGCTTTGCATTCCCCCCTCCCCCTTGTCTCCTGAAGCTGTGAAAACGCTAAAGCCAGAGGGGGGAGGGGGCAGAGCCAGGCCACGTGAAGCCTCGCCCCTTCCCCCTGCTCCGCCCTGGTAGATCTTTCAGACTTGGTTTTATTAGAAGTAGCTCGCATGCTGAAAAAGTGTGGGCACCCCTGGGTTAAATTAACCTGCAGTGCCTTGATTTGTGTTTGGGCACTGCTTTTGGTGTTCCCTATGTAGATTTGTCCACAGCTGCATAGTATATAGGAGACTTCTGCAGAGGTGAGAAGATAGATCCCTTTCGCCTTTGCTGAACAAATGTTATTTATCTTTCCCAGGGTCTTGATATGGGGAAAGTGCCACCAACCATCCCTGGAGTAAGTAAGCAGTTGCCTCAAAATTACGGGACCTATCCGAGCGCTGTTCCTTTAGGAACAAGTTCTACCAATTCCCTGGAGAGGCGAAAGGACGGTAGCCTGCCAAGGCCTGGCTCCACAGCAGCAAACCGGCAAAGACCTGTGCCGTTGCCTCCAGCAAGCAACATTCATCAGCCCAGCTCCTCACAACAAATACAGCAGAGGATATCGGTGCCTCCAAGCCCTACATATCAGCCTTCTGGTGCGCCACTGTTTCCAGGAGGAGATGGCAGGCCTGATCTCCCTTTAACTGTAGCCATCAGGCCTTTTCTAGCCGACAAAAGCTCAAGGCCCCAGTCTCCTAGGAAAGGGCCCCAAACGGTGAACTCCAGTTCCATCTATTCGATGTATCTTCAGCAAGCGACGCCACCAAAGAACTACCAGCAAGCTGTCTACAATACTCTAAACAAATCAGTCAAAGCAGGTAATTTGATTTTTCTCTCTGAAAAGTTGTTTTTAAAAGCTGCTTGATAATTACAAGACTTTAAATTAGGGGTTTGGGCCATATCTTTAATTGAAGTGTCTAAAAAGAAATGGAGCACCCTGTTAACCCCAAAATCACTGATTGAAATCCTTGACTGAGTCCAGTACAAGTCAGAAGCAGTGCGTAGAATTTGGAAGGTGATATGAGGGGTTAGGGGCTGCAGTGGCACAGCAGGTTAAACCACTAAGCTGCAGAACTTGCTGATCGGAAAGTTGACGGTTCGAATCCGCAGACAGGGTGAACTCCCATTATTAGCCCCAGCTTCAGCCAACCTAGCAGTTCAAAAACATGGAAATGTGAATAGATCGATAGGTACCGCTTTGACGGGAAGGAAATGGCGCTCCATGCAGTCATGGCTTTGGAGGCGTCTACGGACAACACCGGCACTTTGGCTTAAAAATGGAGATGAGCACCACCCCACAGAGTCAGACATGACTAGACTTAATGTCAAGGGCCAATCTTTACCTTTACTTTTAATATTAGGGGTTATGCCATACTATAAATTAAAACAGTGGGCTTTATGATGCAGAAATAATTTAAAGTGTGTTTTCTCTTTTACAGACCCAATAATCTGGGGAGGTAATTGACATGTGCCTAAAGCTAGAAACAAACACTGCTAATGCTACGTACCTCACTTTTCAGATCTGTTTAATTCAGTATATTCATGAACGGTTCTGAAAAGTGAAGCAGTTGATAAAGGATTGTATTAGTATCTTTCTGAAAGAGAGATAGAAGAATTAAAATGGCGATGAAATACTTTGGTGAATCTTTACTTCAAAGTAGAACGCATACAAAAAGGAAGAAGTGGAATGATTAGAGGAGTTGGATTAAAATTCACCTGAGCTATTAAGCCTCTAAGGGAGAAGAAATGCCTGCACTCTTGAACTACATTAGAACTCCAAAGAGGACATTAAATTCTTTGCACTCAGATTGGAAATGTCTCGGTAAAAATCCCCAGGGCTGTCAACTCATAACTAGTAAACTCGTGTTGGAAATTGGAGCTGGGAGTATGCGTAACTCTCTCTCTCTCTCTCTCTCTCTCTCTCTCTCTCTCTCTCTCTCTATATATATATATATATATATATATATCCAGTTTTAGCTCAAAACCACCAGTGTATTTTCTTCTATTAGCTGTCTATTAAATGGCCTTAAAGGATAGCATTCTTTCAATTGGAAGGAGTTATCTAGTGCAGGGTTTTTGTGGTGGACATATTTGGGGTGATGCCCATTGTTTCTCTTGTCCTTGTTTATAGCTCGTCTTATCTGTATTTTATAAGATACTATTCAGGGAAGCAGAGAATCCTAGATGGGGGATTAGCTGAAATCTTTTTGTCTGAATAAAATTCCTTTTATTTATTTATTTTGCCAAAAATGCAACTTTACATGCAGGAATAGCCATCTTGATTGCAAAAAATACTCGAGTGCACATTTATTGATACTTTCATGGGGCCAACATTAATCATTCTTCGTTTCGAAGCCTATGGGGTTCTTCATCAGGTGGGGATGCCCCAACATTATGTGGGAATAAAGTGAGCATTAAAACCACAGGTTTGCATGTGACTTGCTTGTTTGCTTGAGGTCTTATCCCATAAAGACTTGTGTGGGTAGAAAACTCAGGCCACACCCTCTATGGCCACTAGATGACTGAGAACTTAAGTAGTATTTACAAAAGCAATAATAATTCTCTTCCCCATTGGCATCTACAAAACACCTCTTTTTGAGATCTGGGTCTGCCTTTGACCCATGCAAGTCCCTAGGCTTCTTCTTTTTAATCTAAGGCTTGCCTAAGAAGAGGCTTAAGGCCTTGCACAAGGCAGAGGCAGATGGTGGCAAATGGAGGAAGAAAACTATTGCTTGTGTTCTCACACAGTAACCTTTAGGTTTTGGACTTTTCAGGGAGCTCTTTTTCATGGTATGCCCTTTGCATTTTCTCTGTTTTGATAGTTTGTGGATATAGATGACACATAACTATCGAATAATGGGTTGCAGTGAGTTTTCCGGGCTGTATAGCCATGTTTCAGAAGAATTCTCTCCTGACGTTTTGCCCACATCTATGGCAGGCAACCTCAGAGGTTGTGAGGTATATTGGAAACAAGCCAAAGGTGGTTTATATATCTGTGGAAGGTCCAGAGTGGCAGAAAGAACCCTTGTCTGTTGGAGGCAAGTGTGAATGTTGCAATTAATCATCCTGATTAGCATTTAAAGCCTTACATCTTCAAGGTCTGGCTGATTCCTGCCTGGGGGGATCCTTTGTTGGAAGGTGTTATCTGGCCGATTGTTTAATGTCTGGAATTCCCGTTTTCAGAGTGTTCCTCTTTATTTTGTGTCCTGATTTCAGAGGTTTTTAAAATACTGGTAGCCAGATTTTTTTTATTTTCCTGGTTCCTCCTGTCTGTTGAAATTTTGAATTTCTAAAATAGTCACTGATTGAAATGTTAGAAAATCGATAGTTGTCACTATTTTACTATTATTTCAAAAACAGAAACAGCAATACTGAAAAGTAATCCTTGTTCCTTTAGAACGGTTGCTCACTACTACTCTTTCCCTTCAGTTTATGGGAAGCCAGTTGTACAGTCTGGTTCGACTTCTCCTTCTCCATTACCTTTCCTCCATGGATCTTCTCCTGTCAACGCATCCCAGCCTCCGCCTCCAAATGAGTATATTGAGAAAGACCAAGAGCTGGAAAACACGGCACCTGCTGGTGATAACAGCAATGTAGAAAACATCCCTCGCCCCCTCAGCCCCACCAAGCTCACCCCCATTGTCCATTCTCCCCTTCGCTACCAAAGCGATGCCGACCTGGAGGCTCTTCGCAGGAAACTTGCTAACGCTCCCAGGCCCCTGAAGAAGCGGAGTTCTATCACCGAACCGGAAGGCCCCAGCGGACCAAACATCCAGAAGCTATTATACCAACGCTTTAATACCCTGGCGGGAGGGATAGAAGGCGCTCCTTTTTATCAGCCAGGAAACTCACAGGACTTTATAGGCACCTTAGCCGATGTTGACAACGGAAACACCAACACCAATGGCAATATTGAGGAGCCAGTTTCAGTGCCCCCCACGGCTCCTCTGCCTGATGAGCCTTCATCGGATGCTAACGACAATGAATTGCCCTCTCCTGAAATTGAAGAGCTGATCAGCGTAGAAACCACAAATCAAACATCTGAAACAACTGAGGATGATAACAACAACAACAACCCTGTGGTAGCCCCTTCTGTGGAGCGGCCACCAAGCCCAACCCCTGAGGCCAATTCCCCAGAAGAAGAAGAAGTCCAACTGCCGCCTGATCTCCCTCCTCCGCCTCCTCCTCCACTTCCTCTGGTAAGTCATTATAAAAATGCAACTTGGACCACTACGGAAGAGCAAGTTTGTGTGCAAATCTACACCAGGCATAGGCCAACTTCAGCCCCCTTGGACTCCAACTACAAAAACACTTGGAAGGCCAAAGTTTGCTCACGCCTGGTCTATAACATGCCATGCATTCTCTGTGTGTGTCTCTTTCATGTGCATCATAGTCCTTCTAATAGCCATCTCCACCCCATATACTGATTTCTCAGTATATACTGATTTTCAACGAAATAGAAACAGTCTAACTAAACTGCTTCTTAAATGCAGGATTAAGTGTTAAATCAAGCCAGGTACAAAAGCAAGGTTCATGTTTATTCTGGCATGAATCTATTATGATTAGGCACATCTTTATTATTAAGGAGTGCACAACTCATGTGATCCACCAGGCGGGCCAACAAGGACATGTGGTCTCCCCGATCATTGACAACTTTCCTTCTTCAGCATTTAGCAGACTGGCAAACAGAAATAGGTTCATCAGTCTGTTGATGGGCATCATTTGGCCTCTCAAGCTGCAGTCTGTGCTGGCCTACCTTAAGGTCAGTTGATGGGTTACAGTTCACAAACAAATTGTGCCCCAAATTACCTGAATCATACTAGTAGCAATCCTTAATCACAAAAGGTGAGCTGTGTATCTGTAGGACAAAACCTGAATACTGAATGCAAAAAATCACCGAATTTACTATTGTAAAGCACAAAAACAATTCAAATAGACTGGTCTTTTCAGTTGCATTATGGAAGTGGATAATGTGTTGTCGAAGGCTTTTATGGCTGGAATCACTGGGTTGCTGAGTTTTCTGGGCTGTATAGCCATGTCCAGGAGCATTCTCTCCTGACGTTTCGCCAACATCCAGGGCAGGCATCCTCAGGGTTGTGAGGTCTGTTGGAAACTAAGCAAGTGAGGAATGTCCAGGGTGGGAAAAAGAAAGAACTCCTGTCTATATACCACAGATATACGAATGTCACTTGCCTAGTTTCCAACAGACCCCTCAGCCTCTGAGGATTCCTGCCATAGATGTGGGCGAAATGTCAGGAGAGAATGCTTCTAGAACATGGCCATACAGCCCAGAAAACTCACAGTAATGAAGTGGATAATGCTGGTAATGTTTTGGATGCGTTACCTGCATCAAAGCTAAATACTAAATTATGAGTTTCCTATTTTCCTTCTTAGTACTGATCTTTGTTCCTGCTCCCCCAAAATTGCATTTGAATGAAAATATTGCCCCTAAGTAGCTCCAAAATAAATTGTACTTGACACAATGCACTTGTGGCATCAGGCTGAAAATAATCGTCACCTTATTACCCAGATTAAAAGAACCAACCTGAAGAAACCCAACTCGGAGAGAACTGGCCATAGCTTAAGGGTCAAGTTCAATCCTTTGGCCCTATTGCTGGATGCCTCCCTGGAAGGAGAGTTTGATCTGGTGCAGCGGATCATATATGAGGTAAGATTACATGGCTAGATTCTCAAGTTGTGTTTTAGTGTAAGAAAATTTTTTAAGTCCACCCAGTCATGCCATTTTCTCTTGCCTTAGGTTGATGACCCCAGCAAGCCTAATGATGAAGGAATCACCCCTCTGCATAATGCAGTATGCGCTGGCCATCATCATATTGTTAAGTTCTTGTTGGACTTTGGCGTCAACGTGAATGCAGCAGACAGTGATGGATGGTAAGAGACAACGTAGAACACACCCTTAATTCTAGATGCGGCATAAATAGGAAGGGACAGTTACTGGTTTGACTCCCTCTTGGCACATGTGATCGTGTGTTTTGCTTCACTTTCTTCTGTTTCTGCTTTGTTTCAGGACTCCTTTGCACTGTGCTGCCTCTTGCAACAGTGTTCACCTTTGTAAGCTTCTGGTTGAATCTGGAGCAGCCATTTTTGCTTCAACTATAAGTGACATAGAAACTGCAGCGGATAAATGTGAGGAGATGGAAGAAGGCTATATTCAGTGCTCTCAGTTCCTATATGGTAGGTTACAAGTCTGATATATTGCCGTTAACTTTGAAGTTTGAGATCTTCAGTTTGAATTTGTCCTTCCTTAAAGAGTTCATCGTCCATGTGGCAATGAGAGCGCTGGTCTCGCAAAACCCTCTTATCGTGCCAAGGCAACAGGGATGTTGGGCGGGGAGAGGCTGACTACCCACAGAAGATTACTATTACCACATCAGCTCTGGATTATTAAATGTGGTTTTCTGTGTGCAAGCAGATGGTGTGCGAGCAGATGGCGACTACTGGGTGGCATATGTTTTGCATCAGAAACTTGAGCTGATGTGGTCTATCCAATGCAGTTTTCTGAGTCAGCACTCCAAATAACGAAGCTGAATCAACAGTTGACCAAAAACTGATTCGTAACCCTTTTGGTACTAATGTTGGAGAGTGATCCCTGGTTTAAAAAAAGTTTGGGAATGACTTTTAGAATACTTAGAATCTTCTTGATAGCTTACACCAGGCATAGGCAAACTTAAGCCCTCCAGTTGTTTTGGACTTTAACTCCCACAATTCCTAACAGCAGCTGTTAGGTATTGTGGGCGTTGAAGTCCAATACACCTGGAGGGCCGAAGTTTGCCCATGCCTGGCTTATACTGAAATAACTCCTGGTTACAGCAGTAGGGTGTTCAAGGCAGCTGGGGCATTTTTTCTCTACCACAAAAAAGGTTCAGAACGGAAGACAGAATAGTTGTACAGCCCCTTGTCATTTTTACTATAAGCGCCATCTCCACCCAAGCTTGAATGAGGCTTTATGTAATACATTGGTTTTGAGGAATGTTTACCTTTCTTAAGGAAAAGCTCACTGTAAATGAGCCCCTCCTAGCACAATGTAAATTATTCTTGTGCCAGTGTAATCTTAGGTTTTATAGCAAATAGCGGTCAGATCCTGATTGGGACTACGGAGCTTTGTGGGTCCTGACAGGACTTTTCTTTTATACCTGTTTCTAGAAATTTCAAGCAGGATCACTTCACATGTGTTCTAGTGAAGCAGGGAACTCAAGGTAGTTTAATTGGGCATAATGTATATATTCTGCGAAATAGTTTGTTTGCAGAGTCTCGGGTGGAGAGACAATGATAAATCAAGTGGTGTTAGTTGATGAAGAGCAGGCATGTTTGTTGGACCAATGCGATATTAGTAGCTGCTTGAAACTGAGTGGGATCCTATTCTGTCTGCCTTAATACTGTCAACTTTGAATGGTCAGAGTTGTTCTCTAAGGCTTCAAATAAGAAGTAATGGTTACTTACCTGTAATTGTTTTTCTCCAAGTGGTCACCTGTAAAATGCATGCATATGATATTGTCTGCACAGGATATACCATATGTGTGATTTCACAGGGACCACGCTGGAGAATCTGTCTTACCTAAGGATCTTCAGTATACCCTGCTAGTCACCCTTTCAACTGTTAACCAGGCCCAGCCCTGCTGAGCTTTAAAAATCAAAGAAGATTGGACACGTTCAGATTAGTATGATTGTTTCTTTGTCTCTTATATAATCTTATTTGCTTGTTGAAAATAGGTGTGCAGGAGAAGTTGGGGGTCATGAACAAAGGTGTAGTGTATGCACTGTGGAATTACGAAGCTCAGAACAACGATGAGTTGTCATTCCATGAAGGCGATGCCATTACCATCTTGAGGCGCAAGGATGACAACGAGACGGACTGGTGGTGGGCCCGCCTCAACGAGAAGGAAGGCTACGTGCCCAAAAATCTCTTGGGGGTAAGTTTGACACATCTCATGGAAGCATTCAAGCGATATTTATTTCAAAACAGAAAACAAAATTCCCAGATCTTCTAGGAAAGACTTCTGCAGATACTATGGATCATCCAAAAAATAAATAGATAAACGGATCTTAAGAGTAAATGGAAGTGCCTCTGTGGAATAATGGCTTGAGTGTTGGACTAGGATTTTGGCAGACCTTGGGCAAGTCACACTATTTCAGTTTTAGGAGAAGGTAACAAGACTCTTTTAGATAGGGTTGTCTTAAGTCAAAGTTGACTTGATCACACATAACAAAGATCAAAGCAGGCTAGTATTCTTGAAGAGAAGCAACAAAATCCTGGTAGAACTGTACCACTTCACACGACAGGCTGGGATATTAAACATTTGGTTTGGTACATCTAGATCAGGGGTGCTCATTAGATAATCGTGATCTACTGGTAGATCTCGAAGGGCGTCCTGGTAGATCGCAGACAGATCACAGGCATAGTGTGTATGGCTCCCATGCCATTTGTGAGGAATGCTCAGGGGCTTATTATACTCACATTTAGTTGAATTCAGTCTTAAAATATATTATATGGCTCTCACTGAAATAAATTTCCTAATATTTTGCTTTTATGGCTCTCTGAGTAGTGGGTAGGTAGATCTTTGGGACTTGGCTGTTTTATAAGTAGCTCGCATGCTGGAAAAGTGTGAGCACCCCTGATCTAGATTATTTTACACCCAGATGATCTTTGGTGTGCTAACTTTTCATATGAAAGATAGTGTCTTCAAGCATGCAATTACCTTGTACCCTTTCCACTTCTTCACATTTTGTTGTGTTATAAGCTGGAACTGAAATGGGATGAATAGGCATTGTTACAACTTGAAGTACACAAGGCAGTCAACGTGAAGATACAAAATAATTCTGTTGAGACAAAAGACGAGTACCTAAAAACAAAGTCCCACTTGTTGGTTACTTGCACATTCACATATATGCACCTGGCACATCCTTCTTCTTGGATAAACATGTACTAAAAACTGAAAGAAATAGAAATCTACTGTTTTTAAGACTGGTATTTTTATGTTAAACACTGCAGGAGAGTCCTGCAGCCAATTAAACGGTGAATTGTTGTTCTTGGAAAGTTTCCAAAATGGCACTCTATATTTTGGCCCAATAAAGAGAAGTCTAGGGACTGTTGATGACCAGATACACCTCTAGGGTAGGCATGGGCAAACTTGGGCCCTCTAGGTGTTTTGGACTTCGTCTTATGAATTGTGGGAGTTGAAGCCCAAAACACCCTAGGGCCCAAGTTTGCCCATTCCTGCTCTATGGTCATGCTTTGCCCACCTTGGTTTAGGGAAGTGGTTCTCAACCTGTAGGTCCCTAGGTGTTTTGGACTACATCTCCCAGAAATCCCAGCCACTTTACTAGCTGTTAGGATTTCTGGAAGTTGAAGGCCCAAACATCTGGGGACCCACAGGCTGAGAACCACTGGTTTATGGTCATTTTTGTGCTGGAAGCTCAACTTCAATTCTAGTCCTAGATGCCTTGCAAATTGAAACATGTTTTATTCCAGAACTGCCCTCAATCCCGATCAATTTTCCCAGTTCCTGCTGAAGGAAAGCATGCCCATGCTGCTGCCACCAGAGAGGATGCGTCTCCACACAAAGAACTCATAGTATTTTGCAGCAAGACATGAAAGTTCACCTTTGTTCTCCTATGATCATAGAGCCTTTTTGCAAACTCCAGACAGGCTTAGATATTGGTTTCAGCAATGGTTATTCTCTTTCCACTCTTCCATGAAGCCTTACTCCCATTTCAGCTCTGAATCTCTTCTCCTTCAGTTCTCATTGGCCTTTTAATTATTTCTCTGACTGAGGTACTCCGTACCAGGTCACTAAGCTTTCTTTAGACACATTCATAGATGAACTACATTTTTTCCCATTTTATAATAATGGATTTAATGGTGCCGCTCTGGCAGGTGCTCACCATTCCAGTTTTTAAAAAACAGCCCTGAATGGTGCTTCTTCACAACTTTATCCTGAACTTAATACTTCCATGCTGTTGTGATACACTTGTTTAGAAATGCTGTAAACAAACTCTGGTGGTTTCGAGAAATAAGAGTAGTGTTTACAGTAGTCCCTCCCCATTTGCGGTTTTGATTATTTTGATTTGATTTGCGTGTTCTCTCTAGGTCTGGCCCTGTGACTCTATGGTCAGCTTACTCATGTTAGAGGAGTAAAAGATTTCAGAGATAACTTCTTTTAGGTCTTCAAGTGTGATTTGATGGCCAGCTTCCAGCAGAAGGAGGGCTAGAGATCACGTGGCACTGGAATTGCACAGATTTGGTCTATTCAACTGTCTTATTTAGGCAAGTCACAGAAAAGAGAGGGTTATACTTAACAAAACAGCTACTCCCAGGTTTTTGTTCACTTGACATCTGTCCCACAATAAAAACACTTTGCACTTATGGAATATTTTGTGTACATCAAGTGTAAAAAAGGCCAAGACAATCTATTTTGGTTCGAGGTTGCCTCTCAACAAATGTGAAGAGAAGTCAAATACTTTTGCAAATCACTGAATTATTTCATTTGCCTTTAATGTAATACAGTGCTAGAATTGCACCACATGGTCGTTCTATGGGTTATAATTGGGGCATTTTCCAAATGTTAGCAGTTCCCCACACTGTTTTCCATTAAGACGCATTTTCTGAGATGTCCCTAATTAGAATTCCACTCCCCAGGAAAACAGATGTGACTGGAAAATCAGCTACTCCACTATACAGGGTTACACATAGCTGAGCTAACAGGTTCTTTGTGGGATTAGGTACTGCTATTAGCAAAGGAAAGTATCTAGAGCAGGCATGGGCAAACTTTGGCCTTCTGAGTGTTTTGGACTTCTACTCTCATAATTCCTAATAGCCAATAAGCTGTTAGGAATTGTGGGAGTTGAAATCCAAAATACCTGGAGGGTCAAAGTTTGCCCATGCCTGGTCCAGAGTGTCATGTTAAAGCACGGCAGTTGCATATTTGAACAAAGATTGGGACAAAGATTCCTCATTTTGGGAATAATTGAAATACTAACAGACATTGAGGGAAGGAACTATTAGTGTGCATAGAAATATAAAACTGTTCCTTGACTCTACTAATGTTGTTCAAATGTAAGAATACTTCTTCACCAGTCATAAAACCTTTGTGTAACCATCATCTCTCTCTTTTCTTTTTTTTTGCAGTTATACCCAAGGATCAAACCTAGGCAACGAACTCTTGCCTGAATCCCACTCTTTGGCAATACAGTATATCTTGCTGGTAACTGGAAGATGAAAGTATACACTGGATACATTTTCAATTACATTTCACCAGAAGTTAAGCTATACTTGTTTTAAATGGTGCTCTTGTTTCATATAATAGACCACGTTTGAGGTTTCTCGATCTGCAATTCGTGAGGTCTGCTTTATGTCAATCCGCCTGGTCTCTGGGCGAGGCGCTCAAACGCAGCCGACAGTGTTTTCTGCCAACCGAACTTTAAAACCGTGCGCTCAATGTTAAAACCGTTACAAAACGCAGATATGCTCTCTGATCAGTCGTAGTCCGCAGTAACTGTTCTGACATGTCAAGATGTTTATTATTAAAATTGTCAACTGAGTGTTGCGTTTGCTGTGTAAATCCTTCAAAGCTCTCAGCAACAGTTGACATCTGGGAGTTACCACCCGTCTTCTGGAAGGAAAGGTGTTACTGATATATGACAAGAAAAGCATCAAGGACGAATAGATTTTGCACACCTCTCAAAACCGCACTCGTTCCTTCGCGTGATGTTTTTTTCTTGCTATTTTCTGCTTACAGCACCAGTTTCCCCCGTATTCCGTTATGCTTTCTTTTTTTCATATTAATGCCCTGAATTCCATCTTCTGGATAAACCTGCATTCAGATTGAAGGGAATCTGTATGTCTACATGGAAGGAAAGTGCAATAGTTGGGAAGGGTAAGAGTCAGGTTAGACAAAAGCTCAGCGGGGTTCACTTTGAGGACCTTTAAATCTTGTCTGTGAAAGTAGATGAGTGACTGAAGGATTGACTAAAAAGGCCAAATTGGTTGTGAAGAGTGAAGGGGAGAAAGAAGAGACTTATGGGAAAGACGACGACTTGCTGTTTGAGGCAGAACGGCATCTCTGTGGTTCTTGACAGCCCTGCGCCTGATGCCAGGGCCAGTAATGCAATAACTTGATCCACTATCTAGTTTCAAGCAAAACTACAAAAAGCACTTCACTGGAATAGAAATTGTACATGGTTTTATATAAAGAAGTCTATTTTGAATTCCCCATTATGTTGTAGCCATACATGTTTTATAATTTCCTCCCTGTAAACTGTAGGGTCCATTCTCCATGTACACATTTTGTGTATAATTTATATCCATCGATGCAGTGCTGTAATTTGCTTTTACCACTGTTTTAGCATTAATTGTATATATTGTGGTGATAAGAAGTGAAAAGGGTATTGTAAAAGAATATTTGCTAAATGACTGTGAGTGAAAAGCCTACGAGACACTGCTCATCCAGTGTGCACAATAAAACTACTGCTAAGGTACAGTTGGACTTCCAGGTGTTTCTTTTCTTACGGTTGGAACGGTTTTTGGAAGAATGTTATCGGACATTGAGTATATCTAATGCAGGAATGGACAAACTTCAGCCCTCCGGGTGTTTTGAATTTCAACGCCCACAATTCCTAACAGCCTACCAGCTTAGAAATTGTGAAAGCTGAAGTCCAAAACATCTGGAGGACCACAAGTTTGACACCACTGAAGGCATTTACATCATGCATGTGGGTCAACCTCTGTCTAGTCATTTTAAGTCCAGGAGAGGCCTATAAATGCTTCTTGTTCTAGAAAAGGTCTCTTCTGGTCCAAATCAGACCCTCCACACCCTCTTAGTGGCCACAAAAAAGAGTTCTGCTGGGCACCTTTTGCACACCTATGTTGTCCATGTGCCACCTGGAAAGGAAATGCAGGCTGCTTCAAAACGATGGACTCGATTTGAAATCACTGTTTTTGCTGCAACCACAAACCATCCATGAATGAAACTTATTACTTGAAAAAGTGTGGCATAGAGTTTCAAGTACTTTTCCCAGCTCAGAAACAGTCCCGAGCCTCAGTCATTCGCAAGATGGCAAACCAACAAAATAGGACCTAATGAGATATTCTCAGTTGAGTTATTTTTAAGATTTGTGACTAGCTCAAAGTGGTTAGTAAACATGGTAACTTACTAACATGATAACTTACTAAGATGCCAGCCAGAGATGCAAGTGAAACGTCAGGAGAGGATACTTCTAGAACATGGCCATACAGCTCGGAAACTCACAACACCCCAAGTGATTCCAGCTATGAAAGCCTTCAACAATTTACTAAACTAATTTTTGTGTAATGTAACATGTTGCCATCATGAAATGTACTTTGAAATTGGGTCCACATTTTAAACAACCTGTAATTCAGGGGTGCCCACACTTTTTCAGCATGCGAGCTACTTATATTAAAACCAAGTCAGAAAGATCTACCTACCTCCTCAAGGCGGGGAGGGGGTGGGGCTTGGCCAGAGGGGGCGGAGCCAGGCCACACCAAGCCCCTCCCCCTCCCATCTGGCTTTGGAGCTCCCAGCAGCTTCTCCAGGCTTGAGGATGGCAATGCCAAGCCAGTGGTGGCATAGCTAGCACAAGGCTGGCTTGGCCCTGCCCTCCTCAAACCTGGAGCAGCTGCTGGGAGTGCCGAAGCCGGGGAGGGGGTGGGGCTTGGCACGGCCTGGCTCTGCCCCCTCTGAGAAGCGCGCCATCTGGCTGGGATTGACTTCCTTCGGTCCCGGGATCGACTGGTCGATCGCGATCGACTTCCTGGGCAGCCCTGCTGTAATTAGACAACTCATTTTTCTGAGCTACAGCCTGAGTGTAATTGTGACTTTTGGCTTTCTCCACAGCAGTCTACTTGTGCCCTACAGCTTCCAACCCTAGGGAAATTTCTCGCGCTTGCTTGTGACCGTTTCCTCTTTCAGCCCCTGATAAAATTGAGTGCAGCATTTCTCCTCATTACTCCAACCAGCTTCCATTTCTACTATCACAAACAGGCTTCTGTAGTATTTAATAAGATTTTATTAGCCAAAGCTAGAATTACCACAAAGCATGAATATAAAAACTTCAAAAAATCTGTCTTTCTGGAAGCTTCATTCAAAAAGATCAACTTTACACGTAACAGTTTGTGGTATTTGGTAAATAATACTTTACAAAAAAAAGTGTTTAGTCTCATTGATACAAACTCCTCACCATCAGAGAAAGAGTGGCTTCTATAAAATGATACCTAAGGCAGATTTCACACAGATCTCCGCTTCCCGGCCTTTTGGCTAAGACCAAATTTAGATCATTTTGGATATGAGGAGAAAAAACCTGAGATCTACACGCCTGAAAAGCTATTCTCTGGAGCATCAAAGTCTCTCCCCCTTAAACACAGTATACATAATCCATACTACAAAAGTTGTGCTATACATTGAGCTGTAGTGCAGGTCACACTCCATTTTACATATTAAGTGCAGACAAGATTTAACAAAATAAAGTCATAGATGCAAGGCTCTATTTAAAGCATTAATAAAATACATATTGCACACTAAATAAGTGAATACTTTATAGGTCAAATATTCACATTGTAATTGGCCAGTGTCCACATGATAAACCACGTTTAGGAGAGGAAGGGGGTTTGGGGAGGAGAGGAGGATCCCTATGACCACGAACGTGTTACCATGTGTCAACTAGCAAGGAAGAAGGACGCTGCTTATTCCGAGAGCTGATCTTTCCCCCTCGAGTCCGAGAAGCTATTATTGGTCCCTAGATTCATACAGCAGTTTTGCAGCCTGCAACGAAAGAGAAAGAATAATTAGAATTGAGGAGCAACCCTTAAGGAAGATCCCAAAACGTGAGTTTCTTGTCTTGATCAGAATATTAATTTATTTTACCCCGCCTTTCTCACCTAAGAGGGGACTCAAGGGGACTTTACATACAGGCAACGATTTGATGCCTTAAAGCACAACGTACACTTAAATATTAAAATAGAATTAAAAGTACATTAAAATCAATTAAAACATTTATAAGCAATGCATTCAGAGTTAAATTTTTATTATTATTATTATTATTATTATTATTATTATTAAACACGTAATCCATGGTCATTGCACATTGTTCCAAGTCTATTGCACAAGTTCTCTAAAGGCTTGGTCGCAAAGCCACGTTTTCACTCTTTTGTGGAAGGTCAGGAGGGAGGGGCTTGATCTAATATCCCTGGAGAGGGAGTTCCACAACCGAGGGGCCACCACTGAGAAGGCCCTGTCTTGTCTCTGCCTACTGCACCTGCGGGAGAGGCAGGACCGAGAACAGGGCCTTCCCAGATTATCTTAAAACTCTGTGATGGGTCATAGAGGAATATACGTCCGTACAGATACGCTGGGCCAGAACCGTTTAGGGCTTTATAGGCTAAAGCAAGCACTTTGAATGTTGCTGATATAACAGGGAGGTGGTATGCTCCCTTTATGCCGCTCTGGTGAGCAATCTGGCTACCACCTGTTCCACCATTTGTAACTTCCAAGTCAGCCCAAAGTAGAGCCTAGAATAACCCAGAAAATGCTGAAATTCTAGGATCTCATTTTGCCTGCAAGAGGGATCTGTTTCTCTCTTTGAGCTTATCTTGCTACTGTATTTACTTTTAGTGAAAGAAAGTACACGTGGCAGACATTGGTGCCCTCTCTTCTTTCCAGAAGATAAGCTAATGATATTGTTCTTTCTGTTGCTGCAGTCATAATGGTTTGGAATAGACGATAAGAGGATAACTCACTTGGTACTCTGGGCAGGGATGATAAGGCTATCAAAAGCCAATACCCTGTAACAATGATAAGCTATCACAGTTATCTTTGAAAGGCTACTACTAGAGAATATTCTTAGTGTCTACATGTCTTGCTTGGAGAGGTTTTGCAATTGGCTACTGAATAAAGCCATTGTTGGCCAGATTCAACAGGGGATCTTCTTAGAGCGACATGCTGATCATTCTCCTTCAAGTCAGAAAGGGATGTAATACTATGTTTTAGCATTTCTCCGGGTTGTTACCTTATGCATTGCTGCAAGCCAGGTAGCAGACAGCTTCTTGTTGGAATTGAAATCTTCACCAGCTGTAAATTTCATCTCTTTGAGTTCCTCTGACCCTGGTTTCTTGTACTGAAGCAGCATACCAGTAGCACGAGTATTGCCTCCTGGTGGAGAAAAGTTACATGAGAAAGAGGAAATTATTTTGATGTTCTAATGCAGTGGTTTGGTTATCAGCCTGTGGGTCCCAGACGTTTTGGCCTTCTACTCCCATAAATCCTAACAGCTGGTAAACTGGCTGGGGTTTCTGGGAGTCGTAGGCCAAAACACATGGGGACCCACAGGTTGAGAACCACTGTTCTAATGGAAATAGATTAATGCAAGAGTGTTATGGTGTATATCAGGGGTGCCCACACTTTTTCAGCATGCGAGCTACTTACATTAAAACCAAGTCAGAAAGATCTACCTACCTCCTCAAGGCTAGAGAAGAGAGAGTGTGGGGTGGGGCGGGGCTTGGCCAGAGGGGGGCGGAGCCAGGCGGTGCCAAGCCCTGCCCCCTCCCCTCTGGCTTTGGAGCTCCCAGCAGCTTTTCCAGTCTTGAGGATGGCAATGTCAATCCAGTAGTGGCATAGCACAAGGCCGGCTTGGCAGTGCCATCATCAAGCCTGGAGAAGCTGCTGGTAGAGCGGAATCCACAGGGGGCAGAGCCAGGCCGCACCAAGCCCCTTCCCTCTGGCTTTGGAGCTTCCAGCAGCTTCTCCAGGCTTGAGGATGGCAATGCCAAGCCAGTGGTGGCATAGCTAGCACAAGGCTGGCTTGGCACTGCCATCCTCAAGCCTGGAGCAACTGCTGGGAATGCCGAGGTCGGGGCTTGGCATGGCCTGGCTCCGCCCCCCTCTGAGAAGTGCCCCATCCGGCTGGGATCGACCTCCTTCGGTCCCGGGATCAACTGGTCGATCGCGATCGACTTCCTGGGCAGCCCTGGTGTATATTATCTACACCAGGGGTGCTCACACTTTTTCAACATGCGAGCGACTTATAAAACAACAAAGTCAAAATGATCTACCTACCCACTACAAAAATGTGAAACACATAACACAATATCTGCTTTGAGCTGGTTTTTCTGAGTCCACACTGCCATATAATCTGATTCAAAGCAGATAACATGGGATTTTATTCAACTGTGTGGAAAGGACCTCAGATAACCCAGGGCCGGCAACACTTGGGCGGCGTCGGGAGCCTGCGGGGCGGGACTGAGCCTTCCTCCTGCCCTGCCTGCGATCTACCAGGACGCCCTACGCGATCTACCAGTAGATCGCGATCTACCTAATGAGCACCCTTGATCTACACAATCTCTAAATCGATTCCTAGCTTCCATCAATCAGTGTCATATGTATCTATGTTCAACAATGACAAAGTGATTGGGTTAGTAAGTTCGAGAGAGATAGGTAAAGCCTAACATAATTAAGCAAATATCCAGAGCTATAGGTCACACTCAGCGTGTTCTCCTGAATTTCCAAAGCATAGACAGCATTTTGTGGTCAGCATAGAGTGGAGACATTACATACTAACATTTGCTTTAAGGATGTGTACTCTAGGAGTCTAGAATTATGTAGTAAGCTGCACCGTGCAACTATAGTCTTAGTCTACAATTCTTATGTGTCATAATTTGTATATTTGGTAGCAGGGCTTCTATTCAACGTTCTATATCACAGATGAACAAGAGGAAAAACGACTCATGAGATATTAGGAGAATCTAAGGCAGGCCTGGGCAAACTTCGGCCCTCCAGGTGTTTTGGACTTTAACTCCCACAATTCCTAACAGCCGATAGGCTGTTAGGAATTGTGGGAGTTGAAGTCCAAAACACCTGGAGGGCCGAAGTTTGCCCAGGCCTGATCTAAGGTATGCCAGGTAACCCCGTCTCTATTTGGCGTGCAGAATTCATGGCACAAATTAATTTTCTTTAATGTTCTGCATCTGGAACTGCATTGAGTCCTTGAAGTCACAAAAAGCAGCAATTCTTGAAGCCTACTTTTAAATTTGAGATTGGGAAACAAGAAGCGGGCTTCCAAACATCAGCCTGTCTCTCTGCTTTTGAATTGCGGGAGGCATTCCTTGGCCTCTCAGGAGCTCATTTGCCCAGAGCTTAAAGGTTCTCAGCTGTGGAACACAATTACCCTTCCTTAAAATATTTTTGTAAGTTGATTAAATACATTTATTATCACCTTCCCCAAGGCGATAAAAAAAATTTGAACCAAGGGTAGCTCAAGTTAAACATACGTGATTCTTAATGTAACAGAATCATCAGAAATGTTTCCCATGGTAACTTAAAATATTTCTGGAAATCTACATACATCATTCTGAGGCTGTGACTTGTTTCAAACTATTGCAAAATGTAAATAGTTTGATCCAACGAGAATAACCAAATTATGGGAGCAAATGACAAAATTAATACTAACTGAAAAAGGCAAAAGAAAAGGAGAAAGGAACAGATCCTATCTGGTTAGCGATGGCTGGGGTTAAGAACTTTTCCATGATAGAAAAATCTTCTTCTTCTTGACTTTTCTTCGCGAACAAAGATTCAGGAAGGACTCACACTTTCTACAAGCGCTTGAGGCTTCGTGAGGTGATTCGGAATTCATTGGATGTGGCTTCATCATTTGCCCGAGTGTCCTTGCGGAACATCCAGGAAGGGGGAGATTCTAGTGTGTTGCCTCTGCAATGGGTTTGGGAGAAGGCAAGGCCCCAGAGGTTTCTGTGTTCACATTTGGGCATGGGCCAAGTTTGGTCCAGATCCAACATTGTTTGAGTCCAGAGTGCTGGCCTAGGTGAACCCTTTAATCTGTGTTCACATTTGGGCAATTGGTTCGTTTGGTCCTTGATCCAACATGCCTGGGCCTTAAATATATGTATTACTGTGTTAGAGTGTCTTTTTGTTTCATTTTGGTTGGTGGTGTGCCCCAGGATTTTGTAAATGTCAAAAGTTTGGCTCAAAAAAAGGTTGAGAAACACTGCTCTAGATGATTGACCTTACAGGGTTAGACGAGCACCATCTGCCTGGGTTTGAAATCAGTTTTCCTTCTCCTAGGATGGTTGCCAAAAGGTTAGAGAGCCCATCCTGCCTGTTGATGCTCTTTGTCAGACCCTTCGGTTGTGAACTGTCTGGCATGGGAGGCCCTACCAGTGGCTATTATGCCACCGCCAGCATAGCTCACAAATTCATTAGGGTACACAAGCCTCTCCCCCACAACAAGGGGGCGCCAGCAAAGAGGTATTGTTACTTACAGATATTGATAAAGCATTCAGTTCTGATTGTGTGTACAACAATTAAAAGCACACACTAACAATACACAGAATCAAAATACAGTATTTAAGTTTTCATATGAAACAGGTGGTTGATAGAAAAATATATTGTTTGTGTTAGCAGAAAATCCAAAACTTTGTCCAGTTAGAATGTTCCTAGAGAAAAGTATAGATAAAAGCTAGAAGAGCATCCCTATCTAGATAAAAATCTCCACAAATATACATGGCTTTGCTGACCACAAAACACTGAAAAGCTAAAATGGGTTGCTTAGATTCTCGGTCTTTTTTTTTTTAAGCTTATGGTGCTTGTATTTGGAAAGGAGAGAACAACTGAATGTCATAAGGAGCTCTACCTTTATGATCAAACATTGTTTATCAAAGTGATCATGTTTTGTATCCATTCAGTGCCACCCACTTCTTACATCCTATGGGTAAAGAAATATCTATATTGATGCACTGTGCTGGAAATGACACCATAAATTTGTAAAGAATGCAAAGGTCCGCTGACCACTTGACCACAGTGCAGGGTGGATCTTCCCTTAGAATCCCACCGCTGCCACCAATTTGTGGAGAATTGCCGCCTACAGCTAGCGTCTTCACTTGAGGATCTGTTTACAACCACGCTGCCACCATAACAATCCTGGCTACCGATGTGAGGGGTTTATTTCGAGGCTTGTATGTGAAGGAACAACAAGGAGAGATATTTATGTTAAATAACTGTAACGTTTATTTGAACAGTGTTTCGATGTACTGAGCTTAGGTGGTTACAGTAACTTCAGATGAGGTACAGATCTTTAATGTTACAAAATTCCTAAATGCAATGCTTGACTGAGTCTCCTCAATCACTGGCTTGACAATACTATAAATACTCTGCCACAATAGGCTTCCTATCTATGTATTAGGTTAGCTTTCCGGCCTAACCTACTAACAGCGGTTTACATAGGCTTCCTAAACCTAACCGCCTTCTGTAGTATTACCACACAGACTTAACTGTTCCCCTCATCTGCTTCTATGTCTCATCTCGCAGTCTAAGATCATCTGGGGAGGCCCTGCTCTCGCTCCCGCCAGCATCGCAAATGCGGCTGGTGGGGATGAGAAACAGGGCCTTCTCGGCGGTGGCCCCTCGCCTATGGAACGCACTCCCAAACGAAATAAGATCTCCTCGCTTTTAGAAAAAAGCTAAAGTTGTGGTTCTGGAGCCAGGCCTTTGGGCAGCAGATGTAAATTGTACCTTTGGATTTTACTGGATTGACATTTTGGACTTGACTGGACTGACAATGTGTTCTGCTTGATGGCTTTAATTACTTGTTGTTGTATGTAGTGGTTTTTAATGTAATGTTTTTTTGGTTTTTAAAAAACGTTTGTAATGCTTTTAATGACATTGATTATATGGTGTATTTTAAATTGTATTGTGGTGTTGCGGCCTGTAGTGCTGCAAATGTAAGCCGTGCTGAGTCCCCCTGCGGGGGTGAGAAGCTACGGGGTACAAATACCATAAATAAATAAATAAATCATAGCAGTTATCCACAAGAGGGGCTTCCAGAATGAGTCTTTTTATCCATTTATTGGATAGCGGCAAATATTGGCAACTTCATTCTATAGTGAAGATGGCTTCATTTGATCGCTTTCTATCCTCTCCCAGCCAACCCCTCAGCAGGAGTTAAATACCTTCAGAATAGCAGCTATAACAACAGTTAGGCATTTATCTAGAGAAAAGGCCTGCCCTGCTGAGAGAAACCACCTTTCAACAGCATTCCCCTCTATGCTACCCCATCATACCTGAAATTATTTGGTGGAAGAACCTCTTCTCTGTTAAGCAGAAGCAATCGAGAGAAATGCTAACCTACATTACAAACCTATCAGAATAAGAATTTCTGCAGGGGACAGGAATAACTAGCCACACATACAGCTTTGGAGGAAGCTTGGGAAAGGCACAAAGTTACACAAATTACAGGCAGTCCCAAAGTTACAAACGGCACATAGTGAAGAACGCGGGTGAGACAACAGGAAGTGAGAGAAATCTAACCCCTTGAAAGGGAAATTCATTCCTTGAAGAGTTGTCATTGGGGAAAGTATCTCACTGAAGCTTTCTTGCCAACCTTGGTTTCCGCAACAAGCCAAATATTTCAAAATTCAATTATCATAGGGACAGAAAGTGCAATTAAATCTTCTGAACAGGGTCACAGACAACAAAACGAACACAACAGGGGTGTTAACCCTTCTTTATTCTATTCAAAGCTTTTATATTATATTATATACTGTATATGTGTGTGTGTGTTTTGTTTGGCTGGAGTTACACTAAAATTTTTACCTGTTCTGACTTATATTCAAATCTTTTTCATAACTTGGAAACTGCCTATATAGTGCTTTTGTGGTCATTTCAAAATGGGTACAGGGAAACTGTCCATCATGGCTTAAGTCCCATTTTTTCTCTTCCAACTTTTTTTTCCGAATCAGGAGCGACTTGACAAACTGCAATTCGCTTCTGGTGTGAGATAATTGGCTGTCTGCAAGGACGTTGCCCAGGGGACACCTGGACGTTTTGATGTTTCATCATCCTTGTGGGAGACTTCCCTCATGTCCCCGCATGGAAAGCTGGAGCTGACGGAGGGAGCTCATCCACGCCCTCCCTAGATTCAAACCTTCGACCTGTTGGTCCTGCTGGCACAAGGGTTTAACCCATTGTGCCACCGGGGGCTCCAACTATGACCTGTGGTAAGAAACTATCAAGGAGAGAGTGGAGAGGTTGGTTTGAGGCAACTTTTGGCCTGGAAGCTGGATCACAGTCCTTTTTATACCAGGTTCCAATCTGAGTATGAAAGAGGATGCTTAAGACAGACTCTTAAGCAAAAAAATTACCATCACCACAAATCAAATTGTTACTACAGCCTGCAGATACATGCACTGAGCAGAAGCCACAAAAAGAAAAACATGCTTAGGAAAACCGAATTGCATTGCTGACCTTCCATAATGTGTTCATTTTCCAAGAGGCTGGTGTAAGTATGTATATCTTTTTCTACATCAAGGCGATAGGCAAGCAGTGAAGAGAAAGATCAATCAAAAGAAATGAATAAGAAAGAGTTCTATTTTCAGAATACATAATACAACCACTCAAGTATGATAGGATTCAGGAACAAACGAGTAAGAAACATACAGCAAGCTACAGGTCAGGGTTATGCATGAATGCAGTCAACATCGGAAAGAAAGGAGCTTTGATTCAAAATATTAGTACATTTGTGATTCTGTTTCAAAAATGTTCTCAGACAATACCTGTTTAGATTTCATTAGAAGATTAGTTCATGGCTGATCAAAACAGATTTATTTTGTGGAGTGTTACAAGTTTTAGACAAATGAGGTACTACTTTATTAATGCTACAAAGGTTTCATTAACAACTACGTCATTATCAGTCCTGCCAGTTAATAATGGAAACTAAAGGCTTCCCTAGGCATTCAAATTGTGACTTCAGGCCCCTGGCTTTGGAGTATTCTACAACAGTTGTCTATAGTTTATGTATTGTTTAAGATCATCCGGAGAGGCCCTGCTCTCGGTCCCGCCTGCTTTGCAGGCGCGCATGGCGGGGACGAGAGACAGGGCCTTCTCAGTGGTGGCTCCTCGGCTTTGGAACTCCCTTCCTAGTGACATCAGATCGGCCCCCTCCCCCCTGACATTTCGTAAAAAAGTCAAGACTTGGCTTTTCGAGCAAGCGTTCGCAGACGAACTTTAATCAAGATCAAGGATTACTATGACGACGAAACGGAAACCGATTTTAAGATTGTGGAGCTATGATATGTATTTTATAGTTTTAACTGTTGATTTTATATGTTTTTATATGACTGTTTTTATCTTGTGATTTATTGTATGGGCACTTGTTGCCGCTTGTTCACCGCCTCGAGTCGCCTTCAGGCTGAGAGAGGCGGTATAGAAGCATGGCAAATAAAATAAATTATTGATAACCCACTAACCGTTGCTGTGGCCCAGTCTGTGTATATGTGTATTGTTTTTTATATATGTGTGCATATATTTGTGCATATGTGTATTTGCGCATATATGTGGTTTTCCGCATGCGTTGTAATGTATTTTATTTTGTTTTTTGGCTTTTTGATTCTCTTCTGCTGTGGTTTTCAGTGTTTTTATGAGTGATGGTCACCTGTTCGCCTGATATGTGTATTGTGTCCAAATTTGGTGTCAATTCGCCCAGTGGTTTTTGAGTTATGTTAATCCCACAAACGAACATTACGTTTTTATTTATATCGATTGGTAATGTTCAATTCTGCACGTTGAATGTCCAAGACAATGAATTATCATTGGAAGTCTTCCTCTGAAAACAATTTCATTGTTCGTACATTTCTAAATAAAACAAAAAACAAAAAACCCAGAAGAGGGAGACCAGGATGGGGTAATGTAAGGAGGGAGGGTACCTGTGTATGTATGTTGGGTAGATGAGGGGAAAGGAAATGAGAGGGGAGAAACATCAAAGTAGTAGGGTGCATACGCGTGCACATTATCTGGTTTTTGCAGATGAGAGATGGTAAGGAGGAGTATGAGCAGGGGAGGTGCAAGCATGTGTTCCCTCATTCAACTGAGTAAGAAGGAAGGGGTGGGACAGGGGAGAGCAAGAGAGGAGGGCATGCATGAGCTCAGGCAGGAAGGGGACACAAGGAGAGAATGTATGCAGAGGCATTCCATAGAATCATAAAGTTGGAAGAGACCCCAAAGGCCATCCAGTCCAACCCCCTACCAATGCACAAACTCCCAATGAAAGAACTCTCAACAGATGGCCATTGAGCTTCTTTCGAAAAGGAGATCCCACCACTCTCCCAGGCAGCACATTCCCCTCTGGATTAGTCTCACCATCAGGAAGTTCTCCCTAATATTCAAGTGGAATCTCTTCCTAATGTTTATGGAAAGGGATGGGACAGCGGAGCGTGACAAGGAAATGTATGCAGATGCACTCTGTTGCTCACTCAACTCTTGCAATCCAGGGGAAGGAGATGGGAGCACAAGGAGGAGAGCGGTGGAAAACATGCTGGAGAAGAGAGCAGGGATGGGATGGTGGCAGGAGAAATGCAAAAACAGCACATAAGAGGCTACATGCATGATTGTATTCCCTCACTTAAACAGGCAGATGTGGCAGAAGGGGATGGGTAGAGATGTGCACAAGGAGCGAGGGTGGTACACATGTGTTCTCTTGTATGGGTCAAAGGAGCATGTAAGGATGGAAGCTGCCCATGTATATTCCATCTCTTGGGTGAGGGAAGGAAATGAGCTAGACTGCAGGCATGGGCAAACTTCGGCCCCCCAGGTGTTCTGGACTTCAACTCCCACAATTCCTAACAGCCGGTAGGCTGTTAGGAATTGTAAAAATTGAAGTCCAAAACATCTGGAGGGCACATAGTCACTACTTACTGACAAATGTCTCACAGTTAGTGTGCTCTGTGTGGCTTCCTGGCTACTCACCACCCTGTTTTCCAGTACCAGTTCACCACATCCCACACTTCCCAGATTAACTGTTTCATGCCAATCATTTCCATCTAAAGGTTCAACATCTCTTTCAAAGCACATCATCATAGTATAATAGATACCTTCTGAAAAAAGGGAGCCAGAACATACACTATCTAAACTACATTGCTTTTGTGCCAGTGAAACTTCTAACACAGTAGTTCTCATCCTGTGGGTCCCCAGATGTTTTGGCCTTCAACTCCCAGAAATTCTAACAGCTGGTAGACTGGCTGGGATTTTGGAAGTTGTAGGCCAAAACACCTGGGGACCCACAGATTGAGAACCATTGTTGTAACACTTACAGACAGACTGGGTGAGCTGGTGTGGCACAAAGCAATTCAAAAGCCAACTAGAGGTGAGTTGCTACTTTGCCTGGAATCTAAACTTCAACCAGGCATGGAAGAAGGAAAAAGGCTAAAGAATAACAAACTTAGAGTCAAAAGGGTTAAAACAAGTTTTAAAATGGGACAGATAGGGTGGACCATAAAAAACAAAGATAGAAGTTTGAGAAAGTCGATTAGAAATGAAAGCAAGGGCTACTACAGAGAGCTCACTGTGCTTCAAGAAGGCTAAGAAGCACTTAAGGTCGAGGAAATAAGGAATTCTAGTGAGTCTGGTCAAGAGAAAGGATCCCTAAAGGGAGTGATGCAAAGAGGGTGGTTGTTTGGTTAGCTAAGAAGAATATGGTGAAGAGTTAAATCATGAAGGAAATAGGCAACCATGGGAACAACATACAGCGTAATCCCAACAGGGAAATTCTACTTGTGACGTCTACTACAGGTGTGTTGTCTACCATTACCAGAGAGCACTATAGCTTCAATTAAAGCACCAAACTATTATGTTATAAAGGGTTTACATCAGGTGTCAGTACTGCAAACAAATGGGGAAACACTTGCGTAAAGCCATACAGGATACTACCTTATTCAAACATGTATGGAGTACAACTCTCAGAAAAATCATAAGTTACACCAATATAATGCTGCAACAAGATTCCAGCCTTTGGCTGCAGATTTTTGTTTTTCGTTTGAGTTACTTAACTGAAAAATCTCTTAATAGTTTTGCTATGTATATGCAATCTAAAGAAAGCACTAGGCCAAGATTTATGAACCAAGGTATTAGCAAAATAAACAACCCTCTCTGATACGGTAAAACAGGATCAGCTGATACGTACAGCACAACTGATTAACTGGAAGATTTACCTCCAGGAGTAAATCCCTCTGTAAGGATCTGAACTGTTGAAATCTGTGCAATTTCAATTTCGTAATGGCTCTCTCCATCCAGAAATAGGTATCTATAAACAAAAGAAGAAACTACTGATTTCATATATGAAAATTTGTATGTCTAGCAATATTAAGATCTATTCTCAAAAGAAAAAAGTCCATGTATTACTAATATAGATCTGATGTTTTATAAAGACAAACTGTAGTGGAAATCTAAGTAAACTTGGGCCTACTTGTTATTAACGTGGAGAATTCATGTCAAAAATCCTTATGCACCACCATAAGGGTTTTTATTTATTTATTTATTTATTTATTTATTCAATCTTATATTCCGCTCCTCCCTGCAGGCTCACGTCAAAAATATTCACTTTTGACATGAATATTTTTTTCCAAAATTATTTTAAAACTTGTATTTTAACCATTATTATATTGTTTAGGCAGGAAAAAAACAGAACATTGAGTAAGGCAGTACATGGTTGAGGAAGAAAATTTGGCCTCTTGTCACAAAACACTAATTACCTGCTCAAGATAAAGTCAATTTGAGATACTCTGGAAGATAGGATGTCTAGTAGGGGTTTGCAAATCTTCTTTTTTAAAGTTTCCCATTGCAGTCAACAGGCAGAATCTTTGCCGAATGAAAACGGCAACACCCTTCCCCATTCGAGTAACTTCCCAGTAAACGGAATGAGGGATCAGCCGACAATGGACGGAAATGGCATGCCTTTTGGCCAAATGGCACACCTCTAATTCTCACCTCTGATTGTTTGAAAGTCGACAGACCATCATCTCTGCTTTTTCTGTTGTCCCTGGAGTTACATAGAATGTAGCACCTTCAGATCCAGAAAAGAGGAAAGAATGTTAAAAAAAAAGTATTAAAATGGCTGGAAGGTATAACTAAGCCAACCTTGAAAAATCTGTTTATTAACTTATTTAAATTAAAATATAGGATAAAGAAAAATGCCAAGATAAAGCTAGTTAAGGATGCCATATTTGGTTCCCTTAATAGAAAAGGACCCTGCAGTTGAACCTATGCGAGCCTTTCAGACTCATTCAAAATAAGCAGAAAAGTCACTTTTATGTAACAACGTCTGAACAGCATGATGAAGATTTAATTAAGCCTGAAGGTAGAATTAGCAATTAAAAAGATATTTGTAGTAAACAATATGAAGAATATTCTGATAATTAGATCTGTTTTTTATATTAATTTTTATTGATTTTTTGATATACACGCAGTGTCTTGGGGGAGTTGGCGGGGTAGCGGGGTAGGGGCAGTGGGTGGGGTATAGGGTTTGGGAAAACATCAGGTAGGGATACGACTGAGTACATAAAAAGACTTCCCAAAGAATGTCCTTGTGCGTTGTAAGTTTCAATTAATGTAGTTCTAGGTGGTGTTTTCCTTTCATAGTAGACGTTTGTCTGTTGCGTCTAAGTTCTATTATAATTCATTTATCTCTACCATGATTTTATGGCCTTTATTCAGCATATATTTCTTAAAGCTGGTCCAGTCAGTTTTATTTTTATGGTTGTTCATGATTTGGGCTAGGGCGTCTGTTTGAATCACGTCCAAGATTTTTAGTGTCCAATCCTCTATGGTGGGGGTTACGTCTTGTTTCCACCGTCTGGCTAATGTTGTCCGGGCGCAGGTAGTTAGTAGGAAGAGCATCCTGTCCTGGTTTTCAGTAAAATGGCTTGTCGTCATTCCTAAAAGGTATATCTGGGGGTCCATTTCAAATTTTTTCTCTAATATTTCTTGTGTTGCTTTGTGTATTTCTCTCCAGTACTTTTTGACTTTTTTGCAACTCCACCATTGGTGGATATACGTCCCTAAATCTTTGTCGCACTTCCAGCATCTTCCTGACAGTCTTTTGTCAAATTTTGCTATTTTAGCCAGGTATAAGTGCCACCTGTACTGCATTTTTTGCCAGTTCTCCTCTATCTCCGTTGATCTATAGTATTTTAATTTTCTTTCCCATATCTCCTCCCATTGGTGTAAGGGGATTGTATGCCCCACATCTTTTGCCCATTTAACGTTGCATTCTTTAATTAACTCCTCTTCCATCGCCCAGCCTAGGAGGAGTTTGTAGATGATACTAATGTTCTTTTTTTTCTTTCTTACTGCTGGTTCCCAGATGGTGTCTTCCTGGAACCCTACTTTTTTGTCTATGTTGTAACATTTGTGTATTTGGAAGTATTGAAACCAAGTGAGGTTGGGGTGAGTTTGGCGTAGTTCTTCCATCGTCTTTATCTCCCAGGAGTTGGATTCGGTCTTCTTCAGGATTTGCTTATATGTGAGCCAGGATTTTTCTGCCAATTCTTTCTTATGAAATGCCTCCATGGGAGAGACCCAGAGTGGTGTTTGTCTGTATAGTCTTGTTTTGTATTTTTCCCAGGTACGGATTAGGGCTGCTCTTATGTAGTGATGTTCAAAGTTTTTTTCAACTTTTTTCCTGTTATACCATATATATGCGTGCCATCCGGCACGCAGGTCGTGGCCTTCTATTGTTGTTTGGTTCGTGTTTTGCAACAGTGCCCAGTCTCTAATTGCTAATAAATTGCAGGCCTCGTAATATAATTTTACGTCAGGTAGCCCCATCCCTCCCCGCTTTCTTTCATCCGTTAGGTATTTCAAATTTATCCTGGCCTTTTTATTTTTCCATATAAACCTTCTAAGATCTGCATTCCATTTCTTGAATAAGGCATCATTCTTAATTACCGGAATCGTTTGAAAAAGAAACAGTATCTTAGGGAGTACCGTCATTTTAGTGGCGGCAATCCTGCCTAGAAGGGAGATGTTCCGTTTGTTCCATTTGTTTAAATCTCCTTGTATTTGTTTCCACAACTGTTCGTAATTGTTCTTGACTAGTTGAATATTTTTGGCTGTCATCATTATCCCCAAGTATCTTAATTTCTTTTCTATCTTCAACCCTGTTTTTGATTGGAGAAGGTGCCTTTCCTTTTCGTCCAGATGTTTTGTTAGGAGTTTGGTTTTTTGTTTGTTTAGGGTGAACCCTGCTAAGCTTCCGAATCTTTCGAATTTGTTTAGCCACTTTGGACTCTGATAATTAGATCTGTTTAACATTGGAATAGGCTACTTGTGAAGCAGTAGAAGCAATGATTGATCGGAGACTTGGCAGGGATGCTTTAGCTATCAATTTCTAAAGTTGCAGTGGGTTGGCCCTTGGGACCCTTGCCACTCCATTACTCCATAAAGAGGCACGAAGACGCCACAAAAACCTAGACATGTCTAAATTTCTTTTCCTCAAAATCATGTCTTTAAATTACTTCTGCCTACTTCACCAACTGCCCATGCCATAGCTGTGGATTTGGATGTCAAATTTCTCCTTAACATGGGAGACAAAAAGAAATGCAGCCCCACTCAATAAATTTCAGAAAGCTCATTTCAAGGTGAAGGTGAACTCATCTAGAAGAAACACGTAATAGAAAATATTAACTGAAAGGCAGAAATAACTCAAAGCTATATATGTCAATTGTGCAAGGAAACAATGATTCCAAGAAAACATTGTGTACAACTCTCGAAGCAAGGCAATTTTAGAGATGGTATAAATATAGTATCATCTTCTATTTCACTCGACATTTAAGTACTAAAGTGTACCACTTCCTTTAGGGCTCTATACACCTCAACCTCAGTTAGCTTCTTGACGGAAATCCAGCTTACATCCTTCTTACTCAGAACTAATCTCCTTAAGTATGATTACCATCCAAGTCAAGGAAGTATGCTGGCATAAACTTAGTCTTGTATTTTAGCTAACCAGGCTTCTATCTAATTTAAGAAAATCATTTTCATTTGTACCTTCTAGAACAATCTGCTTTCTAGAACAATTTCCAAAAATAAATACTCACTCAGCATCATTCAGCTTATGTTGAAAGTTCTTGTTTTTTAATCCACACATTTGGGTGAAAATTTTGTATTATTTTCACAATTTGATAATGCTTTAAAACTCTATAGGACAGTGGTTCCTAACCCTTTTTTCACCAGGGACCACTTGACTAGGGACCACTTTGACCAGAGGCCACTCTGCAACATTAGTACCAAAAAGGTTATGAATCTGGTTTTGGTCAACTTTAGATTTGGTTTGGTTATTTGGGGTGCTGCTTCAGAAAACTGCATTGGATAGACCACATCAGCTCTAGTTTCTGATACAGAACATATGCCATCCAGTAGTCGCCATCTGCTTGCCTACAGAAAATCATATTTAATAATCTAGAGCAGGGGTGCCCAGGAAGTTGATCGCGATCGACCAGTTGATCCCGGGACCGAAGGAGGTTGATCCCAGCCGGATGGTGCGCTTCTCAGAGGGGGCGGAGCCAGGCTGCGCCAACCCCCCCTCCTCCCCCGGCTTCGGCACTCCCAGCAGCTTCTTCAGGCTTGAGGATGGCAGTGCCAAGCCAGCCTTGTGCTAGCTATGTCACCACTGGATTGGCACTGCCATCCTCAAGCCTGGAGAAGCTGCTGGTAGAGCGGAAGCCAGGGGGGGCGGAGCCAGGCCGCGCCAAGCCCCGTCCCCTCCCCTCTAGCTTTGGAGCTCCCAGCAGCTTCTCCAGGCTTGAGGATGGCAGTGCCAAGCCAGTGGTAACATAGCTAGCAAAAGGCTGGCTTGGCACTGCCATCCTCTAGCCTGGAGAAGCTGCTGGTAGAGCGGAAGCCAGAGGGGGCGGAGCCAGGCTGTGCCAAGCCCCGCCCCCAACCCTCTCCAGCCTTGAGGAGGTAGGTAGATCTTTCTGACTTGGTTTTATTATAAGTAGCTCGCGTGCTGAAAAAGTGTGGGCACCCCTGATCTAGAGTCTCGGACCTTATTTTAGGTCTCGCGGCCCACCAGTGGGCCACAGCCCACAGGTTGGGAACCACTACAATACGATGTTTAAGTAAGAATGCTCTGCGATTACTCAGTGCCCAAATTATAGACTGAAATTGCAAATATATCTGAACACATGGAACAACAATAAATATATATCAAAAAAACACTCCCCAGGGGAAAAATGGTGATCTTGAAATATTCCAGTTCTTTAGTTCTATTAGTATATGATATTCATCTTTATGTTTCTTAATTGATAGAGAGTTGGACAAGAAGAACATTTATATCTTTTCCAGATTCACCCCCCCCCACCCCAAATTCACAAAGAAAACCTCAATTTTGCCATGCTATTGCTTATGATGCCAGATTCATTACAAATCTCTGAAGTAAAATTACCCATGCACAGTGAAAACTCTGTCAACAAGCACCTTGCTGTGGGTACTTACCATTCATCAGTACTTTGAGCTGTTTGTCGTAGAATTCTGCTTCTTTTTGAGAAACCAGCGCACATTCAGCGCACTGGCGCACAGGATCAACAAAGCACATACGAGGCAGAGGCACTTTCTTGCTGCAGCATTTGTCACAAAAGCACTTTCCACATCTTCTGCAGTGGTGCTAGTAGAAAAAGTAGGGAGATTATTTAGCAGAACTGGAACTTTATATTAACATACATAAAGAGTTACTATAGCCACTTGTGTATCAGTTGTGTATCATGCAGAAGTCAACCTGTTTGGGGCCAGAATTGAGGATTTTAGTATGACCCATGGTAAGTCGAGGGTCATAACACATAGAGGAGGTCAGTTGCCCCGACCTACTATTGCCATTTTCCTAATTAAGAAGTATTCAATGCAACTCAGAAGCAGCATTGCGGTGGAGAATGTAGAGGGTGTCAATGCTTCTTTTGGGTTCTCTTGAGGCAGGCTAAATTAAAAATTAAGGTACAGTACTCACATTGACCCGTGGATAAGTTGACCCAGGCTTGGGAGTTAATGTAATATGCTGTACATGTGGAAATAGCTAGTTAAGTGCCTGACTGACCGCCTGAAAATCTGGAATAAAAAGAACTCAACTCTCTAGGCAATACTCCCAAATGGCTTAGGAAGCACTCTTTTCAAACTATAATGCAATGCATGATTCCCTGTCTTCTACTTCCAATTAAAGTCTAATGAGGACAGCTTACTTAACAGAGGAAACATGTCTGTCTCCCTTTTTCTTGTCCTGATAAACAAGAATTCCCAAATACTGAAGTCTGGTATTTTATGGCATCCAAATGTTGATTGGGCTTTAAACAGGTGTGTAGAAGATTAACAATTCCACACACCTCTACTTAATACACTTGAGAATTTTCATGGCCCACCACAAAATCTTTGAATAGTGTTTTTTCTCTTTTTATTTCATTGCATTCAAGAGAGAACGAAACAGTACATCACCCTCCTTTCAGCCCTAAAGAGGCCTGTTTCTGTTTCACAGACTCATAGCAACACAGAACTACAAACAATCTCTGCCAGAAATAGGAATCCAAGTTGGAGCTTTTAAACTAAACATTTTAAAGCGAGGGGGCTCCCTTCAAAGCCAAGAAACTAACACCATTTGAGACAAGTAAGTCTCTAGAGCAATCATCTAGATGCATAAAGTACAGGATACTGATCTTGCAAGCTCATAAGGAACAGCAAATATTATCCGGCTGTGTTCAATTTTATATTTGTTTTTAAGCAGTTTGTGCCATCTGTAAGCCGCCCCAAGTCCCTTTGGAGAGATGTTGGCAGCATATAAGAATAAAGTTGTTGTTACTACCTGGAAGACTGAGATAGTGTGACATAGTGAGTCCTGACCCTACCTACATTCAGACCACTACACCGTCTTGGCTTTTGGACAGCTTATCTTTCTGGACCGACAAACTAGCAAGACAGAATTGTGTCTTTGAGATCTCTATGGGAATTATTATATATTTATTATTCAAATTTATATACCGCTCCATTCCCTTAGGCTCGGGGCGGTTTACATAGATAAAAGCATAACAATTTCAATAAACAATTTAACACTATATAATTAAAACGCTATAAAACTACTGAACAACTGTCCAGCTTGTCACAATACCAGAACACTAAAGATATAGGACAGTCAGTTGGGACCATTGATGTCCTTATCTATAGTGGTCATGAGCTTCAAATGGGCCGGAGAGATAGTACAGCGGTAGCAATAGCTGTGCTGGCAATCTGAAGCTCTGAAGATTGCAGGTTCGAATCCTGGGCTGGTTTGGACACCCAGCTGTGAGCCCTTGTCCACTGTTCACCCAACAATTCGAAAACAGCTCAGCTGTGATTAGATAAAACTGGGAACCGCCAAGCGGGGAAGGATTTTTTCAAAGAAGGACTTACAACGCCTAAATAAGTAAGATCGGCTGTCCGATGGAATGCGGAAAAAACAGAGGGTCTTCGTCATGAGGATGAAGCAACATCACCACCTTGTGACGTAATGATGCAATCACAACCTGTGACGCACCTGTGATGCAGCCCGAAGAAAAATCCTTCTAAAAATTGTGCTTGTTATATGTTGTATGTAAATGTATGTGGAACCGGCAGGGACTGTCTGCCATATGTGTGATGTAATCCGCTCTGAGTCCCCTTCGGGGTGAGAAGAGCGGAATAAAAATAAAGTGTATTATTATTATTATTCAAATAGGGAACACTGTTTAGCACATAGCAATTATGACACAATATAAAATGGCCCCCTATCTCTCCCGGAACGACCTGGCCACGGTGATCCAAGCCACGGTCATCTCAAGGCTGGATTACTGCAACGCGCTCTACGTTGGCCTTCCTTTGTCGGTGACCCGGAAGCTCAGGCTAGTGCAGAACACTGCCGCCCGGATCCTGTCTGGCATGCCAGCAGGCGCCCACATAACACCTGTTTTGCAGGATCTGCACTGGCTGCCAATCGAGCACCGGATCACCTTCAAAGTGTTGGTTCTCACCTTTAAGGCCTTACATGGCCTGGGGCCAGCGTATTTGAGGGACCGTCTCACCCTATACTGCCCTCCGAGATCACTTCGGTCTGAGGATTCCAACCTCCTGGAGATACCTTCGGCGAAACTCACAAGGCTGACATCTACCCGCCGTAGGGCGTTCTCTGTCATAGCACCCACGCTGTGGAACACCCTCCCGGCCGGAACTCGGGCTTTGAAGGACTTGCTCCCGTTTAGACGGGCTTGTAAAACATACCTGTTTAAGCAGGCTTTTGGTGAGTAAGTCCTGCCCATGCCCCGCCATCTGTTCGTTCTCCTAGGACGATGTGTTGCTCATTGTTTTAACTGTGTTATTAACTGCTGTAGTGCTGTTGTTTTAATTGTTTTTAACTGTTTATTGCCTGTATTTACTGTGCCTTTCGGCTCCTGTAAGCCGCCGCGAGCCTTTGGGAGTCGGCGGCATAGAAGCCCGAATAATAATAATAATAATAAAATACAATAAAACACATGCACATATAAAACATCAATTAAGACTCAATCAAGCTGCAATTGTTGAAATGGGGAACCCCCTCTGAACAAATACCACCAAGAAAACACTATAAATGAGAGTCAATATAAAACCATGCAATACAAGGGTGGTGTATGGGTCTGAACGCTGGGGACCATGATTCAAGTCCCTGTTCAGCCACAGAAACCTTGTGCAATTCACACTTTCTCAACCTCAGAACCTATCTGAACAAATCTTGTCAAAAAACCCTCCACCTTTATAATAGGTTCACTTTAAGGTTACCATAAGTCAGAAACAACTTGAAGGCACGTAACAACAACCAAGTCCAAGAATGTGCTAAAGTTGCCCATTCTAAGAGAAACAAAAGGCAGAGATGCCAACTTTCTAATGATACTCATTTGTGTAATAAAGTGCTGTCTATAGCTATGATTGTAAGGAACTGTTCACACATGGATGAAGAAAGGACCCACCGACTGCTTCCAGAATGCTTAGAACAGTTTTCTGTGAAACTATTCTTACAGCAAAGTGGATATATATTCAGTGCTAAGAGAGACTTGCACCATTAACTGTTAGAGGAGTACTCAGTGTGACTCTACCAAAGACATTGTTTTTTTAGAACAAAGACCAATAGGTCAGTGTATATGTAACATTCAATCACTTACCTTTCTTGTTATGAAGTCAAATTTTGTACTGCACTGCATGCATCTGGGACACTGGAAGACAGTAGTGTAAAAGATGTAAACATTTGACAGTCTGTGTCATACACACTATATATTATTTCTCCATTCTGATACATTTGTTAATATCCACCTATATTTCTTTGCACATTTATATATGTGATTCTTTTCAATCTATTATTTCTTCTTTTACAGAGACCTTGTTCTCTGTAGAAAATTATGGACAGTGAAACTTACGACTAAAAAATTAAAATACATTTAAACGATACATTAAAAGGCCTTATATGGTCTAGGGCAGGGGTGGGCAAGTATTTTTTCCAAGGGGCCACACGAGAGCCAAAAAATATTATGGAGGGCCACACCTAAAGGCTGAACTACATTCTAATCTACATTATTTATTTATTTATTTATTTACTATATTTACTATATATTAGACATCATTAATATTAACATATTAATATATCAAGAAATATTCGTATATTATTAGCATTAATATCATAATTATTATATTATAGTATATATATAGACATTATAATATATTGAAATTATAATATATAATATAACATATTATATTATTTATTATATTATGTAATTTTTATTATAAAATTATTATACAATAATAATAAAAACCACTAAAATAAAATAATGCTTCCTTGTAGTCCCCTTCTCCGGAGAGTTTTATGCAGAGGCCAGGCAGGGGAGGCAAGCCAGGGGCCCTTAAGAGGGCCGGATAGAATCGGCCAAAGGGCCACATCCGGCCCCCGGGCCGCAGTTTGCCCACCCCTGGTCTAGGGCCTGTGTACTTGAGGGACCGTCTCTCTCTGTATGTTCCCCAGGGATCACCACGGTCTAAGAACATACTTTATTGGAAGTCCCTTCTGTTCGTACTTATCATCTGTCCTCTACCAGACAGAGAGCCGTTTCGGTGGCAGCCCCAACTCTTTGGAATGCCCTGCCAGATGAGGTCCGGGCCCTTAGAGCAGTGTTTCCCAACCTTTTTTGAGCAGCGGCACATTTTTAACATTTACAAATTTTGGTTGGGCACACCACCAACCAAAATGACGCAAAATGACACTCTAACACAGTAATACATATAGTTAATATGTTTTAAAATGTATTTATGCACTCAGTGTGAAACCTGGGCCTGTTTCGATGAACACAACATATATATGACTTCCTCTCACATACTTATACATGGCTATCATGTCTTCTCTCAGCCTTCTATTTTTCAGGCTAAACATGCCCAGCTCTTCAAGCCGCACCTCATAGGGCTTGTTCACCAGACCCTTGTGAAATTTCACCATGTCGGTGAATTGGGCAGTGAGCAAACCTGGGAGCATCGGGAGGCTGAAGCAGCCCTGAGCGGGAGCTGGACCCATGCTGAGTCGAGTCTCCTGAAGGCTTCCTTAAGGCGGGCCTGGCCCTGGCATTCAGCTGAGCCCTTCCTTTGCCTCGGGAAGGATCTTTGGGGAGGGAAAGAGGTAGAAAGAGCTGCTAGGAGGGGGAAGAGTGCCAATTTTCCACGGCACACCTGATGATCGCTCACGGCACACTAGTTGGGAAACACTGCCTTAGAGAGTTGCCTGCGTTCTGAAGAGCCTGCAAAACAACTTTATTTCGGCAGGCTTTCAATCTAAACTGACCCAATGTAACTAGGTGTACTAGGGGTGACTGTTTTATTGTTGGTTTTAGTATTGTTTTTATTGTTTTTAGTGTATTTTATTGTTAATGTTGCCTTATGTAAACCACCCCAAGCCTGTTGGGATGGAGCAGTATGTAAAATCAAAGTAATAAATAAATAAATAAATAGTGGATGAATGACACTTTGCTTGAGAAACATATATATGAGAGGAGGATGCCTAAAATAGTATAAGGTCTAGAAACCATGACCTATGAAAAACAACATAGGGAGCAAGGAATGTTTAGCTGGAAAAGATAAATTAAGAGATCGTATGATAGCCATGTTAACTATGTGAAAGTATGTCATCTTGAAGGAGCAAATTTGTTTTCTACAGTTCCAGGTACTAGAACACAGAGGGCTGGATTCAAACTACCGAAAACGAGATTCCACCTAAACACTAGGAAGAACTTCCTCATAATGATATGTTCGTCTGTGGACTACGTTGCCTGAGAGAGTAGTGGATTCTCCTCTGGAGGTTTTTAAACAGAGGTTGGATGATCAATCGGGGATGCTTCGGTCGTGGATACCTGCTTAACAGGGGGTTAGACTGGACCCTTACAATTTCATGAAACCTTCTAAGGAATTCATAGAAGAGCGTGGCTTTAGAGATAATCCAGAATTCTAAATGAAGCACAAATATGTTCCAGTTAAATAAACGCTCTCTTGCAATACAAATCAAATTCAGCCTCAGTGGGCAGGATTTCAACAAACTGCAGGATTTGCATTTCGTCGGTAAAAATACTCAACACTTTACCTCTGTTTCTTTATGGAAATATGTTTTTAGTCTATAAAAATACATGAAGGGTCATATTGTAAAACAATTCATGACATGATTAGATATTCTTAGATATATGTTAGCATTAAGGATATCACACAAAGCAAAAAGAACTCAGTAAAGTTAATACAAAGAATTTCCCCTTAACTCCACTTCATCAAAAATTCCACGAGGACAGTTAACAACAGTTACAGAAACTAAGAAGACTGAGTCAAAGAAAAATTTCAATAAAGTGCCAGAAATGCTTGTATTATATGTTTTCATGATCAAAAAGTTGACTTTAACCTACATACGGTGGCACTCAGCCAAATAAATTTCCAGCATATCTTTTCTTGGAACATAGCTTTGTCTGCTATTTATTAATCTCATGTTTCAATTTAAACGATGTCTTGAAGAAGGAAGAGTTCACCTCATTTTTCACAACAATCCGAGATCTACAATTTCCTTAATCGTGGGAGATGGGATAGTTCGCAACTTGGGCACTGCTTCAAGATTCTGGTTTAACTAACAGGGCTACAACAGGTATAAATATAATTTTAAATCACATATTGCAACTTGTCTGTCATCCTTTTGACCTTTTCTGCAACAGTACACATCGAAGTCAGAACTGGCATTCTTTAAGCACAGTTAAACAAGCACTCTTTGTCCCAGACTTATCAGACAGAAGGTTTCATAGTACCTAGATTATGAAATAAGAGAGGATTCCCGTGTCTTTCTAAACTCAGTTAAAATGCTCTGGAGCCAGGGCTTGATAAGACAAACTGAATGCAAACTGTTTGTTAGCCACAGTCTTACTATTCATCATACATTATCATTCAGAATAAGGAATTTCTCTAGTACAGGGGTGCTCACACTTTTTCAGCATGCGAGCTACTTATGAAACAACCAAGTCAAAATGATCTACCTACCTACTACACAGAGTGCCATAAAAGCAAAATATTAGGAAATTTATTTCAGTGAGAGCCATATAATATATTTTAAGACTGAATTCAACTAAATGTGAGTATAATAAGCCCCTGAATTTATTCATAATAATAATAATATGCATTCAACCTCTGCTACTACTACTGCTACTACTACTACTAATAATAGTAACAACAACAATAGGTTCCTAGAGTAGAAGGAGACCTCCAAGGGCCATCCAGTCCAACCTCCTTCTACACCTGGGTGGCGTCGGGAGCCTGCAGGGCGGGACTGAGCCTTCCTCCCGCCCTGCCTGCGGGACACCCTACGCGATCTATCAGTAGATCACAATCTACCTAATGAGCACCCCTGCTCTAGTATGTATCCCCTTTAAATTTTCAGTACAACCACCTTAAAGCTATAATGGTCACATACACAGCTGGTATTAAACCTCACAGCAACCAATGTTACTTACATCTGGGTTAAGATTTATAGCATTCTACTATATCAGAAAAACTGGTCTATTGCTACTGTTGGTACACATAAATAAAGAGAAACACTAACCAATAGTGGATCCTGTTTTTAAAAAGGTCATGCCCAATCAAACAGCGATGAAAATTTCACAGACCTTTTACAGAACATCAGATGAATGGAATCTTCACACTCATCTGGTTTTGACATAAGCCAAATCGCTTTCCGGCACAATGCTCAACAGATAAACAACAGCGAACACTGACTGCTAGTTGGGGGCAGTGTCAAACACATTTCATCAACGATTCTAGTTGTTTAACAAACATCTTGTGCACAATGCAAACGTAACTGCATGGCAGATGTAACAACAGTAGCATTTCTTCCCAGCTAAACAGAATGGTTTAATTCAGAATCTGCCTTTTATGTATTCACTCCTTTGTGGCAGGATTATCTTTTGTATGCTGCAATTACAATTCGGGATATTAAATAGGGCAACCAATACTACATGCAACATTTTCACGAAACTTGCCAGTGCAATTATCAGCATTGTGTGTCTTTTTTCAGGGCCAAGTAAGGAAATTGCATTCTTATCTCTGATTGGTCATCAATAACAAGGGTACTCTTTAAATTCCACACTCTTAACATATTTAAAATATTTTATGATTTATTTTAAAAAAATAATGCAAGGAGAAGGCGTAGAAGTTGGCTGTTTGTACAGTGCAACCTTTCAACGTATTCTTAATGGACATACAAGCATACTAAAATTGCTTTATACACCTCAAAGTTGATGCATTAAAGCTTAAATCCAAGTAGATCTGTATAAAACTGAGCTATACATTCTGTGCTTAGTAAGCTTAGGTCCCTACTGGTAAGAATTAAATGTGTATAGGTATGTATGTGTTTATATATTTGGGGCGGGGGGAGGCATGATGCAGTAGTTTGAACACTGAACTGAGTCTGGAGATCAAGGTTAGAATCCCCACTTAGCCATGAATCCCACTGGAGGACCATGTTTACTCAGCTTCAGAGAAAAGCTAAGGCAAACTCTTTCTGAACATAGTTTGCCAAGAAAACCCTGGAAAGGGGTCACTGTAAATTAGAAGCAATCTGATAGCACACAACAACAGCAATATACATGTGTATACTGTATAGCCATAAATGTGATTGACAAGGCCAAAGAGTTTGAGAAATCCTAGGTTCCTAGGCGTTCCATGAGACTTCAAAATCATAACCCCCACACATAACTCCCATACAGTAATTTTAATGACCTGAACATTATTTCAGGGGTTTTTTTTGTTTAAGTTTGAGAAAAGCTGGCTTAACCATTAGTCCTCAACACTTTCTGAAATTAAGCATATGTGTATATAACTACCTGTTCCGTCCTCCAGACGTTTTATATGCATAGCCCCATAGTTTGGTTTTAAAAAGGCAGCATTTTTTCCTTTTGCATTTTTTACTGGGACTGTTCCAGACACACTGGCACCTTGCCTGTTAATTATTAGCAAGGTTGCAGCCTGGTGCAGAATTTGCCACCTAAAGCTCTGCAAATGTATCTTTTTAGTTGGTGTCCGCCCCTTTTTCTTCCTGGGGATTGGCCTCCATTTTAGAAAGTGTTTTAGTTCCTTTCAGAGAGGGAAGGAAGCCAGATGTGTGTTTGGCCAGCCAGGATTGGCTCCGAAAGGGTCACCGTAAGTACTGGGTGCTTACTGGGTGCTTACCTGGGTGCTAACCTGCATGCTGACCTGCTGATTGCTATTTGCTTGACCATTAGCTGGGGGACTGCTGGAACCAGATGAGTCTATGGTACCTTGCAGAGACTGGCTTTGCATGCTGTATAGGATAGACATCTGGTTACCAGCCCAGCTTTAGGTCACCTTTGGACTGGTCTTAGGTTTAGAGGGGGGAAGGAGTGGTTCCTTCAACCAAACACCTAGGACCAGGGTGGGAAATATCGGGTTTCCTGCCATCCAAAGGGAAGCAGTGGGAATCTTTTGAGCAACAACCCAAGGCATTTCCACTCTGTTTTTTTGCAACCATTAAGAAGCTGTGCCAAGTCCTGCAAAGACTTTGTTATTGAATAAACTGTTTGATTTTCAACTTTATTTTGGAGTGTTTTTTGGGTTGTCAGACCACCTAGCTTTTTCAGCAAGCGCTCTGCAGTCCACCAGGTAGAAAGGACAACACATCTGCCAGTTTTAATTTTAAACAGACCTGGTGTGACGGCATACTACCAATGAATGCAATTTGCATCCTTCTTCCTGAGTCTATGACCCTTTTCCCCCTAGAAAGTCCTTGGGATATGGATCTTGACTGTTGTTCTGAAAAGCACCACTGTTGGTACTGTATTAAATTTACTACCCCCATTTTAAGGCAAAGCTCTTCTCTGGAAAAGACACCTTCGAAAAGTAACCTTCAAATGAAACTGCAGTCACACCAGGAAAAGGAAGAAAGTATTTACACAGAAGAAGCCATAGAACAAAGAAGGGTGTGTGTGAGTCAATTGGGGCTGGTTCTACACGTTTTGACTGTAAGGTACAATAGCTGCAATATACAAATTATAACAAGGAACAAATGGTGGCTCTTTTTTTTTTTTAAAGAAAAACAACTTAAATGAAGGTTTACTTTTTGAACCCCCCAAGATGTGGATAAATGAATCCATGGATGCAGAATCTGTGAATGTGAAGACCCAACTGTACACAGAATCATAACCATTTGTGCCATCTAGTCCAACCCCCCTGCCAAGAAGCAGGAAAATCTCAAAGCACCCCTGACAGATGGCTACCCAGCCTCTGTTTAAAATCTTGGGTCCCATCACCAAGTGCTCTCATTATGTACATATACACAAAACTATTAAAATATTCTATAAAATGACTTTTAGTGTTAAGGTTTATATAAGAAACATAAATTATTTTCATGTTTCGATTTGGGTCCCATCTTCAAGAGATCTCGTTCTGTACAAATATGCAAAACTATTAAAATATAGTGCATAAAATGTCATTCAGAGTATAAGCCAGGTCTGGGCAAACTTGGGCCCGGTAGGCTGTTAGGAATTGTGGGAGTTGAGATCCAAAACCCCTGAAGAGAGGGCCCAAGTTTGCCTAGGTCTGGTATAAGGTCTAAATCTCGGCATTACTTTGCGAATGAAGATTCAGGAAGGACTCATCCCACGCTTTTTACAAGCACGTTGATGACTAAAAAGGCCAATCTGAGATAGGCAAGTTCGGTTGCAGAAATCACAGCAGATTGGGTGATGTTGTTTCCAAGTTGCGATTCTTTCTGCGTTGTCGTTTCTCTTCGACACCCATTCAGCGTGTCTTCTCGAAAGCATTGTGGATAGTGCGTCTCCATGCCTCCCGATGTGAGGCAAGGGTAGACCATTGTTGGTGATCAATCTGGCCGAGCCTGAGATGTTGTTTCAGGGAGTCCTTATATCTCTTTTTGGGGGCACCTCTCTTGCACTGACCCGTGGTGAGTTCACCATAGAGTAATATCTTTGGGAGGTGGTGGTCCTCCATCCTAGAGACGTGCCCTGCCCAACGCAGCTGTGTTCTCAATAGCATGGCCTCAATGCTGGTGATCTCTGCTTGCTCAAGGACAGCGACATTAGTCACATAGTCGGTCCAGTGCAGGGGTGCTCATTAGGTAGCTCGGGAGCTACTAGTAGATCTTCGGCCCTCTTCCAGGTGATTTTTGGGCCTCACCAGCCGGATGGGGCGCTCCTGCCATGCGCGCACACATCCTGCACGCATGCGCGCTCCTGCTGCTGGCTTCCGCTCTCGCGGTGCTTCTTTCGCCTGCAGGGCATTGCAGGAAGAAGGAAGCACGAGGCGGGGCCTCTGGAGGGAGCGCCCTGCCTCTCTCTCGTCCAGAAGCAGCTGTGCAGCCTTTGTTGCTGGCGAGACAGGCAGGGCGAAGCGCTCCCTCTGGATGCCCCGCCTCGCGCTTCCTCCATCCTGCAATGCCCTGCTGGCGGAAGAAGCGCTGCGCGGGCGGAAAACAGCAGCAGCAGCACGTGCGGCGGCGGTAGCGCACGGAGGCGGGGGCAGGTAGATCTTTTGGACTTGGTTGCTTTAAGAGTAGCTCGCATGCTGAAAAAGTGTGAGCACACCTGGTCAAGTGTATATTTAGGATTGTGTGAAGACAGCGCTGATGAAAGCGTTCGAGGAGTTGTAGGTGTTGGCGATAGGTGACCCACGTTTCAGACCCATAGAGGAGAATAGACAGTACGATAGCTCTGTACACACTGATTTTGGTGCTTTGCCTCAGGTGCTTGTTGCTCCAGACTCTTTTGTGAAGCCTTCCAAATGCACTGTATGCCTTTGCTAATCTGTGATCTATCTCTTTATCAATCTTGCCGTCTGAAGAGATGATGCTTCCCAGGGAGGTGAACTGCTGAACGGACTTAAGCACAGATTCGCCTATGCTGACGTGGGGACAATGCTGTTCTTCCTGTGGTGCGGGCTGGTAGAGGACTTCCGTTTTCTTCAGGCTGACTTCCAGCCCAAACAGCTCTGCAGCTGCTGCAAAGCAGGATGTGAGGCACTGCAGGGCTGCTTCTGAATGGGCGACAAGGGCAGCATCGTCGGCAAAAAGCAGGTCACGGACTAGATAGTTTAGAGCAGGGGTGCTCACACTTTTTCAGCATGGGAGCTACTGATTAAAAAACCAAGTCCCAAAGATCACCTACCCAGAAATGTAAAACGTATAACTATTTTCTTATTTATTTATTTATATTTATTATTCATTTTATGTACCGCTCCTTCCAGCAGGCTCGGGACAGTTTACATAAAATGAAGTTATAAAACATCAACATTTCAATTTAATAACAACAATATAAAACAGAGCATAAAAATACATCCAACCACCCCATTTCTCCCACACTGCCATATTACCACACATATTACCAGCCAGAAAGTAAGAAGAGAGGCTGTTGAACTGCAAGGCCATTTAATACTCAGCAAGGTAAACAAAGGGGCATGCAAAAATACATCCAACCACCCCATTTCTCCCACATTTCCATATTCCCCAACATATATTTCTCAAGGAACAAAGCAAGCAGAGAGGCTTTGGAGCTAAAAGGCCATTTTTAAACATTAAAAATAAACAAAGAGACATGCCACAGAACAATCAAGCACCCACCCCAAAGTAAAAAGACCGACCTTTGAGATGCGGTAAGGAAATGACCCCAAAGCGTCCTTCTTCTTCTCCTCCATCGTTGCTCTTACTTCCACGCCGCCAGCACGCGTGCCGCCTCCAAGAGCTCACGAGAAGTCCGAGAGGCAGAATGGGCGTTTCTGCGCATGCGCGCGGGGCCAGCCATGCATCACGTCATCCAGGCCCGCCCCCTTTGGTCTCCTACGACTCTGAGTGGCTGGAGAAGGATGGAGGGAGGAGGAGGAGGAATCCAAAAGAGGGGGCCCATTCTGCCTCTTAGACTCTGGAGCTTTTGGAGGCGCGCGAGCGGGGGAGGAGCAACGACGGAGGACTTCTTTGCAGCGTGCAGGGGCGCGTGAAGAGGGCCAACAGCAAAAAACCTGGTCAGGGGCCTGAAGATCACCAGGATGAGGCCCAAAGATCACCCTGGTGATCCCGATCACCATTCTGAGCCCCCCTGGTTTAGAGCCTTAGTGCGAGCCCTAAGTTGAACAAGCTACCGTCAGTAAGATAGCATATATATATGCCGTCTTCTTCTTCGAGGTCTGCCGTAGCCCTGTGGAGCATCATGCTAGGTCTGGTATAAGGTCTATATCAGGCCTGGGCAAAGTTGGGCCTACTAGGAGTTGTGGACTCCAACTCCCAGCATTCCTAGCAGCCTCAGGCCCTTTCCTTTTCCCCTCAGCCGCTTAAGCGGCTGAGGGGGAAAAGGAAAGGGCCTGAGGCTGCTAGGAATGCTGGGAGTTGGAGTCCACAACTCCTAGTAGGCCCAACTTTGCCCAGGCCTGGCCTATATAGCCTCAATTCATGTCTCCCTTCTCCCAAAAGATCCCATCCTGTACCAAACCATTGCAAACATTGCACAGAATGGCATTGGAAGTAGGCCCTGTATTCCAAAATCACGTTTTGGCGCTCCCGCCTTTTTTGGACTCCAACTCCCAGAATCCCTTGCTGTTGCTAGGAATGGCTGAGGCTCATGGGAGTTGGAGTCCAAAAAGAACTTCCAAGGCCTACAAGGGAGGAGAAGCCGAGCGAGGGGCTCCCGCCTCCTGCCCTGGTTATTACCTCCTTGTCGGGCACCCAGGGCGGCTCCTCCAGCCCGAAGGGGCTCCGCGCAGCCCGGCTTTCCGGGACCATCCGGAGCCCGCTCGGAGAACGGACCAACTTCTTGCCGTCGGGGGTCGACATTTTTGCCTCAGCGACGCCGCCGCCGCCGCCACACGGCGACTCGCCCTCCAACCAATAGGAAGCCAGCGGCTCAACCCACTGGCCCAATCAGCGCCTTGGAAAATTGATAGACGTGTGCTATAGCCATTGAAAAGTCGAAAAGCGTAAAAGGGAGGGACTCGTTAGGGGCGGGGACAAACTTCTCCTCCTATTCCCCATTAATCCAATCAACGCCTTGCACAATTGATAGACGTGTCTCCTAGCCAATGGCAAACCGAAAAGCGTTCAACATTGGGGTGGGCTCTTGTTGCTTTGCCTCTCCCTCCTCCTTCCCCCCATGGACCAATCAGCGTTCTGCAGAGATGATAGACGTGTCTCTAGCCAATGGCAAACCGAAAAGCGTTCAACATTGGGGTGGGCTCTTGTTGCTTTGCCTCTCCCTCCTCCTTCCCCCCATGGACCAATCAGCGTTCTGCAGAATTGATAGACGTGTCTCCTAGCCAATGGCAAACCGAAAAGCGTTCAACATTGGGGTGGGCTCTTGTTGCTTTGCCTCTCCCGCCTCCTTCCCCCCATGGACCAATCAGCGTTCTGAAGAATTGATAGACGTGTCTTAAAACCAATGATAAACCGAAAAGGGATGGCCTGTTGGTTTTTTTTTTTACTCATTTGGGGCGGAGATAAACCTCCCCTCCTCTGATCTCTAGTGAGCCAACCAGCGCCTTGCGCAATTTGATAGACGGGCATGCTAGCCAATGGCAGCCGGAAGGTATCCAACTTTGGGAAGGGCTGTTGTTTCTTTGCCTCATTGGGGCGGACTGAAATCCCCCTCCTTCCCCCGAGGCGCTAGCCCAATCAGCACTTTGCAGAATTGATAGACATGCCTTTCAGCCAATGAGAAACCGAAAACCGTCCCACTTTGGTTTTTTTTTGTTTTGCTTCGTTTGGGGCGGAGTCGAAGTCATCTGCTCCGACCAATCCGTGTAAGGCTTGTCAGGAACAGAGTAGGGGAGGCGGGGAAAAAAAGGGAGTGTGAGGCGATGCAGAATACGCATGCGCAGAATGTAGCTCAGTCTTGTCTCCAGCGCCTGAGGGGGAGGTGCTGTTTTTGAGGGAGGAAAAGGGGGAGGAACGAAGAGGCTTCACGGGATTGGCTGGAGCAAGGCGTCATTCTTCTGCGAGCGCTGTGATTGGCCCAGGAGCCTTGCGCGGGCTCAGAGGATTCCTGCCAAGGATGCTGAGGATTAGAGACAGTGAGTGAGTGGGCAAACCTGTCCATTTCCTATCTATGTCGACACAAGTCAACGCATGCTTGTTGGTTGGTTGGAAGGCAGAGGAAGGAAAGGAGTGAGAGGGGAGGGATGGAAAGGAAGAGAAGAAACAGGGAAAAGGAAGGGAAGGAAGGAGAAGGGATGAGGGGAGGGATGGAAAGAAGGAAAGGGAAGGAAGGGAAGAGAGAAAAAGAAGAGAAGGAAGGGGATGAGGGGAGGGATGGAAGGAATGTGAAGGAAAGGAAGAAAGAAAAAGAAGAGAAGGTATGAGGGAGGGATGGAAAGAAGGAAAGGAAGAGATAAAAAGAAGGAAAGGAAGAGAAAAAGGGAAAGGTAAGGGGAGGGATGGAAAGAAAGAGAATAGCGAAAAGGAAGGGAAGAAAGGAAAGATATGAGGGGAGGGATGGAAAGAAGGAAAGGGAAGGAAGGGAAGAGATAAAAAGAAGGAAAGGAAGAGAAAAAGGGAAAGGTGAGGGGATGGAAAGAAAGAGAAGAAAGAGAAAAAGGAAGGGAAGAAAGGAAAGGTATGAGGGGAGGGATGGAAAGAAAGAGAAGAAAGAGAGAAAAGGAAGGGAAGAAAGGAAAAGGTATGAGGGGAGGGATGGAAAGAAAGAGAAGAAATAGCGAAAAGGAAGGGAAGAAAGGAAAGATATATGAGGGGAGAAAGAAAAGGAAGGAAAGAAAGGGTAAAAAGAAAGGAAGGAAGAAGGGAAAGGTAAGGGGGAGGGAAAGAAAGAGAAGAAATAGAAAAGGAAGGGAAGAAAGGAAAAGGTATGAGGGGAGGGATGGAAAGAAAGAGAAGAAATAGCGAAAAGGAAGGGAAGAAAGGAAAGAGGTATGAGGGGAGGGATGGAAAGAAAGAGAAGAAAGAGAGAAAACGAAGGGAAGAAAGGAAAAGGTATGAGGGGAGGGATGGAAAGAAAGAGAAGAGAGAAAAGGAAGGGAAGAAAGGAAAAGATATGAGGGGAGGGATGGAAAGAAAGAGAAGAAAGAGAAAAAAGGAAGGGAAGAAAGGAAAAGGTATGAGGGGAGGGATGGAAAGAAAGAGAAGAGAGAAAAAGAAGGGAAGAAAGGAAAGATATGAGGGGGGAGGGAAAGAAAGAAAGAGAAGAAAGAAGAGAAAAGAGATGAAGGGATGGAAAGAAAGGAAAAGAGAAAAGGGGGATGGAAAGAAAGAGAAGAAAGAAAGAAAGAGAAAAGGGAAGAAAGGAAGGGAAGAAAGGAAAGGTAAGGGGAGGGATGGAAAGAAAGAGAAGAAAGAGAAAAAAGGAAGGGAAGAAAGGAAAAGGTACGAGGGAGGGATGGAAAGAAAGAGAAGAAATAGCAAAAAGGAAGGGAAGAAAGGAAAAGGTATGAGGGGAGGGATGGAAAGAAAGAGAAGAAATAGCAAAAAGGAAGGGAAGAAAGGAAAAGGTATGAGGGGAGGGATGGAAAGAAAGAGAAGAAACAGAAAAGGAAGGGAAGAAAGGAAAGGAAAGATATGAGGAGGGATGGAAAGAAAGAGAAGAAAGAGAAAAAAAGGAAGAGAAAAAAGGAAAGGTGAGGGGAGGGATGGAAAGAAAGAGAAGAAAGAGAAAAGGAAGGGAAGAAAGGAAAAGGTATGAGGGGAGGGATGGAAAGAAAGAGAAGAAAGAGAGAAAAGGAAGGGAAGAAAGGAAAAGGTATGAGGGGAGGGATGGAAAGAAAGAGAAGAAATAGCGAAAAGGAAGGGAAGAAAGGAAAAGGTATGAGGGGAGGGATGGAAAGAAAGAGAAAGAGAAAAGGAAGGGAAGAAAGGAAAGATATGAGGGGAGGGATGGAAAGAAAGAGAAGAAATAGAGAAAAGGAAGGGAAGAAAGGAAAGGTATGAGGGGAGGGATGGAAAGAAAGAGAAGAAAGAGAGAAAAGGAAGGGAAGAAAGGAAAAGGTATGAGGGGAGGGATGGAAAGAAAGAGAAGAAAGAGAGAAAAAGAAGGGAAGAAAGGAAAAGATATGAGGGGAGGGATGGAAAGAAAGAGAAGAAAGAGAGAAAAGGAAGGGAAGAAAGGAAAAAAGAGAAGAGAGAAAAGGAAGGGAAGAAAGGAAAGATATGAGGGGAGGGATGGAAAGAAAGAGAAGAAAGAAAAGGAAGGGAAGAAAGGAAAAGGTATGAGGGGAGGGATGGAAAGAAAGAGAAGAAAGAGAGAAAAAGGAAGGGAAGAAAGGAAAGGTATGAGGGGAGGGATGGAAAGAAAGAGAAGAAATAGCGAAAAGGAAGGGAAGAAAGGAAAAGGTATGAGGGGAGGGATGGAAAGAAGGAAAGGGAAGGAAGGGAAGAGATAAAAAGAAGGAAAGGAAGAGAAAAAGGGAAAGGTAAGGGGAGGGATGGAAAGAAAGAGAAGAAATAGCGAAAAGGAAGGGAAGAAAGGAAAAGATATGAGGGGAGGGATGGAAAGAAAGAGAAGAAATAGCGAAAAGGAAGGGAAGAAAGGAAAAGGTATGAGGGGAGGGATGGAAAGAAAGAGAAGAGATAAAAAGAAGGAAAGGAAGAGAAAAGGGGAAGAGGGGAGGGAGGGATGGAAAGAAAGAGAAGGAAGGGAAGGGAGAAAAAAGAAAGGAAAGGGATGTGGGGAGGAATGGAAAGAAAAAGAAGGAAGGGAAGAAAAAGGAGAGGGGAAGAGAGAGGAAGAGAGAGGTAAGGGAAGAAGAGAAAGGAAAGAGAGGAAGGTGTGAGGAAAGGAATGGAAAGAAAGAAAAGAAGAAAAAGGTTTATGAGGGAAACAGGAAGGAAAGGAAGAGCCGCAAAGAAAATGCATATCCAGGCAAGTCCAGGTATATATATACAAACACTGATAGACAGAAGAGGGAGTGCTGTTATTCCTTATCAACATTTGCCACATTTGCTGTGTTACAGGATATTTTTCTGGCTTTGCATTGTCAAGAAATGGACTTGGATCAACTTGATATGAACCCTAGAGTGATTGCAGCTATTAAGAGAGGTACTCCGTCTCTCTTTGTATCCCTCTTTTCATGTTTGCTCATCATACAATCAATTAGCATAAGAACTCTACATTGCATTTTTTTTCTTTCTGCATTTAGCTTGGTACAGTTGTCCTCTAGATCAGGGCTGTCCAACTTCTACCGGCCCAGGGGCCTGAATTCCGGTCACTGATGACCTGGGGGGGTGGGTCATTCCTGCTGCCCAAAACATACAGTCCAAATATAATCTTTACCCCAGATAAATGCAGGGTGGGCATTCAAAGGGGCATCCATACAGTCAAATATAATCTAATACTAACATTAAATGCAGGGTGGGCATTCAAAGGGGGCATCCATACAGTCAAATATAATCTTTTACTAACATTAAATGCAGGGTGGGCATTCAAAGGGGCATCCATACAGTCAAATATAATCTTTTACTAACATTAAATGCAGGGTGGGCATTCAAAGGGGCATCCATACAGTCAAATATAATCTTTTACTAACATTAAATGCAGGGTGGGCATTCAAAGGGGCATCCATACAGTCAAATATAATCTTTTACTTACATTAAATGCAGGGTGGGCATTCACAAGGGGCATCCATACAGTCAACTATAATCTTTTACTAACATTAAATGCAGGGTGGGCATTCACAAGGGGCATCCATACAGTCAAATATAATCTTTTACTAACATTAAATGCAGGGTGGGCATTCAAAGGGGGCATCCATACAGTCAAATATAATCTTTTACTAACATTAAATGCAGGGTGGGCATTCAAAGGGGGCATCCATACAGTCAAATATAATCTTTTACTAACATTGAATGCAGGGTGGGCATTCAAAGGGGGCATCCATACAGTCAAATATAATCTTTTACTAACATTAAATGCAGGGTGGGCATTCAAAGGGGGCATCCATACAGTCAAATATAATCTTTTACTAACATTAAAATGCAGGGTGGGCATTCAAAGGGCATCCATACAGTCAAATATAATCTTTTACTAACATTAAATGCAGGGGGCATTCAAAGGGCATCCATACAGTCAAATATAATCTTTTACTAAAATTAAATGCAGGGTGGGCATTCAAAAGGGGCATACAGTCAAATATAATCTTTTACTAACATTAAATGCAGGGTGGGCATTCAAAAGGGGCAACCATACGGTCAATGTTAATCTTTTACTAACATTGAATGCAGGGGGCATTCAAAGGGGGCACCATTGATAATCTTTTGCTAACATTAAATGCAGGGTCCATACATTCAAAAGGGGCATTCCATCCATACAGTCAAATATAATCTTTTACTAACATTGAATGCAGGGTGGGCATTCAAAGGGGCATCCATACAGTCAAATATAATCTTTTACTAACATTGAATGCAGGGTGGGCATTCAAAAGGGGCATCCATACAGTCAAATATAATCTTTTACTAACATTGAATGCAGGGTGGGCATTCAAAAGGGGCATCCATACAGTCAAATATAATCTTTTACTAACATTGAATGCAGGGTGGGCATTCAAAAGGGGCATCCATACAGTCAAATATAATCTTTTACTAACATTGAATGCAGGGTGGGCATTCAAAAGGGGCATCCATACAGTCAAATATAATCTTTTACTAACATTGAATGCAGGGTGGGCATTCAAAAGGGGCATCCATACAGTCAAATATAATCTTTTACTAACATTGAATGCAGGTGGGCATTCAAAAGGGCATCCATAGTTTTACTAACATTAAATGCAGGGTGGGCATTCAAAAGGGGCATCCATACAGTCAAATATAATCTTTTTCTAACATTGAATGCAGGGTGGGCATTCAAAAGGGGCATCCATACAGTCAAATATAATCTTTTACTAACATTAAATGCAGGGTGGGCATTCAAAAGGGGCATCCATACAGTCAAATATAATCTTTTACTAACATTAAATGCAGGGTGGGCATTCAAAGGGGGCATCCATACAGTCAAATATAATCTTTTACTAACATTGAATGCAGGGTGGGCATTCAAAGGGGCATCCATACAGTCAAATATAATCTTTTACTAACATTAAATGCAGGGTGGGCATTCAAAGGGGGCATCCATACAGTCAAATATAATCTTTTACTAACATTAAATGCAGGGTGGGCATTCAAAAGGGGCATCCATACAGTCAAATATAATCTTTTACTAACATTAAATGCAGGGTGGGCATTCAAAAGGGGCATCCATACAGTCAAATATAATCTTTTACTAACATTAAATGCAGGGTGGGCATTCAAAAGGGGCATCCATACAGTCAAATATAATCTTTTACTAACATTAAATGCAGGGTGGGCATTCAAAAGGGGCATCCATACAGTCAAATATAATCTTTTACTAACATTGAAATGCAGGGTGGGCATTCAAAAGGGGCATCCATACAGTCAAATATAATCTTTTACTAACATTAAATGCAGGGTGGGCATTCAAAAGGGGCATCCATACAGTCAAATATAATCTTTTACTAACATTAAATGCAGGGTGAGCATTCAAAAGGGGCATCCATACAGTCAAATATAATCTTTTACTAACATTAAATGCAGGGTGGGCATTCAAAGGGGGCATCCATACAGTCAAATATAATCTTTTACTAACATTAAATGCAGGGTGGGCATTCAAAGGGGCATCCATACAGTCAAATATAATCTTTTACTAACATTAAATGCAGGGTGGGCATTCAAAGTCCATACAGTCAAATATAATCTTTTACTAACATTAAATGCAGGGTGGGCATTCAAAGGGGGCATCCATACAGTCAAATATAATCTTTTACTAACATTAAATGCAGGGTGGGCATTCAAAGGGGCATCCATACAGTCAAATATAATCTTTACTAACATTAAATGCAGGGTGGGCATTCAAAGGGGCATCCATACAGTCAAATATAATCTTTTACTAACATTAAATGCAGGGTGGGCATTCAAAGGGGGCATCCATACAGTCAAATATAATCTTTTACTAACATTAAATGCAGGGTGGGCATTCAAAAGGGGCATCCATACAGTCAAATATAATCTTTTACTAACATTAAATGCAGGGTGGGCATTCAAAAGGGGCATCCATACAGTCAAATATAATCTTTTACTAACATTAAATGCAGGGTGGGCATTCAAAGGGGGCATCCATACAGTCAAATATAATCTTTACTAACATTGAATGCAGGGTGGGCATTCAAAAGGGCATCCATACAGTCAAATATAATCTTTACTAACATTAAATGCAGGGTGGGCATTCAAAAGGGCATCCATACAGTCAAATATAATCTTTACTAACATTAAATGCAGGGTGGGCATAAATATATTTAATTAATCCTCCCCATTGAATGCCCTTTAATATTAAATATATTTAATTCCATCCTCCTCCCCTTATTTTAATTTAATATTAAATATATTTAATTCCATCCTCCTCCTCCCCCTTATTTTAATTTAATATTAAATATATTTAATTCCATCCTCCCCATCCCCCTTCCTTATTTAATTTAATATTAAATATATTTAATTCCATCCTCTCCTCTTCCCTTATTTTAATTTAATATTAAATATATTTAATTCCATCCTCCCCATCCCCCCTTATTTTAATTTAATATTAAATATATTTAATTCCATCCTCCCCTCTCCCCTTATTTTAATTTAATATTAAATATATTTAATTCCATCCTCCCCATCCCCCTTATTTTAATTTAATATTAAATATATTTAATTCCATCCTCTCCTCTTCCCTTATTTTAATTTAATATTAAATATATTTAATTCCATCCTCCCCTCCCCCTTATTTTAATTTAATATTAAATATATTTAATTCCATCCTCCCCTCTTCCCTTATTTTAATTTAATATTAAATATATTTAATTCCATCCTCCCCATCCCCCTTATTTTAATTTAATATTAAATATATTTAATTCCATCCTCTCCTCTTCCCTTATTTTAATTTAATATTAAATATATTTAATTCCATCCTCTCCTCTTCCCTTATTTTAATTTAATATTAAATATATTTAATTCCATCCTCCCCATCCCCCTTATTTTAATTTAATATTAAATATATTTAATTCCATCCTCTCCTCTTCCCTTATTTTAATTTAATATTAAATATATTTGATTCCATCCTCCCCTCTCCCCTTATTTTAATGTATCCCATCTCCCCTTATTTCATCTTTAAATATATTTAATTTTATATTTAATACATGAGGGAGATGGGGGAGAGAGGAGCCCTTGAGGAGCCCCCTGCTTGTACCCATCCTACCTTTTCCAACGCGCAGGATCCAGGAGTACCTGGACAACGAGAGAGGACGACCGACTGAGTCGAAGAAGGTCCTAATCGCGTCTGTGGGCCTCAGTGATCCAGTAGTAGAGTAGCCGAAGAGTATCGAGAATACGCAATCCCACGGGATTTCGGCTGTCAACGCCGGCGTGATCTCGCGTTGAAAGCGAAATCCCGTGTGGAGTGCGTATTCTCGCGATACTTGCTCAGACCCAGGATGTAGGTATTTTTTTAAAAAAAATATTATTTATTTTATTTTTCAATTTTTATTTTTTATTAAAAAAGCTTAGGGGGCCGGAGGGAAGGGGCTGGGGGCCGTACACGGGCCCCGGACCGCCAGTTGGACAGTGTTTTTCAACCTTTTTTGAGCTGCGGCACATTTTTTACATTTACAAAATCCTGGGGAACACCACCAACCAAAATGACACCCTAACACAGTAATACATATAGTTAGTATGTTTTTAGATGTATATATACACTCAGTGTGAAACCTGAGCCTGTTTCGATGAACACAACATAGATATCCTGGCAGGGATGGCAGAAAGACACAAACTTCCCACACAGAACTCCCATAACCAAGAGAAAATGCTATAAGAGTTTGGTTTTGGAGTTGTAGTTCACCTATATCCAGAGAGCACTGTGGACTCAAACAATGTTGGATCAGGACCAAACTTGGCATGGATACTCAATATGCCCAAATGTGAACACAGATGGAGTTTGGGGAAAATAGACCTTGACATTTGGGAGTTACAGTTTCTGGGATTTATAGTTCACATACAATCAAAGAGCATTCTGAAACCCGAGACAAGGCCTGCTCTCCTTCCTTCTTCTCACCTTCCCGTTGTGTGTGTGTGTGGGGGGGGGGGGGATGTGGCTGTAGCACCGCACATGCTTCCCGCCCGTTCTTTTATTTGGGGCTCTCTGCTCCGTTACAAAATGCCGCCAGCGAGAGCGCAACGAGAGGAACCGCCTCGCCCCTTCCTCGCCTCGTCCTATCAGAAAGCAGGAAGCGCTGGCAACCGCTGCCAAAGCAGGCCTGACCCCGCCCCTTTGCTCCCTCCGCCTGCACGCGTGCGACACCCCCTTCCCTTGCCCCACCCTCGCGTTGCCTCCTCCTCCTTTGTGCTTGCCGGCCTATACCCAGCCACCAACGGCTCCTGCAGCAGCCCTGAAGGGACTCCTTCGCCTCGCGCTCTTCCAGGCTGCTGCCCTCCCCTTCAGCCTACGTCCTAGCAATTTTTAAGCCAAGGCCTTTGACTATCGCTTGTGCTCGGCACTAAGAAGGAGAAGTAAATAAGATTTGCATAAGGGGAGGGGGGAGCCTCGGTGAAAGGCGTGATGTGCACCTCTTCCTTACTTCTCTCCTTGCGCACGCCAGAGTGCGCACTCGCAAAGCATGTTGGGAGGTTCCAATTTCCCAAGGCACACCTGAGGATCGCTCACGGCACACTAGTGTGCCGCGTCACACCGACTGGGAAACATTGCTCTAGATAGAGAGTTACTGCTATTAAATAAAAGTAATTCCATATTTTTAGAGCTGGGTGTCAGCTATACCAGTGCTGTCCAACTTCTACGGGGTCCAGGGCCGGATAAAAGGTCACTGATGACCTAGGGGGCCCCGCCCCCTCCTAAAACGGCCGAAAAAGGGCAGAAGGCAGCGCCAAGAGCAGCGCGTCACAGGCCTGGCGTGACGCGCTGCCCCCTGGCACCGCCTACTCCTCATTTTTCGGCGCCCCTCCCCTTCCTAGGGCGGAGGGGAGGTGCCGAAAAGGAGTAGGCGGCGCCAAAGGGGGCGCGTCACGCCAGGCCTGTGACGTGCTGCTCTTGACACCGCCTTCTGCCCTTTCCCGGCGGCTCCCGCCCCTAGGTAGGGAGGGGGCGCCAAGGAGGAGTAGGCGGCGCAAGAGCAGAGCGTCACAGGCCTGGCGTGACGCCATGCTCTTGGCGCCTGCCTCCTTTTTCGGCCCCCCTTAGGAAGGGAGGGGGCGCCGAAAAGGAATAGGCGGTGCCAGGAGCAGCGCGTCACGCCAGGCCTGTGACGCGCTGCTCTTGGCGCCGCCTACCTCCTTTCGGCGCCTCCGCCCTAGGAAGGGAGGGGGCGCCGAAAAGGAGGAGTAGGCGGAGAAGGGAGCAGCGCGTCACGCCAGGCCTGTGACGCGCTGCTGTTGGCGCCGCCTTCTGCCCTTTTTCGGCGGCTCCCCCGCCCTAGGTAGGGAAGGGGGGGGCGCCGAAAAGGAGGAGGAGCTAGCTCTCTTCCTCCTCCCTGCCCCGCCTCCCCCTGGCCCCCGGCCGCCATTTTTTTTTAAAAAAATTCGATTATTTTAAAATTTAAAAATGGCGGCTGAGGGCATAGGTGGGGCCGTGTCCAACAGGCTACGGGGCCGGATCCGGCCCCGGGGCCGCCAGTTGGACAGCCCTGAGCTATCCAATGCTTTCCTTAAAATGAGCAGAAATGGCATGTTGTCAAGTTCCACATTGCGCATGGAGGGTAGTTTGTGGTTTTCAGAATGTGAGACATGTTAATTTATGACAGCGTTTCAAACGAGGGATGCCAGGTTCGGACTGGTGTACATATAAAAACTTAGTTGAAAAAGTGGAAGGAGAGTGGACGCTAAAGACCTTAGAAGAGCTTAAATCAACGGGCTTAGCCCTGTCGTGGTACCAATATGTCCAAATAAAAGATTACTACAGAGCAGACCAAAAAAATAACTTTGCATATCAAGAAAATACCTGGGATCTAATGATAAAGAAGGAAAAGAAACATATAAAAATACTATATAACAAACTACTGGACTGGGATACGGAGATGGAAGTGATCAAAGATAATATGATTAAATGGTCACAGGATTTCGAGCATTCGATTCTTTTAAGTGAATGGGAGGCGGTGTGGAGAAAAAACAAAGAATTTGCAGGAGCAACACCGATAGCGGAGAACTGGCTCAAAACCTTTTATAGGTGGCACCTTACACCCCAAAAACTTGCTAGATGTTATAGAAATGTTAATAGTAAATGTTGGAGGTGTAAGGTCCAGCAAGGGACTCTCCTGCATTGCTGGTGGTCATGCCATAAACTTAAAAAATTTTGGAAATCCATTCACTCCCACTCCCAAAAGATATTAGGGAAAGATATACGGTTCTCTCCAGAAATCTTTCTGCTTAACTTAACAAACGGGAATTTCGAAAGAAGCAAAGATAAAACATTTTACTTTATGACGGCGGCGGCAAGGACTGTGGTAGCTAGAAAGTGGAAGCAAGAGGAGCCACCAACAATAGTGGAATGGGCTACCAAAATGTCAGAATATATTGATATGGACGAACTTAAGGGGTTGGTGAATAATATAAACATTGAAAAGAGGATGAACTGGCAGCCCATCAGGAGATACCTAAGGACTGAAAGGCTCTAGCACAAATGAGGGGAATCTACGGTGAAAGAACTGTATTTCACAGCTATGATTAGTTATCTCATAAGGACGGAACCCTAGAGTACCCTGACTGGAAGCAATTATATTTCTCATTATTCCTGTCTACACTCTCTTTCTTCCCCCAACTTCCCTCTTCTTCTTTCCTTAATCTAACCACGCTGAACCCCCTCCCTTTCCCCTTCATACCTCACATTTTCCCTATTTTTCATGGCACAGCTTTCCCCTCTTTCTGTTTTGATGTATGGAAAAGACTAATAAAAAGTATTCAAAAAAAAAATAAAAAAATTTATGACAGCGTTTCTCAACCTGGGGGATCGCAAGGGAGTGTCACAGGCCGCCAAAGACCATCAGAAGACATGGTATATTCTGTTGGTCATGGGGGTTCTTTGTGGGAAGTTTGGCCCAATTCTATCGTTGGTGGGGTTCAGAATGCTCTTTGGTTGTAGGTGAACTATAAATCCCAGCAACGGCAACTCCCAAATGTGAAGTATAATTTTCCCAAACTCCACCAGTGTTCACATTTGGGCGTATCGGATATTTGTGCCAGATTTGGTCCAGTGAATGAGAATACATCCTGCATATCAGATATTTACATTGCGATTCATAACAGTAGCAAAATGACAGTTATGAAGTAGCAATGAAAATAATTTTATGGTTGGGGGTCACCACAACATGAGGAACTGTACTAAGGTTGAGAAATACTGATTTAAAATAATAATAAAAGCACACCATGTTTTCAGCCAAATCCCACGAACATTTGCTCAGAAATATTCCACCGTTTCCAACAGGGCATGCAGAGATTTACAGGCTCATTCTAATGTTATGTTTTTAATAATGTTCAAACACTATTATTGTCTATGGGCACCTCCGATCCAGGGGTGCCTCATGAGGGGGCCACTCACCTCCATATTGTTGCATGAGTCTGTCAGTAATACTTAAACTGTAAGTTTGTGCCTGTAGCTATATAGGCTTCTCTGTTAATACAATAGGTTGTTAACATTTTCTTAAAATAACCCTAATGAGCACCGTGGGACTGACTTTTAAGCATACGATTGCAATGTAACTCTTGCAATGTGTAAAAAGTGATGTGGTAGCCTTTACATCAGTTCTATGGCAATTCTGTTGTAGGACTTTTTTGGCCGGATTTATGTATTGGAAGTTTGCCATTGCTTTATTCAAAGGCTGAGGCTGGAGCTATACTGCCCTATATCTAAGGATCCGATCCCAAATTATTTGCTTTGAACTAGATTATATGATTCTCCACTACCATATAATCTAGATAATCAAATAATCTGAGATCAGATCCTGGGATATAGGGTAGTGTAGAAAGGGCCTGAGAGAGTATGATTTGCTCAAAGTCTGGTCTTTCTCAGTTTTAGGGTGCATCTATAACTAAAAGTAAAGATTGCCCCTGGCATTAAGTCTAGTCGTGTCCGACTCTGGGGGGTAGTACTCATCTCCCTTTCTAAGCCGAAGAGCCGGCATTGTCCATAGACACCTCCCAGATCATGTGGCCAGCATGACTGCATGGAGCGCTGTTACCTTCCTACAGAAGTGGTGCCTATTGATCTACTCATATTTGCATGTTTTCGAACGGCTAGGTTGGCAGAAGTTTGGCCTAACTGCGGGAGTTCAGCCCGCTCCCCAGATTTGAATCACCAACTTTTGGTCAGGAAGTTCAGCAGCTCAGCAGTTAAACCCGCTGCACCACCAGGGGAGCCAGAGTGCGGCTGTGCAGCAGCATTAATGCAGTTTGACACTTTAGCTGCCATGCCTTAGTAATGTAGGATCCCTATACAGGGGCGGTCTAAGGTAATTTTAAATGGTAGGCGAACATTATTTTGGCGCCCCCCCAAAAAAAACATGATTTTGCCCCCTCCCCATGTAAAACAAATATACAATTATAATATCACAATACCATTAGTAGTATTATATTGTATCAATGTATATACAATATATTATACCATACTCATACTATATTATATCATAATTATACTACATTACAATATAATTATATTATAATACTAGCTGTACCCGGCACGCGTTGCTGTGCCCTATTTAGGAGATGCGGGAAAGTCTGAGTATGTAAGGGTTTGAAATGATGCTACTTATGGTCTTGGTGGGTGTGTGCATGTGTATATGTGTGTTTGTAGTGTATATATGTGTGTGTATATGTATATATGTGTATGTATGTTTATATATGTATACGTGTGTATGGTACTGTATATGTGTGTGCATGTGTACATACACATGAGGGGGGGGGGGGGGGAGAAGGAGTCTGAGGCTGAGAGAGGAAAAGTAGGGGGCTGAGGGTGAGAAGAGCCGGAGCCTGGGGCTGACGTAGGGGGGTTGGGGCCGTAGGCTGAGGGGGAGAAGGAAAGTTCCTGAGGCTGATGGAGGAAAAGAAGGGGGCTGATGAGGGAAAGGAAGGCAGCAGCAGCGACCCCGGTCCTTTCCTCCTCACCCTCTGCCATCCGGAGGGCAGTACCGGCGAGGGCAGCGTCCCCACGCCTCGTCCTTCTTCACCCTCCGTCCTCCGGAGGGCAGGCTCAGGGTGCGGAAGCTTCTCGGAGTAACCAGGAGGTCTCCGTGTGGTAGCCACTGCTCCGTGGCGGCCGCCATCTTTCCTGGCGGCACTTTGGGGCAGGAGTGTGCGGGACCTCCGGTTTGCAGTGTCAGTTTCGGCCGGACCCTTTTCCTGACGGATTGACTTCCATCGAGCCTTTCGGCCGGACCGGAAGCGGTTCGCCGCCATTTTTTTGTCGTTTAGGGGGTATTTGCAGTGTGGCTTCCCCGGAGAGCCCCAGAAGCGACCGATGCGGCGGAGAGCGGCTGCGGGTCTCCTCTGTGAGGCGGCGGAGGAGGCGGGTTGCGCCGCCGGTGTGGCGGTGAAGTTGCTGGTGTGGGGGAGAGGGGGACGGGATGGGTTGGGGGGGAGTCAGAGTGCGTAGTGTGTTTGCTCTCCCTCTGTCCTGCGTTGTGGTGGGGGGTTGAGGCGCCTCTTGCGATGGCTCTCCCTCTGTTCTGCGCTCGTGGCCAGCGCAGAGCGGGAGCCTATGGGCGGTTTTTGGGGTCTCATTTTGGGGGGGTTGGAAAGTAGGAAGGTGGTTTTTTTTGTGTGATGGTATTACCTCGTGGTCTGTGGGAATGTGTGTCGTTGGATTGGTGTTTCTGGGGGGCGTAGTTTGGCCGTGCATAACGTCCTTTGCACGACCACTCGATTTTTATATATATAGATATTGACATAATACAATATAACATTCTATTATATTATTATTATAAAATAATAAATAAAATTATTTATTTCAATAAAATTATCATCTACTAAATATTTTCATGACTCTATAAAACTCAAATAACCCAAAATAAAGTAAAATAAAATATTATATATTACTATTTTGTACAATACCACTCTACTGCAATATTGTTTGTAATATTACATGTAATATAAAATATATCATTATTCTATTGTTATATTGTATGACAATATTAAGCAGAACTGTATAATAATCAACAAGAAATGCAATGTAAATGCATCAAAATCAGAATATATTACCTACCACCCGTCTCATAATTCATAGGAGTCTCCCATAAGTCCAAAATTAGGATCCCAATGTAAATGTAAATAGAAAAACAGCCAAAATGTTCAAATGAGGTCGAATCCAGGCAGCGGGCCTGGGCAAACTTGGGCCCTCCTCTAGGGTGTTTTGGCCTCCAACTCCCACAACTCCTCATAGCCTCAGGCCCCTCAGGTCTAGACAGAAATAGAGCCAAAGAAAGGAAGGAGGGAGAGAAGAGGTCACGGAGGAGGAGGAGGAGGAGGAGGAGGAGGAGGAGGAGGAGGAAAGCCCTTCATTCATTCCTTCACTTACACTTCCTTCACTGATTCTTTTCTCCTTCCCCGGCGGAGGCAAAGGGAGAGGGGAAGCACTCCCTGCCTGCCCGATAGGGAGTGCTTTGCTTACAGGCTTCTGCGCAAGGGAGCTACTGGGAATGCGCTGAGGTTTTCGCACATGTGCAGTTGCTCCTGCGCTCAACTTCAGCTCTGGAGCAACTGCGCCTGCGCGAAAACCTCTGCGCATGCCCAGAAGCGGCGTCGGAGCACACAAGGCCGGGGCCCAAAAGCAGGCAGCTGCGGTGCTACCTGAGGAACATCGGCAGGGACAGGATGGCGCCCCCTTCCCAGATGGCGCCCTAGGCGGCCGCCTACTTGGCCTACCTTGTAGGACCGCCCCTGTCCCTATATTTTGCTTCATCTGAATGTTTAAATTTTGTTTTTGTGTTATGTTTAATTGTTTTAATGATTTTAAGTCATAGCTATATGTAGTAATTATTTTATTATTATTTATTGTTTTACTGTATGTTGGCATTGAGTCTTTGCCATTAATATGTCGTAAACCGCCTTGCGTCCCACCAGGGGTGAGAAAAGTGGTATATAAATACAGTAAATAAATAAATATATTTTGCAGCTGTTACTTTGTGCATGAAAAAAACCAAACCAACCAAGCTGTTTATACTTTATTGCTCCTGTCATTTCAGCAAATCTAAAATCAATCAGAGAGATTTTCAATCTTTCACAAGCAGATTTGCAAAGGGTGACAAAATTATCCAGTGTGGATGTACAATACCTGCTAAAAACAATTTCTAGTGCAGTGAGGAAAAAACACGTCCTTACAGGTAAAGGATTCCATTGCTTTTCCTATGTTGGTCAGTGTGGTTGTTGCTTTTACACTGCTTTAGGAAAATAACCTGAATGCACTCTGTAAGTGAACCTACTTTCAAGCTTTTCTTTTTTTTCAGTTTCTCAGGACTTTGTTGCTTTCCCCTACCATTAAGTGGAAGACAAAAGGCATTATCTCCTGTGGAGTGGATCATAGCTTGTAAAATAACCTCTTTAGAGATGTTTATCCTGTTCTTTTATAGTCTTTTAAAAGCATACTTTTAAAATTATTTATTTATTTACTTACTTTGCTTCTATACCGCCCCTCTCAGCCCAAAGGCGACTCGAGGCGGTGTACATATGGCAAGGACTGCCCAAGATAAACACATCAACAGTTACCAACACAATCACATCATATACAAATTAGCAATTAAAATTAAACACAATATCAGCGTCTCGTTATTAAATCGATTTCCAATTGCGGCGGCGGCGTTCCTTAGGTCTCAATTATTAATCATACTACACCTGCAAATGCCCGGTCAAACAGCCATGTCTTGACCTTCTTGCGAAATGTCAGGAGGGAGAGGGCTGATCTGATGTCACTAGGAAGGGCGTTCCAAAGCCGAGGAGCCACCACTGAAAAGGCCCTGTCTTTCGTCCCCACCAATCGCGCCTGCAATGCAGGCGGGACCGAGAGCAGGGCCTCTCCGGATGATCTTAAACATCTTGATGGTTCACAGGGGGAGATGCATTCGGGCATGTACGTTTAGAGTTTTTTTTTTTAAGTGAATGCCTCCAAATTACGCATTTATGGTTGCCGATATATTTTATGACTTAAATTCATTTTCCTGAACCTGGTAGAGTATGTTCATTGAATTGAGGGGACATTTAAATGTTGACTCATTGTTCCTCTACACCAGTGTTTCCCAACCTTTTTTGAGCCGCGGCACACTTTTAACATTAAAAAAATCCGGGGGCACACCACCAACCAAAATGACACAAAATGACACTGTAACACAGTCAAGAACGGCTGGGGGATGGTGGCCTGCTGGGAGCAGCTGCTGGGAGTGCTGAAGTCAGGGGAGGAGACAGGCCACACCATGCCCCGCCCCTCCCCCTAGCTTCAGCTCTCCCACAGCTTCCCAGCCTTGAGGGGGCAGTGCCAAGCCAGCATTGTGCTGGCTCTGCCATCGCTGGCTTGGCACTGCCCCCTCAAGGTTGGCGAAGCTGTGAGGGTGCTTAAGCTGGAGGAGGGGGCAGAGCCAGGCCACGCCATTCCCTGCCCCTCCCCCCGGCTTCAGTTCTCCCACAGCTTCACCAGCTTTGAGGGGGCAAGCCAGCATTGTACTGGCTCTGCCATCGCTGGCTTGGCACTGCCCCCTCAAGGCTGGCGAAGCTGTGGGAGTGCTGAAGCTGGGGGAAGGGGGCGGAGCCAGGCTGCGTCATGCCCCCCCCCCCCCCAGCTTCAGCTCTCTCACAGAGGAGGAGCATGAGCGGTGGACGGGCTTCAGTAGGCGGGGCTCCTTCCTGCGGCTTCAACAAGCAAGGGGCGAGAGTGATGGCGGGAGTCATGGCAGATTGGAGGCTGGTTGGGGAAACGGCCGTAGGAGGCGGTGCTCCGGTCCCTTCTTTTTCTTTGCGGCCGCCCGTCCCTTCCTCCTCCTCTCCCAAGCAGCAGGAGTTCGGCAGGAGGAGGGGGGAAGGAAGGGGGGCAGAGAGCTTTTCTCGCGGCACACCTGATGATAGCTCACGGCACACTAGTGTGCCACGGCACACTGGTTGAGAAACACTGCTCTACACTAGTTTGAATTAGCAGTTGGATTTCAGTTTATGGTCCCTGTTTTGTTGCTGTTTGTTTTTCAGACTATCTTTTAAAATTTTGTACATCTATCTGAATATAGCCAGATAGATGATAGATAGACAGACAGACAGACAGACAGACAGACAGACTGGGGAAAACACAACAGCCTAGAATGTGTAGTATCATGTAGACAGATGCAAGCATTTCAGATAATAGCTCTGAAATAAACATTACATGAGCCAAGATACATGACCTAATTTAGTTTATACATTTGTCTACTTAAACTGACCATATCCTTGCTTCGGCTGCACAGGGATCAGGCAAACACTCATCACTCCTTGCTGTGCCTCCCATAAAAACATAACACTTGCGCTTGTTCCCTTTTCTGGATCAGCTGCATGGTATTGGATGAAAACCTGAGCTAGTGGAAGATTGCCAGTGTTGTTTTGTTTCAAGGCTATTTTCTCTCCTCGACTGTTATTTCAGCTCTTCAGCTATTCCAAGACAGAAACCAACACAGGAAATTAAGCCTGGGCTGTCCGGTTCTCGATAGCTTCCTCCGAGGCGGCATTCCCCTAACAGGGATTACTGAAGTCGCTGGCGAGAGCTCAGCTGGGAAGACCCAAATTGCTTTGCAGCTGGCCCTTTCTACACAATATCCATATAAATATGGCGGTCTAGAATCTGGTAAGGAGAAGTTAACTGGGTTGGTTTTTAACCAATATTGTTCAGACTGATCGTGGCAATGAAAGGCCTATGATCTGACCAGTGCTCTTTATTGCAGGGGCCGTTTACATTTGCACAGAAGACGCTTTCCCAAACAAACGCCTGCAGCAACTGATCCAGCAACAGGCAAATCTGAGGGATGATGTTCCGCCGAGTGTGGTGCAAAAGATACAATTTGGAAGTGGCATTTTTGTTGAGCACACAGCAGACCTGGTCAGTATCAGAATGATGTATTGTCAAAGGCTTTTATGGCCAGAATCACTGTGTTGTTTTAGGTTTTTTTGGGCTATAAGGCCATGTTCTAGAGCAGTGGAGGGATAGCTAATACTCCAGAACAGTGTTTCCCAACCAGTGTGCCGTGGCATACTAGTGTGCCGTGAGCGATCATCAGGTGTGCCGTGGGAAATTGGAACCTCCAATACCCTTTCCCCCTCCTGCTGAACACTTTTTCTTCTCCACTTGGGCTCTCTTCTTCCCAGCCTCACTCTGCTTGCTTTGCCTCACTTTGCTCACGCTGCCGCTTCTGCGGGAGGGGGGAGGGAGGAAGACGTGACCCGTGCGGGCGCTACTGCGCAGACTCGCCCCACGTCTTCCTCCCTCCCCCCCAGTCCACAGATATAGGTGAACTACAACTCCAAAACTCAAGGTCAATGCCCACCAAACTCTTATAGTATTTTCTCTTGGTTATGGTAATTCTGTGTGGGAAGTTTGATTCCATTCCACCAATGGTGGAGTTCAGAATGCTCTTTGATTGCGAGTGAACTATAACTCCCAGCTGTTGAGCAACACCTTCGTGTGTGTCTTTCTGCCATTCCTGCCAGGATATCTATGTTGTGTTCATCGAAACAGCCCAGGTTTCACACTGAGTGTATAAATACATTAAAAAACATATTAACTATATGTATTACTGTGTTAGAGTGTCATTTTGTGTCATTTTGGTTGGTGGTGTGCCCCAGGATTTTGTAAATGTAAAAAATGTGCCGCGGCTCAAAAAAGGTTGAAAAACACTGTTCTAGAGGCATTCTCTCCTGATGTTTCCCCTGCATCTATGGCAAGCATCCTCAGAGGTTGTGTGGCCATATATCCGAATTATGTTTATTTTGGGGTTACTTAATGTTGGGTTTCATCCCTGGACTGCACAAGTCTTTGTTTCATCAAGTTTGATGCACTGATAGACTGGATAACGAGAAACAAAAGATAGTTATAGCATCATCAACTGAAGCAGAGAACAGAGAAGATCAGGCCCTTACTCAGACATGTGGACACAAAGTACCATATTGTGAAGAACGCATATGAAGAAGGATTTATGAAGCTGGAATACTGCAAATCAGAAGATATTTTGGCAGACGTTCTTATAAACGGACATTTCTCTGGGTGGAAAGAGGTGAGAAGTGGCGTACCCCAAGGTTCAGTTTTGGATCCGTTACTTTTTAATTTATTCATAAATGATCTGGATGTAGGAGTGAATTCTGAGGTAGCAAAGTTTGCAGACGACACTAAATTGTTCAGGTAGTTAAAATGAAACTGATTGTAAAGAGCTCCAGAAAGATCTCTCGAAATTGAGTGAATGGGCAACAAAGTGGCAAATGCATTTTAACCTAAACAAGTGTAAAGTCATGCACATCGGGGCAAAGAACCCCAACTACACCTACCAATTGATGGGGTCAAAGCTTTCTGAGACAAACCAGGAAAGGGATCTTGGGGTTTTGGTGGACAGCTCAATGAAGATGTCAACCCAGTGCGCAGCAGCAGTGAAAAAAGCAAATTCTATGCTTGGCATGATCAGGAAGGAATCGAAAATAGGTCGGCAAATGTTGTATTGCCTCTCTACAAATCTATGGTAAGGCCACATTTGGAGTACTGTGTACAATTCTGGTCTCCGCACCTTAAGAAGGATATAACGGAACTGGAAAAGGTACAAAGAAGGGCAACAAAAATGATCCAAGGGATGGAGCAGCTCCCTTATGAAACCAGGTTGCAACGCCTTGGTCTTTTCAGCCTTGAAAGACGGCGTTTAAGAGGTGACTTGATCGAAGTGTATAAAATCATGCATGGGATAGAAAAGGTGAATAAAGAAAAATATTTTCTCTGTCACCCAACACTAGGACTAGGGGCACTCCCTAAAGCTCCAAGGTAGGAAAGTTAGGACTAATAAAGGAAATATTTCTTCACCCAGAGGGTCATCGGGTTATGGAACTCACTTCCAGAGGAGGTTGTGACAGCTGTCAGCCTGGACAGCTTCAAGGCAGGATTAGACAGATTCATGGATACCAAGGGAATCAGTAGCTACTGAAATGGACATCCAAGTGCCACCTCCATGTTGATGGAGGCAGGCAGGATTTCCCTGGGTACTGGTTGTGGGGGGTCGGGAGCAGGTGAGGGTTCTGCCCTCCTTTCTGCTAGAGATCCCTGTGTACAACTAGTGGGCCACTGTGTTACACAGAATGCTGGACTAGATGGGCTGAGGCCCGATTCAGCATGGCTCTTCTTATGTTCTTATGTTCTTATTAAGCGCTATCCAGATAAGCTAACTGACAAGCTGAAGGTGTTGAACCTGATAAGACTTGAGCAGCCATGGCTGAAGAAGGGGACTGTTGGGCTTCATCCTTAGACTGCACAAGTCTTTGTTTCATCAAGTTTCTAGTCGTCAGTGAGTAGGTAGACTAGAGACTGGGCCAAGCTCGGGGATTCCTTTCCCCACATTCCTGTGCATGTTTTTAAAGGGTTTGTCTTTGTCTTTACTGCCAGCCACTGTCTCTCCACCATGCTACTTCCTCTTTTTCTTTCTCCCTGTGAGGACGCATTTTGCTTCTCTGTAGGCAAAATGTAGCTGCATGCACCTTTTTTACCTTTTACTTTCTTTATAAGATGAAATTTAGCAAGATAGTTAGCCAAGACCTTTCTATCAAGAATGTTTTTTTTTACTTTGATAAATCTCTTGAACCTAAAGATTGACTCTGCAATCCTCAGCCATCCAATAGGTTAACACTTAAAAACATAGGTTGTTTAATAGTTGCCTAACATAAATGTACACTTCCAGAGCTGTGCTGGGTTTGAACTGTGCTGGATTTGTACTGGGAGCTGCACCACGTTGCTACACAATGAAATCATGCAACATACGTAATGTCTAAGCACATGTGTTCCTTTGTACTGTACTTAACTGCTTGTCAGTATGACACCTGCCACCAGGTAGATGGGGTTTAGATTATCCTTTTAGTATTGCAGCCGAACATTGAACAGCTGTCCAGTGGCAAAGAAAAGGCTCGCTTGAATTTAATAGACACCACTAGATAGTTTTGCATTAGTTTGATAATGCAAGATTAGGAAAATATTAACTTATTTGGTATGCATTCACAGAGATCCAGAAAATGAACCCATAACCAACCATGGGAGTCCTGGATTTGACTAAGCCACAGTCTGGGTATAATTAGTCATATTATTGCAAATCCAGGCCTGCACAAGCTATGGCCCTTCAGATGTTCAGGCTCCAAATCCCAAAAGTCTTAGCCAGCTTTCCAATTGTCAGGAATTCTGGGAGCTTTAATCCAAAACACTTGGAGGGCCATAGGATGTGCTGGCCTCTGTATTCCCACCAGTTGCTGGAAGGGAATGCTGGAAATGCGCAGGTAAAGGACTAGAATACTTTATTGGCATCATTTCCCAACAATAAATCTTAACTTATTATGGTATATATCGGTTTTGGTATTAAACAAAGCTTTGGGAGGCCTTGGAACTGCTGCCACATCTTGCCCAGATTTATTAATAATATTACTATTACTATATTTATTTATATCCTGTTTTCTCTCTCTCCCAAAGGAGACTCAAAGTAGCTTGATATAAAAGCATTAGTATACAATTTAAAATATACAATTTTGCAATCATTAAAACAGAATCTTTTATATAAAGGGGTTCCCGTCATGGAACGACCGTCCCAAACAGAGAAACCTTACAACGCAGAAACACCAAACTTGCCAACAGAAATAGGCCTCAAACGTTTCTTTGTACGTTTGTAGCAAAGAAACTCCCCCCCAAAAAACCTAAAAGGCCCCCAAAACAACGAGTTAAAAAAACTACATTTCCCAGCATCCTCCGCGGCTGCCAGCTAATGCCATTGGCCGACATCGGCCCACACAAAATGCAGGGAGGCTGAGTAACCATAGCAATGCTGGCCAGAGCCATCCAAGGCTAGGATAGAATGCTGAGAGATTTAAGTTGTCAGTTGGTGTTTGAGGGTTAAACTGTCAAAACCAAACTCTATTAGGGAGCAATTCTCCAGCAATTCCTACCCGCACAACACAACTTCCAATCACAACCCATCCCACCAACCTTACGGGACCCCGTACACACAACACCTACCACCACCACAAACAAAAACAAACTCCACCTTTACTCCAAACACAACACAACACTGCACTGATACTCTACAAACATACATAAACACCCAAAACACCCCACCCACACAAGTATTCCACAACATACTACCACCCACAATGCCACCACACACCCACTAACTCACCAAAAAAGTAATACCTACACACAACACAATATGCACATAACACAACCTTGCGTCTACTGCTCAACCCATTCGTATGCCATTCCTTCCTTCCACACAGGCACAAAATATCACACAATGCCAATATGCAGAAGATACACAACTATGTGCACAGAGCACATACATACCACTCACAGGACAAAAGACACCCACAACAAAAGACACCCACTTAGCAAACACCACACCCACAACATGACAGCCACACAACTCGCGATGCCTACCTCTACAGACCCACAACACAACTCACACACAACACACACAACACATACATACCACTGCTAAACAGAAACCTACACAGTACAACCAACTAACACACCCCACATACACACCGTATATCCACACCACACTACCACTGTACACTCACAACAACAAACTACACACTCAACACCACAAACTCTTCTCCAACCACCATCCCACCCACACACCACCAATCCTCCACTTTACAAACACCACACCCACAACATGACAGCCACACAACACAACAGACACAACACACACAATGCATACATACCACTGCTAAACAGAAACCTACACAGTACAACCAACTAACACAGGAGGACATAACAACTACCAGGAGGACATAACACTAACACAAATAGGGCACCAGGGACACAGGCACCACTGACCAACACATACCACCGGAATAACACAAACTTGCAAAACCCACAAAAAAACACCAATCCTGCAACACAAAAACCGAACCCAACCAAAATTCACAACAAACACCACTGGCAAAAGCCACACCCCCTCCACATCACAACCAGCACACAGCCAGACTGAGACAACTATGTCACCACAACACACACAAAATAAACCCCACAAATATCTGACAACTTCCCCAACACAAAACCCAGGACTGCACTCACTACTCACCACCACGCACACCTCCAAATAAACACACGTCCCAGGCACAATACTCCAGCAATTCCTACCCACACAACACAACTTCCTATCACAACCCACCCCCCCAACCTTACGGGACCCCGCACACACAACACCTACCACCACCACAAACAAAAACAAACTCCACCTATACTCCAACCACAACACAACACTACATTGATACTCTACAAGCACACACAAACACCCAAAACACCCCACCCACACAAGCATTCCACAACATACTACCACCCACAATGCCACCACACACCCACTAACTCACCAAAAACGTAATACCTACACCCAACACAATACGCACATGACCCCACCAAGACCATAAGTAACATCAATTCCAACCCTTACATACTCAGACTTTCTCGCATCTCCTAAATAGGGCACAGCAACGCGTGCCGGGTACAGCTAGTGGAATATAAACAGTATTTAAAAATTCGGTTAAAATCCGTTGAAACATATTCAGAGTTAAAACACTACTCAACCACCAAATCAAATGAAGGACTCTGGCCTTCTACTAGAAGGCGTAATGGTGACACTGGTGTTACACTGCTTGTGTTCCCCTGATTTAGGATACCACCCTAAAACATGCAGCCGTTTGTTTAATGGGACTTATTCCAATGTAAGCCACTAAAAGGATTCCAGCCTTAATCCAGTTTATAGAGATGTAAATAAATGGCGGAGGTAGCCTTGTAGAATGGTGTTTGGGGGAACTGCAAATAAACAATAGTTACTGATGTTTAACCTTCGGTTCCCTAATACTGGCTGATCTGTCTTCCTAACTGCAGTTTCATTCCGTATATCACTGGAAGATCTTGGCAAAACATGTCAAAAAAAATTATTCCAAATTTCATTAAAATTATTCTGATGTCCAAAGGGCAACAGTACACTTGAAATGTCAACAGTTTGCTTTCTGCCAGGAGTTTTGCCATGTCATTCAAAAGGTCACTGTCTGCAGGCAATAATTTGGCAATTCAAGACATTTATCCTGCTGCAATTCTTAGCAGGGCTAGGGGGGGAAACAAAATCAGACCTTAGATGCAGAATTTAATATTACAGAAATCTGGGCTTTCATGGTTCTCCTCTCCCAAACCCCTCCCTCCAAAACAAATAAAAATTAAAACAAGTCTCTAGCTCACAAAATGGAGAATATATGCTTGAATATTTATCAGCAGCATTGCCAAAATCCTGGAAGCCATTCTGCATTCCAAGTTTCTAGGTGAATGTCCCATTAAAATCAAATGGACTTGTCTCTGTGTAAGGTTTGTTGTTGTTTCTTCGTTCAGTCGCTTCCAACTCTTCGTGTCCTCATGGACCAGCCCACGCCCTGTTGGTCATCACCTCCCCCAGCTCCTTCAGGGTCAAGCCAGACACTTTGAGAATACCATCCATCCATCTTGCCCTTGGTCGGCCCCTCTTCCTTTTTCCTTCCATTTTCCCCAGCATCATTGTCTTACATAAGAACATAAGAAGAGCCATGCTGAATCGGACCTCAGCCCATCTAGTCCAGCATTCTGTATCACACAGTGGCCCACCAGTTGTACACGGGGATCTCGAGCAGAAGGGAGGGCAAAACCCTGACCTGCTCCCGACCCCCCACAACCAGTACCCAGGGACATCCTGCCTACCTCAACCAACTCCGAGGTGGCACTTGAATGTCCTTTTCAGTAACTACCGATACACTTGGTATCCATGAATCTGTCTAATCCTGCCTTGAAGTTGTTCAGGCTGACAGCTGTCACAACCTCTTCTGGAAGTGAGTTCCATAACCCAATGACCCTCTGGGTGAAGAAATATTTCCCTTTATTAGTCCTAATTTTCCTACCTTGGAGCTTTAGGAGTGCCCTCTAGTCCTAGTGTTTTGTGACAAAGAAAATAGTTTTCTTTATTCACCTTTTCTATCCCATGCATGATTTTATACACTTCGATCAAGTCACCTCTTAAACGCCGTCTTTCAAGGCTGAAAAGACCAAGGCGTTGCAACCTGGTTTCATAAGGGAGCCGCTCCATCCCTTGGATCATTCTTGTTGCCCTTTTCTGTACCTTTTCCAGTTCCGTTATATCCTTCTTAAGGTGCGGTGACCAGAATTGTACACAGTACTCCAAATGTGGCCTTACCATAGATTTGTAGAGAGGTAATACAACATTTGGTGACCTATTTTCGATTCCCTTTCTGATCATGCCTAGCATAGAATTTGCTTTTTTCACTGCTGCAGCGCACTGGGTTGACATCTTCATTGAGCTGTCCACCAAGACCCCAAGATCCCTTTCCTGGTTTGTCTCGGGAAAGCTTTGACCCCATCAGTTGATAAGTGTAGTTGGGGTTCTTTGCCCCGATGTGCATGACTTTACACTTGTTTAGGTTAAAATGCATTTGCCACTTTGTTGCCCATTCACTCAATTTCGAGAGATCTTTCTGGAGCTCTTTACAATCAGTTTCATTTTTAACTACCCTGAACAATTTAGTGTCGTCTGCAAACTTTGCTACCTCAGAATTCACTCCTACATCCAGATCATTAATGAATAAATTAAAAAGTAACGGACCCAAAACTGAACCTTGGGGTACGCCACTTCCCACCTCTTTCCACCCAGAGAAGTGTCCATTTATTACCACCCTTTGTTTCCTACAGTTTAGCCAGGTTCCAATCCAGGACAAGACCTGTCCTCTGATTCCATGGCTGAAGAGCTTATTTAGGAGCCTTTGGTGAGGGACTTTGTCAAAAGCCTTTTGAAAGTCAAGGTAAACAATATCTCAAGGTAAACAATGTCTTCTCTATGCTTTCCTGACTTCTCATGATGTGGCCAAAGTACTTCATCTTTGCCTCTACTATCCTTCCTTCCAATGAGCAGTCAGGCTTTATTTCCTGAAGTATGGACTGGTTGGATCTTCTCGCGGTCCAAGGCACTCTCAGAACTTTCCTCCAACACATCTATCTTCCTTCACTCAACGTTCCCTATGGTCCAATTCTCACATCCGTAGGTTACTACGGGGAATACCATTGCTTTTACTATGTGGATCTTCGTTGCCAGTGTGATGTCTCTACTCTTCACTATTTTATCGAGATTGGTCATTGCTCTCCTCCCAAAAAGTAAACGTCTTCTGATTTCCTGGCTGCAGTCTGCGTCTGCAGCAATCTTTGCATCTAGAAATGCAAAATCGGTCACTGCCTCCACGTTTTCTCCCTCTATTTGCCAGTTATCAATCAGTCTGATTGCCATAATCTTGGTTTTTTTTATGTTTAGGTACAGCCCAGCTTTTGCACTTTCTTCTTTCAGCTTGGTTACAAGACTCCTCAGCTCTTCCTCGCTTTCGGCCATCAAAGTGGCATCATCTGCATATCTAAGGTTGTTAATGTTTCTTCCAGCAATTTTAACCCCAGCCTTGCATTAATCAAGCCCTGCACATCGCATGATGCGTTCTGCATACATGTTGAATAGGTTGGGTGAGAGTATACAACCCTGTCGTAGGCCTTTCCCAATCTTGAACCACTCTGTTGTTCCATGGTCAGTTCTTACTGTTGCTACTTGGTCATTGTACAAATTCCTCAGGAGAGAGACAAGATGATTTGGTATGCCCATACCACCACGAACTTGCCACAATTTATTATGATCCACACAGTCAAACACTTTAGAATAGTCAATAAAACAGAAATAGATTTTTTTTCTGAAACTCCCTGCCTTTCTCCATTATCCAGTGCAGGGCTGTCCAACTTCTACCGGCCCACTGATGACCTGGGGGGCCGTAGGGTCTGCCTCCGGCTCCGCCCTCTCCCCCGGCTCCGCCCCCGCCCCTGCATGCATACAGTCAAATATAATCTTTTACTGAGATAAAACGCAGGGATAAGATATTAAATTATTTTAATTTAATATTAAATATATTTAATTCCATCCTCCCCTCTCCCCTTATTTTAATTTAATATTAAATATATTTAATTCCATCCTCCCCTCTCCCCTTAAAGTATCCCATCTCCCTTATTTCATCTTTAAATATATTTAATTTTATATTTAATACATGAGGGGAGATGGGGGAAGAATGAGGAGCCCCTGAGGAGCCCCTGCTTGCCTACCTTTTCCCCAACGCGCAGGATCCAGGAGTACCTGGACAACGAGAGAGGCGACGACCGACTGAGTCGAATCACGTCTGTGGGCCTCAGCGATCCAGTAGTAGAGTAGCTGAAGAGTATCGCGAGAATACGCAAGCCACACGGGATTTCGCTGTCAATGCCAGCATGATCTCGCATTGACAGCAAAATCCCATGTGGATTACGTATTCTCGCGGTACTTGCTCCGAACCCGGAAGTAGGTATTTTTTAAATTTTTTATTATTTTATTTTTCCATTTTTATTTTTTATTAAAAAGCTTCGGGGGCCGGAGGGAAGGGGCTGGGGGGCCGTATGCGCACACACACGCCCGGGCCGCCAGTTGGGCAGCCATGATCCAGTGGATATTGGCAATTTGGTGTCTCGTTCCTCTGCCTTTTCTAAACCCAGCTTGTACATCTGGCAACTCTCTCTCTCTCCATGTATTGCTGGAGTCTTCCTTGCAGGATCTTGAGCATTACCTTACTGGCATGAGAAATAAGTGCCACTGTACAAAAGTTTGAGCATTCTTTAGCATGTGCAAGGTTGCACAGGGCCTAATATTTTTAGTGTCTTGTAATACACCTTGCTTTTCCTTATTTTTTGTCGTGTCAGGAGTGACTTGAGAAACTGCAAGTCGCTTCTGGTGTGAGAGAATTGGCCGTCTGCAAAGACGTTGCCCAGGGGACGCTCTGATGTTTGGATGTTTTTACCATCCTTGTGGAAGGCTTCTCTCATGTCCCTGCATGAGGAGCTGGAGCTGATAGAGGGAGCTCATCTGCGCTCTCCCCAGATTCAAACCTGTGACCTGTCGGTCTTCAATCCTGCCAGCACAGGGGTTTAACTCACTGCACCACCGGGGGCTCCAGCTTTTCCTTATGACTAGCAGCATCAGAATAAATTGAGAGTAAAAACAGCATTTTATGAATGAAATGCAGTTTTTCCAAATCACTTAAAAATCAATTGGAGAACTTGCTACTTTTTAAATAGACAAGTGCTACGGAAGCTGGAGGTCCATGGACAGATACTGGTTCCTAAGAGTCTCTGGAAAATAATAATTGTACGCAGTTGTAAATGCTGAGGAAGGAGGCATGAAAACTGGAAGAAACATCAACAATTGAAGATAGTCAACATTTAAACAGTTTCTTGTTCTGTAATACCTAGTTTCCAATTTTCATATTTCTCACACTTCATAATCCTGCCATTTCTGTTGTGCAGATTTGGATTTTCCTTTGACCTCCGAGCACATTAATAACTGGATGTCCTTTTGGTTTGAGTCCACCTGCATCACTAGCCCTAGGGCTACTTGTCCCTTTCCTCTGCTCTTTCCCAGTAGTTTACAATCTGAGAATCTCATATTCTGATATTATAGCTTGCTTCATTTTGCATTGTCATCATAGGGTTTCCATGGTAAAAGAAATTCAAAAATGGCTTACTAGTGCCTCCTTCTGAGCATTACTAGCAAGTGTTCACTATGGTGCAACAGCAATTCCCGCCACTACTGCCGTCACTAAGCAGGTGTTTAACTTTTCTTAGTCTGCCAAAGCTGTCTGATGTAGAAGACTTATATAAGCATCGCTTCTTGCCTCTTAGGAGTATGCAAACCCAACCACCATAAAGTTGGTTTCATGGTAGTGGGTTTGAATACGCCTGAGAGACAAGAAGCAATGCTGGTTATTGTCATGGTGGGCTGCTTAGAAATGGGAGGTTGGACTTGTTGGGGTTCAGCCACATCCTGCCAGTCTATTGTCTTCATCAAGGAAACAAATAGGCAGCAAACCGGATTAGGCTCGGGAAGACCATTCCCCATTATCCTCCCTGAATGCCGGTTGTCTCTATCTTTCTCACTGTATTCCTTCCTCCTGTCCGACGCAGATCGATATTTCCCAGGCTGCATGCCTTTTGTGTTAAGTTCTGCCGACCTCATGGTCAGCGTGTCCTCAGTTTGTTCTCTCTAAGTCTTTGTGTGAGATTTGAATGCAGAATGTAGGCTTTTTAAAGTCTTTCCTTTTGTTTGATAGCAAAGTCAAGGTTTCCCCTGACATTAAGTCTAGTCATATCTGACTCTGGGAAGTGGTGTTAAGACGAAGAGACAGCGTTGTCCATAGACACCTCCCAGGTAATGTGGCCAGCATGACTGCATGGAGTGCCGTTACCTTCCTGCAGAAGCAGTACCTATTGATCTACTCACATTTGCATGTTTTCGAACTGCTAGGTTGGCAAAAGCTGGGCCATACAGCAGGAGCTCACCCCGCTTCCCGGATTAGAACTGCCAACCTTTCAGTCAGCATGTTTGGCAGCTTAGTGGTTTAACGCGCTGGAACACCAGAGACCCTTATTGTTTGATATTAGATGGTAACGGCGATTATACCAAATCCCTACTTAGATTTAGTTAGGTAGTTTAGCTCAAGATTCCTTCAACCACGCTGTTGTCTCCTGTTGTACTAAGATGTGTTTTGCCTTTTAAATACGTTAACTTGGGGACAGAACAGGAATTGCAGTGAAGGTTTATTCTAGGAAGCCAGGAGGAGCGATCCTTTATGATTGGGATGTCTCAAGGGGATGACCCCAGTCGTGGCAGTATGGTCCGGCACGCTATTCTAATAATGATCTTCTTAAAAATGGAAGTGACCAAGTTGCTGGTGGGAGGACTGCCCTGCAGGCTTCATACAGCCCTTGGGCCAAGCTTTGCCCAAAGTTGTATCAAGTTCTCCTCACATCTACTTAGCAAAGATGGCCTGCTTTCCCCCTCTCTCTCCCCTCAACATCAGGTCAGTTCAACTGAGGAGAAAACTGCCTAGCTGCACAGTGATGTCAGATCAGTTTGTCCTTTCATTCCCAATTATTGATGCCTTGGGGGTTGCAATTGTGAGTGGACAGGCTTCCACGAATCTGTTTGCCACAGGCAAGGGCACTGGCAGAACACCATGAGCAGAGAACAGTATTATTGAGAACTAAGGGATAATAAGAGAAAATACAGTAAGCGACAGACCAGTCAACTGTATAGGAGGGAATGGAGAAGATGAGGAAGATGAAGATACAATTGTACTGCACCGCAGCATATCTAGGCCGAAAAGCAGTTGCAAGAACAGAGTCATTTCCAATTCTGTTGAATGTTATGTTCACTCAAATATAAAGTTAAACGATCTAAAGATCTAGTTGCTATTTACAACTGCAGAAAGACTCATTGACTCAATAGAACTTCTATTCAAAAATTTGATAACCCCCCACCTCGAAGGGGACTCGGAGCGGCTTACAAGTTATATGTACATACAATATGTTATATTATTAGCATGACATATTAGTATTATATATTACTATATTGAGGGGAAGCCAGGAAGATATATATGTTCCACAATAACATTGCATTGCTTTTGAACCGATTTTGCCAATACTTAATCAATTGCTTGGCACAAAGCCACTTTCCCTCTGGCACATCCATTGACCAGTTCTTTCTAAGCACAAAGAGATCATTGCATTGTCAAAGGCTTTCATGGGTGGAATCACTGGGTTGCTATAACCTCTGAGGATGCCTGCCATAGATGCAGGCGAAATGTCAGGAGAGAATGCTTCTGGAACATGGCCATATAGCCTGAAAAACTTACAGCAACACAGAGATCAATCTGCTTTTCCAGCAATGTCCAGTTGTCATGCTAGGCATGATCAGAAAGGGGATCGAAAATAGGTCAGCAAATGTTGTATTACCTCTCTACAAATCGATGGTAAGGCCACATTTGGAGTACTGTGTACAATTCTGGTCTCCGCACCTTAAGAAGGATATAACGGAACTGGAAAAGGTACAGAAAAGGGCAACAAGAATGATCCAAGGGATGGAGCAGCTCCCTTATGAAACCAGGTTGCAACGCCTTGGTCTTTTCAGCCTTGAAAGACGGCGTTTAAGAGGTGACTTGATCGAAGTGTATAAAATCATGCATGGGATAGAAAAGGTGAATAAAGAAAAATTATTTTCTTTGTCACAAAACACTAGGACTAGAGGGCACTCCCTGAAGCTCCAAGGTAGGAAAATTAGGACTAATAAAGGGAAATATTTCTTCACCCAGAGGGTCATTGGGTTATGGAACTCACTTCCAGAGGAGGTTGTGACAGCTGTCAGCCTGAACAACTTCAAGGCAGGATTAGACAGATTCATGGATACCAAGTGTATCGGTAGTTACTGAAAAGGACATTCAAGTGCCACCTCGGAGTTGGTTGAGGTAGGCAGGATTTCCCCGGTACTGGTTGTGGGGGTTGGGAGCAGGTCAGGGTTTTGCCCTCCCTTCTGCTCGAGATCCCCGTGTACAACTGGTGGGCCACTGTGTGATACAGAAGGCTGGACTAGATGGGCTGAGGTCCGATTCAGCATGGCTCTTCTTATGTTCTTATGTTCTTATGTCATTTTCTTAAGTGCTATTCTTTCGTCCTGTTTTTAGATTTTGTGGCAATTGCTTTTGCACTGTAAAATTGATCTCATGTCACTTTGCATTTCCTTTCCACCTAAAAGCATATAGTAAATAATGTTGTGTTTGTATCACATTCTGCCTTTCTCTCTAGACTCAAAATGTCACACAAGATTAACTCGTATGATAAGAGATAAAAATATTAAATGTGCAATGCTCTTTTGCATTCAGTGAAGTTCGATGCAGTTTAGTCTCAAATTAACATGCACAGATTTGAAATCTAGTCCTCACCCTACCCACTGTGCCAGTAAATCACTCCTGGATTACCATCCCAGTATGTTGCGCGGTCTTGGCAAGCTAATAAAAATACAAAGCTTTTAAAGTCAAGATAATTCCAGCTGCGACCTAAAGTGCAGTGAATTCAGGAATGTTACAAGATGTTCCTTTTGATCTACTCATCCGTTTCCTTTCTGATGATTCTTTCTTATGGCAGGATGCTTTCCGAAATTGCATTACTAAGAGAATTGGTATACTACTATCGAGAGGCATGGTGCGGCTCATCATTGTTGATTCCATTGCTGCCTTGTTCAGATGCGAGTTCGGTGCTAAAGATTCTATCCTGAAAGCCAAATATTTGCAAATGTTTGGAGCAAAGCTTCACGAATTAAGCAGCCAATTCCGAATCCCCATTGTATGCATTAATCAGGTAAGGCGGCAGAACTGCTAAACTGGTTTCAGGAAACCCCTCCATACGAAAACAGGTTCCAGATTGCGTTGTGTCTTGTATTTACACCAGAGTTTGAAAAAAAAATCCTCTTTGTTTTGGCCAACATCTTTGTGGAAGTTGATAGTTAAGTGGAAGCAATCTGGGCCCCATCCCGGGAGGAGGGCAGAATGTAAATAAAATTAATTAAAGTCAGAAACAATTGTTCAAGTAGACTACAAAATGTAGAGCAGGCTGCCTACCCCTTTCTTTAAAGTACCTGACCCAGAAGTGGCAGGGAAGAGACACACTTGCATTCACTCCCACAGGCCCTCTCTTGTCCTTGTATACCTTGAGCCACTTTTTTTAGCATTGGGATTGCATTGGGAGATTGGAGATTGCCAATGGCAGGGAATTGCCTGGGCACTGTGTATTTATTTATAGTATTTATATCTCGCCCTTCTCACTCCGAAGGAGACTCAGAGTGGATCACAATACACATATACATATATACATATGTATATACACAATATACATTCTCGGTGGTGGCTCCCTGCCTGGGGAATGCGTTCCCTATCGATGTACGATCCACCTCATCCCTCCTGGCATTCAGGAAAAAAGTAAAATCCTGGCTGTGGGACCAGGCATTTGCACACCAGCACAAAGCAGCATTTTAGATGGGATTTTAATGGAAAGTGGATGAATAGGGCCAATGCTTTTATGGACAGAACATTGTTTTAATCTGGAATGAATGTGTATGATGCTAATATAATTGTATTTTAATGTATTTTAATGTATTTTAATTGTTGAAGGGTTCTGGGGTTTTATATTGTTACTGTGTGGGCATCGAATTGTGCCTTACTGTAAGCTGCTCTGAGTCCCCCCTCGGGGGTTGAGAAGAGCGGGGTAAAATCCTGAAATAAATAAATACACTGCAAACATTCAATGCCATTTTTGACATAAAAGACATACAGACAGACATTTCAGCAGTTCTTTCACTTCGGATCCTCGAGGTTGCTAGATTCGGCCACAGGGGGAGCTGTCGCTTCGTCTGCTATGACGCCGAGCCTTTCTTTATTGGAGTATTTCCTCCTTGCTTCTCCGGCATTTTTATGGTGTCATAAATTCGCCTCCCCACTTTAAGTGGTCACAGCTGTTTTCAAACTGCTTAGGTTGACAGTGAGCTGGGCAATTTATTTTTTAAGCTTTTTTTAAAAAAAAACAGCTATTAACAGTCGGGCACTCAACCCCGACTCAGGTTTCAAACTTGCCACCTTTTGGTCAGCAGTGATTTATTGTAGCCGATTAACCAGTTGTGCTACTAGCTGTTTGGCCCAGCTTCTGCCAACTGTTAAGATTGCAGAGCATTTATTGTTTTCTCAGGTTGACCCTCATCATTATGGAAGGATAAAAATGGGGAAAATCTGAATCCTGCCTTGAACTCTCTGGAGGAAAGGCAGGATATATTTATTGAGATGCTTAAATAGCAGTTCACATTCCAGAAATTCTCAAGAGGAGTGCCCTATTAAAATCTATGAAATGCATTGATATATATATACTGTATAAATGGACCTCATGTGTAAGCCAAAGGCAGGTTTTGGGACCAAAATTCTGGATTTTGAGATGACATGAATACGTCAGGAATGATTCCAGAGGGAAGAAGCACCAATTACCAACTTGGAGGTCCAGGAGCCCCTGGCCACTGTCGGGATTACCCCACCCAGACATTCAAAAAGGCCATAAACAGTTTTATTTTTTTCCATTAAAGGATGCTAACCCTTGCTACTAAAAGGAACATCAGAGTAAGAAGACTTGCTTCCCAGGTTTCCACACTCTTCCTAAAAGAAGCTTACAATTTCCTTTCAAACATGACATTTCAAGAAGAAAGTCTTACAGTTGCATAACTGAGATAAAAAATATGTTGGCATATCCAAAATCAATACCTTTAAATTAAAATATTGTCTTCTCCTTTGATTAAATGTACAGTACTTCATAAACTTTTGCTTGACCTCCTGCAGGTAACTGACACAATGGATACAGCTGGGAGAGTTATTCATAGTTCAAGGTAAGTGCATCAGGAAGACAGCACATGAATGAAAGGTTTGAGATGCCTTTCAACATCCACTGGGCTTAAAAATGCTCTGAGGACCAGCCCCATCTGCAGTCAGCCAACCCTGAATGCCAATACATCTCAGAAGGGTCTCTTCATCTTGTACCAGAGGAGCAGAGCTCTTCTACCTTTTAAAACCCACACTGCACACCTAAGTAAGCATTAGCAATAATGGATTTGGGACCACAAAGAGTTGGACATCTTTGGAGAGCTCAATACAAATGGATTTTTAAAGACATTAACTTGTAATTTGGCTAATCAACTAGAAAAGAAAGGACATTTTATTGCACTACCTTGTTTCTTCTCCAAGGAAAGAGTAGCTTTCAAAAGCAAAAATCTGTGCTCATTTCTCAATCAGCTCACACTGTAACTGATTAATCATGTGCCTTATATTTTGAGAATGTTTTGTGAATGCTGCCGTTTGTGTTTCAGCTGTACAGCTCAGAGAGTTGCTCCAGCCCTAGGAATAACTTGGTCCAATCAACTATTGATGAGACTAATGGCAAGCCGGACAGTCCATTTTACACAGACTGCAAATGATGTTCATCAACACAGCAGAGGGACCTTACGGACATTGAGGGTTATTTTTGCTCCTCACTTGCCACAGACATCTTGCCAGTACACAGTAAACTTGGAAGGTGTGCGGGGAATAAAGGAAGAGGAAGACACTTCGGCAGTTTTATGAAGAAACCTGCATAGCAAGAACTCTTGGGTTACTTACAGACTAGACTGTCAAGATTAAGACATTTCCTACCTGTATCTTGGAATAAACTCGAATCCTGTATTTTTATAGATACTGTTTTATCGTTACTGAATATACAGGCAGTCCATCGTATATTTTGCGAAGGATGTTCTTCCACTATAGCCCCGCACCTCTTTTTTGTGTGTCTTTTTCCTGACTCAAAGTCTTAATCTTTAGGGCCTTGCACGGTCTAGGGCCTGAGTCCCTAAGGGACCGCCTTACCCCGTATATTCCCCCGAGATCACTGCGCTCGGAAGAGCAGAACCTGTTGGTTATACCATCACCCCGCTCCTGCCACCTGTCCAGCACAAGACAGTGGGCCTTTTCTGTCGTGGCTCCCATGACTTGGAACTCACTGCCTAGCCACGTTCGGGCGATCCATGAACTTGGCCCTTTTCGAAGGGCCTGCAAGACTGCCCTCTTCAGACTAGCGTTTGGCTAGCCTGAATGTAGATGCATATCATCGTCCGAGTTAAGATCTATAATTTACTGGCTACTGGCTATGTATTGTGCGTTTTACTGAATTTTACTGTATATTTTATTGTGTATTTTATTGCTATTGTGATCCGCCCCGAGCGGAATATAAAACCGAATAATAAATAAATAATAAATAAAGTGACTAACAATAAATATAAAACAATGCTAATTAAAAACAATGCAAGGGCATTAAAATATAAACTTAAACCTTAAAATAATTAAACAAATTATACTTAAAAACCCATAAAACATTAACATGAATTAAAAGTTTATACCAAACTTAAAATTGTGAATCACACAGGCATGGATGCCCCCAAACATAACATACATGTGCACCCGAAAACAAGCAGCATTACACAGTTTTGTCTGTTAAAATATTTTATTCTGATAACATGAAAACGACAAGGAAACTTTACATGTTAAACAGATTTATAATGGGCCACAAATGCTTTGTGCTTTTGCAAAAATGTTTGTGCTTTAACAAGAAGTACAATGCAATTTTTTTTTGCCCTACATTCTAATGCTGCTTTATGAATACAAGTATTTTGGGGAAACCAAGTGGCAGATCAAGAGCATAATGAAAGTATCCCAGAACATTACATTTTTAAATAAACAGTGGCATAGTTTCATAGGTAAGGGCTGTAATCCTCTCACACTGTACATTATGTAACTACATATACTCAGCTACGTAGCAGTGGGACTAGGGAACTGTTAGTGAACTGCAAAGATATGTAATGGGACACCAGCAAGAATGTCCAGATGCACAACAAGATCAATACAAGCCAGTCCTGTTCTGCTTCGGTCACTTTGCTTCCTTATGGACTAAAGCAATAGCACCGGATACAGACATGGAGCTGCCCAATGCTAATTACCCCCAAAAATGCAGAGATTCTGGCCAGAATCACTTCTTAGAGCCAGTAAGAATGGAATTCTAATTTGGATATTTTTATCCTTTGGTAGAGTTTGGCTGAAATTTGACTAAAATCAGCATTAAAATTCCTTTATCGTTCTTGAAAATTACCCCACTGCCATTTCTAAAAGGATGTTTGCATTTTAAAGCTGAAGGGTAATTCTATCATATCTAATGAAATACTTCCCTTTTAAAAAATAAATCATCACCGTGTCGGTCCTCTATTGCCTTGGATAGCTCTGTGTTTTCAAGTTATGTTTATGTAAAGCATTCGAAAGATAATGCATTAACAAGTACTGTTATGTGACAAACAAACAGCATCTGTACTAACATGTAATCTTGCTGTGCATTTTACTTAAAAGCCCCCTGACATTACATCATGTCTGTACCCGAGTCCTTTCATTGTCAAGATAACACAGAGAAGAGAGAAAGCACCAGTTAGATATGTCAGGACATGGTTAAGAGAGTTGTAAAGGGTCTGCTATTTTTGAGCTCAGCTTTTTTTTCTTGCAATATGCACAAATAAGAACAAATATATAGGACTACAAGGAGTCTATATATTCAACTACAGTCTAGAAGTGACATGACATTTTCTATTGTATAGAGCAGTACCTAAGTATATGCAAGATCATGAGGTGAGCTACTTTACACAAGTTTCTTTACGGCAAGTGCATGTTCCGTATCACTTGAACACAAGATAGCAGCCTTCAGAAAGGAAGAAAAAAAACAAAAACAAAAGTGGCCTATTGAACAAAATTGGTTCACTTCAACTTAACACTGTAAACAATTTCAGTTAAGCAGAGCACATCATGTTTTCAGACAATATGTACAATACATATGTATTTGAAAGTCAATTGAGGTCTTAATTTTAATTTCAGATATCCTCCAAAAATTTGCCTTGCCTGCATTCAAGTCTGTTGCCTCTGTTAACGCCTAGTGTGTTCTAATGAGATCTTGGTCAACTATGTTTTGCTGCCACTCATAGAAACCCAGAGCAGTGCTAAATATATTTAGCACTGCTGGCTTCAGCATTTGCACACAGAATTGTGTTAGTTGAAGAACAGCTTTCTCTCCTCAGACTCAACCTTTGCCTCCATGGAATCTCTGGCAGATTATCTAGTCATGAGAGCTGTTTTAGGAACTCAAAACACAAAGAAAAAGGTACTTGCTGGCTCTTATTTTAGGAGTATGGTGTCTCGATCCAGGAAAATCATGCTACCCCTCTATTCTGCTTTGGTCAGACCACACCTGGAATCACACTCTGTCCAAATCTGGGCACCGAAATTGAAGGGAGATGTTGACAAGCTGGAGGGTGTCCAAGAGAAGGACGACTCAAAGGAGCAAGGGTCTGGAGAACAAGCCCTATGAGGAGCGGGTTAAAGAGCTGGGCATATTTAGCTTGCAGAAGAGAAGGCTGAGAGGTGACATGATGAGGGCCATGTATTAAGATGTTATCTTTCATCTTTCTTCCCCTTTGCTTCATTCCCCCACTGCCCCTCTGCCCCCTCCCTAACCCCCCCCCTTCTTCCCACTCTGTCTTTTTTACTGTATGTACCAAAATCCTGCAATAAAAAAATACTTTTAAAAAAAAGATGTTAGGGGAAGTCATAGGGAGGAGGGAGCAGGCTTGTTTTCTGCTGCCCTGGAGACAAAGATGCGGAACAATGGCTTCGAACTACAGGAAAGGAGATTACACCTAAACATGAGGAAGAACTTCCTAACTGTGAGAGCTGTTCAGTAGTGGAACTTTCTGCCCCGGAGTGTAGTGGAGGCTCCTTCAATGGAGGCTTTTAAACAGGCTGGATGGCCATCTGTCGGGGGCTGCTTTGAATACTATTTTCCTGCTTCTTGGCAATGGATTGGACTTAATGGCCCACGAGGTCTCTTCCAACTATGATTCTATGACTTACTTCAAAATTATTCTCAACATGTAAAATAGAATTATTCCCAAATATTCTATTAACAGATAGTCCCATGAAGAGGTCCTTTTCCTAGTGCAGGGCTTACTAATAATTGGTCATCTACCTGCAGAGTGGGCTACACATTCCTTATCATTGTAAATGGGAGGGGGGCAGAGAAGAATTTCATGTCCTTCAAGGCCTCCAGATATGCATTTTACTACAACAGGGAGATATATTCACAGTTCCATTGCTTCTAGGTTACTCCTGGCCTTTTCAACAAGATAGACAGAAAAAGAAAGTGGGTATCCATAATCTGTTTTGAAAAAAAGACCCAGACCAGAAAATGGCTGACAGGGTGCCCGCAACTACAGCGAAATGGCTGAGAGCACTTGCTAGAGAATTTAGGAAGACCACTGCTTATTTTGGACTGGAAAATGCTCTCAGTGCAATATGATTCAGAGAACAGGATAGGAGACTTCAACAATACCTCCACCTGTCCAAAAAGGATGTGGAAAAATGATAAAGAATGGAAATTACATTATAGAATATTTGATGACCACCGGTTAAATATATTGTCTATAAGCTTATACAAAGCCATGCCAAGCATTTCAGGATAATTGCTACCTGAATGGTTCTAAACTAGTTACCAGAGTAATGTGGATTAAAACCCATGACAGTTCATTTGCAATCCTTTCACATAATTGCTGGGTTGAGGCACAGCAACTAACACAAGGCCTCAATTAGTGTGTGTGATAATGTGATTATGGCCTCCTGTACAAATGAAAAGGATGAGCTGGAACCCTTTTCTTCAAATGTATATAATACCCATTGAATTGATTGGAAGTATAAAACAATTGAGGTAAGAAATAAGTGCTTTCATTGGGAAGCCTAATGGGATGGTCAATGATGTAGCTATATCCTGGATCAAAATAAAAGGTACAAAGGAGTTTTTCTCACGCAGATTTGTGGCCAACCCAAAGAATTGTACTTCATGAAAATCGGTTCAGTTCTAAAGCTTCATGGCAAGCTTATGAAATCTAACCTTGTCCTAGGACCTATGCCCATTTCAAAGCTAAAATAGAACAATTCCATTTGAAAATAATGGCATGTCAAGACACAGGACAATACAATTCTAAATGTTAGCAAGCACAAACAAGTGTTCATGAGTTCTTTCTCTTGAAATTATATTCCTTTTTTAAAAACACAATCAGAAAGTAAAGTGCTAAAGCAGACATAGAGTGATGACAAGATTTTTTTTCTATGCTTGGTACACCAATTTCTAAGCACAAAACAGACTATCCAATCATCAGCCTAAAAGATTTTATTTTGAAGCACTAATACAGATCTAGTCTTAGTTTCTAAAAGATGTTTAGTGTTTCATATTTACTTATCAACAAGACTTCAAGCATCTGAAAAACAGCTTGACATTCTATCAGAACCTGTATCAGAGACGCATCCAGATCACAACAGTGCATTTACATCAGTTTCGCTCTCTACAGTTTTTTTTACAGATGAAGTCCTTTCCACTGTATGGAAGTGCTGAGACATCTCAAACCAAGCATCTGTAGCCTTTACAGAAGGGAATGCCTAATGGAGACATCATCAAGGAAGAATACTGGGCAGTAAACAGACCACAGTTGTTTAGGTTTAGCTTTCAGCTTGAGGATGGAGTGTGTGGGCCTTAGGCATTAAGTACTTGGGTTTGTTTGTTTTGTTGTTCTCTCTTTCCACTAATGTTCCAAGGCCAATGTAGATTACGTGCAGAACTTCAGAATTTAACCAAAGATGGCAAACAACAATGTAAAGATCTCCATTATGTACACGCAGAAATGCTTCTCTCACCTTCACAAGTATTCTCCAATATTCCACTTGAGAGCTCTACCCATTTACCAGAATTGAGCTTCAAGAACATGATCGCACAAATGTTACCACAGAAGGATTCAATTGATATATACCAACAACACAAACATTGTCATTCTTTACAAGTCTGTTTAAAAACAAGAATTTACAAAAACAAGTATGCACTTTTAGTGACATAAAAGCCCTGCAAACTGATTTAATGAATTTTGCTATTTTTCATCTTACAAACAAAACTACTGTTGTGGAATCCGTCCACTGGCCAGCGTGTTAATTTTATATCCATGATATACTTTCTCCATCTTGCTTGCAAATAATTTTGCAAAGTGGAGACAGTTTTTTTTTTAAAAAAAAAACCCATTTGTTTCATTCGACTGCAAAACCAAATAACAAAACATTCACTTTTTTCTACCTGGTCCCCTGAGAACAGACAGTGCACTGACCATGGGTAAGCCAACGGAGAATGAAGGAAAAAACTGCCAACAGCAAGTATTGCCTTTGACAATTTTAGTAGTGAGTTTCTCCATACCGGCCCTTTTGCACAGCAGCTTCAAAATGTAACAGTCGAGTATTGCTTTTATCTTTTTGTGTTCTCATTACGGACAGAGATATAACTAGGAAAGAGATAACCATAACAGTATTTCCAGTCTGAAGAGAATATGGAGTGCTACGGTCAACTGGCATAAAGACTTGTGAGCTGGCTGGCTTTTAGTCTATTTCTTGAGTTCTTCACTCCCAGTTTAAGTTAATTGCACTGCTTCCATTGATTTTTATGCCCTCGCAGGCCACAAGTGATCAGCCAAAAAGTGCCACAATCTGAAATGGTATCATAGCTATTCCATTCTAAGGTATTGGCATTTTACTTTAGAGGTTAAAGATCAGGAAGCCCAAATACTACTGACTAGCAGGACAACACAAGCTTTTCTGTGCAGAATCCAGATTTTATACTGCAACAATCTTAATGTAGATGTTTCTAATTCCACCATATTATAAATAGTTACTAACACACTTGCTTTCTAACCGGACATCCAAAGATGCTTTTGCACTCTTTAAAATTTTAGTACATTTCTTGTATTGGGGGTTCCCACTCCCCTGCTTTTGCATATTGCTACATGAGAATGTGTGACAAGATTCCAGATAACTAGCAACAAACAGTCTCATTTCCCATGAAAAAGCTAGTCATCGACTCTGGTTCTTTAAAAACCCACTAATTTTATGGCCTAGGAACAAGAGTCCATTCAATGATGTCTCTAACCTGAACAGTTCTTTAAAAAAGTGATGAGGGATCCCCGCAACAAAAAAAAAACCCCTATGAACCTCAGTGTTTTGTAATGCGCAAGGGAGATATATAAATATATATATTAGCTAGCATCTGTCCCAGAACCTCAGTGGGCCAAATCAGTGTGACTGGCACTCAGAGCTCTTGAGTCTGTCAGAGAATTATTTCGTCCCTGCAATGGGGAAAAAGAACGGAAAGAGTTTATGCACAGTTCCAAATGGTTCTAGCCATTTAAAAATACAAACTCTGAAGCAGTACAAGAAAGCCCAAGTGGACAACAGTAAAAAAAAAAACAAAACAAAAACATGATTTATTCTAATTTCGCAATAGGTTTGACTGAATTTCACAATGGAAGCATTGCCTGCCTGTTTTGTATTCCTGATTCATGTAACTTCGGCTCCAAAGGAATCCACATTTAAACAGGAATGTTTTCATCCACACAGAGACCTGCTTCAGATTTGCCTAAGCGGTTGTTTTCCCATTGCAAGAATTGGCTGATTCCCCATTCAATGTAGTCTGCTTCTGATTCCAACAAAATAAAGTTGGTTGTTTCCAATGAACCACAAACTGTGGTTTTCTCTAAGTTCTTTGAATAAGCCAAGATCTTAGGTTGCTTTTGGGACTTAAATTAGGTTACTAAAATGAAAAACAACAACACTTTGGGTAACCAGGAATAAACCTGTGTGTGAAAGGAATGCGTGTTCAAAACTAGTATAGAAATTAACAAGTGTCTTGTTCTTTCCTTCCAAGCATATATTTTCAAGCACCTAGCCCTAGTTAGTGGGTTTAGGGCCGCTACCAAAAATAAAATTATATTTAGCATGTGATATCCATATACTTCCTTTAGATTATTTTACTATCATGTATCTGTTACTATCTGAATATCCAACACACAGTAGATCTGTATAATTCTAAAACACTTGACTTGTACACAAATGTGCTCAATTTTTCAAACTGAATGTGGTGTCAGTGGATGGGAGGGGACGAACCTCGGATTAAAAATATGAATATATAAAACATCTGAAAATGCCTCTACATAGGATTTTGTTTGTTTTTCTTGTAAAATCTTAACAAGTATAATAAGTTAGGATTGAAGCATCTTCTACTTCTCCATGAATTAGTTGTGGTTACAAGTTAGTTACCAGGCACAACACAGGACACTGATAATTTAAGTAAAGCTGTTATATGAAGTATAGGCAAAGAGTGCAGCACATAAAATATAATTTCACACAAATAATATGCAAGGTCTACTGTTTTGAGGACTTGGCTCATCTTAAGAATTGTCCAGCCCCCCTCCCCATTCCCCTTTCCATCAACCTGAACTTTAAAACAAAATGTTATTAAGACTATTGCCCAATTTCTGAAGAGGACTATGCCTGCGCAGTTGCTCCTCTTCACCAAAACAGCTGGCATTCTCTTCCATCTACATCTTTTTGCAATGACTCAAATACTGTGGTGGACTCTCTCCAATCTCAAAGTAGAGCCAAGGGCTTCCGGAAGGAAAGAGGGCAACTGTATTTTTCCTAGTATCCATCTATCACTTAAAATTCTGTTCAATCTGAATCTACATATGTATCTGGAAAAATGTAACATTGCTTGCTATTTGACACATTAAATAGCAACAATGGTACTATCACAAGAGGCATCATTTTAATACTGAATTGCGAAGAATATGGTTTCTAACATCCTTGTCCAATAGGCATGTGGAAGAAGAGCCTTCAAGAGGTTTATGAATCTTTATTAACACCAAACTATGGGTCATTAACACGGTCATGTTCTGCCTGTCACCCTTGCTATCTTTTGCGTCCGTATCAGACCCTTTATTACAGGTAATTTCATGCACATCTGTAATATAAACCCAATGAAGGAATATATGCTTCACATGCAGCTGTCTGTCTCCACTGGAGTGTTTTGAAGTTGATTTCCATTATTTATCTTAGACAAGAACATCCTTTTTCTCTTGCTACAAAAAAGGACAAAGACATACCATGTTATGTCCACCTGTACACCTGAACAGTTCTGGCATCTCATCTTCTGTCTATGGGAGCAAGGGTTAAGTATCTGATGCCTATTATTTTGGTTGACTGCTCTGAGACGATAGAGCCAAAAGGGTGCGTATGAGCAGTAAGTGCCCTGAATTATCTTAATTAAGAAGACCAATTCGTAAATGGAAGTAGCTGCTGGTGGCCATTTAAAAAACTAGTTTTGCTGTGACTTTAAATCAGTTTGTACAGTGTTGTGACAGTTTGCTGTATAGCGTAGCCTCCACATCACCCACTGGAACTCTGAAACAGAATCCAAGACTGTGATATAAAGCTTTCCAATCCAAGCCCGGCTAGGACCCTTTAGCTGCACAAGAATATTATAGGGCTTCTTACTTGAGAATGATCTTCAGATGCCTTGCCACCCATGTTAAGAACATTCAGTGAACTCGCACGCTTCATGCTGGACAGTGAACATGCAAGGATAAACCAATCAGAAAGGCTGAAAACGGAGAGCTTTGAACACATGCATAAAACAACAACTTCACTGTGATACAACTCCTAAAATATTTTATACATGAAAACTTTTGGGATATAAAAAATTATAAAATATGCTTTTCCTATATATCCTAACAGCCTCAAAACGATTCACCCAGAAATTCAACTGTTTTTACTGGAACAGAAAACTTTAGATCTGATTTCAAGTTGCAGAATGGAAATTCTATATGAATAGTGAATTAATATATTTGATTCTGTCCATCTCCAGCCTCAAGATGCTCAGATGTATTTCAGCATAACTACGATCACTAAACAGTATTTAGCCAGAGCCTTTTACTAGGCTTTCACAAAACTTAGAAAAGTTTAGTTAGGATTACTTCTCAATGGTCAAAGGAAACGTGAACCAAAATGAGAGCATTTCTCTCTTTCTCAGACAGTAGGATCCATAATGCACTAGAAGCTTTGTTTTAATAGTCTAATATAATTTGCTGAGAGCTTATTACTCTGAAGTCAAATAGGCTACATCCAATGATTACTCCCAAATAGAGTAAATCCATTAAATCATTATAAATTTGACAGGTCAATCTTTAACCGGCCCGGGCCCACGGGGAATGGAGCAGTATAGAAATCGAAATAATAAATAATATAAAGTTTCAGTGATTCATCAGGTCTGCTCTAGCTGAGACTTGTGACTGGGCCATTATTTATAACTAACAGGTCTCTGTATTAAGCTACAGCTTAAACAATGGCTAGAATCCTGCATCAGTAAATGTACATGCATCACATAGTTATGCCTCCATTGCTGTTTTCTGATGCCAACAATCACAAAACCCAACATCTAATCAATGCAGCTGATTACCCCCACCCCCCAAACCTAAAACACAAATACATCCCTATTATCCATGTTGGCATACAAATGGGGGAAACAAGAGAGACATTTTCATCCATTTTCCTGCACTAGGACATGATTTGGGACTTTGCAGTCTCTCTAGCTACAGGATGTGCCTTCACTCTGGCTTCTGTTCTACAGTGATATCGAAATAACTGTGCTGCAGAGGCTTTACTGCTTACAAGGTGTGGTAAGGAGGGGGTGTTCACTGTGTAGTTGGAAAAAGACTACCAGCCTCCTCAATGACAATAAGTGAGCTGTAATTTTGTAAGTCTAATGTACATCATTGTAATTCATTAACAGGATTCCAGCGACTGTATTATAAAAACTGTGAGGAATTGCCATTTCCAAGTTTTCAAAAAGGCTTACCCTAATACTTAACTCCTTCTACAATAACTGAAAGAACCTGAAAATTGAGATGTGTAGACCAGTGTTTCCCAACCAGTGTGCCGGGGCACGCTAGTGTGCCGTGAGCGATCATCAGGTGTGCCGTGGGAAATTGGAACCTCCAGGAAGGGGGGGGGGGGGGAAGAGTCTAGTGTGTTGAAGTATAAAAACCCCAAGAAACCTATCTCGATCAACACCCCCCCTCCCCACCCGTTGTCTACTTGGTCTCTCCCTCTCCCCTCTCCATGCCTCCCTTTCCCCAAGTAGAGACATCCTCTTGCCTCCTGGGGGTTCTGTGTGGGAAGTTTGGCCCAGTTCTATCATTGGTGGGGTTCAGAATGCTCTTTGATTGTAGGGGAACTATAAATCCCAGCAACTACAACTCCCAAGTGTTATGGTCTATTTCCCCTGAACTCCTTCTGCGTTTATATTTGGGCATATTGAATATCCATGCCAAGTTTGGTCCTGATCCAACATTGTTTGACTCCACAGTGCTCTCTGGATATAGGTGAACTACAACTCCAAAACTCAAGGTCAATGCCCACCAAACTCTTATAGCATTTTCTCTTGGTTATGGGAGTTCTGTGTGGGAAGTTTGTGTCTTTTTGCCATTCCTGCCAGGATATCTATGTTGAGTTCATCAAAACAGGTCCAAGTCTCACTGAGTATATAAATACATTTTAAAAACATATTAACTATATGTATTACTGTGTTAGAGTGTCATTTTGGTTGGTGGTGTGCCCCAGGATTTTGCAAATGTAAAAAGTGTGCCACAGCTCAAAAAAGGTTGGGAAACACTGATGTAGACCACACATTACAGAAGAGATTATTCTCTTAGTAGAGAATAATCTCTACTAAGATTATTCAGAGTAATCACAAAATGCAGGGTGATGGATAAACATTAATTGGTACAATTTCTCTATACCAGGGGTATTGAATCACATTAGCCCCATCCAACATGGATAAGGGATTCTGGAAATTACAGTCCAAAACAACTGAAGAGCAAAAGTTACCCATTCTAGCTCTGTACCATTCACTTGAATATCTCTACCAGTAACACTCTATTATTAAAACAACAAGCACCTGCACAAATTCTATACAAGAATAACAGCAGGTGGACCTTTAGGCACATCAGAAAATCAGAGCCAACAATGGCAAGTAATAAATTAACTAAAATGCCCAGAGTGAACTCTAGTTTGAAAATTTTCCACTACAATATTTTCTTTCTAACAATCTACTTTGTAAACTAAAGAATGGGTGCTTTACTAATAAACCTGGGTTGGAATATATTGGTTCACCTCAACTGAAATAGACAAACTGAATCAAGTTTGGAATTCTGAATCCATATAAAGATAAATCAATTTGATTTGATGGGGCAACTCCAGTTGAAGGAAACTTCAGGATTTAGGCCCTAAACTGCAACACTCTTTTCAAACATCCTACATGTCATATGGCAAAATGTTCCTTAACTGAGATTTCACAAGTGAGGCAAGCATGTGCTTTTCAAAATAAAATAATCCTCAATTATGGCTGAGTTCTTTGTATCTCAGAGAAACAGTATCGCCAACACTTGGTCAGCAAGATCATGTAAACATGTTATTACAAAAAAACCCAATTTTCTAGAAATCAGGAATAAATATGGACAAATTTTAAATATGCTTCTATTACTGGGTGTAACATTTATGACTATGCCTACAGTATCACTACAATTATGCTTCCTTTTAGGCAGTATGTTTCAAAGTCTCCAAAAACTACAAATGGACATACATTAAAATGCAACACAAATGTTAGCAACACAAAGAAGCAGTAAGTCATGCAATGTTGACACCTCTGTGTTATTTATTTATACAAAAATACAGTAAAACATACATGTTAATCTAAAAATGTATAACGCTACACAAAGTATGAACACAAAACTCAAAAATAAATATTTTTAAAATCCACAGATACAAGTGTTAAAAATGAACAAAATCAATGTTTTATCATGCACATTATTTTCCTTAAAAACTTACTAATTATGGAACAAGAAATGTATACTCCTGTATATACAACCATAAAAAATTGGCAAGTGCACTCATATATTTTTCAAGTTTGATGCAAGACTTTAATAAACAAGTTTACTTGTGAGTTTCCCTTTGCGTTTAGAATCGGTAACTGGTTAATATTAATACTATTCTTGAAACGCAAGTGAAATCCCCTTCAAGGAGACGTCAATGAGGTAGGAAAAACATTCTCTGGGAGATTTGACTAATAATAGCAGTAAGCCACTAGGTGGAGATTGAACTTTTACATTTCTTCACACAACTTCAGTAAAACATTGGTCCAATCTTTAATAGGGAAGCACATTCCAGTTTTTCAAGTTAAAGAATCAGATATTAAGCAGAAAATAACATTATGACAGGTACAATAGATACAAGTTAGCAGAAATATTTGAGTTTTGAACTGAGAAGGCAGGTTTGCTAGTTTCACTTTGCTGTTGTTTGCCTTCAAGATGTTTCTGAACCTATTGTGGGGTTTTCTTGGCAAGAATTGTACAGAAAGGAGAAATGCCATGGCGTTTCTCTGGGGATAAACGAGTGTGATTTGTCCAAAGTCAACCAATGGGTTGCTATGGCTTAGCAGGGATTCAAATCCTGGTCTCCCTACGTCCTATTTTAGCACTCAACCCACTCTAACGTGCTATATTTCACCACAGCAATAATATGAAAACTCCATATTTAAAACCAATTCAACTAGTGTCTTATAACTATTTCCTAGTGTTTTTGGAAGGGTGGTAAGGCTCAGCGCTCTGTTGCTGAAAGCAACTAAATTCAAGAGAGAGAGAGATAGCTTAATCCTTGGAAATACCTAAAGCAGTACTTTGAATCCTATCATGTTTTGAAAAATGGGGGAGGTTCAGACTGTGCAGGCTTAACGTCAGATCAGGTGCTCTAAAATTCAGAGTCTATGAACAGCCAATACAAAATTCTTCAAATCAAAGAATTTCGTAAAGACCAGTGCAGTACTGTGCTTGTGAGGAGAAATCAGTGATCACAATGCAGAGTATGCCTCTACTTACTATATTTTCAAAAGTTAGTGAATTTCCTTATAGCTACGTACTGTACAAGTATGTAACTTTCTTTAACCACATTTCTTCTGAACTAAATATGTGTTAGTCTTGTTCTCAGAATAAAACAAATTACTCATATTTTATTGCTGTGGAGGAAACTGCAGAAATTCAGCTAAGTGCATCAGTAGTCAGTCTATGTGGGAAAACAGGATGGAAATCTTTGGACAACTCTCTGCCAAATTTACATAACATAAAACAATTTGTTTTTACACAGTAATACTGTTAGGAGTGACTTTCAATAAGTGCCAATATGACATTACATCAGGGAAAAATCATTTAACACCATGATGGACACCACTCAGCTCCTGAGTGCTTCAATACATCTAGAAATAATAATTACCCAGGATTCTTTGGTTCACTCTCTCGTGAACTTCCTCCCTTCAGCTTTCTAACCAGCTTCTCACTGCTGCGTCTAATTGAAGCACGAAGTTTGCTAAAGGAACCACTGCGTTTTAGAGATCCCGTGCCATCCTGAAAGAAATGAGCACATTGAAAACTGCAAAAGCTTTTGGCCTTCTCTCACAATTGAACAATTACTAGAACCAGTTGCTTAGACTTTACACTGTTATAGGACCAAGGCAAAACTATCTCATATAATTGAAGCAAAATGTAATAAAGTATGTTTGCTTAAGTTTTTTTATGTTTGTTTACTCTAATTGTTCTGGAATATGCAGACTGCAAATGAGTAAAAATTAAATTATAATTACCACAGTTGCCTGCAACATTCTAATGAAGACAATCCAACACACTCCTAAGAAGATGTACAGTTTCCATAGATTCCACTGAAGCTTGCTCAGCTCAGGAGAAAATCCTGAGCTACTTTCAGAAAGATTACAGAGATCTGAACATCTATTTATGTAGTCTACTTAGTATTAAAGTATACAAATAAGCAATGTGTATCAAAGTCCTGTGTACAAGTCAGTCTCTCACAAAATTTCTATACACTCCAACGGCAGGACAGATATTTACAATTTACCATAGCACTCCATGCTAAACAAGAAGCAGTCACAGTAAAAGCCCACCACCAAGCAATGGAATTATACAAAGCTTTTGTTGAATTTACCTCATCTAATTACCATGTGCAGTAAACATGCATGTTATTAAACAGCAAAAGCATATACAGTACTGTTACCAATTTTTTAAAAAAAATATTCTTGCAGTTTATCATTAACATTGCTCCAGAGAGATATGAAGTGAGCCTGGGGGTGTTACAATAATACATTTTATGGCCCAGTAATTGGAGATTTTTAATCTTGCCAAAGTCAGGTCTGCCTGACCAAAGACCTGTTATCTTCCATCTTTGAAACACATGTGTACTTGACCGCAAATGTATAATGCCTTGCTGTTTCTAGAAAACTTCGACTACAGCAGCTTCAGAGAAGGGCAGAAAATACTACTCAGAAGACAGATGCAGACATCAGTTGGAGTGAGTTTATTAGAAGTTAGAAAGACAATACACGAAGTCACCCAACACCAAGATTAGTAGAGAAAAGCATAACTGCTGAAGTTTCACGTGAAGACTAAACAGCATTGCTACTTTAGTATAAGCATAAGTGAAAACATCCAGAGTTCCATATTGATGTTAAACCATGTTATAGGTCTCTAAATACACTTTAAAGCACTGTGAGCACATGCCTTACTTTTTGTATTTGTTTTTTTTACTGTTTATTCTGTAAAGGTCACCATCATGCCATTGTAAGAATACCTTGCAAGAAACTTTTAAACTACCTTTCACCGTAGTGAAACATCTACTTTTAAACTTCATTCTTAGGGAGTTTTTTTTCATGTTACACAGCAAATGGTAATGAACACCACATTTTGTAGAACTAGATACATATCTGGCAAAAGCTACACATGTACAGGAAAAAAAGAGGACCCCCGCTATCTGAAATGACAGACACCAGCACTGAAGAAGTGGCATTTTTTACAAGTAGTGTAGCTCTGATCAGAGTATTAAGGAATTGCTAAATACACAGCTGTCAGTAGTGAAGAGAAGTTAGAGCTTGAAGATGGTGCACACCCGCCATGCAGGAGACAGTGTAAGAATCAGAAAAGGCATCTAGGCCTGTCGGATAGAAATGGAGAGAAAGAGAAACTAAATGAAACTGTTGTGGGGGGGAAAGTCAACAGTTTTCAACGTTGAGCTTGTTAGTCGTAACAGTATTTCTAGGTCACACAGTTATAGAGGGTCTCGAATTCTGCCAACCGCTCTTTACAAATCCTAAGAAAAGACAACAACTTTAGAGAGAAAAAGTGCGGTATAAACGCAATAATAATAATTTAAGTTTCCTGGGTAGATATATAAAACCAAATCCAAGCGGATATTTTAGAGTTTAAGGCATGGTTTTTGTTGTCTTTATATTAAACACCAATAAGTGGTATTTAAGCTCTTAAGGAAACGTATCTTTTTTCTGTGGATACTATAGCTGATCATCTACAATTTAATTGAAAACAAAGGTATGTATTATGAAAAGTGAGTTTCTAATTCAAAAGAAAAATAGAAGCCAAAAGAAAAGGTGATGAAAAGAAAATTAGGAATATTAATATCTATGAAAAGATGTATCTATTACTAAAATGCAGTCAACAAATTCATTTTACTGGGACATTCAAACCATATTCCCAAGCATGCTGGAATTATACAGAGGCTTATTAGGGCTTCTTTATGACAAGATCGACAACAGTGGAGTAATTCCCCTGAAAAACAGCTTGCTTACCACTAATAACCCTGCATTGTGGGAACATAAGAATGCTAAAAAGTATTCAAGCCAGTGAAGGTTAATGGATCTGTCTAGAGAAGATGCTCCCAAATGTGCATAGCTGTAAATCAGAAGAGGCTCTTAATAGATTTCATGAAAAATGTTTCCATTGGAGGTTAAGCCAATCATGCCTGTGATCTGTAGAAAACCACAGGGGAGAAGGGTCCTGTTACCCACAGAAAGGATATAAAAAATCATTTGCCTACAGCTAAAGTACCTCTGCACATACATAGAGGATTCAATGCAGTGTTTATCGAAGCAGGAATCCTACATGTTAAACTACAGTAAGTAAAAGGGAGTAAGAATGACCTTTCCCATTAAGCTAAGATATGGAAATGTTTTCTTGAAGTTTTGCCGTTCATTTTTTTAAAAGCAGGTGATCTTGTATAACTAAATATTTATTTGTGCTTTGGATTCAGAACATACAGACCTAGGACTTCTAGTTTGTATCAAAAGATAGTTGTGGAGGGAAATTGCTACTCTTGACTGCCACTCCTTGCATTTTCTAAAACATTGTATGAATGTATACTCACAAGTGCTTGTTTTGAATCCTTAAATGCTATTTCATGTAGTCAGATAAAGATAAAGAGATGCATATTTTTCCTGACTGGTTTTCCCTCCTGAAAACTGACAGAAATGTTCATGCTCTAATGCAATTTATTAGGCTAAAGGCACTTTAGTGTGGTGTGTTAGTGTGAATGCACTGAAAATGCAAACCAAATAAATTGTATTATGTTCTATATATTGGGTTCAGTGATCCTACCTCTTTTGAATTTCAAAACCCCAAGATCCAGATACTAAGTTTAATACAGGCTATACATGTCTCTTCTGGAAAACCTAAGTCCTTTATAAGGGATATGCAGCAGTGCTCTAAAGATTTTGTTTTAAAATATTCTGCTTAAGTCAGTTTCCATATTTTGAATAGTCTGGTTTGAGGAATAAATGAGAAGTCAAGTTGTGGGAAGCCATAAGTGAAACTTAACTGAAAGAAGGAGTCAAACACTTGGGGAACGGGTTCTCTATGAATACAACCATGTTATTTAAATCTTACAACCATTCCCACTTAAGAGTGAGACTAACTCAAATCACATTGAATTTAAGTCATATTAAAGTATGAAATTTGACATATTTATTGTAATTTCCACTCAGGTAAACAAACCCATACTGTAAATAACCATTCAATTATTGCAAATTAGCAAGTGAGGAAGTAGTTGAAAATATTTGGGAATTTCCTCTTTGCCCAATGACCCAGCCACTGATGTGCAGAGTATTTTATTTATTTATTTTTCTTTCATGGAACTCATAGCAACACACAAAAGGGCTTTCATGTGAGTACTTGATGAGATTTAGATTTGTTTATACAAATGTTCTTTTAGAATGTGTCTTGGAACCAAATAACTGGCATTGGGTACAGGAAGGTTATATCCTTGATTGCAAATCTGATGCAAAAGTTTCAACAGTAAACAAAACATCAAGATACATCCATTATCTTTAGCAACCAAGTTCAATAGAAGGGAACAATTCCCACAGCAGAACGTATTTGCTCAACAAACTAAATCAAAGTCATGGAGTTAGAAGGAATCTCAAAGGCCATCTAATCCAGTCCTGCACTATACAAGGATACATAGCCAAAACACTCCAAGATGCCCATGTAATCTCCATTTCAAGACCTCAAATGGAATAATCCATTACTTTCAAATATACTCCATTCCACAATGAAACAACTCTTATTGTCAGGGAGCTCTCAGTCATGGCTGGATGGAATTATTTTCATGTAACTGAAATCCATTAGTTCATGCCCTAATCTCTGTAATAAGAAGAAAACAAACTGGCTCCAATTTCTACAAGACATTCCTTCAGATATTGAAAGACAACCATCACATTGCCTCTTTGTCTTCTCTTCTCCAAGCTAAACATATGCAGTTGCCTCATACAGCTTACTGCCCAAATGCTTCCCCATCTTGGTTACCCATTCCTCTGGACAAATTCAAAACTTTCAATAGCATTATTCACGAAGATGCACAAATCTGGACAGTATTCCAGGTGAAGTCTCACCAAAGAGAAATAGAGTAGTACTGCTACTTCTCCTGATCTGCAAAACACACTCCTGTTTAAGCAGTCTAAAATTTCACTGACTGTTTTGCCAACTTCATCAGTGTTATCTCATGTTTATATTGTGGTCTGTTAAGACCCCTAGATCCCTTTTATACACCTTGTTGTCAAACCATTCATACTTTATTTGTATGTTTAATCTCTTTTGCCATTGCCTTATTAATTTTAGTTTTGGCTCAAGTTTCCCAACTGTCAAGATTATTTTGAATTCTGTTCCAGTCCTCTGGATTATTCACTATCCAGCCACCCATCAATCCAGTGCCACTACAAATTTGATAAGCATGCCTTTTATTCTATAATTCCACTCATTTATAAAGTTGTTGAACACTACCAATCCCAGAACACAATCCTGAGGAAGCCCACTAAGTCACCTTTCTCCAGGATGAATGATAGATATTTGAAGTTGGCTGTCATATAGCCTCTTTGAACTATAGTATCCCCGCTAAATATATACAGCTGCCTCATACAGCTTATTATCTAGATCAGGGGTGCCCACACTTTTTCAGCATGCCAGCTACTTATAATAAGTCAGAAAGATCTACCTACCTCCTCAAGGCTGGAGAGGGGAGAGGCGGGGCTTGGCGCAGCCTGGCTCCGCCCCCTTCTGGCTTCGGCACTCCCAGAAGCTTCTCCAGGCTTGAGGATGGCAATGCCAAGCCAGTGGTGGCATAGCTAGCACAAGGCTGGCTTGACCCTACCCTCCTCAAGGCTGGAGAAGCTGCTGGGAGCGCTGAAGCTGGGGGAGGGGGTGGGGCTTGGTGCTACCTGGCTCCTCCCCCTTCTGGCTTCGGCACTCCCAGCAGCTTCTCCAGGCTTGAGGATGGCAATGCCAAGCCAGTAGTGGCATAGCTAGCACAAGGCTGGCTTGGCCCTACCCTCCTCAAGGCTGGAGAAGCTGCTGGGAGCGCTGAAGCTGGGGAGGGGGCGGGGCTTGGTGCTACCTGGCTCTGCCCCCTTCTGGCTTCGGCACTCCCAGCAGCTTCTCCAGGCTTGAGGATGGCAATGCCAAGCCAGTAGTGGCATAGCTAGCACAAGGCTGGCTTGGCCCTACCCTCCTCAAGGCTGGAGAAGCTGCTGGGAGCGCCAAAGCTGGGGGATGGGACGGGGCTTGGTGCGACCTGGCTCCGCCCCCTTCTGGCTTCGGCACTCCCAGCAGCTTCTCCAGGCTTGAGGATGTCAATGCCAAGCCAGTGGTGGCATAGCTAGCACAAGGCTGGCTTGGCCCTACCCTCTTCAAGGCTGAAGAAGCTGCTGGGAGTGCCGAAGCTGGGAGAGGGGTGGGGCTTCGTGTGACCTGGCTCTGCCCCCTCTGAGAAGCCCCATCCGGCTGGGATCGACCTCCTTCAGTCCCGGGATCGACTGGTCGATCGCAATCGACTTCCTGGGCAGCCCTGGTCTAGATGTTTTACTGCCTTGATTACCCTTGTTACTCTGAACAGGTGCCAGACTGTTAATATCATATTGGAAGAGACTGAAGTGACATGCAGCTCAACCTTCTTCCCTGATAAGCATTTATTTGGTTGTTCAGTTTGACTGACAGTATGTCTTCAGGAATGTCAGGGTGTTCTGTTAAAAGGTTCACTGAAATGAAGATACTACAGCCACAGCATTCCACTAATCTACCATACTTGAAACTCTTGTCAAAAAAGAGGTAAGATTAGTATGGCATGACTTGTTTTTGGAAAAAGAATCCCAGGAACAACATTCCCCTTCCTCCATTCTGCTGAGATCTCGCCTGCTCCCCAAGAATATGTAAAGAGTATCAGCAGAGGTTGTAAGATAACATCTGCAATATACTTTGATACCAATGGGTGTATTTTATCTGGACTAATATGCCTGCATTACTATTTGCAATAATTGAAATTAAACTGGAGGACTCACGAGGAAAACAGCTTGACCAACACCAACTTAGAATAAGATATTACAGAATTTGCCATTACTTAGCATCAAAACCAAGACTGAAAATTTAATATTGTTCATGGATGCAGCTACTACACTGTAGAATTAATGCAATCTGACACTATTTCAACTGACATGGCTGAATGCTAAAGAATCATTAGAGTTGTAGTTTTATAATGTCATTAGCCGCCTCTGTGAAAGAATGCTGGTGCCTCACCAATCTACAAATTCCAGATTCCAACATTGACCCATGTTAAATGGTGTCAAACTCCATTAATGTAGATGCACTCAATACAGCATAATAGACAAATTTAACAGCCATGAACTGGAGAGACCTGGATTTAAATCCTTATTGGACCAAAAAATACCATTTACCGATCTTACCCCAGTGATAAATACACAGCCTAAATAATCCCACAAAGTCACTACAATTTAACACTTCCATGTGTTATCTGGAGAAAAGATAAGGTAACAAATGTGATGTTACTAATTAACAAATAGATTAGTTATGTAGATAAATTGTGGCAAGTCTTTTGAATGTTTGGTTACAGAACGTTTACTGGTTCATAAATGACAGTGATGGCATTCCATATTATTGTATTATCTTTTATTCTGTTGTACGTATATTTTAGTAGTGATAATAGATAAAATATGCAAACTGCTTAAAATGCATTAAATGGGAGATTATGATAAATAAATAAAAATGTGCCAAACAAAGAGAAACAAGCACCTGCAGATGTATGCCAACATGAATATCAGGAATGGCAACATGAAATGGAAAAGTGAATAAAAACTGTTCAGAATCTAAACACAAAACTATACAAAAAAGAGAAAAATAAACTAGCTCTACCCCTAAAGTAAATTAGAGAAAGGTATTAATCACATACCAAGTAGGCAATTTCATTCTGGGAAATAGCACTTTCTTATTTGATGGTTTTATCAGATGTGGCTGTCACTGACCTAGAAATACTGTTTTATTGTTTTCTTGAGTGCTCCTGTAAGCCCCAAACCAACATGCTTTGTTCTTAAAAGACAAACAAATGGGGGGAGGGAATGCTTCATCCCTCCCCCTTGCAAATCTGAAGGCATGCCAAGTATAAAAGAGGGGAGAAAAATAGGGAACAGTACAGTACACAGTTCAAATGCCAAGGGGACAAATGAAGGCACTAGTAACATGGCAGTATTTGCTTTATATGCTGATTGACTGTCATAGCACCACCAACACCAAAGCCAATCTGGTAACAGGATAGAGAAACATTTCCAACATCAAAAAGAGAAGGTACAGACAGCTGCAGGCATCTGCAAAGTACTGAAGCGTTGAAAAGTGACAAAAAGATTGTAGCTACTGCTACGGAAGTTTGAAAAGCCTCCCATTATAGAAAATATGGCCTTCAAAAGCAAGAGAAACTCTGGAAAACCTGTGTCTCCTGCAATCTGATTACATATGTTACAGAGTACTAAACAATCAGAGACAGAATGTGTGTCATGTACTGTAACAAAAATCAAATGTACTGGTTTTAGTTATGAGACAGCAAACAGAAAAGTGGCTGTAGTTCTATGTTAGCAATAATGGTAGTCTTAGGAAGGCCTTATTATTGTAATGTATGCAGTACAAATTCTACATTAGGCATTGCAAGGAAGAAAAAATTTTCAGTTTAATGACTCATCAAGCAAGCTTAATGGAAAGCAGTAATTCATTATGCATGTAGCTGGGTGGAACTTATCATTACATTCTCATGGTGCTAAGAAGCAGCAGGGATGCTGCAAACACAGGCTAGGTTCTGATGCATGACTCATGAGGTTGGAAGACTAGTGGGGTTACATTTTAGCTTATTAATATATACGGATTCCATTTACTTGCATAGCAGTGCTGGCTAGTGAAAACCTTTTGAGACAGCAACAGATATACAACAGATATACAAAACAAACCAACTGTCATTCTAGTACTTTCAAACTAGTTAACGAAGAAACTAGTTAAGATTAAGTCCTAGACATAAATCAGGACAATCAATCAGCATTCAAGTGCATATCCAGATTTTAATTCCTAGAAGGTTTTCCTCATGTGAGATTTATGTTATCCAATTATTTTTAAAGGTTAGGCTTTGTTCTTTTGCTTTCATTGAAATCAGAAGGTGCATTTGAGCTAAGAACATCTCAGAAGGCTCAAAAGAGTGACATCTCTCAACTGTTCTGGTGGTATAATACCTGAAGTTACTTTGCTACACTGTGTACTGTACTTACCCCATTCCATTCTACGCTCATACTCACTTCCTCTCCTCCATCAGGGCCACTCTCATACTTTACCACGTCGACATTGAGGCTCTCGCGGCTTCGCCGTCTCTCTATACTTTCAGGATCGTTAAGGACTTCGGCAACTCTCTGTTTGTGAACATTGTCAAGACCCTGTAAGCCAAGGAAAGGACACCTCACTTTGCAATGAGTACTTCTATGTCATGGACAGAAAACGCAATCAAAGTAATAAAACTATTTAAAAAATAATACTGCATAGTAAGTTTTCATTATGTGTACATGAAGCACAAATTTGTAGAATGTATTGCACATATGCAAGGAGAAAATCATTTCTCTGTCTTTTTTAACCTATAAAAACCAAATAATTTTGTCCGAAGGGGTTAATTTCTCAGACAATCCACATGCTATAACCAATTGTGCCAATTTTATGTTTTGAGTCAGGAGCTGAGAGATTACACAAAGATTATATTTTGACAATTTATAAGTGGACATACAGTATGCTCAAACTCTTAGCATCCACAGCCCCTTCCCACAAACGAGTGAACGTGATCTGACGTTAGTTTAATATCCTGTTCTGAAGTAATTAAGCATTTTTTTAAATTTATGTGGAATAAGGGCCTTTTTAAAGTGAAAATATTCTAATTTGATGCTCCCATTAAGCAAGAAGAGTGAAGAGACTATATGTGCAGTCAAGAGTCTATTTCATTTCTGGATTCAGTAAGGTGTGATATCATCATCCAGGTTTTCTTGGGTAGTTCTGCATGAACCAGGTCTGTCATGCTTCCCCCATGGTTCATTCCCTTTCCCACCCACACACGCATGAAAGCCAGAACATCCTCTCAAGGAGAAATTAACACAGTGGAAAAAATCCTCAGCTGGAAAGGAACTCCTCATCCCCACAGTGGAAGTGCTTCTACTTACGTATTATTAAGATATTATATTTTTTTCGTGCCTTAAAAAACTGTTCCACAAAAAGCCTGTACTGGAGGATTTATGACGACTGGGGTTTCAGTGCTAACAGTTAGTGACAGATTTGTTATTACTCTTATCTGAAACCCTATTAGAAACGCATGTCTTTGCAAGCATATGTACGTACATCTAGGGGGAATTAGGGCTGGGCAGATCCATAACATCCATATCCAGTATATGACTAAATAGGGAGCCAGTGAAGGGACTGAGGCACACAGGGAACAATGTGCATTGAGACTGTATTTCTGAATAGCAATACACCTGATGTTCAAAAATCATTGTCACGTTGAAACTGGGACACTTTCAATTCTTTAATGTAAGATGCCATTTATAAGGCAACTGAAGAATTCTGTTCTAAATTGGTAATAATCATGTATATTTTTAACACTCATCACGTCTGTAATTTTTTTCTCATATCTGTGATTTCTGCATTCTTTTTGAAGATGTTATTCCCAAGCTGCTTTAAACATGATTCTCCAAGACTGACAATATGTATTCTTATTTTTTCAATATTTCTTTCAAATTCAAAAACTGTTAAGAAAACCTTTGATGGCATGAACTCCAAACACACAAAAACATGTGATACAACAGAATGAGCCATGTGTTACGATTTCTATTTTTTGGTTTGCAGAAAGACGTTGCTGTTATGTGCTGTCAATAATGATTCGACCTAACAGTGACCACATAGCATGCCATTAAATTTTAACCAAATTATGGTATCTGCTTTGTGAACACATTCTGGTTTGCTTGACATCATTTAGCAAATGAAAATTCAGTGGACAATGCATGAGAAATGTCAGAAAACTGGCACTTGCCTGTTTGCGAGACCTCATTGCTGCTTCTTCTAATGTTTCAGCAGCTTCAAACTTGCCCTGACGTCTGTAAAGTGCCCCAAGATTCTTTAAGGTTGTTGTGACTGTTGGACTATAAATGTAAATGTTAAAATTATTTTCAAGTCAACAGAACATGACAAGAAGTCCTGAAAACAATTATATTTTACAAATATTTGGTTCCTTTAAAAGTAAAGGCTTACCAAAAACATAATGGGTTTAATTGTGTAATGAGGCAGCTATCTGTTCAAAAAAGGCATCCATTATTCTGCAGAAAGATACTGTAAAGAAGGAACAATACTGGACAGCTACACACTTTTGCACTTGGGTTTCCGATGAGATGGTATTAATGCTGGCATTTAAATGCTTGTGTACTGAGGAAATTTCCACAGTTTGTATCATCATTATTAAAGGTTCCTTGCTAAACAGGAAGAAGTATTTTCACAGCTATTCTTTTTCATTATATAACTAAATTAATTCTTAATCAGTAATCTAGAAAATGACTCACACATACTATTCCATTTTCCCTTATCAGTCCTGCTCAGCTTTTTAGTTCAAAATTATTTCCAGTACAGAACACCATGTCTGTTACATGATCATCCAGAGCAAATCTCTTGCTGCAACAAATCTGAAATTTCAGTTATTATTCTAATGAGAGAGGGAAGGGAAACACCTTCAAATAAGCTGCCACTTTAAACGTTTAGGACTACACATGCACGGAGAAACAGAGGGGTGATAGAACAAAGGTGATAGAAAAGAAGTGCTACTCTCTTTGGTATATCTTCTTATTTCCTGAAGTAGGAACTATACTCCAAGCATCAAGATGTAGCTCTCCCCACAAAGGCTGAGTTGGCAACTGTTTCCGAAAACATGCCTTGTGTAATTTCTAATCATTTAGGTGCTACAAAAGCTCTCAGAGGTCAAGCACATTGGACTTTTCTAGTAGCTGGTGATAGCAGAAAACAACCTAACTTAATAATTACAGCCATTACAGATCGCTCATGATGATCAGGTGTTCCTATCTTCAGGAAAACACAAGCTCTCCTATGAACGGGCCTCAAGTACAACTTCATTGTCACTCTTAATGCTGCATAACAATCTAGCTACTCTGGGGCTTAGACCAGCACCTAGTGGTACACATCTGCCGGACCTCAATTCTTCGGCCATTTGTTTATCCCATGATAGATTATTCTCTCTTCCACCTCCAGGCCCATTTTTACCTAAAATCCAGGTGGAGGGGCAGGAAAACCTCTGAAGCAAAATTTTAGCACAATTATTTGTATCAGCACAGAAAGGGGACGAAAGTCCCAATGCTGTTGACTTTAGTTACAGAAATACATCACTGAATCTTGTTCTCTGTTTTCCACTCCCGAGTTCTTAAAGGCTTAATAAATTGAATGATTTCTTGAAAGTAGTGCACTATTTGGGCTGCCTTCTATAGTCAAGAGTAAAGATGAAACGTGTACACACAGAGCAATGCTTCTGGTATTTCCAGGTTATTAAGATAGACTCTGACAAATATGCCTCCATCTATATTATAATAGTGAGCACATTTAATATTTCTCTCTAACAGTCAGAACATGAGGCATCATATTCACCTCTTCACAGAGACTAGGGTTACAAAACTAAGTTACTACTCCATCACACTAGAGCAGGGCTGCCCAGGAAGTCAATCGCGATCGACCAGTCGATCCCGGGACCGAAGGAGGTTGATCCCAGCCAGATGGGGTGCTTCTTACGAGGGGGGCCGAGCCAGGCCGCACCAAGCCTGTCTTCAGCACTGCCAGCAGCTCCTCCAGGTTTGAGGAGGGCAAGGCTAAGCCAGCCTTGTGCTAGCTATGCCACCACTGGCTTGGCATTGCCATCCTCAAGCCTGGAGAAGCTGCTGGGAGCTCCAAAGCCAGAGGGGAGGGGGCGGGGCTTGGCGTGGCCTGGGTCCGCCCCCCCTGTGGCTTCCGTTCTACCAGCAGCTTCTCCAGGCTTGATGATGGCAGTGCCACGCCAGCCTTGTGCTAGCAATGTCACCACTGACTTGGCATTGCCATCCTCAAGACTGGAAAAGCTGCTGGGAGCTCCAAAGCCAGGGGGGGGGGCTTGGTGCGGCCTGCCTCCGCCCCCCTCTGGCCAAGCCCCGCCCCCTCTCCTCTCCAGCCTTGAGGAGGTAGGTAGATCTTTCTGACTTGGTTTTAATATAAGTAGCTCGCATGCTGAAAAAGTATGGGCACCCCCTGCACTAGAGAATGAATCCACTTTAAATCTGGTTGCTGCCTCCTGCAGAATTCTTGGGTTTGTAGTTTAGGAAGGAGCCTTTAACAGTCTCACTAAACTACAAACCCCAGAATTCTGCAAGAGGCAGAAACCGGATTTAAAGTGGATTCATTCTCTAGTGTGATGAAGTCCTATGTCTAATGGGATATTAAAATTCTGTTGCCTATTTATACAGAAGCTTAGAAAGAAAACCACTTCCAGGTCCAATTAAAAGTACTGCATGAGCAAGTAGATATACTGGTATTTAGCATACAACAACGTTGGAAACAAAACAGACATGAACAATAGAAAAACACAGATTTGGAAAATAATTAAAACAATTGAGGTCAACATACTATAACTGCACATTTTAAACACAAAGGCTACATTTAGTTTTACCAGCAAGCAGTCACAATGTTGTTGTGACTCCGCACTGTAGAGACTTTCAGTGAATCTCTTTGACATTTCAAAAGCTTTGAGGAAAACATACCTACCTATCAACTTTGCAAGCTTTGTACCAGCCTCCATATTCTCCAAAGGATGTGCCATCTTTCTGTTTTCCCTAAATTAAGAACAATATATTAAACTGTGTCTTCAAAGATGTAAGAAAACAAGGAAATTTTCACCCTATAATTTCTCTTACTTTGCTTTCTTCTCTTTCTTCAGCATGCATCCAGATGGGCTTGTTCTCATCTGTGTAAAAAAAACAAGTTAAAAAGAGTATTATTCCTTTGTCTCATGTATTTTGATATGTGTCTGTTTAAATATGCTTTTATGGGTGTATTTTAACCATATTTTAATAGTGCTTTTATAGGTATATATAAAATTTGTGATTTACCTCTAGCCAAAAGGAGAGGTAAGTTAATAATAAATAATAACAACAATAATAGATACTAGCTGAAGTAAAAATATATTTACATTTGACCAGAACAATCTTCCAAAAGAGCACTTATGGTGTTACTATTGAAAGTGCAAGATACGTGTGTGTGTATGTTTATTTGTACACACACACATTCTAACCACTCCCATATGCACACTTCTAAGGCACGCCATCCACTTATTGGAAAACGGTTATATTGCTACTCCGTAAATGGATCAGGAAAACCTTCTATTCCTGAAAAATGCAGTAACAGATGAGCTTATCACAGCAAGGGATGTAACAAAGAAGATACTTGTTTTGCACCTGCTATGAAACAAAAAGGAACACACACACACACACACACACATATATATATATATATATATATATATATATATATCTCAGATGCAAAGCTGTTAAAATGCTCTTTCAAAGAAATCTTGATGGCAACCAAATGGCAAGTAGCATAGGCTGACAGAAACTTTGTTGCTTGCTAGATCAGAGACAGATTTTACTTTCATCATGGTGATACATTTGACATCTCACGCACAAAGCAATTACTGTTAGAAAACCAAGTTCTAAAGAATATGTAAACCATCCAGCAAATGGCATAAGCTGCATAATTAAAATATATTCTCCATGTTTAACTTGTCATTCTTTCTACTGTCATAACCTAACACACTTTTCAGAATTCCGCAATGGCTTGCCAAGTCAGTGTTGGAACAAAATTTGTATGATAGTATTTGCTATTTAAAGCGAAGAAGTCCATGCTATCTCCATTCCCGTACGTTCCAGCTGCTTTTGAAAATGCGCCTTAATTCTGAATATAATTTGCCATGAAGTATGGAAAAGCTGGTTGATAAGTACAGCAATATGTGATCCATGAAACTCATTGAGAGTTTCTTTAGCTCCAGACAAAAAAGTCACCAAGTGTTAAGATGACATTCCCTTATTTGGACAAAATCCATTATCTTCATTAGCTCAATTTCTCAGAGATTTTTCTTCACAATACAAATATTTACCATCTACAGAGCCAAATTCCCTTTCATGGGCACGAGTTAGGATTTCTTTATACAAAGTTTCTGCTTGCTTAAATTTCCCTTGCTTCAGGTAGCAGGATGCCTGGAAAACATAACACACTTATAGTTAGCTTTAAATTAACTTCTCAATATTAAGATACATTAATTAAATACAGAATATATGTTTGTTTTTGTTTTTTTAAAACTAACATTAAGAATGGGGATGAGACAACAGGAAGTGAAGGGAAATTCATTCTTGGAAGAATTATAATGGGAAACAGGTGTCTCCACTGAAGCTTTATCACCAATTGTTTCCATAACAAGTTCAATTATCACAGAGACAGAAAGTAAGGAGAAATCTTCTGAAACAGGGGCTCAAGTAGTAAAATAAACATCACAGAGGCATTAACCTATTTTGGCTGGAGTTACACTTAAAAAATGTACCCGTTCCCACATACATACAAAATCAACTTAAGAACAAACCAACAGAACCTATCTTGTTTGTAGCCCAGGTACTGCCTGCAATTGCTCGACACAAAGCTATAGTATGAAGAAATGTGTTTTTCTATCTGCAGGAGGTGTCTTTGAATTACAAGAAGCGACTACACCAAATCAGATCACTGTTCCATCTGAAAGAGTGTCCCAGGGCTGAGAACATCTAGTCCATATGTTATGGAAAGTCTTGTCTTCCTTAATCCTGAGGCACACACTGTGTTACTTTTGTCTCCTATTCTCATTGGCATCTAACAAAACCAGTATATGAATAAGACATCTCCTAAAGATATCAGAAAATTCCATGATTCTGCATGTAAGCAGGTAGAAACAGCAGCCAGTGTAAGAATACAAGCCAGCTGTGGCTTCGGAGTCTACCTGACTGTTGGTCCCAATGCACTTCATAAGAGTGAATTAGGTCTCAGAGTCTGCAGCAGTGATTCCCAACTTCTGTCAAGCCACTTTATAGAGGCAAAGTGACCTGCAATCCCAATAGGCTTTTTAACAGGGTAAATGAAAACACATCGAAAATAGATTTTTCAGTATAATATAATTCAATATAATGTTACAACATATTAAATGTGATGATTGAAATTGTAACTAATTAACAAGGGTTTTTTTCTTATGAGAGGAGCGACTTGAGAAACTGCAAGTCGCTTCTGGTGTGAGAGAATTGGCCGTCTGCAAGTACATTGCCCACGGGACGCCCGGATGTTTTACCATCCTGTGGGAGGCTTTTCTCATGTCCCTACATGAGAAGCTGGAGCTGAGAGACAGGAGCTTGCCCCGCTCACCAGGTTCAAACCGCCAACCTTTCGGTCAGCAGTCTTGCCATCACAAGGGCTCAACCCATTGCGCCACTGGAGGCTCTTTTGATGAGGTTAAAAATTCACAGTTAAGCTTTTGTTAATGCCAACCTCATGTCAACCTCAACATTTATTTCTTGTTCTGGTTTTCAATTAAAGAAGTATTGAAAATCAGTTCTCACAGAGATATGTAGAAGCAAAGGGGAGTAAAACTCAAAATGCAAGCATTGTGATATTTGGATGATGTAATTTTTTTGTTTTCCCTTTTCAAAAGTTTCAGAACACCATTGCCTGGTGACACCACATTTGGGGTCGCAACCCATGTGTTGGAAACCACTGGTCTAGCGATTATAGAAGGCCTATAAGTATGCATCTTACACTAAAATGTAAAACAAAACAAAACTTGTACAAGATTTACTTTCATTTGTATAATCAGAAGCAAGAAAATTGTAATATACTGTCTGTATGGAATAGCACCAACACTAGCAATTATTTGTTTGTTTGTTTGTTTGTTTGTTTATTTATTATTTGGGCTTATATACTGCCACTCCCTGAAGGCTCGGAGCAGTTTACAAGATATCAATACAGAACATATTATGTTAGTTTGGTTCATCGTTTCCTGGATCCCATTCAGCAGATAAATACAGAATATCATTTCTCAGTATTTTCTTCCACTGCTCTGACTTACCAAGTTATTCTTTGTCTTTGCAACATTGGGGTCATCTGGTCCCAACTTAGTTTGGTAGATTTCAAGTGCTCGTTGATAGTAGTATTCCACTTCTTCATATTTACCCTGGTTCTGACATAGTAAGGCCAAATTATTTAATTGTTTGGCAACATCGGGATGGTCTTTCCCCAGGACCTATAAAAAAAGACATACAATATGAACACCTTTCTCTATTGCACATGCCCAATGAAAGCTACCCATCTAATTTTAATACAATTTTTGATTTTAAGTTGAATGTGACCCAGCAGTGGGTCCTTCTCTGGATGGAAAGAGGTGAGAAGTGGCGTACCCCAAGGTTCAGTTTTAGGACCGTTACTTTTTAATTTATTCATAAATGATCTGGATGTAGAAGTAAATTGTGAGGTAGCAAAGTTTGCAGATGACACTAAACTGTTCAGGGTAGTTAAAAATGAAACTGACTGTAAAGAGCTCCAGAAAGATCTCTCGAAATTGAGTGAATGGGCAACAAAGTGGCAAATGCATTTTAACCTAAACAAGTGTAAAGTCATGCACATCGGGGCAAAGAACCCCAAATACACTTATCAACTGATGGGATCAAAGCTTTCTGAGACAAACCAGGAAAGGGATCTTGGGGCTTTGGTGGACAGCTCAATGAAGATGTCAACCCAGTGCGCTGCAGCAGTGAAAAAAAGCAAATTCTATGCTTGGCATGATCAGGAAGGGAATCGAAAATAGGTTGGCAAATGTTGTATTGCCTCTCTACAAATCTATGGTGAGGCCACATCTGGAGTACTGTGTACAATTCTGGTCACCGCACCTCAAGAAGGATATAACGGAACTGGAAAAGGTACAAAGAAGGGCAACAAAAATGATCCAAGGGATGGAGCAGCTCCCTTATGAAATCAGGTTGCAACGCCTTGGTCTTTTCAGCCTTGAAAGACGGCGTTTAAGAGGTGACTTGATCATGCATGGGATAGAAAAGGTGAATAAAGAAAAAATATTTTCTCTGTCACACAACACTAGGACTAGGGGCACTCCCTAAAGCTCCAAGGTAGGAAAGTTAGGACTAATAAAGGGAAATATTTCTTCACCCAGAGGGTCATTGGGTTATGGAACTCACTTCCAGAGGAGGTTGTGACAGCTGTCAGCCTGGACAGCTTCAAGGAAGGATTAGACAGATTCATGGATACCAAGGGAATCAGTAGTTACTGAAATGGACATCCAAGTGCCACCTCTGTGTTGATGGAGGCAGGCAGGATTTCCCCGCGTACTGGTTGTGGGGGTCGGGAGCAGGTGAGGGTTTTGCCCTCCTTTCTGCTAGAGATCCCTGTGTACAACTAGTGGGCCACTGTGTGACACAGAATGCTGGACTAGATGGGCTGAGGCCCGATTCAGCATGTTCTCTTCTTTATTTTTAGTTCTTAGTAGAACCATTGTTTACTGAATGTGAGTTTTAGCTAAGTGCTGAATTTTTTAAGTTCTAGATCTTAATAAGAAAGACAAGGACCAGATTCCAAGAAAGCCAATAAAAATGATACAAGGTAGAACCAACTGTGGGAAACATTGAGTCTCATTTCGGCACACTGAAGAGAAGACATTTGACATCTAAAGAGCTATAAGAGAAGGGAGGGTATAGATTTGTTCTCTGCTGGCACCAGCTGAAGACAGGAGGATAGATTGTGACTGAATGTGAGAAGTGAATTTTTGAAAGAAAGAGGGGCTCGACAATAGAACCAACTGTGATGAGTCTCTTTCCTTAGACATTTTCAAAAAGAGATTGACCAGCTGAAGATGCTCTGGTAGAGTTCCTCCAATGAACAGTTGGTTGATCTCAGTGACCTATGCAGTCCCTTCCAAATCCATGCCCCCACATCCTGCCATGCCAAGAAGAGGACTTTCTTTAAACATATAGCTGACCTCTATGTGTGACAAAACCACCCCCCTATCCCGACTTCTGGGGTGTGTGCATTTAGTAAAACATTCTGGGAAGTGCAGTAAGGGCGATGCAGCCTTTCAAAAACATACACTAGACCTCCAGGTGTTTTGGACTTCAACTCCCACAATTCCTAACAGCCAATATTGTGGGAGCTGAAGTACAAAACATCTGAAGGGCTAAAGTTTGCCCATGCCTGAGCTAGCTGAATTTTCTGCCTCATGGCAATTGCTAATTCCTGATATAAAGCCACAGCTCCTGGTGTATCTCTTCCGCTGCATTTCATTTAACTCACTTCAGTAAAAACCCCTTTTTTTGTTTCCTCATTCTCACTTAGGAGGATGTCTCTCTCTGATTTAAAGAAACAGTTTGGACACAACTTTCTGGAAGATATCTCCCTTATTATAGAGCTTCACTGCTGAACTAAGGTGGCTCAAAACAGCTTACTTTCCAACTCATGCTTTCCGCTCTTTCAAATTATCCTGTATCTGGAGGAGGTTCCCCTGGAACCAGGCATGTAGCCGGGGGCTTAGGGGCTTCAGCCCCGAAATCCTTATGGTGGTCCACGAAAAGGCCTTACTGGTACATTATTTAAACTGTTATGTTTATTCATATCATGATCTGATCACCATGCTCATTATATCCCATATTCATGGGGTTATTTGGATAACAATACAAAAGGTTTTCTAGGGTAGACCCTCTTCCATCCAGTCTCAGCCCCCCGAATCAAAATCCTGGCTACGGCCCTGCCTGGAACAGTGATTCCCAACCTTTTTTTGACTAGGGACGACTTGACCAGTGACCACTTTGAACAGGGACAACTCTCCAATATTAGTACAAAAAGGGTTATGAATCAGTTTAGGTCAACTTTAGATTCGGTTTGGTTATTTGGGGTGCTCATTCAGAAAACTGCATTGAATAGACCACATCAGCTCTAGTTTCTGATACAGAATATATGCCATCCAGTAGTCACAACCTGCTTGGCCATTGAAAACCATGTGAGAGCCGTTCAACAGTGGAACTCTCTGCCTCGGAGTGTGGTAGAGGCTCCTTCTTTGGAAACTTTTAAACAGAGGCTGGATGGCCATCTGTAGGGGGTGATTTGAATACAATTTTCATGCTTCTTGGCAGGGAGTTGGACTGGATGGCCCATGAGGTCTCTTCCAACTCTATGATTCCATGAATCCAGAGCTGATATGGTAGTAGTAATATTTCATGGGTACTCAGCCTCTCCCCTCCCCATTGCCTCAGCACTATAAGATGGTTTTGAGAGACAGTTGCTCTTGTTGCCATATGGTTTTGAGGCAATGGTGTAGTAATGGTGAGGCCGTGGACCATATTTTCGTTCTTGCGGACCACTGCTGGTCTACGGACCACAGGTTGGGAAACACTGCCCTGGAATAACAAAATATTGATGCTTCTTCACTAGACTGCTGAGTCTAAAGTATTATTGTAATAAGAAAAATAATAAATACATTAATAAATACTGTTTTGATATGCAACAAACACCTCTCTCTTCAGTCAAGTATTTGGTTTATCTGTCTGATTTACTGCATATGCACGTTTTGATTTTGAACTTAATTGAACTGCATTGGATTCAACCGCCGCTAACTGCCAGGAGTCGTATGAAGACATCAAAGGAGAGTAAAAACATTCTTGTACAAACAAATGAATGAAATAAATATTAAATTTCTGTAGCATTTTTCATGCAGTGTATGTTGATGTCTTCAACATTATTTTCATCTAGTACACTTGTTTTATGACACTGCTTAAAGGAAAAAAAATCAAAGACTTCAAGATGTGTCTTGCTACCCAACTTCCATGTCATGTTACAAGCATTTTTTCGCTGACATCAATTTGTGCCATATCTTCAAAATACACAAAAAGCAGTCCTATAAGCTTAAGATAAATTATTTCAAACATATGTATTTCAACCAGTACAGACATCCAGTACCGTGAACATTCAGTTTTCAGCACGTCAGCAAAAAAGGAAAAAAGAGTTGTTCTACATTACCTTCTCTCGGATTTCCAAAGCTCTCTTGCACAAGGGCTCAGCTTCCTTATATTTGCCTCTTTTTCCATAAAGCACAGCAAGATTGTTTAAGGTAGCTGCAACCTGCAAAGAAAAAAAATACAATGTCTAATACTATGTTGAACAAAATTGATTTAAGAGGAAAGTAGGTCATGTATTTATTGTTTTGGAAGTACAGATAAATTGTTTACCCAATGGGGAAAAAATCAAGTTGAAAAATCTCTAGATGCATAGCTTTTGACAACCTAAGGTTAGTATTACAGATTATAGCAAATATTGTTTTCTCAGCTCACCAACTTAACAAACAGGTATTTTCACCCCCAATAGCTCAGTAATGCTTTTTTTCAGTCTGTCTCACAAACTCCAGTACAGAATTGTGCCATAGATTGTGCTATAGTACGAAGATTACTTTCCCCCTGCCCGAAACTCTAGCCCAAAGGCTGAAAACCTAAGTGGGACAACTTTTGACAGACTAATCGGAATGAGACGTATAATATAAAAGCATTGGAATAAGATTTCAATTATTAGGAAATACAGGCATTTACTATAACTGAGGTAACATGCTAATTATAGAGAGAGAGAAACAGAAGGAAGGACTCAATTGCAATAGTTACAGCAGTTTTTATGGGGGTTTTTTTCATGTCAGGAGCCACTTGAGAAACTGCAAGTAACTTCTAGTGTGAGAAAATTGGCTGTCTGGAAGGACATTGCCCAGGGGATGCCTGAATGTTTGATGTTTTATCATCCTTGTGGAAGGCTTGTCTCATGTCCCCGCATGGGGAGCTGAAGCTGACAGAGAGAGCTCATCCGCACTCTTCCCGAATTTGAAACTCCAACCAATAGTCCTACCAGCACAAGGGTTTAACCCACTGCACCACCGGGGGTTCCGTTTTTTTTATGTAAAAGCTTTTCATTTTTCATTTACAATGATACAGATTTTTACTCTTTCTCATTAAATGAGCTTTAAATGAGCATTTTTCAGAAATATTTTTCAGATTCTGGAGTACGTTCAAATCATGTAAAGTAACACAATCAGACCCACATTTGTATCAGGAAAATAATTTAAATGAATTACTATTGAAGTGAATCGTATTTTATCATTAAAAGTGCAAACGTACTACGAGGTGCCTCATACCTGAATGATGTCAACAACAAAGCGGAGTTTAAGAATGTTCCTGTTGAATTTAACATCAAGATGAGTTTCACAGTAAAGCAGGTGGTACTTACAGGTAAAAAAGACGTATGGAAGGAAGAAACAAAGCAACCCCAAAAGCCCCATCCTATATACATACCGCAGGATGATCTTTGCCCAAGGTCTTCTCACGAATAGCCAAGGCATCGTTCAGTAAGTTTGCTGCATCTTTGTACTTATTCTGATCCCTGCAGAAGGAAAAGAGTAACGAGTAACTAATATCTGAAATGTAACACTAACATTTTCAGTCAAAAGAATCAGCACAACTATTCTCCAGTGTTGGCTTGTTCCAGCATTCAAGGCAGATTTTATTCTCTTTTATTCTCTGCGTTAATTAAGTTTGCCTTATTTAGTGAAACTACAGGAAAATGCAGGAAACTCATTCCCCTTCAGATGTTTTGGTTCATAACTTTATCCATTTCAGTCAGTGTGCACAGCAATGAAAGATGGCAGCATTTAAAGAGGAACCAAACTGCTTAGCCCTGAAGCACTACTTGACAAATACAGTTCACAGAGTGCTAAAATTAGGCTTGTGTTTCAGATCTCTACACATGGCTTCTGAATGGTATAGGGTTAAATTGCATTTTTGTCCTACCAGATAAGCCCAAAAGTCAATCCAGAGCTACCACAGGCACCAGAGAGTGCCCAACTAAAGCTCAACTCAATACTTTGACCTCTCATTTTATTTTTTCTTCTTTTTCTGATTTTTAAAATTATTATTATTGTAAATACAAGTAGAATGATTCAAATCTCAATAACAACCCTGCAAGGTTAAATAGAACAAGCAGATAATGATATTCCACTTAAATTTTCTCTCAATTTGATATGTCCTATGTTCTTAATCTTACCAATTCCACTCTCATCTCCCACTTGTGCCCAACGGTTTTTCTCCCCTAACTCCCTCCATCACCGCCAATCTTTGGGAACAGTTGTATCCTCAATTTAAGTGTTATTTTAATTAATCCTTGACCTTTTGTTGATAACAACTAGGTAAGTAAGATTACACTATCCAGTTCAAAATACTCTTAAGAACTACTTCTTTTAAGAGACTAAAATGAGAGAACTTTCAAAAAGTCAGGTTAAAACAAACTTTTATCAAGGCTTTCGGAACTTTGGTCAAAACTGTGCAGTTTTTAAAATTATTTTATGTAATTATTAAATTGTTTAATATGTTTTACAATGTTCCAGTTGTTTTTTTTTTTTACATTTAATCTGTTTTAATTTGTTTCAGTTGCTTTATTGTTTCAATTTTTATTAAATTGCTTTTATCTATATTTCTTTATTTCCCATCTTTTCTCAATCCTAGCACTCAAGGCGGATTGTATAAATATTTGTATTAAAAGATTACAATGAACTAAAAGGGGCAGCAACGTGTTCTCAAATTAAAATGAGCCAGAACAAGTAGATACCAAGTCTTCTTCATAGTATAAATAATTCCCTCCTGCAACTCATCTGTATTGTAACTGCAAATGTAACACTAAGGCCCCTTCTATAGTGCCAGATAATCCAGGTTATCAAAGCAGAAAATCCGCATTATCTGATTTGAACTGGATTATTTCAGGGCCCTTCCAGTCAGGCCTATATCCCAGAATCTGATCCCAGGTTTTCAGTTTTAAACAGGACTATATAAATCCACACTGCCAGGTAATCTGGGATAAACAGAAAACCTGGTATCGGATCCTGGGATATAGAGCCTGTCTGGAAGGGCCCTTAGTCTACACTGCCATATAATCCAGTTCAAAGCAGATGTGGATTTTATACAGCTGTGTAGAAGGGGCCTAAAAGCCTGCTCACAACATTTTCAACACCTGTTAGAAGTACCAACCTGTACACTAAAGCAAGTATATTCAACATAGTGGCAACATCAGGGTGATCGTGGCCTGAAGTCTTCTCCAGGTCTTCAAGTGCTTGTTTACAGAGGGGTACAGCAACTTCATATCTGCCCTGGGAAGCATACTGAATAACAAGATTATGAAGAGTTCTTAATCTTGCTGGAATCTCATAGCCACCTTGTTGGGCTGCAGCCACTGCACTGCTGTGTGGCTGTTGAACTGGGAAGGCAAAAATATTGAGAAAAGAAAATGAGATTTGTGTGATTTGCATGAAGGAACTAAGCTTCATTGAGACCACACAAAAGCTTAAATTCTATCAGAATTATTTCCACCTTGGGTACATTCGGAAACATTTGTTAGCAAATTCATTACATTGTTTCCATTTGTTCTAAAAAATATTTCAGTTCTCCACCAGAAGCAGGTCTTTTGTAAAACTTACAGTTCTTAGTAGTTATTCAGATCCCCTAAATACTTTGCTTTAAATGCATAGCTTACTGCAATGTATGTTTAGAAACAGAAAAAAATCACTCACAAAAAACCAATTTAGGGATTGCAGCTAAGGTCAGGATTGGTGCAGAGAAAGAAACAATATGTCATTGTCTGTGCTAAATTAACAATCTTAGCACTTCAAGTTTGCAAAGAAACCTCACATTAAAATTGGGCTTTTGACTGTCATGACAATCCACTGTCTTTGGTTTGATTGTTTGGGGTAAGCCATCTATGAGGCTTTGGTATTGTGTACTATGCACTAATGGCCTGCAGCAGCCTAAAAAGTAAAGATCAGCCACTGCCCTCGCTATAAATATACACATACACACACACAATATAAACACATGCATGCACACATAAATTTCACTTACTTCCTTGCCCTTGGTCATCTTCATCATTGGGGAATAAATCATCCAGTGGTTCTTTGGTAGAATCTGTGTCTTTATCTTCCTAAACAAAGAAATCAAACATTCACATTTAACTAAACTGATATGAGTGTGTGTGTGTGTGTGTGTGTGTGTATATATATATATAATGTGCATCATCAAATTGCAAAGAATATTTCTTTTTCCATCTATTTGAGATGAAAAATATTTTACTGGAAAATGTTTCCACTTCCCTATCTACAGAAGACAAGTTTAAGTGAACAACAGAATGCAACGATGGCTCAAATAAATGAAGGACTAATTCAATGGGGGGAGGAGGGTCAGGGGAAGAAAAATGGTAACTAAAGCAATGTAAAGAAGAGTAAATGTAGTATAAAAAATCTTTAAAAAAAAAACAAAAAAAAAAAAAAAAAAAAACAACTGTGTAAATCCTATTAATTCAATGGCAGGATCCAAGATGGCACAGCAATTAGATTTAGGAAGGAAAATTGGGTTGTTTTTTTTTTTAATCTACCCTATAGCAATAATGGCAGTAAAGTATCTTCTCTGCTACTATTGCATTTACAGTACATTTCAATACATACGGTATTTTCTATGTGGCCCTAAACATAAAAACTGTCTCTACAAAAAGAACATTCTTGGTGGCCTACCACATATTATTTCAATCACTCCCATTTACTCAAACAAAAGTCAATGTTGCCTGCAATAATGTCCACGGCCTCATTTTGCTGAATGCATTTCTGTTGTTGAAGCTGACAATGTGGACAAGGTTTTCGAAGCTGTTCTGAACATACATACTTAATCCTTGTCTAGTCTAGTTCTACTATGCAGTTTCTTTTGGCCAGGGTTATAATCAATGTCTACTTAAGTGAGGAAAGAGGCCATGGAATGGACCACTTTGAAACAGCTTTTCTAAAACAGTGCTGTCCAACTTCTGTCGGGTCCAGGGCCGGATAAGAGGTCACTGATGACCTGCGGGGCCGCTCGGCCCCGCCCCCAGGCCCCGCCCCCAGGCCCCGCCCCCAGGCCAGGCCCCGCCCCCTCCTAAAGCCGCCGAAAAAGGAGGAGTAGGCGGCGCCAAGAGCAGCGCGTCACAGGCCTGGCGTGACGCGCTGCTCTTGGCACCGCCACTCCTCCTTTTCGCGCCCTTCCTAGGCCGGGGAGCCGCGGGGCAGAAGGCGGCGCCAACGGCAGCGCGTCACAGGCCTGGCGTGACGCGCTGCCCCTTGGCACCCTACTCTTCCTTTTCGGCGCCCCTCCCTAGGAGGCCGGGAGCCGCCGAAAGGAGGAGTAGGCGGTGCCAAGGGGCAGCGCGTCATGCCAGGCCTGTGACGCGCTGCTCTTGGCGCCGCCTTCTGCCCTTTTTCGGCGGCTCCCCCGCCCTAGGTAGGGAGGGGGGGCGCCGAAAAGGAGGAGCGAGCTCTCTTCCTCCTCCCTGCCCCGCCTCCCCCCCCCCCGCCGCCAATTTTTTAAAAAAACGATTTTTTAAAAAAAATTAAAAATGGCGGCTGAGGGCATAGGTGGGGCCGTGTCCAACAGGCTACGGGGCCGGATCCAGTCCCGGGGCCGCCAGTTGGACAGCCCTGTTCTAAAACATCTCTAGTCTGGGAAACTACAGTCTGGAGAGGAATACTTCACCTATGTGTCTTTAAAAAAATATTAGGTCTGTGTTCTTCAGGATGAAGCAAATCAACTTAATTGCCATTCAGCTCCTTTATAGTTTAATACTCCTCTCCGTTGGTGCCCCTTGTTGTGGGGGAGGCTTGCGTACCCTAATGAAGTTGTGAGCTATGATGGCGGTGGCATGATAGCCACCGATAGAGCCTCCCATGCCAGACAGGTCACTACCGAAGGGTCTGACAAAGAGCGTCAAAGGGCAGGATGGGCTCTCTAGCCTTTTGGCAACCATCCTAGGAGAAGGAAAACTCTGATTTCAAACCTGGGCAGATGGTGCTCGTTTAACCCTGTATGGTCAACCATCTAAGAGAAAGAAACTCGAACCAAACCTATGACCCGAGGTCCTCGCTGCCACAGTCCTAAGCTTGCTAGGCCCCGGCAGAGGAACCTTTGGTTTAAAGGGTGAGGCCAGTTCTGTGCACGCTGCACTCAATTGCAGGCTCGAAGGGCACATCCAACCTCTGAATCATCAACGCGCTAGTAGAAAGCGTGGGATGAGTCCTTCCTAAATCTTCGTTCGCGAAGAAAAGCCAAGAAAAAAAGTTTAATACTAGTGTATTTACCTGGTGTTGTAGGGGCTGCTGCCCCGCTTTCATCCCATCTTTCTCTTTCCCTCCGCACATACCTTTCCCATTTCCTTTCTCTTTCTTCCCTTCTTTTTCCTTCTGTATCCTTTCCTTTCTCTCTTTCTCTTTCTCACCTTCCTCACTTCCCCTCCCCAACTCTTAGGGCCAATGTTTCCATGGCAACATGGCTCTCTTTCTGGCTCTTTCCCTCCTTCTTCCCTTCTACTCATATACTTTCTTTCCAAGTTACATCACAAAGAGCCACACTGGAAATCAAAAAGGTCACCTAGAAACAGTCTTTATTGTATAGACAGGTGTACAGACAGACATACATACTGTGATATATAGAGATAGATATATCTTATTCATTATTGGAATTCACCAGACAAACTGCTCCATCAACTAAGAACAGTGATGCACCACCAGCCACAGAATTGACACAGAGCTATCAAACTGTCAATCCTTCCCATGTCTGGGCCAGGTGAGCCATCTATCTATCTATCTATCTATCTATCTATCTATCTATCTATCTATCTTAGCAAATAAAATGTAAATTAAAAACATTTATGCATTTTGTTGTAAAACTACTTACGGAAGGGGATATATCATCATCATATTTTTTTAACTGGTTCATAAATTCAAGGTGCTTCTTTTCTTCTTCCAGCTGAGCCACAGATTGTTCACTCTTTTGTAATTTTTGCTGGGTGTTAGCTAGTTCATCCCTTAACCACTGATTTTCTTGGCATAGCCGACGGACCTGGGCACGTAATTTCTGTTTCTCAGATTCCACTGCATTTAAATGATTTGACAAGGCCATCATTACCTACAAAGCACCAGAGATGATTAGTATTCTTTTTGTGAAACTCATGGTACTTGATTGTTTATGTGGGTCAGCATCAATTACTCCAGTGCTTTATAAGATTTCTATTTGTTAAAAACTTTCTCAAAGCAAGATAACTATTTTTACCTGTGCTTCACTGAGTCCCAGTTCCAACATTTCCAAAGACTTCCGAATCATGTTTGATTTTTCTTCCACCAAGTTGGTTTCGTCATCTTTCTTCAAACATTTCAGAGTCTCTAGTAAACTCTGTAAGATGGAATTGTGCTCATTCTTCAGTGCTTCTAGCCCTTGAATCACTTGTTTAGTCTTAGAAATAATTTCATCTTGAGTAAGCTTCTCCAACTTTTCTTCCTTTAGATATACCATTGTGGACATGTTGTCATACATTCTGGGAAAACACAAAGAGAAGTACAGATATGCATCAGATATATATTAGACCTTACATTTAAAGAATCAAAATAGTATATGCTCCCAGTAAATTTGCATGGCTGCCAAATATCATATGCAGCTCACAAAATATGCACAATAGAGATATATGTAATATTAACTTTACCCAAAAGCAACTCAACAGAAAAAATACAATTTTATTTCAGACATAGATTCCTAATCACAACCTCGAAATTTCAATCATCCACAGACAAAGATGACTCAAGCAAACTTTAAAAACAAATGCCTGATATAATAAAAATGTGCCAAGGACATCACAAAAGATAGACAACATGAAGAACAAACAGATTTTAACTAATACCCATTTTAGATGTATTTAATTTAAGCTGACTTGAAACCTGTATTAGGAAAATGGGATAAACTAATGGCGATGAAGCTCTATAATTAATAATAATAATATTTATTTATACCCCGCCACAATCTCCCCAACGGGGACTCGGAGTGGGTTACATGAGGCCGAGCCCAACAACATAACAAAGTAACATAATACATAAAAACATAATCAACTACATAAAACATAGGCTACAAAATGCTACAACAAATTAAAAAGGAGAAGTAACCACAGTTGTCTCCTCCCCTTTTCCAGTCTTCTTCCATCCAGGGGATGATGCCATTCATCAGGAGCAACAATACACACACACACACACATACACATATATATGCGTGCATCAATATGTATATAAAGATATAACTCAGACTCTGCGGTCATCGGAGGATGCCCTGCACTCTGCCCCGCCCCTGTTTCAAGCACAGCTGGTGGGAATGAGAGAATGGGCCTAAGGAACTAAAGATGGCCCCTTCCCTACTTGCCTTTAAGAAACAGCTGAAGACATACTTCTGTTCACTGGCCTACGAACAGGAGGAGGAATAGATAATGACATGGCTATTATATCTCTGAGTGATATCTGCAATCCATACTTGGGTCTTTCTGCTCGACTAGCTCAGTTAACATCTTGAGCAGTGATCAATTTATATGCCCCCAAGAAACTCTGTTGACTGGGAAATTGATGCTTCTGGTTTTACATTTTATGTTTGTTTTATGTCTGATATAATAGCAAATTAGAATAAAATTTAAACAACTGAAGTTATAATTTGTTTTATATGCTGTGAAGTTTAATTTTTCTTATTATGTATCTGTTAGTTATTATGCTCAGTTATTATGCCTTTTTGTTATTGGAATCCATCCTGAGTCCCTTCAGGGAGAGTGGAATATAAATAAAGTTTATAACATTATTATTATAACAGGAAAGACTTTTCTTTATATCTTGACTGGTCTCCACCAGAAGCATTTGTCTACAATTCCCATCAATCTAATCAAGTTAGTCAACTGTCATGAATGCAGGACTTGGAGTCCAAAATATCTGGAGAGTACCTGGTTGAAGAAAGATGTTTTATTGATATGCTATTTGAATTCAGACTCCTAAAACAATCATGGCATCCTTTTCCTCCCCACAGTAACAAAGGTAGAGAAAATCTCTTAAAAACTAGCATGAACTCAAGAAATTCAGCAGTTGTAAATATAAATGATGGGGTGACAAAAGAAATAAAAGTGACAAGGGGAACAAGACAAGGATGCCCTCTATCACCAATTCTGTTTGCGATGGTGATAGAACTATTTGCAAATGCCATTAGGAATGATAAAAACTTAGAAGGGGTAGGAATAAAGGAAAAGCAGAAGGTGAGCTTATTTGCAGATGATACATTGTTATTTATTGAAAATATAGTAGGTAAAATGGATAAAGTAAAGGAACATCTAGAGAAATTTGGGGAATCAACGGGTCTACAAGTTAATTGGAATAAGTCAGAAATGATGCTATTTAATTATACAAAGAAAGAAGAAAAAAGATTTTACAGAACAAAGAAAAAATGGGAATTAGATTAAAGAACAAATTAAAATACCTTGGAGTAATAATAACAAAAGATTTAAAAGAAATGGAAGAGGTAAATGTAGTAGTATTGAGAAAAGAGGTTCAAAAAAATTAACAGAGTACGACAGTATACATCTATCTTGGTTTGGAAAGATAGCATTAGTAAAAATGAAAATACTCCCAAAGATAAACTTCATATTTAGAATGCTGCCACTTCAAATTACAGAGGAAGAACTAAACAGATGGCAACAAATGATAAATAAATATTGCAATGGTAGTAAAAGAAATAGACTAAACAAACAGTTATGGTATAAATCGCAAAAGAAGGAGGTTTAGCACTCCCTAACATTAAAAAAATATTATGAAGCGAGTAGATTGAGACTGGTTATAGAAGGGATGATTAAAAAGATGGGGTAGAATGGCTAAGAAATTACTCAGGAAAAGTGGAAGAAGAAATATGGAATATATTTTTTAAACAATTCACGAGGAAAGAAATTAGGGAAATTAGAAATCCAATGTTGAGTAATATATTAGAAGTGTGGAATAAATACAGGAGAATGTTAATAACGGATGGATCAGTAATAACCCCAATTGTAATGGAAAAGAAATTTCCAAAGAATTTAAAACAAATAATGGATAAAAAGTTAAGGGAGAAAAATTTAGATAAAATGGAGGATTGGATAAAAGTAGGAACGAAGAAGGAAATGATTATGGAAGAATTTAGAGAAATAAAATTGACATGGTTCCATTGTATACAATTAGAACAATGGTTTAAAAATTGGTTAAAAAACAATAAAAAATGGAAGTAAGGTTAACCAATTTGAACAAATAATACAAAATGGGAGGGATGTAGAAGAGCACGAAAAACTTGAAAGGAATAACTAGTAAAATATATAAGATAATAATTGAAATAAAGGAAGGAAAAACAAAAAAATAACACCCTTAAGGAGGTCTGGGAAGAAGACTTAGGGATAAAAATAAAGGAAACAGAGTGGCAACAATTGTGGAGACAAAGACATCTTAAAAATTTATCAATAAGGATTAAAGAAAATTATTATAAATTAATATGGAAATGGTACCTTACACCAGTAAGAATGGCAAATATAAATAAAAACTACTCAAAAACTGTTGGAGAGGATGCCAAGAAACAGGAACATACATACATATGTGGTGGCAATGTAAATATGTAAGCAAATTTTGGGCGGAAGTATTTAAAGAAATAGAAGATATAATGAATATTAAAATAGAAAGAAGTCCTAATATAGCTTTATTATCATTATATAATAGTATAATATATATCCTCTCCATTGGCGCCCCCTTGCAGTGGGGGAGAGGCTTGCGTACCCTAGTGAAGTTGTGAGCTATGCTGGCGGTGGCATAATAGCCGGCGGTAGGGCCTCCCATACCAGACAGGTCACAACCGAAGGGTCTGACAAAGAGTGTCAATGGGCAGGATGGGCTCTCTAGCCTTTTGGCAACCATCCTAAGAGAAGGAAAACTCTGATTTCAAACCCGGGCAGATGGTGCTCGTCTAACCCTGTAAGGTCAACCATCTAAGAGAAGGAAACTCGAACCAAACCTACGACCTGAGGACCTCGCTGCCACCGTCCAAAGCTTGCTAGGCCCCGGCAGATGAACCTTTGGTTTAAAGGGTGAGGCCAGTTCTGTGCACGCTGCGCTCCACCAGAAAAATCCATTGCACAGGCTCGAAGGACACATCCAACTTCCGAAAAAGCCCTGTAGCGATAGGCGAGGGACGAAACGGTAGGTGTAAAGATGCACTGGAAGCCGCAGACCCAACCCTGCATGCAGGCGGTTCAGGACTTTGGTCGCTCGAGACTGACCCGGGAGATGACAGTCTTGTTCGGCAGCATCCTGAACGACCAAGCAGCCTTTTTAAGGAGAGCACTGCTTGCTCCTTATGGAGAGGGCCTAGAAAAGGTGGCCTAACGAAAGCTCATCCCCGTCTACCTGGTTGGCTAGCCGCGGCCAACGGGCATCTTCCGATGCGGTCGAACAAAGACAAAGAAACAAAGGCCAACACCTGCCTGCAAAGGTGCAAATAGACTGACACTTGCATGCTGGAACATCAGAACCATGCAAGATTCTGCAGATAGTGGACGTCCTGAGCGTCGTTCTGCTCTAATAGCCCATGAACTATCACGGCTTAACATTGACATCGCTGCTCTTAGTGAAGTTCGTCTCCATGAGGAAGGCAGCCTTAAAGAACACGGTGCCGGCTACACACTCTACTGGTCTGGCAAACCCAAAACTGAGAAACATCTTTCAGGAGTAGGCTTTATGATTAAAAACTCCATCGCCTCTAAACTCGAGACGTTGCCGACAGGTCACTCTGATCGCATTATCTCCTTACGCCTCCCACATGCTGTTCTCTTCAGTATATATGCCCCAACTATGCAAGCTGACCCTGTGGAGAAAGACAAATTCTACTCAGACCTACGCCACCTCATACAAAAGGTCCCTGCAGAAGATAAAATCATTATCCTTGGTGATTTCAATGCCAGAGTAGGAAAAAAACTTTGAAGCCTGGAAAGGTGTATTAGGCAAGCACGGTGTTGGAAACTGTAATGATAATGGGTGCCTTCTGCTAGAGTTTTGTGCAGAACAGCAGCTGACTATTACAAACACCATCTTTCAGCAGAAAGATAGCTTGAAGACCACCTGGATGCATCCCCGATCCAAGCAGTGGCACCTCATTGACTATGTTTTAGTGCGCCAGAGAAACATTCGTGATGTCCGTCATACTCGAGTGATGCCCAGTGCAGAATGTCAAACAGACCATCGCCTTGTAAGATGTAAACTAAATCTACACCTTAAGCTCAAACCTAAGAGGGGTGGCATCTTAAAGAGGAGACTCCAAGTCAACAGTCTTCAACAGGCTGTTGTGAGAGACAACTTCCAGGTAAATCTGCAAGCAAAACTTGAAGTCCACCCTACAGATTCTTCTCCTACAGCGCTCTGGCAACACATCAAAAACAGTATCCTGCAGTCTGCTGAAGAATCCCTAGGATTCTCCCTTAAGAAAACCAAGACTGGTTTGATGAAAACAACCAAGAGATCCAGGAGCTGTTGGCAAAGAAGAGAACCACTCACCAGGCATTCCTCGCCCAGCCATCTTGCCATGTAAGAAAAGCAGCCTTTCGTCTCGCATGTAGTAAACTCAACAAAAAACTCAGAGACATCCAGAACAAGTGGTGGATTGATTTATCAGAAAAGACACAACGCTGTGCAGATCTCGGTGATCACAGAGGTTTTTATGAAGCTCTCAAAGCAGTGTTTGGACCTACTTATCAGGTCCAAAGCCCCTTATACAGTACAGATGGTCAAACACTAATTACTGATAAAACCTCCATCCTGAACCGATGGGCTGAACATTTTCAGGGTCTCTTTAATGCCAGCCAAGTAGTCCAAGGTTCAGCTATCCAACACATGATACAACAACCAATGAAAAATGAACTGGACACAGCTCCCACTCTGAAGAGACCATTGAGGCCATACAGCAGATGAAAAATGGCAAGGCAGCCGGGATCGATGGAATCCCACCTGAAGCTTGGAAACAGGGAGGTCATGTACTTCATGCTAAATTCCACGAGCTCCTTGTGAGTTGCTGGGAAAAAGGTGAACTGCCATCAGATCTCCGAGATGCAGTTATCATCACCCTGTATAAGAAAAAGGGAACAAAATCCGATTGCTCAAACTATCGAGGTATAACACTGCTCTCCATTGCTGGAAAAATCCTTGCAAGGATACTCCTGAACAGATTAGTTCCGGCTATTGCAGAAGAACTTCTCCCTGAAAGCCAATGCGGCTTCAGAGCAAATAGGAGCACCACAGATATGGTTTTTGCCCTGAGACAACTGCAAGAGAAATGTCGAGAGCAGAACAAAGGACTCTATGTAACATTTGTCGACCTCACCAAAGCCTTCGACACTGTGAGCAGGAAAGGTCTGTGGCAGATCCTGGAACGTCTAGGATGTCCCCCCAAGTTCCTCAAAATGATTGTCCTGTTACATGAGGGCCAGCACGGTCAAGTCAGATATGGCGATGCTCTCTCGGAGCCCTTTCTCATAACTAATGGAGTGAAACAAGGTTGTGTTCTTGCACCAACCCTATTTACAATCTTCTTCAGCATGATGCTCCAAAGGGCTATGGCAGACCTACAAGAAGACGGCATATATATACGCTATCGTACTGATGGTAGCTTGTTCAACTTAAGCCGTCTGAGGGCTCGCACTAAGACTCTAAACTATCTAGTCCGTGAGCTACTTTTTGCTGACGATGCTGCCCTTGTCGCCCATTCAGAAGCAGCCCTGCAGCGCCTCACATCCTGCTTTGCAACAGCTGCAGAGCTGTTTGGGCTGGAAGTCAGCCTGAAGAAAACGGAAGTCCTCTACCAGCCCGCACCACAGGAAGAACACCACCATCCTCACGTCAGCATAGGCACATCTGTGCTTAAGTCCGTTCAGCAGTTCACCTACCTGGGAAGCATCATCTCTTCAGACGCCAAGATTGACAAAGAGATAGATCACAGATTATCAAAGGCATATAGTGCATTCGGAAGGCTTCAAAAGAGTCTGGAGCAACAAGCACCTGAGACAAAGCACCAAAATCAGTGTGTACAGAGCTATCATACTGTCCATTCTCCTCTATGGGTCTGAAACATGGGTCACCTATCGCCAACACCTACGACTCCTCGAGCGCTTTCATCAGCGCTGTCTTCGCACAATCCTAAATATACACTGGACCGACTATGTGACGAATGTTGCTGTCCTTGAGCAAGCAGGGATCACCAGCATTGAGGCCATGCTATTGAGAACACAGCTGCGCTGGGCAGGACACGTCTCTAGGATGGAGGACCACCGCCTCCCAAAGATACTACTCTACGGTGAACTCGCCACGGGTCAGCGCAAGAGAGCGCCCCAAAAGAGATATAAGGACTCCCTGAAACAACATCTCAGGCTTGGCCAGATTGATCACCAACAATGGTCCACCCTGGCCTCACATCGGGAGGCATGGAGAAGCACTATCCACAATGCTGCGGCCTCTTTCGAGAAGACACGCCGAATGGGTCTCGAAGAGAAACGACAACGCAGAAAGAACCGCAACTTGGAAAAAACATCACCCAAGGAGACTTTCGCCTGCGCTTTCTGCAACCGAACTTGCCTATCTCAGATTGGCCTTTTTAGTCATCAACGCGCTTGTAAAAAGCGTGGGATGAGTCCTTCCTGAATCTTCGTTCGCGAAGTAATGCCGAGAGAGATAATAGTATACAATTGGAAAAAAAGGATAAAGATGCGATAACAAACCTATTAACAATAGCAAGACTGCTTATAGCAAGGAATTGGAAAAAAGAAATAAATATACAAATAGAGGAATGGTACAAGGAAGTGTGGAAACTGGCAATAAATGACAAGTTAACATGTATATTAAAAGTAAAAAAGAGGTATATGGAAACAAAGTGATTTTTATGAGGTATGGAGAAAATTTATTGAAAAAGGATTAGAAAAGGAAGAAGGAAGGTTACCTCCACAAGAAGAAATGAAATTTTGGACGAATGATATGTAAAAGCAATGGCTTGGGGAGGGGGAGGGGAGCACAGCGGTGAGGGATACAAAAATGTATAAGAAAAACATAATGGCAGATGCTAAAGATTGAAGTATTGTACCTAGAAATGAATAACATGAATCTGCTGTAAATAGACATTGTATAATATTGTGTTGATAATGATAAAACAATAAAAATATTTTAAATAAATAAAAAAAAACTAGCATGAACTAGTATACATAGCTCTTCATGCTGGTAGTTACATCCCTGTATTGATTCACCAATTAATACCAAACCAATAGAACTATATCTTGCCAGTGAAGCCGCATCAAATTTTGTTCTAGTACAAACATGGCTCACTTGGACTAATTGTCTAAGTATCACTTATTTTCTGAGCTTTCAAGCCATGTTGGTCTTATACATTCTGAGGCCTGTGCGCTGATTATGCTGATACCAATGATTCTCAAAGCTGATCTTATTTATTTTATTTACTATTTTTATATGCCACCCTTCTCAACCCCGAAGGGGACTCAGAGCGATCTTTAGCCATGGTTTCAAGTATGGATATCACTGTTCCAATCAGAGGTTCTTCTGACCACACTATTTCTTCTTACAAGTCATTGGAGCAGGATTTGTTTCACTAATATATGGAAAAAGGAGAGCACCAGCAATCATGGAAACTAATGTGCAGAAAGCTATTCCCACTCCACATTTCTCAAAATTTCAGGAGAGAAAGCTAAGCATTTCCTGCGCTACCTTGACTGTGATATGAATAGCCATCCTTTGCTCTCAAGTCAGTTGCAACCTCTTGTTTGAGAAAGTCAATCTACACAATAGTAAGCCATCTTCTAATACAATATTTATTACATGCAAAGTAGGATACTAGTGCAAATAAGCTAATTTTATTTTGCAGCAGAGATATTTATATCACAAATTTTCCTAGAACCTTCCATACACTGTTTTGTTGTTGACAAGCTTTTGTCAGTGTAAGCTTTGCATCTGCACAACCCCTCTCAAATATCTGCTTAAGTTGAGGAGATAACTGCACTCCAGGGATAAAACACGAATATTTCCTGAGATGAAGTATGTGTTCATTTTGACTTGGGGAGGGGTGGGGGCGATGACTTTAATTCACAATATTGTAATTTCATTAGAGTATAGCACAAAATACATAAGAACAGAATGGGTTATGTATCTTTGAGAGAAAATGTAAACAAAAAGGCAAAGAGAATTGTATTTAGAATAAATCAATACGAGAAGATTTTCATATACCCCCATGTTTCAAATAAGAGATCTCCTGAGATAAGTTGAGAGGGAAGGGAACTCCACTTTTGCTAAATGGCTATGGTAAAAAGGTGAACTTTGAGGAATGATATTTATGCACAGGAAATTAGGCAAGAGATATATCTCTAATGAGAAACTATTATTAATGTTTAGAAAGTTACTACTGGGAAGAGATAAAATATAGAACAAAATCCAGTACAGAACAAAGAAATGAGAACACTGTTCTGGCCAAATACATTAGAAGAAATCCCAGAATAAATAGAGGAAGAACAGAAAAGTCAACTAGAATATAGAACCAATGTTTCTTAGTACATGATGTAAATAGTAAATACTATAGACAAGAAAGAAATTGTGTTACACTTTCATGCATACCTGAGTCACTTACTGGAAGCCAGTTCCTCCTGGTATTACGTACTGTTGTCATAAGAATAGAAACTGTGTAGGAAAGACTGTGCTACAGATCCTGTCCTTGTGATTCCAGATGCTTATCCCAGCCCATAGAATCATAATTGTGAAATAGCTCCCACATCATGAGCAACCAGATACAACTGGAGATATAACTTCAACTAAAAGCATTGGGGTGGGAGGGGAGCAGCTGGAATGGAAGCACTGCAAGTAGATTTTACTGTAAGTCATTCAGAAGCATAATCTTCCTGGTATTTCATGAATTGAACTACATTTTGAGATAGAGGCCTTTGCCTAAAAGTTAAAATGTGAACACTTCAATAAATAGATGAATAATAATCACTTAAAGTGTCAATAAAACTGTCCCAAACACTGCAATGCAGAAGGTTCTATCCTTTCACCCAAAGTCCAGCATTATAGCCAGCTCCCCAATTTTTAGGAAATGCTGCTTTCTTCACAGACTATCTCCCTAGAATTTCTCATTTCTTTTAAATTTGTGAGAACTAGGCATACAAAGTAGAATTTGGGGTACGGTAAGGTAATGAGGTCATATTAGTAAATACCAAGACAAACTGTTAAGATTTCACTAACTTACAAGCCTGCCTTGCACTTTACTGACTCCATTAATCTCCATGCTGCAAATGAGCCCATTGCACTTTATTTTTGCCCTAGCATTTTGTGCATATTGTGGGGACTGGGGCAAACTGGAGGGAGGTAAAGATTGCAGGGTGGGGGAGATTCCGGGGGGAGTCCAGTGTTCGACGAACTTTCACTATATCAGAGAATGTTACTTAGATCATGGATTGAAGATAAGGAAGGGAGTCAGGCTGGGGAGAGGGAGTGGCCCAGGTGCAAAGCCCCCATAAAGGTGGTGTCGGGAAGGGGGAGATACTAATTCGGCCCAGAAATTGTGGAAGAACATTGCCTATTCCAAAACGTGGAAAAATAATGGCTATTCCAAAACGTGGAAAAATACTGGCTGCTCCAAATTGTTCTCCTAACTTGGTACAGCTGAGGACCCAGGATGACGGCCCCTCCAGGTTAAGAGTGGTGCTGCTTAATGCCAGGTCTGTTAACAGAAAGAAATCTATTATTCAGGATTTAATCCTGGAAGAACACGCAGACCTGGTATGTATAACAGAAACCTGGCTGGATGAGGCTGGGTGGGTGTGTGTGAATCTCTCCCACCTGTCCACCAGGCTACTCTGTGCAGAACCAGTCAAGACCCTGGAAGGTGGGGAGACAGAGTCACAGTGGTCTATAAAGATTCCATCCCCCTGACCAGGTGCCCCATCCCGCAGTCAACCACCTTTGAATGTGTCGGCCTGAGGATAGGTGACAGGGACAGGATAGGGATTATGTTGTAGTGTACCGACCACCCCACTGCACTACAGTCTCCCTACCTAAGCTAGCCAGAGTGGTCTCAAGCCTGACGTTAGAGTCTCAACGACTCATAGTGCTGGGGGACTTCAACGTTCATGCTGAGACCGCTCGGCCTGGTGCGGCTCAGGACTTCATGGCCACCATGGGCCTGTCCCAATTAGTATCTGGTCCCACCCACAGTGCTGGGCACACATTAGATCTGGTTTTCTGTCAGGGATGGGAAGATGGCAGGATGGAGGAGCTGACCATCGCTCCATTGCCATGAACCGACCACTGCCTGATCAGGTTGAGACTTACTGCACCTCCTAACCTCTGATGGGGTGGTGGACCCATTAAAATGGTCCACCTCAGGAGACTTATGGCTCCTAATGGATTCCTGACAGCTCTTGGGGATTTTCCCGCCTTCTTGGTAAGTGACCCTGTCAATGCTCTGGTCTCTCTCTGGGATAAGGAGATGACCAGGGCAATAGACACGATTGCCCCAGAACGCCCCCTCTCAATTAACCGACCTAAACCAGCCCCTTGGTTCACTGAGGAGCTGGCAATTGTAACTTGTTTTAACTTAATGTTCTATTTATGGTTTTAATCTATTGTTACATTTGTTTATATCTGTCTTACATTGCAGCATCAAATTGTTGCCGGTGTAAACCGCCCTGAGTCCCCCCTCGGGGGTTGAGAAGGACGGGATAGAAATGCTGGAAATAAATAATAAATAACTGTATGCACTTAAAATATACAGTGTCAAGTATAATGGATTGAATGCTGGATGAGAATACTATGTATGGTTCAAAACTCACTGGGTAACCTTGGAAAGTTACTCTATTGCCACTTCAGAGGAAGGCAATGGCAAACCTCTTCTGAATAATTTTTGCCCCAAAAAACTTTATGATATAGTCAACATGAAGACATATAATGCCACCACCAAGAAAATAGAATTCAACACAAGTTAACATACTTTAACTATGCCATAATACGTATTTCTTCTGGATCAAAGAGGTAGATTTATAAATGTTCAATAAATGGCTACCCACATTTGCCAATATTTCATTAGAACTTGATCCAAATATCCCACTGGAAAAAAGAAAAGATATGTCAAATGGCCATGGGCTTCTACTGTCAAAAATAATGAGAAATAGACTAAATTACTCCTGAATTGATTTTGCCTTTACAAAACTGTTGTTCTATCAGGAAAGTCACTGCTTTAACTCCATAATTAAACAACTGGAGACATTTTTTAAAAAGGACTCCTAAGATATGAATGAAGCATGTATGGGAATTGGAGTCACTGTGCTCCATTGTTTTTGGTTCTATCTCTTAGGTAGATTCCAGACTGCTTCTGAAAGAGAGAGAAGAGAGAAGAGAGAGGAGACAGAGAGAGACCAATTATATGGCACTAGCTGTACCCGGCACGCGTTGCTGTGCCCTATTTAGGAGATGCGAGAAAGTCTGAGTATGTAAGGGTTGGAATTGTTGTTAGTGAATTGGGTGTTTTATGTTTGTGACTCAGCTCTTTGCCTGCAGTCCTTCGGGTTTGACTTGTACCATGGCCAGGACGGATCAGCTTGGGGAGGGCTTGTCCTGTCAGGGGATCTCTATCTTCACAGGTGCGTCCAGTGTCTGTTGGGGGACTGTTAAAAATCCTTTCCGTATCCTTTTTTAGCCACCTTTCTCAAGATCTTCATGTCTAGCTTACTTTCTGCTCCTCTCTTTTTCAAGATGTCCTGCTCTGTGTCTTTTGCACCCATTGGTCGATGTCCGATGAGGCTTTCCTCATGGACAGGCCATCTGAGGGAGCTCTTCCAGCGCTGGGCATCAGAAGGTACTTGGTGATGACCTCCATCCCCTGGAGCCAGCATGGAGCACCCTCCTTGGCAAACCCCATTGTTGCTGGATGGTCCTCTTATTAATGTGGAATTCCAAGCCACTGGAGATCTTTTGGGAAATGAAGAAGAGCTCCCCTTGAATGGTGTTGATCTCCATCATGGTCTTCTGATGTTGGAGGAGGCTGTGGCACTCATCTGACAGTTTGTTATGGGTCGGAATGTTCATGTTGGCTGGCCAGTACAGCAGTTATGCAAATCCGCCCTTATTGGCAGCCAATCATGTTGTCAGAATGTAGAGGCTGGGGGAGTCTTTGGCAGCCCGGAGGATGCTGGGAAATGTAGTTTTTTTTACTCGTTGTTTTGGGGGCCTTTTAGGTTTTGGGGGGGAAAGTTTCTTTGCTACAACGTACCTTGCTTGAGGCCTATTTCTGTTGGCAAGTTTTGTGTTTCTGCGTTGTAAGGTTTCTCTGTTTGAGGTAGCCTTCACATGACGACTGTTCCTTTATATATATAGATATCACTAGGTGCCATTTTTCCCACAACGTTGTTCAACAACTACATGCTTCTGGCAGTGATAATACAGATGTAATAGGTGACTGCTATCAGTATGCTGATAACATCCACATATATTTCTCCATGAATTGGATGAGGGAGAACAAATTGAAGCTGAATGCAGACTGTGTTTGCAGCCTGGGAGTGCTTCTGGGTTTGTCACTCAAAATGATAGCTCAGATAGTTTCAGTGGCCAGGAGTGCCTATTATTGGTTTTGGCTGTTATATCAGCTGCACCCCTTCCTAGAGCTGGAAAATATAAAAGTGGTAGTGAACGTTGGTAACTTCAAGGCTGAATTTCTGCAATGCAATGTACATTGGGCTACATCCGTAAAAAATTTGGAAATTTCAATGTGTTAATAAATGACAGCCATATGAGTTACTGGTATACCCATGAGTGAGTATATTACATCAATATTAAAATAACTTCATTGGATATAAAATAGTTTCTGGACAATGTAAAAAACATTCATTTTTATCTTTAAAGCCCAACATGGTTTAGGTTGGGGGTTGGCTATGAGACTGCACCTTCTTGTACAATCTACTCCATGCACTTGAGTCCTCTGGGGGACATTTACTCTAGTCAGTCAGGACTATACTGGTAACTGTCACCCAGAGGTTTTTTTAGCCACTCCTAGTCTGTGGAGCAATCTGCTAGAATAGGTTTGACAGATGAATGTCTAAATATTAGAAAGCATTAAAGACCAGTTTTTATAGGCAGACATACAAAGAGGATTTTTAAAAAATATATTAAAGTATCATTGCTTTAATATGCATTTACCTTATGTGTTATTTTAGGATGATATCACATTAGTGTTTTAAAGCAGGGATACTTGCTTTCCTATCATGTGGCTGCCTCCTGCAGAATTCTGGGAAATATAGTTTAGGGAAGCTAAGGATCTTTCTGGCTGAGAATTACAACAGCCCTGTCTTAAACTACATTTCCTAGAATTGTGAAGGATGCAGCCACACTATCTCTGCTGGATATCTCTGCTAGAGAACGCTAATGTGACATCGTCCTAGAACCGATGTTACCTGTTTTTTTAACTGATGTCATGTGTTGTATTCTAATCTTCTTAGATTCAGTTCAGAGTCTGGGTCCCCAAGTTTCTATAGTGCCCAAGACTGCATTGCTATTATTATTATTATAATACTATTATAGAATCATAGAATAATGGAGTTGGAAGAGATCACATGGGCCATCTAGTCCAACTCCCTACTATGCAGGAAAAGTATTATGTTTATTTATACCCCACTTTTTTGCTCTACAAGGAGACTCAAAGCAGCAGTTACAGCTACTGCATCAACTCTTTTTCCTGAAGAACAGATCTGGCACATACCTTTTATATACAACATTTGACTTACTGTAAGATATTCTACATGCAAGACTTTAAAGAGATCTCGAGATCACCAATGAGATCACATATTATGCCGGTTTTGCAGCGTTTGCATTGGTTACCAACAGAACAACGGATCTCTTATAAAATACTGACTCTGACATTTAAAGCCCAAAATGGTTCAGGACCTTCATATCTTGGAGATCACCTCATTCCTTTTTTTTCCACCAGCGATCACCTCGACCTGCTCAGGAAAATCTCCTGTTTGTACCGGGCCCTAGGGAGGTGCGCCTGGAAGCCACAAGGCGTGCAGCTTTTTCGACCCTTGCTCCAATTTTATGGAATGCATTGCCCCCATATCTCAGAGCTATGCCAGATCTGAGATCTTTTACACAAGCGCTCAAGACCTGGCTTTTTGGTTGTGCATTCAATTTGTAATCCGATCTAACTGTCAAATGCCATTGCTATAAGTGTATTTTATATTGTGTAATGTTTATTTTAAATTGTAAGTTGCTTGGAGCACTCCGGTGGAGAGCGACTAACCAAGAAATAAAATGAAATGAAAAATGAAATTTAGAAATATCAGCTGATGTGAAACTACTAACTAGACGGAATACAGAACTTCCTCATCACATTAAATTCACTGACTACATGATTGTTTCCAGGGTCAAGTCAAATGCTGGTTGTGACCTCTAAAGTCTTTCTGTTGTTTTGTTGTTCATTTTTAATTCTTCAACTGTAGCCCAGTTTTTGCACTTTCTTCCTTAACGTTCATTAGTAACTTTGTCCAGAGTACAGATTCACACAAGATCTTTTATAGTGAACCATAATTTCACATTATCTACACAATCAAAAGCTTTCCTATGAATTGTAAGTTTGTTTCATTCTGAAATATTTTGGCGTGTTACATTATCGAATGTAGCTTTACAATGTGATACCTAAAGCTTCAACTTAGGCACCTGGTATTTCTTGCTCTCTATATAATAAAGTATTTGCTGTAAGTCCTAACCTCCAATGTAAGCCTTCTTTTCGGAAACATACTGGAAGTGACCCTTTTTTCTTTTACTATCTTTAACAGCACCTGGTGGGGATGCACAAGAAGGCCTTCAGAATGGATGCGAATAGCTTCCTAGAATGCTAGAATTGTCATTTTTGTTGTATTTTACCAGCACACAACAACTTTTATTTTTACAGGACTTCAAGAATTGACTACTCTAAAGAAAAAGATTATGAAAACAATACATGAAAGGACTACAGAGATGTCTTCCACCTGTCAGTGCCTTACTTTTCAATAACCTGCCCTTTTGATTGTCCTATCCATTGCCGTATATTCTGCTCTTTCAACCACACACTGAATTAGTGGGTTCCAGCTACATATCATTTTAAATGGTAGAAAGAGGGTTCTGGGGCCAGAGAGAAGAGACATCCCCAGAGCTTTTGATGCAGCAACCAAACAATGCCCAAAGTCAACTTGAGTGCTTGCCCTCCAAACTCCACTCCATATTTTGCTTCTGCTATTAGAAGAACCACACTTCCATTGGGTGGACAAACCTTCCATTTGAGTGATGACCCTTTCATGAGTTGTCAGAGTGCAATTCTGCTTTACTGTTACACAGAGAAATAAACTAAAATATCACTAGGTATAGTTCATCATAACAATGCCTCCATTTGTTATTACAGTCTTAGATAAAAATGCTTGTCTGTATCCAAAGATTCATCCAGCAAGCACACAGGTGCCCAAAAGACCACAGCTCTGTGGATGGGAATGTACATCTTCATCAACCATGGACATTTATTCCTGCTTTTATATGCAGCATTCCTTTTCAGAAGCAAGGTGTAAATTGGGAGTGGACAAAGTGTAGCCTCCCCAATGCTGCTTTTGCAATATGCCCCCTTTCACTTTCCTGTAAAAATGACCAAAAACTGTTTTCTATTTCTGGAAGCTTTCAAGAGCAGTGGTTTAGATTTAAATAGGACACATTGATAGATATGTATGCATGCATACACACCTATGTAAAAACAATTTTACTTCAAATGTTGAAGACAATTCTGAACCTGGTCAACAGTGAAGCAAGTTCCTAAACCAAAAAACTAAGGATATTTAAAGAATTAGAACTACAGGTTAAGGAAAGAATTTTCATTAGCACACTGTACTATTTTCATTGTGCTTTTTTAAAAAACTGCTTTGAAACATTTTAATTCTAAGTGGTAAACTGTTTTTAGTCTCGCTAATAGTTTGATTCCATTTTAATGTTGACATTTTTTTAAACAATATCGTAATTGCAATCTGCAATACAGGTTTTTGGAGGGACGGGACTAAGAAACCAAAGAGAAGATAATGTAGAACTGGTTCCCAGTGCATTAAGGTGTTCACTCCAATGTAAATGACAAATAAATGTAATGAAATTACAAATTAAGCATTTCATAGTATTCCAATGGAGTGTGTATCTGTTTTGACAGCATACGAGTTAGAATATTCAAGACTTCCCTTCTACAGAAGTATCCCACTATAAAATCAGAGATATATTCATGACAGGTCAGTACCAGTCTAGACAAGCTTTTTTTCTTTGCTCAATGAGAAACTAGACATTTTTAGGTCAATGCCATTGAACAAAATATCTAGGCAGTAAAACAACATTTTTACAAGTCTGCAGAATTACTGACATTTTTAAGAACCATCCTTAAGACACCCTTGACCAAATCAAAATGAGTGATATATAAAACAAAAACAACTCAATGAAAACATGGATTTAATGTGCAGGTTTGTACATAGATAACTGTTTTCATAATTTATTCTGTCTAGGAGTAGAAACATAGTGAATATATAAAGGTCATTTACACTTGATTACTTCGTAAAATTGCAATGTCTTAAATGTAGAATCTGACTGGAATAAATATGTATTCCTTTTTATTGCAACACTGTACTTTTATGTCTCCTACTTTCTATCGAGTATAGCCAACAAGCTAAGATAGACATTAATCAAATATGAATCAATTGTTATATTCTAGATATATCACTACACAGAGTAACTATAAAAATGAACTCAATACTTAAATACTTGTTAAGGATGGGAAAAGGTGGCAGAAATAGGGTTCGGAGCCTGAACAACTGTTCAAATAACCTTTACATAAGAACAAAGAGAACTATAATTATCAATGCAAAGAAACAGAAGAAAACAAAATTTTAGAACAAGAGACCTCTATCGTGAGATCAAAAAGATCAAAGATATAATAATGCTATATAATTAAAAGAGGAAATACAGTATGTGATCCAGACCCGATAGAAAAATGACAGAAGCCATATAATAAAAAACTATATAAAAGATACGAAAAGACAACAGATTTCTTCAAGGAAGAACTGTTTTACAATGCAACCATGTCAGAAAGTAAAGTGGAAGAGTCTCTCAAATCAATTAAAAGAAACAAATAACTGGGAACATATGGAATACAATAGAGCTATTTCAAGTTATAGAATATCTGCCACTAAATATATAAAACAAAACAATGGCTCACAGATACGAAAAGTTCAATATACATTCCAATTTGCCAAAAAGGGGACATCAAGGAACACCACTGCAGTAATCTCAGTAAGAAGACATGTAATAAAAACAAAATTAAATTTGCTTCTAATGCAGCAACACATGCAACTCTATGAACAGTCTGTCCGCCTTAATAATAAATTTGAATTCCACCAGGAGGGCACACTTCCATTTTGTGACTATTCTAAAAACTGCAGTTCAATTACCACTTTAAGGGGGGGAATCACATAGTAGTATTTTTCAGAAGCTCTTCCAGACAAACAGTGTCAATTCACATTGCCTCAGGTATTTCACTGCTGCTTTTGAGTCTTAAAATAATATAGAGAAGCTATATTGACACATTAGCGGAGTTTCATATTGAGGAGTCAAAGCAAGCACAATTCTAAGCTAACTGTGCCTCAGAAGCAGATCAGAAAGATGGGGACAGAAGAGCTGCACTAATCCACATGTCCAAAGGGAATTTTGCCTGCAGTAAAAAAAAAGCCAGATAACTGCATTAGAGGATACAATGGAATATCCCAAGGGCATCCAGCTGAGCAAAAAACCCCCAATAAATGAACAACAAAGGGAGAGAGGTAGATGAGAATTTTGCCAGAGTCTGATAGAAAATGCCTCAAACATTAAACTATTCTGATTTTTCACATTGTAATCCACTTCAATATTTCTACTGTTCAGATATTTTTATGTTCTTGTTAAACATTTATAGGCTTCCTTTGAGGTTAAAATGCACTTACCAGCGACCTAGATTTCTCTTTTAACCTCCTTATTTTATAAAAATTTTGGTTTTCATTATACTTTAAGCTTAAATACCACAAACAACAAAAATTCCACAATTGCGTTAAATTTTCCTTTATTTTAACAGCATGTATTTTTAAACAAGTACATAACTGTGTAGATCAATTCTGTTTTCATAGTGACAGGAACGTCAGAGACTGCTGTAACCCAATATAGAAATGTTATTGTATCAATGACTTTGGAAAAAAAATTGACCATTGAAATGTTTGGGCTTCTAAGCAATTATAATTTAGGCTATACTGTTACCATACAGGTCTAGGGTTCTTCAAATCTGAAATCATCTTCATACAGTTTCCTGTTTTGCAATATGCCTGCTATATTACACAGTTGTTCCAGTTTACCAAACAGTATGGCTTTGCCTAATGAATCTGCTTCAACATCACAGTTGATGAATGATGGATTGTTATTCTAAGATACATTTAAATTCTATGACTAATATATTCCGGTCATTGTGCAGACAAGTTCTGGTAGTTGGTAGAAAAAGATCTCATTCTCAAATGAGATAGGTTAAAATTGTTTAAAAACCTCCAATGAAGGAGAATCCTTTGCAGTAGTCTATCCAATTGTCAAACTGCTCTTATTCACTCATTCTATAACTATGCAGTTCATCTGTTTCATATCGCTCAGTTCACAAGCAGTTACTGAATTCCATTCACAACTTATGCTCGTCTATGCACAGTAATACCTTTCTAAAGTAAGTTGGTATTAGACTGCAGTCTTATACGCTGGTTTTATTTCATTTCACGACAATTTGGTGAATTGGAAGCACCCTGCAAAAATACATAGGTATTTCTACAAGTTTCCTTTTCAAGTTATCTGTGGAATATTCCCTGTTAATAAATAAAAGATGGTCCCATATTTGTTCCAAATAAATTATTCCAGAAAGCCTTAAGATGTACACATAACATAGTTAATGTCTATGTATGAAAAAATTAAAGCTCTCTAACCATACTACTTAACTGAACTGAAACCAGGTATCACAGTGTTTCTCACTTACAGTATATATACACAAAACAAGTTGCAACATTTGTTTCAATTCATTTCCATTCTCCAAAGCCTTACAGCTGTCAAAAATACTGAAAAAACAGTCAATACTCAGCTGATGACCCTGATGATACAAACATAAAATTGAGAAAGAACTGTCTCTGCTTTTCCTTCCTTATTTCAGGGGAAAGCAAAAACATAATACCCAAAGATATCTATCCATGATATAAATACAGTCTATAAGGTAAATAGGGATGAGAACCATGCCATAATTTCTACAGATTTTCTAAGTGATATGTGTTGTCGGAATTCAAAAAACAACAATGGCATTAAAAAGCCAGGAGTGAGAAGGCGTAAGCAAAATAAGGAAGGAAAGGGGGTTGGGTGGATACTAGCAAAGCAGCACATCCTCTCCGCACAGAGATCCAATTGCTTCCTTTCCCGCATCCCTTCCCCTGAAGTCATGTTGTCCACTTTACCCATTCCAAATGATCCACGGCCGGACATCAACAGACTAATAAAACTAGCTGTTTTCCTCAGAGACCAGCCTGGACTAACAGGAGTCTGGCTCAGCCTTTTGTTCTGCATGAGTAATTGGAGATTTGGGGGGGGGGGGATCCATGGAGGGAAGACAGACACAGGCACACTTAAGACACAGCTGAAAACCCAGCTTTTATTGCCTGTTCTTTCATGTACCCAAGGCTTCTTTCTCCTCTAACACCTGCTTTTCCTCCATCTTCTGGTATGCTCCACGTAACCCTTCTCAGTATTACACCCCCTTCTCCATCAAGCATCCATATGTTATTCACACTACAATGGCCTCACCTCGTCTTGACCATGAACTGCAGTATCTCACTTCTCCTAAGAAGCATCACTTCCCCAAAGCCCTCAAAGACATTTCCCCTCCTCGACACATACACTTTAAGAAAAGGACTGTCTGCTTCTTATTGTCCCTTCCTTCTCTAAACCTCACTTTACTTCCTCTTCTGGGATGCTTTATCCAACCCTTTCGAGGGTTATACCCTGCATGTCTACAGATTATTAATGTAGTTTGTGACTTATGCTGACCCTATCATAAGATTTCCTTGGCAAAAATCCTTCAGAAGGTTTGTCATTGCCTTTCTCTGAGACTGAGAGAATGTAACTTGGCCAAGGCTACCCGGTAGGCTTCATGGTAGAGCAGGTATTTGAACCCTGGTTTCCAGAGTTGCAGTCCATCCCTGAAACCACTATACCTTGCTGGCTGATACTATCAGTATTACATGGATTACACGTGTTTGTTACATTTTATGTCACATTGTTTTATAAGACATAAAAGAAACATTTTTTTTCTTATATGCTGGTCTATTACAGTAATAAATTATTGATACACCCCTCTTCCTCCACTAGTCACCCACAATCCATCCACACACAGACACACCCTCCCTGTTAAACGGCCTACTTTCTGAACTACTCCTATGGTGCATCTACACTGTCATATTAACACTGTCTGACACCACTTTAACTGCCATGGCTCAATGCTACGGAAACATGGAATTTTTATTTGGGTGAGGCATCAGCACTCTTTGGCAGAGGATACAGTTCTTATGATTCCATAGTACTGAACCATAGCAGTTAAAGTGGTGACAAACTGCATTCACTCTGCAATGTAGATGCACCCTTTGTGTTAAACCACCAAGTAATACCAAATTACAAGAACGTCATCTTGCTTCTGAAAAAGTTTCAATACACAAATATCAAATAGAAATAGAAAAAACTGCAGTAATTCCAGTGTAGATGGAACCACCATGAAATACATCTTGCCCGTGAAAGAGCATCAATATGCAAAGTTAAAATAAAAATAGGGGAGACAGCATTATTCCGACAGTATAGATCAGGCATGGGCAAACTTCAGCCCTTTGGGCATTTTGGACTCCAATTCTCACAATTCTTAACAGCCTACCTAAATTTCCCATATGACCCGTAAGTGCCTGGCTTCAGTTAAAATGGAGTAATAGAGTCAGACTGCAAGGAAAAAATAATTTCCACCTAAATATTTATTTATTTATTTATTATTTCGATTTAATAAACCGCCCTTCCCGAAGCTCAGGGCGGTTTCCAACAGTAAATATTAGGAATAACCTCTTGATTGTCATAAAGAATAATAATAATAATAGTGGAATATGCTGCCTGAGAGTCTGATAGGGTCTCTTCTCTGGAGGTTTTTAAGCAGAGGCTGGATGGCCATCTGTCAGGAATGCCATGCAGGAATGAGGGTATTCCTGCATGGCAGAATGGGGTTGGATTGAATGACCCTCAAGCTCCCTTCCAATACTGTGATTCTAAGTGCAACACCCCCTTCCACACAACTGTATAAAATCTACACTGAATTGGATTATATGGCAGTGTGGACTCAGATAAACCAGTTCAAAGAAGATATTGTGGCTTATCTGCCTTCATATTCTGGGTTATATAAAAAAAAAGTGGCAGGAGACTTATACGAACAAATTATAACAGTAAAAAAAAGAAATAATAGAAGAAATATTCAAATGTGAAGAATGGATATGGAAATTGAGAGGGAAGACATCCAGAAGGAAATAAGTAATACAGCAAAAGAAAAATATAATATACTAAGGTAAGTAAGAAGGAAAATGTTACAGGACTCCTGCACATTTTTCACACTTTTTACCAGGGGTAAAGGACAGGTGTTGGCATGGTTGTAAACTAAGAGGCGTGTTTAATCATATGATATGAGGAATTGAAAACTTGGCTTTTTAAACAGGTTTTCGACAACAGCAAAATGTAAAAATACCCAATAATTATCCATTGGTTTTTATGGCTTATTTTACCATAGCAATGTCTGGGATTTTTTTTAATGTTCTTCAAAGTGCTTTTATATAATAATTGTTTATAACTATAATTTTAATCTGGATACTCTAATTATAGGATAGGCTGGTTTTAAATGGCATCATACATTGCTTTTATAGGGTTTAAAATTTATTTGTTCTTATATTATTGTGCTATTTTGCTTTTATGTGATTGCTTTCTGTGTATATCATTTATTGTATATTTTGTTTGGTTGTAAGCTGCCCTGAGTCCCTTTGGGCAGATGGGGTGGGGTATAAATAAAATTTATTATTATTATTTATTTGATAAATAACAAGATTAGTACACAGCAAACAAGATCTCTATGCTGGCTTCTGTACTGGATGATATGTCGGCCACTGCCCAAGTGTCTAGGATGCTGTGATGTATCGGCAAATAATGTGTGCAGATCCAAGTAGGGTGGCTTCTTGCAGCTGACAGATGGTAATTTTGTCAGCGCCAATTGTTTTTAAGTGCAGGCCAAGGTCTTTAGGCACTACACCCAGTGTGCCGATCACCACTGGAACCACCTTTGCTGGTTTGTGCCAGTCTCTGCAGTTCAAATAATTTGATAATAAATAATAAACATTGGTATTTTGTGTTAATTTTTTGTTTTATCTTAATTTGATGTTATGTGTTGTGTTTATATTATCTAATATGTTTTATTTCATGGTTCTAAGCTACTTTGAGTGCCTTTTATTATAATAATTATGTGAGAATGTGATAGAGTACAAGCATATTGGAAAATGATTGAAAGAGAAATCAATATAATGTAAAATCTTCAAATAATAATAGCCAATAGAAATGTACGAGGGCAGGTCAATAAGTCCATGACTTTTTTAATTTCCCGCCTCTTAACTGAAAGGGCAACACTGCTCCTGTCAACAGACACCTGTCAGTTGACTCCTGTCAAAATTTGAACAAGCTGCGTCATTTAGTTTGTTTTTGGCAGCCTTTGATAGCAGACTAACGTGTGATTTGAGGAGAAAATGGAAAAAACTGAATTTTGTGTGCTCATTAAGCATTATTTTTTGCGGGGGAAAACCCATCACTCAAACCAAGGCTAAGCTTGATAAATACTATGAGGACTCTGCACCATCAATTTCAATGGTAAAAAAGTGATTTGCTGAATTTTGTTGTGGCCGTACAAGCACAGAAGATGCCGAACGTTCTGGATGCCCAGCTGAGGTCTCTACACCCGAAACAATTGAAAAAAAATCACAATATGCTGTTGGCCGATCAGAGATTGAAAGTGTGAGAGATTGTGGAAGCCATAGGCATCTCACATGGCTCAAAGGTTTCAATTTTAAATGATCACTTGCGTATGAGAAAGCTTTCCGCAAGATGGGTGCCGCATTTGCTCACAATCGACCACAAACGCAATTGTGTGACAATTTTGCAGGAGTGTTTGGCGTTGTTCGGCGTTGTTCAACCGCAATATGGACGAGTTTTTGTGCCATTTCATAACTGTGGACGAAACGTGGATCCACCACAACACACCAGAGACCAAACAGCAGTCCAAACAGTGGGTTTCTCGGGGTGAATCGGCGCCAAAGAAAGCCAAGGTGGGTTTGTCAGCCAATAAAGTCATGGCGACCGTTTTTTGGGATGCACGCGGTACAATCCACATTGACTACCTTCAAAAGGGTAAATCAATAAATGGCGAATATTATGCCAACTTATTGGGTCGATTTAATGAGGATTTGAGGGGGGGAAACCCGACCGCATTTGGCCAAGAAAAAAGTTCTTTTGCACCAGGACAATGCAAGGGTGCACACATGTGCAGTTGTTATGGCAACAATCCATGAATTGGGATATGAATTGCTCCCGCATCCACCCTATTCTCCGAATTTAGCCCCGAGTGACTATTTCTTGTTTCCAAACCTGAAGAAATGGCTCGGCGGAAAGAGATTTGACTCCAACGATGAAATCATCTCACAAACAAATACCTATTTTGATGACCTCGACAAATCTTGTTTTTTGGAAGGGACAAAAAAAATTGGAGAAACGTTGGACAAAGTGTATAGAGCTCAAAGGAGACTACGTTGAAAAATAAAATGATTTTTTAATCCAAAAACCTGTGTTTCATTCAAAAAGTCACGGACTTATTGACCCGCCCTCGTATTACATGCAAGGATATTAGGAGTGTATAATGTACGCAAAAGGAAAGGTTGATTGGCAAACAAATAGCGTGTGCGCACATTGTTTTCGTGAGGGATTGGAGAGACAAAACAAAGTGGACTCCGACAAATTGATATAATTACGTAGTTAATACGTTAAATGCGGAAATAACAAATTTGTAACAATTGAACAATATAGATAAAATAGAAACTGTTACAATAATTAAGAGCATACGGGACCCAGTTAGGAATTATTTAGAGAATGTATAAAAATGTGGAAAAATTGAAATTAAGACTGATACTTCAAATGTAATTTCTGTTGTTTATGGCAGTGTTTTTCAACCTTTTTTGAGCCGCGGCACATTTTTTACATTTACCAAATCCTGGGGCACACCACCAACCAAAATGACACTCTAACACAGTAATACATATAGATAATATGTTTTTAAATGTATTTATACACTCAGTGTGAAACCTGGGCCTGTTTCGATGAACACAACATAGATATCCTGGCAGGAATGGCAAAAAGACACACACGAAGGTCTTGCTCAACAGCTGGGAGTTATAGTTCACCCGCAATCAAAGAGCACTCTGAACTCCACCAATGATGGAATGGAATCAAACTTCCCACACAGAACTACCATAACCAAGAGAAAATACTATAAGAGTTTGGTGGGCATTGACCTTGAGTTTTGGAGTTGTGGTTCACCTATATCCAGAGAGTACTGTGGAGGGGAGGGAGGAAGATGTGGGGCGAGTCTGCACAGTAGCGCCCGCACGGGTCACATCTTCCTCCCTCCCCCCTCCCGCAGAAGCGGCAGCGTGAGGAAAGCAAGGCAAAGCAAGCAGAGCAAGGCTGGGAAGAAGGGGGCCCAAGTGGAGAAGAAAAAGTGTTCGGTTTAGGGGGAAGAAAGGGTATTGGAGGTTCCAATTTCCCACGGCACACCTGATGATCGCTCACGGCACACTAGTGTGCAAAGGCACACTGGTTGGGAAACACTAGTTTATGGTACAAAGGTAGGGTTGCCACTTTTTGATATAAGAAATAAGGGACATTTACGGGATTTTTCACAAAAATAAGGGACACTTCATTAAAAACTTGAAACTCAAACATTAGGTAAAAATAGTTTTCTTAACAGAATAAGATAATGATTGAAACTCACAAAAGAAACTGACTTATACCCTCTTAACAGTACATGGTATGTTTCTGCATGCTTTGTCATGCAGAAAAAAACATTATCAGAACTACCTAATTTTCTCCATCTGTATTTAGTACTTGACTTTGCTGACTTTAAAAGTGCACTGTCTAAACATTAAAATAAAATAAATTTTATAAGACATCTTATAAATGTCTTGATTATTATGTCAATAGTTAATAGTATAGTATGGGATACACAGCATTGTATAGTATTGAGATGCACAGCTAGGCCTATTTTAAGAGTAACTCTCAAGCAAGCAGAAACTATCTTTATCCAACATTCCCCTTGGGTAACGGTTAATTAGTCTACTGTACTTTGAAAAAGTCCTGTATCGCCTCTTCCTTCCAACGGGGACGCAGGCTGCCCTGCGAGTTGGAATCCCCGGGCAGGCATTGCCGTGGAAACCACAGCGCGCACCTTCCTCTGGTCAACCCCGCCCAGTCCTGTCCTGCTAGTCAAAAATAAGGGACAGGGCCTGAAAAAAAGGGACACAAATTTTAGGGCCAAAATAAGGGACGCCCCTTAGAATAAGGGACATATGGGAATCCTATACAAAGGGTATGTCTAAAAGAACAGGGCGAAGGGTGGGAGAGGGGTAGAGAAAGTAGATTACAAATGACATAATAATAATAAAAATTGGAACCTAAAATAAAAGAGATATTCTGGGTTATGTGCAGGCATGGGCCAACTTGGGCCCCTCCCTCCAGGTCAGGCGTGGGCAAACTTGGGCCTTTCAGGTGTTTTGGACTTCAACTCCCACAATTCTTCACAGCCTCAGGCCCTGCCTTTGGCTGTGAGGAATTGTGGGAGTTGAAGTCCAAAACACCTGAAAGGCCCAAGTTTGGAAGGGGCCTGAGGCTGTGAGGAATTGTGGGAGTTGAAGTCCAAAACACCTGAAAGGCCCAAGTTTGGGAAGGGGCCTGAGGCTGTGAGGAATTGTGGGAGTTGACGTCCAAAACACCCGAAAGGCCCAAGTTTGCCCAGGCCTGCTTTGGAAGGGGCCTGAGGCTGTGAGGAATTGTGGGAGTTGAAGTCCAAAACACCTGAAAGGCCCAAGTTTGCCCAGGCCTGCTTTGGAAGGGGCCTGAGGCTGTGAGGAATTGTGAGTTGAAGTCCAAAACACCTGAAAGGCCCAAGTTTGCCCAGGCCTGCTTTGGAAGGGGCCTGAGGCTGAGAGGAATTGGGGAGTTGAAGTCCAAAACACCTGAAAGGCCAAGTTTGCCCAGGCCTGCCTTTGGAAGGGGCCTGAGGCTGTGAGGAATTGTGGGAGTTGAAGTCCAAAACACCTGAAAGGCCCAAGTTTGCCCAGGCCTGCTTTGGAAGAGGCCTGAGGCTGTGAGGAATTGTGGGAGTTGAAGTCCAAAACACCTGAAAGGCCCAAGTTTGCCCAGGCCTGCCTTTGGAAGGGGCCTGAGGCTGTGAGGAATTGTGGGAGTTGAAGTCCAAAACACCTGAAAGGCCCAAGTTTGCCCAGGCCTGCTATCCCTTTGGAAAGGGCCTGAGGCTGTGTGGAATTGTGGGAGTTGAAGTCCAAAACACCTGAAAGGCCCAAGTTTGCCCAGGCCTGCCTTTGGAAGGGGCCTGAGGCTGTGAGGAATTGTGGGAGTTGACGTCCAAAACACCTGAAAGGCCCAAGTTTGCCCAGGCCTGCCTTTGGAAGGGGCCTGAGGCTGTGAGGAATTGTGGGAGTTGAAGTCCAAAACACCTGAAAGGCTCAAGTTTGCCCAGGCCTGCCTTTGGAAGGGGCCTGAGGCTGTGAGGAATTGTGGGAGTTGAAGTCCAAAACACCTGAAAGGCCCAAGTTTGCCCAGGCCTGCTATGGAAGGGGCCTGAGGCTGTGAGGAATTGTGGGAGTTGAAGTCCAAAACACCTGAAAGGCTCAAGTTTGCCCAGGCCTGCTTTGGAAGGGGCCTGAGGCTGTGTGGAATTGTGGGAGTTGAAGTCCAAAACACCTGAAAGGCTCAAGTTTGCCCAGGCCTGCTCCAGGTGCTTTAAGAACATAAGAACATAAGAAGAGCCATGCTGAATCGGACCTCAGCCCATCTAGTCCAGCATTCTGTATCACACAGTGGCCCACCAGTTGTACATGGGGATCTCGAGCAGAAGGGAGGGCAAAACCCTGGCCTGCTCCCGACCCCCCACAACCAGTACCCAGGGAAATCCTGCCTACCTCAACCAACTCCGAGGTGGCACTTGAATGTCCTTTTCAGTAACTACTGATTCCCTTGGTATCCATGAATCTGTCTATTCCTGCCTTGAAGCTGTGTTCAGGCTGACAGCTGTCACAACCTCTTCTGGAAGTGAGTTCCATAACCCAATGACCCTCTGGGTGAAGAAATATTTCCCTTTATTAGTCCTAATTTTCCTACCTTGGAGCTTCAGGGAGTGCCCTCTAGTCCTAGTGTTTTGTGACAAAGAAAATAGTTTTTCTTTATTCACCTTTTCTATCCCATGCATGATTTTATACACTTCGATCAAGTCACCTCTTAAACGCCGTCTTTCAAGGCTGAAAAGACCAAGGCGTTGCAACCTGGTTTCATAAGGGAGCTGCTCCATCCCTTGGATCATTCTTGTTGCCCTTTTCTGTACCTTTTCCAGTTCCGTTATATCCTTCTTAAGGTGCGGAGACCAGAATTGTACACAGTACTCCAAATGTGGCCTTACCATCGATTTGTAGAGAGGTAATACAACATTTGCTGACCTATTTTCGATTCCCTTCCTGATCATGCCAAGCATAGAATTTGCTTTTTCACTGCTGCTGCGCACTGGGTTGACATCTTCATTGAGCTGTCCACCAAAACCCCAAGATCCCTTTCCTGGTTTGTCTCAGAAAGCTTTGACCCCATCAGTTGATAAGTGTATTTGGGGTTCTTTGCCCCGATGTGCATGACTTTACACTTGTTTAGGTTAAAATGCATTTGCCACTTTGTTGCCCATTCACTCAATTTCGAGAGATCTTTCTGGAGCTCTTTACAATCAGTTTCATTTTTAACTACCCTGAACAGTTTAGTGTCATCTGCAAACTTTGCTACCTCACAATTCACTCCCTACATCCAGATCATTAATGAATAAATTAAAAAGTAACGGACCCAAAACTGAACCTTGGGGTACGCCACTTCTCACCTCTTTCCATCCAGAGAAGTGTCCAATTAATACCAACCTTTGTTTCCTACAGTTTAGCCAGGTTCCAATCCAGGACAAGACCTGTCCCCTGATTCCATGGCTGAAGAGCTTATTTAGGAGCCTTTGGTGAGGGACTTTGTCAAAAGCCTTTTGAAAGTCAAGGTAAACAATATCAATTGTTTTGGACTTGCTTTGGACTTCAACTCCCACAATTCCTCACAGCAGCTGTGAGGTATTGTGGGAGCTGAAGTCCAAACCACCTGGAAGGAGGGCCCAAGTTTGCCCAGGGCCTGGTTCTATGGCTGTGCGCGAGACAACTCCTCTCTGGCTCCAATTCCCGCACTGGCCTCTAGGTGGCGCTGTCGCGCAACTGCCTCCCTCCCTCCCTCGGGGAGAAAGAAGCAGCCGGTATTCCTGACAAGGGGGAAAGAAAGCGAGCAGGCCTTGGTTTCTGTGAGGGATGGAGGACTGGAGGCCGGCCCTGACGAGGGGAAACCGGGCGAGGCCTGTGCCTGTGCCATGACTCACCCCAGCCGGCTGTCAGTCGGGCGGGACCCCCCCAAACACCGCCGCCGCCACCTCCGCCGCTCCTTCCCGGCTTCGGCTCCCAAGCCTGACTGAGGCAGCCCGTGGCTCCGCCCCCTCTCCTCACCGAAAATGGCGGCCCCTCCCAGCCCACAATGCACCGCGCGCTGGCCAAAGCCATGACGTCAACTGCTCTCTCTCTCTCAATGTAGTAAGGGAAGGCAGCTGGGTGGTAACGCGCATGCGTCAAAACTCATTGTGGAGTGTGGAGGGTTGCAATGCTCTCCTGTAAGGCCAAGTGGGGAGGTTCTCCTCACTCACAGATAGGCATAAACAACACACACACACACACACACACATATATATATATATCTCAATCAATAGATATATAGAGATATAAACAATATATTACATATATTGATACATATATATATATATATCAATGTGTGTACATGTCATCTCTCTCTCGGCATTACTTCGCCAACGAATATTCAGGAAGGACTCACCCCACGCTTTCTACAAGCACGTTGATGACTGAAAAGGCCAATCTGAGATAGGCAAGTCCGGTTGCAGAAAGCACAGCAGAAAGTCTCCTTGGGTGATGTTGTTTCCAAGTTGCGGTTCTTTCTCCGTTCAGCGTGTCTTCTCAAAACAGGCCGCAGCCAGGCCCGGATTAAGGCCGTCGGCCGCCTGAGGCCAAGACGCCCCACGCTGCCCCCCCGGGGTGCGGAAAGCCACGCCCCCAGGGCGCGGAAAACCATGCCTCCAGGGCGCTGCTGCGCATGTGCGGCAGCATAAGAACATAAGAAGAGCCATGCTGAATCGGGCCTCAGCCCATCTAGTCCAGCATTCTGTGTAACACAGTGGCCCACTAGTTGTACACGGGGATCTCTAGCAGAAAGGAGGGCAGAACCCTCACCTGCTCCTGACCCCCCACAACCAGTACCTGGGGAAATCCTGCCTGCCTGGGTACTGGTTGTGGCAGCCCCGGGCGTGTGGCTTCCGCGCCGCCTCCTCCTCCCGTAACCGGAAGGAGGGCCCGAGGAGGCGGGCGGAAGCCACGCGGCCCCGGCCCCACGGCTTCCGTCCACCTCGCGCCTTCCTTTCGGTCACGGGAGGAGGAGGAGGCGCGGTGGTGGCCGTGGGGCTTCCGTCCGCCACCTCCTCCACCTCCCGCGACCGAAAGGAGGCGCGAAGAGTAGGCGGGACTTTCCTTCCTACTCCTCGTGCCTTCCTTTCGGTCGCGGGAGGTGGAGGAGGCGGCGGACGGAAGCGCCACGGTGCCGCGCGCCTCCGTCCGTCCACCTCCTCCTGGAAAGGAAGTCTCGCCCTCCCCCTCGCTGCCTGGCCGCCCCCTTGCAACGGAAGGAGGCGGCCAGGAGGAGGAAGGGAAGCCCGCTGGTGGGCATGCATGCGCGTGCATGCGCATGCATGCCCCCGGGCAGGGCAGAGCTTCCTTTCCTCCTCCTCGCCACCTCCTTCCTTTGCAAGGAGCGGCCCAGGCAAGGGAGGGCCCATTCCCTCCTCCCAGCCCCTCGCAGCGCTCTCCCCCGCCCTCTCCTGACTCTCTCGGGAGAGGGCGGGGGAAAGCGCTCTTGCGGGCAGTTTTTTTTTAGTTTTAAAATTTCGGGGGCCGATTCCGCTGCCCCCCAAAACCCGCCGCCTGAGGCCATGGCCTCGTCTGGCATTGTGGGTAATCCGGGCCTGGCCGCAGCATTGTGGATAGTGCGTCTCCATGCCTCCCGATGTGACGCCAGCATGGACCATTATTGGTGATCAATCTGGCCGAACCTGAGATGTTGTTTCAGGGAGTCTTTATATCTCTTTTTGGGGGTGCCTCTCTTGCGCTGACCCGTGGCGAGTTCACCATAGAGTAGTATCTTTGGGAGGTGGTGGTCCTCCATCCTAGAGATGTGCCCTGCCCAGTGCAGCTGTGTTCTCAATAGCATGGCCTCAATGCTGGTGATCCCTGCTTGCTCAAGGACAGCAACATTAGTCACATAGTCGGTCCAGTGTATATTTAGGATTGTGCGAAGACAGCGCTGATGAAAGCGTTTGAGGAGTCGTAGGTGTTGGCGATAGGTGACCCATGTTTCAGACCCATAGAGGAGAATAGACAGTACGATAGCTCTGTACACACTGATTTTGGTACTTCGCCTCAGGTGCTTGTTGCTCCAGTCTCTTTTGTGAAGCCTTCCAAATGCACTATATGCCTTTGCTAATCTCTGATCTATATCTTTGTTAATCTTGGCGTCTGAAGAGATGATGCTTCCCAGGTAGGTGAACTGCTGAACGGACTTAAGCACAGATTTGCCTATGCTGACGTGAGGATGATGGTGTTCTTCCTGTGGTGCGGGCTGGTAGAGGACTTCCATTTTCTCCAGGCTGACTTCCAGCCCAAACAGCTCTACAGCCCTAGGGGATGATTTATTTATTTACTGCATTTATATTCCACCCTTCTTACTTCAAAGGGAACTCAGGGCGGATCACAGAACACATACATGACAAACATTCAATGCCATTAAACAGACAGGACAGGATATATGTTTGTGAGACTTCTTTTTTGTGTGTGTCAGAAGCGATTTGAGAAACTGCAAGTTGCTTCTGGTGTGAGAAAATTGGCCGACTGCAAGGATGTTGCCCATGTGATGCCCGGATGATTGATGTTTTACCATCCTTGTGTGAAGCTTTCCTCATGTCCTTCCATGAGAAGCTAGAGCTCGACAGACAGGAGCTTATCCCACTCCCTGGATTGGAACCGCCAACCTGCTGGTCTTCAGTCCTACCAGTACAAGGGTTTAACCCATTGCACCACCGAGGGCTCCTGTGCAACTTCTGAGAAAACTGGAGAAGATGTGAGAGATAAGGTACATCTTCACTGTAGAATTAATGCAGTGTTATACCACTTTATCTGATAAGCTAAAGAATCGTAATCTCACAAGAACTTTAGTTCTCTCTGCCAAAAAATGCTGGTGTCCACCGAACAACAACTCCCATGATTACATAACATTGAACCATGGTAGTTCAAGTGGCGTCAGACTGCATTAATTCTACAGTGTAGATGCAGCCAGAGAGAGGATGTCCTTTTTTTCCAGTTATAAAACATTGATCTCACTTGATCTCTATTCTGCCTTTCTCCCAAAGAGAGTATGAAAGCATCTTGCAAAAAGATATTGTGGCTCGAACTGCATTATATGGTCAATGTGTAGACCAGGGGTGGGCAATTACCGGCCCTCCAGGTGTTTTGGACTTCAACTCTCAGAAATCCTAGCCAGTTTACCAGCTGTTAGGATTTCTGAGAGTTGAAGTCCAAAACACCTGGAGGGCCGGTAATTGCCCACCCCTGGTGTAAACTCATATAACGCAGTTTGAACTGTACTGAACTGCATTACATGGGACTACACAGACCAGGTAATGTAGCTCGAACTGCATTCGATGACGGTATAGATTCAGCCTTAGGCCCCTTCTACACTGCCATATAAAATCCAGATTATCTGCTTTGAACTGGATTATGTGGCAATTTAGACTCATATAATCCGGGGAGAGAACCACTCCCATGTTGCGGCAGCTCCACTGGCTGCCAGTCTGCTTCCGAGCTTAATACAAAGAACTAGTTCTTACCTTTAAAAACCGAAACAGCTTAGGTCCAGACTATTTGACAAACTGCATCTCCCTCTATAGACCAATTTGGACACTGTGGTCATCGGAGGAGGTCCTCCTCTCAGTTCCACCCCCGTCCCAAGCGCGGCTGGTGGGAACGAGAGAAAGTGCCTTCTCTGTGGCTGCCCCCCCCCCCCTCTGAAACTCCCTTCCTAAGGAGATAAAGATGGCCCCCTTCCTCCCCACTTTTAAGAAACAGCTGAAGACATACCTTTCCTCACTGGCTTAGGAGGAGGAGGAATAGTATTTGGTAATACTACCATTATACCTCTGATTAATAGTTACCATCCGTATCCGTGCCCTGCTCACTCCACCAGCTCAATAGATATCTTGAGCAATTATTAATCGATTTGCCTCAAGGAAATGGGAAATTGTTGTTTCCATTTGATGTTTTGTCTTATGTCTGTTATAACAGGCTGTGTTTTTTAAATTTAATTTTAGTTGTTAAGTTATAATTTGTGTTCATATGTTGGGTTGTTTAAATTTTGTTAGTATGGATGTATTGTTGTTGTATTCAGGCATTGAATGTTTGCCTTTTATGTTTGGAATCCACTCTGAGTCCCTTCGGGGAGATAGAGCAGAATATAAATAAAGTATTTTTTATTATTATTATTATTATCTCCATCAGGCAAGGAAGCTGGCTCCCTACCTCTCCTAAGAAAAAGTATCCAAACACTGGATTCACTTAAAGGATATTGTATTCAATAATTACTCCTGAGGAGTTGCAGGCAAATCAACATATCAACCCCAGTTGGGTGCCTTAAATACAACCATGTTTCAATCCCTTATAATTAGAATATCCATGTAAACAAAATAAGTTCCCAGTTCCTGGGTGGGATGAAAAGGTGGAGTAACGCCGCAAAGTAAGTTTTCTAAACCCCAATGGGTATTTATAATCCAACCCCGATGGGTATTTGTAATCCAATGGGAAATGGAAGGCAGTCAATGTGGAGAGTTGGTTTCTCAGGTGGTGTCTGCTAAGTCTTCTGGCCGATGAGGACACAAGTGTACAGGGTCCCACCTCGTTTCGACCCCCGGGTCTTTTTCAAGGCCAAAGTATTGATTCCCTCTCAGTGCATCACATGGCAAGCGGCGAGAATCTAACAAAGATATAAGGTCGCATATAACATACATTCAAAGTACATAATGTCAGCATTCAAATAAAGTGACCATGGTATTTATATAACATAGTAGCGAATGGGAGCACAAAGGTACTACAAAGGTACTACAAACACATGATAATTACCTTAGAGAAAGGATCTCTGGTGTATTCCACCTCAATAGGTGGGGCAAATGCACAAACACAGGTAAGTGGGGAAGAATATAATAGGTATGGGAGTTCTGCAGGTGGGGTAATTAAAGGAGAAGGTTGTTAATGGGAATTTTTTCATTTAGGCCCCACGGTTGCTCGGTTTTTAAAAGGACCGTCCATTTGCTTTCTGCCCTCAATAGTGTCTTGTGGGCATCCCTGTGGGGTGGAGTTTTGACAATTTCTAACCCGCAGAATTGGAGGTCATTCGGCCAAGCGAGTCCCTGATATAATGCTCTCTACGTTGACCTTCCTTTGTCGGTGATCTGGAAACTGAAGCTGGTACAGAATGCGGCAGCTAGACTGTTGGCTAGCGTTGTGACGACCAGCCACATAACACCTGTCTTGCGGGAGCTGGACTGGTTACCAGTGGAACACCGGATCACCTTCAAAGTGCTGGTACTGACCTTTAAGGCCTTGAACGGTCTGGGGCCAGTACACCTTAGGGACCGCCTTATCCCATACTGTCCTGCTAGGCCACTACGTTCAGAGGTGGGTCAACTTCTAGAGGTGCCTAGCGTTAAAATATACCATTTGACAGCCACAAGAAGGAGGGCCTTCTCAATAATTGCCCCCACCCTGTGGAACACACTGCCTTCCGGAGTCTGTGTCCTTACGGACTTAGTGTCATTCCGGAAGGCGTGCAAAACCCTCCTGTTTTGACAGGCCTTTGGGTATTAATGCTGAGATTTGTAGGCTACTCCGCCTCCTTGCATTGTGTATGTCGATGTAGTTATACATACCTGTGCCACCAGCTTGCTGTATATCAGGGCAGTCCAACTTCTGCCGGCTCAGGGGCCGGACTTCTGGTGAGTGATCACCTGGGGGGCCACCCAGCCATGCCCCCGGCCACGCCCCCAGCCACACCCCCGGCCACGCGGCTCCGCCCCCTCTCCCAAAGCATCAGAACAGCTGTTCTGATGCTTTGGGAGAGAGGGAGGCGGCGTGGGGGACCCCCCTCCCTTCCAAGGCATCACAGCAGCCGTGGAAGCCGGTGGTTTCACCAGCTTCAGTGGCTGCCGTAACGCTTTGGGAGGAAGGGAGGTGGCGCGGGGGACCCCCTCCCTTCCAAGGCACCACGGCAGCCGCGCCGGGAAGGAGGAGGAGGCCCGCCCCCTCGCTCCCTTCCCGGCGCAGCCGGTGTCCCGATCGCCGTGGCGCCGGGGAAAGCGGAGGAGGAGGAGGAAGGGAGGATTCCTCCTCCCTCCTCCTCTCTCCCCCAGCGCCATGGCGATCGGAACACCGGCTGCGCCGGGAAGGAGGAGGAGGGAGGCCCGCCCCCTCGCTCCCTTCCCGGCGCAGCCGGTGTCCCGATTGCCGTGGCGCCAGGGGGAAAGAGGAGGAGGAGGAGGAGGAAGGGAGGATTCCTCTCCCCCCCCCCGCCGCTGCGAACCAGATCGCAGCGGCGGGGCGGAGAGAGGGACGGAGGGGGCGGTGCAGGGAGGAGGAGCTGGCTCCCTTCCTCCTCCCTGCCCCGCCTCCTCCTCCCCTATTAAAAAAATCTTTCAAGAGGGTAGCGGGGGCCGTGTCCAACAGGCTGGGGGGCCGTGTACAGCCCGCGGGCCGTCTGTTGGACAGCCCTGCTGTATATCATACTTATTGTATTTTACTGTGTTTTTATGTGTTTTATAGTGTTTTTATTCTGTTTTTAATCCTGAATTTTGGTGTAAATCGCCCCGAGCCACCCAGGAGTGGTGACTCACAAATTTGAATAATAAGTAAATAAATAAATTATAGTTCAAAGCAGATAATGTGGATTTTCTGCTTTGATAATCTGGATTATATGGCAGTGTAGAAGGGGCCTAAGACTCTTCTAAGTCATCCATGGTGATATTATAGTAACATCTGACAGAGGTTGCACATTTCAATAGAGCAGTGGTTCTCAACATGTGGGTCCCCAAGTTTTTTGGCCTACAACTCTCAGAAATCCCAACCAGTTTACTGGATGTTAGGATTTGTGGGAGTTGAAGACCAAAACATCTGGGAACCCACAGGTTGAGAACTGCTGATCTAGGGCAGCGGTTTTCAAACTGTGTTCTACAGAACCCTAGAGTTCCACAAAAGCACTGGCAGGGTTTCCACGCAAAATCTTTGAATCATTTTTTAAAAAATGTCCATGCCAGAATATGAAGAACTTATTGAAATTCAATGTACATCTGCTTTAAAAATTAAATTTGAATCTGTGGCACAGAATGACTGTTGCGTAAGACTGATAGACATATAGCTGTCAGCAGCCAGAATGGCTATCCAAGCAACGCTTTGCTTTGTGTTCACATATTGCTGCAGATCCAGCTTTTCAGTTTATGCTTACACCAAAAACAATTTTAGTTGGATGCCACCCCAAATCTATGTATTCAGCAGTCAGGCATAAAGCCCAACTTCAAAACTATTTTAAGTACAAAAATGAAACAATTTCATTCATCACTTTAGGTGTGAATCCAATATTTCCCTGTACCAAAATAAATGTTTGTGGCTATATCCAATATTTTCTTGTACCAAAAAAAGGTTTGTGGTTATATTTAAATTGTTTTATCTTTGTATCCAAACTTAGTGAAATTGAAAATGAATTTGCAGGGGCCTTGCCTTGAAGACAGAAGCCACCCAGACCCACTGAAGAAGATCCATTAACCCTGGTGAAAGGAAAGCACCTGAAATAATTTTCCCCGATTTTTCCCAAATAAATCTTACTAAAGTTGCAGAAAATTCCACTGAGTTGTTTATTTCGTTCCAGCTGGAGCAGATGTCAAACTGCAATCATTTGCCAAAGCTAGGGTTGCCATATGTCCCTTATTCTAAGGGACGTCCCTTATTTTGGCCCTAAAATTTGTGTCCCTTATTTTCAGGCGCTGTCCCTTATTTTTGACTAGCAGGACAGGACTGGGCGGGGTTGACCAGAGGAAGGTGTGTGCTGCGGTTTCCACGGCAATGCCTGCCCGGAGATTCCAACTCTCAGGGCAGCCTGCGTCCCCGTTGGAAGGAAGAGGCGATACAGGACTTTTTCAAAGTACAGTAGACTAATTAACCGTTACCCAAGGGGAATGTTGGATCATGTTGGATAAAGATAGCTTCTGCTTGCTTGAGAGTTACTCTTAAAATAGGCCTAGCTGTGCATCCCAATACTATACAATGCTGTGTATCCCATACTATACTATACCAATAACTATTGACATAATAATCATGAAGATGTACTGTCTTATAAAATTAATTTTATTTTAATGTTTAGACAGTGCACTTTTAAAGTCAGCAAAGTCAAGTACTAAATACAGATGCAGAAAATAAGGTAGTTCTAATAATGTTTTTTCTGCATGACAAAGCATGCAGAAACATACCATGTACTGTTAAGAGGGTGTAAGTCTGTTTCTTTTGTGAGTTTCAATCATTATCTTATTCTGTTAATAAAACTATTTCTACCTAATGTTTGAGTTTCAAGTTTTTAATGAAGTGTCCCTTATTTTTGTGGAAAATCCCGTAAATGTCCCTTATTTCTTATATCAAAAAATGGCAACCCTAGCCAAAGCCGACATAACCCACAAGGCAAAACAATACAATTTTAATAGAGGATACAGAGCTGTCAAATTCAAATTTCCCGCTCCCCTCGCTGGCTTCACGCTGATTGGATGGAGTCATCAACTGGCTGGGAAGCGTGGCCAGCTTGGTTGCGCCTTAGCCAATCAGTGAGCCAGCGCCGCTTTGGCCTTTTGGCCAATGGGAAAAGAGGAGGAAGTCCGGGCAGGAAACAATGAACCGGGAGGAAAAGATGACCGGATTAAGTGACTAATGTTTGTGTAATTGTCGGCTATAGCTTTTCTCTAGTCCTCAAGCCAGCTTGGCTATTGTGTAAGTTCCTGGAGAATACATCTTCATCTGACTCGAAAGCCAGACCTCTTTGTTGTCCTTAGGTCCTGTGTATAGGATTTGTAGATGGTATCTTGGATCAGTATAGGCCAGCTCGGTCGACACAATGGAAGGAGACTGAGGGGACCAAACACCATTTGTGAAAGATGATTAAATTGTTCATAGGATCCATTTCTCAGATGGACTAGCCTTTGGCCCTCCGAAGTCTGAGGAAATAGAGTCATCTGTTTTATCAGTCATGCAAAGAGTTTTGGTGAGTCCTTTTATCTTGGGTTTAGCTGGCCCTGGAAGTGAGACATGGCTTCCCGAAGCCATGAAGTGCTGGATTAAAAAAAAGTGGCATTTCTTCATATTTCATATAGGGATGTGGGACAGGGGAGACACACAGGGATATCATGAAGGGAAAAGGATATGAAACCAGAGGGGATCATAGCGGACAAGTCATGTGAGAAATAATGGAAATCATATCAAACCGCGCACCCCCACTAAAGTCCATAAAAAAATTCATAAAATATGCCAATTGTCCATGGGGTTTGGGGAAAATAAATTCCCAAAAGTTCCAAAAATTCTCCCAAAGTTGACTAAAATTAATAAAAAGTTCAAAGAGTTCATGAGAAGTGGGGGTTTATAAGAATTCATGGAGAGCACACTGGGGTCATTGCTGAGGGTCAGAATCCATTCATTTGAGAGAAGAAAACTACCATTCCTATTCCATCTGAGAGCCAGGATGACCTGTCCGTGGTCTGGGGGTCCCAAGGGGTGACTACAGCAGGTTCCCCAGGGATGACAGGCTTCTGGGCACTAATGGGATGGAGCCTGGAATGATGAGTTTTTGGAGTGAAAATGGTTATTCCCGGAGCATAGGCGTCCATGATGCAAAAAGCGAGACTAACTGCCATATACGTAGGCAAAACGTTTGGAATCGATCAGTTAACCCACAGATACGGGGGCCCAATAGGTTTCCATATCCGCTGTTTAGAGGAACACAGTTTTAACCTCTGAGACAAGCCGGCGGCGATCCGCAGCTCAGGAAAGGAAGGGTTTATATTAGAGAGTGTTAGAGGCAATAAAGGGACACCATGTATCACTATGGAGAGCAGAAAGTTACAATTAGAGGATACTTTTATTGGAGGGATTTGTTACAATGTTACATTATGGTAAGGGAGGAGAAAGAAGGCAGAAAATGACTTTTCAGTTGAGACTGCTGTTGTGGCCACAATCCCATCGATGCTGGTCCAACCAGATATCCGGGAACTGTGGAACTCCCTGCTGCAGTTCAGATCAGCTTGAAGACAAGGGCCTGTGCATTGCCCGGCCTTATTACTATATTATACAAAACACTCAGGCTCTTTCTAGGCCCCTTCTAAACAGCCAAAATATAAAAGCACATAATGTATTGTCGAAGGCTTTCGTGGCCGGAGTCACTGGGTTGTTGTAGGTTTTTCACGCTGTATGGCCATGTTCTAGACCAGGGGTGCTCATTAGGTAGATCACGATCTACTGGTAGATCGCATAAGGCGTTCTGGTAGATTACAGGCAGGGTGGGCCCTGCAGGCTCCCGACGCCGCCCAAGTGCTGCCAGCCCTGGGTTATCTGAGGTCCTTTCCACACAGTTGAATAAAATCCCATGTTATCTGCTTTGAATCAGATTATATGGCAGTGTGGACTCAGAAATCCCAGTTCAAAGCAGATATTGTGTTATATGTTTCACATTTTTGTAGTGGGGAGGTAGATCATTTTGACTTGGTTGTTTTATAAGTGGCTCGCATGCTGAAAAAGTGTGAGCACCCCTGTTCTAGACATATTCTCTCCTGACGTTTCCACAGATATATAAACCCAATTTTCCTAGTTTCCAACAGATCTCACCACCTCTGAGACTGCCTGCCATATATGTAGGCAAAACGTCAGGAGAGAATACTTCTAGAACATGGCCATACAGCCCGAAAAACTACAACAACCCAAAGCAGATAATCTTTGAACTGGATTATAGGAGTCTATACTGCTATATAATCCAGTTCAAAGCAGATAATCTGGATTTTATATGGCAATGTAGAAGGGGCCTAACTGCATTGAACTGGATTATATGACTCTACATCAGGGGTGCTCAGAATGGTGATCGGGATCACCAGGGTGATCTTTGGGCCTCATCCTGGTGATCTTGAGGCCCCTGACCAGGTTTTTTGCTGATGGTCCTCTTCACGCGCCCCTGCACGCTGCAAAGAAGTCCTCCGTCGTTGCTCCTCCCCGCTCCCTGCTCGCGCGCCGCCTCCAAAAGCTCCAGAGTCCAAGAGGCAGGATGGGCCCCCTCTTTTGGATTCCTCCTCCTCCCTCCGTCCTTCTCCAGCCACTCAGAGTCGTAGGAGACCAAAGGGGGCGGGCCTGGATGACGCGATGCATGGCTGGCCCCCCGCGCATGTGCAGAAGCACCCATTCTGCCTCTCGGACTTCTTGTGAGCTCTTGGAGGTGGCACGCATCCTTGCGGCGTGGAAATAGGAGCAATGACGGAGGAGAAGAAGGACGCTTTGGGGTCATTTCCTTACCGCATCTCAAAGGTCGGTCTTTTTACTTTGGGGTGGGTGCTTGATTGTTCTGTGGCATGTCTCTTTGTTTATTTTTAATGTTTAAAAATGGCCTTTTAGCTCCAAAGCCTCTCTGCTTGCTTTGTTCCTTGAGAAATATATGTTGGGGAATATGGAAATGTGGGAGAAATGGGGTGGTTGGATGTATTTTTGCATGTCCCTTTGTTTACCTTGCTGAGTATTAAATGGCCTTGCAGTTCAAAAGCCTCTCTTCTTACTCTCTGGCTGATAATATGTGTGGTAATATGGCAGTGTGGGAGAAATGGGGTAGTTGGATGTATTTTTATGCTCTGTTTTATATTGTTATTAAATTGAAATGTTGATGTTTTATAACTTCATTTTATGTAAACTGCCCCGAGCCTGCTGGAAGGAGCGGTACATATAATTAATAATAAATATAAATAAATAAATAAGAAAATAGTTATACGTTTTACATTTCTGGGTAGGTGATCTTTGGGACTTGGTTTTTTAATCAGTAGCTCTCATGCTGAAAAAGTGTGAGCACCCCTGCTCTACATTGACCGTATAATCCATTTCCATCTGCATTATAATGCCAATGTGGACAGGGGCCTAAGAGAACAGGACAGAGAAGTAAAAATGTGTGCATGCTGATATTTGTTTGGTCTTTCACCCTTTTCTTTATATAATTCTTTGTCTTGAGAATTCTACATTTCAGAGGAACTCAAAGTGCCACCACAAATCACTGCTGTCAACATTGGGCCACAACAGGCAGGCAGCTTGGGTGTCAACACTGCCCTAATCTAGCAGGAATCATAGAAGCCAACCTTGAAAGACCTGTTATATTAGCAACTTGTGGTCTGCAGTTCATGATTTAAATACCATCAGACTCATTCTATTTCCCCAGGCTGGTGTAGTGAGGACTGAAAATGTAATGCTGGAAAATTGCCAGGACTTGCAAGGAGTAAATGTCAGTTTCCTTAAAGGGGTGCCAGATGAGCTGTAAAGTGAACCCTTTTCTTTGGATCCAGCATCGGCGAGGAATTAGTACGTAATTTGCAGTTTGATGAAATTTCTGGAGACAATCTGGGATAGCTAAGAATATCTTTGCTTGTATGAGTCTTATGGGGTTGAATGTGAATAAATCTGGGTAGAGTTGAATGTACCCAAATGCCTTTGGGTGCAAATATAGTTTTTTTTATTTATCATGTCAGAAGCAAACAGAGGGTATAGTTGCAATGCCCTAAACGGTTCTGGCCCAACGTACATGTCTGAACGCATCTCCCTTTATGAACCATCTAGGACCTCAAGATCATCTGTTCTCGTTACCGCCTTTGTCACAACTACGTTTGGCGGAGACGAGAGACAGAGCCTTCTTGGTGGTGGCCCCTCAGCTATGGAACACCCTCTCTATAGATCAGTCTTTTTCAACCTTTTTTGAGCTGCGGCACATTTTTTACATTTACAAAATCCTGGGGCACACCACCAACCCAAATGACACAAAATGACACTCGAACACAGTAATACATATAGTTAATATGTTTTTAAATGCATTTATACACACAGTGTGAAACCTGGACCTGTTTCGATGAACACAACATAGATATCCTGGCAGGAATGGCAGGAAGACACAAACTTCCCACACAGAACTCCCATAACCAAGAGAAAATACTATAAGAGTTTGGTGGGCATTGACCTTGAGTTTTGGAGTTGTAGTTCACCTATATTCAGAGAGCACTGTGGACTGAAACAATGTTGGATCAGGACCAAACTTGGCATGAATACTCAATATGCCCAAATGTGAACACAAATGGAGTTTGGGGAAAATAGACCTTGACATTTGGGAGTTACAGTTTCTGAGATTCATAGTTAACACACAATCAAAGAGAATCCTGAACTCTTGCAACAACGGAATTGAACCAAACTTGGCATTTTGAACTCTCATTACCAACAGAAAGTACTGAAAGAGTTTGCTTGGGAATTGACCTTGAGTTTGGAAGAAAGGGTATTGGAGGTTCCAATTTCCCACAGCACACCTGATGATTGCTCATGGCACACTAGTGCACCACGGCACACTGGTTGGGAAACACTGCCCTAAACGATTCTGGCCCAACTTACATGTCCGAACGCATCTCCCTTTATGAACCATCTAGAACCTCAAGATCATCTTGGGGGGGCTGTTCTCATTACCGCCTTTGTCACAACTACGTTTGGCAGAGATGAGAGACAGAGCCTTCTCGGTGGTGGCCCCTCAGCTATGGAACGCCCTCCCTATAGATATTAGATCAGCCACCTCCCTTTTAACATTCCAGAAGAAAGTCAAGACGTGGCTTTTTGAAAAAGCCTTTCCAAATTTATTTATTTATTTACTGCATTCTATCCCGTCCTTCTCAACCCCCGAAGGGGGACTCAGGGCGGCTTACAATCGAGCCCCATCAAGAGGCTATTTCAACAGTTACAATAAAATCACAACAATTCCCTTTAGGGTGCTGCTACTTCTACTTCTGCTACCCCAGGTCTCGGCGGTGGCCAGGGGAGCTTTTGCACAGTTAAAACTCATGCGCCAGATGTGACCGTACCTTGGGAAGTCTGATCTGGCTCCGTTCGTCCATGCTCTGGTCACATCCCAAATAGATTACTGCAATGCACTCTATGTAGGGCTGCCTTTGAAGACAGTTCGGAAATTACGATTAGTCCAACGGGTGGCAGCCAGATTACTTACTGGAGCTACATACAGGGAGCATACCACCCCCCTGTTGTGTCAGCTCCACTGGCTGCCTGTCCACTTCCGAGCTCAATTCAAAGTGCTGGTTTTAACCTTTAAAGCTCTGTACGGTTCTGGCCCAGCTTACTTGTCCGAACGCATCAGCCTCTATGTCCCACCTCGTAATTTAAGATCATCCGGGGAGGCCCTGCTCTCGCTCCCGCCAACTTCTCAAACGGTTGGTGGGGATGAGAGAGATGGCCTTCTCGGTGGTGGCTCCCCATCTGTGGAACACGCTTCCAAGCGACATACAATCAACACCATCCCTCCTGGCATTCAGGAAGAAAGTGAAATCTTGGCTGTGGGACCAAGCGTTTGCACATCAGCACAATACAGCACTTTGGACTGGATTTGTAACAGCAAGTTGATGGATATGGCTCAATGCTCCTGTTATGGACGAAATACTGTTTTTAACTTAAGAGAATGTGTATGATGTGTTAATGTTAATTGTATTTTAATGTGTTTTAATGCTGTATGCTTTTGGTTTTATATTGTATTTATTATGTTGGCATCGAATTGTGCCTTTTGTTAGGCTGCTCTGAGTCCCCCCTCGGGGGGTAGAAAAGAGTGGGGTACAAATGTTGGAAATAAATAAATATTGACCAATTGCCTGGTCCCAGAGCCAAGCCTTTACTTTCTTGCAGAAAGTTAGGAGAGTAGAGATTGCTCAACAATGAGACTGGGCAATGTTTTTAACAAGGAGACATTATGAACGTATAATTTGTTTAGTTTTTATTATATGTTATGTTTTTAATTGTATTTATGATATTGTAAGCATTGAATTTTACCCTGTTAATCGCCTTGAGTCGCCTACGGGCTGAGAAAGGTGGTATACAAATACAGTAAATAAATACATACATATTTATAAACACAAACGAAGTTGAAAAACTTGGTATTACACTGTGTCCTTTGACTCTGGTATTGCAATAAGAAGGCCCTGCATTGTACATGTGACAGGGCTCAGACTGCATTGTAATAGGTGGTCTTCTACACACTTGCATGTCATGGAGTCCACTTTGTGGCCCCATTTCTTAAGGTTGGCTCTGCATCTCCTTCCTGGTGTCAGAGAACAGTCTGTTCAGCACCTTCCAAGCTGCCCAGTCTTCTGTGTGCCCAGGAGGGAGTCATTCGGTATCAGCCATGGATTGAGGTTCTGGGTTTTGGCCTGCCACTGTTGGACTCTTGCTTGCTGAGATGTTCCTGAGAGTATCTCTGTAGACCAGGGGTGCTCAGAATGGTGATCGCGATCACCAGGGTGATCTTCGGGCAGCATCCTGGTGATCTTCAGACCCCTGACCAGATTTTTTGCTGTAGGTCCTCTTCACGCGCCCCTGCATGCTGCAAAGAAGTCCTTCGTCATTGCTCCTTTCCGCTCCCTGCTCTCGCGCTGCCTCCAAAAGCTCCAGAGTCCAAGAGGCAGAATGGGCCCCCTCTTTTGGATTCCTCCCCTCCCCTCCGTCCTTCTCCAGCCACTCAGAGTTGTAGGAGACCAAAGGGGGCGGGCCTGGATGACCCGATGCATGGCTGGCCCTGCACGCATGCGCAGAAGCGCCCATTCTGCCTCTCAGACTTCTCGTGAGCTCTTGGAGGCGGCACGCATGCTGGCGGCGTGGAAATAGGAGCCACAACGGAGGAGGAGAAGAAGGATGCTTTGGGGTCATTTCCTTACCGCATCTCAAAGGTCAGTCTTTTTACTTTGGGGTGGGTGCTTGATTGTTCTGTGGCATATCTCTTTGTTTATTTTTAATGTTTAAAAATGGCCTTTTAGCTCCAAAGCCTCTCTGCTTGCTTTGTTCCTTGAGAAATATATGTTGGGGAATATAGAAATGTGGGAGAAATGGGGTGGTTGGATGTATTTTTGCATGCCCCTTTGTTTGCCTTGCTGAGTATTCAATGGCCTTGCAGTTCAAAAGCCTCTCTTCTTACTTTCTGGCTGATAATATGTGTGGTAATATGGCAGTGTGGGAGAAATGGGGTGGTTGGATGTATTTTATGCTCTGTTTTATATTGTTGTTATTAAATTGAAATGTTGATGTTTTATAACTTCATTTTATGTAAACTGCCCCGAGCCTGCTGGAAGGAGCGGTACGTAAAAATGAATAATAAATATAAATAAATAAATAAGAAAATAGTTATACGTTTTACATTTCTGGGTAGGTGATCTTTGAGACTTGGTTTTTTTACTCAGTAGCTCCCATGCTGAAAAAGTGTGAGCACCCCTGCTGTAGACCTTAGGAAGCTATTTCTTTATTTAAGGTGATGATATACAGGCTGATTTCCAAACAGGGGATGGACTGGAGATGTCACTACCTTGGTCCTTTCATTGTTGGCTGCTGCTTCCCAGCAGATGTCAGGTGGTGCAATACCGGCTAAACAGTACAATTTCTCAGTGGTGTGTGGTGTAGACATCTTGTGATAAGGCGGCATATCTCATTAAGAGCTACATCCACTGTTTTAATGTGGTGGTATGTGTTGACTGTCTCTGGGCTATATCTTGATACATTTTATAAGCACTTGTATACTATGTATACACACACAATACATACACTACACAGAAAGATACAAGTTACACAGAAAGTCAAGAAAAGTAGACACAATTTATTGAAGGATTAGGAATTATCAAGTCTTGAGACGGAGTGTGGGAGTAGGGGCGGGTGAAGCTGCTGCTGTTCTTCCAACTGGTTGAGTCTTATAACAATAATAATAATGTCCTTCAACATATTTAGTGGAACATGGATTCAGTGCGGTAACCAATTTATTAACAAAAAAGAAACCGATGGCAAAATAGTCAATCGCGATGATTTGAGATTACTGCTGACGAAAATAGAGCCGAGGATTACTAGATTGGTAGCAGCAGCAGACCAGGTTCATCCTTCTCATTAAGATGATTTCGAATGTTTTAACTTTTTTTGTATTACCTTTCTATTCTAAGTTCAATAAATAGTTTCATAATTTCAAACTTCAATGTTTCTAATTTACAGCTTTCTTTATTATATTTTATGGAAAAGGTAGAAATATTAATACATATATCTTTCTGTTTAACTGTTATTTAAAAAATTTAAAAACATTAATTTATAGGGTGAGTTAAAAAAAATTCTGGAAAGGGGGCGGTAGGCCAAAAAAGTTTGGGAACCACTGATCTAAATTAACAACACAATTGCACATATATTTATTAAGAAGTAAAAACTAATTAAATGACTGGCACTTACTCATAGGTAACTGTCCCACAATTGCAGTTTGAGACATTATGCATGTATTTCTTTGTGATAACATACACACACACACACACACACACACACACACACATACTGTATCTTATATATTGCATGTGCATACAAGTCAGTTTTCCCCATTTCACAGACTCATTTCAGTTTTAATAACAATCCCATGAACTAATTAGGATGAGAAGATATAATTGGCTGAAAGTGGCATAACAACAACAATCATCGTCATTATTATCTCTCATGTCTCAAGGTGAGTACAACACAGGCAAAACATATGTACCAAATTGAATAGTACAAAGATTAAAACATGTTAACAACGGAATGGAAATTTAAAATTTGCAGTTCAAAAATTAACTGGGTGGGCCTGCCGGAAGACATCGGTTTTTACTTGCATCTTAAATTTTGACAGCTCATTTAGCTGTCAGATCTCTTTGTTCTAAGTATTATGTGATGGGGAAGCAGGGATTTGGCCTGATCTGTAATGTCTGTAAGGCATTAGAAGTGAGTATGAATTGGGAGTTCATACAGTATATCTAAAGAAAACCTTGTAATTCTGATTTAACAATATTATACAGTATGTCTTGCTACGCATGCTGTGTGCATGCCTGCACACCCACAGAGTATCAATCAATCAATCAATCAAAACTTTATTACGGTCACAGACCAGCACAAAGCGGGCACAAGCGCCCTAAGAGGAGAAGGACAACTCCCCAGTAAACAGTTATTTAAAATCAGACTAGAAACCAGTATAAAAATATATTTTAAAAGACAGGATATTGTTGCCTTACGATGTCAATCATCACCCGTCTGATATTAAGGGCAACAGCACAGAACTTAGCAACACTGTAAGTCATTGCAGTGTTAGAGTCCGAAAGCAGCAGGGTGGAATAACATCTTTCACTGCGCCCCGGGTACTTTAGAAGCCATGGCCCAATGAGATTGGATCTAAGATCTCTGTAGAACATGCATTGAAGAAGCACGTGCTCAGTTGTTTCCACATGACCAGACCCACAGGGGCATAGTCTCTGCTTGAAGGGGGTCTTCTGATACCTCCCCTCCAATACAGCCGATGGGAGGGCATGGCATCTTGCCAGGGTAAAAGCCCTTCGGTGTTTGGGCACCTCCAGGTCTGTTAGGTATGCCATGGGGGCAGTGAGGTATCTAGTGGCTTCTCTAACAATGGACCCACAGAGTATATTTAGCCTATTTATCGATTATGATCTTTTGACGCACCGCCTTTCCATGGCTGGAATGAGGGGGACAGCTTTAGACTGGCTGTCCTCATTTCTCCACAATCGGAAGCAGCAAGTGCAGAGGGGTGGGTGGTTTCCGGGGGATCCCCTCTGCTCTGTGGGGTCTCTCAGGGAGCCATACTCTCCCCTCTGTTATTTAACATCTATATGCGACCGCTCACTCAACTGGTTCGTAGTTTTGGGCTTGAGTGTCACCAGTACGCTGATGACACTCAGCTCATTCTGAGGATGGAGGGCCAGCCCCAATAATTTCCGTCTCTGCCTTGAAGCTGTTACTGGATGGCTGAGAGCCAGTAGGTTGAAGGTGAATCCAGCGAAGACGGAGATCCTTTGGCTGGGCCGTCCGGGCGATAGGGAAATCCAACTGCCGACCTGGATGGAGAGGCACTACGCCCGTTATCATCAGTAAAAAGCTTGGGTGTCCATTTGGACCATCTGCTGTCAGTGGAGACTCAAATCTCCAATGTCAGCAGAATCGCATTTTTCCACCTGCGACAGGCAAAGCGTCTGACTCCCTATCTCTCATGGAATGACCTAGCCATGGTAATCCAAGCCACGGTTATCTCAAGACTTGACTACTGCAACGCTCTTTACATTGGCCTACCCTTGTCTGTAATCCAGAAACTGAAGCTAGTGCAGAATGCTGCAACCCGGCTGCTCGCGGGGGGAGCCCGCGAGTTGCTGCATAACACCTATACTGCAGAACCTGCACTGGCTGCCGATTGAACGCCAGATCACTTTCAAGGTGTTAGTTCTTACTTTCAAGGCCTTACATGGTCTGGGGCCAGTGTACCTTCGGGATCACCTGATTCCGTATAACCCTCTGAGATCACTCCGTTCTGAGGATCAGAACCTTCTTGTCATTCCTGGTGTGAGGGCTTTTCGCCTGACTTCGACAAGGCGCAGGGCATTTTCGATCATTGCCCCTGGACTGTGGAATATGCTACCACCAGAAACGCGGGCTCTGCAAAATTTCGTTTCTTTTTGCAGAGCCTGCAAGACTTACTTGTACAGACAGGCTTTTGATTCAATTGTGTTTTCATCTGTTTTATTGTCTTATGATTTTTTTGCGATGTTTTTACCTATTGTTTGCTCTCATTGAGCTATGTTGTAAACTGCTCTGAGCCATTGGGAGTGGCAGTCTACAAATCTAAATAAATAAATAAATAAATAAATTTAATTCCATTTATTTCTTTTTTTCAGGCCTATACTCAACACATATAGTCCAGGGTTTCCTCTGCTTTGTGTTTTCTTCCTCATTAATAACATTGGTCCTCTTAACGGATACTATTTTGCTCGTGTGTTTCATCTGTGAAATACTGGACTAATCCTCAATGGTACCTTGCCTGGTGCAACACCAGGACCTGTGTTTTACTCAATAGCCAGAGGTTCTTACAGAAGCCAATCCACAAGGCTGAAACAGTCACATTTATGAATTCATCTAGATGCAATAATTCAAATAGCATTTAGAACAAATCCACATACCACCTTGTATCTGACTGATAATGGGGCATTATAGTCCCATTCTTCTATAAGACGGGAAGGACCACAAGACTATCTTTGGAGCAGAATTTTAGTCTTCTCCTTTTGAACAGACTTTTGACCTTGCTTTTAAGTGTTTTTGAAAATTACTTCTAGCTTTCCCCCACTGTCCATCACCCTAACTGGCATCTGGAGTTCTTACTTACATACTTTACTTAGGCCAGTGTTTTTCAACCTTTTTTGAGTCGCAGCACATTTTTTACATTTACAAAATCCTGGGGCACACCACCAACCAAAATGACACAAAATGACACTCTAACACAGTCATACATATAGTTAATATGTTTTTAAATGTATTTATACACTCAGTGTGAAACCTTGGCCTGTTTCGATGAACACAACATAGATATCCTGGCAGGAATGGCAGAAAGACACAAACGAAGGTCTTGCTCAACAGCTGGGAGTTATAGTTCACCCGCAATTAAAGAGCATTCTTTTTTTAAATAAATAATTTTTATTGATTGTTTTACAATGAAATAAAAAGAAAGAATAGCATAGAGGGTAGGGATAGGAATCTGAGAGGGAAAAAAGGAGGGGAATAGTGGGGAAGGGAGGGTAACAGGTGGGGGTGAGGGTAATAAGAAATGAAATCTGCTTCCAGTCCGGGTATACGGGGGATCAGTCCTTGTTTGATGTTTACAAAATCAAAATTAGGTTTCTTCCACCTTTTTGGTCTGTTTGTTTATAGTTTACACCGTTAGAACTTTGTTCCTTTCATATAGCCTATAACAGGCTGCCAATCTATCCTTTTTTCTAGGTTCTTGTTGTTTACTACATTTTGCAGAATGTCCATATCAGAGTATTCAACTAATTTGGAGACCCATTCTGTCATTGTTGGGGAGTTCTCGCGGCACATTTTTTACATTTACAAAATCCTGGGGCACACCACCAACCAAAATGACACAAAATGACACTCTAACACAGTAATAGATATAGTTAATATGTTTTTAAATGTATTTATACACTCAGTGTGAAACCTCGGCCTGTTTCGATGAACACAACATAGATATCCTGGCAGGAATGGCAGAAAGACACACACAAAGGTCTTGCTCAACAGCTGGGAGTTATAGTTCACCCACAATCAAAGAGCATTCCGAACTCCACCAATGATGGAATGGAATTAAACTTCCCACATAGAACTACCATAACCAAGAGAAAATAGTATAAGAGTTTGGTGGGCATTGACCTTGAGTTTTGGAGTTGTAGTTCACCTATATCCAGAGAGCACTGTGGAGGGGAGGGAGGAAGACGTAGGGCGAGTCTGCACAGTAGCGCCCGAACGGGTCACGTCTTCCTCCCTCCCCTCTCCCGCAGAAGCAGCAGTGTGTCACGATGCACGGACTTGACCGGCCCCTCAATCACACACACACAGACGGACTGAAGGCTAACTACTTTATTGAATATAAAAACAGTTCAAAAGGAATATTGTCCATAAAAATAGCAAAAGCAATCCAAAGGCAGTAAGCAATCAATTGTCCAAAAACAGCTTGGTAAATAATCCAAAAGGCTAGGCAAAGCTCCGTACAGCAATGCGGATTCAGGAACAAGGCAAAGTACAAGATGCAAGGCAAGACTTGGTGGCCACTAGCCAACTTAGCTCCGTGGACCAACTTCGCTACACGTCTACTCAGAAGAGACGTGGCCGAAGTACTGGGGATTCGTTCCCACGGATCCTATACTTAATCTTTCGGCCGAGGTCCCCGATGCTCTAGGCTTCGTCGTCTCCAATCTCTGCTGACAGACCTCGGCCTGTCTAGGCTGTGGTACCATCCCCTTCTGCTAGACTCGATGCTTCGTCTCCTATCAAAGGTTCGGCCTTGTCTCCCAGCACCTGGGTCTCTATCTCCATGAGAGCTCTCCTCCCTAGAATCTTCCCAGCCGCTCTCTTCCATGTTTTCACTCACAGGATCCTGTGAGCCTCTCCCACCCGGCCGTTCATAAGTTTCACTATCACTGCTTTCCATTTGCACCTGGTTATCTGTCTCTTCGTAAGGGTCAGGCCAACCTTCTTCCCATGCCAAACTTTCTGTGGGCGAAGGAGGCCCAGTGATGGGAAACTCTCCTTCTTCTAACCCTTCTAAATCCTCTTCAGAATCTAGCTCTGCAGCTGCAGGCCCCAATGCCAATGGGACCCCCGGTCCGGACCCCTGGCCCCCAGGCACAAACGAGAACTGCTGTGCTACACAGTGTGAGCAAAGCGAGGCAAAGCAAGCAGAGTGAGTAGGGTTGCCATATGTCCCTTATTCTAAGGGACGTCCCTTATTTTGGCCCTAAAATTTGTGTCCCTTATTTTCAGGCCCTGTCCCTTATTTTTGACTAGCAGGACAGAACTGGGCGGGGTTGACCAGAGGAAGGTGCGCGTTGTGGTTTCCACGGCAATGCCTGCCCAGGGATTCCAACTCGCAGGGCAGCCTGCGTCCCCGTTGGAAGGAAGAGGCGATACAGGACTTTTTCAAAGTACAGTAGACTAATTAACCGTTACCCAAGGGGAATGTTGGATCATGTTGGATAAAGATAGTTTCTGGTTGCTTGAGAGTTACTCTTAAAATAGGCCTAGCTGTGCATCCCAATACTATACAATGCTGTGTATCCCATACTATACTATACCATTAACTATTGACATAATAATAATGAAGATATACTGTCTTATAAAATTTATTTTATTTTAATGTTTAGACAGTGCACTTTTAAAGTCAGCAAAGTCAAGTACTAAATACAGATGCAGAAAATTAGGTAGTTCTAATAATGCTTTTTCTGCATGACAAAGCATGCAGAAACATACCATGTCCTGTTAAGAGGGTATAAGTCAGTTTCTTTTGTGAGTTTCAATAATTATCTTATTCTGTTAATAAAACTATTTCTACCTAATGTTTGAGTTTCAAGTTTTTAATGAAGTGTCCCTTATTTTTGTGGAAAAATCCCGTAAATGTCCCTTATTTCTTATATCAAAAAGTGGCAACCCTAAGAGTGAGGCTGGGAAGAAAGGAGCCCAAATGGAGAAGAAAAAGGGTTCGGCAGGAGGGGGAAGAAAGGGTATTGGAGGTCCCAGTTTCCCACAGCACACCTAATGATCGCTCATGGCACACTAGTGTGCCATGGCACACTGGTTGTGAAATACTGACTTAGGCGAACCCTCATTGTCCGAATAAGATAGTCCTCCAAGTTCGGTGTCCTGGCAGTGGATACATAGGTGACTGTGGAGCCCTATTCTCGACCTGCATGTTCTCTCGCAGTGAGGGCATCAGTTTCCAGGTGGAAGGCGGTCCTGGTGGGGGTTGACTTGATGCACCTTCTTCTTGGCACGTTTCTGTCTTTCGCCCTCCATTTGTGCCTCTTCAAATTCTACAGCACTCCTGGTCACAGCTGGAGCGCTCAAGGGCCAGGGCTTCCCAGTTCTTGGTGTCTATGCCACAGTTTCTAAGGTTAGCTTTAAGTCTGTGTTTAAATCTCTTTTCCTGTCAACCAACATTATGTTTTCCATTTCTGAGTTGGGAGTATAGTAACTGCTTTGGGAGACAGTGATTCAGACAGCATCGCCAGTCCAGTGGAGTTGATGGCGGAGGACCATCGCTTCAATGCTGATAGTCTTTGCTTCTCCCAGCACGCTGACATTTGTCTGCTTGCCTTCGCAAGAGATTTGCAGGATTTTTCAAAGGCAACCCTGATGGAATCATTCCAGGAGTTGCATGTGACGTCTATAGATAGTCCACGTCTCGCAAGCGTATAACAGGGTTGGGAGAACAGATCACATATGAAAGGAGAATTTTAAGGAAGAATCCATTCTATCTCCCAAGCAAGAAACAGGATGAAACTGGTGACTTAGTGCAGGTCTGTACTGGCTAGTTAAAATGTACTGGCTGGAGCAAAGATACACACCCTACTGAACTGATTGTGGTGCCAGGTTGGCATTCACATAGTCCAGCCAAGCCACAACTGCATTGGCTCCTCTGGGTGGTCACTTAACCTTCTGTGCCATCACCACCAGTCATAACTAGTCACAGAGCTCTTTTCAAACTCCTGACTGTCACACGAGCACTCAAATAACCAGAAGGAGAGAGAGCTGATCTCCTAACTTTCCTCCTGGCAGTTCAGGTGTCTATACTGATGTCAGAACATCAACAGAGGCACAATCCATCCCCTTTTTCCTACAACCATTTCCCTCGCTGGGTATCACTGTTAAAGAGGATCTGACCTGGGGCACTAATACGGCAGTGTTGGTTAAGAGGGCCCAGCAGAGACTGTACTACCTGAGACTTCTAAGGAACCCACAACTGAATGGAAAATTGCTGTTGACTTTCTACTGCTGTGAATATCAAGCAAAAAGTGGGTGCTAGAAACAATATCATACAAAAGCTGGCACAACCTGGCGATCACAATTAGACACATTCAAGACATGCCCTTGCACTTTGCTACTCTGCTGCTGAGTACGTGAGCCCAGTGAGCACCATGTTAAAACAGTGGATGTGGCTCTTAATGAGACATGCTTCATTATCACAGGATGTCTACGCCCTACACCACTGTAGAAATTATACTGTTTAGCTCATATTGCACCACCTGACATCTGTTGGGAAGTAGCAGTCAATAATGAAAGGACTAAAGCAGTGACATCTCCGGCCCATCCCGTGTTTGGATATCAGCCAGCATGCCAGCACCTTATATCAATAAATAGGTTTCTAAGATCTACAGAGATACTCTCAGGAACACCTTGGTGAGCGAGAGCCAAAAAGTGGCAGGCTAAAACCTGGAACCTTACCCATGGCTGATACCAGATGAGAGACTCCCTACTGGGCACACAGAGGACTGGGTGACTTGGAAGGCACTGAACAGACTGCGCTCTGGCACCATGAGATGCACAGCGAACCTTAAGAAATGAGGCTACAAAGTAGAGTCCATGACAAGCGAGTGTGGAGAAAAGCAAACCACAGACCACCTATTACAATGCAGTCTCAGCCCTGCCAGATGCAAAATGGAGGACCTTCTTATAGCAATACCAGAGGCACTCCAAGTGGACAGCTACTGGTCAAAGGACATTTAGTATCATGCCAAGTTTTTAAATTTTGTGTTTTAAAATACATGACAACTGTACTCTCGGCTTCTGATACAATAAAGAAAAAACTGGCATATTCTTTTTTTTGAATTATTACCATTTGGCAGACAGTACAGGGTGACAAAGGAAGGACAAACAAATTGAGACAGCTTTCATCTCAGATCTCTTACTATATTGAACTCTGGTTTCGCACTGATGTGGCATTGGAGGCTATGCGGTGGTGGTTGAAGTGTGGGTGTGCTGTTTTTGTGATGTGTGTTGGGGTAAGCATTTAATTTTGTTGTACAATGTACAGTGACAACAAAGTTATTCTGCTCAAGATTTGGATACGGTGGGGCCACATTAACCAATCCTACTTTGAAAACTGATGCTTGAAAAAATTGTATACTTTAAGCTGGGGAATAGATATAAAATGGAGTCAAGAAACCACATGCAGCCTGTAGAACTGCCTATCCCCAACATAATGTGTTATTAATAGTTGTCCCCTGCCACGCGTTGCTGTGGCCCAGTCTGTGTATATGTGTTTTGTATATGTATATATGTGTGTATGTATGTGTATATATGTATATATGTGATTTTGCAAATGTAATATAATGTATATTTTTTGCTTTTAAAGTCTCTTCCACTGTGTTTTTCAGCATTTTTACGAGTGGCCTGATAGGTATATTGTGCCCAAATTTGGTGTCAATTCCTCCAGTGGTTTTTGAGTTATGTTAATCCCACAAACGAACATTACATTTTTATTTATATAGATTTTATTTTTAAAATGCCCTTATTGCAAACACATCTGGGGATGATACTATACAGAGGACAGAGAGAAAAATGTGGGTTGTAGAGGACATTTGCCCTCCCTTTATTTTAGGACACTAGTCTGAAGCATGAATACAGTAGTCACATCTGATCAGGGATGCTTAGCCACACTGGTTCCCTGAAAGCAAAATGCAGCTGCCTCCTCAGGTTTTTGTTTATTTTTTGCGTGTGATTAGATGCTAAACGGGCAACTTTTCGTGTTCCCATTAACAGTATTGACTGTTTTTTCTTGCCAACCATGAAAGTTATTAGTATTCCACAGAGAGGGGCAGAGATAGAAACCCAGAAGTTTGGATGTTTGCTGTTTGATACAAACGTTTCCTCCGCTGTCATAACAGTCTCTTATATTTTTTATGATTTATTTTTTAAAAATCTCATCCTCAGTCAGCTGTGCTGATGCCACTGAAGTCGTGACCCTGCAAACAGGAAAACAATATTACAAAAGAACTATTGAGACTGGTTTGGGCAAGGGTGTATTTTCGCAGTGGTAGAAGGCTGTAACAGGAAATTGGGTCTCCTTCATTTGGCACCACAGCTACAATCATGTGCAATAACCCAATTTGTTCATTGATAATTCATTTATTTGGATTTATAATCTCTTCCATTGCTAGTGTCGTTAATGTGTTTTTTATTGTACCATGTCGTTGATCACCAAAAGCTATTAGAAGAAAATAATATTTCATTTTTTTCCAGGAAACACATACATACTTGGTGATACTGCAGTGGTTATCAGCTTGTGGGTCCCCAGGTATTTTGGCCTACAACTCCCAGAAATCCCAGCCAGTTTACCAGCTATTAGGATTTCTGAGAGTTGGAGACCAAAACATCTGGGGACCCAAAGGTTGAACCTCTCTACAAAAAGAAAGGTGAAGTGGAACCACTGATGGTATTTATCTGGACTCTGTTATAGGCCTAACCAGACACATAGTTGACAGAATTGAGGGGAACCTCAAAAACATTTGCTGTGCATCTACGCTGTAAAGCTAATGCAGTTTGACACCACTTTAACTGCTCTGCCTCAACATTGGTTCTCAACCTGTGGGTCCCCAGATGTTTTGGCCTATAACTCCCAGAAATCCTAGCCAGTTTACCAGCTGTTAGGATTTCTGGGAGTTGAAGGCCAAAACATCTGGGGACCCACAGGTTGAGAATCACTGCTATAGAATCAAGGGAGTGGTCGGTTAGTGACGCACCATAATTCTTTGGCAGAGAAGCAGGGGCGGTCCTACAAGGTAGGCCAAGTAGGCGGCCGCCTAGGGCGCCATCTGGGAAGGGGGCGCCATCCTGGCCGCATGGGGCACCATCCTGGCCCTGCCAATGTTCCTCAGGCAGCGCCGCAGCTGCCTGCTTTTGGGCCCCGGCCTTGTGTGTTCCGACGCCGCTTCTGGGCATGCGCGGAGGTTTTCGCGCAGGGGCAGTTGCTCCAGAGCTGAAGTTGAGTGCAGGAGCAACTGCACATCCGCGAAAACCTCCGCGCATGCCCAGTAGCTCCCTTGCGCAGAAGCCTGTAAGCAAAGCACTCCCTATCGGGCAGGCAGGGAGTGCTTCCCCTCTCCCTTTGTCTCCGCTGCGCACGTTTGGGGGGAAGGAGAAAAGAATCAGTGAAGGAAGTGTAAGTGAAGGAATGAATGAAGGGCTTTCCTCCTCCTCCTCTGTGACCTCTTCTCTCCCTCCTTCCTTTCTTCGGCTCTATTTCTGTCTAGACCTGAGGGGCCTGAGACTATGAGGAGTTGTGGGAGTTGGAGTCCAAAACATCTAGAGGGAGGGAGGGCCCAAGTTTGCCTCATTTGAACATTTTGGCTGTTTTTCTATTTACATTTACATTGGGATCCTAATTTTGGACTTATGGGAGACTCCTATGAATTATGAGACGGGTGGGAGGTAATATATTCTGATTTTGATGCATTTACATTGCATTTCTTGTTGATTATTATACAGTTCTGCTTAATATTGTCATACAATATAATACAAATACAATATAATAATAGAATAACGATATATTTTATATTACATGTAATATTACAAACAATATTGCAGTATAGTGGTATTGTACAAAATAGTAATATATAATATTTTATTTTACTTTATTTTTGGGTTATTTGAGTTTTATAGGAGTCATGAAAATATTTAGTAGAGGATAATTTTATTGAAATAAATAATTTTATTATTTTATAATAATAATATAATAGAATGTTATATTGTATTATAATGTCAATATATTATAATATAATTATATTGTAATGTAGTATAATATAATTATGATATAATATAGTATGAGTATGGTATAATATATTGTATATACATTGATACAATATAATACTGCTAATGGTATTGTGACATTATAATTGTATATTTGTTTTACATGGGGGGGCAAAATAATGTTGGGGGGGGCACCAAAATAATGTTCGCCTACCATTTAAAATTACCTTAGACCGCCCCTGCAGAGAAGGCTAAAGACTATCAAAAATCCAATTGCTTTGGGTCTTGGGAGTTAAAGTGCTGTTGAACTGCATTATGTTTATAGTATAAATACATCCCTAGCCCACCTCCCTGCCATGCAGGTCTAGAGTATCCCCAAGAGATGGCCATCCAATATCTGTTTAAAGACCTACTATGACGCTCCAATGAGGTTAATTCCCCTGTTTAACTGTCCTTATTGACAGAACCGAAAGTCCTAATCTTTCGGTGGAATCTCTTTTCTTGTAATCTAAATCCATTAGACCATGTCATGGAGCAGAAGTGAAAGAAAAAGCTTGCGCCATCTCTACATGACATCCTTTTTACAAATTTAATTAAGCTATTACATCAGTCCTCTCACAGTCTCACATCAGTTTTTCAGTCTTCTCTTCTTCACGGAAAGCATAGCCAAATCTCGTAATAATTCCTCATAGGGCTTGGTTTCCAGACCTTTTATTGTCTTGGTCATCATCCTCTGGACATATTTTAACTTGTCAATATCCCCTTTGAATGGTATTTCTCAAAACTGGATAAGCATTCCTGATGAAATCTGATCCAAGGAAAATAGAACACAGTTATACTATTATTTCTCATTTCCTTGATCTCGATGCTATTTCCTGTCGATATAAGCTAGAATTGCATCGACGTTTTCCCCAACTGCTGTTTGTTATTGTTTGTGGCCTACTGTTACTAATTATGTAACAAACACGACTTTGAGATTACCACAAATAAGAAAGACATAAAAGTACTAATGTCCAAAATTAACTGTACTGTTCCTTGATCCTTGTCCTACTTGGTTGGTCAAGGATTGCCCAGAGGGACTCCGGGTTGCTCTGATGCACATAATAAATAATTCCCTGGAGCAGGGAATCTTTCCAGATGCCCTGAAAGAAGCTATAGTCCGCCCCCTCTTAAAGAAACCCACCTTAGACCCTGCGATGTTGACCAACTACCACCCGGTCTCTAATCTCCCGTTTCTTAGTAAGATGATTGAACGTGTGGCAGCGATCCAACTTCATAAATTCTTAGATGACACGGATGGCCTGGCTCCATTTCAATCTGGCTTCTGTCAGACTGTCACGGGACCAAGACTGTTTTGTGGCCCTCTCTGATGACATCCGTCGCCAGTTAGACAAAGGAGGATCGGTACTGCTGGTGTTGCTTGACCTCACCGCAGCTTTCGATACAGTAGACCATGATCTACTGATCCAACAATAAACTGCTATTGGAATTCAAGGATCAGCAATAACCTGGTTCAACTCATTCTTGCAAGGGCGTAGCCAACGAGTGGAGTGGCTGGGAAATCCCCTCTCGACTGTGGAGTACCCCAAGGCGCTATTCTATCGCCAATGCTGTTTAACATCTATGTTCGACCTCTTGCCAAGCTAGTCCGGAGATTTGGATTAGAATGTTTCCAATACGCTGATGACACCCAGCTTCTCCTAAAACTAGAACCTGGAACAACTTCAGTACCAGATAACTTAAACCAGTGTCTTACAGCAAAAACTGAAATCTTGTGGCTTGGCCGCCCATCAGAATTGGTTGGTCTATTACACTCTTTTGAAGGGGAACCGTTAGCTCCATCCGCCACTGTGAAGAGTCTCGGTGTTATCCTGGATTCCAAAATGACGATGGAAGCCCAGATTGCCTCCACTAGTAAAAGGGCCTTCTTTCATCTACGCCAAGCGAGGCAGTTGGTGCCTTATTTACCAACAGAGGCGCTGGCTACAGTAATCCATGCCACGGTTACGTCGAGGCTGGATTACTGCAATGCTTTGTATGTGGGCTTACCTCGAGCAGCACCGTGAGATCCAAATTGTGCAAAATGCAGCTGCTAGACTCCTCACAAAAACATCAATGAGGTGCCATATAACCCTGGTCCTAGCATTCAAGGTCTTTCGAGGTCAGGGCCCCCAGATCTAAGAGACCGTTTAATGCCACTCCACCACCAGAGACTGCCACGGTCAGCTCATGAGAATCTTCTCTATGTCCCTGGCCCTAGAGAGGTTCGTTTGGAGTCCACAAGACAGAGATCCTTCTCAATCGCAGCCCCAATCTTGTGGAACTCCCTACCGCCAGACCAAAGAGCGACTCCTGATCTACATACATTTTTAGGGGCATGCTCAGGACATGGCTCTGCAGAAGAGCCTATGATTGAGTAACAAGCGGTGACTATGTAACCTGTTTATTTTTATTGTGTAAGTCGCCCAGAGCACCTTTGGTGGAGGGGGCGACTCATAAGAAATGAAGTTAGCTAGTTTTATTCTTTTTTTGATTTCAAGAATCGAATAAGGCAGTATGTGTGTTTTATGGGGGGTCAGAATGGTATAGCATTTTGAACTTTGGATTATATCTCTGGAGAACATGGTTGCAATCCTTGATCAGCCACGAATCCCACAGGGTAACCTTATAAAAGTCATACTTTCTCAGAGGAAGGCAATGCCAAACCTCTTCTGCACAAATATTGCCATGAAAACCATGTGCTGTGTTGTCCCAGGTCAAAAACAACTAAAAGGCACAAACCAACAACAAATGTCTTTTCATAAGAACATAGTCCCTCTTTTCTTTAATAATAAAAAAGGTTTTAGAACAGAAACTGTGGACACAGGATATGATTCAGCAGGCAATGTGGCTTACGTTTGCAAACAGCTAATGCAGCCAAACCACTCTGGAGGCTAAATTTCTGGTGCAGAAGAAAGGGCTCCTTGCAAGCTTTATTCCAACATTGGGCGGAGAGGAAGGACAGCACACATGAAAGAAAGGATGCGCATTTGCTTGCATGAGTACACCTCAAATGTCCTTCATCGGCCTCTGAGCAGACACTTGCTCCGACCTGCATTGCTTATCTTGCGCCGCCGTTGCTCGTTACACAGACTCGTTCGTCAGCAATCCTGCAGGGAAGCCTTGCTGACTCATTTCGGATTATGTGCAGGCAAAGCACGTGAAGCCTCTGCCTTCTGGGATATTGGCAAAGACGGCAGGTGCATATGCCACCTCTGTTGAAGGAGATGTTTTTATTTCAATAGCGCTATCTGGTGCAGAATTACAAGACAGAGACATTATCATGTAAATTTAGAAGAAGCCCTTTGCCCATCTTTTCTGTGTGCCGGAGTGTTTGGCTAATCTCCCTTTTGTCCTTCAGCCTCTGCGATGCCAGTCTTATGTTTTCACATGACCGCAGCTGATAGGCTAGAAGGTCATTCTCGGCTGGGTGCAACTATGTACCACGGTTGAGTAAACACAACCTCACTCGTGAGCTGGCACTATGATCCAGCGCTGTCTTTACGTGTAGAAAGCAGAGGGACTGAGACCTTTCCAGGCACAACATGGGTGCAGCTATTCAGATATGAATTTAATATATACTGTAAGTGTCACCGAATAACCTTCTTAGGGTGCACTGTCACTGAATTCATGCAGTTTGACTCTACTTAAACTTCCATGGCCCATTGCTTTGGAATCCTGGGATTTGCAGTTTCGTGAGGCACCAGCACTCTTTGGCAGAGAAAGCTAAAGACCTTGTATAACTATAACTTGCATACATTTTCCAGTCATTTTCACAAAGATAAGATTGTATGTGAGATTGGAGGTTTGTTAAGGGATCCTTTCATGTTAGCACTATTTATTTATTTACAGCATTTATATTCTGCCCTTCCCACCCTGAAGGGGACTCAGGGTGGATCACAGAACACATATACGGCAAAAATTCAATGCCATTATACACCGACAGGATAGACAACAATATAGATAGAGGTATATAGGCTTTCCCCATCTTTGGCGTCTTGGAGGTTGTGCTTGATTTTACCGCGGGGGGTGGGGTGTGTGCTATTGCTCCACCTTGGATTGGAACCTGGCTAAACTGTAGGAAACAAAGGGTGGTAATAAACGGACACTTCTCTGGATGGAAAGAGGTGAGAAGTGGCGTACCCCAAGGTTCAGTTTTGGGTCCGTTACTTTTTAATTTATTCATTAATGATCTGGATGTAGGAGTGAATTTTGAGGTAGCAAAGTTTGCAGATGACACTAAATTGTTCAGGGTAGTTAAAAATGAAACTGATTGTAAAGAGCTCCAGAAAGATCTCTTGAAATTGAGTGAATGGGCAACAAAGTGGCAAATGCATTTTAACCTAAACAAGTGTAAAGTCATGCACATCGGGGCAAAGAACCCCAACTACACCTACCAATTGATGGGGTCAAAGCTTTCCGAGACAAACCAGGAAAGGGATCTTGGGGTTTTGGTGGACAGCTCAATGAAGATGTCAACCCAGTGCGCAGCAGCAGTGAAAAAAGCAAATTCTATGCTAGGCATGATCAGGAAGGGAATCGAAAATAGGTTGGCAAATGTTGTATTACCTCTCTACAAATCGATGGTAAGGCCACATTTGGAGTACTGTGTACAATTCTGGTCTCCACACCTTAAGAAGGATATAACGGAACTGGAAAAGGCACAGAAAAGGGCAACAAGAATGATCCAAGGGATGGAGCGGCCCTTATGAAACCAGGTTGCAACGCCTTGGTCTTTTCAGCCTTGAAAGACAGCGTTTAAGAGGTGACTTGATCGAAGTGTATAAAATCATGCATGGGATAGAAAAGGTGAATAAAGAAAAACGATTTTCTTTGTCACAAAACACTAGGACTAGGGGGCACTCCCTGAAGCTCCAAGGTAGGAAAATTAGGACTAATAAAGGGAAATATTTCTTCACCCAGAGGGTCATTGGGTTATGGAACTCACTTCCAGAAGAGGTTGTGACAGCTGTCAGCCTGAACAACTTCAAGGCAGGATTAGACAGATTCATGGATACCAAGTGTATCGGTAGTTACTGAAAAGGACATTCAAGTGCCACCTCGGAGTTGGTTGAGGTAGGCAGGATTTCCCTGGGTACTGGTTGTGGGGGTTGGGAGCAGGTCAGGGTTTTGCCCTCCCTTCTGCTCGAGATCCCCGTGTACAACTGGTGGGCCACTGTGTGATACAGAATGCTGGACTAGATGGGCTGAGGTCCGATTCAGCATGGCTCTTCTTATGTTCTTATGTTCTTATGTACCTTCCATGCCAAAGAGCTTTGTTTACAGACTTTCTCCTTTTTGATTGAATCACTGGCATTTTCTGGTTATAGTGCCATTAAAATACCTTCCCTAATTAAGCAGTACTGATTTATCTACTCACAGCTATTTTTGATCTGCTAGATGGGAAGTGAGCTGGGCTGAAGGTTGGGTGCTCACCCGCAACCAGGACTTCAAACCCTCAACCTTTTGATTGGCAAGATTGGCACTATGACTTAGTTGTTACAGCTATATTCTTTTTTTAAAATCCAAAACAACAACAACAACAACAAACCAAACCCTGGCCTTTGTAGTTTGGTGTGGTGCTGGAGCTCTCTGGATGAAAGTTCTAATTGTTGTTGTTGTTTACTTACTTAGGCAATCCCTCGTTGTCCAAATGTGATGGCCTTCCAAGTGCAGTGTCTTGGTGGTGGATACATAGATGTCTGTGGAGCCCTATTCTTGACCCACATGTTCTTTCACATTGAGGACATCAGTTTCCAGGTGGAAGGTAGTCCCGATCAGGGTTGGTTTGACACACATTCCTCTTGGCATGTTTCTCCCTTTCAGCCTCTATTCATGCCTCTTCGAATTCCACAGCACTGCTGGTCACAGCTGACCTCCAGTTAGAGTACTCAAGGGCCAGGGCTTCCCAGTTCTCTGTGACTATACCATGGTTTTAAAGGTTAGCTTTAAGCCCATCTTTAAATCTCTTTCCCTGTCCACCAACATTATGTTTCCCATTCTTGAGTTGGAAGTATAGTAACTGCTTTGGGAGACGGTGATCGGGCACTCAGACAATGTGGCCAGTCCAGCAGTCAATGGTGTCAGAGCATCGTTTTAATGCTGTTGGTTTTTGCTTATTCCAATATTTGTCTGCCTGTCTTCCCAAGAGATTTGCAGGATCTTTCGGAGGCAGCGCTCATGGAATCATTCCAGGAATTGAGTGTGACGTCTGAAGACAGTTCACATTTCGTATGCGTATAGCAGAGTTGGGAGGACAATAGCTTTATAAACAAGCACCTTGGTATCCCTACAGATGTCCCAATCCTCACTCTCTGCTTCATTTGGAAAAATGGTGCACTCACAGAGCTCAGGCGATGTATCAAGTCAACTTTGACTTCAGATGGCGCTATGAATGAGAAACTTCAAAGCCTCCCTATCTACAACAACCCCATTGAGGTCAGAGGGATGTCGCTTCCTTAGTATATCCATCTGGAATGCCTTTTCTCCTTTTGCCTTCCTCTTTTCCTACTGCCTTCTACATTATCAAGCAGTACAGTATGATCTCGGTATCCCCAAAACTGCCAACTGCAGTTTAATTTCTCCACGTACAACAAAATACATCCCTTTGTAGGCTTTTTCTAGGTCCTCTAATGCATTTCTAGGGCATTCTTGGACCAGAAGTCCTTCATTTCCATAGGGTTCACCATTATCTGCAGTTCTGCATATCCATGAGAAGTCTGGGAATGTATCACCGGCGGATGCAGGGGTTGTACTATGTGTATTTTCCCCGTGAGTCATGTCTCAGGTTTCCATAGGATTGAACTTAGGCACTGAAGTGCTTCAGTCGTGTAGTGTGAAGCATCTTCGTCCTTTGATGGCAGGTAAAAATTGGATGAGTTTTAATGCATTTCCATCCTGGAATGGCAGGAAACAATGGGATAATACACAAAATAGGGGTAGACAAATGCCACCAGTGGCCCTCAAAATCAATTTATTCTCCAAACGGAGCCCAAACAATTCAAAACACTTATATAGAATATTTAAACATATATTCACATAGCAAGTATATACAAAAACAAACACAATGGTACTACAAATTACAGAAGGAGTAGCTCCCAAGGGAAAACCACACCGGGATAAATCAGAAATACATACCATATTATTCAATAATAATGTCATATAGTGAGGCGCAAAGCCTTCTGGTCAAATCACAGACAAAAACAATCACAGTTGGACCCAATATATAGGTAAATGAGAGGGCTAGATAATTAACAACACAAGCTGGGTAATTAACAGAAACCACTGAGTATCTTTAAGTAAGAAGCTCATTTAGTGATAGGTTTATCGTTGAGTCCTTGCGGGAACTCAGATTGGAGTCGGATTATCTATTGCAGGGGTGCTCACACTTTTTCAGCATGGGAGCTACTGATTAAAAAACCAAGTCCCAAAGATCACCTACCCAGAAATGTAAAAAGTATAACTATTTTCTTATTTATTTATTTATATTTATTATTCATTTTTACTTACTGCTCCTTCCAGCAGGCTCGGGGCAGTTTACATAAAATGAAGTTATAAAACATCAACATTTCAATTTAATAACAACAATATAAAACAGAGCATAAAAATACATCCAACCACCCCATTTCTCCCACACTGCCATATTACCACACATATTATCGGCCAGAAAGTAAGAAGAGAGGCTTTTGAACTGCAAGGTCATTTAATAGTCAGCAAGGTAAACAAAGGGGCATGGAAAAATACATCCAACCACCCAATTTCTCCCACATTTCCATATTCCCCAACATATATTTCTCAAGGAACAAAGCAAGCAGAGAGGCTTTGGGGCTAAAAGGCCATTTTTAAACATTAAAAATAAACAAAGAGACATGCCACAGTACAATCAAGCACCCACCCCAAAGTAAGGAAATGACCCCAAAGCGTCCTTCTCCTCCTCCTCCGTCGTTGCTCCTATTTCCACACCGCCAGCATGCGTGCCGCCTCCAAGAGCTCACGAGAAGTCAGAGAGGCAGAATGGGCGCTTCTGTGCATGTGCGCGGGGCAGACATGCATCGCCTCATCCAGGCCCGCCCCCTTTGGTCTCCTACGACTCTGAGTGGCTGGAGAAGGACGGAGGGAGGAGGAGGAATCCAAAGGAGGGGGCCCATTCTGCCCCTTGGACTCTGGAGGTTTTGGAGGCGGCGCGTGAGCAGGGAGCGGGGAGGAGCAATGACAGAGGACTTATTTGCAGCATGCAGGGGCGCGTGAAGAGGACCAACAGCAAAAAAACCTGGTCAGGGGCCTGAAGATCACCAGGATGAGGCCTGAAGATCACCCTGGTGATCCCGATCACCATTCTGAGCACCCCTGATCTATTGGGTTTCAAGCTGGGGGAGACGGGGAGGGAACTCCGGACAAGAATACAGGAGCATAGATCACGCTTTAAGAATAGAAATAAAACATCCATCCTGTATTCTCACTTTAAGAACAAAAAACATCACCATGAGGAGTTTACAGTGACTCTTCTTGACAGGATCATCCCGAAGCCCCATATGGATGTTAAAAAGAGGTTACTACAGCTTGAAACACAATGGATAATCCGACTCCAATCTGAGTTCCCACAAGGACTCAACTCTTCATCTCTCAGTGTTTCCAGCATCCCTTGTTGTTCTTCTGCATTACTTCAGGGCTCCTGGAATTCTTTTTAATGGCCTCATAATTCAGTCAAAATTTGCCTCCCCACTTAATGTGGAACCTTTATCTCCTACTTGACAGATGCAACTGTCTTTCAAGCTGCAAAAGTCAACAGCAGGCTACCCTTAAGGTTGAGCATCCACCTCGACCCGGCAGGCCTCGAACTCATGACCTACTGGTCAGAGAGATCTTATGCAGCTGACACGTAGCCAGCTGCGCCACATTCCTGATGCTATCTTCCAACTTTCCCAGCTTAATTTAAAATGACTGGGCAGATAATTGCAAGGGAGAAATCCTATTGGACAAAAATGGAAGACTTTGATTTTCTTCATATTTGTTGACCTTGTATAGTCCAAAATTGAAACCACTGCATCAAGCTGGCTATCTTATAATTTCTTATATAGGTAAGCAGCACTTACTTGAGCTCTGATCGGGAAGCATTTTAACATACTCTCAAAATCAGGAAAAGAAAATTGATTTAAATGCATTGGCCAGTTCTAGTTATATATTTAGCCTAGTGTCAAGTAAGGTGTGCTTATGGACCACACAGTATCAGTCAAACTTTAATTTTTGTTGCGTGACACCATGGATAACAGCTTGCTTGGGAGTGATCCTGGACTCATCGCTGAGCCTGGAACCCCAGGTCTCGGCGGTGACCAGGGGAGCTTTTGCACAGTTAAGACTCGTACGGCAGCTGCGCCCGTACCTTGGGAAGTCTGATCTGGCTATGGTCGTCCACGCTCTGGTCACATCCTGAATAGATTACTGCAACGCACTCTACGTGGGGCTGCCTTTGAAGACAGTTCGGAAATTACAATTAGTCCAACGGACGGCAGCCAGATTACTAACCGGAGCTACATCCAGGGAGCATACCACCCCCCTGTTGTGTCAGCTCCACTGGCTGCCTGTCCATTTCCGAACTCAATTCAAAGTGCTGGTTTTGACCTTTAAAGCTCTATACGGTTCTGGCCCAGCTTACTTGCCCGAACGCATCAGCCTCTATGTCCCACCTCGTAATTTAAGATCATTCGGGAGGCTCTGCTCTGGGTCCCGCCAAATTCTCAAACACGGTTGGTGGGGACGAGAGATAGGGCCTTCTCGGTGGTGGCTCCCCATCTGTGGAACGCGCTTCCAAGCGACATACGATTAACCCCATCCCATTCAGGAAAAAAGTGAAATCTTGGCTGTGGGACCAAGCGTTTGCACATTAGCACAATGCAGCACTTTGGACTGGATTTGTAATGGCAAGTTGATGGATATGGCTCAATGCTCCTGTTATGGACGAAATACTGTTTTTAACTTGAGAGAATGTGTAAATGTTAATTGTATTTTAATGCTATATATTTTTGGTTTTATATTGCATTTTATTATGCTGGCAACGAATTGTGCCTTTTGTCAGGGCGCTCTGAGTCCACCCCCCCCCCTCGGGGGTTGAGAAGAGCGGGGTAGAAATGTTGGAAATAAATAAATAATAAATAACACATTTACTCATGTTTCCTGATACTGCTATTCCAATTTTGACGGACTGCTTGAGTTCCACCAACGTACAGCGCAGCTGAAGCTGACGCTCAGAATATAAATGAATAACAAATGAACTGCAGAGGTCCAGCTAGCTGTTGGCCATCGGCTATAATCGGCCTGAACTCATTCTGATAGAAATAATGTCTTGTGACTGTCGAGACAATATAGTCCTCCTGGGCTTTATCTGCCTTAGTCCTACTCAGCAGGCAGGTTTGTGCAAGGAAAAATCCTCTTTTGTTGAGACTACACTGACTATTTTCATATCTGCTATTAGGCTAGGCTAAGGTTGGCAAAAAGGGGCGGAAATGAAGATAGTCTTCCTTTTTAAAAATTCATAACCTACTGCATTCACAGTGGCACACATGTGCGCAGAAGATATGGATTTTTCCCCCTTTGAGCCTATTGCTTTTTAGCAGTAAGAAAATACAGCTCACAGACTAACACTGACTCGATTTAAAGCGATTCTTTATCTAAATGCCAGTAAAGTAAAATCATTTTTTATTAATACGTTTGAACAATATCTTTGTCTCTCTGCCTTCCTTTCTCTTTCTTACATTTAACCTAACATCATACGAGATAAAGTAGCAAGTCAAATTATCAAGTGGATGTTGTTGCTCGTGACAATACATTTTGCGATATCAGCATCCGTAGGAAGCAAATTTAAGGCAAGAGACAGGTCTCAGCACATAAAGCATAGTGTATTATTGGACATAGGCCAAAGAGAATGTGCGATTACTCAAGACCTAATAAAAACTGGAACAAGGCCAATTCATAGCATCCAGGGCAACCGTCCTGAATAATTCATTTGAACATGCAATATCCAGAATATAGAAAGGGCTCATGAAGCCTTCCAGGTATTTGTTAACCGCAACTCCCCTCATTTCTCAGCACTAGTGATTGCAGCTACAGATTTGCAACCCTGTCTCCGGAAGATCACATGCGCTGAAGCTGGACCTCCAATCTGTTGCCCTTTCAGTGTTTTGGACTTTAATATCCATCATCCTGAGCATATTAAAGGGCGAAAGATTGTGGGACATACTGAACGAATTAACAAGAAACAAACAGATTTTGTGTTCCTGATGATGTAAAGGATAGCATATAATAGAAAAACAAAATTAATTCATGTTTCACATACACCTAAAGGTAAGTTTATACAATCGAGTGTTGTCTGGGATTGTTTGTGGCTCTTTTCTTCCTCCCTTATTTATTTACAGCAGGGGTGGGCATCCTACGCCCCGTGGGTCGGATGCGGCCCGGCAGCCGATTCTGTCCAGCCCGGGGAGAAGGGCGTCGGGGGCGGGGCCGAGAGGAAGGGGTGCCGCTTCTTTGGCGTCGAGTATTTATGTCACAGCGGATAGGCAACAGAAATATAGAAGTTTAATTCCTCATCGGCCCAAAAAACCTCCAGTCTCTGTTCGTGTGAATAATGAAACTCTCATACAATTCATTAGGTAAATATATAACTTTGTATTGAATTGTATTTAACAATAACTGGCAAAACATTGAAAAACAACAGCCCTCACAGCTACCTCTCTAAACATCCTTTCCTCACAGATATTATAAACCAACTGACACCAACTGTCACTTTCAACTGTCACTTCCTCAAGGTTCCATTCATCAGTCTTGAGACAGCGCCATCTGGTGTCAAACATGTCACACTGCAGGTCATCTCAAACTGCGAAAGTATATCTTGTGCTGACTCATGAATTGCTATTAAAATGCAATAATCTGACAAGAAGGGCGTCGGGGGCGGGGCCGAGAGGAAGGGGTGCCGCTGCCACCATCCCATCGTGGGCTCTGTGGGGCCAGTGTCGGCAGACAGGCTGGAGGAGTGGCGGCTTTGCAGTGCCTGACATCCCTGGAGGCGATCCGGGCCTGCAGCGGGAGCACTCGGTGACCTGCGGGGGCTGATTGCCCTGGCAACCCGGAAGACTTGATCGTCTTCCGGGTCGCCAGGTCGAATAAGCCACCTCAGATCGCCGACTGCTCCCCCTGCAGGCCCGGATGCAGGCACTCTATAGCAGGGCGATCAGCTGGGGAACGGCTGGGGGCGAGAGCGGGCGGAGGCCTGCAGCCTCCAATCGTCTGCTGCTCTGCTCTCCTCTGCTGCGGTGGCTGTGTCCGCTTTGCCAGGAAGGAAAGGAAAGGGTGGGGAAAAGAAAGGAAAGGGAGTGAGGAAAAAGTAAAATAATGAAGGGAAAAGAAGAAAATAAAGAAGGGGAGAGAGAGGGAAGTGAAAAGAAAGGAAGGAGAAGGAAAGGAAGACTTGGGGAAAATGAATAGAAGAGGAAGGAAGGAAGAGGGAGGGAGAATGGAGGAAAGAAGGAAGGAGAGAAGGAAAGGGTGAAGGGGAGAAAAAGGAAGAGGTAGGAAGGAAGAGGGAGAATGGAGGAAAGAAAGAAGGGGAGAGAGGGAGGGAAAATGAAGGGGAGAAGGATAAGGAAATGGTGAAAGGGGAGAAAGAAAGGAAGAGGAAGGAAGAGGAAGGAAGGAAGGAAGAGGAGAATGGAGGAAAGAAGGGAGAGAGGGAGGGAAAAGGACGGAGAGAAGAAGGAAAGGGTGAAGGGGGAGAAAGGAAGAGGGAGAGCCAGATGCAATCATGAAAACAGCCACATCTGGCTCCCGAGCCATAGGTTCCCTACCCCTGCTTCTAAGCCCAAAAATGTGGGGTTTTTTAAAGTCCAAACTCAATTCTTTTAAGTTGGATAATGGACAACTTGGAAGTCCCTGAACAGACTCAGAAGTAGAGTGGGCAGATCAAAAAACAACCTGGCAAAATGGCACTGCCTAGAACAGGGCTGTCCAACTGGCGGCCCGGGGGCCGTACACGGCCCCCCAGCCTGTTGGACACGGCCCCCACTATGCCCCCGCCGCCATTTAAAAATTTTTTTAATTTTTTTTTTAAAATGGCAGCCGGGGGGGGAGGGGAGGCGGGGCAGGGGGAGGGAGTGAGCCAGCTCCTCCTCCCTGCACCGCCCCCTCTGTCCCTCTCTCCACGCCGCCGATACAAACCGGATCGCAACGGCGCCGGTGAGAGAGGGAGAAGGGGTGGTACAAGGAGGAGGAAGAGAGCTAGCTCCTCCTCCCTGCACCTCCCCCTTCTCCCTCTCTCGGCGCCGCCGATGCGAGGCAGTTTGCATCGGCGGCGCCGAGAGAGGGAGAAGGGGGTGGTGTAGGGAGGACGAGCCAGCTCTCTTCCTCCTCCCTGTTTCACCCCCTTCTCCCTCTCTCGGCGCCGCCGCTGCACACTGCATTGCATCGGCGGCGCCGAGAGAGGGACAAGGCGGCGATACAGGGAGGAGGAAGAGCTGGCCCCTCCTCCTTCGCCCCTCTTTCTTCCCCCTCCCGCACCGCGGCTCGTGATCGGAGCCGCGGCACGTCCGCGGGGAAGGAGGAGGGGCGAAGGAGGAGGAAGTCAGCTGATTGCCTCCTCCTTCGTCCCTCCTTCCACCCGCGCGCGCCGGCGCCTGGAATCCGGGCGGGGGGAAAGAGGAGGAGGAGGAGGAGGGAGAGTTCTCCCTCCTCTTCCACCGGTGCCGCTGCTGTTCCGTGTGCCGCGGCGCCCGGGAAAGAGGAGGAGGGAGAGTTCTCCTCCTCCTCCTCCTCCACCACCGCCCCCTCCTCCTCCTTTTCCCCCGGTGCTGCGCGCACGGGACCCCGGCTGCGCCGGGAAGGGCGGGAGGGTGCAAGGAGGTGGGCCTCCTCCTCCTTCCTGGCGCCACTGGTGTCCCATGCGCCGCGGCGCCGGGGAAAGAGGAGGGAGAATGACAGTTTTAGGAGGGGGCGGGGCGGGGTGGGGGTAGGCCTGGGGGCGGAGCCGAACGGCCCCCCAGGACATCAGCGACCTCAATTCCGGCCCTTGGCCGGTTAGAAGTTGGACAGCCCTGACCTAGAATAATCCTCAATCTCGTGCGACTCTGGAGCAGAACAAACAACTCTGCATCTGTATGCTTGCCCACGGCGCCCTGCCTCATGCACAGAGGACCATTTAAAGCTACAGACAATGCGGTCACTGTTGACCAGTTTTGGTCTAAAATTATTTAGCCACTTGTGCTCCCTCTATTTTATCAGTTTTATGCCTATTTAAGCAATGCTTTTGACACAAAATAAATAAAAAGTTGGATAATGCAAGTCATGTGTGCCATGTTTGGTCAAGATCCATCAAGCTATGTTGGATAAACAAACCAACAAACATACATACATTTGTACATACAGTACATACTTTCTCTTTTATGTGTATAGACTAGCTTGGGGACACGGCGGTACCCGGGTTATTTGAGGAAGGCATTGTGTGCCAAGGTTGGTTCCTGTTAGATGTTTATATGACTTGCAGTGGTCTCAGGAACTTATTGAAGGTACTGCAAGTCCCATTGGCCATGGTCCTTCCCCCTCCAAACAGCACCAGGATGTAGAGTGGGTCATGGGGGCTCTGTGTGTCACATTTGGTCTTGATCCTTCTTTGGATGAGGGTTGCAGCGGTCTCGGAAGGTGAGTGAAGGTATTTCAAGTCCCATCATCTGTGGTCCATCCTCCTTGAAACAGCAGCAGGGTGTAGAGTGGGTCAAGGGGGCTCTATGTGCTAATTTTGGTCTGTATTGGTCATTGGGTGAGGGTCGCATTGTGAAGTGGGCCATTGGGCCCCTGTGTGCCAAGTTTGGTCCTTATCCGTCACTGCTGTGGGCCGCAGTGTCTGACTGCCTGAGGCCTTTCCTTTTCTCTCTGCGTCACCTTAGAATGTTGGAATGTGGATGGCCAATCGGAGTCCTTTATGCAAATACCATTTTAGTGTCAACCAATCCCCTCTGTCTGGGGCCGTAGAATGTTGGAGTTCTGAGGCTGGCCAATCAGAGTCCTTTATGCAAATAATCCCATAGTGGCAACCTATCGAAACGCTGTCACATATTCCTTGACACCTCTGCACTCTCAGAAAATGAACATTCAATTTCCAACTGAAAAAAAACTGTCATTTGGCTAACTCAAGCATTCAGTTGCATTCTGTTTAGCTGGCCAATCAGAGTCCTTTACACAAATAGTGTCTCAGTGAAAACCAATTACCTCTGTCTGGTGCCTTAGAGTGTTGGAGTTCTGAGGCTGGCCAATCAGAGTCCTTTATGCAAATAATCTGGTGCCTTAGAGCAGTGTTTCCCAACCAGTGTGCCGGGGCACACTAGTGTGCCGTGAGCAATCATCAGGTGTGCCGTGGGAAATTGGAACCTCCAGGAGGGGAGGGGGGAGACTCTAGTGTGTTGGAAGTATAGAAACCCTAAGAAACCTACCTCGATAAAGGCACTTGGTCTCTCCCTCTCCATGCATTGGGAAGACCCGCCTCCCTTTTCCCAAGTAGAGACCTCCTCTTGCCTCCTGGGGGTTCTGTGTCGGAAGTTTGGCCCAGTTCTATCATTGGTGGGGTTCAGAATGCTCTTTGATTGTAGGGGAACTATAAATCCCAGCAACTACAACTCCCAAATGTCAAGGCCTATTTCCCCTGAACTCCATCTGCATTCATATTTGGGCATATAGAATATTCATGCCAAGTTTGGTCCTGATCCAACATTGTTTGAGTCCAGAGTGCTCTCTGGATATAGGTGAACTACAACTCCAAAACTCAAGGTCAATGCCCACCAAACTCTTATAGCATTTTCTCTTGGTTATGGGAGTTCTGTGTGGGAAGTTTGTGTCTTTCTGCCATTCCTGCCAGGATATCTATGTTGAGTTCATCGAAACAGGCCCAGGTTTCACACTGAGTGTATAAATACATTAAAAAACATATTAACTATATGTATTACTGTGTTAGAGTGTCATTTTGTGTCATTTTGGTTGGTGGTGTGCGCCAGGATTTTGTAAATGTAAAAAGTGTGCTGCGGCTCAAAAAAGGTTGGGAAACACTGCCTTAGAGTGTCGGAGTTCTGAGGCTGGCCAATCAGTGTCCTTTATGCAAATAATCCCATAGTGGCAACCAATCGAAATGCTGGCACATATTCCTTCGCACCTCCCGTCCTCCGCACCGCCGCAAACACTGACTTTTATTATATACAAAGATAGAAGATAGATAGATTTTTAATAATTTTTGTAGCACAGCAGTTCTCGTTTGTGCCTGGGGGCCAGGGAACAGCACCGGGGGTCCCATTAGCATTAGGGCCTGCACCTGCAGAGATAGATTCTGAAGAGGATTTGGAAGGGTTACCTGAAGGAGCGTTTCCCATCACTGGGTCTCTTTCTCCCACTGAAAGCTTGGCTTGGGATGCAAGTTGGCTTGACCCTTATACAGACATAGATGATAACCAGGTGCAAATGGAAAGCAGTGATAGCGAAAGTTATGAACACCCGGGTGGGAGAGGCTCACAGAAGCTTGTGAGTGAAAACATGGAAGAAAGCGGCTGGGAAGATTCGAGGGAGGAGAGCTCTCATGAAGATAGAGACCCAGGTGCTGGGAGACAAGGCCGAACCTTTGATAGGAGAAGTAGCATTGAGTCCAGCAGAAGGAGGTGGTACCGCAGCCTAGACAGGCCGAGGTCCGTCAGCAAAGATTGGAGACGACGAAGCCTAGAGCGTCGGGGACCTCGGCCGAAAGATTAAGTATAGGATCCGTGGGAACGAATCCTCAGTGCTTAGGCCACGTCTCTTCTGAGTAGACGTGTAGCGAAGTGGGTCCACGGAGCTAAGTTGGCTAGTGGCCATCAAGTCTTGTCTTGTATTTTGTACCTTGTTTGTTCCTGAATCTGCATTGCTGTGCGGAGCCTTGCTAAGCCTTTGGATTATTCATCAAGCTACTTTTGGACAATTGATTGCTTACAGCCTTTGGATTGCTTTTGCTATTTTTATGGACAATATTCCTTTTGAACTGTTTCTATATTCAATAAAGTAGTTAGCCTTCAGTCCGTTTCTGTGTGTGTGATTAAGGGGCCGGTCAAGTCCGTGCATCGTGACAATTTTGTGCTTGAAACAATTTTTTTGTTCACTTAATTATCTCAGCCCCCCACGGGGACAATTTCAGCTTATTTTGAATTTTTGGTAAAGAACGCTAAACTTGCAGTTATAACCAAAACATAGAAGTACAAACATTTTTTGCATTACCGGAAAAAAAAAAGTTTCATTATATCCTCAAAAAACCCCTCACATTCTTAGTGAAATTCCCTGGGGAGATAATTATGTAGTCTTACTATGAACTGATGTATTTTTAAATGCTACAAGGAAGCAAAATTTTACTTTTTTGTTATTCCTGTAGAAGATAGTCGATACCAACGTTGCTGTCCTCGTTTAGTTTAGACAAGCAGACTATTGCAGCTTAGAAGCAGGTGCAAAATTATGTGACAAATCCAGAGGGAAGGCCATGCTCCGGAACACTTTGATGTATGATTCATAAGCAGCAATTATGATGCAGAAGCCATTGATTTAAAAAGGGGTCTATATTGATGATAGTAGTGAAGGCAAAAGACGGTGTTTTTTAAACTTCTCAGATAAGAATTATTTTATACATCATAAGGATTACTATTGGGAATGCTTTTATTACATTTTCCCTACACATTTTATTCAAAAATAGTTATAAATTATTAATGCAAAACTTGAAAATAGGTATTGGGTGATACTGGATAATAAGGTGCAATTATGCACAAAATATATAAGCAGTCAATATATACCCAATCTCTTCGCAATCCAATAAAACAGATTTAAAAGCTCATTTCCAAACTGGGAATTTAAGAATGCTGTTAAACCACAGATAGTATAATCAGGTGGTCAGGCATAAAACCATCCCAAGGTTCATGAATATAAAGTAAATTTCAGCACAAAAGGAATAGGGGAGATCAGAAGCACAGAATTCAACAGTACACATCTAGTTGCTAAGCTACTACTAGGGCACATTTACTATGGAATGATATATCAGCTCTCCTCTCATAATGGTGCCCTTGGGAAAGACTCCACCATTGTGTGTTTCTCATCGAGAGAAAGAGAAATCTTCCAGATATGAATGAGTACTTGTAGTGCAAATAGGCAGAGTATATTTGGATGCCAATTTGGTTAGCTTTATTATTTATTTATTTATTTGTACTTGTCTGCCGCCCTTCCCAATTGCTCGGGGCGGCTAACAACATATTCATAAAACAATCAACATAGCAGAATTAAAACCACAATTAAAACACAGCTAAAAGAGATACAGTAAGCCAGTGTTTCTCAACCAGTGTGCCGTGAGCGATCATCAGGTGTGCCGTGGGAAAATGGAACCTCCAATACCCTTTCTTCACTCTCCTGCCCACAGTGCTCTCTGGGTGTAGGTGAACTACAACTTCCAAACTCAAGGTCAATTCCCAAGCAAACCCTTTCAGTACTTTCTGTTGGTAATGAGAGTTCAATGTGCCAAGTTTGGGTCAATTCCATTGTTGCAAGAGTTCAGGATGCTCTTTGATTGTGTGTTAACTATAAATCCCAGAAACTGTAACTCCCAAATGTCAAGGTCTATTTTCCCCAAACTCTATCTATGTTCACATTTGGGCATATTGAGTATTCATGCCAAGTTTGTTCCTGACCCAACATTGCTTGAGTCCACAGTGCTCTCTGGATATAGGTGAACTACAACTCCAAAACCCAAGGTCAATGCCCACCAAACTCTTATAGTATTTTCTCTTGGTTAAGGGAGCTCTGTGTGGGAAGTTTGTGTCTTTCTGCCATTCCTGCCAGGATATTTATGTTGTGTTCATCAAAACAGGCCCAGGTTTCACACTGAGTGTATAAATACATTTAAAAACATATTAACTACATGTATTACTGTGTTAGAGTGTCATTTTGTGTCATTTTGGTTGGTGGTGTGCCCCAGGATTTTGTAAATGTAAATGTGCCGCGGCTCAAAAAAGGTTGAAAAACACTGCAGTAAGCCACATAATGGAAACAATGCGGCACCAAGATAAGACAAGATGGCGACACGCAACAGGACTACAATTCAACCAGGTCCAAAAGCCTGCCGGAACAACAGAGTCTTACAGGCTCTTCTAAATGGAAGGATGTCCTGGATGGCATGGACGTCGGTGGGCAACGAGGTCCACAGTATTGGAGCCACAATCGAAAACGCCCGCCGACGGGTTGCGGTCAGGCGAAACGTCTTGGGGGAGCGAACGATCAGGAGGTTATGTTCCTCGGAGCACAACGATCTGGTGGGACAATACGGGATGAGACGGTCCCGCAGGTACACTGGCCCCAGACCATGTAAGGCCTTAAAAGTTAGAACTAACTTTGAAGGTGATCCGGCATTCTACAGGTAGCCAGTGCAGTTCACGCAGAATGGGCATGTGGGTGCTCGCCGAACTCCCCACAAGGAGTCGGGCTGCAGCGTTCTGCACCAGCTTGAGTTTCCGGATCACCGACAGAGGAAGGCCAATGTACAGAGCGTTACAGTAGTCTAGTCTCGAGATGACCGTAGCTTGGACCACTGTGGCCAGGTCGCAACGGGTCAGGTAGGGGGCCAATTTCCTTGCCTGGCGAAGGTGGGAAAATGCCGCTCTGCTGACGGTGGAGACATGTGCCTCCATCGACAACAGAGGGTCCAGGGTTACCCCAAGGCTCTTAACAAAAGACGACGGACGTAAAGTCATGCTGTCCAGGGTCGGAAGCTGGACATCCCATACCGCCCGGGCAGCCAAGCCACAGGATCTCAGTCTTAGCCAGATTCACCTTCAACCTACTGGCTCGCAGCCATCCAGTGACGGCCTCAAGGCAGCAATGGAAATTATCGGGTACGGAGTCGGACCGGCCGTCCATCCTCAGAATGAGCTGGGTGTCATCAGCGTACTGGTTTAAAAGTAGTTTGGTTGAATGACTGGAGAACAGGGCCATAGGATGCTAGATAGACTCATATATAATTGGTGATTGGTGGAGGGAATGGGACTTATTAAAAGGTTAACATGATAAAGAGTGCATAGGATAAGAAATAGATGGGATGAAGACAGAGTGGAAGGATGGTTTGTGTGTTGAAGAGTGAAATTGTGTCAGAGTTGTTTGCATGTTGTACTAAAATTTAGTCATTTTCTGTTATTGAAATAAATATTCTATAAACACATAACACGGTAATATTTATTTACATATTACATTTATTTACATATTACTGCCCTATACCCTAGTGTTTTGAAATTTTAATCTTTAAATTTGATCCTGCCCACCGTGTTCGTCTTTAGTGTCTTAATGTTTTGATTTCATATTGTTGTGTTGTTTTATTTACATTGGTTTTGTATTTTAAGGCAGTGTTTCCCAACCAGTGTGCCGTGGGAAATTGGCACTCTCCCCCCTCCTAGCAGCCCCCTCACAGGTTTCCAAGAAACAAATTGAACCTCTCCGCTTGGAAATGTTTTTTTTTTACTATTTTACTGGATTTTTTGAGAGTTGCCTCCCCCACCCCCAAGGAACTGTTTATAACAGCTTCATGACATCCACAGTTAACTGGAAGCAAGTTTCACTCAGGGTAAAATTTCACAAAGGTCTGGAGAACAAGCTCTATGAGGAGCGGCTTGAAGAGCTGGGCATGTTTAGCCTGAAGAAGAGAAGGCTGAAAGAAGACATGATAGCCATGTATAAGTATGTGAGAGGAAGTCATATATATGTTGTGTTCATCGAAACAGGCCCAGGTTTCACACTGAGTGTATAAATACATTTAAAAACATATTAACTATATGTATTACTGTGTTAGTGTGTCATTTTGGTTGGTGGTGTGCCCCAGGATTTTGTAAATGTAAAAAATGTGCCGCGGCTCAAAAAAGGTTGAAAAACACTGTTTTAAGTTATTTTATTTTCTGATTTTCTGCTCTGTTCTTGTGTTGTATTGTGTCTACTGTATCGATGGGCGTGTAAGCCACCTGAGTCCCCTTGGGGAGATGGTGGCGGGGTATAAATAAAGATTATTATTATTATCTTTGTATTCTGCCTTTCTCTAGCCTGAAGGGGACTCAAGACGGCTTTACATACGGCAACTATTAAATGTCTTTGAACAACAATTAACATACATTAAGTTAAATATTTAAAATTAAAATTAAATGCACATTAAAAACATTACAATCCCTATTAAAACATTACAATCCGTATTAAAAATCACGCCACCCACAATTGTAATCCGGGTCCATTCCAAAAGTCATTGTACATAATTCTGTAGCTATTATTGCATATATTATTTCTTCAACGTAGCAACCATATTTTATCATATATGTATCAGTCAAAGTATGTCTGGCTTCCCTACACCTGTTGTTAGATGAGGTGGCCCTTGGTGATGTCATTGGATTGGCTGTTGCTAGGTGAAGTGGCCCTCTGTGAGGACGTTGGAAAAAAAGATTATGTGTATGAGAGAAAGGAAGGAAAGAGCCACAAGAAAGAGCTATGCTGCCATGGAGACATTGTGAGGTAGGCTGGAGAAGTGAAATGCAATGTATATATATGCTAGTGGTCATATATTAGTGTTTTAACAGTCTTAAGAGTCTAAAATCAAAATGTACAGTGAATGTACAAAGAAGAGCTCTATACAGATTTTAGAGCAGGCCTTCCAGATGCTTTAGCATCACATCTCTCCGCTCACACTGCCAAAGGTGAGCAACCGAGACATGGACTTCAAAAATGTATGGAAAAATAAAGATTTTCTACTATGTTATCATTGTTGTAAAGCTTGCACACCCTTATATTCTAGCGCCAAAGGTTAGCTCTAGAGCCACCTTGGTTGTAAAAATCACAGAATTCAAGAGAAAATCTCAGGTACCTAACTTTTACACGTCTATTGAAAACTTACACTGAAGTTACTAAGTATTTGTGCCCAAAAATCCAAAACAGAAACAACCCTATGATTTGACCTGTTTGATTTCTTATGAATCTCTATGCCATTTTTGTGTTTTCCCTTACCAAAATTTAAATTTATTGACGACTAAATTATTCTCTCTCTATAAAAAGTACTGAACTATGTCAGTAATTCTCTCATGACAACTTGGGGTATTGAAATAACTCCAAATGAATTGCATAAAATAAGGTACACTTACAAACCAACACTGAATTTTTGATATATATAAACTTTGTTTATGCAAATCTTGAGACAATATCATTTATACAAAATTAAAAAGAAACGGGGCTAAAACACAGCTTCTGAAATGAATAGTTTTGGTTCCAACATGCATGAAGAATTTAGGTCCAAGTACAAACAAATAGAGAAAAATACACAGAAATGTATGTAAAATAAACATTTTTATTTTAACTGAGAGTTACATGAAAACACCATATATGTTTATTTCCATTATTATTCATAGTTTGTGCTGACTAATCATTGGATAATGTGAAATTTGCTTATTTCATAACCAACAGATTCTGTCGTTTTTTAAAAAATTACCCTTAGTCCACAAATACCACCCTGAGGTCTGCAGTAGTGTTGAAAATGTATGAACTGTCCCTGGGGCATGACATTGGAATATGTTGAATTTTTGTGCTTTTGCTATATTGATTTTATGCACTATATACTAATAAAATTGAAAAAAAATTAGTAGAGCAAAGCAGTATTAGGTTTCACCTTTAATTAAAAAATCAAGGAAAAAATAACTTTGAGACACAGATTCACTTTTAAGTTTCTGGTTTTATATAACTAAAGTCAACAGATACAGTACACTCAAAAATAATGCAGCAGTATTTTTTTGACATGCAGTTGCACCTTCCCATTTCCTGGTGTCAGGGGCATAGGTCCCCCACGAATGTGGAAAAAAGGAAATAAAAACCACTCATTTAACCTGAGAGAACAAGGAATCTCTACATTTCACAGCTTAGAGGACCTAGAGATTCCTAGAGGTAATCTCTCTAGAAATCTCAAGATCTTGCAAACACAATTCTATGGTCAACTTCTGGTGGAAATTCACCACAGAGTTGTAATGGAAGACTAAGAGACTCCTAGAGAAAGTAATCAAATCTGGGAAGAATAAAATCAACGAAAGTTAAACCCCCAAATCTAGAATGCTACCTGCATATCTGGTATATATGTTTTCCTAATACATATAAATACAGTTCAAAGTTGTAACCAGATTCTGCCCAGAAAGAAAATGAGGCTGGTTTATGTTTTTAATTGATGATTTTTTAAATTCTAATTATGATGTTTTAATATGTTATGTATATGTTGTGATTTTATTGTAATTGTTGAAATAGCCTCTAAATGGGGCTCAATGTAAGCCACCCTTCGGGGGTTGAGAAGGACGGGATAAAAATGCGGTAAATAAATAAATAAAATAAATTTCCTATGATATGTTATTTTTCTTGTCTTCAATAATGTGGTTAAATTAATATCAAGACCTAGTCCATGCCGTTCTACACAAAACTCTGAAGGCCGACATGTTTACTTATACCTAATCTCAGTAAGAGGCAGGATCTGGTATATAACATCCTAACCTGGATGGCGAGGCATTACGCCCGGCATCTTCCGTAAAGAGCCTAGGAGTCATTCTGAACCCTTTGCTGACAATGGAGGCCCAGGTCTCTGCTGTTAGCAAAACCGCCTTTTTTCATCTGTAGGCTAGACGGCTGGCCCCCTATCTGTCTAGAGATTATTTAGCCACGGTGATCCAGGCCATGGTCATCTCAAGATTAGACTACTGTAATGCCCTCTATCTACATTGGCCTACCTCTGTCTGTGACCCGGACACTTAAGCTCGTCCAGAACGCTGCTGCCCAAATTCTCACTGGGGCTCCAGTGAGATGTCATATTACTCCTATTCTGCAGCAGCTTCATTGGCTGCCTATCGAGCACCAAATCACTTTCAAAGTGATGGTACTAACCTTCAAGGCCTTGTATGATCTAGAGCCAGTGTATCTGAAGGACCGTCTCACCTCCTACCAACCTGAGACCACTCCGTTTGGAAGATCTAAACCTACTGGAAGTGCCTAGCTTTAAAATCATTCATTGGCTGCCTATCGAGCACCAGATCACTTTCAAAGTGATGGTACTAACCTTCAAGGTGTTGCATGGTCTAGGGTCGGTGTATCTGAAGGACCATCTTACCCCCTACCAACCCCAGAGACCACTCCGAAAGATCTAAACCTACTGGAAGTGCCTAGCTTTAAAGCCGTTCGCCTAACATCGACAAGGCACAGAGCTTTCTCTATTGTGGCGCCATCTCTCTGGAATACCTTGCCAACTGAAGTTCGTGCCCTGCGAGACCTATCGGCCTTTCGCAGGGTTTGTAAGACTCATCTGTTTCGGTTGGCATTTGAACTTTGAATTTTAATCTGGTACTAATTAATTTTAAGTTGATTTTATGGTGTTTCCATTCCGTGTTTCTATACTGCACTGTGAGCTACTCCGAGCCCTCGCTGAGTGGCGGCATACAAGATCGAATAATAAATAAATAAAAATAATAATGTGAAGGTCGTTAAAACATAACATACAGCAGTTTAGTATGAGAAAGGCAGCTATGTGAGACTATAACGCACAATGAGCCAAACTCCTCAAAAAGATGTCTTCTAAAAAAATTAAAATATCTTTTATCTTTATATTTTAAGGTGTTAACACCAACCTGCTGACATCTGCTATTGGACGAACACTGTGAGGTCTTCGTTTGGTACACGGCTACATCTATCTGCTAATCATCATCACCATCTGCTTGCAGGTCAAGATGGCAATTAAGTACAGCCTTACCCCAATGTTAGCTTTCAATTCGTAGAATGCTGCCACCTAAAGCTAATCTTTAATCACAATCAGAATACAGTAATGTGAGTTGCACCGACGTTACAGGCATAATCCAACTGGGACCAACATCAACTTTCGGCCTTTAAAGGGAAATAGCATCGATTGACTTTACAGAGGAAGATGCAACTGGATTTGGTTTCATCTTGCTTCGTATTCAAGAAACGTAGAAACAGGGCTGTGATGCAGATACCAGGAAAGGCAAAATCTTGTACCATATGTAGTCAATGCTGTGATGCTTTCTGCTTTAGTCTTTTTTCGGCCAAAGTCTCTTCCAAGCTTTCACAAATGCCACTTGTCCCATCAGAAACGTGATGGTAAAATTCTGTTTGTACCAATCCCTACATACAAACAGAAGAGAAATAACATTTAATGAGCTATTTTGAAATCCTTACTGGCAATAAAAAATATCCAAAAGTGTTGATCAAAGCTCCTTTTTACACAACGGCAGATGAAAGTTAATTAAGACCATAGATACTTCTAGTTTTTCAAGTACCAAAAAAGGCCCCACTGTGTAATCTATGCATGCATAATGCATAGCCTCAGGCAAATAGCTACATATTTCAGATACAGGCATAAAAGAAAAGCGATTACTAATTATATCAGCAATTATATAAGCCAGTGTTTCCCAACCAGTGTGCCGGGGCACACTAGTGTGCCATGAGTGATCATCAGGTGTGCTGTGGGAAATTGGAACCTCCAGGAGGGGAGGGGGGAGAGTGTAGTGTGTTGAAGTATAAAAACCCTAAGAAACCTACCTCGATAAAGGCACAAAATTACAAACACCCCCCCTCCCCATCCGTTGTCTACTTGGTCTCTCCCTCTCCATGCATTGGGAAGGCCCGCCTCCCTTTCCCCAAGTAGAGACCTCCTCTTGCCTCCTGGGGGTTCTGTGTGGGAAGTTTGGCCCAATTCTAGCATTGGTGGGGTTCAGAATGCTCTTTGATTGTAAAGGAACTATAAATCCCAGCAACTACACCTCCCAAATGTCGAGGTCTATTTCCCCTGAACTCCATCTGCGTTCATATTTGGGCATATTGAGTATTCATGCCAAGTTTGGTCCTGATCCAACATTGTTTGAGTCCACAGTGCTCTCTGGATGTCGGTGAACTACAACTCCAAAACTCAAGGTCAATGCCCACCAAACTCTTATAGTATTTTCTCTTGGTTATGGGAGCTCTGTGTGGGAAGTTTGTGTCTTTCTGCCATTCCTGCCAGGATATCTATGTTGTGTTCATCGAAACAGGCCCAGGTTTCACACTGAGTATATAAATACATTTAAAAAACATATTAACTATATGTATTACTGTGTTAGAGTGTCATTTTGTGTCATTTTGGTTGGTGGTGTGCCCCAGGATTTTGCAAATGTAAAAAGTGTGTCGCGGCTCAAAAAGGGTTGGGAAACACTGATATAAGCCGTAGTAATGAAATGCTATACCAACACAGGGAAGAAAAAATGAGCTTAGAGCACACCTAAGAGGTGTTTTATGATGCAGGAAAAACTAAACAAATGAAGTCAAACATTTGATCCAGCATATCAAACTATTTTGTCTATGTTTATCCAGGGCGGATTTCTTTTTTCTCATATTTTCTTCAAGGTTCTATAACACTTCTATTTCAAGGGCACTTTCAATGGCAGAGGAGCAGTAGGCAGTTTTACCAACCCCCTTTCCCTCCTTTGTTCCTTTTGAAAATGCTATAGAATCTTGAAATTTGCAGTTTGGTGAGGCACTAGCAATCTCCAGCAGAGGAAGCTAAAGATCTTGTAAATCTACAACTCTCAGCATTCCATAGCATTGATCTATGGCAGTTAAAGTGGTGGGAAATAGCATTCATTCATGTAGATCGGGGTGTTCACACTTTTTCAGCATGCGAGCTACTTATAAAACAACCAAGTCAAGATGATCTACCTACCCACTACTCAGAGAGCCATAAAAGCAAAATATTTGGAAATTTATTTCAGTGAGAGCCATATAATATATTTTAAGACTGAATTCAACTAAATGTGAGTATAATAAGCCCCTGAATTTATTCATAATAATAATGATGATAATATTCATTCAGCCTCTACTACTACTAATAATAATAATAACAACAACAATAGGTTCCTAGAGTAGAAGGAGACCTCCAAGGGCCATCCAGTCCAACCTCCTTCTGACATAAGGGAAAAACACAATCAGAGCATTCCTCACAGATGGCCATTCAGCCTCTGATAATACTACTAATAATAATGGGTTCGTAGAATAGTAGGATACCTCCAATGGCCATCCAGTCCAACCTCCTCTGCACCTGGGCGGTGGCGGAAGCCTACGGGGCGGGACTGAGCCTTCCTCCCGCCCTGCCTGCTATCTACTAGGATGCCCTACACGATCTACCAGCGATCTACCTAATGAGCACCCCTGATGTAAATGCATCACAGATTGAAGATGATTATTTCACTTATCAGCTGAGTAAAACCTTAAAATTTGGATCACACCAAATTATATGCAAAAGGGACCAAACCCAGTTTTTTGTTGAAAAAAGAGCTAATTTACTAACCAGCCTTGAACTTACACAAAAATGTCTGGAATGTCAGTCTAACGCTAAATACCAAAGTGGTAAAAACAGATTCATAAATTCTTTAGAGAGAAAAATCAGAATGTAAAGTGTTTACTCTGAAAATACCCAAAATAGTTTGAGGACAAGTCCTAAACATTATTACGGTCATTAAGTTGATCCCATTAGCGAAACAGGAAGTAGGGTGATCATGTGACTAGGCATGGCGACTGTGTAGCATAACAGACAAACACTGTGAAATACAGTATAGATATTGTAATATTATTAAATATGACTACACTGCAGTATTCATTTTTAAAATCTCAAAGCTGTTTTTAATTAATGCAATAAAACCAGTGATTAAAATTAAAAATCCATCAAAAAAAACCAAGGATAAAAGCAGGCGTGAACATATTTATTTATTATTTATTTACTTTATTTATATTCCGCTCTTCTCACCCCAAAGGGGACTCAGAGCAGATTACAGATACACATACTAGCAGACAATTCCTGCTGTTTTTTCACATACACAACACATAGATGAACAGAGGCAAACTCTGGCCACCAGGGGGAGCCGACGCACTCCTCATCTCTCAGGGTCCCTTGTTGTTCCTTCCACATTCCTGGAGTTCTTTTAATGGCCTCATAATTCAGTCAAAATTTGCCTCCCCACTTAATGTGGTACCTTAATCTCCTACTTGACAGATGCAACTGTCTTTCGGGCTGCAAAGGTCGACAGCAGATTACACTTAAAGGTCGAGCACCCACCTCGACCCGGGCAGGCCTCGAACTCATGACCTACTGGTCAGAGAGATCTTATGCAGCTGACACTTAGCCAGCTGCGCCACATTCCCGGTGCTCTGCCCTTCCCTCTGCCCTCTTTCTTCCCCCTCCCTCCTCCTCAGGCCTGCTCGGCACTGAGGATGGAGGAGGCGCAGGCCGGTGGCAGCGGGGAGTCGGGACAAATATACTGACAAATTCAAATAAACTTCTGCTAGTTTCTCACCTCTGGGAGGTACGTTATCAATCCTAGTTACCTAATTCATACAATCATAGAGTTGGAAGAGTCTTTGTGGGCCACCCAGTCCTGCCAAGAAGCAGGAAAATCGCATTGAAAGCACCCCTGACAGATGACCATCCAGCCGCTGCTTAAAAGCCTCCAAAGAAGAAGCCTCCACCACACTCCGTGGCAGAGAGTTCCACTGTTGAACAGTTCTCACCGTTAGGAAGTTCTTCCTCATGTTCAGGTGGAATCTCCTTTCCTGTAGTTTTAAGCCATTGTTCCACGTCCTAGTCTCCAGGGCAGCAGAAAACAAGCCTGCTCCCTCGGCCCTATGACTGCTCCTCACATGTATACATGGCCATCATGTCTCCTCTCAGCCTTCTCTTCTGCAGGCTAAACATGCTCAGCTCTTCAAGCGAGTCCTCATAGGGCATGTTTTCCAGACTCTTGATCATTTTAGTCACCCTTCTCTGGACACATTCCGGCTAGTCAACATCTCCTTTCAATTGTGGTGCCCTGAACTGGACACAGTGTGATTTTACATGTGGTCTGACCAAGGCTGAATAGAGGAGTACCATGACTTCCCTGGATCTGCTGACTTCTCTGTCAGCATCTTATTATTAGTTAATTATCTTTATATTAAATATCAAAGCACTAAATTAGATACTCACATAGGGTCTGCAATAAAATATTGTAGTGTATTTTTGCTTGCAAAGAGGATTGCTCACATTTGAAAATTCCAACCAGCCTTGAACAGGATGTTTAAGACAGAGGAGAAAAGACTGAAACAGGATAGCTTTTTTCTCATCTAACCCCACCCTGAGTTCTTCTCCTGTTGTACATTTTATGTTCACCCTTCATCTTTAAAAGGTAAATAGGAAGTAATAATGTTTTGAAACTGTGCATTTCCAGGAATTCTTTTCTCGCATTAAAAGAGCTATTGTGTGGAAAAGCCATAGTAGATCATACCAAGTATATTTGGTGGTTTTCTAATCTACACTAAATAAGATCCCGCTTACTGGATCAGAAAAAGTGGCACTGTCCAGATTCTAGCTTCTATTAGGATTCTGACTGTCATTATCTAAGCCAGTCTTTCTCAACCAGTGTGCCGTGGCACACTAGTGTGCCGTGACGGACCTCCTGCTGTGCCGCGAGAAAAGCTCTCTGCCCCCCTTCCTCCCCCCCTCCTGCCGAACTCCTGCTGCTTGGGGGGGGGGGGAGGAGGAAGGGCCGGGCAGTGGCGAAGAAAAAGAAGAAGGGGCCGGGGCGCCGCCTCCTTCGGCCATTTCTTCAGCCAACCTCCAATCCGCCATGACTCCCGCCATGGCTCCCGCCCCTCGCTCGCTGAAGCCGCATGGAGGAGGAGCCCCACCCACTGAAGCCCGTCCGCCGCTCATGCTCCTCCTCTGTGGGAGAGCTGAAGCTGGGGGGAGGGGCGGGGCATGGCGCGGCCTGGCTCCGCCCCCCCGGCCGGCACTCCCAGCAGCTGCTCCAGCCTTGAGGGACAGTGCCAAGCCAGCATTGTGCTGGCTCTGGCACCGCTGGCTTGGCACTGCCCCCTCAAGGCTGGAGAAGCTGCTGGGAGAGGTGAAGCCGGGGGTAGGGGGCGGGGCATGGCACAGCCTGGCTCCGCCCCCTCCTCGGCTTCGGTGCTCCCAGCAGCTGCTCCCAGCAGGCCACCAACCCCCAGCCGTTCTTTACTGTGTTAGAGTGTCATTTTGTGTCATTTTGGTTGGTGGTGTGCCCCCGGATTTTTTTAATGTTAAAAGTGTGCCGCGGCTCAAAAAAGGTTGGGAAACACTGATCTAAGCCATAAACATTAAATAAATAAATAAACATCACAAAATATATTGCAAAGATTTATTAGGGAGAAATGAGCAATCCAACTAGTTTTCTATTCCAATAAAAGCAGTTCACCAGGAAATACTTGCTAAATAAGTTGCTATTGGGTTGGATCTAAATACTAACTATGCTTCATGTCCCACTGAAATTAACTAATTTAATGACCTTGAGTTGGTTCATAGAAATGTGGGATACAGATTATCTACAATTAAAGAATGACTAAGCAATTCTGGATTTAGCCCACTGTAACAACAATTTCTAACATACGGCCAAGTACTTGTGTTTCCTGGGAGTCTAATGCTTTTCAGCAACAATACCCTTTTTGGAATCACAATGAATAACCTACATTTGAAGATATTTCCATGATACAACCATGGGTTTTTCTATAATTAAGAGCAAGTCTTTCAATGCTATGATAAAATCAAACCCAGTCTTGAAAGGGTAGATATGTACATATTTTTGTATCAATGCACACACATATACTGAAGATTAATACTGAATCTGTGTCCCTTTAATCTTCTGCAGTGAAATAATCATATTTTACTACTTTTAGATCATTTTTTACTCTATTTGGTATTGTGTAATTTTAGAGTGTTCTTTCATTATTATTTTACCTTCTCCTTTTGCAAAACTCTTTAGAAAGGATGTAATTTAAAGATATGATAAAATGCCTGAAATGATGCTATATATGTAGCTACGCTGAAAGGCTCATGAAGCTCAATATGATTCACTTCAAGGTGCATACACGTCTGCAGGCAAAGTAAATAAATGCTGTGCTAGTATATCCAAGGGAGTTGCTATATTTCCTGATTAACAATTAATGCTGCCTTCCCATCTCTCTTGCCTTGCGAGTCTGTGGAGATGGTTAGGCCTTTTAAATTTCTGATTGGCAGGAAGTATAACAGGCAAACTATTAATAATAGATGGCAAAGCAAAGTTTCTGATTATTAATGGAGTAATGATTTTGCAAAACACATGCAGAATGGTGTTTGATTTGGATGCATATGCAAACGCAGCATATAACTTTACAATTATTTAGACCAGGATGGTCAGATTATAACTCCTATCGGACTGCAAAACCTATAAGTTGTATATTAGCATAGCTAATGATGGAAAATACTTGAGCAATGCAGTTTAATAGCATTTGGAGGTCTACTTTTTTTTAAAAAAATTAAATTTAGACTAGACTCCTAAATGAGCAAAAGAAGTTATGGGGCCATGATAGATCCCAGGGAAAATTGGGAGGCCCATATTCCTGTCAAAGAAGAATTTTATCCCAAATGCTCCTTTTTAAAATATATTCTAGGGAGTATGGAGGACAAATCTGTGACATCTTGGGGCCCTTCCATACAGTCCTATATCCCAGAATACCAAGGTGGAAAATCCCACAATATCTGGTTTTAACTGGGTTATCTGAGTCCACACTGCCATATGTTTCCATTCAAAGCAGATGTGGGATTTTATTCGGCTGTATGGAAGGGGCCTCGGTCCTCTCTGGGCTATTTTAAGCCAGACGAAGCTTTCTTTTTTTAACAGGACTAGAAGATAACCTCTTACTGTTGGGAAAAAAAGGCTTTTCCTGGGATTAAATGGTCCCGAGAGGGAATGTGACAAAACTTGCCCAATAAACTAACTCTTAGACAAATAATAAAATAATAAAAAATGGTACTAGGGTTACAAAATGGTGTACACGAGGCCAGGGAGGGACACTTTCCTCTCCTAAAAAGAGTCCCATTCCTCTCCTAAAAACTGTTATATTGCAACCTAGGGCCTTTCCAGACAGGCCCTATATCCCAGTAACTGATACGAGGTTTTCTACTTTAAACTGGATTATATGAGTCCACACTGCTAGATAATCTGGGATAAACAGGAAACTTGGGATCAGATTCTGGGGCGTAGAGCCCCTGGATTTTGTGGGCTTCTTCCTATGTACGACTATAGTCTCTCTTATGAGATAGAACCGTTACATGCCGTGCAGTTTTCTTTTCAGGAAATATGCAAATATTTATCAGATACATATATCAATAAACGAAAACAAATATAATATATGTTTTGTGATCGAAAATGATATATTTAACACAATGCATCACTTAAAATAACATGACAAAAATGATTCAATTTCTAAATGGGTCTATTATGTGGAAAAAACATGTATGCAAAAAGTAAAATAAATTGCTTAAAACCTTTTTAAAAAATCTTCCTTTTGAATTTGCAGTATTACTACTGAAAAGGATCAAAAAGCAAAGGATTGATGTCACCTTTATTCCCATAAAAGCCATCTGGCATGCTGGTACACAACAATGTGCCAAATGCAATGTGCCTTAAGGCCTTATATTCTCTGCCTCCAGGGCTTCCAGTCTGTATTGGGCACAGCAAGACACAGAAGCAGGGGTGGGTGAGGGATAAACAAAGAATGATGGGAACAGACCAATGAGGACTCAGACCTAGCAGTAGAAAATGAGCAAGGACCGTAAGGTCCAAGAATAGTCCATGAACAGTTTTGTTAAATGGATGAGTTGATATAAGAAAAACTGATTTGATAAACAAAAAAATAGATTTCAGTTACAAAGCCATATGCTCACCTGTTGTAGCATATATGTTTTTTAAAGTTTTCACTCAGAAAAACTCTGTAAAATTCTGCCATTTCTTCGACACCCAATGTAGCTTTTTGGCCTAAAAAAAAAATCAAAATTATCATGATCATTATTGTCTCTAAACCAGAAATGTCTCTTACTTATGCTAGCACATACAGACAAATGTTGCACGATTTATCATGGCAAAGATCATGCAGATTTAAACAAGAATCTGCGAGAGAAGGATTTTGTTGCTTAGTCAAGTTTAGGCAAGTAACTATCTTTCGGCCTTTAGCTTAAATACAACAGGAATTATTTACTATGTAAATAATAAGCAGTTGCACTGGTAATAGTTGTGTGTGGAATAATCTCTTCTCTGGAAACTGAGCAGCTGTAGGTTTGAAGTACAATAAGAAATGGGCTATATGCAAACACTCTTGCTATAGATTTTTAAGTTGCTATAATTAAAAAAATACTTTCACTCTTTAATAAACATTTACTGTCAGGGAATTTACAAAGAGAAAACAGGTATTTACAAACAGCAGCAAAAGGAATATGAGGATAAGGAACTCTTGGAATATATGATATTAGTAAAATAATACTAAACACCTCTGATGAGTACATTTTTAAAAATTCACCTTCGTTGCTCATTTACTCTAAAAGTATTCTGTTTATAGCATTTTATAAGACTTAAAATTAATAACTAACCTGCAATTTTATTTTAAGAAAGTGTAGGAACTGTAATCTAACCTTTTTCATCTCTGAGCGGTAGACCTTTGGCTTTCAATCTGGAGCAAATAAATTCTTCTTTTTCCTGAAATGAGATTGGAAAGAAAGGATACTGTAAGGTTGTCAGTATATTAGTTGGATGTGGGACTTACATAACAAACTGGAGCACTAAATGCTCTTCAGTAAGTAATTTATCTGAAATCCCACAAATGTAATAGAACTTCCCATAGTTAAAACTTGTGTGCCAGCTTCGCCTGTACCTTGAGATGCCGGACTTGGCCATGGTAGTTCATGTCTTAGTCACATCCCATTTGGACTACTGCAACACTCTCTACATGGGGCTGCCTTTGAAGATAGTTTGGAAGCTACAGCTAGTTCAGAGATTGGCAGCCAGGTTACTAACTGGGGCTCTGTACTAGGAGAGAACAACTCCATGCTACGTCAGCTCCACCGGCTAAATATGGGGCTAAATAAAAAGTGCTGGTCGTTATCTATAAAGCCCTAAATAGTTCGGGTCCAGGGTATATATTCAACTACAAATCCCTATATAGACCATCTCTGTGCACTGTGGTCTGCGGAGGAGGCCCTGTTCTCGGGCCCACGCCTGTCACAAGTGTGGTTTGTGGGAACGAGACAGGGGGCCTTCTCTGTGATTGCTCTCTGTCTCTGGAACTCCCTTCCTACAGAAATAAAAATGCCCCCCACACCCTCCTCTCCCTCAAAAAACTTCTGAAAATGCGCTTATGCACTTTAGCTTATGGAGAGGAGGACTACTACACCTTAAATCAATTCCACGGGAACACTGACTAATTTATTCGTATTTTATGGCTGCTATGGTACATTTTAAAGCACAACTGACGATATGCACTTTTAATGTATTTAATTTTCCAGGGTACATGTCTTTAATGTAATTATGTTATTAGTGTAATTCTGATTTATTTTGAGTATTTCTATAATTCCTTTCTTTTGTTATAAGTTTACTGATGCCATTTTGTATTATTTTGATGCGTTTGAGTTTGATTATGACATTGAATGTCCGTCTTTTTGTATGAAAACCACCCTGAGTTCCCTCGGGGAGAGAGGGCAGTCTATAAATAAAGTTTTATTATTATTATATTATTTATTATTATTCACTGAGATATCTTCCTATTTGGATTGAAAGGATGAAAATTGCTAAACGATTAGGAGAAAAACACAATTAAGACAAACAAATCATATCTACTATGGCAAGTGGTTAGACTGGATGGCCACCTTAGTGCCCTTCAACTCTGATTCTAAGAAAGATTTCTGCAGCAGTGTTTTAGTCCACTAAAGAAAAGCGCATTAGGCCTGTTTGTCATGAATAGATACAAGGGCTTTTTTAAAAAAAAACCATAAGACATCATGAAACACATTATTTAGAGCAGGGGTGCTCACACTTTTTCAGCATGAGAGCTACTGATTAAAAAACCAAGTCCCAAAGATCACCTACCCAGAAATGTAAAACGTATAACTATTTTCTTATTTATTTATTTATATTTATTATTCATTTATATGTACTGCTCCTTCCAGCAGGCTCGGGGCAGTTTACATAAAATGAAGTTATAAAACATCAACATTTCAATTTAATAACAATATAAAACAGAGCATAAAAATACATCCAACTACCCCATTTCTCCCACACTGCCATATTACCACACATATTATCAGCCAGAAAGTAAGAAGAGAGGCTTTTGAACTGCAAGGCCATTTAATACTCAGGAAGGTAAACAAAGGGACATGCAAAAATACATCCAACCACCCCATTTCTCCCACATTTCCATATTCCCCAACATATATTTCTCAAGGAACAAAGCAAGCAGAGAGGCTTTGGAGCTAAAAGGCCATTTTTAAACATTAAAAATAAACAAAGAGACATGCCACAGAACAATCAAGCACCCATCCCAAAGTAAAAAGACCGACCTTTGAGATGCGGTAAGAAAATGACCCCAAAGCGTCCTTCTTCTCCTCCGTCACGCCGCCAGGATGCGTGCCGCCTCCAAGAGCTCACAAGAAGTCCGAGAGGCAGAATGGGCGCTTCTGCACATGCGCGGGGGGCCAGCCATGCATCGCGTCATCCAGGCCCGCCCCCTTTGGTCTCCTACGACTCTGAGCGGCTGGAGAAGGACGGAGGGAGGAGGAGGAATCCAAAAGAGGGGGTCCATCCTGCCTCTTGGACTCTGGAGCTTTTGGAGGCGGCGCGCGAGCAGGGAGCGGGGAGGAGCAACGACGGAGGACTTCTTTGCAGCATGCAGGGGCGCGTGAAGAGGACCAACTGCAAAAAACCTGGTCAGGGGCCTCAAGATCACCAGGATGAGGCCCAAAGATCACCCTGGTGATCCCGATCACCATTCTGAGCACCCCTGATTTAGAGGATTTATGAAGCCAATTGTTAAGAATGAATGACACAATATATAGACTAGGGATTAAAAATAGATGGAAACAGCAGAAAATTCCTGTAAGATTCCATTTGATAATATTCTCTGCAAGCTGTTAAAAGGGTCCTGGCGCCACCAAGTGGCTTTGAAATTCCTCTGCAAGCTCACCTTTCTAAATGATATATTCTGGTTTGCCCAGAACTCTTGATTCCAAATCTGAGTTTCTTGTCTAAGCTCTCTTAGTCTTCGTTCCAAAGGGGATTCATGCTTAGGAATATAAAATATTACTGGACGGAGGTTTGAACATCGATCAGGAGGACCAATCCAATCGTGGCAAGAATGTGAAGGAGGGCAAAAATCTGAAGTCTTAAAAAAGAAAAGAAAAACAATCAATGTTTGTAATACTAAACTATTACAACCTATTACTATGTTAAATTAAATGAAATTTAATGAAATGCCAGTATACTTAACCCCACTGAAGTCTCTGAATCCCATATATTGGCATACTCATTGCAAAACAAAACAAAGCAAAACAAAAAGCTTCCACCAATTATATTATTAAAGAGTTGGGAGCATTTTTAAAAAATACATAAATGGGATTTAGATGCATCATGATTGTGTCTGCTGCACATTTAACAAAATTTGGACTTAACCTATAATGTTAGATTAGTGATGTAAATACATACTAATAAAATGTTAGATTGATAATGTAAGGTTTTTAAAAAATGACTTTCATTTCCTTTCTACCTTTTAATGCACTCTTCCAGTACAGTTAACTATAGAAACATGAAGTTATTTATAGAGTAAAATTATATCTATCTAGCTACAGTATCTATCTATCTATCTATCTATCTATCTATCTATCTAATAAAAGTTAGTGTTTGCAGTGGTGCGGAGGACGGGAGGTGCGGAGGAATATGTGCAAGCGTTTCGATTGGTTGCCACTGTGGGATTATTTGCATAAAGGACACTGATTGGCCAGCCTCAGAACTCCGACACTCTAAGGCACCAGATTATTTGCATAGAGGACTCTGGTTGGCCAGCCTCAGAACTCCAACACTCTAAGGCACCAGACAGAGGTAATTGGTTGTCACTGGGACACTATTTGCATAAAGGACTCTGATTGGCCAGCAAAACAGAATGCAACTGAATGCTTGAGTTAGCCAAATGACAGTTTTTTTTCAGTTGGAAATGGAATGTTCATTTTCTGGGAGACGCGGAGGTGCCAAGGAATATGTGATAGCGTTTCGATAGGTTGCCACTATGGGATTATTTGCATAAAGGACTCTGATTGGCCAGCCTCAGAACTCCAACATTCTACTGTCCCAGACAGAGGGGATTGGTTGCCACTAAATGATATTTACATAAAGGACTCCAATTGGCCATCCACATTCCAACATTCTAAGGTGACGCAGAGAGAAAAGGAAAGGCCTCAGGCAGTCAGACACTGCGGCCCACAGCAGTGACGGATCAGGCCCAATGGCCCACTTCACAACGTGGCCCTAACCCAATGACCAATACATACCAAAATTAGCTCACAGAGCCCCCATGACCCACTCTACATCCTAGTGCTGTTTCAAGGAGGATGGACCACAGATGATGGGACTTGAAATACCTTAACTCACTTCCGTGACCGCTGCAACCCTCATCCACAGAATGATCAATACCAAATGTGACACACAGAGCCCCCATGAGCCACTCTACATCCTGGTGCTGTTTGGAGGGGGATGGACCATGGCCAATGGGTCTTGCAGTACCTTCACTAAGTTCCTGAGACCACTGCAAGTCACATAAACATCTAATAGGAACCAACCTTGACACACAATACAATCCTCAAATAACCCGGGCACCGCCGGGTCCCCAAGCTAGTCTTACATAAAAATACAGTCAGATTTACAACAATTTAAACAGTGACCCACTTTTGGAATTCACTAATTAAGCAACACGTTTCCCACCATTAATGAAAGGGTTTCTCTGTTGCTGACCTTCTATGACAATTTCAACCATTTATCTGTCTTAGAATATATGTGGTTGAAGGCTTTCATGGCCAGAATCACTGGATTGGTGTGATTTTTTCCGGGCTACATTGCCATGTTCCAGAAGCATTCTCTCCTGACATTTCACTGACATCTATGGTAGCCATCTACAAAAGTTGTGAGGTCTGGTCTCACAATCTCTGAAGATGCCTGCATAGATGTGGGCGAAATGTGAGGAGAGAATGCTTCTGGAACATGGCCATCCAACCCAGAAAACTTACAGCAACCCTATGTTAGAGTAGTTTACTTAGTAGTAAATTCCATTTAAATTAAGAACTGTTTTAATAATATGGTACAGTAAGTCCCCTTACAGGATCCTGCAATCTTCCATGCTCACACAAATTATATGTTAACTGTTAATAATATGTACCAGCAACATATACAGGTATGCCTGTCCCACCATCATCTATTTGGTATGTGACTTTAAGAGGTTGAACATTCTTGATCAGACATGAAATGCCATCATATAAGTGTATTTTAAAAAATGTCAATTTCTCTCTCACACACCATGGGGATCTAAAGCCTATTGACAATGGAATTTCACGATCCTCCATTGTTTTAAAAATAAAGAAAATGATTTATTTCTCTTCAATTGCACCTGCCTTTTCAGTTTTGCCTTCAACTATTTTTGCACTTATTATATTAACAATACTGAATGGAAATGTTAGTTGGAAATGTAAATTTCACATCCAAACTTGATAATGATTAGCCATTGCACAATCCGTTTATCTAGAACGGGGTGGGCAACCTATGGCTCGCGGCCCGGATCCGGCCCGGCAGTAGATTCTGTCTGGCCCGGGGAGAAGGGCGTTGGGGGCGGGGCCAAGAGGAAAGGGTGCCGCTGCCGCCATCCCATCGTGGGCTCTGTGGGGCCTGTGTTGGCAGACAGGCCGGAGGAGCGGCAGCTTTGGAGTGTCTGCCATCCCTGGAGGCGATCCGGGCCTGCAGCAGGAGCACTCAGGGACCTGCGGGGGATGATCGCCCTGGCGACCTGGAAGACTTAATCGTCTTCCGGGTCCCCAACTGCTCTCCCTGCAGGCCCGGATCCCCTCCAGGGATGGCAGGCACTCCATAGCAGGGCGATCAGTTGGGGAACGGCTGGGGGCGAGAATGGGCGGAGGCCTGCAGCCTCCAATCACCTGCTGCTCTTCTCTCCTCTGCTGCTGCGGCGGCTGGGTCCGTTTTGCCATCCTCTGGGCTGGGGTCATTGGGCCATTCCATCTTGGGATCCTTCCTCTCTTGAGGTTGTCAGCCTCCATCTTGGTTCGCACCTTGTCTTCTTGAATTTAATTTAATTTTAGTGGATTTTATTATTTTATAATAATTTTATAATAATAATATAATAATATAGTAAATAATATAATATAATAATGTTATATTATATTATAATCTATTATATAAAGGGGTCCCCGTCATGGACCGACCGTCCCAAACAGAGAAACCTTACAACGCAGAAACACCAAACTTGCCAACAGAAATAGGCCTCAAGCAAGGTATGTTTGTAGCAAAGAAACTTTCCCACCCAAAACCTAAAAGGCCCCCAAAACAACGAGTTAAAAAAAACTACATTTCCCAGCATCCTCTGGGGCTGCCAACGACTCTCCCAGCCTCTGCATTCTGACAACATGATTGGCTGCCAATAAGGGCGGATTTGCATAACTCCTGTACTGGCCAGCCAACATGAACATTCCGACCCATAATAAACTGTCAGAGAACGATAAGGCAAAGGGCTGAGGCACAAACAAAAACACCCAATTCACTTCCCACAGAAAATTTACACCCCTACAAATCACAGACCATGCCCAAAATTGACAGTAAGGCTTCATTAACTTAATTTCCCTGACTAGGCCTCACTTAATGGAATGCTGTTTACGCTCTGAATTGACAGTAAGGCTTCATTAACTTGATTCTCCCGACTACGCCTCAGCTCATTGGACATTGTGTATGGCCTGAATTGACAGTAAGGCTTCATTAACTTGCTGTTCCTGACTAGGCCTCAGCTCATGGGACATTGTGTATGGCCTGAATATACAGTAACCTACCTTGGCACACAGAGCCCCTATGACCCATGCTACATTCTACTACAGTTTGGAGGAGGGTGGACCATGGATTATGGGACTTGAATACCTCCATGGATAATGGGATTTGTACTACTTCAAAACCCATCATTCCCCACAGACCACTGTGGCCCAGAACCAAGACCGATAAAGACCAAACTTGGCACACAATGCCCCCCATGACCCACACTCCATCCGACTGCAGTTCAGAGGAGGACACACCATGGATAATGGGATTTCAAGTACCTCCACTCACTTCCAAAGTACCCCACCAGCACACAAGCATCAACCTCTACATCAACACTGCATTCGGAAAGACAAAAAACATTGTATATCCACAATCTATGCAGAATGCCAGCAACACTACACACCAACAACGACCCAGGACTTCAACATCCCACCCACCAGAACAACACACAACGACACAGCCAGATCCCCAACAACACCATAACTACCAACAATTCCAACCCTTACATACTCAGACTTCCTCGCATCTCCTAAATAGGGAACAGCAACGCGTGCCAGGTACAGCTAGTTTCAATATATTGTAATGTCTATCTATATACTATAATATAATAATTGTGATATTAATACTAATAATATATGAGTATTTCTTGATATATTAATATGGTAATATTATGTATAATATATAGTAAATAAATAAATAAAGTAGATTAGAATGTAGTTCAGCCTTTAGGTGCCGCCCTCCATAATATTTTTTGGCTCTCGTGTGGCCCCTTGGAAAAAAATAATTGCCCACCCCTGATCTAGAAGCTCACTAGCATCTCACATTTTTTATGTATCCTGCAAGTTTTCATACAGAAAACATCACATGTAGACTTTCTTTCTCTACCAATGTCAACATAGATACGAAATTTGTATATGCACAGCAGGCTCTGAATTTAACTGGCAGATATCAGTGCTCTTGCTATAACTGGGAAGCCACTGCTGTCTTGCCACTGACCAAGCTGCTCCTGTGATCTGACACAAATATTCTAACTATTCTGAGTAGGAAGAAAGCTCACAGGATACTATCAAACTTACTGACTTCTGTGAGAAAAGCAAAAGGCATCAATGGCTATTAAAATATTAAAGAAGATTTTAGGGGCAGGAGGAACAGCATACTACAGCCAGAACCTACACTGCCAACTTTTTGCTCTCTAACATTTTCAGTTATAGCTCCCAGAATCCTAACAATTGACAATGGTGGCTTCTTGGTGTTGAATCCCAAAACAAATGTCCTCCCGTATGAGTTAGACCAGTGTTCCCCAACCTTTTTTGAGCCGCGGCACACCTTTAACATTAAAAAAATCCGGGGGCACACCACCAACCAAAATGACACTCGAACACAGTAAAGAACGGCTGGGGGTGGTGGCCTGCTGGAGCAGCTGCTGGGAGAGGTGAAGCCGGGAGGGGGCGGAGCCAGGCTGTGCCATGCCCCGCCCCTACCCCGGCTTCACCTCTCCCAGCAGCTGCTCCAGCCTTGAGGGGCAGTGCCAAGCCAGCGGTGCCAGAGCCAGCACAATGCTGACTTGGCACTGTCCCCTCAAGGCTGGAGCAGCTGCTGGGAGTGCCGAAGCCGGGGAGGGGCAGAGCCAAGCCGTGCCATGCCCCCCCTCCCCCAGCTTCAGCTCTCCTACAGGCCGCGCCATGCCCCGCCCCTCCCCCCAGCTTCAGCTCTCCTACAGAGGAAGAGCATGAGCGGTGGACGGGCTTCACTGGGCGGGGCTCCTCCTCCACGCGGCTTCAGCGAGCGAGGGGCGAGAGTCATGGTGGGAGTCATGGTGGATTGGAGGCTGGCTGGGAAAAAGGCCGAAGGAGGCGGCACCCCGGTCCCTTCTTCTTTTTCTTCACCACTGCCTGGCCCTTCCTCCTCCTCCCCCAAGCAGCAGGAGTTCAGCAGGAGGGGGGAGGAAGGGGGGCAGAGAGCTTTTCTCGCGGCACAGCAGGAGGTCCATCACGGTTCACTAGTGTGCCACGGCACACTGGTTGAGAAAGACTGAGTTAGACTGAGAGCAGTGTACTGGAAATGGCAACAATGTTTTATGCTAGGAAGTTGTGCAAAAAGTATGCACTGGGAGGAGGGGAACAGGCCTCAAAAGTAGAGTTGCAGGAGAAAAATCATAGGAATGGACTGACCTGAGGAAGGATTAGCTGAATGGAAAGAAAGATCAAAATCACAGAGTAACAGAGAAAGGAGTTATAAAGACATGTACAGATTGTAGAAAAACTTCAACTAAGACCTAGTGACAAGAGCAAACATAAAGTGAATATTTTGATCAGACTCTTGTATATACTAGCAAGTAGTATAGTCAGCCATTCACCAGGATTTCATCATAAGAATTATCAATTTGAACAGAAACTTCCAAGAACACCTAAAATTGGATATTTCATCCAATGACTGTTACAAATTCTGTACCTCATTGCTCAAGGGCCTCTAAATTTTTAGAGTCATCAATGGCTGGTTCCTATGCATGGCATGAATATGCATGCCAGTGGATGTAAACTATGGTGGGTTGCAACTGGTAGTTTTTAAATTAGATGAATAAAAATTATTACCTATTACAAAATGAACAATGGTTCATTTTTCCCAATCAGCATTTTTATTGGGTGAATTTGTTCAAATTACAATATTTTGCCTTAATAAAGAAAGGTACATGATTTATAAGCAAAATATTGAGAGAGTATCTAGCCAGTGTTACAGTCCAGATGATGCTACAGTCCCGCATCAACTGAAGGACCTTACATTGCTCATCAGAAGAACAGAAATAAAACATTATCCTTCGTTTAAATAACTTATATGCATAGAAATCACATCCTCCCACAAATAAAATTAGGACATTAAGCCTCAGATGTTGAGATATCTTTGTATAGGCACAAAAGCTGACAGGAAGAACATCAACTCATTTAAAATGTGCTGGAAGAAGGTCTATGGATACTACGGACTGCTAAAAAGATTAATGGGACAAGAGTTTATTAAGCTCACTAGAGGCCAAGATGACTAACCTAAAACTGTAATATTTTAGATATGAGATGTTGTGATTCACTGGAAAAGACCACAATGCCTGGTAAAGTGGAAGGCAGTAGGTAAAGAGGAAGACTGCTTTACAGATGAATAAACTCAATTAGGGAAGTCACGGTTCTGAGTTTGCAAGACATAATTATGACTGTTGATAATGGTGATTTGAATATCTTTTATTCATTTGTGTATATATGCTATTTGAGTCGATTTTTACCCCGCTTTTCTCCTGCACCAAGGTAAGACTCAAACAATACAATAAGAACATATGAAGTAAACATTAAAACAGGTTAAAACCTGACAAATTCCTTAGAGCAGGGGTGCTCACACTTTTTCAGCATGCGAGCTACTCTTAAAGCAACCAAGTCCAAAAGATCTACCTGCCCCCGCCGCCGTGCGCTCCTGCGCGCTCTTGCTGCCGCATGCTCTTGCCACTGTGCGTGCTCCTGCTTCTGTTTTCCGCCCCTGCAACGCTTCTTCCGCCTGCGGGGCATTGCAGGAAGGAGAAAGCACAAGGCGGGGCATCCAGAGGGAGCGCTCCGCCCTGCCTGTCTTGCCGGCAACGGAGGCTGCACAGCTACTTCTGGACGAGAGAGAGGCAGGGCGCTCCCTCCAGAGGCCCCGCCTCATGCTTCCTTCTTCCTGCAATGCCCCGCAGGCAAAAGAAGCACCGCAAGAGCGGAAGCCAGCAGCAGGAGCGCGCGTGCACGCGCATGGCAGGAGCGCCCCATCTGGCTGGTGAGGCCCGAAGATCACCTGGAAGAGGGTTGAAGATCTACTAGTAGCTCCCGAGCTACATAATGAGCACCCCTGCCTTAGAGCAACCTGATTATCCAAAACTGTCAGCGATAAAACCCTATTTACAAATATAACTTACATATTAAAAACCTTTAATTAGCCCCATATCAAGTCACCTATGGACTTATGACAATTTTATGAAATTCATTGGTTACTCTTAGTCAATGTATATTCAGATGTAGTTTTGCCAGTTCCTTCTTCTGAAATACAACCTATTGCATCTGGTATTCATTAGCAGTCTCCCATCCAAGTGCTAATCAGATATGACCCTGCTTAATTTCCAAGTTCAGATGGGAACCGGTGCTTCTAGCATATTTACACATAAATCAGAGGTGACTTGTGGACAAACAACATTAAGGCTAAGAAATTCTACTCCCAACTTTTGTGGTCTTCTTGTTATTGAGTGGAGATAAGATGAGGCAGTTTCTGCTGGACTTAATCGTCTCCTTTTCCTTTTATGTCATTTCTTAAATTAGATTGTAAACCAGAGGGCAGGAAGCTGTTTTGTTGTTGTTCTGCTTGTAAAGTGGAATGTACAGTGATGTATTTGCTTTCAAGTCACCTGTTGACTCATGGTGACCCTAAGAATTTCACAGGAATTTCTTAGGCAAGGAATACTTAAAGGTGGTTTTGTCAGTTCCTTCCCATGAAATACAGCCTACAGCAATTGATATTCCTTGACAGTCCTTCTGGGCTTTTTGGAATGTCGCTCCAAAAAGAAAAGCAAAAAAAAGGATCCAAGGTCAGATCTTGTGTGTGTAAAGCCTCCTGTCAACTTATGGCGATCCAAAAAATGCCATAGGGTTTGTTAAGCAAGGAATACTCAATAGCTCATTTTTCCAGTTTCTTCCTCTGACAGTACTATATGAGTGGATATGAGTCAGTGTGATTCTAGGCTGCATCAACAGTATAGTATCTGGACCAGGGATGGGAAAACTTGAGCCCTCCAGGTGTTTAAGACTTCAACTCCTACTGGCTGTTAGGAATTGTGAGTTTGTCCATGCCTGGTCTAGACTGAGAGAAGTCTCACTCTATTCTGCTTTGGTCAAATCTTGTTTGGAACAACAGTGTCCAGTTCTGGCCACCAGGATTCAAGAAGGATATTGACAAGTTGGAACGTGTCCAGAGAAAGGTGAGCACATGATGAAAGGTTCGTAAGCCAAGACCTATGCAGAACGGCTGAGGGAGCTGGGTATGTTTAGCTTGGAGTTAAGAAGGCTGAGAGGGGGATATGATAGGCGTATCTTAAAGGATGCCACATTGAAGAAGGGGGAAGTTTGTTTTCTGCTGCTCAGGCTGGATCCACGCTGTCATATAATCCAGTTCCAGAATGCAGATGAACTGCATTATAATATTTTAAAAACTATTTCAAATGAACTTTAAGTGTGGTTTCATATAATTTACTCTTAATGTTTTTTTATGCAAGTTGTAAATTAATTGATAGGTTATATCATTATTTAATTTTTATTATAATTTTGTTGTAGAATGGATTACTGCAACACTATCTACGTGGGGCTGCCTTTGAAAAGAGTTCAGAAACTTCAACTAGTCCAACGGGTGGCAGCCAGGCTACTAACTGGAGCGACATACAGGGAGCATAACACTCCCTTGTTGTGTCAGCTCCACTGGCTGCCTGTCCATTTCCGGGCTCAATTCAAAGTGCTGATTTTGACCTTTAAAGCTCTATACAGTTCTGGCCCAGCTTACTTGTCCAAATGCATCTGTCGCTATGTCCCACCTCGTAAATTAAGATAATCCGGGGAGGTTCTGCTCTCGCTTCCGCCAGCAACTTAACTGTGGCTGGCTGGGACGAGAGACAGGGCCTTCTCGGCTGTGGCCCCCCGCCTGTGGAATGCGCTTCCAAGTGAAATACGATCGACCCCATCCCTCCTAGCTTTTAGGAAGAAAGTAAAATCGTGGTTGTGGGACCAGGCCTTTGCACAGTAATTGCAGCACTTTACTTGGAACGGACTGATATGACGACTGACATGAAATATGGCTTCCGCTATTGATTGCATGTGGATTTGTTATAGATGTAATTTTAAAATTAATTTGATTGTTGATAATGGTTTTAACGCTGATGTTTTAATCCTGTTGTATTAGTGTTTTTATATTGTGTATTGTTTCTGGCATCTAATTGTGCCTTGTAAGCCGCCCTGAGTGTCCGTCCCCCCAGGGGGTTGGGAAGGGCAGGGTAGAAATATAGTAATAGTAAATAAATAATTTTTTCGTTGTAATCCGCCCTGAGTCCCCTCAGGGAGAGACGGAGGAATACAAATAAAGTTCTTTTCTATTATTATGCCAACTGTACCCTCGGTTTGCTTCAGATAGGATAAATATGGCATTCATATAATCCAGGATAAATTCTCTGCAGTTAATCTACATTTTGAGGCCCCTTCCACACAGCTGAATGAAATCCCACATTATCTGCTTTGAACTGGAATATATGGCAGTGTGGACTGAGGCCCCTTCCACAAAGCAATATAACTCAGAATATCAAGGCAGAAAATCTCACTGCTTTGAACCGGGTTATCTGAGTCCATACTCAGATCATGTGGGATTTTTCTGCCTTGATGTTCTGGGATATAGGGCTGTGTGGAAAGACCCTCAGATAACTTAGTTCAAAGCAGATATTGTGGGATTTTCTGCCTTGATATTTATTTATTTATTGTTCATTTTTATATGCTGCTCCTTCCTGCAGTCTCGGGGCGGTTTACATAAAACAACAGATTAAACTGCAGATAAAACACTTTGTTATATAAAACACAAGGACATGGTCAGAGTTGTCAGGGGGAACTTAGATTGAAGGCCTGCTTCAAAAGGGTCGTCTTGCAGGCCCTCCGGAAGGGGGCTAACTTCGTGATAGCCTGAACATCGTCTGGTAACGTGTTCCATAGCGTCGGTGCCACCACGGAGAAGGCTCGTTGTCTTGTCACTGCGAGGCGACAGGAACGAACTGATCATCAGAAGGTTTTGTTTTTCTGAGCGCAAAGATTTCGGGGAAACGTATGGGGTGAGGCGGTCCCTCAGGTACACTGGCCCTAGACCAGGGGTGCTCATTAGGTAGCTTGGGAGCTACTAGTAGATCTTCGGCCCTCTTCCAGGTGATCTTCGGGCCTCACCAGCCAGATGGGGCGCTCCTGCTATGCGCGCACACCCTGCGTGCACGTGCGCTCTTGCTGCTGGCTTCCGCTCTCGCGGTGCTTCTTTCGCCTGCGGGGGATCGCCATGCCTCTCTCTCATCCAGAAGCAGCTGTGCAGCCTCCGTTGCCGGCGAGACAGGCAGGGCGGAGCACTCCCTCTGGATGCCCCACCTTGTGTTTTCTCCTTCCTGCAATGCCCCGCAGGCAGAAGAAGCGCTGCGCGGGTGGAAAACAGCAGCAGGAGCACGTGCGGTGGCAAGAGCGTGCGGCGGCGGGAGCGCGCGGGAGTGCACGGCGGTGGGGGCAGGTAGATCTTTTGGACTTGGTTGCTTTAAGAGTAGCTCACATGCTGAAAAAGTGTGAGCACCCCTGCCCTAGACCATACAAGACCTTAAACGTCAAAACCAGCACCTTGAAAAGAATCCGGTACTCTATTGGCAGCCAGTGCAATTGCTGTAGGATTAGTGTGATGTGCTCTCTCGCAAGTGCTCCCACCAGCAGTCGAGCGGCAGCATTTTGCACCGGCTTGAGTTTCTGGGTTGTTGACAAGGGAAGGCCAATGTAGAAGGCGTTACAGTAGTCTAACCTCGAGATGACCGTCGCCTGGATAACCGTAGCGAGGTCATTTCTGGATAGGTAAGGAGCCAGTCGCCTAGCCTGTCGAAGATGGGAAAATGCGGTCCTGCTAACTGTGGAGATCTCAGTCTCCATCGATAGCAGTGGGTCTAATTGAACCCCCAGGCTTTTTACCAAAGACGACCGGCTTAGCCGCTTGCCATCCAAGGTAGGCACTCACCCATACCAGGGCGACCCAGCCATAGGATCTCCGTCTTCGATGGATTCACCTTCAACCGGCTGGTGCGCAGCCATCCAGTCACGGCTTCAAGGCATTGATGGAAACAATCGGGTACGGTGTCCGGCCTGCCATCCATTCTCAGCACCATATAGGCTTTGTGGAGGGGCCCTAAAACTGGATTATATGGCAGTATGGATTCAGCCTAGGACACGAAGCAATGGATTCAAACTGTAGGGGGAAAGATCCCACCTAAACATTAGGTAGAACTTCCTGACTGCAAGCAAGGGCTGTTCCACAGTGGAACATGCTGCTTTGGAGTGTGGTGGAGTCTCCTCCACCACATAAAGTATACATGACTGCAATAAGCGTTACAACCCGCTTCTTCCCCTAAAACCTTAAGCCCAAGCCGGGTCCTCCGTGCTCGCCACCATTTGGTATCCTCGTCACAACAACCCTGTGAGGTAGGCCGAGGCGGGGCCCAAAGGGATGGAAGCCCCGCCACAGGCACTCTCCGCCCTGCTATTACCCGGCTTTCTGAGGGAGAGGCTCCGCCACTTTTTCCCGGCCCTCCGGTGGCCGAGAAGCCTCCAAGAGACGAAGAGGAGGCAAAGCCGCCGGGCAGCGGGGCCAGCGCCACACCACTTCTGAAGCTTTTGAGGAAAACACGGCTCCCTCCCAGCTTGGCAGCCGCCATGATGGTTTGACAGTTCACGCATGCGCAAAGGAAAGGAAGAGGAGGAGGGTCAGGCTGAAGCCGCTTTCTCGGCCGCCGACGCATGCGCAAAGGAAAGGAGGGGGAGCGTCAGGCTGAAGCAGCTTTCTCGGCAGCTCACGCATGCGCAAAGGAAATTGGGGGAGCGTCAGACTGAAGCCGCTTTCTCGGCAGCCAACGCATGCGCAAAGGAAAGGAGGAGGAGCGTCAGACTGAAGCCGCTTTCTCGGCAGTTCACGCATGCGCAAAGGAAAGGAGTCAAGCAGCTTTCTCGGCAGCCGACGCATGCGCAAAGGAAAGGAGAGGCGCGTCAGATTGAAGCCGCTTTCTCGGCAGCTCACGCATGCGCAAAGGAAAGGAGGGGGAGCGTCAGGCTGAAGCCGCTTTCTCGGCAGTTCACGCATGCGCAAAGGAAAGGAGTCAAGCAGCTTTCTCGGCAGCCGACGCATGCGCAAAGGAAAGGAGGAGGAGCGTCAGGCTGAAGCCGCTTTCTCGGCAGTTCACGCATGCGCAAAGGAAAGGAGTCAAGCAGCTTTCTCGGCAGCCGACGTATGCTCAAAAGAAAGGAGGAGGAGCGTCAGACTGAAGCCGCTTTCTCGGCAGTTCACGCATGCGCAAAGGAAAGGAGTCAAGCCGCTTTCTCGGCAGCCGACGCATGCGCAAAGGAAAGGAGGGGAGCGTCAGGCTGAAGCCGCTTTCTCGGCAGCTCACGCATGCGCAAAGGAAAGGAGGGGGAGCATAGGCTGAAGTCGCTTTCTCGGCAGCGGACGCATGCGCAAAGGAAACGGTGTTGCTAGTGGGCGGGGCGAGTTCCTCGGAACTTCACGCATGCGTCGTGGAAAGAAAAGGGGATGTTTATCAGCACGCTGTGCAACTCACGCATGCGCAAAGAATAAAAAGGGACCAGGTTAGCCAGCGAGAAAGCGCTTGAAACTATAGCCATTCTTTTTTCAGCCATTGACGCATGCGCAAAGACAAGAAAGGGACTGGGGTTTTTTTTTTTCAATTTACGCGTGCGCAAAGACGAGTCCCTCGGCCATTCACGCATGCGTGAAGCAAAAAAAAAAGACGAAAAGGAGTTAGTAGTGGGCTCGTTCACGCATGCGCAGAGACGACGCCGAACCCGATTTCCTTGGCAACTGGCTTAAAAAAAAAAGGAACCCCCAACAGACGAGGGCGGGTGTTGATGTTGGTTTACGGCACTGTCGCGCGAGGGAAGGAGTGCTCGCCCCCTTCGCCTGAGAGGCGCCTGTCAGAGAGAGAGGGCGAGTGCGCACGCGTGTTGGGAGCCAGACGACTTGGGCCAGGACAGAAGCGGGAGCCGGATCTCGCCTCCCTGGGGCGCCGACGGAGAGCCCTGGATGGCGGCTGCAGTGGGAGGCGCTCCGAGGAGCCCGCCCGCCCGCCTGCTTCTGGGCTGCCCCGTGCCGACAGGAGAGAGCGTGGGGACGGCGGGGAAGGTAAGAGGGAAAGCCCCGGGCGGCTGGCGTACTTGGTGGGGATTGTATGCCTTTGAAGGGGGTGTATTTAGCCTCACCAAAGACCACACGCAGTATTCTGTGTGGGGAGTTTGGCCCCTTTCTATCATTGGTGGGGTTCAGAATGCTCTTTGATTGTAGGTGAACTATAAATCCCACCAACTACAACTCCCAAATGCCAAGGTCTATTTCTACCAAACTCCATCTGCGTTCACATTTGGGCATATTGAGTATTCGTACCAAGTTTGGTCCAGACCCATCACTGTTTGAGTCCACAGATGTAGGTGAACTACAACTCCCAAACTCAAGGTCAATGCCCACCAAACCCTTCCAGTCATGGGAGTTTTGTATGCCAAGTTTGGTTCAATTCCATCGTTGGTGGAGTTCCGAATGCTCTTTGATTGTAGGTGAACTATAAATCCCAGCAACTACAACTCCCAAATGTCAAGGTCTATTACTCCCAAACTCCACCAGTGTTCACATTTGGGCATATTGAGTATTCGTACCAAGTTTGGTCCAGACCCAACACTGTTTGAGTCCACAGTGCTGTTTAGAGGTGGACTACAACTCCCAAACTCAAGGTCAATGCCCACCAAACCCTTCCAGTCATGGGAGTTTTGTATGCCAAGTTTGGTTCAATTCCATCGTTGGTGGAGTTCCGAATGCTCTTTGATTGTAGGTGAACTATAAATCCCAGCAACTACAACTCCCAAATGTCAAGGTCTATTTCCCTCCAAATTCCACCAGTGTTCACATTTGGGCATATTGAGTATTCGTACCAAGTTTGGTCCAGACCCATCACTGTTTGAGTCCACAGATGTAGGTGAACTACAACTCCCAAACTCAAGGTCAATGCCCACCAAACCCTTCCAGTCATGGGAGTTTTGTATGCCAAGTTTGGTTCAATTCCATCATTGGTGGAGTTCCGAATGTTCTTTGATTGTAGGTGAACTATAAATCCCAGCAACTACAACTCCCAAATGCCAAGGTCTATTTCTCCCAAACTCCACCAGTGTTCACATTTGGGCATATTGAGTATTCGTACCAAGTTTGGTCCAGACCCATCACTGTTTGAGTCCACAGATGTAGGTGGACTACAACTCCCAAACTCAAGGTCAATGCCCACCAAACCCTTCCAGTCATGGGAGCCCTGTTGACAAGTTTGGTTCAATTCCATCGTTGGTGGAGTTCCATCATTGTCGTTGATTGTAGGTGAACTATAATTCCCAGCAACTACAACTCCCAAATGTCAAAGTCTATTACTCCCAAACTCCACCAGTGTTCACATTTGGGCATATTGAGTATTCGTACCAAGTTTGGTCCAGACCCAACACTGTTTGAGTCCACAGTGCTCTCTGGCTGTAGGTGAACTACAACTCCCAAACTCAAGGTCAATGCCCACCAATTCCTTCCAGTCATGGGAGTTTTGTATATCAAGTTTGGTTCAATTCCATCGTTGGTGGAGTTCCGAATGTTCTTTATTTATTCAGATTTATTCTTTGATTGTAGGTGAACTACAAATCCCAGCAACTACAACTCCCAAATGTCAAGGTCTATTTCCCCCAAATCCCACCAGTGTTCACATTTGGGCATATTGAGTATTCGTACCAAGTTTGGTCCAGATCCATCATTGTTTGAGTTCACACTGCTCTCTGGATGTAGGTGAACTACAACTCCCAAACTCAAGGTCAATGCCCACCAAACCCTTCCAGTCATGGGAGTTTTGTATGCCAAGTTTGGTTCAATTCCATCATTGGTGGAGTTCCGAATGCTCTTTGATTGTAGGTGAACTATAAATCCCAGCAACTACAACTCCCAAATGTCAAGGTCTATTTCCCTCCAAATTCCACCAGTGTTCACATTTGGGCATATTGAGTATTCGTACCAAGTTTGGTCCAGATCCATCACTGTTTGAGTCCACAGTGCTCTCTGGTTGTAGGTGAACTACAACTCCCAAACTCAAGGTCAATGCCCTCCAAACCCTTCCAGTCATGGGAGTTTTGTATATCAAGTTTGGTTCAATTCCATCGTTGGTGGAGTTCAGAATGTTCTTTATTTATTCAGATTTATTCAGATTTATTCTTTGATTGTAGGTGAACTATAAATCTCAGCAAGTACAACTCCCAAATGACAAAACCAACCTCTCCCCAACCCCACCAGTATTCAAATTCTGTGCATGAGAATACATCCTGCAATATCAGGGTTGTTGTCGAAGGCTTTCATGGCTGGAATCACTGGGTTGCTATGAATTTTCCGGGCTGTCTGGCCATGTTCCAGAAGCATTCTCTCCTGATGTTTCGCCCACATCTATGGCAGGCATCCTCAGAGGTTCCGAGGTCTGTTGGAAACTAGGAAAATGGTTTTTATATATCTTTGGAGTTTGCAGGGTGGGAGAAAGAACGCTTGTCTGCTTGAGGCCACCTTGATTAGCCTTGCAGCTTCAAAGCCTGTCTTATTGCTACCCTTGGGATCCTTTGTTGGGAGGTGTTAGCTGGCCCTGATTGTTTCCTGTCTGGAATTCCCCTGCTTTTTGAGTGTTGGTTCTTTATTTACTAAAAATCTAAAATCAGGACAGTAAATAAAGACCAGCACTCAATGCTCAAAAAGCATATATTTGTATAAAGGGAGTGCACCTATCAGTATAAAGTGTTTATTAGTATAAAGGGGGTTCATCTATTAGTATAAAGGGGTGCATCTATTAGTATACAGTGTCAGCTATTATTTATTTATTTATTTATTCAATTTCTTGGCCGCCACTCCCAGGTGGCTCGGGGCGGCTCACAAATCAAAGCAAACTGCAGTGAATAATACATTAAAACATTAAACAGCAATATTTAACTTTAAAAATTGTCATATACGATTAGACCAACTCAGATTTCAAAGGCCTGTCGGAATAACCAGGTCTTACAGTACTTATTAGTATAAAGGGGGTTCATCTATTGGTATAAAAGGTGTGCATCCATTCGTATAAAGTGTTTATCTATTAGTATAAAGGGGTTTCATCTATTAGTATAAAAGGGGTGCATCCATTTGTATAAAGGGGGTTCATCTATTAGTATAAAGTGTTTATCTATTAGTAAAAAGGGGGTTCATCTGTTAGTATAAAAGGGGTGCATCCATTAGTATAAAGTGTTTATCTATTAGTATAAAGTGGGTGCATCCATTAGTATAAAGTGTTTATCTATTAGTATAAAGTGTTTATCTATTAGTATAAAGTGTTTATCTATTAGTAAAAAGGGGGTTCATCTGTTAGTATAAAAGGGGTGCATCCATTAGTATAAAGTGTTTATCTATTAGTATAAAGGGGTTTCATCTATTAGTATAAAAGGGGTGCATCCATTAGTATAAAGGGGGTTCATCTATTAGTATAAAGTGTTTATCTATTAGTAAAAAGGGGGTTTCATCTATTAGTATAAAAGGGTGCATCCATTAGTATAAAGTGTTTATCTATTAGTATAAAGGGGTTTCATCTATTAGTATAAAAGGGGTGCATCCATTAGTATAAAGGGGGTTCATCTATTAGTATAAAGTGTTTATCTATTAGTAAAAAGGGGGTTAATCTATTAGTATAAAAGGGGTGCATCCATTAGTATAAAGTGTTTATCTATTAGTATAAAGGGGTTTCATCTATTAGTATAAAAGGGGTGCATCCATTAGTATAAAGGGGGTTCATCTATTAGTATAAAGTGTTTATCTATTAGTAAAAAGGGGGTTAATCTATTAGTATAAAAGGGGTGCATCCATTAGTATAAAGTGTTTATCTATTAGTATAAAGGGGTTTCATCTATTAGTATAAAAGGGGTGCATCCATTAGTATAAAGGGGGTTCATCTATTAGTATAAAGTGTTTATCTATTAGTATTAAAGGGGTTCATCTATTAGTATAAAGGGGGTGCATCCATTAGTATAAAGTGTTTATCTATTAGTATTAAAGGGGTTCATCTATTAGTATAAATTAGGTGCATCCATTTGTATAAAGGGGGTTCATCTATTAGTATAAAGTGTTTATCTATTAGTAAAAAGGGGGTTCATCTGTTAGTATAAAAGGGGTGCAACCATTAGTATAAAGTGTTTATCTATTAGTATAAAGGGGTTTCATCTATTAGTATAAAATGGGTGCATCCATTAGTATAAAGGGGGTTCATCTATTAGTATAAAGGGGGTGCATCCATTAGTATAAAGGGGGTGCACCTATCAGTATAAAGTGTTTATCTATTAGTATAAAGGGTGTGCATCCATTAGTATAAAGGGAGTTCATCTATTTAATAGATGAACCCCCTTTATACTAATAAACACTTTATACTAATAGATGCATCCATTAGTATAAATGGGGTTCATCTATTAGTATAAAGGGGGTGCATCCATTAGTATAAAGGGGTTCATCTATTAGTATAAAGGGGGTTCCTCTATTAGTATTCCGAGGGCCCGCATCTATTAGTGCACACTAATGGTGTGCATCCATTCGAATAAAGGGGTGCATCTATTAGTATAAAGGGGGTGCATCCATTAGAATAAAGTGTTAATGATTATAAAGGGTGTGCATCTATTAGTATAAAGGGGGTGCATCCATTAGAATAAAGTGTTAATGATTATAAAGCGGGTTCATCTATTAGTATAAAGTGTTATCTATTAGTATTAAAGGGGTTCATCTATTAGTATAAAGGGGGTGCATCCATTAGAATAAAGTGTTAATGATTATAAAGGGGGTGCATCTATTAGAATAAAGGGGGTTCATCTATTAGTATAAAGTATTATCTATTAGTATAAGGTGTTATCTATTGGTATAAAGGGTGTGCATCCATTAGTATAAAGTGTTATCTATTAGTATAGAGGGGGTTCATCTATTAGTATAAAGTGTTATCTATTAGTATTAAAGGGGTTCATCTATTAGTATAAAGTGTTATCTATTAGTATTAAAGGGGTTCATCTATTAGTATGAAGGGGGTGCATCCATTAGTATGAAGGGGTTCATCTATTACTATAAATGATGTGCATCCATTAGTATAAAGGAGTCCATCCATTAGGATAAAGTGTTAATTATTATAAAGGGGGTGCATCTATTAGTATAAAGTGTTATCTGTTAGTATTAAAGGGGTTCCTCTAGAGTCTATTAGTATAGAGTCTATTAGTATAAAGGGGGTACATCCATTAGAATAAAGGGGTGCATCCATTAGTATAAAGTGTTCCTCTATTAGTATGAAGGGGGTGCATCCATTAGTATAAAGTGTTAATTATTAAAAAGGGGGTTCATCTATTAAAATAAAGGGGTGCATCTATTAGTGTAAAGTGTTTTTCTATTAGTATAAAGGGGGTGCATCCATTAGTATAAAGTGTTATTCTATTAGTATTAAAGGGGGTTCATCTATTAGTATTAAAGGGGTTCATCTATTAGTATAAATGGTGTGCACCCATTAGAATAAAGGGGTGCATCTATTATAAAGTGTTCATCTATTAGTATAAAAGAGCTGCATCTATTAGTATAAAGGGGGTACATCCATTGGTAAAAAGGGGGTGCATCTATTAGTATACAGGGAAATAAAGGGGCTTCGTCTATTGGTGTAAAGGAAAATAAAGGGGGTGCATCTACTACTCGTAGTATAAAGGACAAAGGGGGAATCCATCTAGTAAAAACAACAACAAAGGGGGGGGGGGGTTCATTTGCGACTAGAAAAGAAAATAAGGGGTGTGTGTGTGTTATCTCTTAGTATAATGGCTGTCTTGGGACTTCAGTTCCCACAGCTGCTAATAGTCCGAAACACCCGGAGGGAGGGAGGGAGGGCGGAAGTTTGCCCATTCCTTCCTAGCCTGGAGCCCTGGCAGCTAAAGTGGTGTCAATCCAAGGGCCCCTCTTCTAGCGCGTGGTGGCACCCTGGGAAGGGCGAGGGTGGCCCGCTCCCCATTCTCCGCCCCGCTTGGCTCCCTCCCGGCCTCCCTCGGAACGGGATCGCCCGGCATTGTGAAGTCACGGGCGGGAGAGAGAGAGAGGGGAGGGAGTGGGGAGCCCCACCGCTGGCTGTGCCTGGCTCCGCAGTGGGAAGCGTCCCGGGCCCGGGGCAGACCCCCGATTTCCTCCCTTCCTTTGCTGCAGGATGTAGAGCTGCTGGAGAGGGCGGGGGTCGGGCTCTGCGCGCGGGGGCTCGCTGCCCCCAAGGGGCTTCTTTCTTTCTCGCTGGGGTAAGCCAAGGGGGGGCCGGCAGCTGCTCTAGGGCAGGGGGTGGGCCATGATTTTTTCCCCCAAGGGGGCCACACGAGAGCCAAAAAATATGATGGAGGGCCGCACCTAAAGGCTGGACTACACCCTAATCTACATTATTTATTTATTTACTTACTATATTTACTATATATTACATATATATATATCTCGGCATTACTTCGCGAACGAAGATTCTTATGAAGGACTCATCCCACGCTTTTTATATAAGCGCGTTGATGACTAAAAAGGCCAATCTGAGATAGGCAAGTTCAGCTGCAGAAAGCACAGCAGAAAGTCTCCTTGGGTGATGGTGTTTCCAAGTTGCAGTTCTTTCTGCGTTGTCGTTTCTCTTCGAGACCTATGTAATATATTGTTTATCTCTATACAGGCATGTAGCCGGGGGGCTAAGGGGCTTCAGCCCCCTGAAATTTTCAGGGTGGTCCGCGAAAAGGCCTTACTGGTACATTATTTAAACTGTTATGTTTATTCATATCATGATCTGATCACCATGCTCATTATATCCCACATTCATGGGGTTATTGGGATAACAATACAAAAGGTTTGCTAGGGTAGACCCTCTTCCACCCAGTCTCAGCCCCCCCCGAACCAAACTCAGCCCCTCCCGAATCAAAATCCTGGTTACGGCCCTGTCTCTCTCTATATATATATCTATTGATTGAGATATATATATATCAATGTGCGTACATGTAATATATTGTTTATCTCTCTCTATCTAGATATAGATATCTGTATATGGATAAACAATATATTACATGTACATACATTGATATATATATATATATCTCAATCAATAGATATATATAGATATAGAGATAAACAATATATTACATAGGTCTCGAAGAGAAACGACAACGCAGAAAGAACCGCAACTTGGAAACACCATCACCCAGGGAGACTTTCTGCTGTGCTTTCTGCAACTGAACTTGCCTATCTCAGATTGGCCTTTTTAGTCATCAATACGCTTATAAAAAGCGTGGGATGAGTCCTTCATAAGAATCTTCGTTCGTGAAGTAATGCCGAGAGAGATTGCATGTAATATATTGTTTATCTCTCTCTATAGATATTTATATATAGATAGATAGAGATAAACAATATATTACATGTACACATTCATATATCTATCACTCAATAGATATATATATATAGATATAGAGAGAGCTAAACATATACATATATATATATATATCAATGTGCGTACATGTAATATATTGTTTATCTCTCTCTAGATATAGATATCTATATATGGATAAACAATATATTACATGTACACACATTGATATATATATATATATATATCAATATACAGTATGTATCTATATATATGTATCAATATATGTAATATGTTTATCTCTATATCTATATCTATCTATTGAGTGATAGATAGATATATGAATGTGTACATGTAATATATTGTTTATCTCTATCTATATATATATATCTATATATATATATAGAGAGATAAACAATATATTACATGTAATCTCTCTCTCGGCATTACTTCGCGAACGAAGATTCTTATGAAGGACTCATCCCACGCTTTTTATAAGCATGTTGATGACTAAAAAGGCCAATCTGAGATAGGCAAGTTCGGTTGCAGAAAGTCTCCTTGGGTAATGGTGTTTCCAAGTTGCGGTTCTTTTCTGCGTTGTCGTTTCTCTTCGAGACCCATTTGGCGTGTCTTCTCGAAAGAGGCCGCAGCATTGTGGATAGTGCGTCTCCACGCCTCCCGATGTGGGGCCAGGGTGGACCATTGTTGGTGATCAATCTGGCCGAGCCTGAGATGTTGTTTCAGGGAGTCCTTATATCTCTTTTTGGGGGCGTCTCTCTTGCGCTGACCCATGGCGAGTTCACCATAGAGTAGTATCTTAGGGAGGCGGTGGTCCTCCATCCTAGAGATGTGCCCTGCCCAGCACAGCTGTGTTCTCAGTAGCATGGCCTCAATGCTGGTGAGCCCTGCTTGCTCAAGGACAGCAACATTCATCACATAGTCGGTCCAATGTATATTTAGGATTGTGCGAAGACAGCGTTGATGAAAGCGTTCGAGGAATCGTAGGTGTTGGTGATAGGTGACCCATGTTTCAGACCCATAGAGGAGAATAGACAGTATGATAGCTCTGTACACACTGATTTTGTTGCTTTGCCTCAGGTGCTTGTTGCTCCAGACTCTTTTGTGAAGCCTTCCAAATGCACTATATGCCTTTGATAATCTGTGATCTATCTCTTTATCAATCTTGGCGTCTGAAGAGATGATGCTTCCCAGGTAGGTGAACTGCTGAACGGACTTAAGCACAGATTTGCCTATGCTGACGTGGGGATGATGGTGTTCTTCCTGTGGTGCGGCCTGGTAGAGGACTTCCGTTTTCTTCAGGCTGACTTCCAGCCCAAACAGCTCTGCAGCTGTTGCAAAGCAGGATGTCAGGCGCTGCAGGGCTGCTTCTGAATGGGCGACAAGAGCAGCATCGTCAGCAAAAAGCAGCTCACAGACTAGATAGTTTAGAGTCTTAGTGCGAGCCCTATATATTACACATCATTAATATTAACATATTAATATATCAAGAAATATTCATATATTATTAGTATTAATATTATAATTATTATATTATAGTAGATATATATATAGACATTATAATATATTGAAATTATAATGTAATATAACATTATATTATTATAAAATTATTATAACATCATAATAAAAACCACTAAAACAAAATGAAATGAAATAACAGTGGGGGAGCTCCCACTGTTAGCCCCAGCTTCTGCCAAACCAGCAGTTTAAATACATGCAAATGTGAGGTCCTGCTTCTACAAGAAAGGAACATATACCAAAGTGCATTCACATTAATAGACCCTGAGGAGGGACAGGCAAGATTATATTATTATTATTTCCAGACTTTTCCTATTGGCAAGGGTCTTTTCCAAGTGGGTCATTCAGAACCCAGTAATTCAGTTTTACTAGGAAACCAGAGGTTGAGCCAAGCCCTCCTGAGAATTAGAGCAGTGGGTTCAAGCGCTGAGATGCTGAACTTCCTCACTGAAAGGTTGCCAGTTCAAATCTGAAGAGTGGGGGGAGCTCCCAGTGTTAGCCCCAGCTTCTGCCAACCCAGCAGTTCAAATACAGAGACACACAGAGACCCCAACCCGCACAGTAAACCACACACAGAGACCCCAACCCGCCTTTACCTCTTCCTTTTCTTTTCTCCTCTTTCTCGCCCGCGGCTTCCTTGCCGAGGAGAGGGAGGTCGGGGCGGCTGCGGGGCGGCATGGTGCTTTGTGTCCGGCGGGGGGAAGGAGGGGAGAGCAAAGTGCCTTCTGTCCCTCGTTGTGGCTCTAGGGGAGCTTCCGCAGGAGGCCCCAACTCCCTAAGGGTCTCTGCGCGATGCCACCCGTGACCTCATCGCACAGAGACCCTTGGGGAGACAGGGCCTCCCGCAGAAGCTCCCCTGGAGCCGCAACGAGGGACAGAAGGCACTTTGCTCCCTCCCTCCCTCCCTTTTTGCCAGACACAAAGCAACGTGATCGCCTCCCTCCCTCGCCTCCCTCTCTTCGGTAAGGAAGCTGCGCTGCCCTCGCCTCCCTCTCTTTGGCAAGGAAGCCGGGGGCCGGATGGCATCACCTGGAGGGCCGGATGCGGGCCGCAGGCCGTGGGTTGCCCACCCCTGCTCTAGGGCAAGAGTTAGTGGCCTGCCCCTGGTTGTTAAACCCACTCACACTCCCTGGTTCCCAACGTGGGGCACAGTTTGGTTTTAAAGGGGGGGGGGGGTTAGGGCAACTTCAAGAGTGAGTTATTAACAGTGAGGTTTTTGCATCACTTAAGGTTCTAGGGCAGGCGTGGGCAAAAATCAGCCCTCCAGATGTTTTGGACTACAACTCAGCAACAATATAATATATAATATATTAATAATGATGTATTAGTATTATGCTAATAATATAGTATGTTTTTTTATGTAGATATGACTTGTAAGCCACTCTGAGTCCCCTTTCGGGGTGAGAAGGGCGACATATAATAAATGTCGTAAATAAATAAACTCCCACAATTCCTAATTGTGGGAGTTGTAGTCCAAAACACCGGGAGGGCCGAAGTTTGCCCATGCCTGTTCTAGGGGTTTCACATGCAGCACTGTTAGTCTCTGAGTTACAAACATCCGACTTATAGTTAAGAATGGGGGTGAGACAACAGGAAGTGAGAAATATATAATATTTTTACATTTTTTTATTTACGACATTTATATGCTGCCCTTCTCACCCCGAAGGGGATTCAGAGCAGCTTACAAGGCATATCTACATAAAAACATACCATATTATTATTAGCATAATACTAATACATCATTACTAATAATAGTATTATATAATATTATATTGTTGCTGGGGGAGGAGCTTTGATGTCGCAGGAGACAAGATGGAACTGTCTTCTCTGTTATAATAATGTAATTAATAATATAATTAATAATGGAAATAATAATAAAACTTAGTTTTCAAAATACCTCACAACCTCTGAGGATGTCTGCTATAGATCTGGGCGAAACGTCAGGAGAGAATGCTTCTGGAACATGGCCATATAGCCTGGAAAACTCACAGCAACCCAATAATAAAATTTGATTGTTAACCTGCTCTCTCTCCCCAAGGGGTCTCAGGGCAGCTTCCTAATAATAATAATAATAATAATAATAATAATGCCTCTGAAGACTGTTCGGAAGCTTCAACTGGTCCAACGGACCAGCAGCCTAGGTTGATAACAGGAGCGGCACTCAGGGAGCGCACAACTCCTCTGTTGCGCCAGCTCCACTGGCTACCAGTTTGCTACCGGGCACAATTCAAAGTGCTGGCTTTAGCCTTTAAAGCCCTTAACGGTTCTGGTCCAACTTACATGTCTGAATGCATCTCCCCCTATGAACCATCAAGATGTTTAAGATCATCCGGAGAGGCCCTGCTCTCGGTCCTGCCTGCATCGCAGGCGCGATTGGTGGGGACGAGAGACAGGGCCTTTTCCGTGGTGGCTCCTCGGTTTTGGAACGCTCTTCCTAGTGACATCAGATCAGCCCCCTCTCTCCTGACATTTCGCAAGAAGGTCAAGACATGGTTGTTTGACCGGGCATTTGCAGATGTGGTATGATTATTAATTGAGACCTAAGGAACGACGCCGCCGCAATTGGAAATTAAAAGTTTAAATTAACTCCAGCGTGGCGACATGGTAACGATCCTTTGCAGGAGAGAGATAAAATAGACAGTTAAAAATCGCTGAATCAAAACAACCTTAGCAAAACATACAATCAATTGTGTCTGGTGACTAACGCATTCAGTAGCTAAAATCTGTACAAATTTATATATATACTAGCTGTACCCGGCACGCATTGCTGTGCCCTATTTAGGAGATGTGAGAAAGTCTGAGTATGTAAGGGTTCGAAATGATGTTAGTTATGGTGTTGAAGTGAATTGGGTGTTTTATGTTTGTGCCTGCAGTCCTTCGGGTTTGACTTGTACCATGGCCAGGACGGATCAGCTTGGGGAGGGCTTGTCCTGTCAGGGGATATCTATCTTCACAGGTGCGTCCAGTGTCTGTTGGGGGACTGTTAAAAATCCTTTCCGTATCCTTTTTAGCCACCTTTCTCAAGATCTTCATGTCTAGCTTACTTTCTGCTCCTCTCTTTTTCAAGATGTCCTGCTCTGTGTCTTTTGCACCCATTGGTCGATGTCCGATGAGGCTTTCCTCATGGACAGGCCATCTGAGGGAGCTCTTCCAGTGCTGGGCATCAGAAGGTACTTGGTGATGACCTCCATCCCTTGCAGCCAGCATATAGAGGGGCTGGAGCACCCTCCTTGGCAAACCCCATTGTTGCTGGATGGTCCTCTTATTAATGTGGAATTCCAAGCCACTGGAGATCTTTTGGGAAAGGAAGAAGAGCTCCCCTTGAATGGTGTTGATCTCCATCATGGTCTTCTGATTTGAAAGTGTTGGAGGAGGCTCTGGCAGTTTGTTATGGGTCGGAATGTTCATGTTGGCTGGCCAGTACAGCAGTTATGCAAATCCGCCCTTATTGGCAGCCAATCATGTTTTCAGAATGTAGAGGCTGGGAGAGTCTTTGGCAGCCCCGGAGGATGCTGGGAAATGTAGTTTTATTTTTACTCGTTGTTTTGGGGGCCTTTTAGGCTTTTTTGGGAAGTTTCTTTGCTACAAACGTACCTTGCTTGAGGCCTATTTCTGTTGGCAAGTTTTGTGTTTCTGCGTTGTAAGGTTTCTCTGTTTGAGGTAGTCTTCACATGACGACTGTTCCTTTATATATATAGATATATATAGTGTAAAAATATTTTTAAAAATGTAAGTTAAGGTAATCATTGAAAGCATTGTCTACCCCTCGGAAAGGAAATTCACTCCCAAAAGAGTTATAATGGGGAGAAAAGTTGTCTCATTTGAAGCTTTATCACCATGCCTTGTCACCATGCTCCTGGGTGGCAAAATGGGTTAAACCCTTCTACTGGCAGGACTTGCTGACTGAAAGTTCTTCAGTTCCAATCTGGGTAGCAGGGTAAGCTCCTGTCTGTCAGCTCCAGCTTCCCATGCGGGGGCATGAGAGAAGCCTCCCACAGAATAGTAAAACATCTGGGTGTCCCCTTGGGCAGCATCTTTGGAGACGGCCAATTCTCTCACACCAGAAGTGACTTGCAGTTTCTCAATTTGTGCCTGACATGAAAAACAAAACAAAACAAAACCATGCCTTGCTTCCACAACAAGCCAAAATTTTAAAAATCCAGTTATCACAGGGACACAGGCAGCAAAATACCCGTAAGGATCCTATCCAAAGCATGTGCACACACACACACACACGGGTGGTGCTCATCTCCATTTCTAAGCCAAAGAGCCGGCGTTGTCCGTAGACGCCTCCAAGGTCATGTGGCCGGCATGACTGCATGGAGTGCCATCACCTTCCTGCCGGAGTGGTACCTATTGATTTACTATCATTTGCATGTTTTCAAACTGCTAGATTGGCAGAAGCAGGAGCTCACCCCACTCCCCAGTTTCGAACTACCAACCTTTCAGTCAGCAAGTTCGGCAGGTTTAAATCGCTGCGCCACCGGGTTAATAGACATATTATGTCTATTGCATAACAAATTATATAATAAATTTGTATTTTTTCAAAATGAAACAAACTTATAGTGAGGTGGAAAGTAATGCTTATTTTTGTATTGATTATATTTGGAAAGTTTTCTACTACTTTCTTCTAATTGCAAAGGCCCTTGTGGGAGCCCCCTTTTTACTGGGTCAGCTGCACCATTGGGGGACTGACCCACAAGGTTCATGGTAAATCCAGCGGTGCCACCTATCCCTCGGTGCCTTAAGCACCTGTTTATTTTGCTTAATGCTTAAACCAGCCTTACTGCTTTTGGACCGAGGTGAGAGTGAGCAGCTGAGGAGAGGAAGGCTGGGGACAGAGGAAATACGAGTCTTTCCCTACTGTATGGTTGAAAGGCTGGTTACTGTCGTTTAAAGTGATGGCTCTGCAAAAACTACTTTTTTTACTGGAGGCATTAGGAGAGAGGAAAGTGGAGGCAGAGACTGACAGTATTGGTTGTATTACAAAGACTCTTAAAGCAGAGCTGACTACCAAATAATAATTGCGGATACCTTATATAAATCACATATAATATGGATATCTATTATATAAAGGGGTTGCTGTCATGGAACGACAGTCCAAACAGAGAAACCTTACAACGCAGAAACATCAAACTTGCCAACAGAAATAGGCCTCAAGTAATGTATGTTTGTAGCAAAGAAACTTTCCCCCCCTAAAACCTAAAAGCCCCCCAAAACAACGAGTAAAAAAACCCCTACATTTCCCAGCATCCTCCGGGATTGCCAACGACTCTCCCAGCCTCTACATTCTGACAACATGATTGGCTGCCAATAAGGACGGATTTGCATAACTCCTGTACTGGCCAGCCAACATGAACATTCCGACCCATAATAAACTGTCAGAGGAGGATAAGGCAAAGGGCTGAGGCACAAACACAAACACCCAATTCACTACCCACAGAAAATTTACACCCCTACAAATCACAGACCACGCCCAAAATTGACAGTAAGGCTTCATTAACTTAATTTCCCTGACTAGGCTTCACTTAATGGAATGCTGTTTACGCTCTGAATTGACAGTAAGGCTTCATTAACTTGATTCTCCCGACTACGCCTCAGCTCATTGGACATTGTGTATGGCCTGAATTGACAGTAAGGCTTCATTAACTTGCTGTTCCTGACTAGGCCTCAGTTCATGGGACATTGTGTATGGCCTGAATTTACAGTAACCTACCTTGGCACACAGAGCCCCTATGACCCACGCTACATTCTACTACAGTTTGGAGGAGGATGGACCATGGATTATGGGACTTGAAGTACCTCCATGGATAATGGGATTTGTACTACTTCAAAACCCATCATTCCCCACAGACCACTGTGGCCTAGAACCAAGACCCATAAAGACCAAACTTGGCACACAATGCCCCCCATGACCCACACTCCATCCAACTGCAGTTCAGAGGAGGGCACACCATGGATAATGGGATTTCAAGTACCTCCACTCACTTCCAAAGTTAACTTCCAAGCATCAACCTCTACATCAACACAGCAGACGGAAAGACAAAAAACATTGTATATCCACAAGCTATGCAGAACGCCAGCAACACCACACACCAACAACTCCCCAGGACTTCAACATCCCACCCACCAGAACAACCCACAACGACACAGCCAGGGCCCCAACAAGACCATAACTAACAACAATTCCAACCCTTACATGCTCAGACTTTCTCGCATCTCCTAAATAGGGCACAGCAACGCGTGCCGGGTACAGCTAGTTACCTTATATTGGAAATAATATGGTAGAATTGATATTATTAGTCACTCACGACTTTTACAACCCAAGTGGGTGAGAGTCTGTCTGCTGATTAGCTTCCGTTTATGCCTGATAATTCAGGTAAACAACCTCAGTCCGCCAAGCGAGTGAAACAGGAAAGTAAATTCAATTCGCCAATAGAGAGTTCCAAAAGAATTTAATCCGGGTTATATCTTCAAAACACATGTAGAGCTGTTTTGGAGTCACAATTCATACATCCATAGTCTCAATAGGTCCCACATAAACGAAAATATCCATATACTCTTGTTAATCATAACATAAGCGTAGTTCTGGAATACACAAAAGACGTGCTGCGGTCGTCCCTCTGGTAAGTAGCTCACAGCCAATGGATCAGTACACTTATCAATTAGATCTTTTCCATTTGGTTTATCTCAAAACTTTTTCAAGGCTGAATTCTTAGAGGGATTCCAGTAGCGACCCACGTCATCCATCAATTATAATCCTTGGAATACAAAATAATATATATAAGCAATAGATATTCGGGCTTTTGCTTATATATAAGCAAGAGCCCGAATATGTAGAACCTATTGAGACTATCTACTGTATATATATAAAAAGAGAGTGGTCGTGCGTTGACTCAAATAGGCAGGAAAACTATAAGCCCCAGAACCACAAAAACCACCCAACACTCTTCAACGCGGTCGCTCTTCTCCTCCCTGCGGCGGTTGCGGCCCCTCGCTGCAGCAGGGAGGCAGCTCAGCTTCTGTGGGTGCTCTGGTGGCCCTCCTCCTCTCCGGGCTCCGGCGACACTCCGAAGCCCTCCACACGGCCGCCGCTACTCCCTGGTGGCTGCCATCTTCCTTTGGAGGACTTCCGTCTGGGAGAGGCGGGACTTCCTGTTTGGCGCCTGTTTTGCCGCATCCTTGGCCTCTTCCGCCGCCTCCCAGCCGCTCCTGGACCCGGGCTGCATGGCCGCCGCCGTGCCCGCCTCCTTCACCGCCTCCTCGACCTCCTTCGCCGCCTCCCAGCCGCTCCCGGACCCGACCCACGCGGCCCGGGTCCAGGAGCGGCTGGGAGGCGGTGGAGGAGGCCAAGGGGGTGGCAGAGCAGGCGGCAAAGGAGGCGGGCACGACGCCGCCCTCGCGGCCCGGGTCCACAAGCAGCTGGGAGGCGGCGGAAGAGCCCCCCTTTCTGCAACCGTGCCGTATCACAAACACCAGTGGGGGCCTGCTCCACACGCCCCATGAGGAAGCTCTGGCGACGGCGGCGCCGACGAGGAGAAGACTGAGAAGAAAAAAGTAAGGAGCCGGAAAAGGAAAGAATAGAAGGATGGAAGGGGAGAAGAAAGGGAGAAAAAGGGAATTAAGGAGGGAAGGAGGAGAGAGAGAGAAAAAAAAGAAGGATGGATGGAAAGAGGGGGAAGGAAAAGAAACCAGAAAGGACGGAAAAAGCCACAGTGAAGCATGGCCGGGTCAGCTAGTGGATGTATGAATTGTGACTCTAAAACAGCTCTACCTGCGTTTTGAAGATATAACCCAGATTAAATTCTTTTGGAACTCTCTATTGGCGAATTGAATTTACTTTCCTCTTTCACTCGCTTGGCGGACTGAGGTTGTTTACCTGAATTGTCAGGCATAAACGGAAGCTAATCAGCGGACAGACTCTCACCCACTTGGGTTGTAAAAGTTGTGAGTGACTAATATCAATTCTACCATATTTCCAATATAAGGTTATATCCATATTATATGTGATTTATATAAGGTATCCGCAATTATTATTTGGTAGTCAGCTCTGCTTTAAGAGTCTTTGTGTTGCCAGCACTACCCCTTTGTTTGTTTGACAGTATTGGTTGTATTGTCATGTATCTTATTGCTGCTATGAGCAGGGAAAGAGAACGGAGGATGAAAATAAACAGCATTACAACATGTGTATAAAAACATTAAAATCACAGACTTAAAAACAGCAATTCTAGAATAGATACAGTGTCAGGAGATACAGTGTCAGGCGAGGCCTGTCGATGCCGATAGGGCCAAAAATTTAAAATCCGAAAGCCTGTTGAAACAAGGTCTTGCAGGCCTTCCGGAAAGCCAGGAGACTTAGAAGCGCACGAATTTCGGCAGGCAGCGCGTTCCAAAGAGTCAGGGCTATAATAGGGAAGGCTCTCCTCCGCGTCGCGGTCAGGTGGTAGGACTTGTGGCTTGGAACCATCAAGAGGCTCTGCGTCTCTGAACGCAGGGGTCTAGAGGGACAGTATGGGATGAGGCGGTCCCTGAGGTACACTGGCCCCAGACCATTCAAGGCCTTATAGGTCAATACCAACACTTTGAAGGGGATGCGGCATTCTACTGGGAGCCAGTGCAGTTCGCGGAGAATGGGCGTAATGTGGTAGCTTGATGGAACACCTGCCAGCAGGTGAGCTGCAGTGTTCTGCACCAGCTTGAGTTTCCGGATCACCGACAAAGGAAGGCCAATGTAAAGAGCGTTACAGTAGTCTAACCTCGAGACGACCAGGGCTTGGATCACTGTGGCCAGGTTGCATCGAGACAAATAGGGGGCTAGCTTCCTCGCCTGGCGTAGATGAAAAAACGCTGCTCTACTGACGATGGAGACATGTGTCTCCATCGACAGTTGAGTCGAGTGTAACCTCGAGACTCTACAGATGACGACGGACATAGTGTCGCGCCGTCCAGGGTTGGAAGCTGGACCTCCCTAGCGCCCGGGCGACCAAGCCACAGGATCTCCGTCTATAAAATATAAAATATAAAACCTGTTGCTAAAGCCAACAGATGTGGCTGCAGATTGGTATTTCCAAGATGATGCAAAACAAAAAAGTAAACACTTGAAAGAAAACTGGGATGCTAGAGAGGTATTTCTGGGCTGTATCAACCTAATTGTGAGTGCCCTTCCATTGGAGACCCAACTGTGCTGATATTTTATTTATTTATTTATTTATTTATTATTATTCGGGCTTCTATGCCGCCGACTCCCTGAGTTTTATTTATTTTATTTTATTTTATTTTAGTTATTATTTATTTATGAGGAATATTGCTCTTCCTGTTGCCCATTTTATTCACCCAAGTATTTGAGACCTAGTAAGATTTTGGAATTTTTACTATCAGGTTGCAATATTTCTTTCGATTGTGATGTTCAAATGTCGTAAATAAATAAATGTAATAAATAAATAAATAAGGAATTGTGGGAGTTGTAGTCCAAAACACTGGGAGGGCCGAAGTTTGCCCATGCCTGTTCTAGGGGTTTCACATGCAGCACTGTTAGTCTCCGAGTTACAAACATCCGAATTATAGTTAAGAACGGGTAGGTGAAACAACAGGAAGTGAGAAATATATAGTAATGTTAGTAATAATAATAAAAAAACTTAGTTTCCAAAATACCTCACAACCTCTGAGGATGCCTGCTATAGATCTGGGCGAAACGTCAGCAGAGAATGCTTCTGGAACATGGCCGTACAGCCTGGAAAACTCACAGCAACCCAATAATAAAACTTTTATTATTATGATGATAGTTTATTGCATTAGCCGCAAGGCCATATCAAGCAGAACAAACCATTCAAAAGAAATACATGTAATAATAAAACTTGATTGTTAACCTGCTCTCTCTCCCCAAGGGATCTCAGGGCATCTTCCAAATAATAATAATAATAATAATAATAATAATAATAATAAACAACTTTATAACCCGCCTCCATCTCCCCAAGAGGGGACTCGGGGCGGCTAACATGAGGCCAAGCCCAAAAAACAATACAACACAAACATAAAACAGAATCATAACAAAATATAAACATGACAAATCAGATAAAACAGTATAGCAACACATGATAAAATCAACACAGCGGGCGGGCCGGATGTATAGGATAAAATGTTAAAAGGCTAAAATCCTGATTTTTACTATCCGGTTGCAATATTTCTTTCGATTGTGATGTTCAAATGTGTTAAGATTATTTTATTTAACTGTGTATCACTTTCCTGAGAACCGCTGATATAGAACAGATTGCAAGCATTTTTTTAAAAAAACTCAGAAAATATAGACTTTAGGAATATTTCCTAGCAATTCAGATATCAATTAAATGTAACTGTGTCTTTCTTTCTAGCTCTGTTGAAACTGGATGAAGAAAAATAATGGATATGGGTAATCAACATCCTGCCATCAAAAGGCTGCAAGAAATACAGAAAGAGGTGAAGGAATTGGAACCACAAGTAGCAACCTTCAGTGGTCTGTCTAGTGACAGAGCATATAAGAAACTAGAGAGAGCTTTGACTAAGCAGCTTTTTGAAATAGATTCTGTAGATGCTGAAGGCAGGGGTGATGTTCAACAAGCTAGAAAGAGGGCTGCCCAGGAAACTGAGAGGCTTCTTAAAGAACTGGAACAGATTGCAAACCACCCCCAAAGACTGGAGATAGAGTCTATATTTTACGAAGCCCAATTATTAGTGGAGCAAGAAATTGCAGCTTTTCACAAAGGAGGCAACTGTGTGACCGAGGAATTCGAAGAAGGTATTCAGGATATCATTTTTAGACTCACTCAGGTGAAAACAGGAGGGAAAATTGCTTTGCGGAAAGCCAGGTATCGCACTTTGACCAAAGTATGTGCCGTTCAGGAGATCATAGACACTTGCACAAAACAGCAGCCCTCCCTGCCATTGTCCACCGATGCACATCCTTCTGTTGCCAAGATTAATTCCGTCATGGTTGAGGTGAACAAAGCAAAAGGGACCCTGATTGGTGTTTTAATGGGAGTAAATAACAACGAGACCTGCAGACATTTATCCTGTGTGCTCACGGGCTTGGTTGCTGATCTGGATGCCTTAGATGTCTGTGGCCGACCCGAAATAAGAAACTATCGTAAGGAAGTTGTGGAAGAGATTAACAGGTTGCAGAAATACTTGGACCTGGATGAAGAAGCCGATAACAGTTACGCTTATGATTTGGCACAAAACCGGTGCATTATAAAAATAGAAGAAATCCGCAAAAAGATGAAAGACATTTATGCTTCCCTTTTAAAGGGCGAGAGAGCTTCAGATTTGTACCTGAGGTCAAAGACGGAGCTGCAGGGGTTAATTGCTCAGTTGGATGAAGTGAGTCCTGGCAAGAATCCATGCATCCGAGAGGCCAGAAGGCGAGCGGTGATAGAAGTACAAACCCTCATAACGTATATTGATTTAAAGGAGGCACTCGTCAAGCGGCAAGCTTTTGTGGAACAAACAGAGGCCGAGCCTCCGGCACACAAAGCTGTTTGGCATATTCTTGGAAACGTGGCCCAAATTCAGCAAGAGGTGCTGTCATTCGATGGGAACAGAACTGATAAGAACTACATGAGACTGGAGGAACTTCTTACCAAACAGCTTCTGTCGCTGGATGCTATAGACCCTCAAGGAGACGAGCGCCCCAAAGTAGCCAGGAAACAGGCAGTGAAGCTTGCGCAGAATATTCTTTACTACTTGGACATGAAAACAGATGAATGGGAGTACTAAAATAAGACACTGTATGCTAGTTCTTGCTTTGAGTTTTGCAGTCTTTGCCAACCACACTCCCACAAACACAACAGCAGAGTTGTTTCATTTACTAGTCTCTTTGAGGTCAAGTAAATGGGGCATGCAGCAGCTTCTTTATGCTGTTGTATTCTGGTGGCAATAGCAGTCCACAAGGCACTTGTGTTACATTTTTTGTCACAGCTACTGCTTTCTCACTCAGAAAACTTCAGATTATATTATTTGTGATCATTTGGCCAAAGCACCCTGCGTATATGGTACTTCTACACTAAGAGAATGTAATCTCTCAAAGGTGTTTTCTCAAATCAGACAGGGTGAAATAACTGAAGAGAAGACCTGGAGCTAATGTCTGTTAGCCATAAACCAACTTAAATGTTGGTGTTGTGTGATACAACACAATCCAAAGGATTAAATACAAATTACTCATTGCTTTTTTTTTTGTGTGTTTGATTTAATTTTGCTGATATTTCACCTAAGGTCTGATTTGAGTACATTCAACTTGTAGTCATTTCAGCCTATTATTGTGGGGTAGTGGGTAATCACAGTGCTAGCATATAGAAATCCGTTGCAGGCTATGTGCTCTGAAGCAGTCTGCTAATTTCACAAGGTTGCTTCTGAGTCAGTAGTCTGCAGTTACAGTGATTCAGACTGGTTATGCTCTTTAAGGAGAAAGTAATTATCTTTAAAAACTGGGATTACAACAGAAGAAAGGAATTATAGGCATTGAAAACACAAGTAATAAAACAGCTTGGGGGAAAAATGCTATAGAATCCCCAATTGGACCCTTGATAGCTGGCGAGGCAATCTTGTCAAATTTTGTATGCCCAAAATCATTAGCTTTTGATGGGTGTTAGATCACTTGTCAATTGTTTCATTGCATTTTCCTGAACCCAGTGAAAAATGGTTGCTTGCGTTGTTAATGGAAAATCAAGCAAGTGCTTTTATAGCTGGGTTTGGTCTGGAAATTCCAGTGCTTGTTAAAATGTCATCTGTTATTCATATTTTCCCAAACCTTTGGCTTACGAGGCTACGTCCTTTACTGATAAGCGATGACAACAAGCGTTACATGTGCTTCATCTGCTCCTGCCCGGTTTTTAATCTTTTGAACAATTACAATAACAAACTCTTTATAGTTTTTCTATTTTTAATTGTGGAATGGCTCTCTGTGTTAGGTGTCTAGAATAGGCTGCGTGTAAGAAAGCTTCTTGTAGTTTTTTCTCTTTTTCCCTCCTTTGTAGAGACTGACAATTTAATAACTGTGTCTGACTATATGCCTAAATGCTCTAGGCTTGAATTCAGTTTAGGTTTGTTCTTCAATTTGGTTGTTGATTCAGGAAGATAGACACCAACATCAATCATAGTTTTTCCGCTGCATTGATAATGGCTTGCAGAAATCTTGAGTAGAAAATAAAATAATAACAGTGAAATTGGCATTTTTTCCGCACAGCTTTTTATAATCGAAATTGCTGGTTTTTCGAGGAGTATTTCTTTGAAATTCCTCTATCAATGTATCACTTCTATATAAAGCATTTTTGTCTATAAGTAGGGTTTTAATGTCCAGTTAAAATAAGCCAAATTGGTCACAGGAACCAAGTGCCTTTTTAAGTGACACTTGAATAGCACCTTGTAGCTTTGACTGTTTTTAGTTGGCTTCCTGGTGCTTCCCATTGAAATGTCTTCTGTACCCTTTGGATGCTTATCCTTTAAGCTATGATAGGGATTTCAAATACGCTTGTATATTCTGGAATACAACCTCGGCATATTACAGACAACAGAGATCAAGATGATTGAGTTTGTGGCCTAGCTTGAGGAGGTTGAGGTTGGGATTTCCTTGACTCCCAATGTTGCCCTGTCCCAATGTTCTGTTCTGTGCCTCCCTTTTGCTGCTTGGAAGGAGTGATAGTGGCTCTTTCTGCACTTACTGAAAATGTCCTCTTTTTGGTTATGGTTACCAGTTTAGAAAATCTTTTGCCAAGAAAAATTATGGCTTCATATTCAGTTTATATAGGCTTAATAGAATCATATACTATATAACACAATTAATTTATTTACTTTTAGTAAATATTAGTTAGTTTTAGTAAATATTAGTTAGTTTTGTCTGCTAGATTTCCACATTTTATTTCTTCATTAATTGGCTAGAATCTATGATTAAAATAACTTCACTTTCACTAGGCTTCCTTTATTTTGGTCATAAAGGCTTTGGTCCAGAAGCTTGTGAACATGCAGGTAGAGCTGTGTATCTTGAAATTCCTACTGGTTTAATTTTTAGGACTGCTCTGCTTGTTACCTTTTTACTGACCTTTTTGCTTACTGTTTTACCTAAATTCAGCTTCAGTGATAAAGCCAACACTCATATACAAGTTTCATACATTTTGGAGCACTTGTTACAGGTAAGGGCCTCCTGGATCAGATTGCAGATTTAATGTACCGTATATTCCAGCGTACTAGACTGCTTTTTAAGCCTGGAAAATAATATGAAAAGTTGGGGGTTGTCTAGTACGCCGGGTATAAATTAAAATAATAAGTTAAAGACCAAAATAAAATCGCCTTTAGTGGCGTGGCTTGAGAAGGGAGGGAGGGAGGGCATGGGGAGGAGGAGTGGCAGGCCGCATTGCAATGCAGACCGCCTGGCGGTGATGGCCTGCTCGGCTTTCCCTTCGGCTCCCGCCATTCTCCATTCAAGGACCTCCTCCATCCTCGCCGCTTACCTCCTCCGAAGGCTTGTTAAGGCCCAAGGAAGTGCCTCCGGACGCCAACTCCTAGCAGCGCTCGGTGACGGTGTGCCTTGGATGCTCCCAGAGGCATGCTGGGAGCAGTAGGAGTCACTGAACTTTCCTTGAACGGAAAGCGGCGAGGGCATAGTCTTGGAAGAGGGGGATAGTCTTAAACGCCGAGTATATCCCTAACTCTGTATTTTATCTTGAAAAGTTGGGGGGGGGGGGCGTCTTATACCCCCAGTCACCTTGTACTCTGGAATATACGGTATATATGATTAAATATTGAACTAAGCAGTGCTAATTCAGCCCTGCCAATCTCAGAATGCTTTCTGATCCATGCCAGGCTTCTGTGAATGAAGGGTGGAGGAGGTGATTTTCACAGATTTTTCCTTTAGTCTTGAGCCCCTTGCACTGCATAATCTCTGCTTCAGAGCGTGAGGAACCATTCGGAACAATGTGGGCAGTATGGCAGGATACTATAGGATACAGAGGAAATTTGCAAAAACTGCTTCCCTTATTGAAGCAAAGATCCTTCTGGATAAGAGAAAAAACTTATGCTAGTAATGTCTCAGTAACAGATTCAAAGGTTTCATTCTTAACTGATGGAAATATCCTCTCAGCTGAAGTCTGTTCAAGTGATGCTCCTTCTGGGGGAAGAGTGGGGAGGTTTTAAGATCTAAGCCATGGTACTTTAATCTTTATCAGTTATTGTCACTTTCATTTTTTTGTAACTGTTTAATAAATACTCCTATTTGATATTCCTTGAGGATATTGCTGCTCTAAAGTTATAAATGTTGACTTCCATTCTTTGGAGGCAAATTTGAAAGTTGCAGTTATAGTGAGGGAATACACTTAAAGATATAGTTAAGAATAGGTACTGCAATAGCAACTTATTATAGGGTTAAGTTCCCAATTTGTCTTTTTAAAAAGAAGACTTTCTAGGTCCTGAATTTAAATGTGCCGTGCTTTATACCACGGTGAGATCTTTGGTATATGGCAGTATAAATCAGTATATATATATATTTTTTGCATGAATTAAAAAATAGCGAATTTAATAAGCTAAACCAAAAAGGAGTCTGGTATGTGGGTTAGTAAGAGATCATTGTTTTGTCCTTTTTCAGAATGTACCTTTTGTATTTAATATGCAAACAGGCTAAGGAAAAAAAATGCTTCTTTCCATTTCAGTGGGATGCAAATGTTTTATGCTGATGAATTACTCAATGTTGGACTAACAGAGTCTGCATTTTGTGAAAGGCTTTCCTGTGTGCAGTGACAGCACAAGAAACAAATGGATGTAATTTTGTTGAACGTTTAAGCATCATGCTGTTTATATTTTTCTGAATTATGATTGTATTGCTTTATGAGCAGGGTTGACCCAGTCAGTCGTGTTCTAATATCTTTACCAGCAAACCATGATAGAACTGCATTTTCTTCAGTCAGTTTGGATGTAACTATTTTTTACTATGATCAGCAAACTGTTGAAAGGATTCCCTGCACTTCCGCTTCTTTCAAGTACAATCACTGAAAGCAGTAGAGATTGGTTGTGTTGTTTCTGGCTCTTTCCTTTTTTCCAGTATGTTAGAACTTTATTTTCAGAATAATATGTATCTATTTATTTGTATGTATAACATTGCTTTGAGTTGTACAGATTCAAAAATCAAATATTCTTAATAAAGCATTTTGAAGCTTTCTTTTTGATCATTCATTTCAAGACTAAGGTTTCTGCTTTTTAGGTGTAGATCGTAGTAGTCAACAGGATAAAGTTATCTTTTTTCCTGTATTGGGAGTTTTGAAACTTGCTTGGATGCTTGCAGGCCCGGATTACCCATAAGGCCAACCTAGGCCATGTAAATGCACAAGAGCAAAGCTGTTAGTATTTAAAGTTCCAAAACACACTGGGAAGCAGATTTACTAATATATATACATTAATTAAGTAGCCTGAAACTAAATATCATCCAAAATCATATATTTCATTTATGTTCATTCATATATTCAACAGATATTGTAGAAGGTACAGCAATATTCACTCAGCAGGATTATAAAGAAACAGTTCTCGCATTATAAACACATTTTGACTCACGGAGTTCCTAGAAAAATCCGGAGTATCCAAGGGAAATATGTAGTTCACTGTGTAGAAGTCAAAGGAAGGCAAAATCTTTATGCTGAGAATTCAATTAAGTGCCTTGCTCCTCAGCGGGAGAAATAAATAATAATTCAGTTGCCTTGGAACATCCGGAGAATGCTTGAATAGTGGGTGTGTTTATCCTCCGTTGGGCGTGATTCTGGCGTTCGGCGTCTGGAGAGAATCAATAGAGATCTGAGAACCCACCAAAGGATAAAAGGGAAAGAGGGGGTTTGGCATTACCGAATCTACAGCTGTACTACGAGGCGGCGGCTTTAAGCTGGATAAAAGACTGGGCCACATTACAGAAAAGAAGGGTTTTACATTTGGAAGGGTACAACATAAACACAGGATGGCACGCATATATGTGGTACGGAAAAGGGAAAATCGAGAGAAGCTTTACCAACCACTTTGTGAGGGCGGCCCTGTTGAAGATTTGGGAAAAGTATAAAACGAGATTTTATACAAAAACCCCTATGTGGATCTCGTCCCTAGAAGCTCAACACAAAAAAGAATTACCGATGGTTAAATAGTACACTTACAAAATATTGTTAGAAAGAAAGGATAAAAACTGGCATTTAAAACCTTTAGAAGACCTAAGAAACTCAGGATTGGAAATATGGTTTCAATACGTACAGATAAAAGATTATTTTAAAATGGATTGTAAAAATGGCTTCAATACGGAAGAAACAAGTTGGGAGAAGGTTCTAAAACAAGACAGGAAATATATAAGGATTTTGTACAATAAACTACTTACATAAGAACATAAGAAGAGCCATGCTGAATCGGGCCTCAGCCCATCTAGTCCAGCATTCTGTGTCACACAGTGGCCCACTAGTTGTACACAGGGATCTCTAGCAGAAAGGAGGGCAAAACCCTCACCTGCTCCCGACCCCCACAACCAGTACCCGGGAAATCCTGCCTGCCTCCATCAACACAGAGGTGGCACTTGGATGTCCATTTCAGTAGCTACTGATTCCTTGGTATTCATGAATCTGTCTAATCCTGCCTTGAAGCTGTCCAGGCTGACAGCTGTCACAACCTCCTCTGGAAGTGAGTTCCATAACCCAATGACCCTCTGGGTGAAGAAATATTTCCTTTATTAGTCCTAACTTTCCTACCTTGGAGCTTTAGGAGTGCCCCCTAGTCCTAGTGTTGTGTGACAGAGAAAATATTTTTCTCTATTCACCTTTTCTATCCCATGCATGATTTTATACACTTCGATCAAGTCACCTCTTAAACGCCGTCTTTCAAGGCTGAAAAGACCAAGGCGTTGCAACCTGATTTCGTAAGGGAGCTGCTCCATCCCTTGGATCATTCTTGTTGCCCTTTTCTGTACCTTTTCCAGTTCCGTTATATCCTTCTTGAGGTGCGGTGACCAGAATTGTACACAGTACTCCAGTACTTGAGTGGGATACGGAGACAGAGGCAATAAAGCAGGTAATGATCGAATGGGCCCAAGACTTTGGGCACACGATTTTACTACAAGAATGGGAATCAGTTTGGAAAAACAGTATTAAATTTTTGGGTTCAACCAATGCCGCAGAAAATTGGTATAAGATGTTTTACCGGTGGCATTTGACTCCACAGAAACTGGCCAAATACTACAAAAATACCAACGACAAGTGTTGGAAGTGCAAAAAGCAAGTTGGAACATTCCTACATTGCTGGTGGACCTGTGGCAAAAGTAAAAAAAAATTAGAAGTCTATTCACGTCCACGTACAGAAAATGTTGGTGGTCAACATGGAGTTAAAACCAGGATATTATTTACTTAATTTAATGGAAACGGGGCTGACCAAAAATAAAGAGAAATTAATGTACTTTATAACAGCTGCAGCTAGAGTAGTGTTGGCTAAAAAATGGAAAGACGAAAAGACTCCTTCACCAGAGGAGTGGTTAATCAAATTGGGTGAATTAATGGACTTGGATATACTGAACAGCAGAGTTAATGACCAAAACTCAAAAATGAGAACGGACTGGCAACCAGTCAAACTATACTTAAACTCATTATACTCCCAACAGTAAGGCTGCACGGCAGAAATCAAAAGGCAGTCAGATGGACCAAGTGAAGAAGATCCACCCGGATATCCGAACTGGGAGCAACTCATTCCTACTATCTCTTTTTCTCTTCCTAACTATACCCTATCCCTAACCCGCCCTGTGTCCCTTCCCCATTCCACATCTTTATTCTCACTCCAATTTCACATTTGACCACGCACAACTTTATTTTATACTGTAAAAAATATTCTCAATAAATATATTGAATCAAAAAAGATTTTGACTTCCTTTGACTTCTACACAGTGGACTACATATTTCCCTTGGATACTCTGGATTTTTCTAGGAACTCCGTGAGTCAAAATGTGTTTATAATGCGAGAACTGTTTCTTTATAATCCTGCTGAGTGAATATTGCTGTACCTTCTACAATATCCGTTGAATATATGAATGAACATAAATGAATGAACATATATGATTTTGATTCAGATATTTAGTTTCAGGCTACTCAATGTATATATATTAGTAAGTCTGCTTCCCAGTGTGTTTTGCAACCTAGGCCATGGCCTAGGTGCGCAAGCCGGGGGGGGGCGCAGATCACGGACTAAAAAAAATTAAAAATGTTGAAACAAATAAAAATGCAACGCGCATGGAGATGAGGAAAGGGGCCTTGGAGACCAAGGGGGCGGGGGGAGTCCTGGGCCCTCTCCTGCTTCTGGAATCGTCCTCGAGGTGGAAGAGACCCCGTGCGCCCTGCTGCTGCTGCCGCCACCACCACTTTCCTGCAGGAAAGGCCCACCCACCTCTTTGGCCTTGGCGAGGAATGTTGTGACCCCGCGTCCATGCAGGGGGGGACGGGGTAGGCCTGCCTGGAGCCCCCGCCCCCTCCTCGTCCGGCTTCGGCCCTATCCCTCCCCCACGCAGACCTGCGTTCCGTGCCCGCAATAATAAATGCAGCAGAATAATTTGACCCGCAGGTCGAAGCATGGGTGTTCTCCCCACCCACCTCCCTCCCTGCCCCCCTTGCTGTGACAACTGGGGTTTGCAAGGCACTTCCGGGCACTGGGCGGCCGGCCGGCCAGCCAGGGTCTTCCCTTCGGGGCTGCTTTGGGACGACCCCTGCCTCTGGGGGAGGGGCGGGCCATCACCGGCCAGCGAGCCAGAGGCGACACCTGGTCACCCGCGGCTGTCAAATTCCCTGCGAGGCGGCGACGACCTTTGCTCTCCTCGGTCGTGGCCTTCCTTCCTGGTGCAAAACCCCGCTTGCGGCAAGAAGGGTGCTCTCATTTTCGGGGGGGGGCTCTTCCCTTTCGATGGCCAAAACCCATCAGCAGCACTTCTGCCTTGGTTTGCCCATTCCAGTGGCTTGGATTTGGGCTCCTCTCGGAGAGGCCTATTGGGGGCTTGGGCGCAGGTTCCCCTTGCGTTTTATAAGATAAGGTTTTATTTTTAGTGTGGGTCTGAGTGATGTGGGGGGGGGGTGCGGTAGAGATTGTCTTAAAGGGGGTGTAATTCCAAAGTGTGGCCTAGGGCACAAAAAGGTGTTGATTCGGGCCTGCATGCTTGAATGCCATGTTTTTAAAGGTTATAGTAAAGTATGCAACATCACTAATTAGCAACTATAATTTAATATACAGCTCAGTGCAAACGTATAGTAAAGTATGCAACATCACTAATTAGCAACTACAATTTAATATACAGCTCAGTGCAAACACTTGAGCAGCTGGACTTTCTGATTAATAGATATTTAAGAGAATCTTGGAAATTAGCTTCTAGTTTGTCATCTACTTACTGCATTATCTTTATGAAGTGTTGAACAACTCTTTGTTGACCTTCTGTATTTAACACTGACTACAAATAATTTAACTCCCATGTCCTTTTTGCTAGTAGAAACAAAAATCTAGTGAAACCATGGAAGTCAATATAGTGTGTGAGGATGTTATTAAGGATGTGCATCTGAAGAGATGGATTAATACAGTAATTCCCAACCTTTTTGGAGCCGCGGCACACTTTTAACATTAAAAAAATCCGGGGGCCACACCACCAACCAAAATGACACAAAATGACACTCTAACACAGTAAAGAACGGCTGGGGGTTGGTGGCCTGCTAGGACAGCTGCTAGGAGTGCCGAAGCCGGGAGGGCGGAGCCAGGCTGCGCCATCCCTTTACCCCCAGCTTCACCTAGCAGCTGCTCCAGCCTTGAAACCAAAGCGGTGCCAGAGCCAGCACAATGCTGGCTTGGCACTGTCCCCTCAAGGCTGGACAGCATGCACCGGGAGAGGGGGCAGAGCCAGGCTGCGCCATGCCCCTCCCCTCCCTCCAGCTTCAGCTTACCTACAGGCTGCGCCATGCCCCGCCCCCTGCTCCCAGCTTCAGCTGTCCTACAGAGGAGGAGCATGAGCGGTGACCGGGCTTCAGTGGGTGGGGCTCCTCCTCCACGCGGCTTCAGCGAGTGAGGGGCGAGAGTCAGAGTGGGAGTCATGGCGGATTGAGGCTGGCTGGGGAGAGATCCCTTCTTCTTTTTCTTCGCCACTGCCCGGCCCTTCCTCCTCCTCCCCCAAGCAGCAGGAGTTCGGCAGGAAGGGGGGGGGAGGAAGGGGGGCAGAGAGCTTTTCTCGCGGCACAGCAGGAGGTCCATCATGGCACACTAGTGTGCCACGGCACACTGGTTGAGAAAGACTGGATTAATAGAATCATTGAGTTGGAAGAGACCTCATGGCCATTCAGTCCCAACCCCCTGCCAAGAAACAGGAAAATCGCATTCAAAGCACCCCTGACAGATGGCCATCTGTTTGAAAGCCTCCAAAGAAGGAGCCTCCATCACACTTCAGGGCAGAGAGTTCCACTGCTGAACAGCTCTCGCAGTCAGGAAATTCTTCTTAATATTCAGGTGGAATCTCCTTTCCTGTAGTTTGAAGCTATTGTTCTGTGTCCTGGTCTCCGGAGCAGCACAAAACAAACTTTCTCCCTCCTCCCCATAACTTCCCCTCACATATTTATACATAGCTATCAAGTCTTCTCTCAACCTTCTCTTCTGCAGCTCTTTAAGCTGCTCCTCATAGGGCTTGTTCTCCAGACCCTTGATCATTTGAGTCACCCTCCTTTGCACACATTCCAGCTTGTCAACATTACCCTTACATTATGGTGCCCAAAATTGGACACAGTATTCCAGGTGTGTGTCTAACCAAGGCAGAATAGAGGGGGAGGAGCATGACTATCCTGGATCTAGACACTAGACTCCTATTGATGCAGGCCAAAATCCCATTGGCTTTTTTAGCCGCCACATGACATTGCTGGCTCATGTTTAACTTGTTGTCCACGAGGACTCCAAGATCTTTTTTTCACGTACTGCTGTCGAGCCAGGTGTCCCCCAATCTGTATCTTTGCATGTCATTAGTTCTGCTTAAGTGGAGTATCTTGCATTGGTCCCTGTTGAACTTCATTTTGTTAGTTTTGGCCAATCATCTCTCTAATCTGTTAAGATTGTTTTGAATTCTGCTCCTGTCTTCTGGAGTATTTGCTATTCCTCCCAATTTGGTGTCGTCTGCAAACTTATTTATTTTATTTATATTCCGCTCTTCTCACCCCAAAGGGGACTCAGAGCGGATTACAGGTACACATACTCAGCAGACAATCCCTGCCGTTTCCACATACATATAGACGAACAGAGGCAAACTCTGGCCACCAGGGGGAGCTGACACACTCCTCATCTCTTAGCATTCCCAGCGTCCCTTGTTGTTCCTTCCACATTCCTCAGCGTGCTTGGAGTTCTTTAATGGCCTCATAATTCAGTCAAAATTTGCCTCCCCACTTAATGTGGTACTTTTATCTCTTACTTGACAGATGCAACTGGCTTTCGGGCTGTAAAGGTCGACAGCAGGCTACATTTAGAGGTCGAGCACCCACCTCGACCTGGGCAGGCCTTGAACTCATGACCTACTGGTCAGAGAGATCTTATGTAGCTGACACTTAGCCAGCTGCGCCACATTCCCAGTGCTTGATGATCATGATATCCACAATGGTTCATGTTAAAATATAAATTAGTTGATCTCAGTGGTGTTGCTCGGTTGTGTCTCAACCTCTCTTCATGCTACCGCCAAGTGCTATATCTGTGAAAGGAAGGAGAAGGTCAGCCTTTCCTTATCTGCCACATTGCAAAAGACTTCTGTCCCCAAGATATTATTTATCAGGAGAAGCAGCTGGACCCAGAGAGTTGGACTGGATGATTCCGATGGTTCTTCTGACTATCATTCAATGAAATAAAAGATAGGAGAAATATAAAGTATCACATCTTCTTCCAGTTTTTGCCACAGTTAACTTCATGGGAAGACCTTTAGGATTCAGGTGTATCAACTTTGCATGTTCCTGGGACCTTCTGTTAGGTTATGGTGCAGCTAGTTAGTAGCCAGTTGCATTAAATTACTACTGACCGAGAGCTCATGGGTTCGAAGCTAGCCCGGGTTGGAGTAAGCTCCCGACCATTAATAGTCTAGCTTGCTGTCGACCTATGCAACCAGAAAGATAGTTGCATCTGTCAAGTAGGAAATTTAGGTACTGCGTTATGTGGGGAGGCTAATTTAACTAATTGATGATGCCATAAAACCTTCCAGCTGCTTATGGAATAATGAAGTACTCCATCAAAAGGACCCGGTGTCACAAGTGGACAGTGAAGCGGAGGTGCAGCTCCCCCCTTCACTGTGGCCGGAACCCTCTGACGGGGGGGCTGACAGCCATACCCCCGAACTGGTGAGTCCATGAAGCCGGAAAAGCTGGAATATTAAATTGCCTCTATGTCTGTCTATATATGCTGTATATCTAAATGGCATTGAATGTTTGCCATATATATGTGCATTGTAATCCGCCCTGAGTCCCCTACGGGGTGAGAAGGGTGGAATATAAATACTGGAAATAAATAAATTATAGCACCAATGTCTATCATCTCTCTAAGGATGGCAAGTGTTAACTGCCTAGGTCAGTGTTTCCCACCAATGTCTATCATCTCTCTAAGGATGGCAGTGACGCCTAGGTCAGTAGTGTGCCGTGATGGACCTCCTGCTGTGCCGCGAGAAAGGCTCTCTGCCCCCCTTCCCCCCTCCTCTTGCCGAACTCCTGCTGCTTGGGGGAGTGGGAGGAAGGGCCAGGCGGCGGCGAAGAAAAAGAAGAAGGGGCCGGGGCGCCGCCTCCTTCGGCCATTTCCCCAGACAACCTCCAATCCGCCATGACTCCCGCCCCTTGCTCGCTGAAGCCGCGCAGAGGAGGAGCCCTGCCCACTGAAGCCCGTCCACCGCTCATGCTCCTCCGCGCGGCTTAAGCAAGCGAGGGGCGAGAGTCATGGCAGAGAGCGGCGCCGGGCACAGGGAATTGCTGCCTTCTCCCTCTCCCCAGCTGCCCCTTTCGCCCGTGAGCCGCTACCCGTGGCAATGAGAGCGGCTGAGGCTGGCGGTGGGACTCTGGGCCAGAGCCTGGGCTTGGTGGCGGCCCTCGGCCTGCTCTATTGCCTGAGGGACCCGCTTGCCAAGTTTGGTCCAGATCCATCATTGTTTGAGTCCACAGTGCTCTCTGGATGTAGGTGAACTACAACTCCAAAACTCAAGGTCAATTAACTATATGTATTACTGTGTTAGAGTGTCATTTTGGTTGGTGGTGTGCCCCCGGATTTATTTAATGTTAAAAGTGTGCCGGGGCTCAAAAAAAGGTTGGGAAACACTGGCCTAGGTACTGGTTTTGTTGCTGTATTCAAGGACAGGGTTTGTTTTTTCAGATTCAGGTGCCAAAATACTTCAGGGCAGTCTCATATATACATTCTGAACTCTAGATTTCTGCCTAAAGATTGGTATGTTCGCAAAGACACCTGTGATTATTTTAGCAGGGAGGAAATAGAGATAAGCTTACCTTCTGAGGAGTCAGTCAGTAATCATCTGATGTGTTTTGTGGGAGTGTTCCCCCAGGAGCAAGTTTTCACATATCTTCAGTATCCTTGTGGTCGGAAGCGCTTATTAAGGCAGTGTTTCCCAACTGCTGTGACGCGGCACAGTAGTGTGCCGTGACGAACCTCCTGCTGTGCCGCGAGAAAAGCTCTCTGCCCCCCTTCCTTCCCCCCTCCTCCTGCTGAACTCCTGCTGCTTGGGGGAGGAGGAGGAAGGGCCGGGCGGCAGCGGAGAACAAGAAGAAGGGGCCGGGGCACCACCTCCTTCGGCCGTTTCCCCAGCCAGCCTTGTCCCTCGCTCGCTGAAGCCACGCGGAGGAGGACCCCTCGCCCACTGAAGCCCGTCGACCGCTCATACTCCTCCTCCTCTGCGCGACTTCAGTGAGCGAGGGGTGGGAGTCATGGCGGAGAGCGGCGCCGGGGGGCATGACTCCCGCCCCTCACTCGCACTGCCCCCTCAAGGCTGGAGAAGCTGTGGGAGAACTGAAGCTGGGGGAGGGGTGGGGCAGGGCGGGGCATGGCAAACAACTTCAAGGCAGGATTAGACAGATTCATGGATACCAAGTGTATCGGTAGTTACTGAAAAGGACATTCAAGTGCCACCTCGGAGTTGGTTGAGGTAGGCAGGATTTCCCTGGGTACTGGTTGTGGGGGAGTCCGGGGGAGCAGGTCAGGGTTTTGCCCTCCCCTTCTGCTCGAGATCCCCGTGTACAACTGGTGGGCCACTGTGTGATACAGAATGCTGGACTAGATGGGCTGAGGTCCGATTCAGCATGGCTCTTCTTATGTTCTTATGTTCTTAGCTCTCCCACAGCTTCTCCAGCCTTGAGGGGACAGTGCCAAGCCAGCATTGTGCTGGCTCTTCCACCGCTGGCTTGGCATTGCCCCCTCAAGGCTGGAGAAGCTATGGGAGAGCTGATGCCGGGAGGAGGGGGTGGTGCATGGCGCGGCCTGGCTCCTCCCGCTCCCCTGGCTTCGGCACTCCCAGCAGCTGCTCCCAGCAGGCCACCATCACCCAGTTGTCCTTTACTGTGTTAGAGTGTCATTTTGTGCCATTTTGGTTGGTGGTGTGCCCCCGGATTTTTTTAATGTTAAAAGTGTGCCGCGGTTCAAAAAAGGTTGAGAAGCACTGTATTAAGGCACAATCTGTGAATTTGAAGTCCCAATCTGAAGTGTATGAACTTGAAGGCTAAGCTGTTGCGACTCAACGTGACAGACACCCTTTCAGAACGATCAAATATAAATGTAGAACAGTTTAGCACGATTGCTATTGTTACTGCCTGTTCATATATGCCCTCATAACTCATTTAATTAAAATTATTTTTATTTCTTTTTTTAAAAAAATTCTGTACAGGACCCATGGTGACTTTGCAAGTCAAAACAAAGTGAGGTTTATTTGGAAAGTGCTCAAAATATAATGGCCTTAATGATCTCATTTTCTGTGTTCTTGTTCTGGCAGGCAAGCTTTGTCTCGATGAAACTCCTGAAGTAAACTTGCCTTTCAAGAAACTTGTTGGAAAAACTTTACAAGAGAACAAAGCATAACTCCCAGCTGTGTCTTTATTACAATTTGTCCTGCATCCATCATTCACAGTCTCATCCACCAAGTATAAACCCTAACAAAGAAAATTGCTAGGATTCTGTATACTAGCATTTCTTGACCAGGAAAGAAATGTAGTTGTTGTAGTAGTACGGTGGTAGGAATCACATGACCCTCGAGGTGTTGGACTGAAACTACCAGCAGCCCTAGGCAGCATAGTCAATAATAAAGCATCTTGGGAATTGTTGTCTCAACAGCATTTGGAAGCCACATGATTTCTGTCCCACTGATGTGGAGAGTGACACTGGGAAGAGCCGGAAGCCATAGGAGTGGAATTAAAACATGTTTGTTTGGTGAAGCAAAATGAGTAGCATACCAGACAGTGAAGAAAAAAAATGATTTATTTTGCTAACCTAAAGCCAAGCAGGTAGTCACTGAAAATTCTCTATATGCCTTTTACTGAGAGCATTCAAAATAAATTACTTGGATGGTATAATACAGGGCTGTCCAACTGGCGGCCCAGGGGCCGTACACGGCCCTCCAGCCTGTTGGGCACGGCCCCCGCTATTCCCCGGCCGCCATTTTTATTTTTAAAAAACATTCTAATTTTTTTTAAAAAATGGCGAGGGGAGGGGGAGGCGGGGCAGGGAGGAGGAAGTGAGCCAGCTCCTCCTCCCTGCACTGCCCCCGTCCCGTCTCTCCGCGCCGCCGATTGCATCAGCGCTGGTGAGAGGGACAAGGGGTGGTACAAGGAGGACCGCCCTCTTCTTCCCTCTCTCGCCGGCGCCGATGCCTTGCAAGGGAGGGGGTCCCCGGGGCCTCCGTCCCTTGCAAGGCATCCCGGCAGCGGCTGAAGCCAGCGCCCGGCTTCAGCCGCTGCTGCGATCCCTTGCAAGAGGGGGGGTCCTCGGCGGGGCCTCCGTCCTTGCAAGGATCGCAGCAGCGGCTGAAGCCAGCGCCGGCTTCAGCCGCTGCTGCGATCCCTGCAAGGGAGGGGGGTCCCGGCGGGGGACCTCCGTCACTTGCAAGGGATCGCAGCAGCGGCTGAAGCCAGCGCAGGCTTCATGCGCTGCTGCGATCCCTGCAGGGAGGGGGTCCCCGGCGGGCCTCCGTGCCTTGCAGGGACCCTGGCAGCAGCTGAAGCCGGCGAAACCGCCAGCATCATCTGCGGCTAGGATGCCTTGGAAGGGAGGGGGTGCCGCGTGGCTCCTCCCTCTCTCCCAAAAGCTTCCCGGCAGCCGGGGGGGCCGGGCGGGGCGGGCCCGGGGGCGGGGCGGGGCGGGGCCGGGCGGCCCCCCAGGTCATCAGTGACCTGGAATCCGGCCTTGGCCGGTTAGATGTTGGACAGCACTGGTATAATAGATGACAGCAGTACACAGGGAATAAAGAACCTGCCAAATAGTGTTAATAATTAAAAATACAAAAATATTGCCAGGAATTGTACTTAAGGAGCACTAAAGAGCTCCTGCATTTGCTAAATTACTGACTTTGGGCCCTTCCACACAGCCATATAACCCAGAATATCAAGACAGAAAATCCCACAATATCTGAGTGCACACTGCCATATATTCCAGTTCAAATCAGATAATGTATATAATACAGATATAATACTAATACAAATAATATGATATTATAATTATATATTATATTACATGTAATATTACAAATAATATTACATCATAATGGTATAGTACAATATAGTAATATATAATACTAATATTGTGCTATGGTAATAATATATTATACTGTAGTTACATATTACTTGTAAGCCGCTCTGAGTCCCCTTCGGGGTGAGAAGGGCAGGCCCGGATTACCCATAAGGCCACCCTAGGCCATGGCCTAGGGCGGCACCTTGGGGGGGGGCAGCAGGTCCGGACCCCCCAAAAAAGTTTTTAAAAAATTCAATTTAAAAAAAAAAAAATTCAAAAAAAATTCAAAAAGAAAGGGCGCATGCGTTCGGCAGCGTAAGCGCCATCCACGGCCCACCGCCCCTTGCTCTGTTCCCCTTGGCTCTGCCCCCGCCCTAGGCCCCGCCCGCCCCGCCCCCAGCTCTGCCCCGCCTCCGGCTCCGCCCCCACCTCCTCTCCGGCATGATGGCTTTAGGAGGGAGGGAGGAGCCTGGGGAGGCCTCCCATTGGCTCTGGGGGTGGGGCTTTCCTTCCTCCTCCTCCTCGCGCCGGCAAGGAGGCGGGGGCGGAGCCGTGGGTGGGGTGGAGCCAGGGGTGGGGCAGAGCCGGGGGTGGGAGGGGCGGAGCCAGGGACAGGGAGGGGTGGAGCCAGGGCAGGGAGGGGCGGAGCTGGGGGCGAGCCGGGGCGGGGGCAGAGCATTTGGTCTAGGGCGCCAAAAGGGCCTGATCTGGGCCTGGAGAAGGGCGGCACATAAATGTCGTAAATAAATAAATAATGTGGGACTTTATTCAGCTGTGTGGAAGGGACCTTTGAACTCTTCCACACAGCCCTATATTCCAGATTATCAAGGCAGAAAATCCCACATTATCTGAGTAGACTCGGATAACCCCGTTCAAAGCAGATATTGTGGGATTTTCTGCCTTGTGGTCTTTGATGGCTGCAGAATAGCTGCTAAATTTTGCCCCCCCCCTCAAAACCAGAAGATGAATTTACCACCACGCCTTAATGTTTACCTGCTGTCACCACTTACTCTTGATGGGTGTGTCTCTTGTAATAATGTTTAAACCACATAAAGGGCTCATTTGTTGAATGAAAAACTACTTTCCAGATTTATGAGAAGATTTCATCCCTTGCCACTATTGACAGTAAGTTTTTGGTCAACTTTAGATTTGATTTGGTTATTTAGGGTGCTGATTCAGAAAACTGCATTGGATAGACCACATTGGCTCTAGTTTCTGGTACAGAACATATGCCATCCAGTAGTCGCCATCTGCTCGGCCATAGAAAACTAGATTTAATAAACCTTGGCACTATAAGAGGGTTTTGCGAGACTAGTTGCTCTTTTTGCAATGCTATATTAATGATGAGGCCGTGGACCATATTTTAGTTCTTGCGGACCATAGGTTGGGAACCATTAGTCTATCACAATGAGGACATCTATTTCCATATGGAAGATGGTCACAACAAGGGTTGGCTTGACTTGCCTTCCTCTCAATATGTTTCTCCCACCCTTTCACCTGCTTACTCCAAAATGAGTTTGGTTCGAGACTGGGTGGGAGCACCCTGTTTTTGTAAATAACTGCATTACTGGGGAGAGCATTGTCCATGATCATAACCGTTTAAATCAGTAAGGCCTTTTTTGCAGACCACCCTGAGAATTTGCCCGCCCCCCTGGCTACATGCCTGACTGGTCAGTGACTGTAAGTGACTGTAATAAAGTTTTGTTGTTGTTGTTGATAGCACTGTTGATAGCAGCTGACCTCCACTTAGACATTTGAGGGCAAAGGAGTCCCAGTTCTCGGTGTTTATGCCACATTTTCATAGGTTAGCTCAGTGTTTTTCAACCTTTTTTGAGCCGCAGCACATTTTTTTACATTTAAAAAATCCTGGGGCACACTACCAACCAAAATTACACAAAATTACACTCTAACATAGTAATACATATAGATAATATGTTTTAAAATGTATTTATACACTCAGTGTGAAACCTGGGCTTGTTTTGTTGAACACATCATTTATATGACTTCCTCTCACTTATTTATACATGGCTATCATGTCTTCTCTCAGCCTTCTCTTCTTCAGGCTAAACATGCCCAGCTCTTCAAGCCGCTCCTCATAGGGCTTGTTCTCCAGACCTTTGTGAAATTTCACCCTGAGTGAAACTTGCTTCCACTTAACTATGGATGTCATGAAGCTGTTATAAACAGGTTCTTGGGGGAGGCAACTCTCGAAAAATCCAGTAAAATAGTTTTTAAAAACCATTTCCAGAGATTTGTTTCTTAGAAACCTGTGAGGGGGTTGCTAGGAGAGGGGAGAGTGCCAAATTCCTACGGCACACCTGATGATCGCTCACGGCACACTGGTTGGGAAACACCGGGTTAGCTTTAAGACTATCTTTAAATCTCTAGCTGTCCACCGACTATTTTCCCAGACATTTATTAGATGGGAGTTGGAGTGCTGCTGCAGTATGAGAAAATCAGTACATGGACAGATAAGAGTTGGAAATTTGGGAAGGGTAAGATACACAGGGATGCGAACCAGGTCCCTTTTCACCGGAAAGGCGTGAGAATCCAGTGATGTAATGTTTTGATTAGACCACCAATGAACACCCAAGCAGGTAAAAACATGACAGATTCGCAAGGATTTTCCTTCCCTGGGCACATTTTACGGTAGTTAACAGAGATATAGTAAAGTTGCAACTGCAAGTATCTACAAGCTGTAGGATTTCAAAGAAAGACATGTTGCTGCTCAGGCATTTATAATTTCCATCCCAGTCAAGCTATGAAGAAGTAAAGCTCCCTAGATTGAAAAAAACTTTGGAAATCACTTTGTGAGATCGGCGCTATTTAAAGTTTGGGCTAAATTTAAATCTTTTTTTCATCTAAAAACCCCACTTTGGATTTCGCCCATAGAGGCTAAACAAAGAAGGCTCCTGGGATGGCAAACATGGCCAACATATAAAGACCTCTAATGAAAAATCAAGATGAATGGGTATTAAAGCCACTAGATGAATTAAGACTACAGTTTAAGAGCATGTAGTGGTTACAATACCTTCAAGTGAAGGAATTGTTTAAGAAGGATAAAGCCGAAGGCTTCGAGGAAAAGGAGGAATTCTGGGAAAAATTATTGGAAAAAAAGAATAAGGTTATCACCCTGTTATATAAGAAATTACTAGAGTGGGAAGCGGAAACAGAAGCGGTAAAAGCTGCATGGTTAATTGGGCAAGAAATATTGGTCATCAGATAAAATTACAGGAGTGGCAGCAGATTTGGAACAAAAAAATTAAATATACTTATGCATCAATCTTAAAGAAAACTGGTTCAAGATAATCCATAGGTGGTACCTGACACCTAAAAACTTAGCATAATGTATAAAAATAATTCAAATTTGTGCTGGAAGTGTAAATCACATGAGGGTAGTTTTACCACATGTGGTGGACATGTGAAAGAGCAATAAAATTTTGGAAAAATATTCAGGGGCAACCCAAAATACTCAAAAAAGATTCCATTAAGACCGAATTCTTCCTCCTCGCCTAACGGATAAAGTGATCCCAATGGATGTAAATGAAGATAGATTATTCACATATATTATCACGGCAGCTCGAATCACCTATGCATCGGTCTGGAAGTTGGAGAAGAGCGCCGGAATGGATTCATGGTTGGACAGATTATGGGAAATAAGAGACATGGATAAGCTGACCTTCTTTCTAAAACAAAGTTCTGGCAATCCAATAAGGAGAGCAGTTGGTCCCCACTCGAGGACTATTGTAGAAGCTAACCAAGAAGCCAAAAGGCGAAGGAAGGTTCCCGCCCAAACCATCAGAGAAGGATTACAAAAGGCATTTGTATAACCTACAGCTGCTAGAGTAAATTTATGTTCCAGTTGGGAACAATATAAGGGCAAAAATGTATTATAGATATTGAAATGATTGAATTTTTATTCTATTGTTAGAAGAAAACATAAGGGTTCTTGACTGAATATATAAGTACGGAAGTCCAATACGTTTTTTTTTATTTAACAGGCACAGCTCGCTCAGAGAGAGGAGACTCCTCCCTCTGACGAGCCCTGCTTTTCTTTCTTTCTTTTTTTTTCTTTTCTCTTTCTCCTTTCTTTCTTTCTCTTTCTTTTTCGTGTTTTATTTTTCTTGCTATGACACCCACTTTATCCCCATCCCTCTCTGCACAGTTTTTTGTATTTTTTGGTTGTATCACTGCATAAATTGAAAAAATTTCACAATAAAAATTATTAAAAAAAAAAAAAAGTAAAGCTCCCTCAGGGATTGTGATTGGTTCCTCACTCTTTCTCTTTGTCTAACGCAATCTGTACTGTTAATCCGTTACTGGCACAAGGATAAATTGGCAATGATTGAAAGAAATGCAAAGGAATCCAGCCGTACCTCTGAGACTGAGAAAAATGGAGTTATAGCATAGACCAGTGGTTCTCAACCTGTGACTCCCCAGATGTTTTGGCCTTCAACTCCCAGAAATCCTAAGAGCTGGTAAACTGGATGGGGTTTCAGGGAGATGTAGGCCAAAAGACCTGGGAATGCAAAGGCTGAGAACTACTGGCATAGACTTTTTAAAACTCAAGCTACTTCATCAGATAGAGTTTATACTGCTGGCATCCCCACTCCTACTATCACCGGCACAAAAAGGATTTTAGCAAAGAGCAAACAAAAACCCATCTGGAAAAAGTAACAAAATGGGATGGAGAACCTAGTCTGAGTTTTAGTATGACCTTTAAGGGAATTGCGTGATGCCCCCCACCAGGCCTGGATTAGCTTCTTTTGGTGCCCTAGGCCAAAAGAAGCCCCGCCCCCAGGCCGAGGAAGCCCCGCCCCCAGGGCATGCTGCGCATGCGCGTCAGTGGCGCGAGGGTGGGGCTTCTGTCCGCCTCCTACTCCTCCCGCGAAAAATGGTCGTGCAGAGGAGGAGAAGGAAGAAGGGAAGCACCGCCCTGAGACCGCTGGAGGGCATGCGCATCAGCGGCACGAGGGTGGGGCTTCGGTCCTCCTCCCACGACCGGAAAACGGTCGTGCGGAGGAGGAAGAAGGGAAGCACCGCTCCAAGGCCGCTGGTGGGCATGCACGCGCGGCCGGAGGGCGCCTCTGCCTGCTCCGCCATGTTCCTGCGTGCTGCGCATGGCCGCCAGGAGATTCCATTCTTTCCTCCTCCTCCTCAGGAGGAGGAAGGAAGGGAAGCCCCCAGGGACGCTGCCGGCCATGCGTGGCACACAGGAACATGGCAGAGGAGGCAGAGGTGCCCTCCTGCCGTGCACGCATGCATGCATGCCCTCCAGTGGCCCCAGTGGGGCGGGGCTTCCCTTCCTCCTCCTCTTTGCGCCCTCCTTCCTTTACAAGGGGGCGGGCCAGGCGGGCGATGGCGAGGGGAGAGGCCATTCACTCCTCCCCTGCCCCCTCGCAGTGCTCTCCCCCCGCCTTCTCCTGAGGTATGACGACTCTCTCTCTCTCTCTCTCTCTCTCTCTCTCTCTGTCTCTCTCTGTCTCTGTCTCTCTCTCTCGGGAGAGGACGGGGGGGGCGAACGCTGCGAGGGGGTGGTTTTAAAAAAAAAAAATTGGTGCTTGATCTGGTGCCCCCTAGGCCTACGCCCATAGGCCATGGCCTAGGGTGGCCTTATGGGTAATCCGGGCCTGCCCCCCCCCACCCCAAATATGTTTAGTATCTTGGACAATTTATTTATTTATTAACTTTATTTATACCCCGCACCCATCTCCCCAAGGAGACTCGGGGTGGCTTACACGAGGCCAAGCGCAATAACACATAATAACAAAACGATAGCAATTATAAAAACAATACAATCAATTAAAACTCAAACACAAGCTATAACAGACAATTTAAAACCACTTCGGGAGGGCCAAACGTGAATATTAAAATTTAAAAATAAATAAACACTGGGTGCAGACAGAGGTAGTTTGCATAAAGTAGAAAGGCTTCAAGGACACTATGGGGGCAGACACGCAGTGCTTCTGAGGACTTTTGCAAAGAATGAACATGGCAGGGCCTTATTTACTTCATTCAGGGAAGGCACATGGGAACAGCCACGTCTTCAGGCTCCTCCTAAAGACTTCAAATCGCATAAATATAGAACAGATACAAAAGTGCAAGGTACTTAGCGTATCTCAAGGAGTCTTGTAAGATTTCACTGTCTGCAAAACGGAAAAAATAGCTATTATAATCTGGATTATCGAGTTTCCAAAATGTCGATCCTGGTTTCACAGTTGGCAATGTTCAAGCCCAATGGTAAACAAACATATTATTCTCGATGTATATAAAGTTTGTAATCCACATGGGCAGGTATTAGTATTGCGTAATGTCCATCTATTGCAAATGCACAGTTTGTAATCCACCTGGTCGGCTTTTACAGGTTATCCACTCGTTCGATTTTTACAGGTTGCGGAACAGATTTAGACTCCATATGAATATGGACTTTCTACTATTCATATGGAGTCTAATTCTGTTCCGCAATCCTGCCCGTGTGGATTATAAACTTTATATACATAGAGAAGAATATGTTTGTTTTCCATTGGGCTTGAACATTGCCAACTGTGAAACCAGGATCAACATTTTGGAAACTCGATAATCCGGATTATAATAGCAAGACTTGGAACACTCAGCTATTTTTCCGTTTTGCAGACAGTGAAATCTAACGAGACTCTTTGAGATACGCTAAGTACCTTGCACTTTTGTATCTGTTCTATATTTATGCAATTTGAAGAAATATATATATATATATAATTATACAGTATATATATAAAATTATATATATATATATATAATTATATATAATGATGTTTTGATACTATTTTGCTATTAAGGCTGGCTCTCTTACGTGTGTATTGTTTTCCCTTCTGGATTGTTAGTTGTGAGAATTTACAGCTTTACTCTTGTGTATAACATCCTCCTAAAGACTGCCAAAGTGGGGGCTTGTCTGATGTTCTTGGGGAGTGCATTCCAGAATCGGGGCACCACTACAGAGAAGGCCCTTTCCCTCGTCCCCACCAACTGTGCCTGCGAGGCCAGTGGGAGAGAGAGTAAGATCTCTCCAGATGATCGGAGAGATCGCCTGGGTTCGTAAACAGAGATGCGGTCACGTAGGTAGGCGGGTCCCAAACCGTTCAGGGCTCTGTAGGTAAGAACCTGCACCTTGAATTGGGACCGGAAGATGAACGGTAGCCAATGGAGCTCCTTAAACAGGGGGGTTGACTGCTCCCTGTAAGTTGCTCCAGTTGGCAATCTGGCTGCCGCCCGTTGGACCAATTGAAACTTCTGGACTGTCTTCAAGGGCAGGCCCACGTAGAGTGCATTACAGTAATCCAATCTGGAGGTGACTAAGAATTTCAGCCTTGGACAACTCCATTAAAATCCAGACTAAAATCCTGTGAAGGTTCACTACCCAGCAATCACTGTGAAAGTAAGATGGGATTACCTTCCCATCCCCTTTTGATATAATTCAACCCTTCCTCCTGCTTTATGTATACACTAGCTGTACCCGGCACGCGATGCTGTGCCCTATTTAGGAGATGCGAGAAAGTCTGAGTATGTAAGGGTTGGAATTGTTGTTAGTTATGGTGTTGTTGGGGCCATGGCTGTGTCGTTGTGGGTTGTTCTGGTGGGTGGGATGTTGAAGTCCTGGGAGTTGTTGGTGTGTGGTGTTGCTGGCATTCTGCATAGCTTGTGGATATACAATGTTTTTTGTCTTTCCATCTGCTGTGTTGATGTAGAGGTTGATGCTTGTGTGGGTGGGGTACTTTGGAAGTGAGTGGAGGTACTTGAAATCCCATTATCCATGGTGTGTCCTCCTCTGAACTGCAGTCGGATGGAGTGTGGGTCATGGGGTGCATTGTTTGCCAAGTTTGGTCTTTATCGGTCTTGGTTCTTGGACACAGTGGTCTGTGGGGAATGATGGGTTTTGAAGTACTACAAATCCCATTATCCATGGAGGTACTTCAAGTCCCATAATCCACGGTCCATCCTCCTCCAAACTGTAGTAGAATGTAGCGTGGGTCATAGGGGCTCTGTGTGCCAAGGTAGGTTACTGTAAATTCAGGCCATACACAATGTCCCATGAGCTGAGGCCTAGTCAGGAACAGCAAGTTAATGAAGCCTTACTGTCAATTCAGGCCATACACAATGTCCAATGAGCTGAGGCGTAGTCGGGAGAATCAAGTTAATGAAGCCTTACTGTCAATTCAGAGCGTAAACAGCATTCCATTAAGTGAGGCCTATTTCTGTTGGCAAGTTTGGTGTTTCTGCGTTGTAAGGTTTCTCTGTTTGGGATGGTCGTTCCATGACGGGAACCCCTTTATATAATAGATGAAGCAGAAATGGGATACTGTCAAATGCAAACTCTACTGAAACAAATGACTCTACCAGAAGTTACCATAATTGCCCTGAAAAACCTAGTACATTTGTTAGATCCTTTAAATTTTCTGGTGGAAATTTATAATAATTTCCACCAGAAGCATACTTATAGGCTTTTCTGGAAGACCTAGAAAATTCCTAGAAAAGGATCTACTAGTATTTCGTTAGATATTGGTAAGTGAAACCACAAGTACCAATCTTTCAGGTTGTATTGGTTTACATCAGTAATACAATGCTGATGACCTTGGCTTAACAAAACAAGCAAAAGATTGTGAAAACAGTCGAAAAACAGCTTACTAATGCCTTGAAATATCTCTCCAGCTACTAAAAAGATAACCCTGCCAAGACACAAGTGTCTGCTTTCCACCTACTTAGCCGTGAAGCCATCAGGAAATTGAAAGTTAACTAGGAAAAGGCCAAGAGCTCGAACACTCGGTGTCGCCTTAGATCGAACACTAACATTTAGAAAACACTGTATAAACACCAAGCATAAAGTAGCTGTATGTAATAACATCCTGCGGAAACTTACTGGTAGCACATGGGTTATAGATCTAAAATTAATAAGAATTTCAGCCTTCAGTCTTATTCAACTCCTGAGTATGCCTGCCCTGTTTGGCACAAGTCTGCCCACACAAAGCAGGTGAATATAGCACTGAATGAAACATGTTGAATATTCACAGGATGTCTCAAACCTACACCTATTGATAGACTCTATAAGCTAGCTGGCATTGCCCACCCAATGTGCGACGGGAACTTGCTGTGAGAGAAATGAGGTTGAACACTGTGAAAGCCACCCACTGCATGGCTATCAACCTCCTCCCAGTAGACTCAAATCAAGAAAAAGTTTCATGAGAACTACCACTCCTCCTAGAGAAGAATTCAGATAAATTGTTTATATATATGACAACTGTGGCAAAAATTTCCTTTGCCAGACTGTGGAAACAAGAAGAAATTCCCGAAATAGAAGATTGGAGAATGAAAGTAAGAGAGATTAAAGATATGGAGAAATTAACTTTTTTGGGGGGGAAGAAATGCTCGGTAACCCGATTAAAGAGACAAACTGGAAGCTTTTCCAAGACTATGAAAAGCTATTAAGAGAAAACAATAAATTTAGAATCGAAATTTGGGTCTCTCCTATAGAGGCAAGACAAAGAAGGCTACTTGGATGGCAAACTTGGCCAACTTATAAAGATATCCTTAAAAAAAATAGAGGTGAATTTGAATTGAAGTCTCTTGATGAACTGAGACCCCAATTCAAAAATATGTCCTGGCTTCAATATATGCAAATAAAGGAAACATTCAAGAAAGATAACGTTTTGGGCTTTGAGAGAAAGGAGGAATTCTGGGAAAAATTAATGGCAAAAAGGAATAAAAATATCACCATGTTATATAACAAATTACTGGAGTGGAAGACAGATACAGAGATAGTTAAAAGCTGTATGATAAATTGGGCTAAAAACATAGGACGTCAGATAAAATTACAAGAATGGCAACAAATTTGGAATAAAAAGATCAAATATGTATATGCAGTCAGCTTGAAGGAGAACTGGCTCAAGATTTTTCATAGATGGTATCTGACTCCCAAGAAACTCAGTATCATGTATAAAAACAATTCAGACAGGTGCTGGAAATGTAAAGCGCATGAAGGAAGTTTCTACCACTTATGGTGGACTTGTGACAAAGCAGCTAAATTCTGGAAGAATATCCAGGAAATAGTACAAAAAATATTACAAAAAGAGATACCATTAAAACCAGAATTCTTCCTTCTTGGCTTAACTGATAAGACAATTCAGTTGAGTGAAAATGAGGACAGACTGTTTACATATATGATAACAGCAGCTCGAATAGTCTACGCGGCAGTCTGGAAGCTGGAGAAGCTGCCAGACATGGATGCTTGGCAGGAAAAAGTCTGGGAAATCAGAAATATGGACAAATTGATCTTTTATTTAAAACAGAGTAGTGGAAAACCAATTAAAACCACGGATTGGTCCCAACTGGAAGACTACTGGAAGTTGGATTAATGTAACATTTTGAGACAGTAAACTTATATAGCCCCCTGGGTTAAGGGAAGGCTACAAAGTAAGTTAAAAGAGTTGTAGCAGCTATATTGAATGTAACCTTTAAAGAAACAATCTTTATTATGTAACCATTTATTGTGAATAGATTATTGACTTAAAGATATTTAAGGGAACTTGACTGACCGTACAAATAAGGGGAGTGATTTGTTTTTGTTTTTTTTAGTATGTATGTGTTGTTTGGATGTTCTTGCCCCCTAACCTCTATCCCCTACCCTGTCCCTTTTTCCCTTCCTTCCCCTCTCCTCCCTTCCACGTGCACTGTGATTTATGTTTATGTCTTTGTATCACTGCAATATTGAAAAAGTTTCACAATAAAAATTTATTTTTTAAAAAAATTAGAATCGAAATTTTATCTAAAAGAAATGAAAGTACTGTAAGCTTGGAATGGAATTTAATTTTTTAATGTTTTTTAATTGGTTTTGATTTTCCTACTTTTCTGTCATCTTTATTGTTTCCCCTCTTTCCATGTATAATTTAATCTGATGTACTTATAGTTGAATAATCAATACAAACCATTATTTAAAAAGAGAAGAAAAAAAGAACTACCACTCTTCTTAATGTTCTTCCAGCAACAACAAGAGTGTCCCTCTGGGTAGCTAAACCAGGAAATCCCAAATGGATAGACCCCGATGAGGGTCCGACTCCAGGGGCAAACCAAGAATGGGCAACATGGAAGTTCCTGAACAAAATCAGAAGTGGAGTGAGCAAAAGACAACCTGGCCAAATGGCACAACCTAGAAGAATCCTCCACCTTGTGTGACTGCAGAGAAAACAAACAATGCAGCATCTGTATGCTTGCCCACAATGCTCTGCCTCATGCACAGAGGAAGAACTGTTTAAAGCTACAGACAATTTGGTTGCTCTTGCCTGTTTTTGGTCTAAAATTATTTAGCCACTTTATTTTTATTTATTCAATGCGTTCGACACGAGAGAAAACTAAAGTAATTTGGCCCACCTGAAATGGTTTTCAATGGTATGTAATAGCTTATGTTTGAGTTTTATTGATGGTATTGTTTTATAATTGCTGTTGTGTTGTTATTATGTGTTATTGGGCTTAGCCTCATGTAAGCCGCACCGAGTCCCCTTGGGGAGATGGGTGTGGGGTATAAATGAAGTTAATAAATAAATAAATAAATAAATAAAAAATTATTGCAATCCCAAATTTGATTATGAAGGCCAAGACTCCACGAGCAAAAGGGCCTTCTTCCACCTGCGCCAAGCGAGACAATTGGCGCCCTATCTTCCGACGGAAGCGCTAGCTACAGTAATCCATGCCACGGTTACATCAAGGCTGGATTACTGTAACACTTTGTATGTAGGTCTACCCGGTCACTAACCCGCAGGCTCCAGATTGTGAAGAACGCGGGCCGCCAGGCTTCTCACAGGAACATCGATGAGATGCCACATTACACCATCTCTGCAGCGCCTGCACTGGCTGCCCGTTGAGTATAGAGCCTTACACAAGACCTTGACCTTGGCTTTCAAAGCCCTACGGGGCCGGGGCCCAACATACCTAAAAGACCGCTTGCTAATGCCTGCTTACTCAAGGACCCCGCGGCCAGCAAACAAGAACCTTCTTCACGTACCAGGCTTGAAAGAGGCCCACCTGGAGACCACGAGACGGAGATCGTTCTCCGTTGTGGCCCCCGTTCTTTGGAACTCGATGCCACCGGACCAGAGAGCCTCCCTCGACCTGCCCCAGTTCCTGACCGCTCTGAAGACCTGGCTATTTAGGAAAGCCCATGGTTAATGCAGAACCAGGAACTCAAATACCGAGCCTGGCCCCTGCATTTAACCACTGAATATTTTAATCTAGTTTTAAATACTCTGTTTTAATTGTGGAATTTGTTGTGTGTAAGTCGCCTGGAGCACTAAAGTGGAGGGCGACTCAGAAATAATAAAGTCAGTCAGTCAGTCAGTCAGACTATGGATACCATCAATCCGCTCCTGCCATCTGTCTTCAACTAGGCAACGGGCCTTTTCGGTGGTAGCTCCAGGGCTCTGGAATTCCCTCCCAGGGGAAGTTCGAGCCATCTCAGAGCTGATTCTCTTCCGGAGGGCCTGTAAAACTGCTTTATTTAGATCAGCCTTCGGCTAGGTCCCCTGACCGGCCGATGCTAGCATAACTCCCAGACCCAAGGCACTTTCTGTGTTTCCTCTTTACTACGCTGTGACATGTACATTTTTTTAATGTTTTAACTGTTTTATTGTAGGGCTGCATGTTTGTTCCATGCTGCCCGTTTTATATGTTGTAACCCGCCCCGAGCCTGCAGGGAGGGGCGGAATATAAAACCAAATAATAAATAAATAAATAAATAAATAATCTTGCATTTGACATTCTCTTGTTACCAGAAGCCATTTCGATAAAGATTTTTTTGTTCAGTCCTTGTGAGAAAATGTATCCTTGTGAGAAAGGGAATGTTACCATTACAGCAACTGAGCTTGCCTTATATTGTTGGCCTGTCCCACTTTCTTTTTCCGCACCCTCACCTCTCCTGGGAAATACTCTATTTATAGGGCTCACAGCTCTCTTCCTACAGACCGCGTCAGTTGTTGTCTTCTGTTAACAGTGACAGGTCTGTCAGAAGCAATCATTTGTTTGCCAGCGATGCCTGGGAGAAGGGCATGATCTGTGCCACAAACATGTATTTTGCAGAATTATATTGAATTGAGTTAATAAAATGATAATGAGGTTTTTTTTAAAAAAAAAATCACAAATCCTTTTTAATAAAATTCTAAATTTACTTGTAGATCTGTATGACTAGCTTTAGCATTCTCCAGTCGAGGCTAATTATAAAGAGTGCCAGCAGCTATTGGCCTTAAATGTCATTGAAGCACAGCTGTGTCTTTCCTACAGTCACAAAATACGGTACTGTAGTTCTTGCTGCATCATTCTCATTTCTTATTATACCCCCAGCGTCATACTCTATGTTTTTATATCCACAGAATCTCATATATATCTCGAGTCCCACTGAGTCCATATATTGGGAAAAGGTAGGAAGGATAGCTAATTCTCCAGAACAGTGTTTCCCAACCAGTGTGCCGTGGCACACTAGTGTGCCGTGAGCGATCATCAGGTGTGCCGTGGGAAATTGGAACCTCCAATACCCTTTCTTCCCCCTCCTGCCGAACACTTTTTCTTCTCCACTGGGGCTCCCTTCTTCCCAGCCTTGCTCTGTTCGCTTTGCCTCGCTTTGCTCTGGGGCGAGTCTGCGCAGTAGCGCCCACACGGGTCACGTCTTCCTCCCCCCCTCCCCTCCTGAACACGCTCACGCTGCCCTCTCAGATCAAAATGGCGGCAGAAGCGGCAGTGTAGAAGAAAAAGTAAGTTTTCGGCAGGAGGGGGAAGAAAGGGCGTGAAGGGGGAGGAAGAGGTCTCTGTTGAAAGCTGGCATGGGCACACTTGGACCTTCCAGGTGTTTTGGACTCCAACTCCCACCATTCCTAGCACCTCAGACCCTTTTCCTTTTTCCCCCTCAGCCACTTAAGCAGGAAAGGATCTCAGGCTGTTAGGAATGGTGGGAGTTGAAGTCCAAAGCACCCAGAGGGCCGAAGTTTTCCCATGCCTGTTTTAGGGACCTTAAAGTGGTGAGCCTCCTTCCAACATTGTGATTCTGGATAGAAAAAAAACAACAACATAACATAACATTGTTTGAGTCCACAGTGCTCTCTGGGTGTAGGTGAACTACAACTCCCAAACTCAAGGTCAATTCCCAAGCAAACCCTTTCAGTACTTTCTGTTGGTAATGAAAGTTCAATATGCCAAGTTTGGTTCAATTCCATTGTTGCAAGAGTTCAGGATGCTCTTTGATTGTGTGTTAACTATAAATCCCAGAAACTGTAACTCCCAAATGTCAAGGTCTATTTTCCCCAAACTCCATCTATGTTCACATTTGGGCATATTGAGTATTCATGCCAAGTTTGGTCCTGATCCAACATGGTTTGAGTCCACAGTGCTCTCTGGATGTCAGTGAACTACAACTCCAAAACCCAAGGTCAATGCCCACCAAACTCTTATAGTATTTTCTCTTGGTTATGGGAGTTCTGTGTGGGAAGTTTGTGTCTTTCTGCCATTCCTGCCAGGATATCTATGTTGTGTTCATCGAAACAGGTCCAGATTTCACACTGAGTGTATAAATACATTTAAAAACATATTAACTATATGTATTGCTGTGTTAGAGTGTCATTTTGTGTCATTTTGGTTGGTGGTGTGCCCCAGGATTTTGTAAATGTAAAAAGTGTGCCGTGGCTCAAAAAAGGTTGGGAAGCGCTGCTCCAGAAGACAGGAGCAGAATTCAAAACGATCTTAACAGATTAGAGAGATGGGCCAAAACTAACAAAATGAAGTTCAACAGTGACAAATGCAAGATACTCCACTTATGCAGAAAAAATGAAATGCAAACATACAGAATGGGGGATGCGTGGCTCGACAGCAATACATGTGAAAAAGATCTCGGAGTCCTTATGGACAACAAGTTAAACATGAGCCAACAATGTGATGTGGCGGCAAAAAACCCCAATGGGATTTTGGCCTGCATCAATAGGAGTCTAGTGTCTAGATCCAGGGAAGTCATGCTACCCCTCTCTTCTGCCTTGTTCAGACCACACCTGGAATCACGCTGTGTCCATTTCTGGGCTCTGCAATTGAAGGGAGATGTTGACAAGCTGGAAGGTGTCCAGAGGAGGGTGACTAAAATGATCAAGGGTCTGAAGAACAAGCCCTATGAGGAGCGGTTTAAAGAGCTGGGCATGTTTAGCTTGAAGAAGAGAAGACTGAGAGGAGCCATGTATAAATATGTGAGGGAGGGGGGGGAGCAAGCTTGTTTTCTGCAGAGTGTGGCAAAAGATAGCATAAGGTATTAATGAGGACAAACACAGAACAATGGCTTCAAACTATAAGAAAGGAGATTCTGAACATTAGAAAGAACTTCCTGGCTGTGAGAGCTGTTCAGCAGTGCAACTCTCTGTCCCGGAGTGTGGCGGAGGCTCCTTCTTTGGAGTCTTTTAAACAGAGGCTGGGGGGCCATCCCTTTGGGGGGGGCTTTCAATGCAATTTTCATGCTACTTGGCAGGGGGTTGGACTAGATCACTGTTTTTCAACCTTTTTGAGCAGCGGCACATTTTTTACATTTACAAAATCCTGGGGCACACCACCAACCAAAATGACACAAAAGAACACTCTAACACAGTAATACATATAGTTAATATGTTTTTAAATGTATTTATACACTGAGTGTGAAACCTGGGCCTGTTTTGATATCCTGGCAGGAATGAAAGAAAGACACACACGAAGGTCTTGCTCAACAGTTGGGAGTTATAGTTCACCCACAATCAAAGAGCATTCTGAACTCCACCAATGATGGAATGGAATCAAACTTCCCACACAGAACTACCATAACCAAGAGAAAATACTATAAGAGTTTGGTGAGCATTGACCTTGAGTTTTGGAGTTGTAGCTCATCTATATCCAGAGAGCACTGTGGAGGGGAGGGAGGAAGACGTGGGGCGAATTTGTGCAGTAGCGCCCGCAAGGGTCACATCTTCCTCCCTCCCCCCTCCCGCAGAAGCGGCAGCGTGAGCAAAGCGAGGCAAAGTGAGCAGAGCGAGGCTGGGAAGAAGGGAGCCCAAGTGGAGAAGAAAAAGTGTTTGGCAGGAGGGGGAGAAAAGGGTATTGGAGGTTCCAATTTCCCCCGGCACACCTGATGATCGTTCACGGCACACTAGTGTGCCACGGCACACTGGTTGGGAAACACTGGAGTAGATGGCCCATGAGGTGTCATCCAACTCTATGATTCTATGATGATCTCCCTCCCTCTCCCTCCCTCCCCCTCCCCTCCCTCCCTCACTCTCCTCCCTCTCCTCCCTCTCCCTCCCTCTCTCTATGGCTGAGATCCTATGTTGGTGACATGCAGTGTAAATCTCTGCATGTGGAGTTACACATTGATTGCATTAAATGATCCTTATTTTATTTATTTATTTATTTATTTATTTATTTATTTATTTATTATTGAGGCTTCTATGCCGCCGACTCCCGGAGGCTCGCGGCGGCTCACAAGAGCCATAGGCATAAAACAAAGATTAAAAACATAAAACAAGTGAACAATTAAAACAGTAGCAGAACAATAGCAAAGCAGGCAGTAAAACAGCAAGCAGCAAACAGTTGCCACTACACAATACCCAGAGTACGCGGGCCTACTCTCCAAAGGCCTGCCTATACAGATGGGTTTTGCAGGCCCGCCTAAATGGAAGTAAATCCTCAGGGCTCTGGTTTCAGCCGGGAGGGCGTTCCACAGCGTGGGGCTATGACGGAGAACGCCTCCGGGCGGGTAGATGTCAGGTGAGCCGACTTTGCAGATGGTATTTCCAGGAAGTTGGCATCCTCAGACCGTAGTGATCTCGATGGGCAGTAGGGGGTGAGGCGGTCCCTCAGATACGCCTGATGTTGATGATGTTGCACAACTGAATGTGCAACCAAATACATAACCGAATTAGTGTTTGTAATGTTTCCCCTGGTAATTTACAGCCCTTTTCAAATGCCTCACAAAAAGTGCTCCCAGTAGTTATTTTCATAGAGACAGTCAAATTTTATCATAAGGAAGAAAGTCTGGAGGTGGATAAGGACATCTTGCAGCACCTCTTAAGGCTGACATTTTTTAGCATAAGGTTTCACGAAGTGGGCTGGAAGTTTGTGAAAGCTGACACTGAAATCTGCCAGTTAGTTACAAAGGTGCTGCTAGATTTCATCCTTCCCCACATCTTTCTTTCTTTCGCCAGTTCTTCTTGCACTGTATTTCTGTCACTGTTGTGATAACTGAATCACCCACTAATTAATTACATTGGCTGACCAATATTATGAAAGAGAATATGCCTGTCAACATGTCACAGATGAAAACAAGAATATTTTGGTCAAGCAACATCAGAGTGTGGCAAAAGATAGCATAAGGTATTAATAAGGACAAACACTCAAGCTGAACAGACTACACTCTGGCACCACCAGAAACCTCAATCTGAAGGCGAGCCCCAGAAAGAGCCCATCTGCAGCCGCAACTGGATGGCTACGAGCCAGTAAGTTGAAGGTGAACCCGGCGAAGACGGAGATCTTGTGGCTGGGCCACCCAGGGGGGTACTTGACGGCGTGGCACTTCACCCGCAACCGTCAGTAAAGAGCTTAGGGGTCTGGCTGGACTCCCAGCTGTCTATGGAGATGCAGATTGCCTGTGCCTGCAAGACAGCGTTTTACCACCTGCGACGGGCAAAACGTCTGGCTCCTTACCTCTCCCGCTGCGACCTGGCCACGGTGATCCAAGCCACGGTCATCTCGAGGCTCGACTACTGTAATGCGCTGTACATTGGCCTACCCCTGTCGGCGATCCGGAAACTTAGGCTGGTGCAGAACGCAGCAGCGCGCCTGCTCTCAGGAGTTCCAAGATCTGCCCATGTGACCCCCACTTCTGCGTGAACTGCACTGGCTTCCTATTGAATTCTGGGTCATCTTCAAGGTGTTAGTTCTAACTTTCAAGGCCTTATATGGTTTGGGGCCAGTGTACCTGAAGGAGCGGCTTACCCCATACGTGCCCAGAAGATCACTGCGTTCCAAGGGGCTCAATCTACTAGAGGTGCCTGGTATTAAGACCTACCGATTGTCGAGTACGCGGCAGAGGGCGTTCACAGTGGCTGCGCCGAGCCTCTGGAACACGCTGGCCGAGGAGACGCGAGCCCTATCGGGCTTGATGGCATTTCGCAAGTCTGTAAAGACTTGGCTGTTCAGACAGGCGTTTGGTCCTGACTGAAGCCGCTGCAATCTGCCATCCTGCCGCGTCTTGCCGCCTGCATTGTCGCCAATCTGCTGGGTTTTTTATTGTTGGGAGCGGGGTTTCAGTGGTTTAGAATGCTGTTTTATGTGTTTTACCTGTTTTTATCTGGTTTTAATGGTTGTAAACCGCTCTGGGCTCCGGAGAGAGCGGTCTACTAAATCAAATAAATAAATAAATAATTGGTTTGACCTGCAGCAGGGAGTTCCAACGTTCCTGCACATGTGGTCTGGCATCTCTAGCACCAAAGGCTGGGAATTGGCATCAAAAGACCTCCAGCCATTTCTACCTCTCTGTTTTCTTGCCCCACTTGACCTGAAGCCATGGACTCTTTGTGCATGGAGTTGCATGCGGACAGGCCAACAGGGGCAAGCCCTGGGCAGTTTGGGAGACATAGTTTTCCAAGGATTTTCATGTATTTGGACTCTCCTCTGGTTATTAGCAAAAAATGACTTTTCTCTTATAGTTTTTCCAAGGACACAGATGGACTTTCCCCAAAGCATATGGATTTGATGCTTTTCAAGATCAAATGGACTTTCTTTCTACTCCTTGCATATGAAATAATAATGAGATATTGGTAGTGGTATTTCCCTGCAACCCTCCCCTTCTATGTAACAAATTTCCTGCATGTTTTTTCCTTTCCCATATGTTTTTAAAAATATGAGGAAGGCTACGTGACTCAGCTGTTGTTTTCCAAGGTCAGGGTGACCACATTCCTGGCTGCACCCTTTAATCCAATCATTGAAACAATTTGCATAACAGGGGATTCTTTCTGGTTTGGAGGGGTTTCCTTTCTTTCCCCTCTCCCCATTTTGAAAGACCCCTTTTCATTTCATAAGCCTCAAACCCTCTGATTTTAGTCTAGTTTTTGGCTCATAGAACCTATGGCATAACTATATTTCATATTTCACAATTGGCTGTCACTGCTGGCCTCGGAAACCAGCACACGGCTACAGTTATTTCATTTATTTACCACCCAGAAGGTTGAAACTTCTCATGGATAGAATCTGCGCATGGCCCTTTGTCAACAGGGTCGTTAAGGACAATTCCTGTTTTTCACCAAGAACAATAGAATTCCTTTGGCTCGAAAGGTCAGGGGATCGGATCTTCATTTACATATGAACATGATCTAATCCAGTGTTTCCCAACCTTTTTTGAGCCGTGGTACACTTTTAACATTAAAAAAATCCGGGGGCACACCACCAACCAAAATGACACTGTAACACAGTAAAGAATGGCTGGGGGATGGTGACCTGCTGGGAGGGCCAAAGCTGGGGAGGGGGAGGAGCCAGGCCATGCCATGCCCCTCCCCCTCCCCCCCGGCTTTAGTTCTCCCATAACTTCACCAGCCTTGAGGAGTCAGTGCCAAGCCAGCCTTGTGCTGGCTTTGCCACCGCTGGCTTGGCACTGCCCCTCAAGGCTGGCGGCTGTGGGAGCACTGAAGCCGGGGAGGGGGTGGAGCCAGGCCGCACCATGCCCTGCCCCCTCCCCTCGGCTTCAGTTCTCCCACAGCTTCTCCAGCCTTGAGGGGGCAGTGCCAAGCCAGCATTGTGTTGGCGCTGCCACCGCTGGCTTGGCACTGCCCCCTCAAGACTGGCAAAGCTGTGGGAGAGCTGAAGCCGGGGGGAGGGCAGAGCCAGGCCATGCCCCACCCCCTCCCCCCGGCTTCAGCTCTCCCACAGAGGAGGAGCATGAGCGGCGGACGGGCTTCAGTAGGCAGGGCTCCTCCTCCGCACGGCTTCAACAAGCAAGGGCCGAGAGTCATGGCGAATTGGAGGCTGGCTGGGGAAACAGCCAAAGGAGGCGGCGGCCTGGTCCATTCTTCTTTTTCTTCGCCCGTCCCTTCCTCCTTCTTCCCCAAGCAGCAGGAGTTTGGCAGGAGGAGGGGGGAAAGGAAGGGGGGCAGAGAGCTTTTCTCGCGGCACACCTGATGATCGCTCACGGCACACTAGTGTGTCATGGCACACTGGTTGAGAAACACTGATCTAATCAAGAAAAGTCCAGCTGCTCTTTGTTTTGAACATATTCCTATCCCTCGGCAAAAGCGGTGCTGTTTCACGATTGGTTCCCGCTACAGCTGGCTTCCAAGGATCCAGCCAAGCATCATGAAGCCTACAGCATGCAGAGGCTGGAAAGTATGAATTTGACAGTTCTGTAAAGTGTATAAAAATGGCATATGTTTCAATGTATCTTGATGGCTGCTTTGCAACAAGGAATCTGCAGTGGTCATCCTTCTCAGCTGACAAGAATAAAAGCTTCAGTGGCATCTTCTTCCGGACTTCTTTGGTGAGATCATTTGGGAAAGGGATTTTTATTTGCTTTTAAAACTTCACCAGAGGTTCTGCTGAAATCCTCGCTTTAGGGGTACTTCTGGGCCTCTGCCCCCTAAGGGCCAGGCTGTCCTAAATTCTTCGGGAACAAATCCATGGCTGATACCAAATGGAAGACGCCCTCCTGGGCTCACAGAAGACTGGGCGACTTGGGAGGCGCTGAACAGACTGTGCTCTGACACCACGAGATGCAGAGCCAACCTTATGAAATGGGGCTACCAAGTGGAGTCCATGACATGCGCGTGTGGAGAAGACCAGCTCTTACAATGCAGTCTGAGCCCTGCCACATGCACAATGGAGTGCCTTCTTATAGCAACAGCAGAGGCACTCCAAATGGTCAAAGGATATTTCGCATAATGCCAAGTTTCAAACTTTGTGTTTTTTAACTTTGTGTTTTAAATGCATTTTAACTGTACCCTCAATTTGCTTCTGACATGATAAATACCAGTAAATAAATAAAACACAAGTCAGGAGAGAAAGCAGCAGTTTGCTTTTGCTTGAGCCAACTCAGAAGGACAAAATTCCCACTTCTCTTCCCACCTACAAAGGGCCCCTCCACACAGTCATATAACCCTGAATATCAAGGCAGAAAAACCACAGTATCTGCTTTGAACCGGATTATCTGAGTCCACACTGCCATATAATCCAGTTCAGTGTGGATTTTATACAACTGTGCGAAAGGGGCTTGAGTGCAACCTACTTTTGACCTTGAAATCTGTTTGCAATAACTGAATTAAAATGAGGACAAAGAGGAAACATAGAAGGAGGAGAGAGAAACTGGGTCATTTTAAAAGCAGCTCGAATGAATAAGAGACAGAGGATTAAAGGGGACTGCCCCTTCCCAACCAGGACAGTTCAATATGGACTGGCACCATATTGTGCCCATTAGATATAATTTTTGTTGTTCTTGGAAAATAACAACAACAACAACAATAATTTAGTTATATCCTGCGACCATCTCCCCGAAGGGAGTCGGGGCAGCTCACAAAAGCACTCAATAATGCAAACACACAAAATACAACAAGCACATAAACAATCATAAAATCCCATTAGTTAAAAATTCAATAAAATGCAACAATAGCTGCAGACAAAAACAACTGCAATCGATATCAGTCCCATAAAGTGCAAGGTGAAATAATCACTAAGTCCTCGAGTATAATCATTAAGGATTCCTAAACAAAGTTATGTTTTCAAATTTGTTCGGAAAGCTTGGAGAGTGGGAGCTAATCTAATCTCTTTTAAGGAGGGCATTCCAAAGCCGGGGGCCACCACTGAGAAGGCCTTCTTTCTCATTCCCTCCCTTCAGACAGATGTGGGACCGAGAGGAGGGCCACCTTGGCAGATCTCAGAGCCCACACCGATTCACAGGAGATGTGGTCTCAAAGACAGGTTGGACCTGAACTGATAGGGTTTTCTCCTGCACTTTGAATTGAGTCTGGAAACGTGTCGGCAGCCAGTGAAGCTTTTTTAATAGGGGCATCATAGGCTCCCTATAATTCACCCCAGTTAGTAATCTGGTTGCTGATCTTTGCACTAATTGCAATTTCTGAGCCGTCTTCAAAGGTAGCCCCAAGTAGAGTGCGCTGCAGTAGTCCATTCTAGATGTAACTAAGGAACACTTTTTGAGGTACGGTTGCAGCTGGCACACAGGTTTTAACTCTGGAAAGGCCCTTCCAGCCACCATTGACACCTGAGCCTCAAGGACCCCCAGACTGCGGACCTGTGACCTCAGATGGAGTGTAACCCCGTTGAGCACAGGTTGTCACTCTATACCTCGTTCAGCCTCATGACTGACCAGGAGGACCTCTGTCTTGTCTGGATTAAGCCTCAGCTCGTTGGCCCTCATCAAGCCCATCATAGCTATCAGACACCGGTCCAGGATTTGGAGAGCTTCCTTGGGATTTTGGTAGAAAAGAGGAGTAGTGTTGTGTGTCATCTGCATAGAGATGGCATCCAACTCCCAAACTCCGGATGACTGGCTGTCAATTATCGGCACCAGTGTAGAAAACTCAGTTTTGAATAATACTATATTGAAATAAATGTTCATGTTGACTAGCATGAGATCTTCAGGCCATTGAATGTGAGAGAATGTCTCTTTGCAGCAGTAAAAGCACATGGGATCCAGTCTTGTTGGATTCCAAGCTGTAGATACATTTTAAAAAATCATACTTAAAAACCCCTTTTGAGTTCTTTCCGGGTGCATTAGGGATGCATGACATAGACTAGTGTTTCCCAGCCAGTGTGCCGGGGCACATTAGTGTGTCGTGAGCTATCATCAGGTCTGCCGTGGGAAATTGGAACCTCCAGGAAGGGGGGAGGGGAGAGAGTCTAGTGTGTTGAAGTATAAAAACCCTAAGAAACCTACCTTGATAATGTCACAAAATTACAAACACCCCCCCCCTCCTCTACTTGGTCTCTCCCTCTCCATGCATTGGGAAAGCCCGCCTCCCTTACCCCAATTAGAAACCTCCTCTTGCCTCTTGGGGGGTTCTGTGTGGGAAGTTTGGCCCAGTTCTATCATTGGTGGGGTTCAGAATGCTCTTTGATTGTAGGGGAACTATAAATCCCAGCAACTACAACTTCCAAATGTCAAGGTCTATTTCCCCTGAACTCCATCTGCGTTCATATTTGGGCATATTGAGTATTCATGCCAAGTTTGGTCCTGATCCAACATTGTTTGAGTCCACAGTGCTCTCTGAATATAGGTGAACTACAACTCCAAAACTCAAGGTCAATGCCCACCAAACTCTTATAGCATTTTCTTTGGTTATGGGAGTTCTGTGTGGGAAGTTTGTGTCTTTCTGCCATTCCTGCCAGGATATCTATGTTGAGTTCATTGAAACAGGCCCAGGTTTCACACTGAGTGTATAAATACATTTTAAAAACATATTAACTGTATGTATTACTGTATTAGAGTGTCATTTTGTGTCATTTTGGTTGGTGGTGTGCCCCAGGATTTTGCAAATGTAAAAAGTGTGCCGCGGCTCAAAAAAAGGTTGGGAAACACTGACATAGGCCATGGAAAGTCCAAGTTGTAGTAGAATATGGCCACTAGAATCCTCCAAAGTAGTCCTTCTCTGCTTAAATATGACTCAGTAGCAGATTGGCAGCCAGTAGAGAATGTTTACTCATTTCTTAGAGTTTGTCATGTGAAAACTTGATCTTTATGCCTGAAGACACATGTTGGCTAAAATAATGTGCATTTCCTTTTTTCCAGAGTTAGATTCCCTGGCACCCATCCATGGATCATCAAGTCCAGACAGGTTTTCCTTGGTCTTTCATCCTCCACAGCAGAATAACGCCCGCAGTTATTTATGCCATCCTGGGCTATAATTGTGCAAAGTCAAAACCAGTTAGGATACCATTGTCCCTGCATCACAAGACAGGAAACAACTGGGGCAGATATAAAAGGTGGTCTTTATTTTAGGAATTCTAAATAGATGGTTGGGATTTTCTTAATATGTTTATTATACCGAATTAGTCATCTAATGAAGCAAATGGCAAAACCCACATGGTTGGTAAAACACACAAATAATAAACATACATTTCATAGGCACAAATGATATTGTACCATGCTAACACACAGAATAAATCAATGTATCTTCAATCAATAGAGTTTAGTCTGTTCAGCAGTGGACTATATATTGATTCAACATGCATAGGGAAATTGCCCCTAGCTAGAGAGATCATTAAGAGGTAAAAGGGATGCGGGTACATGCTATCTCCATCTCAAACAAAGATCGGTCATGTAACAATCCATTGGCCGTTTGACTAACTGAACATTGAAAAGTAGTAATATCAAAATAAACTAGTGGAAAGAAAGCTCAATAAACAGACGGGGCCTTCTCAGTGGTGGCCCCTCGGCTGTGGAACTCCCTCTCTAGGGATATTAGATTGCCCCCTCTCCTGAACTTCCAAAAAAAGTAAAAATCCTGGCTCTTTGAACAAACCTATGGAAATGCAGTGCAATAGACCAGGGCTGTCCAACTGGCGGCCACGGGGCCGGATCCGGCCCCGTAGCCTGTTGGACACGGCCCACCTATGCCCTCAGCCGCCATTTTTAAATTTGAAAAAAATCAAATTTTTTTTTAAGAATGGCGGCCGGGGGCCGGGGGAGGGGAGGGCGGGGCAGGGAGGAGGAAGAGAGCTAGCTCCTCCTCCTTTTTTTCGCGCGCCTCCCTACCTAGGGCGGGGAGCCACCGAAAAGGGCAGAAGGCGGCGCCAACAGCAGCGCGTCACAGGCCTGGCATGACGCGCTGCCCCTTGGCGCCGCCTTTCTGCCCTGGGGAGGGGGGCGCCGAAAGGAGGAGAGGCGGCGCCAAGAGCAGCGCGTCACAGGCCTGGCGTGACGTGCTGCTCCTGGCACCGCCTCACCCTCCTTTCGGCCCCTCCCTTCCTAGGGCGGAGGGGGGCGCCGAAAGGAGGAGTAGGCGGCGCCAAGAGCAGCGCATCACGGCAGGCCAGACACTCTGCTCTTGGCACCGCCTACTCCTCCTTTCCGCGCCCCTCCCTACCTAGGGCGGGGGAGCCGCCGAAGGGCAGAAGGCGGCGCCAAGAGCAGCGCGTCACAGGCCTGGCATGACGCGCTGCCCCTTGGCGCCGCCTTCTCTGCCCTTTTTCGCGCCCTCCCTTCCTAGGGCGGAGGGGGCGCCGAAAGGAGGAGTAGGCGGCGCCAAGAGCAGAGCGTCACAGGCCTGGCGTGACGCGCTGCTCTTGGCACCGCCTACCTCCTTCCGCGCCCCCGCCCCTAGGAAGGGAGGGGCGCCGAAAAGGAGGAGTAGGCGGTGCCAGGGGCAGCGCGTCACGCCAGGCCTGTGACGCGCTGCTCTTGGCGCCGCCTCTGTCCATTTTCGGCCATTTTAGGAGGGGCGGGGCCTGGGGTTGGGGGCGGGGCCTGGGGGCGGGGCCGAGCGGCCCCCTAGGTCATCAGTGACCTTTTATCCGGTCCTGGACCCCGTAGAAGTTGGACAGCACTGCAATAGACAAACACAGATTTATGTAAGTTTGAATAATGGAACTGCTTACACTGGAAAGTGAGATTAACAGGAAGACATTGTTTATTCTATTTTAATGGTTTTGTATTGTATTGACTTTATATTGATTTTATAATGCTGTTTTAAATGTTTTAATTGTATATTGTGGATTGTTATGGCATCGAATTGCTGCCAATTTGTAAGCCGCCTTGAGTCGCCTTCGGGCTTGAGAAAGGTGGGGTAGAAATATCGTAAATAAATAAATAAAGAACTATGCAAAAACATTGGCACAAAAGAGTGTAAATAAAGCACTTTGAACATTTTGATATTAAATATTATAATGAAATTTAAGCTTAGGTCTTATTTGAGTAAGTCTTGTGTTACAATGACTGAGTGAGAGGTATCATAGCTTTCTAAAATTATTATGCTGACTTGTAATAATATAAGCCCACAGTAACTTGTCTGTGTACACCAGTGATTATATAGAACAAGCTCTACCTGTGAGAAGCTTACAGTTTAATTGCAGTGGCTGGCGGCTAATGCAAATAAGAAAGGATAACCATGAGATTGCTGTTGGCGTATTTGTTGTCATATGCTGTCCAGTCAGCTTTGACCTCCGGTAACCCTAAGAATGGGAGATCTCCAATAAATCCTGATATTAATAGCCATGCTCGGGTCAAGCCAGGCATGTAGCCAGGGGGCTAAAGGGCTTCAGCCCCGAAATTCTCAGGGTGGTCTGCGAAAAGGCCTTACTGGTACATTATTTAAACTGTTATGTTTATTCATATCATGATCTGATCACCATGCTCATTATATCCCACATTAATGGGGTTATTGGGATAACAATACAAAAAGGTTTGCTAGGGTAGACCCTCTTCCACCCAGTCTCAGCCCCCCCCCGAACCAAACTCAGCCCCCCGAACCAAAATCCTGGCTACGGCCCTGGGTCAAGCAATCTAGAACTGGGACTTAGGGTTTATCCACATTATTGAGAGTGATGCTTGTATCTAGATCAGGGCTGTCCAACTGGCGGCCCAGGGGCCATATACGGCCCCCAGCCCCTTCCTACGGAGGCCGCCGCCTACCCTGCAAATAATAATATTTTTAAAATAAAATTTTTTAAAAATTCGATCTCTGGGAGCGGGGCTGGGTGACGCCAGGCATGGCGCCGCGCCGAGCCTGACGTCACCCAGCCCCGCCCACTCCCTTCCTCCTCCTCCATCCCGCCTCTACCCACGGCGCACCAATCGGGAACGCCGGGGGGGGGAGAGGGAGGAGGCATGCCTAAATAGGAAGAAGGCAAGCGCTTCCCTTCCTCCTCTTTAGGCACACCTTCTCCGTTCTGCCTCTCCCACCGGCGCCTGATCGGTGCGCCGGTGGGAGAGGCAGAACAGAGGAGGAGGATGGTGTGACACTTTAGGAGGGAGGGCAAAGCCATGGAGGGCTCCCTGGCTTTGCCCTCCTCCTAGTCACGCCAGCCTCAGAAGCGAAATCGCCGCGTCTGAGGCTGGCGTGACACTTTAGGAGGAGGGGCTGGGGGTGTAGCTGGGGGTAGGGCCGGGGGCGGGATGGAGTGGCGCGGAGCGGCCCCCCAGGTCATCAGTGACTGGAAGTCCGGCCCTAGGTCCGGTAGAAGTTGGACAGCACTGATCTAGATTATCCATGTTTTGCAGGTGAGCAATAGGGTTGGAAGGACAATAGCTTTATAAACAAGTATCTTGGTGTCCCTATGAATGTCCTGGATTTCTGAAAAGATTCCATCAGCATTGCCTCCAAAAAATCCTGCAAATCTCTTAGGAAGACAGGTGGGCAAATGTCCGTGTTCTGGAAGAAGCAAGGACCACCAGCACTGAAGCGATGATCTTCCATCATCAGCTTCTTTGGACCAGCCACGTGTCCTAATGTCCGATCACCATCTCCCAAAGCAATTACGAGGGCGGGTCAATAAGTCAGTGACTTTTTGAATTTCCCGCCTCTTAACTGAAAGGGCAACATTACTCCTGTCAACAGGCGTCTGTCAGTTGTCTCCTGTCAAAATTTGAACAAGCTGCGTCATTTAGTTTGTGTTTGACAGCCATTGATAGCAGACTACCGCGTGATTTGAGGAGAAAATGGAAAAAAGTTAATTTTGTGTGCTCATTAATTTTTTTGTGGAAAAACCCATCACTCAAACCAAGGCTAAGCTTGATAAATACTATGGGGACTCTGCACCATCAATTTAAATGGTAAAAAAGTGGTTTACTGAATTTTGTTGTGGCCGTACAAGCACGGAAGATGCCGGATGTTCTGAATGCCCAGTTGAGGTCTCTACACCCAAAACAATTGAAAAAAATCACAATCTGGTGTTGGCTGATCGGAGATTGAAAGTGCGAGAGATTGTGGAAGCCATAGGCATCTCACATGGCTCAGTGGTTTCAATTTTAAATGATCACTTGGGTATGAGAAAGCTTTCCGCAAGATGGGTGCCATGTTTGCTCACAATCGACCACAAACGCAATCGTGTGACAATTTCGCAAGAGTGTTTGGCGTTGTTCAACCGCAATATGGACGAGTTTTTGCGCCGTTTTGTAACCATGAACGAAACGTGGATCCACCACAACACACCAGAGACCAGACAGCAGTCAAAACAGTGGGTTTCTCAGAGGGAATCGGCGCCAAAGAAGGCCAAGGTGGGTTTGTCAGCCAATAAAGTCATGGTGACTGTTTTTTGGGATGCACACGGTATAATCCACATTGACTACTTTAATGTGACTATTTGTTGTGTCCAAACCTGAAGAAATGGCTCGGCGGAAAGAGATTTGACTCCAACAATGAAATCATCTCACAAACAAATACCTATTTTGATTATCTCGACAAATGTTATTTTTTGGAAGAGATAAAAAAAATTGGAGAAACGTTGGACAAAGTGTATAGAGCTCAAAGGAGACAACGTTGAAAAATAAAATGATTTTTTATCCAAAAACCTGTGTTTCATTCAAAAAGTCACGGACTTATTGACCCATCCTTGTACCTTGCTCTTAGCTCAAGAATGGAGAATATTGGTGGACAGCAAAAGTGGTTTAAAGATGGGCTTAAAGCTGATCTTAAAAAATGTGGAATTAACACCAAAAACTGGGAAGCCCTAGCACTTGAACGTTACGACTGGAGGTCAGCTGCTACCAATGGTGCTATGGATTTTGAAGAGTCACAAATAGAGGTTGAAAGCCATAAACATGCGAAGATGAAGGCATGTTAAGCAAACCCTTGCCGAGACCGACTTCCATCTGGAAATGCATGTCCCAAAAGTGAAAGACCATGCAGATCCAGAACAGGTATTCACAGTCACTTACGGACACGCCACCAAGGCTGTACCCTTGGAAGATGATCATACTCGGACACAAGTGATAGGCTATAGATCTACCTTGTAGAATTTATACAAATTGTCATTGCTTTAACTGTCGTGACACAATGCTATAGTATCAGAGGAGTTTACAAGGGAGTTTTTAACTTTCTATACCAAATAATGCTGGTGCCTCACAAAATTATAACTCCCATGATTCCACAACAATGAGTTGTGGCAGTTAAAGTGTTGTCAAAGGGCATTAATTCTGCAGTGCAGATGGACCCTCAGAAAGGTAGAATCCTAAAGTTTAAAGAGACCACAAGGGTCATAAAGTTCAATTTCCTGCTGTGTAGGAATCCTAGATGACACAGCTGGACTTGATCCCTTCCAGTCCGGCTTCCGTATTGGGCATGGGACGGAGACCGTGCTTGTCGCCATTACAGACCAACTTCGCGCGCCATCTGGACCAGGGCGGATCAGCACTGCTTGTCTTGTTAGATCTGACAGCAGCGTTTGATACTGTAGATCATACACTGTTGACCCACCGTTTAGCCGGCTCCGGGGTCGGGGGGACTGCCCTTCAATGGGTGGCCTCCTTCCTCCGGGACCGGGGACAACGTGTGGAGGGGGTGGGGAGGTCTCCGGAGACTCCCACTTAATTGTGTGGGGTCCCCCAGGGGCCATCCTCTCCCCCTTATTATTCAACATCTATATGCGCCCCCTGGCCCAGCTGGCCCGCGACTTTGGTCTGGAGTGTTATCAATACGCTGATGACACCCAGCTTTTGCTGAGAATGGACGGTAGGCCGGACTCCGTACCCGATTGTTTCCAACTATGCCTCAAAGCCGTGACTGGTTGGCTGCGTGCCAGCCGGCTGAAGGTGAATCCATCGAAGATGGAGATCCTGTGGCCCGGTCGGCCTGGGCTGGGTGGGTGCCGGTTGCCTACCCTGGATGGCGAGCGGCTTAACCCATCGCCATCGGTTAAGAGCTTGGGGGTTTTGTTGGACTCCTCGCTGACCATGGAGGCTCAGGTCTCCGTGGCCAGCAGGACGTCATTCTATCACTTCCGACAGGCTAGGCGACTGGCACCCTACCTGTCCAGGAACGACCTGGCCACGGTAATCCAAGCGACGGTCGTCTCGAGACTAGACTACTGTAATGCCCTCTACGTTGGCCTTCCCCTGGCGACAATCCGGAAACTCAAGCTAGTGCAGAATGCCGCTGCTCGCCTGCTGGCAGAAGTGCCAGTGAGGGAGCACATCACACCTACGCTCCGGCAGCTGCACTGGCTTCCTATCGAGTACCGAATTGCCTTCAAGGTGCTGGTTTTGACCTTCAAGGCCTTACACGGTCTAGGGCCTGCGTACCTGAGGGACCGCCTTACCCCGCACTCTCCCCGAGATCACTGCGCTCAGATGAACAGAATCTGTTGTTAGTTCCATCAGTCCGCTCCTGCCACCTATCGACGACCAGTCAAAGGACCTTTTCTGTTGCGGCACCCGTGCTCTGGAATGCCCTCCCGGACAGTACCCGAGCCATCTCGGAACTGGCCCCTTTCCGGAGGGCCTGTAAGACGGCCCTCCTTGGCTTAGCCTTCAACTAGGCACACCGGACTAAGAACTATGCCATATGTCCTCCCATTCCGCGTATGACATTGTAACATGTTTTAATGTGGTTTTATGTTTTTATGTTTTAATTGTAGGGTCGCATGTCGACATGCTGTGACATGCTGCCCGTGTATCGTTCTGTTATCCGCCCCGAGCCTGCTGGGAGGAGCGGAATACAAAAATGAACAATAAATAAATAAATAAATAAAACACTCCCAACAGAGCAAGGGCTATCCAGACCGTATTTTAAAACATCCAAAGGAGGCAGTTCCACCACACTTTGCTACAGTGTATTTCACTATCAAGCCGCTCTTATTGTCAGGATGTTTTTCCTAAGAATTGAGTGGCATCTCTTTTACTGAAGTTTGAATCCGTTGCTCTGTGTCTGAGGGTGCATCTACTCTTTAGGATTAATGAAGTTTGACAGCATTGCCATTACTCAGAGCTGGGATTTGTAGTTTGGTGAGGCACTAGCTCTCTTTGGCAGAGAAAGCGATAGACCTTTTAAAACTACAGCTTCAATGATTCCATAGCATTGAGCCATGGCAGTCAAAGTGATGTCAAAACTTCATTTCTTTTAGTGTAGGTGCACCCTAGGGCTGTTTGATTTTTTAAAAACGGTTCAAAACTCGCTTTGGCTCTAGGGGGCGCTTTGATAGACCCGACTAGACGCAGGGCTTTCTCGATTATTGCTCCATCATTGTGGAATGCCCTTCCCCCAGAGGCCAGAGCATTGTCGGATTTGTTGTCCTTCTGTAGGGCCTGCAAAACTCATCTGTTTAAACAAGCCTTCGAGTTGTGTTAAATCGTATTTTAATGCTGTTTTAATTGTTGTATTGGTTGTGAACCGCCCAGAGCCTTTGGGAGTGGTGATATAGAAGCCGAATAAATAAATAAATAAATATTCCATTAAAATTTCAAAATTTATTCAGATGAATTCCGAAATTTCAGAATGACTTTTTAAATGGCGGACACGCATCTCTTTAACCCAGTTAGGACTGGGGGACGGGGAGGGAAGAAATTGGCGCTGAGCAAGAGGAGGGGCCGAGATCTGGAGGAAATATTGGCCCCTGGCTTCCAAAGCACGCTTGGGAGGGAGAGCTTTGGGGACCAGGAGGAAATCTCAGCCCCTGGCTTCCAAAGCATGCTTTAGAAGCCAGGGGCCGAGATTCGGAGGAGATTTCCTCCTGATCGCCAAGGCTGTCCCTCTGCTTGGGAGGGAGAGCTTTGGGGAACAGGAGGACATCTCGGCCTGCCTTGGAAGCCAGGGGCCGAGATTTGGAGAAGATTTCCTCCTGATTGCCAAGGCGGTCACTCCGCTTGGGAGGGAGAGCTTTGGGGACCAGGAGGAAATCTCAGCCTCTGGCTTCCAAAGCGCGCTTTGGAAGCCAAGGGCTGAGATTCGGAGGAGATTTCCTCCTGATCGCCAAGGCCGTCCCTCCCAAGCCGAGGGAGAGGCTTGGCAATTGGGAGGAAATCTCGGCCCCTGGCTTCCAAAGCGTGATAGCTCATTGGTTGGAGGAAATCAGGTGTCTTCTTGCAAACCACTTGAACGCAACCAGCCAATGACGGAAGGCTCCAGGAAAAGGGCAGAAATGATATCCAACACCCTTTCCGACAATGCCGGACAGAGCTTCGGTATAGTGACGCCACTTCTGGGTAACTTTAATTTGTTGAAGACAATTTAAGAAGCAACTTTTCTTCCGACACATTCCGATTTCTGTTAGATTCCGACAAACCTACCCAGCTCTAGTGCACCCTATAGTTTACTCAGCCCGCTGTTTTTTCCTCTCTTGGTCAATTTGGCACCATCTAGTGTTGGGTCTGTCATTTGCAAGCTAAAAAAGATGTTCTGCCTTACAAAGATTTCCAGTTTTTGGCAATGCCCTAGTCTAGTGATTCCCAAACTTTTTTTTGACCAGGGACCACTTTGACCAGGGACCAATCGGTTTTTGGTCAACTTTAGATTCAGTTTGGTTATTTAGGGTGCTGATTCAGAAAATTGCATTAGATAGACCACATCAGCTCTAGTTTCTGATACAGAACCTATGCCACCCAGTAGTTGCTTTCTGCTCGCCCACAGAAAACCATATTTAATAAGCCTTGGCACTATAAGACGGTTTCGCAAGACCAGTTGCGCTCGTTGCAACGGTGTAGTAACGGTGAAGCCGCTGACGGTATTTCAGTTCTTGCGGACCACTCGTGGTCTATAGACCACAGGTTGGAAACCACTGCCCTAGTCCCTAACATGTCCAATCAATGGGGGACGTCTGTATGTAGTCCTACTGAATATCAAACAGTTATGGATTCATAACACTAAGCTTTGAATCCTTAACTGCAACACAGCATTCCAGCCATCTTTTGTTTATTTTTTTAAAAGTAAGGGTAGAAATCATACAAGCCTCCAGGCTCCTGACATATCTTGATGTTGGTGATACTGAGTGTTAGCAGCAATTCACCCACATTGGGTGGGCCACCTGCTTCTCATCCCTCCTGTAAAGAAAGTTGAGTCATGAGGTGAAAGTGTGATGCTGTGAAAAAGGCAGCCCATGAAGGAGTGGATAGAATAGCCAAGTTGGGAAGAAAACAAGTATTTTTATAGAACTTGACTGAAAATATGTAATTTCCCCCAACAAGACTGGAAAGTTAATGAAATACCTTGAATACAATAAAAGTGTGTGCATGCACGGGGGGGGGGGGGGTCCATGGTATTGCTCCTTGGGAGAAAGAAGAATAAAGTGTTGAAGTAAAACTAGAGAAGTAGATGAGAAGAACCATATGGTTTAGGGTAAGTTACACTGAAGATGAACCTGTTGGTCAGGAGATCATTGTATGAAGTACCAGCACTTTTTGGCAAAGAAGTCTAAAGACTTTGTAAAACTACAGCACCCATGATTCCATAGCATTGAACCATGGCAGTTAAAATGAAGTCAATCTGCATTAATTCTACACAGCTGCACCACTAGTTTCTAAAAAAACACTCCAAATGGAGCCCAAGCAATTACGAACTCAAATATCAATTATTTAAACATATATTGTAGTAACATGTATAGTAGCAGCACTTAAATCCCTTTAGTATATATACAAGTACACATATATTGCGCCGCTAGATATAAGCACATCAACACACAAGAGTTTATAATTAGCCCCTATAACAATAAGAAGTTCAAAATTAAAAGGTGGTCCACTTGCGGGACAAAAAATGTCATTTATTGCGTAACTTGTGCATGTGGTAACCTCTACGTAGGGGAAACGGGGAGGGAACTCCGTACTAGAATACAGGAGCATACATCACGCTTCAAGACCAGAAACGAAACATCCATCCTGTAAGACCAAAACCACCATTATGAGGACTTCACAGTAAGTGTGCTTGACAGGATTACTCCTAAACCCCATATAAATGTTAAAAAGAGGTTACTGCAGCTTGAATCAGAATGGATAATCCACCTTCAATCCGAGTTCACGCACGGACTTAATGATAGACTTTCAATCAGTGAGCTTCTAGTTTAGAATTCTCAGCAGTTTCTGCTAATTATCCGGCTTGTTCTGTTAATTAATATGCTGCTTCATTTACCTATATATTGGATCCGACTGTGTATGAGTTTGTCCGTGATTTGACCAGAAGGCTATGTGCCTTGCTTTATGTGTTGTTATTGACGAATACGGTATGTATTTCTGACCTATCCCGGTGTGGTTTTCCTTTGGGACCTACCCCTTTGTTTATTTACAAGACTGTTGTGATTATGTACTTTATAGCACTAACCCGGAATATTACCGCCAGCTACAAACGGAATACGTCCCAGGTCCGGAAGAAGCCCGCAAGGGCGAAATGATTCGGCGCAAGAAAACATTCGATCGTCGACCTGGTGGAGTGACCGCATGGATTATAATACGTTTCTCTTTTGATTTGGACTTTTATTGTCCCCCTTTGAACTGGGAAAAGAGTACTATTGTTTAATTGAATCCATACGTGTGGACACTCTACTTAAGAGACTCTCCGGCGTGAGTACACTATCGGGAGTTTTTCTCCCCAAGTTGTATATCTAGTGGTGCAATATATGTGTACTTGTATATATACTAAACGGATTTAAGTGCTGGCTTATGCCAATATAGGCTTTAAATAATTGATATTTGAGTTCACAATTGCTTGGGCTCTGTTTGGAGTGTTTTTGCTATAAAAGAGGAGCCACAGCACTAGCAAATTAAAACAATGGCACCACTAGTTTCAGTCCCAGTCTCAAAAAGCCATTTCTTGGCTATTCATTCCACTTAAGGAATAAGGTATCCAAAAGCACAGTTGCAGTGGTTTTCTACTTAAACAACAAATCACAGCTTCTACTCACAGCAGTAAATCTCCAAATGCAAATTGTAATGGAGAGATTACATCAATCTTCCTTTCTGACCCCCCACTGCTAGATGAAACAGAGTGAGGGAAGAATGCCCCTAAAGCAGTGTTTCCCCTTTTTGAGCCGCACACCTTAAAGGTAACATTTAAAAACTGCACCACCAACTAAAATGACACAAAATGACACTCCCACAGAAAGAACGGCTGGGAGATGGTGACCTGCTGGGAGCGCCAGACAGGGGAGGGGAGGAGCTAGGTGTGCCATGCTTGAGCTCCCCCCTGCCTCAGTCCCAGTGGGTGGGGCTGGCTCTGCCACTGCTGGCTTTGGCACTGCCCCTCAGGCTAGAAAAGCTGTGAGAGCGCGGAGAGCTGGGGGAGGGGGACTTGTCATGGTCCCACAGGGAGGAGCATGGAGCGGAGGGCTTCAGTGGGTGGGGCTCTGTTTGGCCTCTGTGTGGCTTCAGAGAGCTAGGCCACCAGTCATGGTTGGGAGTCACCACTAGTTGCTGGCTGGGGAACGGTCCTATGGAGGCAGTGCCTTTTATTTTTCTTTGCTTTGTCACACTGCCCTTCCTCCTCCTCCCCAAGCAGCAGGAGTTCAGCAGGAGGGAGGGGGGGAAGGAAGGGGGCAGAGAGCTTTTCAGCGCACTCACACCTGATGATCGTTCACGGCACACTAGTGTGCCACGGCACACTGGTTGAGAAAGACTGCCCTAAAGCAAGCTGGCCATTGACACAGGAGAGATTTCTTCTGTTTGCGATTGACTCAAGCTGGCAAAGCTGGGCTCTATGCAAACTTAGAAAATGGCAGGTAATTTCCAAATCCTGGCAGTTCCCCATATGCATATCATTTAGACTTGCATTAAAAAGTTTGCTGAAATATGTTGAATTGTGCTTTTTGATGGTGTATGAACCTAGCCCTCTTTTTATATTATTTTATTCTCAGGTACCAATTTTTGGTTAATTGAGGTATATCTGTATTGGAAATAATGCATTCAATAACATGTTAGGTTGGAAGTATGTGACTATTCAAAGCCATTCCCAAACTTTCTCTCAGTAATATATACACTTTGAAAGTAGCATAAGCCTATGCAAGCATTGTTGTGCTGCTGTAGCGGAACAGTTGGACAGCCTCCCATATTTGTGCGTCAAAAAGTGTGCGGGAGGACTCTGTATGTTCCTGCAAAAAAATTAAAATGGCTCCACTAGGAACTGCACGTATACAATCTCTGAGATGGCACAACAGCTGGCATTTTTGTGCCAGCATAAAGCCTCAACAGGAATTAACCCTGTATGACTACTCTGCCTGAATTATCACCACCCAACCAGTTTCTCAGAAAACAAATGACTGTGGCCAGGCTATTTCTGCCCTGTGGTGGTTGCAGCTGGCAAAAGAGCTAGAGTGAGCAGAGGGCACCCACGAGCACAAAGACTACAAGGAGTTCTCAAGGCACCTGGCAGATTCGAATTAACCTGAGGCTCCAGGGTGTGAACCTGTTCAGGAATGTTGAATGTTTGTATTCAGAATAGTTGTTGTACGAGGGTTATCAAGGGTTATCTGGAAAGTAAGGTTACAATATTTTTTTAATGCAAAGAATGAATATATTTTGTAGCATAGTTATTAAATTTTCCCCACATAATCACCATTCAGCTCAATACATTTTGTCATCAGTGGGATGAGTTTTTGATGTCTGTGTCATAGAAGTTTCCCACCTCCTTTTTCAGCCACTTCGTCACTTCGATTTTCACCTCCTCGTCGTCGAAAAAGTGTTTCCCACCTAGGTGTTCCTTTAATTTAGTGCAGGGCTGTCCAACTGACAGTCCGGGGGGCGTATACGGCCCCCCAGCTACTTCCCTACGGCCCCCTAAGCTTTTTAATAATAATAATAATAAAATAATATATATTTTTTTAAAAACCCTACTTCCGGGTTCGGAGCAAGTATCGCGAGAATATGCAATCCACACGGGATTTCGCTGTCAACGCGAGATCATGCCGGCATTGACAGCAAAATTCCGTGTGGAATTAGTATTCTCGCGATACTCTTCGGCTACTCTACTACTGGATCGCTGAGGCCCACATATGCGATTAGGACCTTCTTTGACTCAGTCGGTCGTCGCCTCTCTTGTCGTCCGGGTACTCCTGGATCCTGCGCTTTTTGGAAAAGGTAGGCTGAAGCAGGGGACTCCTCAGGGGGCTCCTCATTCCCTCCCCCCATCTCTCCTCATGTATTAAATATAAAATTAAATATATGTAAAGATGAAATAAGGGGAGATGGGATACATTAAAATAAGGGGAGAGGGGAGGATGGAATTAAATATATTTAATATTAAATAAAAATAAGGGGAGAGGGGAGGATGGAATTAAATATATTTAATATTAAATTAAAATAAGGGGAGAGGGGGGAGATATATTTAATATTAAATTAAAATAAGGGGACCGGGGGAGAGGGGCGGAGCTGGGGTGTGGAGCTGAGGAGAGGGCGGAGCTGGGGGCGGAGCCAGGGCGGGGGCAGACCCTATGGCCCCCCAGGTCATCAGTGACCGGAATTCAGGCCCCTGGGCCGGTAGAAGTTGGACAGCCCTGATTTAGTGAACAGATGATAGTCACTGGGTGCGAGATTGGGGCTGTGAGAGAGGTGGCTTAAAACATCCCAACCAAAAGAAGTCAACCACATCAGTGGTGTGCGGACACGCATTGTCACGAAGGAGACAGATCAGGCCCGGATTAGCCCATTTTTGAGCCCTAGGCCACACTTTGGAATTACGCCCCCAGCCAACCTCTCCCCCCCCACACCACTCAGACCCACAATTGTCTGGTTCTTGCCATGGTATCTCCGGAGCAGAAGAGAGAGGTGAGTAGGCACCATTCCGCTACCTCTAAGGTCCCCATTCCCAGTCCCCATTCCCAATGGCTGGAAAGCTACGCTGTGCTCTGAAGGTATCCTTGGGAGTCGGGAGGCTTGGGGAGAGTGCAGTGGGTGCAAACTTGCTCCAAAGGCGTGCATGAGAGAGAGCACGCGAGAGAGAGAGAGAGAGAGAGAGCGCGAGAGAGTGCGAGAGAGAGAGAGAGAGGGCGTACAAGAGAAAGAGAGAGGGTGCAAGAGAGAGAGGGCGAGAGAGAGAGAGAGAGAGGGCGCGCATGTGAGAGAGATGTCCGCTTGGCGTGCGCTCCCAGAGGGGATGGAGCAGAGACTTATCCAGGAGAAGGAGCGAGGAGGGGCATGAGAAAGGGGGAAAGAGGTGCACGGACCAGTTTTTTTTGGTCCGTGATCTGCGCCCTCCCTTGGCTTACGTCCCTAGGCCATGGCCTCGTTGGCCTTATGGGTAATCCGGGCATGAGACAGACTCCTGCTGTTAACATCCCATGACATTTGTTTTGGATTGCTCTGTGAAGTTTCTTGACATTACATCCTCTCCATAAACTGAAGCGATTTCGCAATGAATCACAGTGGCATTAATGCCCTTAGCATTTAGGTAACATATTACAGTGCAAACTTTGCACCTGGAAGGAAATGGAATGAGGACACTCATCTCTAACCTTCACCACAATGGCAGCCAATGAGCTACTGACGACTGGCACTGCGCATTCTCTTCCTCTGTCTTCCCGCTATATGGCAGTGATACGAACTTCCCCCTGAGAAAATTCCCTGCGAGAGCGGCGTGCCTTGTAACTTTACTTTCCGGATCACCCTCGTATTTCCCATATGGCATTAAAACAGAGTGCATCTACACAAGGGGTGCTCATTAGGTCGATCACGAGCTACTAGTCGATCTTCGGCCCTCTTCCAGATGATCTTCGGGCCTCACCAGCCGGATGGGGCGCTCCATGTGCGCACACGTGCACTCCCGCTGCTGGCCTCCGATCCCGAGATGCTTTTTCCACCCACGGGGCATTGCAGGAAGGAAAAAGCGCAAGGCGGAGCCTTCGAAGCGTCCGCCTCGCGCTCCCTCGCCCTCTGCAATGCCCCGCGGGAGGAGCTGGCAGCGGGAACGAGGAAGCGCGAGGCGGAGCCTTCGAAGGCTCCGCCTCACTCTCCCCAGCTCCCGCTGCTGGCTCCTCCCACTGGGCATTGCAGAGGGTGAGGGAGTGCTAGGCGGAGCTTTTGAAGGCTCTACCTCGCGCTTCCTCACCCTCCGCAATGCCAACAGCAGGAATGAGGAAGCGCAAGGCGGAGCCTTCGAAGGGTCCGCCTCGCGCTCCCTCGCCCTCTGCAATGCCCCATGGGAGAAGCTGGCAGCGGGAATTAGGAAGCGCGAGGCAGAGCCTTCAAAGGCTCCGCCTCACTCTCCCCTGCTCCCACTGCTGGCTCCTCCCACTGGGCATTGCAGAGGGTGAGGGAGTGCTAGGCGGAGCCTTTGAAGGCTCCGCCTCGCTCTCTCGCTGCAATGCCTTGCGGGAGGGGCGGCGTGGCACGCAGATGGTGCGCGCACAAGGTAGATCTTCTTCATTTTTTATTAAAAAAGTAGCTCGCATGCTTTAAAAGTGTGAGCACCCCTTTGAAGGCTCCGCCTTGCTCTCCCTCGCCCTCTGCAATGCCCCGCGGGAGGGGCGGTGTGCGGGAGGAGCGGCACGCGGATGGTGCGCACACAAGGTAGATCTTCTTCACTTTTTTTTAAAAAAGTAGCTCGCATGCTTTAAAAGTGTGAGCACCCCTTTGAAGGCTCCGCCTCGCTCTCCCTCGCCCTCTGCAATGCCCCGCGGGAGGGGCGGTGTGCGGGAGGAGCGGCACGCGAATGGTGTGCACACAAGGTAGATCTTCTTCACTTTTTTAAAAAAAAAGTTGCTCGCATGCTTAAAAACTGTGAGCACCCCTGATTTCCACTGTAGAATTAATGCATTTTGACATGATTTTATCTTCCATGGCTCAACGCTCAGAAATTTAATTTTTCAAAGTCTTCCAATTTCTCTGCCAAAGAGTGCTGGTGCCTCGCCAAACTACAAATCCCAGGATTCCATAGCACTGAGCCATAGCAGTCAAAGTGGTGCCAAATGGGGTCTCTCCTATCGAAGCAAATCAGAGAAGACTTCAAGGCTGGTCTAGCTGGCTATCATATGAGGAATTGCTCAAAAAAAGTAATACAAATGAGAGCAATGAATTAAAGTCCCAAGAGGAAATCAGAGAAATTAAGGAAAATCTAACCTGGCTTCAATTCCATCAGATTAAAAATATATACAATCAAGATAAGAAAATTGGGTTTGCGGACAAGGAGGATTTCTGGCTAAAATTGATTAAAGTGGACAAGAAAAATATATTAAAATATATAACAAACTATTAGACTGGGAGACGGAAATGGAAGAGGTCAAAAATTGTATGGTTATTTAGGCAAAAAATCTGGGTAGACAGATAAAATTACATGAATGGCAAAAAATTTGGAACAAAACATTAAAATATACATATGCCTCAGATTTGAAGGAAAATTGGCTAAAAATGTTCCATCGATGGTACATAACACCCAAAAAGATAGGAATTATGTATTAAAAAGCCATTTGAACTGTTGGAAGTGTAATTCACATGTGGGAAGTTATTTCCACATGTGGTGGACATGCCCAAAAACAACTGAATTTTGGAGAACTATCCATAAAGAAACCCAGTCCATATTGCAACTCAAATTTCCTTTAAAGCCAGAATATTACCTTCCTGGGGTTAAATGATAGTGAACTAAGATTAGATGACAACAGTGATAAACTATTTACTTATATGATAACAGCAGCACGCCTGGTATTTGCCAGAGAATGGAAGACAGACTTAATACCCAAACTGGACCAATGGATACAGAAGATCTACGACATTAAGGACATGGACAAACTAACTTACTGCTTAAGAAGAAATACGGGATCCCCAAGAAAATTAACCGATTGGACATTACTAGAAGAATATATGAAAAAGAAGGACTGCAAGGATAAATAGAGAAATATCCACATAGAGAAGAATGGAAGTCATGATGTATATAGTTGTACTCACAGCTTTGTACCCTCCTGTTTACGCCTACCCCTACCGTTACCCCACCCTCTCTGTAATTCACACCCCTACCCATTAACCACACAACCCCAACCCCTATTAACCTTTACTGTGAAATCTATTGCGTGTGCAAGCATGACACACCTCGCGCCAAGAAACATGCGGACACATTGGTTGGATAAGTGGTTGGATAAAATTGGCCACAACTCGTTTATTGAAAGCAGGAACGAAGGGGTTGGCGGCCATGCTTAGTCCTGGATCATGGTAGACGCAGCCCCACAAATGCCTTGAGGTGATAGCAAGCCAGGGTGCGGCGGCCAATGCCTGTCCACGGAAACTCAGCACCCCAGTGGGCCTGGGCGTTATCCCCCCTAACAACCAAGGGGTGATAAGCCAACCTGATCCAGGGGCCAAGCCACACGCCACACGCCGGACACGGAGCTGCGACAATAACATAACACAATATAATGTCCTAAACATGGTACAATAAATAACAGATACACAAACAGAGCAAAACCAACAATGCAATGAGTAGGGAGGGTGGGCGGCAAAACAGCCTGCCTCCGAATGAGGCCAGGCAGTCCCGGGCAGCACAAGATACCTGCCCGGGGCGGAAATCTGAGCCAGCCAGAAACAGGGAGGGGCAGGGGCGAAGCCAGTCCCCTCATTGGCCGGCTGGCCTGTATGGCGGGAGACCTTCCCGCCATCCGGGGGGCTTCTGGGAGGAAGAAGTTCCCCCGGGCAACAAGATGGCGGGAGGGCAATGCTGCTCCGCAACCCGTCGTGGCTGGTAAGTCAGCCACGCCCATTCACACCACCATTCTATTTCATTGTGCGCCAAAGATGCAAAAACTAATAAAATATACTTTGAAAAAAAGGGGTGCCAAATTATAAAATCTGTACCGTAGCTGGACCCATAATTAGTGAATTACATTTTCCCCACCCCTTTAACAAATTATACGTTGTATTTTACTTGTGGAAACAGAGTGTGTGAGATTTTCATTGCTAATAAGAGGTAGCATTGGCTGCCTGATCTTCATTCCTTCATCAGAACAGAATGTGCACGGTTAATGCTAGAAACAGTTGCTTACATAAATTACTACATTTGTTTATATAAGTTATGATATATTTGTAGCTATTAATTTAGTTTAGTTTTCAAAAGGTTTTTTGGCTTACCTTTAGGCTTACCTTGTAACTCAAGCAGGGTGTAGGGAAGTAGTAAAACAGGCTTAAAGCAAGTTCAGATAGACCTGCAGCTATATAATAACAAAAGTGTTTGGGCAGGTGAGAAGTTCAATTATTAAAATATGCAAACATAAATTGCTATAATCAGTCATAAATCAGAGATTAAAATTGACACATCAGATTACCCTTTCTCTTTTTTCTCCTGACCTTAATATTTTGATTTCTAGGAATACACCTTCTTAATGCCTATCAACCCCTTAATACAGTTCCTCATGTTGTGGTGACCCTCTACCATATAATTATTTTCGTAGCCACTTCATAACTGTAATTTTGCTCCTATTCTGAATTGCAATGTAAATATCTGATATGCAGGATGTATTTTCGTTCACTAGACCAAATTTGGCACATATATCTGCAACACCCAAATTTGAATACTGGTGGAGTTGCGGAGGGGGATTGATTTGGTCATTTGGGAGTTGTAGTTCCTCGGATTTATAGTTCACATACAATCAAAGAGCATTCTGAACGCCACCAGTGATGGAATTGAACCAAACTTGGCAGACAGAACTCCCATGGCCAATAGGAAATACTGGAAGGGTTTGGTGGGCATTGACCTTGAGATTTAGAGTTGTAGTTCACCTACATCAAGAGCAGTGTTTTTCAACCTTTTTTGAGCCGCGGCACACTTTTTACATTTACAAACTCCTGGGGCACACCACCAACCAAAATGACACAAAATGACACTCTAACACAGTAATACATATAGTTAATATGTATTTAAATGTATTTATACACTCAGTGTGAAACCTGGGCCTGTTTCGATGAACACAACATAGATATCCTGGCAGGACACACACGAAGGTCTTGCTCAACAGCTGGGAGTTATAGTTCACCTGCAATCAAAGAGCATTCTGAATTCCACCAATGATGGAATGGAATCAAACTTCCCACACAGAACTCCCATAACCAAGAGAAAATACTATAAGAGTTTGGTGGGCATTGACCTTGAGTTTTGGAGTTGTAGTTCACCTATATCCAGAGAGCACTGTGGAGGGGAGGGAGGAAGACGTGGGGTGAGTCTGCGCAGTAGCGCCTGCACGGGTCACGTCTTCCTCCCTCCCCCCTCCCGCAGAAGCGGCAGTGTGAGCAAAGCGAGGCAAAGCAAGCAGAGTGAGGCTGGGAAGAAGGGAGCCCAAATGGAGAAGAAAAAATGTTCGGCAGGAGGGGGAAGAAAGAGTATTGGAGCTTCCAATTTCCCATGGCACACCTGATGATCGCTCACGGCACACTAGTGTGCCACGGCACACTGGTTGGGAAACACTAATCCAGAGAGCGCTGTGGACTCAATGATAGATCTGGACCAAACTTAGCATGCATACTCAATATGCTTAAATGTGTACACTGATGCCGTTTGGGGAAAATAGACCTTGACATTTGGAGTTGTTGCTGGGATTTATAGTTCACCTACAATCAAAGAGCATTAAGAATCCCACCAATGATAGAATTGGTCCAAACTTCTCACACAGAATCCACATGCTTTGAAGGGACTTGCTGGCGTCAGCCTCTCTCCAGCCTCACAGGTTCTCCATTCACCTGCACCTGTGCACCATGCTGTCATGTGTCAGGCACGCCTGCTCTCCTCTCCCCACTTGGAGTCTTAGAAACAGCTTTCCTCTTGGCTGAGAGGACAGCCAATCTCAGCAGAGGAGGACTTTTGGTGGGAGCATTCGCAGTCTGTTTCCAAAAAGGAAGAGAAGGTCAGGCGGAGAGATCTTCAGTCATCTCTGCCAAAGGCTCATCGCTGAGCCTGGAACCTCAGGTTTCGGCGGTGACCAGGGGAGCATTTGCACAGTTAAAACTTGTGCGCCAACTGCGCCCGTACCTTGGGAAGTTTGACTTGGCCACGGTGGTCCATGCTCTGGTTACATCCCATATAGATTACTGCAACGCTCTCTACGTGGGGTTGCCTTTGAAGACTGTTCGGAAGCTGCAACTAGTCCAATGGACAGCAGCCAGGTTGATAAAAGGAGCGCCATTCAGAGAGCGTACAACTCCCCTGTTGTGCCAGCTCCACTGGCTGCCAGTTTGCTACCGGGCACAATTCAAAGTGCTGGCTTTAGCCTTTAAAGCCCTAAACGGTTCGGGTCCTACTTACCTGTCCGAACGCATCTCTCCCTATGAACCATCGAGATGTTTAAGATCATCTGGAGAGGTCCTGCTCTCGGTCCCGCCTTCTTCGCAGGCGTGACTGGCGGGGACGAGGGACAGGGCCTTTTCAGTGGTGGCTTCTTGGCTTTGAAACACCCTCCCTAGAGACATCAGATCGGCCCCCTCCCTCCTGACATTTCGCAAGAAAGTCAAGACCAGGCTGTTTGAGCAGGCATTTGCTGATGAAATGTAACGGTTTAATTAGATATATGGAATGACGACGATGTGACGGAAACTGATTTCAACATGATGCTGAGACTGCAATTGTATGTTTTTAATTGTTAATTTGTTGTTATATGGTTATTTTTTTGGGTTTGTTTGCTTGTGTTGTATTGAGGGCAGAGACTGCCTTGTGTAAACCATCCCGAGTCGCCTTCGGGCTGAGAGGGGCGGTATAGAAACGTGGCAAATAAATAAATAAATAAATAAATAAATAAATAAATAAATAATAAAGGCGTTCCTAACACCATCAGCAATATGCTTTTTTTTTTTTTGAAATATATTTATTAGGGTTTTTCCATAAACAGTAAAAGTGGGGGAACAATTTCAGGTAAAGGACAGTAGGAGAGATAGAGAAAGGAGAGGCTGAGAGTGGTGGTGGGAGAGGGGGGTAGGCATCGGGGTGAGAAGAGGGGGTGCGGGGGGATGGTAACAGGGGATGGGGGTAGAAAGGGGTAAGGGTTAGGGGCGGTGAAGGAGGTTGTTTGGTCCGGGTTCTGAGAAGGATAGTAATGGGTAAGGATGATGAGAAAAGATAGAGAGAGGGGTAACTTGTTTCCTTCTAAGTTCCTTGTTCATGGGTGCTTCTTGTTTTTCTCGTACAGTCTCTCTCCTTGTTAAGCTGGACATTTCTTTTTTACAAGTCATCTTTTTAGGCTCTTTTTCCTTCTTTTTCCAGAGCCGGGTCTTCATAACCCTCTTGATCTAAAAGCAATCTGTTGTTTTTAGTTTTTGTCCTTTTAAAAACTCTTTTCCCTTAGCCTTCAAAATCTTTCCAGTGTTTGGTGTCCATTGTCCGCTCCTTGTCTTTTAGTGTAGCTGGACCTGTACCCCTTCGTGTTCCTCGGCTTCCTTTCTAACCATTCTCTTTAGGAGATTCGAGGACTTTTGTATCCATCCCCAGGATGCCACATTTCGTAGGCCTAAAATACGCCTCAAGAGAGTACGGGCAATTTTTCTTTAGGTTTTTCTTTCTTCCTTGCTGGGTTGTTCTCGCCCAGCTTCTCTTCCCTGTTGGCTGCGTCCCATTCTTTTTGCCTTCGTTCTTATCTGTATCCAGGATGGGGCCTTTGGGTGTTGCAGCGGCCTCCTGGCTTCTCCCCTCCTCTCTTTCTTGGGGAGCAGAGGCTCCAGAGCCCTTCGAAGTCATTCTTGCAGCTTTCAGCGAGACTTCCTCACTATTTTTGGGGTGGGGTCCTCCTTCCTCTGATACTACCCGCGGCCTTACATTCTCCTTCCCTCTCTTCTCTCCACCCTCACGCACCGGTGCGCTTTCCCCCTTGACCTGGGGCGCGTCTTCTCCATCCTCATAGAAGGTCAGCTGCTCTGGCATTGTGGGGAACGCCTCTTCAGTTGGTTCTGTTCTTGCCTGTTGGGTGTGCTCCCGGACCGCACCCATTTGCTTTTCTTGCCGGGCCATCATGGCATCCATCCTCCGTAGGAATCCGTCTTGGGCTTCCCCTATTCTTCGCAGCTCTGCAAGGATGTCCCTCAAAGTTATTCCCTCCTCTTCTGATCCCTCTTCTTGCCTCATCCTCCGCTCTTTTGCTCTTGAGGTATTTATTGTTTATTTATTTATTTTTTACTTATTTAAGGATTCAGTCGCTCGATGCTTTTATCCGGCTTGGTGGGGTGAGCCGGACAGCAATATGTTTTCTGATGGTCTTTGGCAACCCCTCTGATACCTCCTCGTGATCCCCGCCCAGGGGTCCCGACCCCCAGGTTTAGAAACACAGGTGTAAATGATGTTATGCAGTAACTTGTCCTTGTTACGTATGGTACTCTATTAAGCAGAGGAGGCTAATCAATACTCAGAGGGATTCTAGTTTTATGCCCATTTCTATGTATAGTGTAGATTTCTTATTTCCACATGGACTCTGGCAACTCTGTCTAGAAGTTGTTGGCATTTAAAATTAATTTTAATTTTTTTAAAATTTAATTAATTTAATTAATTTAATTAATGAGACGCTGATATTGTGTTTTTAACGTTGAATGCTTATTTGTATATGTTGGAATTGTATTGTATTGATAATTGTTGATATGTTTGTCTTAAGCAGTTTTTGCTGTTGTACACCGCCTCGAGTCGCCTTCGGCTGAGAGAGGCGATCTAGAAGCAAAGTAAGTAAGTAAATAAATAAATAAATAAAATCTCAATACACTTTGGAAGAATCCAGCTACAATTTCCCCATGATACTACTTGCTTAAATGGCCTAAAAATGAAAATATTACTCTAGCTGATTAATTTCTGAAAACTCAACCAGCCCTTGATATGACATGATAACAGGATATTCCAGGGAGATTAATTGGGTCCATTTTGCTTTCATGTATCAACTAAGTAAAAACTGTTTCCCCAAGAGACTAATAAAAATGACATTATATTCGAGATCAAGGGAGGATGCTGCAAAAGCCAATATGGAAAAATGTCAGAAGTTGACCACTAGGTGGCACTCTCAGCATACAATTGAACTGAGTAAATAAATACATGGAAAATTTTGTCAATGGAAAAGAAATGTGTGTGCTAATCCAACACTATCTCAGTGGCTCTATCTTGCATAGGTCATTAAAGAAAAACTGAACCAACACACACACACATTTTAATAAGATCATTATTTGTTGTTATCGCATGCCTTTCTGATGTGCATCAACCCTAAGGCAGCCTTTTCTGGGGCGGAGACTGTGTGACTTGCCCAAAGCCACCCAGTGAGTTTCCATGGTCCATTGTAATCCAATGCTCAAACCACTACAACACACTGTCTCTTTAAAAAATATAGTAAAAAGGTAAAGGTTTCCCCTTGACATTAAGTCTAGTTGTGTCCAACTCTGGGGGTGGTGCTCAACTCCTTTTCTAAGCTGAAGAGCCGGCATTATCCATAGACACCTCCTAGGTCATGTGGCCAGCATGACTGCATGGCAGGCTGTTACCTTCCCACAGAGGCCGGAGAGATAGCACAGCGGTAACAACCGCTGTGCTGGCAATCTGAAGATCTGAAGATTGCAGGTTCGAATCCCGAGCTGGGTTGGACACCAGCTGTGAGCCCTGTGCACTGTTGACCCAACAGTTCGAAAACAGCTGAGCTGTGATTAGGTAAATTGGGAACCGCCAAGCGGGGAAGGACTTTTTCAATGAAGGACTTACAAGTCGGCTGGAATGCAGAAAAACAGAGGCTATCCGTCATGAGGATGAAGCAACAACACCACCTTGTGACGTAAAGATGCAATCACAACCTGTGAAGCACCGTGATGCAGCTCTGTGATGCAACTGTGATGCAGCCAAAGAAAAACCCTTCTAAAATTGTACTGTTATATGTTGTATGTTGTATGTAATTATATGTGGAACCGGCAGGGACTGTCTGCCGTATGTGTAATGTAATCCGCTCTGAGTCCCCTTGGGGGTGAGAAGAGCGGAATATAAATAAAGTGTATTATTATAATTATAATTATAATTATTACCTATTGATCTACTCACATTAAAATTGCTAAGTTGGCAGGAGTGGGGCTAACAGTGGGAGCTCACCCCGCTCCCAGGATTCAAACCGCCGACCTTTCGGTCAGCAAGTTCAGCAGCTCAGCGGTTTAGATATTAAAACCTAAAATCAAGATCTCAAACCTGACAAGGTCCCTTCTTCATTGTTTCTTTTACTGTCAGGAAGTAAACATTGCTGCCCAGTTTGCACAACTGACATTGTGCGTTCTTATGCTGAGAACGTGAATAAGGTTCAAAAACTTGTTCATTGATTTATTCAGAATTGTTTCAAAGCAATATGTGTGCCACCGGCTTGCTGTGTATCGTACTTATTGTATTTTACTGTGTTTTTATGTGTTTTATGGTGTTTTTATTCTGTTTTTAATCCTGAATTTTGGTGTACGTCGCCCCGAGCCACCCGGGAGTGGCGACTCACAAATTTGAATAATAAATAAATAAATAAATAAATATGCTTCAAAAGGATTGGTTTATGCCACTGAAACTTAGTGTGCTTTACGACAGCTTTTCTGATTTGGGGGCGGGGGGAGGAACCAGCACAATTCCACCGTATTGATAGCTATTAATTAATTTATTTATTTATTTATTATTCGGGTTTCTATGCCGCCGACTCCCTGAGGCTCGCGGCGGCTCACAGGAACCGAAGGTACAACTACACACAAGCAATGCGATAAAACATCTAAGACAATTAAACAGTTAAAACAGCAAAATACAAAACCCCCAGGTACAGTTCAGAAATTAGATAGCGTGACACCCCAGGACAGCGGCTAAAGCGGAACATGGGCAGGACCTACTCACCGAACGCCTGCTTAAACAAATAAGTTTTGCAGGCGCGTCTAAACGGGAGTAGGTCCTGTATAGCCCGCATTCCAGCCGGAGGGCGTTCCACAGCGTAGGAGCTATAACGGAGAACGCCCTCCGGCGAGTAGATGTCAGTTTAGCCGATTTCGCTGAGGGTATCTCTAACAAATTAGCATCCTCGGAGCGTAGTGATCTCGGGGGACAGTGTGGGGTGAGTCGGTCCCTCAAGTACGCTGGCCCCAGGCCATGCAAGGCCTTAAAGGTAAGAACCAACACCTTGAAGGAGATCCGGTGCTCGATTGGGAGCCAGTGCAGATCCTGCAAAACAGGTGTGATGTGGCGGCCTGCTGGGGTTCCAGACAGGAGCCGGGCGGCAGTGTTCTGCACCAGCTTGAGCTTCCGGGTCGCCGACAAAGGAAGGCCAACGTAAAGCGCGTTACAGTAATCCAGCCTTGAGATGACCGTAGCTTGGATCACCGTGGCCAGGTCATTCCGGGAGATATAGGTGGCCAGCCTCCGAGCCTGTCGCAGATGAAAAAAAGCAACCTTGCTGACCGCGGAGACCTGGGCCTCCATGGTCAGCTGGGAGTCCAGATGGACCCCCAGGCTCTTAACGGAAGGCGATGGGCATAGCGCCACACCGTCCAGGGTCGGAAGCTGGACATCTACACCACTCGAGCGGCTGTTTATAAAAATAATAATTACAACTGTTTATAAAAATAATTTAAAAACATTATTTTTACCCCACCACCATCTCCCCAAGGGGACTCGGGGCGGCTTATATGAGGCCAAGCCCTTCAATTACAACAATGCAATTATACAACATAAAAATACAGCAAAATATAATAAAATAAAATACAAAAATCAATACAAGCTAAACACACAGTGCAATATAAGATCACAATAATTGAACACAGTAGTCAGGGCCAGTTGAAAATATTAACACGTTTCAAAACAGTGGGTGAGATAAGCAATGTAGTGTATCTGGGAGGAGGAACAGATGGGACGAAACGATGGGGTTTAATTGCACTAAAGGTTTGGTCAAGGTCAGGGAATTGTTGATCATTCATTGAAGGCACACTGGAACAGCCAAGTTTTTAGACTCTTCCTGAAGACAGCCAAGATGGGCACTTGCCTAATTTCTCTGGGGATCGAGTTCCAGAGCGAGGGGCCACCACAGAGAAAGCCCTCTCCCTCATCCCCACCAGTCGCGCTTGTGACGGTGGCGGGAGCAAGAGAAGGGCCTCTCTGGAAAATCAAAGGGATCATGTAGAGCACAGCAGATGGTGAGTAAGAATAAAAAAAGTCTAATTCAAAGTTTTGCCTCTATAGACCAGGCATGGGCAAACTCTGGCTCTCCAGGGGTTTTGGACTTCAACTCCCACAATTCCGAACAGCCTACTGGCTGCTAGGAATTGTGGGAGTTGAAGTCCAAAACCCCATGCCTGCTATAGACAGTATTTTGATGCTGCTTTAATTGTACTTTGTTTTAGCTGAATCTGTATCTGATGTCCTATTAGTTCTCCTATTAGATCAAAAAACAACCTGGCAAGATGGCACGATCTAGAGCAGTGGTTCCCAAAGTGAGCGGTACCGTCCCCTGGTGGGCGGTGGGGCGATCCAAGGGGGCGCTGAAGGGCTCAGGAGAATTTGGGGGGCACTGAATCCCTGTAAGGGGGCGGTGGCATGAGCCAGGCTTGCTTGCCACTTGCAGGGTTGCGCGCTTGCGAGGACATCCCTGTTGGAAGAAAGAGGCAATACACAGGACTGCGCTGTGGGCGGGGTTGATGAGAGGAAGGAGGCGCGTGCCGCGGTTTCCATGGCAATGCCTGCCCGGGGATTCCAACTCACAGGGACATAGTTGCAAGCGTGCGATCCCCGGGCAGGCGTTGCTGTGGAAACCGCAGCACATGCCTCCTTCTTCTCGTCAACGCCACCCATGGCGCAGTCCTGTGTATTGCCTCTTTCTCCCAATGGGGATGTCCTCGCAAGCGTGCCTTGCTGGGCCCGGCATGGGGCAGGGCGAGCGGGAGGCGTTTTTCAAGGTGGGCCTCGCTTGTCCAGTGCCGGCCCCTTCTTTTTTCAATGCCATAAAAACAACATGCAATTAAAATAACATTTAAATTAAAATTAAAACACATTAAAACATTTTACGAAAAAGGTAGAAACAATACATATATCTTTCTGTTTGATTGCTATTAATTTTTTTTAAAAAAATTTTTTCTAGGGGGTTGGTGAGTAAATTTTTTTCTGGAAAGGGGCGGTAGGCCAAAAAAGTTTGGGAACCACTGAGGAATCCTCCACCTTTTGTGGCTGTGGATTAGAACAAACAACCCCACATCTGTATGCTTGTCCTCTTTGTCCTGCCTCATGTACAGAGGAAGAATTGTTGGAGGCTACAGACAATGCGGTTGCTGTTGCCCGTTTTTGGTCAAAAGATATTTAGCCACTTGTACTCCTTCTATTTTTATCCATTTTATACTAATTTATGCAATGATTTTGACACAAAATAAATATTGTTAGATTTCGCTATCCATTTGTTAAAATGTGAGTTAACTCAGTAAAGAAGAATGTCCACTTCTTTTATGTGGAATTAATCATTTGTATCATGGAAAAAAATTACATAAAATAGCACCTGTTTCCCAACAAACTAATTTACGGGGAAGAGTTTTAAAAACAGTAGCACTAAGGTAGGGGATATATATATATATACTGTATGTATATATATACACACACACACACACACATATATATACAAACACACACACACACACACACACTATCATGAAAGGTCTATACAAGATGAAAGGTGAATCTACACTGCAGAATGAATGCACTTGGACACGACTTTAGCTGCCATGGCTCAATGCTATCGAATCCTGAGAGTTGTAGTTTAACAAGGTGCTTATCATCCTCTACCAAAGAGTGCAGATGCCTCACCAAACTGCAGATCACAGGATTCCATAAGCCAAGATAGTTAAGGTGGTGTCAAACTGCATTTGTTCTTCAGTGCAGACACACCTAAGCATGTATTTGGATCTTGGCTAGGGTAATGTATACAACATTTTAGCTCAATTGATGAAAGAACGATGTTTTTCTCACTCCAAAATTGGGAGCAAGGACGCAGGTTGCTGAATCATTCTGTCAAAAGGCTTATCGGTCTCTATGCATATTTCCATGTTTTTATACGAATAATCTTTGGACCTTAGCCAGGATGTTTACGCAACCATTGAAAATAACCATTGAAAATGCCTTTTCCAATCCTCTACACTACAATAAAAAGGGGGAATAGATATTACACACTTATCCTGTCTAAAGGACTTACAGTATTAAATCATATTACAGTATTAGGGTACTTGCTTTGTGTACTGAAGAGATTTGCAATTCCACTTGCCAGCAGAAATAAAATGATAAAATATGTATTATAGGTTAGGGAAAACTACCCTAAAATAAAGTAGAGCATCCAAAAATCAAATAGGAAACTAAAAGTTGAGCAACAGCTCACAGCTAGCAAAGCGTGAAGTGCCGTGTGATGTGGCTGTAAAGAATTTAGAGCTATCCCAATGTGATATCCCTGCACTCCCCTGAGCCCTTATCTCTAACCCAACCCTCCCAACCTGCCCTATTTGCCCTTATTGCTTAAACTCCAAACTAATGTACGTATGTTGGTGTGTCTGCCTATATTGAAAATTAATAAAAATTATACACACACACACACACAAAGAATTTAGAGCTTAGGCAGGGCCGGGCTGGTAGCACAACTGGTTAATCAATTACAATAAATCACTGCTGACTAAAAGGAGGCAAGTTCTAAGCCGGAGTCGGGGTTGAGCACCTGACTCAATAACTGTTTAAAAAATAGCTGTTAAAAATATATTGCCCAGCTCACTGTCAACCTAAGCAGTTCAAAAACAGCTGTGAGTAGAAAAATTTAGGGACCGCTTAAAGCAGGGACAAGCAGAGAAGCAAGGAGGAAATACTACAATCAAAAAGGCTCGGTGTCATGGTGGATGAAGCGGCAGCTTCCCCTGTGGCCAAATCGAGCAATCTCAAGGACCCGGTGGAAGAACTGCTGAATGGCCTCCATCTGTCTGTATGTCTTGTATGTCAAAAACGGCATTGAATGTTTGCGATGTATATGTGTATTGTGATCCACCCTGAGTCCCCTTTGGGGCGAGAGGGGTGGAATAGAAATACTGCAAATAAATAAATAAACAAACAAACAAACAAACAAATAAAGAGTCCGATTTTTTAAAAAATCACAAAAGGTCCTGGCTGTAACCAGGCTGTAGTACAGCTGGTTAATCACTAGCAGCATTAAATCATTGTTGACCGGAAAGTGGCAAGTTCGAAGCCCGAGTCAGGTTTGAGTTCCCAACTGTTAATAGCCTAGCTTACTGTTCACCTAAGCGGTTAAAAAAAGTTATGTGGTGAATAGAGAAATTAGGGACCACTTAATGTGGGGAGGTTAATTTAGGACGTAAAAATGCTGGAGACCAAAGAGCAAGGAGAAACTATTGCGATCAACGGCTTGGTGTCATAGTGTGGTGTTCCAGCCCAGTCAGCCCAGTGGTCAGAGTTAGGCACTGGAGGTCCCAGCTGATCAGGATCAGGTCCCAGCTGATCAGGATCAGATCACAGCTGATCAGGGGCAGTTTGGAGATGACGAATGGCCAGATGGGTATGGGTCTCCAAACGAGAGTTGAATAGCTAGAGGAATATAGGACTGCAGGTGAGTTTACTGAGGATTCCATGGATGCTGATTATGCATCAAACTATGAGAGGCCCGGTGGCCTTGGTTCCCAAGAGAGAGTTTCTACTCCCTTCCTAGATGAGCATTCTGGAGAAGAGGAGTTTCCTGTTTCTCACTCTGATTGCGGTGCAGCTGGGCCTGCTAATGAGCCGGTGTTTGATAGAAGGGCGAACATCAGAGATTCTAGGAAATGGTGGAATCTAAGGAAGGGGGTGAGATGGGCTCATCGAGACTAGCTTCCTTATTAGTCTGTGCTCTCGGGCTTCTGGTCAGACCTGAAGCCACGTTCAGCTTGATCAAGTCTCACGTTCAAGTCTCCAAGTTCACGCCGACCGCCGGAGCAGTTCGGATTTAAGTTCATGTTGACCGCCGTTGCGGTTTGCCTCAAGTACTATGTTTGACCGCCGGAGCGGTTGCCTTGCTTTGGAACTTTGCTTTTCTTGGGATTTAAGCCGCTTGGGCTTACAGCTACAGAACTTAATTGGACTATTTTGGATTGCTTTATTCTTACTTCCTTGGACTATTCTTTATCCTTTATTCTAAATAAAAGAACATTTATTGCATCTGCCTGTGTGTGTGTGATCTAGGGGGGGCTGTCCGAGTTCTGAGGTGCAACACATAGTGGATGAAAGTGACAGCTCCTCCCTGTGGCCGGAATCGAGCAACCTCCAGGAATCAAAGTTGGAAAATTGATTGTTTTACCCTTTTGAAGGTAGTCAATGTGGATTATACCGCGTGCATCCCAAAAAACGGTCACCATGACTTTATTGGCTGCCAAACCCACCTTGGCCTTCTTTGGCGCCAATTCACCCTGAGAAACCCACTGTTTTGACTGCTGTTTGGTCTCTGGTGTGTTGTGGTGGATCCACGTTTCATCCATGGTTATGAAACGGTGCAAAACTCATCCATATTGCGGTTGAACAATGCCAAACACTCCTGCAAAATTGTCACACGATTGCGTTTGTGGTCGGTTGTGAGCAAATGCAGCACCCATCTTGCGGAAAGCTTTCTTATAACCAAGTGATCATTTAAAGTTGAAACCACTGAGCCATGTGAGATGCCTATGGCTTCCACAATCTCTCACACTTTCAATCTCCAATCGGCCAACACCATATCATGAATTTTTTCAATTGTTTCGGGTGTAGAGACCTCAACTGGGTGTCCAGAACATTCGGCATCTTCCATGCTTGCATGGCCACAATGAAATTCAGTAAACCACTTTTTTACCATTGAAATGGATGGTGCAGAGTTCCCATAGTATTTATCAAGCTTAGCCTTGGTTTGAGTGATGGTTTTTTTTCTGCAAAAAATAATGCTTAATGAGCACACGAAATTCACATTTTTCCATTTTCTCCTCAAATCACTTGGTAGTCTGCTATCAATGCACCAGTAGCCATTAACTACTGGTGCAAGGTAAACAATCTAGAAGACGCGAGATTGCCCAAGTTGTGCCTGATGGAGCAATTCAGAGTTCCCTCTCAGAAAACAGGGGGGGGGGGTCCATAATGATATACCTCAATCTACAGGGGCTCCAGGTGGATCCGTTGAACATCAGAGTGACTTCAATGATGAACCGGGTGAAGCAGAGGGTACTCGATATATGTGCCCAAGATGACCTAGCCCATTTGGCTAGGGTTAAATCCATGCACTGGTTAGCCCAACAACCCAACTACTTTGACACTGCCCCGTATCTGGCTCGCCTGCTCCTACCTCACCTTAGGATTGCCCTAACTAGAGCTAGGTTCGAGCAATTCGAGTCTATGGTGAGGGCCGGCAGATATGCTGCCATACCCTATAGGGACAGAGTCTGTGTTTGCAGCCTACCAGAAGTCGAGGATCTAGTCCACATTCTGTTGATATGTCCCATATATGCAGAGGAGAGGGAGAAATACCGTAGCTATTTACTATCTAAAAGGACATTTTGGCCCTCTACCTTTAAAATTAACTTCCTCCTCTCGGACTCAAACCTTCAAACAGTGTATAAGGTAGCCGCTTACTTATTTAGAGCATTCAAAAAGAGACAGTGGTATATGGAGTCTATTGGAGTCAACTGTGCGGGGGATGAGTTCCAGTAGGCGGCACGGAACAGCTCGCGGTACAGTGGTAATAAGCGTCTCATCAACTGATCACCGGGCCTCTTAAGTATCCTATGCTAATAGTTCCCCTTCCTATGACAATTGCAATAAGTTTAGCTTTTAATGTGTTACATTGTATTTGCCTTGGACATTAGGTACTGATTTTATCTTTTATCTTGTACTAGCTTGGGGACCCGGCCCTGCCCGGGTCATTTGAGAAGTGCAGCAGGATGTAGAGTGGGTCATGGGGGCTCTGTGTGCCAAGTTTAGTCTTGATCCATCATTATTGGGAGTTGCAGTGGTATCATGAAATTACTGAAGGTAGTGCAAGTCCCATCATCTCTGTGTGTCCGTCCCCCAAAGTGTAGTAGGATGTAGATTGGGTCATGGGGGCTCTGTGTGCTAAGTTTGGTCTGTATTGGTGAATGGATGAGGGATGCATTGTTTTTCGGAAGTGAGTGAAGGTACTTCAAGTCCCATCATCCGTGGTCCGTCTCACAGTAAACTGCACCAGGCTGTAGAGTGGGTCATGAGGGCTCTGTGTGCCAGATTTGGTGTTGATCAGTCATTGGATTAGGTTTGTAGCAGGATTGGGAAGTGAGGGAAGGTACTGCAAGTCCCATCATCCATATTCTGTCCCCCCTCCAAACTTCAGTAGGCTGTAGAGTGGGTCACTGGGGCTCTGTGTGCCAAGTGTGGACTTTCTCGGTGTTTGTTGGGGGCCACAGTGGTCTGTGGGAACAGAGGGGTGTAAAAGTACTACAAATCCCATCATCCATTGTCAGTCCTCCCCCAAACCTCACCAGGACGTGAAGGCAGTCATGGGGGTTATGTATGGCAAGTTTGGTCTCGATCAGTGATTGGATGAGGGTTGCAGCGGACTTGGGAAGTGAGTAGAGGTACTTAAAGTCCCATCATCCATGGCCCACCCTCCTCCGAACTGCACCAGGACGTAGAGTGGGTCATGGGGGCTGTGTGTGCTGAGTGTGGTCTGTATTGGTCCTTTTTGGTGGCCTCAGTGGTCTGTGGGAACCAAAGTCTTGGAAAGTACTACAAATCCCATAATACGTGGGTCATGTCATAGGGGGGTTATGCGTACCAAGTTTGGTGCAGGTCCATCACCCGCGCTGGTCGCTGTGGCCTGTGAAAGTGGCTGCCACATATCCGCCCTGGCCTGTGAAAGTGGCTGCCACATATCCGCCCTGGCCTGTGAAAGTATACCGGTGTAAAACAGAAAGGAGTAAAAAAATGGAAAAGGCCTGCATGGAATTAGCAGTAAGGTCCAATGAGGCTGGGTGAGGGGGCTTTGGGCCAGAATTATTTATATAAGCATTAAAAGGCATTAGAGAAAGGTATTTATTGTTTTCTCTTGTGTCTTTTGAGTGAAGTAGGGCCTTACCTTGTAGAGTGACAGTGCCTGTTCTAAAGATCCTGTCAGAAGCTGCCTTTCTCTGACACTGTGTTGAAGAGGGAAGATGGATGCCTCTTTTGGGCCTATCTGGGAGAAGGGGATTTGTAGGGGCTACAATGTTTTCTGGGAAGTGAATTGGGGTGCAAATCCCATCATTCGTTGGCCATCCTGCCCTAAACTCTATTTTGGGGCCTGTAATGTTATGGCCTGCTATTGGTAACTTTAAAAGGCCGAATGGCAGGCAGCCATTTTCTAAAAGCTGAGGGGGAGGAGAAAGCAGGATTCCATTTTGTTTTCACAGAGCCAAGTGGGGAGGGAATGTTGATGGTGCATTTTTTCCCCTCAGTGGGAAGAAATCCAGTTGTTTGAATGTAGAGGCCTGGATTCTGGGATGCTGGCTTTTTTCCCCTCAGTGGGAAGAAATCCTGTTGTTTGAATGTAGAGGCCTGGATTCTGGGATGCTGGCTTTTTCCCCTCAGTGGGAAGAAATCCAGTTGTTTGAATGTAGAGGCCTGGATTCTGGGATGCTGGCTTTTTTCCCCCTCTGTGGGAAGAAAGCCTGTTGTTTGAGTGTAGAGGCCTGATTCTGGGATGCTGGCTTTTTCCCTCAGTGGGAAGAAATCCTGTTGTTTGAATGTAGAGGCCTGGATTCTGGGATGCTGGCTTTTTTCCCCTCAGTGGGAAGAAATCCTGTTGTTTGAATGTAGAGGCCTGGATTCTGGGATGCTGGCTTTTTTTCCCCTCAGTGGGAAGAAATCCAGTTGTTTGAATGTAGAGGCCTGGATTCTGGGATGCTGGCTTTTTTCCCCTCAGTGGGAAGAAATCCTGTTGTTTGAATGTAGAGGCCTGGATTCTGGGATGCTGGCTTTTTTCCCCTCAGTGGGAAGAAATCCTGTTGTTTGAATGTAGAGGCCTGGATTCTGGGATGCTGGCTAATCAGTGGCTATCAATGCCCTCTGTCTGGTGCCTTAGAATTTTGGAGTGGCGAGGCTGTCCAATCAAAGGACTTTATGCAAATAGCTGCCACATATCCGCCCTTCCGCCCTCCGCATACACACATACACACATACAAACATTCCGTTTTATAAAGGTATACAGATATACTACTACTGCTGTTGGAGCTTTTATTTGAAATGACCTGGCTGTCAAACACAAACTAAATGACACAGCTTGTTCATGGGATAGAAAAGGGTTTCTTCTGTGGATCTCAAGGTCCGAGGAGGCTGACTCACCCTAAATGTCTGGGAAAAAATATTTTGAAGGTAGTCATGCATAAAGCCTAAAAGTCACATGTCCATTTATGATGACCCCATGAAATTCATAGAGGTTCCTTAGACATACACCTCGGAGCTGGTTTGCCAATTCCTTCATCTGAAATATAGCTTACAGCCCCGTATATTTGTTGATGGTCTCCAATTCAAGTACTAACCAGAGCTGATCCTGCTTAGATCAGATGGGATTGGGTGCCTTGATTATATGTTACATTAAACCAAATGGATGTACAACCAAAGGATTTGGCCCCTAATTATGAATTAGTCTACTTGTGTGGAATGAATAGAAGACAGTGGAGGAAGAAATCCCTCCTTCAAAACAGGATCTGGACAAGGAAATATCATTGTGCTCTTGGTTGATATGGATTTTCTGAGAGATCTCCAAAATGTTGATTCATCTTTCCCAGGCAGACTGCCTAGAGCAGTGTTTCCCAACCAGTGTGCTGTGGCACACTAGTGTGCCGTGAGCAATCATCAGGCGTGCCGTGGGAAATTGGAACCTCCAATGCCCTTTCTTCCCCCTCCTGTCGAACACTTTTTCTTCTGCACTCAGACTCCCTTCTTCCCAGCCTCACTCCACTCGCTTTGCTCTGGGGCGAGTCTGCGCAGTAGCGCCTGCACGGATCACATCTTCCTCCCTCCCCCTCCTGAACACGCTCACGCTGCCCCCTCGGATCAAAATGGCGGCAGAAGCGGCAGTGTAGAAGAAAAATTAAGTATTCGGCAGGAGGGAAAAGAAAGGGAGCGAAGGGGAAGGGGGAGGAAGAGGTCTCTGTCGAAAACTGGCATGGGGAAACTTGGACCTTCCAGGTGTTTTGGACTCCAACTCCCACCATTCCTAGCAGCCTCGGGCTCTTTTCCTCCCCCCCCCTCAGCCATTTAAGCAGGAAAATACATTTTAAAACATATTAACTATATGTATTACTGTGTTAGAGTGTCATTTTGTGTCATTTTGGTTGGTGGTGTGCCCCAGGATTTTGTAAATGTAAAAAGTGTGCCGCGGCTCAACCACACATACAAACAATTTGGGATCCAAGGACAGGTAGAGTTTACGATCTTGAAGGATGAACTTACTCACATTACGCACTGGGTTCTCAAGAGTAGAAATCCAGAGCTGAAAGTCACCGGAAGCCACAACCTTCCCCCCCCTCTATTTTACCCTTCCTACCCCCCTCCCCAATACCTATCTCTTCCCCACGCTTGTCCAGCCCCCCCTCACTGCTCTACCCACCTCTCACGGCCCCCCTGTACCCTCCCTCCCCATGCACCCCCCCTCCAGGTTTTCTCCCCCCACCATCACCCTATGCACCTTCCCCCTCCAGCTCCTCTGATACCCCCTTTTTTAAACCTTTCCTACTGTCCTATCCTCCAAATTGTTCCACCTCTTTGATTGTTATTTGAAAAACTCCAATAAATACTTAAAAAAAAAGTGTGCCGCGGCTCAAAAAAGGTTGGGAAACACTGGCCTAGAGCAGACACTGCTTTAGCATCGGCCTTCCTGCCTGTGTGGCACTTGTACGCTGAATTTATTTTCCCAGTGGCCGCTAGATGCTCTTCAAACACCTTGGTTTCTTTCTTCCCGTCCTCTCTTTCTAAGGGACAGCCGCCCAGAAATTTCTCCACAGAGAGGCCATTCATGAAAAGCCGTGGTGATGCTTTTGCAAAGTGCTAGCTCTCAGTTCCTCCCTCGGAAAGCGCCCAGGTTTCCTGAGAATAAAGCCTATTAAGCAAACCCTTCTGTTGCAAATTGCCATAGCAACCCCTACACAATGGCCCTGTCCTACTTCTCCTCCTCCCTCATCCCATCCCACACCAAACTCTTGTTTCTGAGCTGACAGCTGTGATTTGAATGCTCCTTGAACTGAAACTTTGCATGCTTTGCTACAAAAATGCTTTTAATCAGGGTTTGCCTGGTCTCTTTTATTTATGCATGAGAAGGGAGGAGAAAGAGGCCTTTAATGCAGCACCCTTTTGTCTTCCAACTGCAGGGCAAGTTCTCTAATAGCTAGTCAACCTTGGGAGGAAGGAGGCAAGACTGCATTTTGCCGTCACAATCGAGATAGTAATTCTGTGGGAGCCCAGAAAAACACAGCACTATATGGCGGGATTTAGCTTCATACATATCCCAAATTTTGTCAATCTGAAAAGTCAAGTTTCTTTTGATTGCATTTGTTTTATAACTGCAACTATTGTTGCATTTTACTGGTCTTAACGGGGTGGGGGTTGTAATGTTTATGTTGGTCGTTATTGTTTTTTGTGTTATTGTTTTGCACTTTTTGTATTTTGCATGTTTGCACCTTTGAGTGTTTTGTGAGCTTATTTATTTATTTATTTACCGTATTTATACCCCGTCAACTTCTCAACCCCTGAAGGGGGACTCAAGATGACTTACAATCAGGCCCGGATTATCCATAAGGCCACCCTAGGCCATGGCCTAGGGCGGCACCTTTGGGGGGGCAGCAGGTCCGGACCCCCCAAAAAAGTTTTTTAAAATTCCCAAAAAAATTTCAAATTTAAAAAAATTCCCCCCCCAAAAAGGTGCATGCACGCGGCGGCATAAGCGCCATCCACGCTCCCCCTTTGCTCTGCTCCCCTTGGCTCTGCCCCTGCCCTCGGCTCCGCCCCGCCCCACCCCCGGTTCCGCCCGCCTCCTTGCCGGCATGAGGAGGAGGAAGGAAAGCCCCACTCCCGGAGCCGATGCGGGGCCTCCCCACGGCTCCTCCCTCCCTCCTAAAGCCATCATGACTCATGCCGGCCTGAAAAGGGCAATTTCGGCCGCTTCTCAGGCCAGCATGGTGGCTTTAGGAGGGAGGGAGGGAGGAGCCGTGGGGAGGCCTTGCATCGGCTCCGGGGGTGGGGCTTTCCTTCCTCCTCCTCGCGCTGGCGAGGAGGCAGGGGCGGAGCCGGGGGCGAGGAGGGGCGGAGCCGAGGGCGGGGGCAGAGCCTTTGGCCTAGGGCGCCAAAAGGGCCTGATCCGGGCCTGCTTACAATAAGCCCCATCATGATACAATAATAAAATCACAAATAAAAACAATACATTATTTAAAACCATACAAAGCCATCAATTAAAACCATAAACCAGCCTCGTCGATCGTCTTGTCATTCCAGATTGTCCTTTTAATGTGCTGCCTCACATCCGTCCAAACGCCCCCCAGAACCATGCCTTTAGTTTCTTCCGGAAAGCCAGGAGGGAGGTAACCGAGAAGACCCTGTTTTTCATCTCCGCCAGGTGCATTTGAGCTGTAGAAGGGAGCGAGAGCAGGCCATCCCCGGATAATCGTAGATTTCAGGATGGGACGTAGGAGTGGATGCGTTCGGACAAGTAAACTGGGCCAGAACCGTTTAGAGCTTTAAAGGTCAAAACCTGTTGCAACCTCGACCTGGAGGATCCCTCAGTAAACCACCACGAAGCAGCCGTGATTAAATGCTTTCTTTAGAATATGTAGAAAAAGGAAAGAGGTAAATCTTTAGTCCACTGATGCTCCCAGCATCAAAGTATTGCAAGGCTATAGTTCTAAAAGAGTTCAAAGATCCAGTAACTGTAGCAATAGTCTAGAAACCCTAATGGGCTAAAATCCGGGATAAGTTCTTGGCAAACGATGGCTTGGCTGGATACTTGAGTACCGAGACGTGGAGTCTCTGCGGCCTGGTCCTGAACTTGGGTTCCGTGGAGCTTGGCAATGGAAGCTTAACGTTGGCACGAGATCCCGAGCGCCAACGGGAACCAACTTAAATAGGTCCCCCATGGTTTTGGCCTCGGAGGCGTTGACTTCGGCGCAACAGTTTTCAGGAACAGTTTGTGGGCCTGACTTTCCCTAGCCTCCCGAAGAAGGCAAGTATGTCAGCTCGTTAGCGGCTCCACCTGGAGGAGAGGGGGGAAGTGAGGCTTTGTCTTTCCAGCATTCCTTATCGGCTTGGGAAAAAAGAAGGCTGCGTCTGGCCTTGACCGCTGGCTGACGTGGAGGCCTCTGCAAAGGTTTTCTTTCAAACCTGGCTGGCGCCTGGGATTTAACATGGCTTCTATCTGGCTGGGCTATGGAGTCAGGCTGGGGCATGACAAAACCAGCACTTTGAATTGGGCTCGGAGATGGACGGGCAGCCAATGGAGCTGACACAACAGGGGGTGGTATGCTTCCTGTATGTTGCCCTAGTTAGTAATCTGGCTGCTGACCGTTGTACTAGCTGAAGTTTCCGAACCATCTTCAAAGGCAGCCCCATGTAGAGCGCGTTGCAGTAATCTATTCGGGATGTAACCAGAGCATGGACTACTGCGGCCAAGTCAGACTACCCAAGGTACGGGCACAGCTGGCGCACGAGTCTTAACTGTGCAAAAGCTCCCCTGGCTACCGCCGAGACCTGGGCTTCCAGGCTTAGCGATGAATCCAGGATCACCCCCAAGCTGTGAACCTGCATCTTCAGGGGAGTGTAACCCCATCCAACACAGGCTGTAACCCTATGCCCTGTACGGCCTTGCGACTGACCAGGAGAACCTCCTCTGTCTTGTCTGGATTCAATTTCAATTTGCTAGCCCTCATCCAGTCCGACACAGCAGCCAAGCACCGGTTTAAGGTCCGAACAGCCTCCTTAGTAACAGGTGGAAAGGAGTGACAGAGTTGGACATCATCTGCATACAGATGCTGCCATGAGTCCCTTTGGGAGATGGTGGCAGGGTATAAATAAAGTTGTCTATTATTATTATTGACTTTTAGGCTTGCAAGAGGCGGTTGAAAGTATGAGACAATGAAGTAAAAATATTAACAGCCATAATAAATAAAAATAATACATAATTACATCACTGTTGTTAAAGCTCTTGGTGCATCCTGTGTTCTATTTAGTTTCCAAAATTTTATATCTTTGGACATAACAGCCTCATAGGGTCCCAGTCTCCTAAAGCTCCGCATCCTCTCCAGAAGTATTTTGACAATCCATTACTGATCCTGTGCAACTTCAGTGGATAATTTGCAGTTTGTTCTCTCTCATTTGAGCTGATATTGATTTACAAAATAGGGATTGCCAAATTATACTATACTATATTTCTAGCCCACACTTCCATCCCCATTTATATTATACTAGCTGAACCCGGCATGCATTGCTGTGCCCTATTTAGGAGATGTGAGGAAGTCTGGGTATGTAAGGGGTGGAAACGATGTATGTGTTTTGTGTGTGTTTATATGTGTATGTTTGTCTGTATATATGTGTGTGTTTGGGGGGGTGGGTTGTGTGTATATATGTGTATAGCTGAACCCAGCACCCGTTGCTGTGCCCTATTTAGGAGATGTGTGGAAGTCTGGGTATGTATGTGTTGGTAGTGATGTGACTAAGTGTTTTGTGTGTGTTTTTATGTGTTTGTTTGGGTGTAATATGTGTGTGTATGTGTGTTAACTGCAAGAAGAATAACCTTTTATTTTTTACTGTGGGGGGATGCGATGGGGGACCCTGGGTAGGAGGTTGTTTGTTGCGCGGTGTGTCTCCCTTCGGCCTCGTCTTCCGGGAGTGGCAGGGAGGTGGGGCGTTCCCTCGTCGCTCTTGCTCGCCACTTCCCTGCCGAAGGGGGTGCCGAAGGAGGACCTTTGCGAGGAGGACGGGTGCGGCGCCTCCTTGGCTTCCTCCGTGGTCCCAGGCTGTGTGGGTTGGGTCCGGGAACGCTTGGGAGACTGGGAGTTGGAGGAGGAGGCGGATACGGGCATGGGACTTCAGTTCCCAGAAAGCTCCGCCCCGGCTTCCCAGTGAGAGGCGCGGAGCCTTCTGAGAGGTGTAGTTCCTTGTCCGTAGTCGTCTCCTCCGTCGTTTCCCAGGCGCCCCATGGACCCTAGTTGCGCGGGCGCCGCTGTGGGCGACTTCTCCGCCGCGTCCTTGTCCTTCCTCGGTGGCTGCCATCCTGGGCTGTGTCCAGAACCGGATGGCAGTCGCCGAGGAAGGGTAAGGACGCGTCGGAGAAGGCGGCCAAGGCGCCACCATGGGCGCCTTCTCCGCCGCATCCTTGGCTTTCCTCAGCGGCTGCCATCCTGGCCTGGGTTCAGATCCGGATGGCAGTCGCCGAGGAAGGGCAAGTACGCTGCAGAGAAGGCGGAGAAGGCGGCGCCCGCGCGTCCTGGCTTGAGGAGCGGCCTGGTAGCGGTGGAGGAGGTGGGCATGGTGTCGGTGGCGCGGGTGGGGTAATGTCTTGGGGCGTGGAGGTGGGGTGAGAGGGAGGAGGAGGAGGAGGCGCGGGGCCAAGGGGAGGCGGGGTGGGAGGGTGTGTTGGAGGAGGAGGAGGGGCGGGGCGTTGCCGCAGCCGCCGCCATGCGCCGTTTGTGCATGCGGGGAAAGGTTGTTTTTCGGGGGTCTTTTAGAGGGTGGAGGGTTGTGTTTCGGGGTGTTTTTGTGGGCCCTATAGGGACCTCAGGGTATGGGTCAGTGGTCGGCGATTTTTGTGGGTCTTGGACATGTAGTTTTCGCGCCTATTTGCCGGGTACCACGACCACTCTCTTTTTATATATATAGAAGATACTATATTAAAAGATCTCATTGCAGCTTACAAATAATATCAAAACAGTTTTAAAATAGCAATTTTTTTAAAAAAATAAACTAAAATCATATTAAAAATATAATGAATTGAAAAGTTTAATTTGTTATCCTGTTATTTTAGTCTGACGTGCTAAATTTTCTGTTTTTCAAAAATAATGTCTAGAAACCCATCAACTTTGTTAACAGGGTTATACCTACAGTAATTATGTTTTAAAAAATAGTCCAGATAGATATAATCTGAAATCAGAGAGGTTGCTAAGTAAGATTTCCAGGGCCTGCAGTCAATGTTGTCTGCTTAAAATTGAACAAAAGATGGTGGATAATAGCATGGTAGAAGATTTACATAGAAGCATTTTGTCATCGGATTTCAGCCAGCACGTCGACACCTTAAGTCAAGAAATAGGGTTCTAAGATATACACAGATACTTGCAGGAACACCTCAGCAAGCGAGAGTCCAAAAGTGGCAGGTGAAAACCTGGAACCTCAATCCATGGCTGATACTGGAAGAGAGACTCCCCCTGGGCTCACAGAAGACTGGGTGACTTGGAAGGCACTGAAAAGGCTCTGCTCTGGCACCACGAGATGCAGAGCCAATCATCAGAACTGGGGCTACAAAGCGGAGTCCACAATATTTATTTATTTATTTATTTATTTATTTATTTATTTATTTATTTATTTATTTATTTATTTATTTATTTATTTATTTATTTGAATTTCTTCACCGCCACTCCCAATGGCTCGGGGTGGCTTACACACAAACACAGAAATACAGCTAAAATACAGCTAAAATAGATGAAAAATATCACAATTAAAACAGCATTAAAATATCATATGCAAGTATTTATTTATTTATTTATTTACTTCATTTATATTCTGCTCTTCTCACCCCGAAGGGGACTCAGAGCGGTTTACAGTACACATACTTGCAGACAATCCCTGCAGTTCAACATATATAGACAACATATATAAACATATTTAGACATATATAGATGAACAGAGGCAAACTTCTGAGAAACTTCTGGCCACCAGGGGGAGCTGACGCACTCCTCATCTCTCTCAGCGTTTTCCAGAGTCCCTTGTTGTTCTTCCGCAATCCTCAGCGATTCCTGGTGTTCTTTATGGCCTCATAAATCAGTCAAAATTTGCCTCCCCACTTAATGTGGTATCTCTATCTCCTACTTGACGAATGAACTGTCTTTCAGGCTGCAAAGGTCGACAGCAGGCTACACTTAAGGTCGAGCACCCACCTCAACCTGGGCAGGCCTCAAACTCATGACCTACTGGTCAGAGAGATCTTATGCAGCTGACACTTAGGCAGCTGCGCCACTTCTCAGTGCTGGAGTATGGAGAAGAGCAACCACAAAATACTTACTATAATGTAGCTTGAGCCCCACCATATGCACAATGGAAGACCATCTCACAGCGACACCAGAGGCACTCCAATTGACCAGCTTCTGGTCAAATGACATTTAGTATACTGCCAAGTTTTAAAACTTTGCATTTTTAAATACATGATAACTGTACCCTCAATTCACTTCTGGCACGATAAATAAACAAATTGGCAAAAAGGAATTGATTGCATTTGGATTAAAATACTATCCAGACTCCTAAGTGAAACAATGGAAAGAGATAGATGAAGGTGTTGTGGTTGAGCAACCTGAGCCTGTAGTTGCTACAGGTAGTAATTGGGAAGAGGAGAGTTTGTCAGATATGTCCTTGGAAGAGGGAGGTTTGGGCGGGCCTCCTGCAGCTGGGAGAAAGAGGGCTGCAAGTGATGAGCATTTGGAAGAGGCAGAACATAGGAGGAAGGTCCGACAAATACTTAGGGAGCCTACCAGTGATGAGACCTTTGAGGGGTTTGACGTGGAGTTACCCTCAGAAGACAGTGATACTGAGCTGGACTCAGCACTGGTGCAGGATGTCAGGAATGTGTTAAATGCTGAGTCCAGCGAAAGTTCATGTTTTGGTTTTTCCAGTGATAATAGTTGGCCTAGTGGGAATGTGGAATTGGACTGGGGCGCTTTAACTGCAGAGCAAAGATGGGACAATTGGAGGAACACACCCAGGGCTGCAGCTGAGGGCACTAGGGCATATTTGGGTGTGGAGTCTGATGACTCTGATTTGTAAGGGTATAACAGTAGGCCTGGGGATTTGGGAATCTGCGGTCGGCCAAGGTGTTGCTGTGGGTTGCTGGTTCCTGTATCTTGTGATTTTGTGGGTTCGTGTCCTGGTTCTTGATTCCCAGCAAGCTGTGAGTATTTGGGCTGTGTTCATGCTGGGTTCTGGGGGAGCTGTTATGGCAGCTCTAGCTGACATTGTTGCATGTTGGGGGGTTGGGACTTTAATGTGTGCTTTTATGTTTAGTGTCTGCCGCGTCCTGTTTGAACATTTCCTGTGTTGCTGTGAGTGTCTGGTATTGTATAGAGGGTGAAGGGGAGTTTGCTGTGGGTTGCGGGGGTTTTCATGTGTTTGTTTGCATACTCAGCTCCTGGAATGTGAAGCACTCCTTCTTTCCTTCTCTGGACGGGTCTTCGCATCACAGACTACAAGCCGAGTTACAGCTCAAGTTTCGTTTGAAGACGGACGTCTCATCTATTTTGCTTTCGGTTTTGGGTGTGGGTTTTTTGGAACGCCGGATTGAGGCTATGTTGTGTTAAAAATAAACTGTATATATTTTTATTAGCTTGGTGTTGTCTTGCCATCTGTGGGAGTCGTGACAGAAGGTGTAGTTTTATAATTCATCTGTACTTGCCTAAATATTGATGAAAGTATTTTGCAGGCTTCACTTCAGGGATATGCATGTCTTAAATGCATTGTTGAGTTTCTTCTCGTTGTGTTATCTTCAAGTAATTCCCCACATATGGTGATCCTATTACAGGGTTTTCTGTGGCTGAGAGTGTGTGATTTGCCTAAGGACACCAAATGGGTTTCCACGGCTAAGTGAGGAACTGAACCCTGTCCAGTACTCAAACCACTGTACTACACTGTCTCAGTAAGCATTTGTTAAGCAGGCTGTTTTTGCCAACCACTTCACTTTATGTGAATAATAATTAGGAGCTCTAATTAGGAGCCATTGTTAGGCTGGTGCTGAACTGCCTTAAAAGGAATGTTTCTGCTCATTTTGCATCCTGTGTCTCTCTCCTCTCCCTCTTTTTTTTAACGAAGTTGGCACTCTAAAATAGAATGATGTTCATTTTTAGGCCATTACATTGAAGTACAAAGCGATGTTCCTTCTAGGCTTCCTATTTTGGTGCGGCCTATATGACGTTTTGATCTATATTGTAAAGGTTCCGTTTCTTCTGCTGTCAGGCGACCTGAATTACAGCCGGACTTGCTGTCTTCTGTAGAGCTGAGTACAGAAAGTCACACAGCACAAAGAGAAACATTGTCCTTGGCTCTTGCACTGGGAACCCATTGGCACTGCCATGATGTCACATAAACCTCCGATGTGCATTACAAAAAGGGCTTGGGTAGGGTAGATGTGTAGGCAAATTATGGGTTCACGTATATGTAAAGAAACTCCTTACAGTCTATGCCCCAGGAACAGTTTACTGGAAGGCAGAGGCTTCTGATATCTTAAGGTTGTGAACAGGCATGTAGCCGGGGTTTAAGGCTGGCCCCAGGATTTTCTCAGGGTGGTCCGCGAAAAGGCCTTACTGGTACATTATTTAAACTGTTATGTTTATTCATATCATGATCTGATCACCATGCTCATTATATCCCACATTAATGGGGTTATTGGGATAACAATACAAAAGGTTTGCTAGGGTAGACCCTCTTCCACCCAGTCTCAGCCCCCCAAGAACAAACTCAGCCCCCGAACCAAAATCCTGGCTACGGCCCTGGTTGTGAATTATCTAGAGCAGGGGTGCCCACACTTTTTCATCATGCGAGCTACTATATGAACAATCAAGTTGAAAAGATCACCTGCAGCCTTCCGTCCACGCGGGGCTTCTTTCTTGCCTGCCCATGAACTCGCCACCGCGCGCACCCGGGAAGGGGATCCTCCTTGCCTGCGCACGTGCTCTCTCTTAATGTCTTCGTTGCCTTCCTCCTTCCTGCTGTGTGCTTTCGCGAAGCAGGAAGTCCCCATCCTGTCCTGCTTCTTGCATGCACAGCAGGCCCCTCCCACGCACGCAGCAGGAGGGTGTTTATAGGCGCACCCGCCAGCGCTCCGGCCAGATATGGCTTCGGCGGCGGCTCGGAAGGCGCAGGGCTGGGAAGAGGGGCTGCCTGGGCCGGGAAACTCAACCGAGAGAGGGACCCACGTGAGGCTGGAGCCTCCCCACGGCAGCCTCCCCCCCCCCTCGAGGCTTCCTTACCTGGGCAGGAGAGGGAAGAGTGGAAGAGGTGCTTCCCCAAAGTGACAGATGCAGCGGGTGGGGGCTTCCTTCCTTCCTTTCGAGGGTGTCACTCAGAAAGGACGCCCAAGTGGACGGCTGGCAGGAAGGAGGACACCTTCCACTGGTGGCAGTCTATACCCACGGAGAGAGAGAGTGGGCCCTTGCCACCTTTCTCCTTCGAGGGCGAGGGAGGGCGAGGCGGAGAAAGGCGGCGAGGGCACAAGCAGCAGCAGCAAGTGGAGTCTGCAGCCCCCTCCTCCTCGGGTTCAGCCCCAAGAACACGGCAGAGCCCTCCCTCCTCGCCCCCAACCAAGGAAAGAAAGCAGCCCCACACAGCTTGCTCGCACAGGTCTCGGCTTGGAATGGGAGTCCCGAGGGCAGCAGCAGGGTTGGTGGCGGGGCTTGCTTGGCTTTGCCCCACTTTGCCTGGCCTCCTTTGCCTCTTTCTCTCTCTCTCTCTCCCTCTCTCCTTCCAGCGCCCGCCTGCCTGCCTGCCAAAAGGATCCGAAAAAGTTCTCTGGATTTCTTTCTTCTCTCCTTGGCTCTCTCTCTCTCTCACACAAACACATTCCCTCCATCCCTCCCACAGCCTCACATCCTATCCGTGCGCGTGCCTTCACCTTGCTCCCCCCCCCCCAGCAGCAACCAATGGGCGGTCATGTCACCACACCGTGCGTGGCAAGACGAGTGCCAGGGCCCCACCCACTAAAGCCTCATTTTGGCAAAAGAAGCCCCGCGAAGGCGGCGGCGGGAGCGCACGTGTGCGCGCATGGCAGGAGCGCACCATCCGGCTGGTGAGGCCCAAAGATCACCTGGAAGAGGGCCGAAGATCACCTAGGTGCTCCCGATCACCATAATGAGCACCCCTGATCTAGAGCAGTGTTTTTTTAACCTTTTTTGAGCCGCGGCACACTTTTTACATTTACAAAATTCTGGGGCACACCACCAACCAAAATGACACAAAATGACACTGTAACACAGTAATATATATAGTTAATATGTTTTTAAATGTATTCATACACTCAGTGTGAAACCTGGGCCTGTTTCGATGAACACAACATAGATATCCTGGCAGGAATGGCAGAAAGACACACAATGGAATTGAACCAAACTTGGCATATTGAACTCTCATTACCAACAGAAAGTACGGAAAGGGTTTGCTTGGGAATTGACCCTGAGTTTGAAAGTTGTAGTTCACCTACACCCAGAGAGCACTGTGGACTCAAACAATGTTATGTTGTTGTTTGTTTTCTATCCAGAATCACAATGTTGGAAGGAGGCTCACCACTTTAAGGTCCCTAAAACAGGCATGGGAAAACTTCGGCCCTGTGGGTGCTTTGGACTTCAACTCCCAACATTCCCAACAGCCTGAGGCCCTTTCCTGCTTAAGTGGCTAAGGGGAAAAAAGAAAAAGGGCCTGAGGCTGCTAGGAATGATGGGAGTTGGAGTCCAAAACACCTGGAAGGTCCAAGTTTCCCCATGCCAGCTTTCAACAGAGACCCCTTCCTCCCCCTCCCCCTTCGCACCCTTTCTTCCCCCTCCTGCTGAACACTTACTTTTTCTTCTCCACTCAGGCTCCCTTCTTCAGGAGGGGAGGGGGAGGGAGGAAGACGTGACCCGTGGTGGCGCTACTGTGCAGACTCGCCCCACGTCTTCCTCCCACCCCCCTCTCCTCCTGAACACTGCCATTTTGATCTGAGGGGGCAGTGTGAACAAAGCGAGGCAAAGGGAGCAGAGCGAGGCTGGGAAGAAGGGAGCCCGAGTGGAGAAGAAAAAGTGTTCGGCAGGAGGGGGAAAGAAAGGGTATTGGAGGTTCCAATTTCCCAAGGCACACCTGATGATCACTCACGGCACACTAGTGTGCCATGGCACACTGGTTGGGAAACACTGTGATATCGTATATCCCATGACAGATGGATCAAGTCTACAAGAGCAGATCCACTTCTGGTTCATCAGTGCTTCTGAGCAACTGGTTTATAATCCAAAAACGTATGGTAAAATAATTCAATCCGTTTGTTTTAAAGGTGTTGTGAGACTCTCTTTTTCCCTTATGTATTTTATTTGTTTTACCAAAATAGAGTAGACCCAGGTGTAGTTGGGTCTAACAATACTGTTATAACAGCTCAATCTGAAACTTTAACTGACATGATTCTGTCCCGTGGAATCCTGGTGAAGAATTTCCATTTGTTTGAGAGAGATCTCTAGTGTCATAGTTCAGGAGTGCGGAACTACAATTGCCAGGATTCTTTAGGAAATTAATATGATATGTGAAATAATCATAGTGTAAAACAGCAGAAACTAGAATAACAGCAAGCTAAGGAACTTTCAGGACCCAGGACAGCATATGGCAGTACATTCTGTCTGAAGCTCAAACTTGTCTCATTATAGGAATATCACTATGCATGCAATGGGATCTTGTAGCACCACAGAGACTGCGAGACCAAAATTAGTAGCATAAGCTCAGGTGCATGGAGTGGTGTGCTCCGGAACAAACCTTTATGGGCAGACTGCGTGTGTGAACAGCCATAGAAAAGGTTTTCCATGGCTATTCACACCCGCAGTCAGCCTATAAAGACTGTTTCCACTTCCATGCATCTGACAAAGTAGACAAAGGGTGCATCTACCCTGTAGAATGAATGCTGTTGGACACCAGGGAGTTGTAGTTTGTGGGACACCAATACTCTTTGGCAAGGTAAATTAAAGATTTCGTAAAATTACAATTCCCAGGATCCTATAGCAGTGAGTCATATCCCAATACCTGCAACATTCCCTAGTGTTGACTTGTGGTTGTTTATTTGTTCAGTTGCTTCCAACTATCCATGACCTCATGGACCAGCCCATGCCAGAGCTCCCTGTTGGCCACTGCCACCCCAGTTCCTTCAAGGTCAAGCCAGTCACTTCAAGGATACCATCCACCTTGCCCTTGGTCGGCCCCTCTTCCTTTCTCCTTCCATTATCCCCGGCATCATGGTCTTCTCCAAGCTTTCCTGTCTTCTCATTAATATCCTTCCCTCCAGTGAGCAGTTTCCTGGAGAATGGACTGGTTTTTTTTGTTCAATAATTTTTATTGGGGTTTTCAATTACAGCATAACAGGGGGTTGAAAAGGGGGTGGGAGGGGGGAGATTCCAGGAATCTTGGTAAGGATAAGAGGGGGGAGGAAAGGGGGCTGGACAGGGGTAGAGGGTATTGAATCTGGGTGGGGGTACAAGAGGGGACGGGTGTTGGGAAGGGGGGGGGGGCGGCGGGGGGGTTGAGCTTCCATCCTCGTTCTCCATCGTTTGGAATTTGACGTAGCCGATAATTAGATTCTGACCTTCAGGGTGTCGACATACCCTAGTCCCGGCTTTTGTCTCTCTTGGTGTTAGTAATATAAGAGTTCGTTTGTGGTTTTGGGGGGGGGTTCATCCCGATTCCAGGTAGGCTCTAACTAGTCGCCCATCGCTGCGTACCAGAATCGGGTCTTCATATACCTCTTGAAGGGTAATCAATCTGTTGTCTTTTTTCTCTTGACTGTAGAAACTTTTAATTGTTTGGTAAGGGTGTCTATTGTCCGTTCCTTGTCTTTTAAAGCAGTTGTATCCGTGCCTTTCATTTTCCGTGGGTTCCTTCCTAACCGTACTCTTTGGGAGATTCTAGACCTTCTTCATCCACCTCTGGGGCTTCACATCTCGGAGGACTATAGTTTGTGAACATCCCTGGAGAGTGGGGACAGCTTTCCTCTGAACATTTTTTTCCTTCTTTGTTGTGTTGATCTCATCCGGCTTCTCTTTATATTGAGCCGCATCCCAATCCTTTTGTCTTTATTCTTATTTGCACACAGGGTGAAGCTTTTAGATCTTGCATCGGCCTTTTGGTTCTTTTCCTCTCCTTCTTTTTAGGGATTAGACACCTTAGAGTTCTTATTGGACATTCGAGTTACTCCCGTGTAATTTCCACACTTTTTAAAGATAAAATTGTCTTTCTTCTGATGATTCCTGCACTTTTATATTCTCCTCCATTCTCTTCCAGACCCTCATGTAGTGCTGTGTTTCTTCCCTGCTCTGGGGCACCTCTTTTCCATCTTCATAGATGGCTTTCAGTTCTAGCTTTGTAGGGATCGCTTCTTGGTTGATTCCAATCCTGCATATTGCGATTGTTCCTGTATCCCTTTGATTTGTTTTTCTTGTCGGGCCATCATCTCATTGATCCTCTGTATACACCCCTCCTGTGCTTCTCCCAGTCTTCGCAATTCTTTAAGGATGTCATCTAAAGATATTTTTTCCTCCTCTAGTTTCCTTCCTTGCGTTCTCTCTCGTTCTTTTGCTTCTGCGTGCAAACTGTTTAGTGCTGACATATCTTCTTATCAGTTGATCTAATCAATGGGTGAAATTGTTCTGCTCTTTGGCAGCAAAGCTCGCAACATGGGTGGTTTGTGCTACTTGGTCTCTGTCTCCCAGATGGGTGTGGGCCTCTTCTTTTTTTTCAAAATGGCGCTCCCGCCAAAAGTGCTTGACTTCTTCTCCAATTTCAGAACTACAAGGGCTTGTCCTCCATTTTGGATCTTCTAGTGCCTGCTTCTTTCCCCTTGCTCCCTCCTGCCTGGGGCAGGTAGCTGAACTCAGTGTGGCCTTCCTAAGGAGCTTGGGATTGGGAGAGCTTGCCCCAAACTAAATGGATCTTTCCCTCCCCCTTTGTTGGCAAGGGGCCCCTTTGTTACTCACAGCCTCTCATATGGTTTTTTCTTTCCCTTCTTCCTTCGGTGTTCCTTTGTTTGTGGGCTGGGCTGGCAGTAAATGCGGGCTTTTGCCCGCTTCCCACGTCCTGATCCACTCGCCAGTCGGGCCTGTTACCGGGCCCACTCAGCCTCCCCCTCTTGAGGAAGGGGGGACTTTTGGGGCCTGCGGTGTCGACCCTTGGCTTCGCGTCACCTTGGTGGGTTTTTCCCACCTGGAGAGGGGGGCAAATCGCCCTCCGATCAGGGCAGCGGTTGGTGTTATGAGGAGCCTCAGAACACCCGTCCTGCCGCCATCTTTGCCCCCTTCGTGTCCAGAGAATGGACTGGTTTGATCTTGCGGTCCAAGGCACTCTCAGGATTTTCCTCCACCACCACAGTCCTTCGCTCAGCCTTCCTTATGGTCCAGCTCTCACATCCATAGGTTACTATGGGGAATACCATCGCTTTTACTATGCGGATCTTCATTGCCAGTGTGACGTCTCTACTCTTCACTATTTTATCAAGATTGGTCATTGTTCTCCTTCCAAGAAGTAAATGTCTTCTGATTTCCTGGCTGCAGACACCTGCAGTAATCTTTGCACCTAGAAATATGAAGTCTGCCACTGCCTCCACATTTTCTCCCTCTATTTGCCTCTTTTTGTCATGACTAGGGGCTTTTCCACGCAGCCCTATAACTCCATAACATTGTCTACCAACTACATATAGATAGAACACCTGGGACAATCTGCAGCCTGTGGAGCACATGTGGCCCTTATCTTCTGTGTGAGCTAGCATCTCCTAAATTATTGCTGTCCCTATATCCCATGATATCAAGGCAGAAAATCTCATGATATATGCTTAGAACTGTGTTATCTGAGTCCACACTCAGATAATGTGGGATTTTCTGCCTTGATATTCTGGGATATAGGGCCCTAGGACAGCAATAATTTAGGAGATGCTAGCTCACACAGGAGATGAAGGGCCATATGTGCTCCACAGGCTGTAGATGGCCTCAAGTGTTCTATTTATATGTAGTTGGTAGACAATGTTATGTGGTTATAATGTAGTGCAGTGCTGTCCAACTTCTACGGGGTCCAGGGCCGGATAAAAGGTCACTGATGACCTAGGGGGGCGCTCGGCCCCGCCCCCAGGCCCCGCCCCAACCTCAGGCCCCGTCCCATTTTTTTTTCAAATTTAAAAATGGCGGCTGAGGGCATAGGTGGGGCCGTGTCCAACAGGCTACGGGGCCGGATCCAGCCCCGGGGCCGCCAGTTGGACAGTCCTGATGTAATGTATCCTTACATTACATAGCTCTATACGGTTCTGGCCCAGTTTACTTGTCCGAACGCATCAGCTGCTACGTCCCACCTCATAATTTAAGATCATCTGGGGAGGCCCTGCTCTCGCTCCTGCCTACTTCTCAAATGCGGTTGGTGGGGATGAGAGATAGGGCCTTCTCGGTGGTGGCTCCCCATCTGTGGAACGCACTCCCAATTGGTATACGATCAACCCCATCCCTCCTGGCATTCAGGAAAAAGTGAAATCCTGGCTATGGGACCAGGCGTTTGCACATTAGCACGATGCAGCACTTTAGATTGGATTGTAATGGCAAGCTGGTGGACATGGCCCAATGCTTTTACTATGGACGGAATACTGTGAATGTATATGATGTATTTTAATGCTAATTGTATTTAATGTATTTTAATGCTAACTGTATTTTAATGTTTTAATTCTGACTGTTTTTGGTTTTCTATTATATGTATACTGTGTTTTTGGCATCGAATTGTTGCCGTTGTTAGGCCACTCTGAGTCCCCCTTTAGGGGTTGAGAAGAGCGGGGTAGAAATGGTGGAAATAAATAAATAAATAAATATCCTTCACTTGGGATCCTAAAAAAAAAGCTGCCACCACCATATTTGGATCTTGATATTATATACATATATATATGTGATATGAAGTTCTTCCTCTGTATCCACAGATTCTGTTGCTTCTACAATTTGAAATTTTAAAAAATGCAAAAAATGCAAATTTTTATTTTGCCATTTTAGATAAGGGACATTACACCATTGTATATAACGGCACCTGAGTGATCACAGATTTTGATATCCATAGGGGGTTCTGGACCCAAACCTCAGCTGATATTGAGGGCCAATTGCATGTGCATGTACATCATTAATTGCTCCTAAAACAATGCTCCACCAAATCCCTAGCAAAGCACCCAGAGTCTTCTCAAACATGGTTGCAATCTAGGCTTGGATGAAGCCCAATTGAAAGAGGAGGTGCTGGGCACTCATTTGCTTTCAAGACGGATGCTTCCTTTAATTCGGCTGCCTTCCAAGCTTCCTGTGACAAAGCAGTTTTTCAGCTATACGTGCACAGCCTGGCAAGTAGAAAGCGCAATGCCGGTTCACACATGCGCTCTCTGTCTCTCACTCTTTTTGCATCTCTGGCACACCATCCTCAAGCTTCTCTGAGGTTTTCTCTCTTCCTCACTTAAAAGTTCCAGCTCTTCCACACTTCGGAAGCGGCTTGTTTGTAGGAAAAACCAGTGCAGTTTGTTTATTTACTTTTGCCCTGCTTCTGAGGACTGTGTGCTTTGTTCTTGCCCCCATTCGAATGCTGGGTAGTATAAAGAGGCTTTTTTTTACCCTAACTCTCTTTCTCTTTCTCCTCCTGCCTCTCTGTCCCTTCATTTTTGTCCTGCAAGAGGTCATTTTTATTCAAGTGCCGTGAATGATGTGAGCCAGGGACCCAACGCAGACAAAAGGACCCATCCAGAGCTGGCCAAGCGTACAGCTGCCTTTTTGTTCACAAAGATGGGAGATGTAACCTTGGTGGTGGAGGACAATGGGCGAGATTATTGAAGAAGCCTGAGAGTTGGCGTAACTCTGCTTTCCAGGAGCTGAGTAACCTTTCGCGAACATAAATCATGTCAGCTCTTACCAAGAGCCTTTCTAAGGTTCACAAAGCCTCCCGGACTTTGCCACTCAAGTAACATGACGTAAGGGAATAATTTTCAAGTGTACCAAAGAATAGAAAAGCTCAGGCCACAGAGGGGAGTAATGGTATCTTGGACGGACGGAGCAGCCGATTTTGCTGCAACTTAATACTTATTTAGTTGAGTCTTCAACGTGATTCCTCTGGAACAGCCATTGTAGTATTTCAGCTCAGCCAATTTATTTATTTATTGAACATATATCTTGCCTTTCTCCCCAAATGGGATTTATTTATTTATTTATTGTTCATTTTATATACCACTCCTCCCTGCAGTCTCGGGGCGGTTTACATAAAACACCAGATTAAAATGCAGATAAAACACTTTGTTATATAAAACACAAGGACATGGTCAGAGTTGTCCGGGGGAACTTAGATTGAAGGCCTGCTTCAAAAGAGTCGTCTTGCAGGCCCTCCGGAAGGGGGCTAACTCCGTGATAGCCCGAACGTCGTCTGGTAACGCGTTCCATAGCGTCGGTGCCACCACGGAGAAGGCTCGTTGTCTTGTCACTGAGAGGCGACAGGAACGAACTGATGGAATCATCAGAAGGTTTCGTTCTTCTGAGCGCAACGATCTCGGGGGAACGTATGGGGTGAGGCGGTCCCTCAGGTACACTGGCCCTAGACCATACAAAGCCTTAAAGGTCAAAACCAGCACCTTGAAAACAATCCGGTACTCTATTGGCAGCCAGTGCTATTGCTGTAGGATTAGTGTGATGCTCTCTCTCTCTCTCAAGTGCTCCCACCAGCAATCGAGCAGCAGCATTTTGCACCAGCTTGAGTTTCTGGGTTGTCGACAAGGGAAGGCCAATGTAGAGGGCATTACAGTAGTCTAACCTCAAGTTGACCGTCACCTTGATCACCGTAGTGAGGTTATTCCTGGTTAGGTAAGGAGCCAGTCGCCTAGCCTGTCGAAGATTGATTGATTGATTGATTGATTTTATTATTTATGAGTCGCCCTCCACGTCAGTGCTCCGGGCGACTTACTCATAAAACACATAAAAGAGTTCAATAGTTAAAAGCTAAAAGAATAGGAAGATTAATTAAAATAGTTCCAGTAACTCAGGCCAAGTCTGGAGGGTGTCCTTAGCCGTAAGCCTTTCGGAAGAGCCAGGTCTTCAATGCGGTCAGGAACTGGGGCATGTCCCGGATGGCTCTCTGATCCGCCGGCATCAAGTTCCAAAGAACAGGGGCCGCGATGGAAAAGGCTCTCCGTCTCGTGGTGTCGAGGCGGGCCTCACTCACACCTGGGATGCGGAGAAGGTCCCTGTTTCCTGAACGCGCGACCTTAAATGAGCTGGTTCGGACAAGCGGTCTTTTAAATAAGCTGGGCCGGCGCCATGGAGGGCCTTAAAGGTAAGCGACAAGATCTTGTGGATGGCTCTGAGCTCGACTGGCACCCAGTGCAGGCGCTGTAGAGATGGCGCGATATGGCATCTCAGTGGTGTCCCGGTGAGGAGTCTGGCGGCTGCATTCTGCACTAGCTGGATTTTACGAGTGGTTGACTGCGGCAACCCCACGTACAAGGCATTACAGTAGTCCAGCCGTGATGTCACTGTGGCATGGACCACCGTAGCCAGCGCATCTGATGGAAGGTAAGGTGCCAGTTGACGTGCCTGGCGTAGGTGGAAGAAAGCTCCCTTACTTGTCGCAGCAACCTGGGCCTCCAGTGAGAGTCTCGAGTCTAGTATCACACCGAGACTCTTCACCGACAGGGCCGGGATCAGCGGCTCTCCCTCAAAGAGAGGCAGCGGAATGGGTGGCTCTGGGCGTCCCGGCCATAGAATCTCAGTCTTTGATGGATTGATCTTGAGTTTGTATGGGCGGAGCCATCTGGTCACTGCCTCTAGTCCTTGTCTGAAATTCTCAGGCACCGATGTTACGCCTGGCTCAAGCTTCAGCAGAAAAGATGGAAAAATGCTGTCCTGCTAACCGTGGAGATCTGAGTCTCCATTGATAGCAGTGGGTCTAATTGAACCCCCAGGCTTTTTATCAAAGACGACGCTGGCCATCCAGGGTAGGCAACCGCCGCTCACCCATACCAGGACGACCCAGCCATAGGATCTCCGTCTTCGATGGATTCACCTTCAACCGGCTGGTGTGCAGCCATCCAGTCACGGCTTCAAGGCATTGATGGAAACAATCGGGTACGGTGTCTGGCCTGCCATCCATTCATAGCACCATCTGGGTGTCATCAGCATACTGATGGCACTCCAGACCAAAATCGCGAACCAGTCAGGTGAGCGGATTCAAGGCAGCTTAGGGTTTACTTTAGAGCTTAACCAAGAGAAGAGCTTAGAGGTGATTTCTTCCAGTAACAGCTTTTACCTGGAATAATTTGGATTCCTAAATGGGGTGGGTTGCTTTCCTATTGAGTTTAGCTGAATCAGGAACTTATTGGATGTGGCAAATGGGTAAGGTTACCAGGTTGAAAACTGATAAGGGTTCTTATACATTAATTGGCTATAGCAGGGCTGTCCAACTGGCGGCCCGTAGCCTGTTGGACACGGCCCCACCTATGCCCTCAGCCGCCATTTTTAAATTTGAAAAAAAAAATCGATTTTTTTAAAAAAAATGGCGGCCGGGGGCCGGGGGGGAGGGGGATGCAGGGCAGGGAGGAGGAAGAGAGCTAGCTCCTCCTCCTTTTCGCGCCCCTCCCTACCTAGGCGGGGAGCCGCCGGGGCAGAAGGCGGCGCCAGCAGCAGCGCGTCACAGGCCTTGCGTGACGCGCTGCTCCTTGGCACCGCCTACTCCTCCTTTTCGGCGCCCCTCCCTTCCTAGGGGCGGAGGGCGCGAAAGGAGGAGGCGGCGCTGCCAAGGAGCAGCGCGTCACGCCAGGCCTGTGACGCTCTGCTCTTGGCGCCGCCTACTCCTCCTTTGGTGCCCCTACCTACCTGGGGAGCCGCGAAAAGGGGCAGAAGGCGGCGCAAGAGCAGCGCGTCACAGGCCTGGCGTGACGCGCTGCCCCTTGGCGCCGCCTTCTGCCCCTGCTTCTCCTTCCTAGGGCGGGGGCCGAAAAGGAGGAGTAGGCGGCGCCAAGAGCAGAGCGTCACAGGCCTGGCGTGACGCTCTGCTCTTGGCGCCGCCTACTCCTCCTTTTTCGGCGCCCCCCTCCGCCCCTAGAAGGAGGGGCGCCGAACAGGAGGAGTAGGCGGTGCCAGGGGGCAGCGCGTCACGCCAGGCCTGTGACGCGCTGCTCTTGGCGCCGCCTTCTGCCCTTTTTCGGCCGTTTTAGGAGGGGGCGGGGCCTGGGGGCGGGGGCGGGGCCTGGGGGCGGGGCCGAGCGACCCCCTAGGTCATCAGTGACCGCTTATCCGGCCCTGGACCCCATAGAAGTTGGACAGCACTGGGCTATAGAATGGGTTGGTTGTCATGCAACCAGGTAACACGCAACACTTGTTGAAATTCCCTCATTTTGTTTATTCGTTCAGTCGCTTCCGACTCTTTGTGACCTCCTGAACCAGCCCACGCCAGAGCTCTCTGTCCGCTGTCGGTACCCCCAGCTCCTTCAAGGTCTAGCCAGTCACTTCAAGGATACGATCCATACATACTGCTCTTGGTCGGCCCCTCTTTCTTTTTCCTTCCATTTCCCCTAGCATCATTATCTTCTCCAAGCTTTTCTGTCTTCTCATTATGTGGCCAAGATACTTCCATTGCTTTGACTATGCGGATCTTCATTGCCAGTGCAATGTCTATACTCTTCAGTATTGGGCTTGGCCAACTTACCGGCCGAGCAGGTTGCGGGTCGGGCTTGCCCTTGCCGCCATCTTGGGGAGAACCAGGGGCTTCTTCTTCCCAAAAGTCCCTGGGAGTGGCGGGAAGGTTTCCTGCCACCAACGCCAGCCGGGCAATGACCGGGCTGGCCCCGCCCCGCCCCCTCTTTGCGCCGGCTGGCCTGCACTTCCACCCGGGCAACTTATTTAAGGCCACCTGGGACTGCCCTGGCTACACGTGGGGGCCAGTTCTGTTTTTCCTCCCACCCTCCCTACTTATTGCATTGCTTGTTCGTGTCCATTGTGTTCATACTTCATGTCATTGTTGATTGGTCATGGTTTGCATTATTATGTTCTTTGTCACAACTCCGTGTTTGGCGTGTGGCATGACCCCTGGATCAGGCTGGCTTATCACCCCTTTGTTGTAAGGGGGAATAACGCCCTGCCCCCCTGGGGTGCTGAGTTTCCGTGGACAGGCATTGGGCTGCTCGCACCCCAGGATTGCAAGTGCCTTTGGACATTCGTGGGGGCTGTATTACCTTGATCCAAGACCCATGCGTGGCTGCCAATCCTTTGTTCCTGTTTTCAATAAATGAGTTGTGGCCATTTTCATCCAACCACTTGTGTCTGTGTTATTGTTCTTGGCGCGAGGTGTGTCACCCTTGCACATGCAATTTATCGAGTTTGGCCATTGCGCTCCTCCCAAGAAGGAAATGTCATCTGATTTCCTGGCTGCAGTCTGCGTCTGCAACACCTTCTTGCCTAGAAATACAAAATCTGTCAGTCCATCCACACACACCCCCCTTTATTTGCCAGTTCTCAATCAATCTGGTTGCCTTGTTGCCATAATCTTGGTTTCTTCGATGTTCAACAGCAATCCAGCTTTTGCACTTTTTTCTTTCATCTTGGTTATAAGGCTCCTCAGTTCCTCCTCGCTTTCAGCCATCAAAGTGGTATCATCTGCATATCTAAGGTTGTTAATGTTTTGTCCAGTAGTTTTAACTCCAGCCTTGGATTCATCAAGCCCCACATGTCGCATTATGTGATCTGCATACAAGTTGAATAGGTAGCGGAAGAGCATACAGTCCTGCTGCAGTCCTTTCCCAATCTTGAACTAGTCTGTTGTTCCATGGTCTGTTCTTATGCCGTCGCACCAGGTGCCTTTGAAAATAAACTGCTTCCTATAAGCCTGGTGGACTGCAGGATGCCTACTTGAGAAGCTCAGGGGTCCAGCAACCCAAAAACCACTCCAGGTTAAAGTTGAAGAACAAATAGTTTATTCAGCTACAAAGTCTTTGAAGGACTTGGCACAAAGCTTAACGGTCGCAAAAATACAAAACGAGGGTAAGATGAAAATTCCCTGGGTTGCTGACTAAGACTGCTCCCTTTGCTCCCTCCAAATGGCAAGGAAACCCGAAGATACTCCTCACCCTGACCCTAGGTTACTGAATAGAAGGAACAAGGCCTTCCCTATCTATGCTTAGGGCCAGTTCGAAGGCGAACTGAAGCTTAAATGGCAATTAGAGAGCTACAATATACAACAAGCAGTGCTAATCACAGCAGGGTATCATTAGCCTATCTAACTCCAGTGGTCAAGCAATTCAGGCAAGCAGTACTTACGGTGGCCTATACACAGCTAACCTGACTGGCCAAGCACATCTGAGCTCTTCTCCTGCCTGAGAAGGACTAACTAGAGATCTCAAAATGGAGAACTCATCCCCAGGGAAAAAAGGGGCGGGCCCCAAACCAAAGGAATACATTTTGCAAGGTTCAAGCAACAAGCTTTGCAAAACTGGCTGCAAACCTGTAAATGATTAACTAACAGGGTGCCAGTGGGCCTATGGCAACCCTAAAGGAAAATGCAAAAGGAAGCTGCCATCCAGAACTGGGAGCGACACAAAACAGGTGTCTGGAAGACGGAACACTGGGTTGTTATACAGATTCCCCAGGAGACAGAAAAGGTGATGTGGTATCCCCATACCACCAAAAACTTGCCACAATTTATTATGGTCCACACAGTCAAAGGCTTTAGAATAGTGAATAAAACAGAAATAATAAAAAAAAAATAATGGTTTTACATAACCATTAAAGATAGAGAAACCTTCTCCAGTTTTCATTCTGGCAATTCTGTTCATAGAGAGGTGTTGGCTCCACTGTAATCATGTAAGAGATCGTCAGAAGGCTTTTCTTTCTATTATTAACTTTTTAATAAACCAGCTCAGGACTTTGTTGCCTCCTTCCTAATTAGCTCAGAGCAATGCAGTCAGGAACTAGAGGCAGTTGTTAGCACTTCCTGAGAATGCCTTGCTAACAATAACATAATGACTGGAATTCCTACGCATGTGGAAGTTCCCTTATGGAAGCAGTAGGATTTTTTTCCACCCTACTCAGAGATTAGAGACATGGGCCAAAACTAACAAAATGAAGTTTAATAGGGACAAATACAAGATACTCCACTTGGGCAGAAAAAATGAAATGCAAAGTTAGAGATTGGGGGACGCGTGGCTCGAGAGCAGTACGTGTGAAAAAGATCTTGGAGTTCTCGTGGTCAACAAGTTAAACATGAGCCAACAATGTCATGTGGTGGCTAAAAAAGCCAATGGGATTTTGGCCTGCATCAATAGGAGTCTAGTGTCTTGATCCAGGGAAGTCATGCTCCCCCTCTATTCTGCCTTGGTTAGACCACACCTGGAATCACACTTTGTCCAATTCTGGGCACTGCAATTGAACAAAGATGTTGATAAGCTGGAATGTGTCCAGAGGAGGCTGACTAAAATGATCAAGGGTCTGGGGAACAAGCCCTATGAGGAGTGGTTTAAGAAGCTGGACATGTTTAGCCTGCAGAAGAGAAGGCTGAGAGGAGACATGATGAGGACCATGTATACATATGTGAGGAGAAGTCATAGGAAGGAGGGAGCAGGCTTGTTTTCTGCTCTCCTGGAGACTAGGACATGGAACAATGGCTTCAAACTACAGAAAAGGAGATTCCACCTGAACATGAGGAAGAACTTCCTCACAGTGAGAGGTGTTCAGCAGTGTAACTCAGGGCTGTCCAACTAGCGGCCCGGGGGCCGTATAAGGCCCCCCAGCCCCTTCCGTGCGGCCCCCTAAGCTTTTTAATAAAAAAATAAAAAAATTAAATAATATTTTTAAAATTACCCACTTCCGGGTTCCGAGCAAGTATCGCGAGACTACGGAGCCACACGGATTTTGCTCAACGTGAGATCACGCCTGCGTTGAGAGCGAAATCCCGTGTGGCTTCCGTAGTCTCGCGATACTCCTGTTGTCGAAATCCCGGCTACTTAATCCCTGCGGCCCACGCTGCTGGCTCGGTCGGTCGTCGCCTCTGCTCGTGATCCTGCGCGTTTGGGAAGGTAGGCTAACCTTTATGTTATTATTATGTAATTGTGTATGGATGCCCCTTATGTATTCCCTCCCTGCATTTCCCCTTAGTAAAAGATTATATTTGATTGTATGGATGCCTCTTATGAATTGTAAGTAAATTGGAGCCGGGGGAGGGGTGGGCCGGGGGCGGAGCCGGGGCAGGGGCGGAGCCGGTGAAGGGGCGGAGCCAGTGGCGGGGCAGACCCTTCGGCCCCCCAGGTCATCGGTGACCGGAATTCAGGCCCCTGGGCCGGTAGAAGTTGGACAGCCCTGGTGTAACTCTCTCACAGTGTGGTGGAGGCTTCTTTTGGGGGGCTTTAAAACAGAGGCTGCATCCACAGATTCCACTATCTATGTTGTGAAATATTCCAAAATAGAATAAAACAAATCCCCAAAACAAACTTTTAATTTTTCCATTTTATATAAGAGATACCATTATACTATGCCATTGTATATAACTGAACTCCAGCATGTTCATGGATTTGGGTATCCAGAGGGATCCTTGAATCAAACTACGGTGGATACCAAGAGTGCACTATGAATGCAAAATAATCCTGCTGCATTCTCCAACAAACATCATACACGTTTTCTGATAATTCACTCATATTAATTTTTTTTGAAAACCAACAGTTATTCAACCATTTTTGCATCACAAAAATATATCAAAGGTTTTCTATCTTAAAAATAACTCTGATTTTTCCTTTCACTGGAGTAATTTCATAGCTCTTCCATTTTTGAGCATACACTATCTTGCTGCTGTGATCATATGCTAAAATATTCTTTTATGGCTCATTTCCAATTGTTCTAAGTCCCAAAAGAGTTCTGGCTTTAGTTGTTTGTAATAACCTATGAATCAGGGTATGTATTTGAATCTAAAACATGTTTGCCTTTTCAAAAGTTCACCACGTATGATAAAATGTCCTTTCTTGTTGTTCACATTTCCAACACACCGGGATCTTGGAGTCTTTTCATTCATGGGGTCACGGTGGGTCAAAGTTCATTTGATGTCCAATAGCAACAGCACATTGTGAATTATTTGATGGGAATGTTGAAGCAATGTGCTTCAATTGTGAAAAAGACCTTTTCCACACAAAAGAGTTTGGGGAAAGAGGCAAAAATAGAGAGGATCCAGCAGAGGAAGGATCTGGACCACCAGAGAGCTTCTGCTGGTGAAATTGTATCAGGAGCAGTAGAATGGTGATGGGCAACAACCCAAGCCAAAAATGTGGCTAAAAAGGAAGAGAGGCCATGAGAAAAGTTGGGATAGGAGTCAGTGAATGCAGTGTCTATTAGAAAAGGGAACTACGAAGGATGTTAGATGCTGAACAAGCACAGCAGGTAAAGGGTGGAAGAGTGAGAGAATGAGGCCATGGCCAAGAATTAGGTCACATATTGCTAAAGGGCTCTGCTGAAGATGCAACCTGGAACTTGAAAATCCAGGAATAGCAAAGGAAGCGATGGAGTCAGCCAAAGTCTATATTGTCAGGATGGGAAAAGGAAGAAAATAAATACAGCTGTATTGAGTTTTTTTTAAAACAGAGGCTGGATGTCCATTTGTTGGGAGTGGTTTGATTGTGTGTTCCTGAATGACAGAGGGTTGGGCTGGATGGTCTCTTCCAACTCAAATGATTCCATGAACTCCTATGTGTTAATCTGCCTCCACTGCAACAAGATCTGGTCTCTTAGAATGAGAAATTGTCCTCAACCAATGCAGAAAAGCAGGCCCAGATTACCCATAAGGCCACCCTAGGCCATGGCCTAGGGGTGCAAGCCGAGGGGGGCGCAGTTCACGGATCAAAAAACAATATGTTGAAACAAAACCACAACGCGCTGCATGGACTCTCTCTCTCTCTCGAGGGGGAGGGCGGGGGGAGAGCGCTGCGAGGGGGGGGGGGAGGAGGGAATGGCCCCCCCTCACCATCGCCTCTGCTTCCTTGTCAAGGAAGGAGGGCACGAGGAGGGGGAGGCAGAGAGAAGCCCCGGGGACCACTGCCAGCATGCGTGGCACCCAGGAACATGGCGGAGGAGGCAGAGGCGCTCGCCTTCCGGGCCCGCTTCTGAGAGCCGGGGAGCGCGGGGGGCTGGCGCCGCTTCTGAGTGTCCTAACCGGCGCCCCCAGGCCCCACCGCACCCTCGACCTCGCACTCAGTATCCTGGGCAACTCACTGCTGCACCGAAGGCGGGAGCTGGGCCTGCGTGCGCCAGCTGGGAGGCATCCTGCCCCTCGGTGAGAGAGGAGAGGCAGGCGGAAAGAAGGAATGTGGGGGGGGGAGTGCAGTAGAGGTTGGTTTGGGGGCGTAATTCCAAAGTGTGGCCTACGGCACCAAAAGGGGTTAATCCAGGCCTGCAGAAAAGCAAGAACCTGTCATTATTATGTGCCCTCCTTATAAATGTAGGGAGCCCCAACACATGGAATATTGGGCTGTTGTAGGTTTTTCGGGCTATATGGCCATGTTTTAGAAGCATTCTCTCCTGACGTTTTGTCTGCTTCTATTTTGACCTCACAACCTCTGAGGATGCTTGCCATAGATGCAGGCGAAACATCAGGAGAGAATGCTTCTAGAACATGGCCATATAGCCCAAAAAACCTACAACAGCCCAGTGATTCTGACCATGAAAACCTTCGACAATACATGGAGTTTGTTATTCTGGTTTCTGCATCTCAAGTAGATATTGTTCTGGAAAACATTCCTTTTTGAGGGACTGGAGTAACTATTAGGCCTGGGCAATCAGGGTTCTAAATGGTTCTAAAGTACTTACAAAACTAAAGTTCTGGTGGTGAAAACTAGGTGGCGCTGGTGCTTTGCTTCTAGTGTTGCTAAAGTTCTGGTGGTGAACACTAGGTGGCGTTGGTGCCATTTCAGAACTCTAACAAAACTTTCAAAATGTTTATTATTAAAGTTCTGGTGGTGAACATTTCAGAACTCTAACAGAACTCACCACCAGAACTTTAGCAACACTGTAGAAGCAAACCTAGTTTTCACCACCAGAACTTTAGTTTTGTAAGTACTTTGGAACCATTTAGAACCATGATTGCCCAGGCCTAGTAACTAACTATGCCTGTAAGCAAAGGTGAGTCTTTGAGACTTCTTATTTAGATATCAAAGAAGGCAAGTATGGAGGAGATGAGAAGATATGTAATGTTTAGCATGGGGTTGAGAAGATTGACGATATACTCCCCCCCTCAAAATATAAAAGTAGAAGTCACCCAACAAAACTGAATTGTGTAATGTTAGGTCTAAGCAGTTGGGAAGCTTCATTACACATTTGATCCTCTTGCAGCTATTTGAAATGCAATGATATATTAATTTGTTCTTTGTTCAAGCTCATTTGATGTTCCCATTGATTAATTTCTATTTCTGTCTGCAAAAGGAAGTACTTGTGCACACTATGTGCAGTTAAACCATGGAATCGTTTAGTTCAGCATGTGACGCACCTCAACTTTGATAGCTCTGAAAAAGGGATGAAATAAATTCAAGGAGGATAAGATTACAAATGACTACTAGACGCAATGGCCGGATGCTACCCCGAAGGATCAGAGTAGCCAAATACAGTGGAAGAAGAACTTCAGGATATTATTGTACTCATCCAGTGCAATCTATAGAAGGAAATACAGATCTATCTCATGATTCTCATATATGATGACTGTTTTACTAATTTATTTATTTGTCACGTTTCTCTCCTCTCAGCCCGCTCTCTTTGTCCGCTCCTCTCAGCCCGAATGTGACTCGGGACAGTTTACACAAGGCAGTCTCTGCCCTCAATACAACACATGCAAACAAACCAACCCCCCCCTACCTGTCCAGGAACGACCTGGCCACGGTAATCCAAGCAACGGTCATCTCGAGGCTGGACTTACTGTAACGTTGGCCTTCCCTTGTCGACAATCCGGAAACTCAAGCTAGTGCAGAATGCCGCTGCTCGCTTGCTGGCGGGATCGCCAGTGAGGGAGCACATCACGCCCATCCTCCGGCAACTGCACTGGCTTCCTATCGAGTACCGAATTGCCTTCAAGGTGCTGGTTTTGACCTTTAAGGCTTTACACGGCCTAGGGCCTGCGTACTTGAGGGACCGCCTTACCCCGTACATTCCCCCGAGATCACTGCGCTCAGATGAACAGAATCTGCTGTTAGTACCATCAATCCGCTCCTGCCATCTGTCCGCAACCAGACAACGAGCGTTTTCTGTGGCAGCTCCGGTGCTATGGAATTCTCTTCCAGATAGCACCCGAGCCATCTCGGAGCTTGCCCCTTTCCGAAGGGCCTGCAAAACTGCCCTCTTTGGACTAGCCTTCAATTAGACACACTGGTCTAGGAAAGCGCCTGGTTGTCCTTTACACTATGATGCGATGTAACGTGTTTTAATGTGTTTTATGCTTTTACTGGAGGGCTACATGTCTGCGACATGTTGCCCATTTTTATTGCTGTTATCCGCCCCGAGCCTGCAGGGAGGAGCGGAATACAAGATTGAACAATAAATAAATAAATAAATAAATATAACAACAAATTAACAATTAAAAACATACAATTGCAGTCTCAGCGTCATGTTGAAATCAGTTTCCGTCACATCGTCGTCATTCCATATATCTAATTAAACCTTTATATTTCATCAGCAAATGCCTGCTCAAACAGCCAGGTCTTGACCTTCTTGCAAAATGTCAGGAGGGAGGGGGCCGATCTGATGTCTCTAGGGAGGGCGTTCCAAAGCCGAGGAGCCACCACTGAAAAGGCCCTGTCTCTCGTCCCCGCCAGTCGCGCCTGCGAAGAAGGCGGGACCGAGAGCTGATATTTATTGTATCAGGAGCGAACCAATGTATTTGAGAAACACAACGTTTAAAATCTTGTCATTCTAGTAAATGTCATTTGACCCGTAGCTGACTACTTGGAGTGCCTTTGGTGTTGTTGTATGAAGGTCCTCCATTGTGCATGTGGAAAGGCTCAAGGTGCATTGTAATAGGTGGTATGTGGTTTGCTCTTCTCCACACTTGCATGTCGTGGACTCCACTTTGTGGCCCCATTTCTTAAGGTTACCTCTGCATCTTGTGGTGCCAGAGCGCAGTCTGTTCAGTGCCTTCGAAGTTGCCCAGTCTTCTGTGTGCCCAGGAGGGAGTCTCTCATTTTGTATCAGCCGTGGATTGAGGTGCTGGGTTTTAGCCTGCCACTTTTGGACTCTCGCTTGCTGAGGTGTTCCTGCAACTATCTTTGTAGATCTTAGAAAATTATTTCTTGATTTAAGGTGTTGGCATAAGAACATAAGAACATAAGAAGAGCCATGCTGAATCGGACCTCAGCCCATCTAGTCCAGCATTCTGTATCACACAGTGGCCCACCAGTTGTACACGGGGATCTTGAGCAGAAGAGAGGCAAAACCCTGACCTGCTCCCGACCCCCACACCCTGTACCCAGGAAATCCTGCCTACCTCAACCAACTCCGAGGTGGCACTTGGATGTCCATTTCAGTAACTACTGATTCCCTTGGTATCCATGAATCTGTCTAATCCTGCCTTGAAGTTGTCCAGGCTGACAGCTGTCACAACCTCTTCTGGAAGTGAGTTCCATAACCCAATGGCCCTCTGGGTGAAGAAATATTTCCCTTTATTAGTCCTAATTTTCCTACCTTGGAGCTTCAGGGAGTGCCCTCTAGTCCTAGTGTTTTGTGACAAAGAAAACAGTTTTTCTTTATTCACCTTTTCTATCCCATGCATGATTTTATACACTTCGATCAAGTCACCTCTTAAACGCCGTCTTTCAAGGCTGAAAAGACCATGCTGGCTGATATCCGAACAGGGGATGGGCCAGAGATGTCACTGCCTTGGTTCTTTCATTATTGGCTGCTACTTCCTGGCGGATGTCAGGTAGTGCAATACTGGCAGTGTAATTTCTCCAGCGGTGTAGGGCGCAGACAGCCTGTGATTATGGGGCATGTCTCATTAAGAGCCACATTCACTGTTTTAGCGTGGTGATATGTGTTTCACACTGGGTCTGCGTACTCAGCAGCAAAATAGCATAGAGCAAGGGCAGATGTCTTCACTGTATCTGGTTGTGATCCCCAGGTTGTCCCAGCCTGCTTCATATTATATTCTTTCACTAATAAAAAAAAGCCTGACTTTTTCAACCTAGAAAATGTTAGGGATTCCTGGTACCAACATTTCTGAAGTTTGATTCTAGGTTGATCCACGAGGAAAGAATAAAACAAGCATCTTTTGTGCATCTTGAGATGTGTCTCTAGTTTCTTTAATGTGGGGAAGAAGATGCTAGTGTTTCCCAACCAGTGTGCCGTGGCACACTAGTGTGCCATGAGTGATCATCAGGTGTGCCGTGGGAAATTGGAACCTCCAATACCCTTTCTTCCCCCTCCTGCCCACAGTGCTCTCTGGGTGTAGGTGAACTACAACTTCCAAACTCAAGGTCAATTCCCAAGCAAACCCTTTCAGTACTTTCTGTTGGTAATGAGAGTTCAATAGGACAAGTTTGGTTCAATTCCATTGTTGCAAGAGTTCAGGATGCTCTTTGATTGTGTGTTAACTATAAATCCCAGAAACTGTAACTCCCAAATGTCAAGGTCTATTTTCCCCAAACTCCATCTGTGTTCACATTTGGGCATATTGAGTATTCATGCCAAGTTTGGTCCTGATCCAACATTGTTTGAGTCCACGGTGCTCTCTGGATATAGGTGAACTACAACTCAGGTCAAAGCCCAAGGTCAATGCCCACCAAACTCTTATAATATTTTCTCTTGGTTATGGGAGTTCTGTGTGGGAAGTTTGTGTTTTTCTGGCATTCCTGCCAGGATATCTATGTTGTGTTCATCGAAACAGATCCAGGTTTCACACTGAGTGTATAAATACATTTATAAACATATTAGCTATATGTATTACTGTGTTAGAGTGTCATTTTGTGTCATTTTGGCTGGTGGTGTGCCCCAGGATTTTGTAAATGTAAAAAATATGCCGCGGCTCAAAAAAGGTTGGAAAACACTGTGCTAGACAACAGTGCTTTTGGTACGATCCATCATGTCTTTTGAGATTATTAGCTTTCAGCTCTTGTTTATCCCATCTGCAGCATTTAAACCAGGAGCCAGAGGAGAGACCTGGGACAGCAATTATCAAGACTGGCTCACCTTGAATGTTAATTGCTTCTCTCCCGACAAATGCCAGCAAAGCGAAGCTGCGTTCCCACTGGTGTTTTCCCCCCCAGTGAACCAGACCTGAACTACATCATTCTCTTTATATTAATCAGTCCTCCAAACCACCTCTCCCACCCCTGGAGAGAAGGAGGCAGCCTCTGTTCAAGCTGGAGAGCCAAAGCACTTGTAAACAAACAGTCCAACACAGAGCAGGAAGTATAATAAAAATGTGTGTATCATACCTAGGAATCCAGGGAGAAAACAAAGAAAGATGCAGGAAAATTGTTTTGTTTATGAACCTTTTTTTCTGCCTAGCCACTAAATACTGATTTATTTATGATTTTATATTACCCATTTTCTCCTCGGACAGTTTAGTTATATTTTAACAATAATGTTTCTGTATGTTTTACTAATCTGAATTTCTGTCTGTTGTTTTCATTTCTGCAAGCTATTCTGACTCTCAATTCCAGGGGAAAAGTAGGATTTAAATACAGTAGAATCTCAGTTAATGGGCACCCATGGGGATTGGTAGATGGCCGATAAATGGAGTTTCTGGCCGCTTGAGAGTTACTATTAAAATACCATGTCCTCCCTAAAGTCCTACTCTGTTACTTCATTATAGCTAAAGGCGACCTCTGATCTGGGCACTCAAGCCATATGAAGAACTGGCAACAGAAACTGTGAACACAGCGCGAGTGTGGTATACTTATTAGTGAAGGGCCTATCTGCACTAATGAAGGTCTTCCAGGTATAACATATACATGTACATGTGTGAAATTTGTGGGGGATGTAATATTTTGGTCTCCTAACGAACCTCACCTTTTCTCTCCCTCTCCCCTGTATTACATCATGTGTTTTCTTATGGACAAATAATTTGTAAATAACGGTAGTTTTATATGTTTTTCAAAGAAGACAAAGTGTATTTCTTTTCTTTGTTATATCCTGTGTGAAAGTGGGACTAGTGTCCAGCTTCTGCCTTGCCAATCTGATCACTCTGCTTGAGAAATTCGGCACTATCTCTCGCGTTTCTGAACAGGTAAACTATGAACTAAGATTCTAATGAGCATTAGCCCTTCGCATTTTATCAGACAATATCAGACTGTGCAAGAACAGATCATTTTGTCAAGTGTTTGGTCTCCTTGGAACTAGAACCCACCAAAGCCCACAAGCAAAAAATGAATGCTGAATAATAATAATAATAATAAACTTCTAAACCGCCCTCTCTCCCAAAAGCGACTCAGTGCAGTTTACACATAGAAACAGGCAAATATTCAGTGTCTTTTGAGCCATGGCACATTTTTTACATTTACAAAATCCTGGGGCACACCACCAACCAAAATGACACAAAATGACACTCTAACACAGTAATACATATAGTTAATATGTTTTTAAATGTATTTATACACTCAGTGTGAAACCTGGGCCTGTTTCGATGAACACAACATAGATATCCTGACAGGAATGGCAGAAAGACACACACGAAGGTCTTGCTCAACAGCTGTCAGTCTCTCTCTGTGTTTAGTTTTTATCGCAGTCAAGCTAGAGAAGCTCATCTCACACATACCAATACAAACCCAAGGAGGGACCATCAGTCAAAAAAATTGATTTTGTCATTTGGGAGTTGTAGTTGCTGGGAGTTATAGTTCATCCGCAATCAAAGAGCACTCTGAACTCCACCAATGATGGAACGGAATCAACTTCCCACACAGAACTCCCATAACCAAGAGAAAATACTATAAGAGTTTGGTGGGCATTGACCCTGAGTTTTGGATTTGTAGTTCACCTATATCCAGAGAGCACCGTGGACTCAAACAATGTTGGATCAGGACCAAACTTGGCATGAATACTCAATATGCCCAAATGTGAACACAGATGGAGTTTGGGGGAAATGAACCTTGACATTTGGGAGTTATAGTTTCTGGGATTTATAGTTAACACACAATCAAAGAGCATCCTGAACTCTTGCAACAATGGAATTGAACCAAACTTGGCATATTGAACTCTCATTACCAACAGAAAGTATTCTGCTTGCTTTGCCTCGCTTTGCTCACGCTGCCGCTTCTGCGGGAGGGGGGAGGGAGGAAGACGTGACCCGTGCGGGCGCTACTGCACAGACTCACCCTATGCCTTCATCCCTCCCCTCCACAGTGCTCTCTGGATATAGGTGAACTCCAAAACTCAAGGTCAATGCCCACCAAACTCTTACAGTATTTTCTCTTGGTTATGGTAGTTCTGTGTGGGAAGTTTGATTCCATTCCATCATTGGTGGAGTTCAGAATGCTCTTTGATTGCGGGTGAACTATAACTCCCAGCTGTTGAGCAAGACCTTTGTGTGTGTCTTTCTGCCATTCCTGCCAGGATATCTATGTTGAGTTCATCGAAACAGGCCCAGGTTTCACACTGAGTGTATAAATACATTTAAAAACATATTAACTATATGTATTACTGTGTTAGAGTGTCATTTTGTGTCATTTTGGTTGGTGATGTGCCCCAGGATTTTGTAAATGTAAAAAGTGTGCCGTGGCTCAAAAAAGGTTGGGAAGCACTGCTCCAGAAGACAGGAGCAGTATTCAAAACGATCTTAACAGATTAGAGAGATGGGCCAAAACTAACAAAATGAAGTTCAACAGTGACAAATGCAAGATACTCCACTTAGGCAGAAAAAATGAAATGCAAACATACAGAATGGGGGATGCGTGGCTCAACAGCAATACATGTGAAAAAGATCTGGGAGTCCTTGTGGACAACAAGTTAAACATGAGCCAACAATGTGATGTGGCGGCAAAAAAAGCCAATGGGATTTTGGCCTGCATCAATAGGAGTCTAGTGTCTAGATCCAGGGATGTCATGCTCCCCCTCTATTCTGCCTTGGTCAGACCATACCTGGAATCACATTGTGTCCATTTCTGGGCACTGCAATTGAAGGGAGATGTTGACAAGCTGGAAGGTGTCTAGAGGAGGGTGACTAAAATGATCAAAGGTCTGGAGAACAAGCCCTATGATGAGCGGTTTAAAGAGCTGGGCATGTTAGATAACCCAGTTCAAAGCAGATATTGTGGGGTTTTCTGCCCTGATATTCTGGGTTTTATAGCTGTGTGGAAGTGTCTTTAGATAGATATGTTTTTCCATAACCGTGCTTTGAACCTCCTAAACCAAGGCTCAGGGAGATGGAGGAAGCCAGACAACATTTGCACCCAGAGTAGGGTTGCCATATGTCCCTTATTCTAAGGGACGTCCCTTATTTTGGCCCTGAAATTTGTGTCCCTTATTTTCAGGCCCTGTCCCTTATTTTTGACTAGCAGGACAGGACTGGGCGGGGTTGACCAGAGGAAGGTGCGTGCTGTGGTTTCCACGGCAATGCCCGCCCGGGGATTCCAACTCGCAGGGCAGCCTGCGTCCCCGTTGGAAGGAAGAGGTGATACAGGACGTTTTCAAAGTACAGTAGACTAATTAACCGTTACCCAAGGGGAATGTTGGATCACGTTGGATAAAGGTAGTTTCTGGTTGCTTGAGAGTTACTCTTAAAATAGGCCTAGCTGTGAATCCCAATACTATACAATGCTGTTTATCCCATACTACACCATACCATTAACTATTGACATAATAATCATGAAGATGTACTGTCTTATACAATTTATTTTATTTTAAAGTTTAGATAGTGCACTTTTAAAGTCAGCAAAGTCAAGTACTAAATACAGATGGAGAAAATTAGGTAGTTCTAATAATGTTTTTTCTGGATGACAAAACACGCAGAAACATACCATGTCCTGTTAAGAGGGTGTAAGTCAGTTTATTTTGTGAGTTTCAATCATTATCTTATTCTGTTAATAAAACTATTTCTACCTAATGTTTGAGTTTCAAGTTTTTAATGAAGTGTCCCTTATTTTAGTGAACAATCCCGTAAATGTCCCTTATTTCTTATATCAAAAAATGGCAACCCTGACCCAGAGCCCATAAAATGCTGAGAAAGATTCTTGGCTCACAAAGGGAATGGCAGGATCAGACAGGTGTCAATCAAAGGGCACAGAAGCAGAGAGGGAGGCATCCGACAGCGGAAAGTAACCCCCAGCCGCTTCCCTCCCTCCTAGAAGAATGTCTAATGAGCTGCAATCTGTTAAACTGCTCAGAGGTATCCTTAGCAACAGGGCTATTCACCCATTATATTCTCCCAGCCTTGTGTGTCAACCTGCAGAATGAGTTGAACATTGGGCACAAGGAAACAAAGCAAGGGAATTATTCTGGCTATTACTGACTCAGCCCAAGCCGCCAGCTCTTTTGGCCCTCTCCTAATTATACCCTCCACTGCTCAGAACAATAAGTAAGCAATCCCTCCCTTTCCACTGAAGTAAAAGCCTGGACCCGTCTTTATAAAATATTACTAGATATAACTGAAGCATATGTTTATTCCGCCCCCCTCCAGTCATCTTGCTGTACTTCTTAAGGCAGAGAAGCGCTCCCTTTTTGGATTCTGCCCTGTTGGGAATGGAGAATTAAGCAGAAATTTCACAGAAACTATTGAATGGGATGCACTGGAACTCTCCATTTACATCTGGCCCAGTTGCTCAGATGTGCAACACAAAAGTCCATCCACACTGTCAAGCAGGGGCGGTCTCACCGTTACAGCAACTACGCGGCCACGTAGGGCAACACCTGGGAAGGCCGCCGCCGCACCGGCCCCGCCGCCCACGCTGCTCCACCCCGCCGCCGCGCCATCCACGCCGCCCCACCGGCCCCACCGCTCTCGCGCCGCCAGCGCCTCCACATGCGCGGAGATTTTCGCACATGCCCAGAAGCTCCAGGCGCTACAGCACTTGTAGGAACTTCTGCGCATGCGCGAATCTCCGCGCAAGATGCACTGGCTCCCGAAAGCGCCTCCAGCTTTGGGAGCCAGTGTGCATGCGTGGAGATTTGCGCATGCGCACTAGCTCCAAAGCTGGAGGCGCTCGAGAGCCAGTGCGCATGCGAGGAGATTCGCGCATGCGCACTGGCTCCAGAGCGTGACTCGTGCTCGGGAGCCACTGGGGGGGGCGCCAAAATAATATTCGCTTTCCCCCTCGGGATAGATAGAACCGCCCCTGCTGCCAAGTAATGCAGTTTTAAACCACCGTATATGAAAGTGTAGATGGGGCCAAAGACTAGGGTTGGATCTACACTGTCATATAATGCAGTTTGAGCTGCATTGAACTGCATTATATGGGCCTCTAGGTAGGCCCGTAGCCAGGATTTTGATGTGGGGGAGGACTGAGTTTGAGTGAGAGAGGATCTACCCTAGCAAACCTTTTGTATCGTTATCCCAATAATACCCCCATGCATATGGGATATATTGAGCATGGTGATCAGATCAGATCATGATATGAATAAACATAACAATTTAAATAATAAATGTTATTTATTTACTTTCATTAACAAAATGTTTAGAATACTTTTAAAACTTATTTTTTTACTTTACAGCAACAGTCTTCTTTTCTTCTCCCCGGCCATTTTGTCAACTACTTTTTCTGGTTTGATAGTGATGTCCCGATGGACGGAAATCATTGCTAGTCCACTAAGTCTCTGGTCTGTCATTAAACTTCTAGATATATTTTCACTCTCTTCATGGTTGAAAACCATCTTTCCACACTGCATGTCGTTACTGGTAGAGTAGCTAACACAGTCAAAAGGATATTTATTGACTGATAGTAGGTTTTGTCCAACTGTGCATACAGGGCAGGCGGGGATTGGGGGTGATTGACCTTGGATCTGGGAGTTGCAGTGCGCCCTTATTGTAGTTTCTGGGATTTATAGTTCACCTACAATCTGAACTCCACCAACAATAGTATTGAACCAAACTTGGCACACAGAACTTCCATGACCAACAGAAAATCCTGGAAGGGTTTGGTGGGCATTGACATTGAGTTTTGGAGTTGTAGTTCACCTATATCCAGAGAGAACTGTGGACTCAAACAATGATGGATCTGGACCAAACTTGGCACAAATACTCAATATGCCCAAATGTGAACACTTCGGGGAGTTCGGGGAAAATAGATCTTGACATTTGGGAGTTGTAGTCGCTGGGATTTATAGTTCACCTACAATCAAAGAAAATTCTGAACTCCTCCAAGGATAGAATTGGGTGGAACTTCCCACACACAACCCCCATGACCAACAGAAAATATTGTGTTTTCTGATGGTCTTTGGTGACCCCTCTGATATCCCCTCACAACCAGACCCCCAGGGGGCCCAACCCCCAGGTTGAGAAATGCTGGTCTAACTGATTGCATAGTGGTATTAATGTATGTATAAGCCACTGACAGGTTTCTGAACAATATATACCATAGTAGCTTAGAAAATTGCGCCCCTTCCCACTGTTATGAGAACTGTAGCTAAACCCAGCAATGACAGGAAATCCAAAGATGGGAGAAGTCATCATCCCTGTTTATCAAAAAATCCTGGTACTTTGACCCTGCAAACTATGCATTCATTGCAACACTGGTAACAACAAAGGGTGGGCTCGATTTGTGGCCAAGATTATTAATTGCTCAAACCTCCCAGTTCATGATTTCCATGTGGGTGTCCATCACTTTGAAAGTGTCCCTTTTTTAGTTGGGATCCCAGCCAGTGAAAAATACACCCATTTGTCTTGCGATTTGCTAATTTCCAATTAAGATCAACTGGAAAAATCTGCTTGCCAAACCACTTACTGTGTTTATCCAGTAAACACAGTTTAAGGGGCAATATACACAAACTTATAAACTTCCTTGCTTTTCTATGTCGTCTATTTACAGAGAAGTTCAGGTGTTTGGATGTCCAAAGAGCCAAAAACATTAGCGATGGCTCTGTATCCTGTAAATAGGTTACATGCGTTCGTTGAATGATTACAATTTGTATAGACCACAGCAGATCTAGTTTCTGATACAGAACATATGCCATCCAGTAGTCACCATCTGCTCGCCCACAGAAAACCATATAGATGTCTTATTTCCAGCCCAAATGGCCTGAATTAGGCAATTCTCAGGAGTGGCTTAAGCAGCCAGTTTTGCCTCTGTCGAGTTGTATGACAATTCATCATTGTGCCAAAAGAAAAAGCAAAATGAGTCCTACTTGATGAAGGTATCTCTGGATACTGGACATCATGGTATATATTAGGCATGGTTTAGAACCCAAAAATAGGAAATCGGAAATATAATGGGGGGGGGGGGGTTGATTAGTAATAGGAAGACTTACAAAAAAAATTCCAAAAAATTCTAAAATGTAACTTAATTACTAACGAAATTCGTTAGTAGTTCGTATGCCAGAGCATGTGCATTCCAGATGGTTTTGGCCTACAACTCCCAGAAATCCTAACAGCTGGTAAATTGGCTGGGAGTTCTGGGAGTTGTAAACAAAAACTTGAATAAATCACACTGAATTCTAGATGGGACTCTCCAAATAGGAAGGAGGGAGCAAAGGAGGGAGGGAGGGAGGGGTATTCTATTCTTGGAAGCAGCAAAAGAAAAGGAGGAGGAGCCCCCTGGCTCCTCGCTGCCTCTCTCTCACCCGATCCCGAGGGAGCGAGGGCCCAAGTTGCCCAGGCTGGTCATATACCTACATTCCATGCACATGCAATAATACAGCAGTAATAACAATGGGTATAAGAAGAGGTAAATTCAAACCCCGAAGTATTCTGACTGGTCCCTGCCTCATGCGGTGCAAACGGGCTCTTCTCTGTGAGCCCGGAAAAAGCCAGCGTTTTCTGCTTGGGTGCACACATACATATTCTTTGGGGGATTTGCTGCAGAATCTTCTCTATGAGCCCGGATTCTGCAGCAAATCCCCCAAGAATATGTATGTGTGTGCTCCCAAGCAGCAAACGCTGGCTTTTCCCGCTAATTTCTCGGGCTAATAAGAGAAGAGCCCGTTTGCACCGCATGAGGAGAGACCAGTCAGAATACTTCGGTTTGAATGTTACCTCTTGTTATTGTTATTACTGCTGTATTATTGCATGTGCATGGAATGTAGGTATGACCAGTTGGATTACTTATAATATTAGGCACTTACAGTAGCATTCATTCTATTATACATTAGGTTGGTTTCTCACCCCAATACTCTTTGATGCTTTAGATCCTGGCTGGCAGGCAGGAGAGGCAGGGAAGCCTGGAAAAAATGTAAAAAGAGAGGTTTACTCAGATGTAAATTCACAAAGGAGGGCCCTTCATCCAAAGTGCCCTCCTTTGCAGATTTACTTCTGAGTAAACCTCTCTGTTTACATTTTTTCCAGGCTAAGTTCGAAAAAGAAAGTCCACTTCCTGGTTGGAGTTCCAGGTGCGGAAATACTCGAAAGTAGCATTTCTTACAAATTTCTTACGAAACGAATCATTTTCATAACTTTTTTCTCATGCCTAGTATATATGTTGGACAACAAGATATATGGCACTGAAGATCATAGAAGTTGTTGCCAAAAATAACTTCTAAATTTCATTGTCTAGACCAGGAGTCGGGAACCTTTTTGACTCAGAGAGCCATGAAAACAAAATATTTGGAAATTTATTTCAGTGAGAGCCATATAACTTTTTAGACACCTAGTTTTTGTTGAACACTTCACTCCTGCCCACAGGTATGGTACTTGAGGCGGCAGTTAGCTGTCTCAGTGGGAAATACGCTGCTCTATGCAGCTGCTGAAGAGCGTAGGCACACTCCAGGCCCTTGAGGAGGGTCCTTTCTCCCCACCCCTCTCCTCCCACACATGCATCCCTTGGCCAAAGGAGCGCGAGGCCAGTGCGCCGGTTAAGCCGAGAAACCCTCACAAAGGGTGACCGGCTGAGGGTCTGGCGGGGTTGCTCCAAGCAGTGCCTCCACCTTCCTCACTCTCCTGAGGGACGCTAAGCGCTGCTAAGAAACAGACTCCCGCCTCCGCCACTTTCGTGCCGCTTTCCTTCCGTCGGGAGGGGCAGAGGAGGGGAAAGAGGAGGAGCCTCCTTCCTTCTTTCCCTCCCTCCCTCCCTCCCTCCCTCACAAAACACACACACAAACACTTTCGAGATGAGAGGGTGAAGGAGGATGCAGGGCGCATGTGCACACAGCTCCTTTGCTTGGAATTCTAGATGGAGAAAAGAGGAACTGCGCAGGCGCGAAGTGAGGGAATCCCAAATGCTTGCCTGCGCAAAACAGCTGAGCACCTTTCCTCTTGACAACCAAAACACATTGCTGTGCAAAAGCCGAAATCTACATGCCAGATGCAATCATCAAAAGAGCCACACCTGGTTCGCGAGCCATAGGTTCCCGACCCCTGGTCTAGACTAAATACACATCGGTGTCTTTCATGATGGCTCTTCTTATGTGCTTATGCCGCATACCTGCTCATACAGATCTGTCCACTGAGGAACTTCAAGGTTGACCAATGCAAGATTTGAAAACCACAAATGATTCCTTTAGGAGCGCCCAGTGGTGCAGCGGGTTAAACCGCTGAGTTGCTGAACTTGCTGACTGATAGGTCAGTAGTTCGAATCTGGGGAGTGCAGTGAGCTCCTGCTGTTATGCCTAGCTTGTGCCTACCTAGCAATTCGAGAACATGCAAATGTGAGTAGATCAATAGGTACTGCTCTGGCGTGAAGGTAATGGTGCTCCACGCAGTCATGCTGGCCACATGACCTTGAAGGTGTCTACAGACAACACCGGCTCTTTGGCTTAGAAATGGAAATGAGCAATACCCCTCAGAGTCAGACATGACTAGTCTTAATGTCAGGGGAAACATTTACCTATACCAATTGATTCCTTTATTGTTTGTTTGATTTTTGTTACATTAGCAATTATGGACATAAGTCATTAAGTCCCACCATTTATAGCTACCATTATCTCAACAAGAAGCAAAAGCATTTTCAGTTGTCCCATTGAATCCATCAAAACTTGGGTAGAATTGTAGGCTCTCGTGCAGTCAGAGCCGGCCTTTGCAATTCCGCAAAGTACGCGTCCGCGTAGGGCGCGACCAGCTGGGCGGGGCATCACTGGCTGGGAGGGGCGCCGCCGCGCTACCCTGCCTCCGCCGCCACCTTGCCTCCGCCTCTGCCGCCGCTGCACAAAAGCCAGCCCCATGCGCCGGCTGCCGCGCGCCTCCCCAAGCACGGACATTTCTGCGCATGCGCGGATGTCGCTGGGTCCCAGCGCCTGGTGCTGGCTCCAAAGCCGCAGGTGCGGGACCCAGCGGACATTCGCATGCGCAGAAATGTCCTTTGGGGGAGCACCGCTGGGAGGCGCTTCGGGACCCAGTGGACATTCGCGCATGCGCAGAAATATCCGTGCTTTGTCTGTGGCGGCGGCGGCGGCGGAACAGTGACGGGCGGCCAGGGGGCGCCAAAATTTTCTTTGCCTACCCCCTGGAAAAGGTCAGGCCGGCCCTGTGCAGTATTGCAGTTATGGATTTGTAATCTAGACTCATGGATCCATATTGCAAATATTAGAGCCAGCCACTGACCTGCAAAAGAGTGCTTGCAGTGGTTCCCAACCTTTGGTCCTTCAGGTGTTTTGGACTTCAGCTCCCACAATTCCTAACAGCTGGTAAACTGGATGGGATTTATAGGAGTTGAAGTCCAAAACACCTGGAGACAAAGGTTGGAAACCACTGTATATAATGGCTGCAGACCTTGGCTCTTAAGATGGATGGGTTGGTTAGGACAGTGTATTTCAACCTTTTTTGAGCCGCGGCACATTTTTTACATTTACAAAATCCTGGGGCACACCACCAACCAAAATGACACAAAATGACACTCTAACACAGTAATACATATAGTTAATATGTTTTTAAATGTATATACACTCAGTGTGAAACCTGGGCCTGTTTCGATGAACACAACATAGATATCTGGCAGGAATGGCAGAAAGACACAAACCTCCCACACAAAACTCCCATAACCAAGAGAAAATAACCAAGAGTTTGGTGGGCATTGACCTTGGGTTTTGGAGTTGTAGTTCACCTATATCCAGAGAGCACTGTGGACTGAAACAATGTTGGATCAGGACCAAACTTGGCATGAATACTCAATATGCCCAAATGTGAACACAGATGGAGTTTGGGGAAAATAGACCTTGACATTTGGGAGTTACAGTTTCTGGGATTTATAGTTAACACACAATCAAAGAGCATCCTGAACTCCTGCAACAATAGAATTGAACCAAACTTGGCATATTGAACTCTCATTACCAACAGAAAGTACTGAAAGGGTTTGCTTGGGAATTGACCTTGAGTTTGGAAGTTGTAGTTCACCTACACCCAGAGAGCACTGTGGACTCAAACAATGTTATGTTATGTTGTTGTTTGTTTTCTATCCAGAATCCCAATGTTGGAAGGAGGCTCACCACTTTAAGTCTCTAAAAGAGGCATGGGAAAACTTCGGTCCTCTGGGTGCTTTGGACTTCAGTTCCCACCATTCCTAATAGCCTGAGGCCCTTTCCTGCTGAAATGGCTGAGGGGCGGAAAGGAAAAGGGCCTGAGGCTGCTAGGAATGGTGGGAGTTGGAGTCCAAAACACCTGGAAGGTCCAAGTGTGCCCATGCCAGCTTTTGACAGAGACCTCTTCCTCCCCCTCCCCCTTCGCGTCCTTTCTTCCCCTTCCTGCCGAACACTTACTTTTTCTTCTGCACTCGGGCTCCCTTCTTCCCAGCCTCGCTCTGCTCACTTTGCCTCACGAGCAGAGCAGAGTGACCCATGTGGGCGCTACTGCGCAGACTCCCCCCACGTCTTCCTCCCTCCCCTCCTGAACACGCTCACGCTGCTGCCCTGGATCAAAATGGCGGCAGAAGCGGCAGAGTGAGCAAAGCGAGGCAAAGCGAGCACAGCGAGGCTGGGAAGAAGGGAGCCCGAGTGGAGAAGAAAAAGTGTTCGGCAGGAGGAGGAAGAAAGGGTATTGGAGGTCCCAATTTCCCACGGTACACCTGATGATCGCTCACGGCACACTAGTGTGCCGCGGCACACTGGTTGGGAAACACTGGGTTAGGAGATGTAACTTAGTTACTCCTCCTTAGTTGCCTAAGGAATTAAAGATTCTATCAACTTTTTTTCTTAAATGAACACAAGCTACTTGAGATGAAGTAGAGTTTCAACTCCTCCCACCCTAATTAGTTTTTTTTAACGAATTGCATGCCTCTTTTCAGAATTATCCCAAACCTTGGATGAGATAAAAGGCATTCAAGAATGCGAAACACTTCTATTCACAGTAGGGGGCAGTGCTATATGGCAAGGAGATTAATAGCATCTCACGGATTTTGATCTCAAAGAATGTTAATGTAACATTTCCTTCTCACTGGATGAAATAAAATCTTCATAGAATCATGGAGTTGGAAGAGACCTCATGGGCCATCCAGTCCAACCCCCTGCCAAGAAGCAGGAAAATCCGTTCAAAGCACCCCCAACAGATGGCCATCCAGCCTCTGTTTAAAAGCATCCATAGATGGAGCCTCTGCCACACCTCAGGGTAGAGAGTTCCACTGCTGAATAGCTCTCACTGTGAGGTTCTTCCTCATATTCTGGTGGAATCTCCTTTCCTGTAGTTTGAAGCCATTGCTTCACATCCTAGTTTCCAGGGTAGCAGAAAACAAGTTGCTCCCTCCTCCCTATGACTTCCCCTCACATATTTATACATGGCTATCATGTCTCCTCTCAGCCTTATCTTCTGCAGGCTAAACATGCCCAGCTCTTTAAGCCGCTCCTTATAGGGCTTGTTCTCCAGACCCTAGAACATAAGAACATAAGAACATAAGAAGAGCCATGCTGAATCGGGCCTCAGCCCATCTAGTCCAGCATTCTGTGTAACACAGTGGCCCACTAGTTGTACACAGGGATCTCTAGCAGAAAGGAGGGCAAAACCCTCACCTGCTCCCGACCCCCCACAACCAGTACCCGGGGAAAATCCTGCCTGCCTCCATCAACACAGAGGTGGCACTTGGATGTCCATTTCAGTAGCTACTGATTCCCTTGGTGTCCATGAATCTGTCTAATCCTGCCTTGAAGCTGTCCAGGCTTGGATCATTTTTGTTGCCCTTCTTTGTACCTTTTCCAGTTCCGTTATATCCTTCTTGAGGTGCGGTGACCAGAATTGTACACAGTACTCCAGATGTGGCCTCACCATAGATTTGTAGAGAGGCAATACAACATTTGCCAACCTATTTTCGATTCCCTTCCTGATCATGCCAAGCATAGAATTTGCTTTTTTCACTACTGCAGCGCACTGGGTTGACGTCTTCATTGAGCTGTCCACCAAAACCCCAAGATCCCTTTCCTGGTTTGTCTCGGAAAGCTTTGATCCCATCAGTTTATAAGTGTATTTGGGGTTTTTTGCCCCGATGTGCATGACTTTACACTTGTTTAGGTTAAAATGCATTTGCCACTTTGTTGCCCATTCACTCAATTTCGAGAGATCTTTCTGGAGCTCTTTACAGTCAGTTTCATTTTTAACTACCCTGGACAGTTTAGTGTCATCTGCAAACTTTGCTACCTCACAATTCACTCCTACATCCAGATCATTAATGAATAAATTAAAAAGTAACGGACCCAAAACTGAACCTTGGGGTACGCCACTTCTCACCTCTTTCCACCCAGAGAAATGTCCATTTATTACCACCCTTTGTTTCCTACAGTTTAGCCAGGTTCCAATCCACGACAAGACCTGTCCCCTGATTCCATGGCTGAAGAGCTTATTTAGGAGCCTTTGGTGAGGGACTTTGTCAAAAGCCTTTTGAAAGTCAAGGTAAACAATATCGACTGGGTCCCCTTTATCTATGTGTTTATTTACACCCTCAAAGAATTCTACCAAGTTAGTAAGACATGATTTGCCTTTGCAGAAACCATGTTGATTTTCCTTCAGCAATGCCTGTTCTTCTATGTGCCTAGTAATTTTTTTCTTTAATAATGGTTTCCATCACTTTGCCTGGAACTGAGGTTAGACTAACCACAGTTTGCTTAGGCTATCTGATGTGGGGATCTATCTGATGTGGCTGTGAGGTTGGGGAAAAGTTAAAGGGCATTTTAAAGCCAGACATTATAGCCACAAGCCTTGTATCTGAATTCAAACCCCACTCTCCTGACTAAACAGAACAAATGGCAGCCTTGCAGATCAGCTCTAGTCATGACATATAATGATGAGGAATACAGTATCCAGACGGCCACATATAATGCTATGGTGAGCTGCATTTGACTACATAAGTACATAAGAAGAGCCATGCTGAATCGGACCTCAGCCCATCTAGTCCAGCATTCTGTATCACACAGTGGCCCACCAGTTGTACACGGGGATCTCGAGCAGAAGGGAGGGCAAAACCCTGACCTGCTCCCGACCCCCCACAACCAGTACCCAGGGAAATCGTGCCTACCTCAAACAACTCCGAGGTGGCACTTGAATGTCCTTTTCAGTAACTACCGATACACTTGGTATCCATGAATCTGTCTAATCCTGCCTTGAAGTTGTTCAGGCTGACAGCTGTCACAACCTCTTCTGGAAGTGAGTTCCATAACCCAATGACCCTCTGGGTGAAGAAATATTTCCCTTTATTAGTCCTAATTTTCCTACCTTGGAGCTTCAGGGAGTGCCCTCTAGTCCTAGTGTTTTGTGACAAAGAAAATAATTTTCTTTATTCACCTTTTCTATCCCATGCATGATTTTATACACTTCGATCAAGTCACCTCTTAAACGCCGTCTTTCAAGGCTGAAAAGACCAAGGCGTTGCAACCTGGTTTCATAAGGGAGCCGCTCCATCCCTTGGATCATTCTTGTTGCCCTTTTCTGTACCTTTTCCAGTTCGTTATATCCTTCTTAAGGTGCGGAGACCAGAATTGTACACAGTACTCCAAATGTGGCCTTACCATCGATTTGTAGAGAGGCAATACAACATTTGCTGACCTATTTTCGATTCCCTTTCTGATCATGCCTAGCATAGAATTTGCTTTTTTCACTGCTGCTGTGCACTGGGTTGACATCTTCATTGAGCTGTCCACCAAGACCCCAAGATCCCTTTCCTGGTTTGTCTCGAAAGCTTTGACCCCATCAATTTGTAGGTGTAGTTGGGGTTCTTTGCCCCGATGTGCATGACTTTACATTGTTTAGGTTAAAATGCATTTGCCACTTTGTTGCCCATTCACTCAATTTCGAGAGATCTTTCTGGAGCTCTTTACAATCAGTTTCATTTTTAACTACCCTGAACAATTTAGTGTCGTCTGCAAACTTTGCTACCTCAGAATTCACTCCTACATCCAGATCATTAATGAATAAATTAAAAAGTAACGGACCCAAAACTGAACCTTGGGGTACGCCACTTCTCACCTCTTTCCACCCAGAGAAGTGTCCGTTTATTACCACCCTTTGTTTCCTACAGTTTAGCCAGGTTCCAATCACGACAAGACCTGTCCCCTGATTCCATGGCTGAAGAGCTTATTTAGGAGCCTTTGGTGAGGACTTTGTCAAAAGCCTTTTGAAAGTCAAGGTAAGCAATATCGACTGGGTCCCCTTTATCTATGTGTTTATTTACACCCTCAAAGAATTCTATCAAGTTAGTAAGACATGATTTGCCTTTGCAGAAACCATGTTGATTTTCTTTCAGCAATGCCTGTTCTTCTGTGTGCCTAGTAATTTTTCTTTAATAATGGTTTCCATCACTTTGCCTGGAACTGAGGTTAAACTGACTGGTCTATAATTTCCTGGATCACCTCTGGATCCTTTCTTGAAGATCGGTGTTACATTTGCCTCCCTCCAGTCCTCGGGTACAGTGCCTGATCTTAGAGAAAGGTTATATATCTTAGCTAGAAGTTCAGCAATTTCACACTTGAGTTCCTTAAGAACTCTGGGGTGGATGCCGTCTGGACCTGGTGATTTGTTGACATTTAGTTTAGTAAGGCATGTGAGAACATCCTCCTTGTTTATCTCTATCTGTTTTAATTCTTTTAATTCCCTCCCTGAAAAACTGACTCAGCTGCAGGCATATGTTGTCTGTCCTCCTGTGTGAAACGGAGGCAAAGAAGTCATTTAGCCGCTCAACAATCTCCTTGTCTTCGCTGATTTTCCCTTTCTGACCATTGTCGCCTCGAGTGGCCCAACTGCTTTTCTAGTTGGGTTCCTGCTTCTGATGTACTTAAAGAAGTTTTTGTTGTTTTTTTAAATATTCTTTGCTATGTGTGCCTCAAAATCTCCCTTGGCTTTCCTGACTGTTGCTTTGCATTTAGTTTGCCAGAGCTTGTGTTCCTTTCTGTTCTCCTCGGTAGGAAGAGCCTTCCATTTCTTAAATGAGTTTTTCTTCTTTCCAATCACATCTTTTACTTCCTTTGTAAGCCATACTGGTGTTCTTTTGGACTTTCCATGCCTCTTTCTTTTATTGGAATGCATTTTAGTTCGGCCTGTTTTAAGGTATTTTTAAACAGTTTCCAAGCATTTTGGAGGGATTTCATTTTTTAACTGCTCCTTTTAGTTTGTTCTTTACAATTTTTTCTCATTTTGGTGAAATTCCCTTTGTGAAAGTTTAATGTCTCCGTGTTAGTTTTCACTGACAGTTTGCTATCCAAACTTACGTTGAAGGTTATTGTGTTATGGTCACTGGTACCTATGGGCTCAGTTACAAGGACATCTTGAACGAGATCTTGTTCATCACGTGTGTCAAACTTTTTGAGTTTGACACACGTGTGACATGCACTTGGCAATATGACTGATTAAGGCATATTGTACTTTGCGGCCAGTGACAGACACTGTATTTCTAGGTGTAAAGATTACTGCAGACACAGACTATAGCCAGGAAATCAGATGTTTACTTCTTGGTCGGAGAGCAAAGACCAATCTCAATAAAATAGTGAAGAGTAGAGACATCATACTGGCAACGAAGATCCGCATAGTAAAAGTGATGGTATTCCCCGTAGTAACCTATGGATGTGACAGCTGGACCATAAGGAAGGCTGAGCGAAGGAAGAGAGACGCTTTTGAACTGTGGTGTTGGAGGAAAATTCTGAGGGTGCCTTGGACCACAAGAAGGTCCAACCAATCCATACTTCAGGAAATAAAGCCCGACTGCTCATTGGAGGGAAGGATATTAGAGGCAAAGATGAAGTATTTTGGCCACATCATGAGAAGACAGGAAAGCTTAGAGAAGACAATGATGCTGTGGAAAATGGAAAGAAAAAGAAAGAGGGGCCGACCATAATATCATAAACAAAGATGATCGAGATTTAACCCCACTCTCATGGAGCAGGGTGACCCAAAGGTTAAATCTGGATCATCTTTGTTTATGATATTATGGACGCTTGGATGATATGTACTGAGCCTGGATAAAGTTGTCTTGAAATGGTTTTTCGTGGCCACTATATTGAAGCATTCGCATGCCGTCGGCTCTTGGTCTACATTTACTCACTGGAGATGCCCACGCTGCGTCTTTCCTTTGCGTCCTGGGGATTTCCCCATGAAGAGCATCTATCTCCGTTCCAGGATACTGGCTGATATTGTATGTGAAGACCTACTACTTTGGGATATCCTTTTTGTGCACTTTCCATACACCTGGAAATTTCTTCTACCTGAACTTGGATCTCCAACCTTGGAACTATTTGCACCTTTGTGCTTGGGATTTATAGACTTCTTTGGGACTATTTCCATGGACTAATCTTGTATGGACTACGTACTGAGTATTCATCCAAATGGATGATATTTTATGATATATACCTCGCATGATTATACTTTTCTATGATCAACTACTGTATGTATGGTCTTTTCTTTCTTTATTTACGATACAGCCTTATAATAGTCTACCTGGCTTGATATAGTGTTTATTTGCACCGATGTTGTGCTTAAGATGTGTAACATGTCAGCAATATTTCAGTCAGTAATTATTTAGCATCCATAACATGCTGGGAAGTATACAGAATTTAAGAAATATAGTTGCTGTCCGAACTGCTTATGATGTGGTACGTCCAGCAGCATGTCAGGGGGCTATCCTCTCCCCGCTGTTATTTAACATCTATATGCGACCACTCGCCCAACTGGTACGGAGTTTTGGGCTGGAGTGTCATCAGTACGCTGATGATACCCAGCTCATTCTGAGGTTGGACCCAGGGGCAGTCTCTGTACCCGATAATTTCCATCTTTGCCTTGAAGCATTTACTGGATGGCTGCGAGCCAGTAAGTTGAAGGTGAACCCGGCGAAGACGGAAATCTTGTGGCTGGGCTGCCGGGGGTAGCGACCCAGCTGCCAACGTTCGATGGTGTGGCCCTCTGCCCTCAGCCATCGGTAAAAAGTCTGGGGGTCTGGCTGGACGCCCACCTGTCCATGGAGGAGCAGATTGGCTGCACCTGCAGGACAGCATTCTACCACCTACAGTTGGCTAAGCGCCTGGCTCCCTACCTCTCCCAACGCGACCTTGCTACGGTGATCCAAGCCACGGTCATCTCGAGGCTCGATTACTGTAATGCGCTCTACATTGGCCTTCCCTTGTCGATGATCCGGAAGCTTAAGCTAGTGCAGCACGCCGCAGCACGCCTCTTCATGGGTGCTGCAAGATCTGACCGCGCGACCCCACTCTTGCGCGAGCTGCACTGGCTCCCGATTGAATTCCGGGTCCTCTTCAAGGTGTTAGTTCTCACCTTTAAGGCCATCTATGGTTTGGGGCCAGTGTACCTGAGGGAGCGACTTACCCCTTATGTGCCCGCGAGATCACTGCGCTCTGAGGAGCTTAACCTCCTTGAGGTGCTTTCCCTTGGAACCTGCAGACTGGCCACTACACGGCGGAGGGCATTCTCTGTAGCTGCCCCAAGTCTCTGGAACGGCCTCCCGGAGGAGATCCGCACCATCCGCGCTCTTCTGCCCTTCCGCAAGGCCTTGAAGACTTGGCTCTTTAGGAAGGCGTTCGGCCCTTAACTCAACCACACAGTGTGCCATGCCGCCTGCCCCCCCAGATTCTTATCTTGTCCCCCCAGCCTTTGCTGAGGGCTAGTGTTTTTAATATGTTTTAACTGCTTTGATGTTTAATGTGTTTTAACTGTTTAATCTGTTTTATTACTCACAGTGTTTATGCTTCTTCTGTAAACCGCTCTGAGCTCCGGAGTGAGCGATATACTAAATCGAAGTTAATAAATAATAAATAATAAATAATGTATAGTTCAAAGTATGGTGAGACATAAGGAAACACAGAGAGGCAAAGACAATCTGTGTTCAACAAGAATTAGCTAAGAACTATGCAAACACGACTGGGAAGCTTTTACAGAGGGCTTAGACTCCATAGAAAACAGGAGTCTGGTTGACAAGGATCTGGTTGCACTGAGATGCATTGTTTAGCATATCGTGCGGCTAAAAATACCTCCTTAAGGGCTTCAGGGCTTGCATGAGTATGAAGTTCTGCTAATATGTTGAGACAATTTGGCCACTGTTGAACTTTGTTGAAGGTCAGGACAATGAAGATAAGGCTTGAAGACCACTGACCGAGAGGAAGTAAAATGAGACAGTGTTTAAGGGAGTGCTTACGATGCTGCTTGAGTTCTAGATATAGTCACAATTACAGTGACTGTGTTGCTTCATATGACAGAGCACGTCCAAATTTCCTTTTCAACTTCCTTTCGCCATCACTTCATTTCCGAGGTTCCTCTTTTTAAAGTCAAATTAGACTGTGCAGAACTTCCTTGGCAGTTGTTCACCTATGTTTATGCTGACTTTCATAGATCTGTGGTCATTGTTTCATCAGATCAGCATCTCAAATCACTCCTCTACTTATGTCGCAACATTTCAAACTAATCTTTACATCTCAATTCACTCATCAGTATTGTATACAATGGCATAGTAGTAGAATGGTATCCCTTCTGTAAAATGGAAAAATAAAGTTTTCCTTTTTTGATTTCTTCTTTTTAATATTTTCAAGTTGAATCTGTGATTGCAGAATACGTAGATATGGAAGGACGATTGTACCCTGACTTTTACATCTTGGCTTAGAGTTAATAGTAATAATAATAATAATAATGTATTTCTATACTGCCTTCTGCCCCCGAGGGGACTCAGGGAGGTTTACACATAAGAAGGCAGGCATTCAATGCCTAAGTGAGTACAAAACATATCAGAAACATATCAAAATACACAATAGAGCACAATAATAACAGTGAGTTTACCATGAAGGATTAAGCATTAAGATAAAAATATAACAGAATAGTCAGTAAGACATCTATATCAGGGCTGTCCAACTTCTACCGGACCTGTGGCCGGAATTCCGGTTACTGATGACCTGGGGGGCCGAAGGGTCTGCCTCCGCCCCCGGCTCCGCCCCCAGCTCCGCCCCCTCAAGGCTCCGCCCAGGCTCTGCCCCCTCCCCAGCTCCACCCCTGCCCTGCCCCCTGCCCCGCCCCCTCCCAGCTCCGCCCTCTCTTCGCCTTGGAGGTGTCTGTGGAGGACACCGGGGCTTTGACTTGGAGATAGAGATGAACGCCAAAATCCCAGTCTCAAGTCCCAGTCCCTGCTTTGAACTGGATTATATTGCAGTGTGGACTCAGGGCCCTTCACACAGCCATATAACACAGAATATCCAGGCAGGAAACCCCACAAAACCTGCTATGAACTGGATTATATTGCAGTGTGGACTCAGGTCCTTCCACACAGCCATATAACCCAGAATACCTGCTTTGAACTGGATTATCGGAGTCCACACTCATATAATCTGGTTTAAAGCAAATAACATGGGATTTTATTCAGATGTGTGGAAAGGAAGTCAAATAAGAAGCCAGGGCCCTTCCACACAGGCCTATAACCCTGAATGATAAGGCATAATATTCATTCTGCCTCTGCTAATAATAATAACAACAACAACAGGTTCCTGGAGTAGGAGACCTCCAAGGGCCATCCAGGGCCAAGTCCAATCTCCTTCTGCCATAAGGGGAAAACACAATCAAAGCATTCCTCACAGATGGCCATTCAGCCTCTGATGATAATAATAAAAATAATAATAATTACAATGGGTTCCTAGAATAGGAGACCTCCAAGGGCCACCCAGTCCAATCTCCTTCTGCCATAAGGGGAAAACACAATCAAAGCATTCCTCAGCCATGTTGAATCAAACCTAAACTCTCATGAGAGCAACAGAAAGTACTGAACCTTGAGTTTGGGAGTTGTAGTTCTCCTCCATCCAGAGAGCACTGTGGACTCAAATAATGATGGATCAGAACCAAACTTGGCCCGGAGCCTCAGAATAGGAGGAAGCCGGAAAGGGAATGAATGAGCACCCCCCTGCTCCGAACTCAGCCCCGCCCCTTTTCGCTCTGGCCACGCCCCCTCTCACTCGTGCACTCTCTCTCTCCTTCCCTCTTTCCTTCAGGAGGTGGAAGGGGGAAGGAATGAAAGGGGGAAAGAGAGAAAGAAGGAGGGAGGGAGAGAGAGGGGGGAGGGAGGGAGAGAAGGAGGAGGAGGAGGAAGAGAGCCTGCTCCTCCTCCCTGCCCCGCCCCTCACCCCCGGCCCCCGTGAAAAATAAATAAAAAATATTCCAAAACAAATTCCAAATTTTTTTAAATTTTTTTAATCTTAAAAAGCAGATATCTTGCAAGAGGGTAGGGGGCCGTGGGGAAGGGGCTGGGGGCCGTATACGGCCTGGGGGCCGCCAGTTGGACAGCCCTGATCTATATAAATAAAAATGTAATGTTCGTTTGTGGGATTAACAGAACTCAAAAACCACTGGATGAATTGGCACCAAATTTGGACACATTACACCTATCAGGCCAACAAGTGACCACAACTAATAAAAACACTGAAAAACACAGCAAAAGATACTTAAAAGCCAAAAAATAAAAAATTCATTACAACACATGCGCAAAACCACATATTTATTTATTTATTTATTTGTTATTCCATTTTATATTCCGCTCCTCCCTGCAAGCTCGGGGCGGATTACAGCAATTAAAATGTGCAATAAGACATTCGGTAAAACATACAGTAAAATATACAATAAAAACAAATACATAGCCATAGTGACCGCAGGACTACGGTTCTTGGATCAGGCGTGAGCATGTTGATTGCGTTTGGGTTTAGCCAAACGCCAGCCTGAAGAGGACAGTCTTACATGCCCTTCGGAAAGGGGCGAGTTCTGAAATTGCCCGAATATGACCTGGAAGCGAATTCCAGAGCACAGGTGCCACGGCCGAAAAGGCACGTTGTCTTGTACTGGATAGGTGACAGGAGCGGGATGATGGAATAGCCAGGAGGTTCTGCTCTTCCGAGCGTAGTGATCTCGGGGGAACATATGGGGTAAGGCGGTCCCTTAGGTACACAGGCCCTAGACCGTGTAAGGCCTTGAAGGTTAAAACCAGCACCTTGAACGCAACTCGGTACTCGATGGGAAGCCAGTGCAGTTGCCGAAGGATGGGAGTGATGTGCTCCCTCACTGGTGCTCCCACCAGCAAGCGAGCAGCGGCATTCTGCACTAGCTTGAGTTTCCAGATTGTCGACAAGGGAAGGCCAACGTGAGGCGTTACAGTAGTCCAGCCTCGAGATGACCGTCGCTTGGATCACCATGGCCAGGTCATCCCCGGACAGGTAGGGGGCCAGTCGCCTAGCCTGTCGTAGGTGGAAAAACGACGTCTTGCTGACCATGGAGACCTGGGCCTCCATGGTCAGCAAGGGGTCCAGTTGGACACCTAGGCTCTTAATAAGGGATGACGGGCTAAGTTGCTCGCCATCCAGGGTAGGCATACACATACATACACACACAAACACACACAAACATGCACAAACATTTATACATTAGCAAGCATCCTGCTAGTTTGTATAATTCTGTTATTTTCTGTTATTAATTTGCCTCTGAACATCTGAATCAGTGTTTTTCAACCTTTTTTGAGCCGCGGCACATTTTTTACATTTACAAAATCCTGGGGCACACCACCAACGAAAAGGACACAAAATGACACTCTAACACACTAATACATATAGTTAATACATTTTTAAATGTATTTATACACTCAGTGTGAAACCTGGGCCTGTTCTGATGAACACAACATAGATATCCTGGGAGGAATGGCAGAAAGACACACACGAAGATCTTGCTCAACAGCTGGGAGTTACAGTTCACCCGCAATCAAAGAGCATTCTGAACTCCACCAATGATGGAATGGAATCAAACTTCCCACACAGAACTACCATAACCAAGAAAAAATATTATAAGAGTTTGGTGGGCATTGTCCTTGAGTTTTGGAGTTGTAGTTCACCTATATCCAGAGAGCACTGTGGAGGGGAGGGAGGAAGACGTGGGCGCACACCTGATGGTTGCTCACGGCACACTAGTGTGCCACGGCACACTGGTTGGGAAACACTGATCTGAACTATGACTTATTTGAAATGAAAAAAATTCATATCAATAGTAAAGCATTAAAAAGTTACTTTTTTTGTACTACAGCACCAGGAATACTGCACCCAGAATGGCAAATTATAAATTGCAAAAGTAACTTTTCCAAGCTCTTTCTAGGACACTGTCAGAAATGGGAACCGGAGCTTAAGGAAAGATATTCCTTTTGAACTTCATTTCCCAGCCAAGCTTGTTGAGGAGCTATGGAAGATATAGTTTGACCCAACTCTGCAAGCTCGGATTAAAAAGCCAGTCCTAAATAATCCATGGAAAATAGCTAATGCTACCTTTGCAAGGTTAGCACAAGGGGAGGTGCCATCAACATAAGAAGGGGGCCATTTGAAGGTGATATGTAAATAACTGCAGATAAATCATGCCTGGTTCTCTTGGCAGGGGGGCAAGGAATAATCAGGTTCTATTCATTTCCATAGTAACAATTGCAGCTTGAGGCATTAAAATAGTTCTGGGTATAAGGAAATGCCCTTTGTCTTCTCGTTTTAATGACATTTTTAATTCTCCCTGAAAATAAAAGGAAATGTACCGGAGATATAAGCCTGAATTCACTGGCATGTGCTGATATAATGAATGAGAGGCAATGGAAGACAAGCGTATTGCAAAGTATTACAGTAGGAGTTGGTAATTCTGGCAGTAGTCTCATCATGTTACGTGAGGGAAAAGTGAAATAAGTGGCATTCTATAAAGGACTGGGACAAATCGATTGTTTGTCCCACTGACCCCTGAAATCTTTTTGCGTTTTAAAAAGCCACATAGTTAAAACAGTCCCAATGACAACCCTGGGTGTAAGAACCAAAGACTATGCAAACAAGGAAGTCCTGGCTGCTGCTAGAAAATCTATATGGACGGAGGCCGCTTTGGAAGCAGATTTCACAGAAGAGGGGTCACTATAGAAGAAGCCCTGTTTGTAGAACATGCATCAGGATTTTTTCTGTTGATGATCTCTGCCCAGAATACTATTGTACAAATGGCACCAATACACATCAGACACTTTACTGGGTCTACTATGCAGTAATGTTAACCACAGCCCAGTAAAGTGCCTGATGTGTATTGGTGCCAGGGGCGGTCCTACTGGTAGGCAAAGGACACGGCCGCGTGGGGCGCCATCTGGGGAAAGGGCGCATTCCCCCACTGCCTCCTCCTCGGCGTTCTCGAAGGCTGAGCCTCCGGGCCTGGGCACCGCCTCCGCCTCCGGAGGGACGCTCTCACCGCCGCTCGCCATCGCCTCAGCCAGCGCTTGGGAAAGGGATGGGGCGCGGAGGGAAGGAGGGAGGGAAGCAGGGAGCCCTCCTGACAGCCACCACCGGAAGTAGCCATCGCGCGCTGAGGCGAACTCCCTCGCCAGGCCCAATCACGTGAACCCTACCACACCCGCCTACCTCCCCGCGCGTGCGCCGGCCAGGAGCATCAAGGAGAGACAGGCACAACTGCGCAGGCAAATAGTAATATATGAAATTTTATTTTACTTTATTTTGGATTATTTGAGTTTTATAGGAGTAATGAAAATATTTAGCAGAGGATAATTTTATTTAAATAAATAAGCTTATTTATTATTTTATAATAATAATAATATAATAGAATGTTATATTATATTATAATGTCAATATATTATAATATAATTATATTGTAATGTAGTATAATATAATTATGATATAATATAGTATGAGTATGGTATATATTGTATATACATTGATACAATATAATACTACTAATGGTATTGTGATATTATAATTGTATATTTGTTTTACATGGGGGGGCGCCAAAATAATGATCGCTTAACATTTAAAATTATCTTAGACCGCCCCTGATTGGTGCCATCTGTACAATAGGACTGATGCACAATGGAGCTGATGTGCATTGGTACAAATGCACATTACATTGGTCCTGATGAGATTGGTCCCAACATACTTTGCATTGGTCCTGATGTGTATCTCATTGGTCCTGAAAAGCATTGGTCCAGTACACATTTCATTGGTTCTAATGAGATTGGTCCCAATGCATATTGTATTAGCCTAGCGTATATTGGTCCTTATGTGCAAGGATCTTATGGCCTCTCTAAACAACATCTTCTGAATCTGGAAGACTTCAGAAGTATCAGAATTCCATTTAAGTTTCTAGTGGCTGCCAATAGTCAATAGACTTTAGGGAACTTTAGTCTAACAATCTGACATGGAAATCCAGCTTTCAGACCCAACAGATTTACCACATTTGGCTCCCATTTGCTTTTTTCTCTCCTTCTTCTCTTCCCTCTGTTTTCATGCAGCTCAGGATAAACAATGACCAAAATAGAGAAGTCTCCAAATAAAAGCTTCTTTGTTGATGAGGGCATTTCAAAGCCACGCAAAAGCCTGGGATCAGGGCTGAAATGAGAATTGATTTTCTGTTTCACACATAGCCATTGCAATTTGTACTGTCCCAGTGGAGTCAGATGAGGTCATCTTGGCACATTTATCCTGCTCAACAGCAAAAAAAAAGGGCTTCTTTTTGGCTGCTTGGTCTCTGCAAAGCCTAATTTGTATCAGGGACATCAAATCTGGAAAGATGTAAGAATTCCATCATCATATCCAGAACGTATTCTGAAGCTAGGGAGTATCATAATAGCTAGTGGATCCCATGCCAATGGGCAGGGGACTAAATCTACTAGGAATTTCAACTCAAACTCATGTTCAACACTATCTCAATAGGTTCAGCACCCTGGACAATTCCTTTAAAATTCAAAGTGGATTCACTGGCTCCTATTAATGTGGACGATATCCCACTACTGGGTTGGCCAAGGATAGGGCCACTGAATATTTGTTATTTTCTAGGCTAGTAATCTGCATTCAGTCTGGTGGGTGACATACAGAGACCCGTCTTGCCACTTCATCACACTAGAGAATGAATCCACTTTAAATTCAGTTTCTGCCTCCTGCAGAATTCTGGGGTTTGTAGTTTAGGGAGGAGCCTTTAACAGCCTCACTAAACTACAAACACCAGAATTCTGCAGGAGGCAGAAACTCGATTTAAAGTGGATTTATTCTCTAGTGTGATAAGGTCCTTACTAGGGGTGGTTGATCCATAAAAAAATTGATTCTAAACTCGGGGGAGGGATCTCCGTTGCTAGGTCGTTATAGAAATTAATCTGAAAAATTTTCAATAAATTTTGTAATTGAAACGTAATTAATAACGAAAATTCGTTATTATTCCCTGTTAGTTCTCAGCAGGGAAGGAGGTGCCTGTACCTCTTTCCCTGCCAAGAACTAACGCGCATCAAGCCTTGAGTCGCGTTAGTTCTTGGCAGGGAGGGAGGTGGACGCACTTCTTTCCCTGCCAAGAACTAACGCACATCAAGCCTTGAGTCCGCTCCTCCTTCCCTGCCAAGATCTAAACCACGCCAAGCTTTGGCGCGGTTTAGATCCTGGCAGTGAGGAGGGGCAGGGAGGGCCCCGTCCACTCCTCCTCCCCTGCCGGGATCTAAACTGCGCCAAGCCTTGAACCGAAGAGGGGGGGAAAGACCTAATAACGTGACCTTTACAAAAAATGTGATCCCAGGTTGGGTTTTGAAACTTCACTTCCGGGTTGGACGCCGAGGGTGGATATAAGGTCAAAATAATTTCAAATACGAATTGTTAACAGATTTCAAAGTATTTAAATTGGAGATACCCACCCCTAGTCCTTATACCAGAATTTGGAAATGCTATTTTGTTGGACTACAACTCACAGAATCCTCCAGCCAGCCCACAGTCCCAGATCTTGTCCAAAACAGAGTTGGGATAGCCACTTTTTTGCATTACAGCTTTCAGAATTACTGGCCAGTACTGCACCCATAGAGACTCCACGTCTGAAATATCATATTATCCCTCATCATTATCTCTAAAACTCTTCCAAAAGACAACCGGGACAATGAGCATTGAGTTACCTGATGTTCTTTTATGACACTATTGCCCTGTCCTTCAAATGTTTGGGACATCAGCTCCCATTAGCCTCAGCTCATCAAGAATGGCAGGAGCTCGTTCCCGAAACATGGAGAAGGCATCAGATGAAAGAAGACCACACTGTGATCTGAAACCATTTGAGGTTCAGTTGGGCTTCCAGAAAAGCAGCTATAATTTTGGCTGATCTGATTCTTCATGGACTTGATTAATATGCTTCCTCTAGGAATTTCTTGGTCCTCCTGTGTGACTCTACGGATATCTAGGCCCACTACCAGAAGGCGCACCAGATGAGCTAGCAATTCCTGGAGATGTGTCATTTCAAGTTAAAAATAAAGCATTTGAAAACAATCTGCATTTCCTCCCACTTTTCTTGAGGGGTTTGTGCTCCTAAGCCTTATGAACATGGAGGGCCTGCTGTAGCAGTCTTTATGGGACTGAGCAGTCCATGGTGTGGTGGGTGCCTATATGAAAGAACACTTAGGTAACTATGGAAGTGATTGGGCATTTTTTCTAATAAGGAAAACATCTGTGTTTGGCCATTTTCTGTCATACAGTTTTTTGGGCATACACAGTTGTATTCACATGCAAATTCCGTGTTGCATTTAAATGGGCAATTTTGTAATTCAACATAAAGGCTTCAGTCCAACATCCCTTTGGCACAATGTAGTTGTCCGCATGACGATATACCCTGTGGCAATATTATACAGCCCTATGGACAATAGCAACATTACATAACATATGCTAATGACTGGGTGCCATTTCACAATGCATAATACACTATGGACAACCACAATAGAAAGTATAGGATACACAGCTGCAATGAATAATCACAATGCAGATTACAGGAAGCACAATCACAATGCACAATCCCAATGGAAAGCGTAAGATACCAAACCATAATGTGTGGATACATAATCAGAAGATAGGCAACATCACAATGCAAAAATTCTTTGTGACCCCAACACTGAGTTGAAACATGGGTCACCTATCACCAACACCTACGACTCCCCGAACGCTTTCATCAGTGCTGTCTTCGCACAATCCTAAATATACACTGGACTAACTATGTGACGAACGTTGCTGTCCTTGAGCAAGCAGGGATCACCAGCATTGAGGCCATGCTATTGAGAACACAGCTGCGCTGGGCAGGGCACGTCTCTAGGATGGAGGACCACCGCCTCCCAAAGATACTACTCTATGGTGAACTCACCACGGGTCAGTGCAAGAGAGGCACCCCAAAAAAGAGAGATAAGGACTCCCTGAAACAACATAGGCTCAGCCAGATTGATCACCAAAAATGGTCCACCCTGGCCTCACATCGGGAAGCATGGAGACGCACTATCCACAATGCTGCGGCCTCTTTTGAGAAGTCACGCTGAACGAGTCTCAAAGAGAAATGACAACACAGAAAGAATCGCAACTTGGAAATATCACCCAAGGAGACTTTCTGCTGTGCTTTCTGCAACCGGACTTGCCTATCTCGGATTGGCCTCTTTAGTCATCAACACGCTTGTAGAAAGCATGGGATGAGTCCTTCCTAAGAATCTTCGTTCGCGAAGAAAAGCCAAGACTGAGCCAATCAGGACCCACAGTTTAAGAAGCAGTGTTCTATAGCATGATATACATGTTGGCCTCAATGTGTAACTATGCATGCAAGATTTATGCTATGCACCCTCCCTGTAGGAGTCTCAGCTTCTTTGTATGCCACCCTTATTGTTGTTGTTTATTCGTTCAGTCGCTTCTGACTCTTTGTGACCTCATGGACCAGCCCACATCACAGCTTCCTGTCAGCCATCACCACCCTCAGCTCCTTCAAGGTTGAGTCAGTCACTTCAAGGATCACATCCATCCATCTTGCCCTTGGTTGGCCCCTCTTCCTTTTTCCTTCCATTTCCCCCACAGCATTATCTTCTCCAAGGTATCAGGTCTTCTCATTATTTCCATGTTTTACTGGAGTCTTCCTTGCAGGATCTTGAGCATTATCTTACTAGCATGTTAAATAAATGCCACTGTTTGAAAATTTGAGCAGTTTTTAGTGTTTCTCTTTTTCAGTATGGGGATAATAGTTGATTTTTCCAATCTGACGGCCATTCTTGTGTTTTCCATATTTACTGGCATATGGCATGCATCACCTTTTTTTTTTTTTTTAAATGTTTTTATTATCTTGTATGTGGTACAAGACAACTAAGGGGTTAGGGATGCGGGGAGGGGGAGGGGTAGTGCTCGGGAGGGAAACGTGGGGATAGGGGGTATTACAAAGACTTCCTCGAGCGTAACACAAGAGTATATACATTAATCAGTTTCAAAAATAAGATTCTGTGAATTGTTAATCTAGAGAGTTTCTAGCTAGTGCTCTATCCCTTATATTCTATTTAGAGGTCGTTTAAGTCTATTATACATTTGAACTTCCCATTTTGTAGGTAGTCTTTAAAGCATGTCCAATCCGTTTTCTGTTTTTTTTTTGGGCTATCGCCTCCATTTGGATCATGTCGAACACCTTCAGGATCCATTCTTCTATTTCCGGAGTGGTATGGCATGCATCACCTTGACCTCTTCTTAGCATAAGTCAGGGTTAGACAAACTCAAAAGAGCATTCAAAACGCTTATATTCAAATAGTATCAATCAATTTATAGCACAAATATCACTGTATAATATATACAAAGCTATATAGCTGTATTCCACTCTACCGTATCCGGGCGCAGCCAGGACGACGCTTTTAGTCCATTCCCCAATTTTGCAAATAAGGGTGTGAGTCCCGAACCAACATAAATGTTCCAAATGGAAATAAACGGTTAGAGGGCAGGCGCTAGGCCAAGGTAATCCAATACCGCAGGACGAAACGAACCGGAGCCGCCAATATTGGCTCCTGGTAGTCTGATAAGGCAAGCCGACGGAAAGTCATAGAAAACACATCAGGGCCACAGATTGGCGGCTCCGGTTCGTTTCGTCCTGCGGTATTGGATTACCTTGGCCTAGCGCCTGCCCTCTAACCGTTTATTTCCATTTGGAACATTTATGTTTGTTCGGGACTCACACCCTTATTTGCAAAATTGGGGAATGGACTAAAAGCGTCGTCCTGGCTGCGCCCCGGATACGGTAGAGTGGAATACAGCTATATAGCTTTGTATATATTATACAGTGATTACGAATATTTGTGCTATAAATTGATTGATACTATTTGAATATAAGCGTTTTGAATGCTCTTTTGAGTTTGTCTAACCCTGACTTATGCTAAGATTGTAAACGAGCATTGCTCGGTAGTCAAATATGGATACCAATGGTATAGAATCCTTTGACCAACAACAAACTGATGAGATTACTAATATATGGACATTAAACTTAGATGAGAACAATGGAGATAATGCTGGACCCTCCTCAGCCACTCCCTCTCTTAAAGACCTTGAAGAGAAAGAATTGCGCCTTGTTAGAGTAGAACTCAATGCCTCAGCTCTTTCTGAATATATACGGAAGAACTTAATCCCCAGAGGCATGCGTGTTTATCTTCCTGCTGGTATTTACCTTAATGATGAGACCTTTTTGAATAATTGGAGACTTATTACAGAGAAGTGTTCCCGTGACCTTATGACCCTTATTTTTCAGAGGTCAGCATGCGAGGCCCAAGAATTAAAAAATGAAATTAGCTTTATCAGACAATCTCTCCAAGAACCACTCCCTACGGTGGACTTGGAAAAAATAAAAAAAGAGTGCCAGGATTTGTACAAAGATTTGAGAAACATGAAAATCAATAAAATGCGTAGAGACGAAAAAGACAAGAGAGAGGGTAGAATTCCCAAACCCCCAAGATATGGCCAAGCATACAAAAGACTTACTTTTTCCCAAGAATCTGACGATTCCGCAGGAGGAAACCGCTCCACAGATACGGAAGGCACGGCTAAGCCCCAGCCATATAATCTCCGTAATCAAGGAAAGAAACAATACTATAAAAAGAAAATTTTTCGGAAGGTCAACCCTCCCCAAATCAAACATAGTTGTTAATCTCTCTAAATATCAACTATCTCCCAAAGAAACAGCATTATTAAACAAAGGCTTCTCTTTCGTCTCCACTCCCCACAACTACGAACTAGATATCCGTAAAGACCTCGCCACCCTCTTCAGGTCTATTAGACTTAAGGAACACTTCTCTACTAACCCTAACACCACCGAGGAAATTAATCCTTTACAGAAATTTAGACCAAAGAGTAACTTCATTCCTCCTACCTCCTCCCACGCTGTGCGCACTTTTGAAAATATTGTTTTAAGAGAGATAAATACTGCAAATGCAAACAAAACCAAGACCTATGGTAACTTATCTGCTACTGATATAGACATCTTGACTAAATTGGGGAATAATCCATCGATTGTAATTAAAAGAGCAGATAAATGTGGTTCTGTTGTACTGTTGGATAAAGATGTCTATGTGCAGGAATGTCTTAGGCAACTTAGAGACGATAATTTCTATGTCAAACTTCCCTGTGACCCGACACGCCGGTTTGCTACAACTATTCGAAATACTATTGAGGAAGCGGTAGCCTTGGGCCACATTTCTAACCAAATTGGGGAATATCTTTATGTTCATAACCCCAAAACGCCAAATTTCTATATTTTGCCCAAAACGCACACAAATACGTATCCTCCGCCCGGCAGACCAATTCTCGCCTGCTGTGGCGGCCTATTGGAACCGCTATCCAAATTCCTGGATTTTCATATCCAACCATTTGTTAAATCTACACCGGCATACCTGAAGGATACAACTGATTTTCTAAGGAAGATTGATACCTGTGTCTTAAATGATGGAGACATCTTATATACTATTGATGTGGTCTCTTTATATACTCACATCCCGCTGGGGGGACTTGAGGCCTATGTTATACGACGTATTAGACAACAGAGATGACAAAATTACTCCAACGAGTTTTCTTATGGAAATTTTTGATATTTTATCAGACTATAATTATTTTCAGTTTGAACAAGACCACTATCTTCAAAAAAATGGAATTTCCATGGGGCAGGCCGCCGCCCCTTCGTTAGCTAATATTTTTATGTCCTTCCTAGAAAAAGAATTCATATTTGGTCCTAACCATCATCGATTTTCATCTAATATTTGTTATTATTATCGTTTCATAGACGATATTTTTCTAGTGGCCGAAAAGGGTATACCCCACCAAGAATTTGTCTCCTGGATGAACAATTGGCACAACTCGATCTCATTTACTTGATCTCACACCCTTATTTGCAAAATTGGGGAATGGACTAAAGCGTCGTCCTGGCTGCGCCCGGATACGGTAGAGTGGAATACAGCTATATAGCTTTGTATATATTATACAGTGATTACGAATATTTGTGCTATAAATTGATTGATACTATTTGAATATAAGCGTTTTGAATGTTCTTTTGAGTTTTATGCATCACCTTGACAACATCATCTTTCAAGATTTTAAACAGTTCAGTTGGGATTCTGCCATCTTCTTCTGCCTTGTTATTAGCAATGCTTCTTAAGGCCCATTCCACCTCACTCCTCAGTATGTCTGGTTCTAATTCACTCATCACATTGTCAAAGCCATCCTCGATATTATTATCCTTCCTATACAGATCTTCTGTATATTCTTGCCACCTTCTCTTGATATCTTTTACTTCTCTTAGGTCCTTGCCATCTTTGTTTTTGATCATACACATTTTTGCCTGACATTTACCTCTTATGTTTCTAATTTTCTGGAAGAGGTCTCTTGTCCTTCCTATTCTATCATCTTCTTTCACTTTCATGCATCACTAGATTAAAAATAGTTCCTTATCTCTTCTGGTTAACTTCTGGAATTGTGAATTTAATTGGGCACTGTTTCCTTTTGCTTTCCTTCTTTCTTGGGCTACTTCTCAGTAGATCAGTGTTTCCCAACCGCTGTTCCGCGGCACACTAGTGTTCCGTTTGGATCAGCTGGTGTGCCGCCGGAAAGCCTCTCTCCCCCCTCTCTTCCCCCTTCCTCCTGCTACTGTGTCTTAACATCACCAGCTCCTAAGACACTTTTTCATTTGTACTTCAACATTACTGCCTACTGTGGTGCCTGCCCCTTTGTGGACACTGAGAAGCGACATTACATGCGAGAAGGGGCGAGATCCCAGCCATCGACACAGCACTTCCGGGTTTGCGCTCTGCTGTGATGCACCAGTAGCCTGGAGACCGGTGACACCAGAGAGGGAGGCGAACTCCCATTGGCGGATCCTGGGCCAATTGGGGGGGAAAGGAAGGGAGGGAGGAGCTGAGCCGGGACCTGCCCGAGGGAGACCGGCGGGGGCACTGGCCTGAGAAGAATCTCTTCTCCGAGCAGAGAGGAGGCCGGAGCGGAGCCTGCGGAGGAGTCGAGGCCAAGGAGGAAGAGGAAGGCCAGGCCTCGCTGACTGAGAGGAGCCCCGCTCGCATTTCTCCGGCGGAAAGGAGGAGGAGGCGACGACGCCACACAACTCTGGAGGAGGTGAAACAAAGTCTCCTCCTCAGGCCCGACGTCAAGGGAGAAGGGCTGGACGGGCCTGAGGGGGACTTGGGCCGAGAAGCAGGAGGAGGGGAAGGGAGGGGGGAGAAGAGGAGGAGGCCAGGAGCAAGCGGCGCCACAGAACATGGCTCCGCCTCTTCCCTTCCCTTTCTCCACTACGGAGAGAGAGGCAACACAGCACCCTTCCTGCCTTCCTTCCAGTCAATGGACTGCGCCCACAATGCACTGGGGCAGCGATGACTGGGGGAGAGAGGGGGGAAGGGGAAAGGAGGGCGTGTGGAGGAACCCACCCGAACAGCTGGCAAGTGTCAGGTTTTTGCCCGTGTGCACTCATGCCAGGCGCACCCACCCCTCCTCGGCAGGACTTTTCCTAGGCATGCTGAGAGAGGATGATAACACTACGGAGAGATAGTGTTTTTAGATGGTTTTAAAATTCCGACAGCCCACTTAGCTGGTGGAGCTCCCTCCCCACTCCCTTCTCTTCTGCCTTGCTCTCTCTCCTGCTCCCTTCTTTTCCAGCAACTACAATTCCCAATTGTCAAGATCTATTTCCCCCACATTTGGCCATATTCAGTATTTGTGCCAAGTTTGATCCTGATCCAACATTGTCTGAGTCCGCAGTGCTCTACCGGCTGTGAGGAATTGTGGGAGTTGTAATCCAAAACACCTGGAGGGACGAAGTTTGCCCAGGCCTGTGTTAGAGTGTCATTTTGTGTCATTTTGGTTGGTGGTGTGCCCCAGGATTTTGTAAATGTAAAAAAGTGTGCCGCGGCTCCAAAAAAGTTGGGAAACACTGCAGTAGACAACCATCTTGCCTTCTTGTTTTTCTTTGGTACGTACTTTGTTCTCACCTCCTGAACAATGTTGCAAACTTCTGTCCATAGTTCTTCTGGGATTCTGTTAAATTGAGTCCCTTAAATCTGTTCTTAACCTCTACTGCAGGGGTGCTCAGAATGGTGATCGGGATCACCAGGGTGATCTTCAGGCCTCATCCTGGTGATCTTCAGACCCCTGACCAGATTTTTTGCTGTTAGTCCTCTTCACATGCCCCTGCACGCTGCAAAGAAGTCCTCCGTCATTGCTCCTCCCCGCTCCCGCTCGCGCGCCTCCATAGCTCCAGAGTCCAAGAGGCAGAATGCCCCCTCTTTTGGATTCCTCCTCCTCCCTCTGTCCTTCTCCAGCCACTCAGAGTCATAGGAGACCAAAGGAGGCGTGCCTGGATGACGCGATGCATGGCTGACCCCGCGCGCATGCGCAGAAGCGCCCATTCTGCCTCTCGGACTTCTCGTGAGCTCTTGGAGGCGGCACGCTTGCTGGCGTCGTGGAAATAAGAGCAACGACAGAGGAGAAGAAGAAGGATGCTTTGGGGCCATTTCCTTACCGCATCTCAAAGGTCGGTCTTTTTACTTTGGGGTGGGTGCTTGATTGTTCTGTGGCATGTCTCTTTGTTTATTTTTAATGTTTAAAAATGGCCTTTTAGCTCCAAAGCCTCTCTGCTTGCTTTGTTCCTTGAGAAATAAATGTTGGGGAATATGGAAATGTGGGAGAAATGGGGTGGTTGGATGTATTTTTGCATGCCCCTTTGTTTACCTTGCTGAGTATTAAATGGCCGTGCAGTTCAACAGCCTCTCTTCTTACTTTCTGGCTGATAATATGTGTGGTAATAGGACAGTGTGGGAGAAATGGGGTGGTTGGATGTATTTATGCATGTCCCTTTGTTTACCTTGCTGAGTATTAAATGGCCTTGCAGTTCAAAAGCCTCTCTTCTTACTTTCTGGCTGATAATATGTGTGGTAATATAACAGTGTGGGAGAAATGGGGTGGTTGGATGTATTTTTATGCTCTGTTTTATATTGTTGTTATTAGATTGAAATGTTGATGTTTTATAACTTCATTTTATGTAAACTGCCCCGAGCCTGCTGGAAGGAGCGGTACATAAAAATGAATAATAAATATAAATAAATAAATAAGAAAATAGTTATACGTTTACATTTCTGTGTAGGTGATCTTTGGGACTTGGTTTTTTAATCAGTAGCTCCCATGCTGAAAAAGTGTGAGCACCCCTGCTCTACTGCATATTCACTAGGAATATTACTGAGATCATATCTTACCGGTCTGCGTATCTTCTCTATTCTCTTTAGTCTGATGCTAAAATGTGCAATAAGAAGTTCATGATCTGAACTATAGTCAGCTCCAGCTCTCGTTTTCACCGACTGAATGGATGTCTGCCACCTTGGCTGCAAAAGATATATGCCACCTTCATAGAAAAGTAAATAAGATGTAAATGTAATACATAAGTAATAAAATACATCTTCTCAATGGCAATGTTACCACATCATGCTCTGCTTTGTTTTTAAGCCTTCAAGGAACATAAAAGTAATTTGGGGATAATGAACTAATAGGGCTGATGAAATCCATCCTTGTATTGTCGTTTCAATTGATGTGTTCTGCAGCAATTATTAGTATTTTTATTATCTGTTTTGTAGTGACTGGTTGTGTTTTAAATTGATTTCAATTGTTTTGCTGGTGAAAGCTGCCTTGAAGGCCTACTCAAGCCAAAAAGACAGAATAAATGCTGGAAAATTAAATAAAAACAAATTACAGCTAATCTTGTACAAAGGCTTTGATATTCTTGGCAGCTTGGATTAACACATTGCTTTACGCAGAATGCCTGTTCTGGCTCTTTTTAGCAGAGAAGGTACGTTAAGAACTGCGGAGCTAAATAGAGAAGTAGATGGGGTTAAAAGCTCCTGGAAATTACAGAACGTGGTTTTCCCTTGGCGTTAATGGTTCTTTAAGAAGCAAATATGTCAAGATGTCCACCACAAGCTCTGCTTGACGTTTTTTCAAAAGTATATGTGTCTTGAAATTGTGTTGCTAGGTAGAGGTTGGGAACAAGGAGAAATCTCATGCATCTTTCATATACCAAAAGATATTTGACATCAGAGATCACTGTGAAGTGAAGGCTGCTGGATGAGAACAATAAAGTATATGCCTTGATTTTACTGAGAAGTTGGCTCATGTTTCTCTAGCCCTGTATGACTTAGGCCGAGGTCATTTGACAATATATGTCCCTATATGAGTCTGCCTAGGCCCTGAGATTTGCAGGAAATGTCTTTCTCTCAGCCCTATCTACGCTACCAAATAATGCAGTTTGAAATTGCATTATATGGCCAGTCTAGGCTCACATAATGCAGTTTAACTGCATTAACAGGACACCTTGTGACTAGCAATGAGTGGTTTGGTGATACACGGAAAGGGTGATGCTGGTGCTGTTGGAGGTATATGTGTTGACAACAGATTGGACCAAAAGGGACCTGATTCAGCTTCCATATGACAACAAAGCCGTAGGATACTCCAGATTTCCTGCAAACTATAGAGCTGTGTTTCTCAACCTGGAGATCGGGACTCCTTGGGGGGGTCATAAACGGGTGTCAAAGTGGTTGTCAAAGACCATTAAAAAACACAGTATTTTATGTTGGTCATGGAGAATCTGTGTGGGAAGTCTGGCCCAATTCTATCATTGGTGGGGTTCAGAATGATCTCTGATTGTAGGTGAACTATAAATCCCAGTAACTACGACTCCCAAATGTCAAGGTCTGTTTTCCCCAAACTCCACCAGTGTTTGCATTTGGGCATATTGAGTATTCGTGCCAAGTTTGGTCCAGATCCATCATTGTTTGAGTCCACAGTGCTCTCTGAATGTAGGTGGACTACAACTCCAAAAATCAAGGTCAATGCCCACCAAACCCTTCCAGTATTTTCTATTGGCCATGGGAGTTCTGTATGCCAAGCTTGGTTCAATTCCATTGTTGGTAGAGTTAAGAATGCTCTTTGATTGTTGATGAACTATAAATCCTAGCAACTACAACTCCCAAATGACAAAATCAATCCCGCCCCCCAACCACACCAGTATTCAGATTTGGATGTATTTTTGCCAGATTTGGTCCAATGAATGAAAATACATCCTGCATATCAGATATTTACATTACGATTCATAACAGTAGCAAAATTACAGTTATGAAGTAGCAACGAAAATAATTTATTTATTTATTTATTTATAAAGGGTTTTATTGGTTAAAATGACAAAACATAACAATGACAAAATGACAATCATAACAATCAGAGGGATGGGGGTGGGGGTTATGGGAAAAAGGGTATTGGAGTGGGTATCGGGTAAATTACATCAGGGATAACAAACAAATTAAAAACAAACGGTTGACTTCACCTGGAGATATAGCTCCTCTTTCTTTTGCCTTATAGAATATTAACTTCAAGCCTTTAATCTCCCCCTTTATATCCCGAACCCCAACAAACTTATCTTTTTCTTCTCTTTTACGTAAGTAATAAAAGGCTTCCAAGTCTCCGTAAACTGATTAATTGTCCCCGATTTCAGTAAGCAAGTCAGTTTATCCATTTCTGCTACTTCCAGCAACTTTTGTATCAATTCTTCCTCACTTGGGATTTCTGGTCTTTTCCAGTATCTGGCCAGGACAATTCTGGCAGCAGTTGCTATAAAGCAAAGTAATTTCTCCTTCTTTTTCCCCTTTATTTGTGGGTCTGGAATGTTTAAAAGAAAGGTTTCTGGTTTTAGCTCTACCTTACACATCAATGTTTCCTCCACCACCTTGTGTGTCATTCCCCAAAACTTCTTAACCGTACCACAGGTCCACCATTGGTGATAGAGGGTTCCTCTATCTCTCTGGCACTTCCAACAATATTCATTTCCGTTCTTGAACATTTTCGCTAGTTGGACTGGCGTGGTGTACCATCTATATAGTACTTTCAGTTGGTTCTCCTTTAGCGAGTATACTCCTTTAGTAGGTATATTTTAGCCCTTGCTTCCAACTCTTTTGCCAATCCTCCATTCTGATATTATGGCCTATATTGTCCTGCCATTTTTGCATGTATTCCTTTCTTGGCGCTTCTTCGTGTCTATTTGGTAATATATACTTATATAGTCTACTAACTCTCTTTTTTCCCATCTGGGTCAATATTTTCCCACCTCTTGTAGGTGTTTCTTCCCAGCCTATCTTAGCATCTAGTTTAGATCTCGTTTTTAGTTGGCTATATTGTAGCCAGTTTATCTTAAGATCCTTTAGTTCTTCCTCGGTTTTCAGACCGTAGCCATTATTTTCCTTTTTTAGGATGTCGCTATATAAGGGCCAAGTTTCCTTCCCTGTCTTTATTATTTAGAACGCCTCTAGTGGGGATACCCAGAGGGGAAGTTTCCTGTAGATATTGTCTTTATATTTGTCCCAAATTTTTAATAATGGTGCTTTTATAGTATGATTCCTAAAATTTTTATCGTCTTTCACTTTATTATAGAATAGGTACCCATGCCAACCAAATTTATTTTCCCATCCCTCTAAATTTAGTAAGTTCCCATCCCTCAGGTCTATCCAATCTTTTATATTGTCCAGGCAATTGGCGTCATAGTATGTTATTAGGTCTGGAAGGCCGAATCCTCCTTTTTCAGGTAGCTCTTGTCGGTACTTTTGTTTTATTCTGGCCCTTCTCTCACCCCATATGAATTTTGCTAGTTCGGCTTGCCATCTTTTCAATAGTATAGTTTTTTTTAATATGGGCAGCATCTGGAACATAAAATTTAACTTAGGTAAAATTTTCATTTTAACAGTTGCAATTTTGCCTAGGAGTGATAGGTTCATGTTTTTCCAATTCTTGAGGTCTCCTTTAACTTGCTCCCATGTTTTTTCATAATTATTCTTTATGAGCTGACAATTTTTTGGGGTCAGGGTTACTCCTAAATATTTCACCTGTTTTGCTAGGGGTATTTTAAATTTTTTTTCTATTTCCTGGGCTTCTTTTTTGTCTATATTTTTTACCATGATTTGCGATTTACTTTTGTTTAACTTAAGTCCTGATACTTTACCAAATGTTTCTATTTTATTGATCCACTTCCCCATATTCTCTGTTGGGTCCTCTATCAAACAACGAAAATAATTTTATGGTTGGGGGTCGCCACAGCAAAAGGAACTGTATGAAGGGGTTGTGGTATTAGGAAGGTTGAGAACCACGGTTCTAGAGTATTTCCCAACTTTGCTTAGTGTGGAGTAAAAGACCTGGAGCACTTAAGGGAAGCAGGCCTGGATTAACCCCTTTTGGTGCCCTAGGCCACACTTTGGAATTACGCCCCCAAACCAACCTCTACCACACACCCCACCTCCTCCTCGCGATGTGAGGAGGAGGAGGCAGACAGAAGTCCCGGGGATGGGGTTCCCTCCGCCTCCTCCTCTTCGCGGCGCGCCCTCTTTCCTTGAGTCAAGGAAGGAGGGCGCACGAGGAGGAGGAAGGAAGGGAAGCCCCACCCACGATGCTGGCAGCGGCCCCGGGGGCGGGGATTCCCTTCCTTCCTCCTCCTCTACATGGCGCATCCTCCTTTCTTGACTCAAGGAAGGAAGGCGCACGAGGAGGAGGAGGAAGGAAGGGAAGCCCCTCAGCCCTTGCGGCGTGTGCATGCCCTCCTTCCTTGACTCAAGGAAGGAGGGCGCAAGGAGGAGGAAGCGGAGGGAAGCCCCGCCCCCAGAGCCACTGTCGGGCATGCGCAGCAGGAGGGCGTGAGCGTCTCTGCCTCCTCCGCCATGTTCCTGGGTGCCGCGCATGCCCGGCAGCAGCCCCGGGGTCTTCCCTCCGCCTCCTCCTCCTCGCGCCCTCCTTCCTTGACAAGGGGGCAGGGGTGATGGCGAGGGGGGGTGCCATTCCCTCCTCCCCGCCCCCTCGCAGCGCTCTCCCCCCGCCCTCTTCCGAGAGAGAGAGAGTTGCGTTGAAGTTTTTTTTTCAACATTTTTTTGGGGGGTCAGATTGAATTGCGCCCCCCTTGGCTTTCGCCCCTAGGCCATGGCCTAGGGTGGCCTTATGGGTAATCTGGTCCTGAAGGGAAGTCCTTATACCTTGTGAAAACCTCGCTGCTGGAGTCGAGGAGACTGTTTTTATTTTGTAGACAAGCCAGAAATCATTAATAGCCTATTTTTGCTTCTAACCTTCCCTTCATGGGCTGTGCTGTCATATTTCAAATTCGTCATGGAACGACCATCCCAAACAGAGAAACCTTACAACGCAGAGACACCAAACTTGCCAACAGAAATAGGCCTCAGACAAGGTAGGTTTGTAGCAAAGAAACTTTCCCCCCAAAACCTAAAAGGCCCCCAAAACAACGAGTAAAAAACTACATTTCCAAGCATCCTCCAGGGCTGCCAACGACTCTCCCAGCCTCTACATTCTGACAACATGATTGGCTGCCAATAAGGGCGGATTTGCATAACTCCTGTACTGGCCAGCCAACATGAACATTCCGACCCATAATATACTGTCAGAGGAGGATAAGGCAAAGGGCTGAGGCACAAACACAAACACCCAATTCACTTCCCACAGAAAATTTACACCCCTACAAACCACAGACCACGCCCAAAATTGACAGTAAGGCTTCATTAACTTAATTTTCCTGACTAAGCCTCATTTAATGGAATGCTGTTTACGCTCTGAATTGACAGTAAGGCTTCATTAACTTGATTCTCCCGACTAGCCCTCAGCTCATTGGATATTGTGTATGGCCTGAATTGACAGTAAGCCTTCATTAACTTGTTGTTCCTGACTAGGCCTCAGCTCATGGGACATTGTGTATGGCCTGAATTTACAGTAACCTACCTTGGCACACAGAGCCCCTATGACCCACGCTACATTCTACTACAGTTTGGAGGAGGGTGGACCATGGATTATGGGATTTGATGTATCTCCATGGATTATGGGATTTGTAGTACTTTCAAACCCTTCATTCCCCACAGACCACTGTGGTCCAGAACCAAGACCGATAAAGACCAAACTTGGCACACAGTGCCCCCATGACCCACACTCCATCCAACTGCAGTTTAGAGGAGAGCACACCATGGATGATGGGATTTCAAGTACCTCCACTCACTTCCAAAGTACCCCACCCACACAAGCATCAACCTCTACATCAACACAGCAGACGGAAAGACAAAAAACATTGTATATCCACAAGCTCTGCAGAACGCCAGCAACACCACACACCGACAACTCCACAGAACTTCAACATCCCACCCACCAGAACAACCCACAACGACACAGCCATGACCCCACCAAGACCGTAAGTAACATCAATTCCAACCCTTACATACTCAGACTTTCTCGCATCTCCTAAATAGGGCACAGCAACACGTGCCGGGTACAGCTAGTTTTCTTATATAAGCGTGAGGGGCAGTTCGGAGAAGCAAATGGATGCATTGGTGGCAACCTGGGGGTTGTTTTGGCCAGTTTTCAAATTGAAAATCACCCCTATATTCCTTGGTAAAAAGTTTGTAGGAATGTAAAGGTCGGGCGAGGGTTTCAGAGCCGATGGGCAACCTTCCCTACCCTTGTTTTTGGTTCTCTTTTGGACCGAGAATATCGAGTCCATCTGAAAAGGACAAGGGGAATGAAGTTAATGAAGGCCTCATGCAATCTCTGAAAAGTTAATGATTACTCCTGAAGAGCAATCAACACATATTGAAGGGCACAGCAGATGAAAGAAAGCTAACGAGAGTGCAGAGAGAGATCTTTCAAAGGGAGTTGATAGATGAAGGGCATCCAAGCACAATGATGATTCCTGCGGCCTTGAAAGGCTGACCGGTTTTATTTGGTATCAGCTTTCATAGGCCAGTGGTTCTCATCCTTCCGAATCCCACAACCCCTTAATACAGTTCCTCCTGTTGTGGTGACCCCCAAACCATATAATTATTTTCGTTGCTACTTCCTACCTGTAATTTTCCTACTGTTATGAATCGTAATGTAAATTTCTGATATGCAGGATGCAGGGCCGTAGCCAGGATTTTGATTGGGGGGCTGAGTTTGGTTCGGGGGGGCTGAGACTGGGTGGAAGAGGGTCTACCTAGCAAACCTTTTGTATTGTTATCCCAATAACCCCATTAATGTGGGATATAATGAGCATGGTGATCAGATCATGATTTAAATGCACGTAACAGTTTAAATAATGTACCAGTAAGGCCTTTTCGCGGACCACCCTGAGAATTTCGGGGCTGAAGGCCCCTTAGCCCCCCGGCTACATGCCTGGCAGGATGTATTGTCATTCACTGGACCACATTTGGCACAAATACCCAATATGCCCAAATTTGAATACTGATGGGGCAGGCATGTAGCCAGGGGGGGGGGCTAAGGGGGCTTCAGCCCCCCCCCGCAATTCTCAGTGTGGTCCGCGAAAAGGCCTTACTGATACATTATTTAAACTGTTATGCTTATTCATATCATGATCTGATCACCATGCTCATTATATCCCACATTAATGGGGTTATTGGGATAACAATACAAAAGGTTTGCTAGGTAGACCCTCTTCCACCCAGTCTCAGCCCCCCCCAAAACTTAGCCCCCGAAACAAAATCCTGGCTACGGCCCTGCGATGGGGCTGCAGTTAGTCCAATGCTCAGCAGCCAGACTATTAACAGGAGCAGGGTACAGGGAGTGCACAGCTCCACTGGCTGCCAATTAGCTTCCGAGCACAATTCAAAGTGCTGGTGTTGACCTACAAAACACTATACGGTTCTGGCCCTGTTTACCTGTCTGAACATATTCTCCCCTATGCACCGTCAAGAGTGTTAAGATCGTCTGGAGAGACCCTGCTCTCAGTCCCACCACCTTCGCAGGCACGTCTGGTGGGGACGAGGGACAGGGCCTTTTCTGTAGTGGCTCCCCGGCTGTGGAATTCCCTCCCAAATGAAATCAGATTTGCCCCCTCCCTCCTGACTTTTAGGAAGCGGGTGAAAACGTGGCTGTGCAATGAGGCCTTCGCAGAATGAAGGAGGAGTTCGTGAATCGACTAAAGTCACTAACCACTAGATACGGACCTGATATACGGATTGAGTTGGACTTGATTTTACTTTGACGAATAGCTTTTTAAATGTATTTATTGTATTTGTATTTGATAATTTCATTGTAAATTTATGATGTTTTAGATTTTAAATGTTAGCATTGAATACTTGCTGTTTGCCGGTCTGAGTCCCTCTTCGGAGGTGAGAAGGTCGGGGTATAAAAGTTTTAAATAATAAATAAATAAATTGATTTCGTCATTTGGGAGTTGTAGTTGCTGGGATTTATAGTTAAACTAATCAATATAAGAAGTCAAGTTGCCAACTTCTGCACAATATACAACTCAAAAACACAGGATTACGTGGTATATCCAACTTGTTTATGTACTTGCAAATAAGTATTATCATATATTCACTATACATAAATCATATAATCATTTAAAGGCGCAACTACACAGAGTATGCTCTATATTAGCAATCAACACAACGATACTCACGGAACCCCGCCAACCAGAAAGTAAATATACAGTGGCGATAGTCCAATAGTGGTATTTAGTTCTCTGTGATGACTAAGCAATAACATTCCGTTCGAGGAGTGGTGCAAATGCTGACTTGAATGATACCAAACAATCATTCAAAAATTCAAAATAATTGTAATTCCAGGCCTGATGGCCAACCATCAAAATAATTATAATCCACGGCCCGTTGGCCTGCACTCTTGGCTGTCTCAATGAGAGGGTGATCCCAGGGTATCGGAGAATCGCTGTCTCTACGTGCAGTAACTCATCTTACTCCGCCTAGTAATGATCGATGGGTAGTCCACCTACGGGTATATCCATGTCCGGTTACCGACCCGTTTCGAGTCCTTCTTCGTCAGGGTGACCCCACATAAAGTGTAATTCACTAACAAATATATCTGTAATATAAAAACACTCAATAGTATCCCACTAATCAGAGAGATAGCAACTAAGGGTTGGAGATGAACATCTACTTACCAATTTTCAAATAATATACATGCTCAATAGCAATGCTGATCTCTCAGCTCTGAAATTAATCGCCCCAATGGCGCAGACCGCAAATCTGGTAAAGGCACAAACTCGAAAGCTACTTAAGTACCCAACTGTCGGTGCATAGATAATTAGAATTAAACATGTGGTGAGAACTACCAAAGACTCTTAAAGTAAAATGTCTGTTTAACTCAGAGTTTCCTTTAAACCGAGCGGCTGCTCACTTTTAATGCGGATTATCCATTTCCTTTCACATTTAAGGAGGGAGGTTTGTATGTCAGCATGTGGGGGTGAATTCACTTGCTGTAAGCCTACAAATTTGAAATCCGGTAACGAACGATGTACCGTCTTAAAATGCCGATACAAGAACGTATCCTCATTGCCTGCAAGAATGCGACACTTATGTTCACCTAAATCACCAGTAACTTCAGGGCAGGTACATTTAGATGTGGCCACTGTGCGGTCTGTGACTTTGTATCGCCCTTAAAACAAATTGAAATAGATGCTATTTCTAAAACTATCAAACTGGAACAATTCTTCACTTGTGCCTCAGAAAAAGCGATTTACCTATTATATTGTTCTTGCCCCCGCTTCTACGTAGGTATGACAAAAAGATTGTTGAGGAAAAGATTAGGTGAACATAAGTGTCGCATTCTTGCAGGCAATGAGGATACGTTCTTGTATCGGCATTTTAAGACGATTAAGTAGATTGTAAGGGCTGCATCTGTTTATGTTATATTGTGTGTAAATTGCATGACATTGCACCACAGTGATATTGTAAAGCTATTGAGCACATTGGAAATTTACTATACTAAAGAGATTTTTACTACATGATGCTGTTTGATTGACTTCTCCCTCAGTTCTGCCCTTTGAATGTGTAAGGTATAGCATTGTGTATTACACTGATGCCAGGCTACGCAGAGAAGCCACTGAAATCCACAAGCATGTGGACAATTTCAACAGAAAGGAGAAAACCGTGAAAATAAACAAAATCTGGCTAACAGTATTTTTTTTTAAAAACTCCAAAATCAGGACAGTAAATAAAGAATGACACTAAAAAAAAGAGGAATCCCAGAGAAGAAACAATCAGGGCCAGCTAACCCCTCCCAAAAAGGGATGCCTCCAGGCAGGATGCAGCCAGGCTTTGAAGCTGCAAGCCAATTAAATGCTAATCAAGGTGGGCAATTGCAACATTCACACTTGCCTCCAACAGACAAGAGTTATTTCTCCCACCCTGGACATTCCACAGATATATAAACTTCACTTGCTTAGTTTCCAACAGATCTCACATTTTCATGTAGGCAAAAATGTCAGGAGAGAATGCTTCTGGAACATGGCCATACGGCAACCCAGTATCTTACACGGCTTACTGTGCTGCCTTTCTTCTGTTTCACTCTGTTTTTCCTGATTCTCCTTTCTGGTTACTGCTTGTGATCATTCTGACTTCCAGCATATTGTTCCATCAGGGAGCTGTAATTTCCCATTGCTCTCCTGTTCCATGATATGATTACTGATGTATATCTCCCCTTTCTGTCTCATTTAAATGGAAAATGTAGACAGGCAGGGGACATGCTGAAATAACACTTGAGCACTGAACATCAAAATTGGCCTTTGGTTTAAGAAAAAGAACAGAAGCGATGCAGGAGGATGTGGTGTGATTTAAAATATGAGAAAAGTCTACTTGATAGGGGAATGCGCAAAGAAAATCGTACGCGACCGTCCGAAGACTTTGTGCCCTACAGTTTGCGCCTTTGCTAAGCCATAGTGTGCTTCCTTTAAATGAGTACTGTTATGGTTATGATTTATATTGTGTTTTTTTAATCTCTTTTTATTGAGTCACAAAACTGAACCATACACGTTAGAGCAGTGTTCCCCAACCGCTGTGTGCCATGATGGACATCCTGCTGTGCCACGAAAAAAGCTCTCTGCCCCCTTCCTTCCCCCCTCCTCCTGCTGAACTCCTGCTGCTTGGGGGAGGAAGGGCCGGGTGGTGGTGAAGAAAAAGGGGCCGGGGCGCCGCCTCCTTCAGCCGTTTCCCCAACCAGCCTCCAATCTGCCATGACTCCCACCATGACTCTCGCCCCTCGCTCACTGAAGCCGCACGAAAGAGGAGCCCCACCCACTGAAGCCCGTCCACCGCTCAGGTTCCTCCTCCTCCGCGTGGATTCCGCAAGTGAGGGGTGGGAGTCATGGTGGAGAGCGGTGCTGGGGATGAGGGCCATGACTCTCGCCCCTTGCTCGCACTGCCCCCTCAAGGCTGGAGAAGCTGTGGGAGAGCTGAAGCTGGGGAAGGGGGCGGGGCATGGCACGGCCTGGCTCCCTCCCCCCCCTGGCTTCAGCACTCCCACAGTTTTGCCAGCCTTGAGGGGGCAGCGCCAAGTCAGCATTGTGCTGGCTCTGCCACCGCTGGCTTGGCACTGTCCCCTCAAGGCTGGAGAAGCTGTGGGAGAGCTGAAGCTGGGGGAGGGGGCAGGGCACGGCACAGCCTGGCTCCGACCCCTTCCCCCCAGCTTCAGCTCTCCCACAGCTTCTCCAGCCTTGAGGGACAGTGCCAAGCCAGCATTGTGCTGGCTCTGCCACCGCTGGCTTGGCACTGCCCCTCAAGTCTGGAGAAGCTGTGGGAGAGCTGAAGCTGGGGAAGGGGGTGGGCATGGCACAGCCTGACTCTGCCCCCCCTCCCCCAGCTTCAGCTCTCCACAGCTTCTCCAGCCTTGAGGGACAGTGCCAAGCCAGCATTGTGCTGGCTCTGCCACCGCTGGCTTGGCACTGCCCCTCAAGTCTGGAGAAGCTGTGGGAGCTGAAGCTGGGGGGGAGGGGGCGGGGCATGGCGCAGCCTGGCTCCACCCCTCCCCCATCCTCGGCACTCCCAGCAGCTGCTCCCAGCAGGCCACCATCCCCCAGCTGTTCTTTACTGTGTTAGAGTGTCATTTTGTGTCGTTTTGATTGGTGGTGTGCCCGGATTTTTTTAATGTTAAAAGTGTGCCGCGGCTCAAAAAAGGTTGGGAAACAGTGTTAGAGTACCTATGTGCCAGGTATTTTGCTAATAACAACAGTACCCACGAGGGGTTCAATATAATTAATCACCAAATCAAATGTATATCAAAAATTCTGTATTCAGTATACGATTATTATTCATCACAGATGGATAGTACAATTCAATTAGGAGTGTATATAACACACAAATCAAAAGTCCCACGTAGGTATTTTGCTACCATATTTACAATCATTGGCTAGAACTGTTACTTTCCTTCTCAGAAATTTGCTGCAGACCAGAAGCCAATGGCTCATGGACAATTACTGGTTCCTGAACCCGCCATGTGAGTAGCACTGATTTAGACCATTGCAAAGTGACAAACCGAGTTGCTAGACACTCTGGGCCAGGGGTGCCCACACTTTTTCATCATGCGAGCTACTATATGAACAATCAAGTTGAAAAGATCACCTGCTGTGCATGTGAGCATGTGCGCACATGCGCGTGCACACTCTCCTACTGCAGCTTTCCCTCCGCGCGGGGCTTCTTTTTTGCCTGCCCATGAACTCGCCGCCGCGCGCACCCGGGAAGGGGATTCTCCTTGCCTGCATGCGCTCTCTCTCTTAATGTCTTCGTTGCCTTCCTCCTTCCTGCTGCGTGCTTTCGCGAAGCTGCCTTTCTCCTTCGAGGGCGAGGGAGGGCGAGGCGGAGAATGGCGGCGAGGGCACAAGCAGCAGCAGCAAGTGGAGTATCCATCCCCGCAGCCCCCTCCTCCTTGGGTTCAGCCCCAGGAACACGGCGGAGCCCTGCCTCTTCGCCCCCAACCAAGGAAAGAAAGCAGCCCCACACAGCTCGCTCGCCCAGGTCTCGGCTTGGAATGGGAGTCCCGAGGGCAGCAGCAGGGTTTGCGGCGGGGCTTGCTTGGCTTTGCCCCACTTTGCCCGGCCTCCTTGGCCACTTTCTCTCTCTCTCTCCTTCCAGCGCCCGCCTGCCTGCCTGCCAAAAGGATCCGAAAAAGTTCTCCAGATTTCTTTCTTCTCTCCTTGGCTCTCTCTCTCTCACACACACACACACATTCCCTCCATCCCTCCCACAGCCTCGCATCCTATCCATGCACGTGCCTTCGCCTTGCTCCCCCCCCCCCCCCAGCAGCAACCAATGGGCGGTCATGTCACCACACCGTGCATGGCAAGACGAGCGCCAGGGCCCGCCCTCTAAAGCCTCATTTTGGCAAAAGAAGCCCCGCGAAGGCGGCGGCGGGAGCACACGTGCGCGCGCATGGCAGGAGCGTGCCATCCGCTGGTGAGGCCCAAAGGTCACCTAGAAGAGGGCCGAAGATCACCTAGGTGCTCCCGATCACCATAATGAGCACCCCTGCTCTGGGCTCTCTGAACCTGCGATTTTAGCAGAGCTGAAGTCACATAACAATTATTCTGCATGAAAGTTGCATAATGTTGTGATGATGTATGTTTACATGCATTTTTATATGCTACATTAAGGGCCTACCGAATTGAGTCCACTGTCTAATAAGTCAGACAGGATGACAGAAATTGTAGTCCAGTATATCTGTAGAGCAACTAGTTGTGGAAGGCTTAGTATATTAAGTATATAATAGCAAGGACAAACCTAGCTCAAAGATCTAGAATATAAACTAGATATATAGATCTGAAATATGTTGAATACCTTACAGTTTTATATATAAAGGTAAAGTAAAGGTAAAGTTTCCCCTTGACATGAAGTCTAGTCGTGTCTGACTCTGGGTGTGTGTGCACATCTCCATTTTCTAAGCCAAAGAGCCAGTGTTGTCCATAGGCACCTCCAAGGTCATGTGGCCCGCATGACTGCATGGTGTGCTGTTACCTTCCCACTAGAGTGCTACCAATTGATCTACTTACATTTGCATGTTTTCAAAGTGCTAGGTTGGCAGAAGCTGGGGCTAACAGCGGGCTCTCACCCTGCTCCCCGGATTCGAACTGCTTACCTTTTGGTCAGCAAGTTCAGCAGCTTGGTGGTTTAACCCGCTGTGCCACTGGGAGCTCAATTATATATAAAGAGCTCAGTGAATATAGTTTAACAAATCTCCATCTCTAACAAAGCGTTATGTTTGTTTGTATGTTTGTATGGGTGTATGTATGTATGTATGTATGTATGTATGTATGTATGTATGTATGTATGTATGTATGTGCCGGCGTTCTGATTGGCTGCCACTTTCACAGGCCACAGCGACCAACGCGGGTGATGGACGTGCACCAAACTTGGTACACATAACCCCTCTGACCCCCTTTACGTACTGGTGCGGTTCGGGGGACATGGACCACGGATTATGGGATTTGTAGTACATTTAAACACTTTGGTTCCCACAGACCACTGCGGCCACCTAAAAGGACCAATACAGACCACACTTGGCACACACATCCCCCATTACCCACTCTACGTCCTGGGGCACTTGGGAGGAGGGCAGACCTTGGATGATGGGACTTGAAGTACCTCTACTCACTTCCCAAGTCCGCTGCGACCCTTATCCAATTACTGATCGACACCAAACTTGGCACACATAACCCCCATGACTACCTTCACGTCCTGGTGAGGTTCGGGGGAGGACTGACAATGGATGATGGGATTTGTAGTACTTCCATATCCCTCTGTTCCCACAGACCACTGCGGCCCTCAACAAACACCGATACAGACCACACTGAGCACACAGAGCCCCAGTGACCAACTCTACATCCTACTGAAGTTTGGGGGGGGGGGCAAACATGGATGATGGGACTTGCAGTACCTTCCTTCACTTTCCAAGACTACTGCAAACCTAATCCAATGACTGATCAACACCAAACTTGGCACACAGAGCCCTCATGACCCACTTTACATCCTACTGCAATTTGGGGGAGGCTGGACCACAGATGATGGGACTTCCAGTACCTTCAGTACTTTCATGATACCACTGCAACTCCCAAGAATGATGGATCAAGACCAAACTTGGCACACAGAGCCCCATGACCCACTCTACATCTTGATGCAGTCTTGTGTCAAACGGACCACGGATGATGGGACTTGAAGTACCTTCACTCACTTCATAAAAACAATACAACCCTCATCCATTCACCAATACAGACCAAACTTGGCACACAGAGCCCCCATGACCCAATCTACATCCTACTGCAATTTGGGGGAGGCTGGACCACAGATGATGGGACTTCCAGTACCTTCAGTACTTTCATGATACCACTGCAACACCCAAGAATGATGGATCAAGACCAAACCTGGCACACAGAGCCCTCATGACCCACTCTACATCCTGCTGCAGTTTGGAGGAGGGCAGAACATGGATGATGGGACTTGCAGTACCTTCCCTCACTTTCCAAGACTGCTGCAAACCTAATCCAATGACTGATCAACGCCAAGCCTGGCACACAAAGCCCTCATGACCCACTCTACATCCTGCTGCAGCTTGGAGGAGAGCACACCATGGATGATGGGACTTGCAGTACCTTCCCTCACTTTCCAAGACTGCTGCTAATCTAATCCAATGACTGATCAACACCAAACCTGACACACAATGCCCTCATGGCCCACTCTACATCCTGGTGCAGTTTTGTGTGAGATGGAGCACGGATGATGGGACTTGAAGTACCTTCACTCACTTCCTCAAAACAATGCAACCCTCATCCATTCAGCAATACAGACCAAACTTGCCACACACAGCCCCCATGACCCTGCTGCAGGTTGGAGGAGGGTGGACCACAGATGATGGGACTTGCACTACCTTCAGTAATTTCATGATACCACTGCAACTCCCAATACTGATGGATCAAGACCAAAGTTGCCACACAGAGCCCCCATGACCCACTCTACACCCTGCTACACTTCTCAAATGAGCTGGACACCGCCGAGTCATTTGAGAAAATATATATATATATATATATATATAGAGAGAGAGAGAGAGAGAGAGAGAGAGAGATTGTTAAAATTATATGCACTGAGCTCTTTTTGATTATACATACATTTTTATAAGGATCCGTTAAAGAAAACCCTACATATAGGGTTTTTCAAAAAGATGGATCCGATTTGAAATTGCTGTGCCTTTGCGATCACAAACTACTCATGAATAGTAGTACAAAATACTCATGATACTCCTACTACTTGAAATGTACCTCTGCATTTATGGGTATGTATTTATCCCAAATATTTATGCATAAATAGTTATGGATCTGATATGTATTTAGGGATGTGTACTGAAATTGAGTCTATCGTTTTGAAACAGCCAGTATATGTATATAAAACAAGAAAACCGAAGTAAAGACCTTTGGTAACTAAAACAGCGTGGAACTGATGCCTATCACGTTTTTCCCCAGAAGCTGACTCATAGTCATGTATCATGTCTCTCAGCCGAATGGCCGCATGATATATGGTTTCAGTTCTCTTATTTTCTTTCTCGCTTGCAGCTCAGGTGCATAGTCATCTGAATAGGCTAGCTACACCGCTGCGCCCATTAACTGCTGCAAAACATTATCATTTTAACAGGTCAGTAGCAAGCTGTAATGAGGAGCCCAACCAGAGGTGTTGCGAATGGGGAGCGGCAGTCACAACAAGGTTCGCAAGTGCTTTGCTTCCATCTGGTCAGCTTGAGAAGGCTCCCTATTTCAAGCAGTGCCCTTCATTTATCAGAACAGCATGTTTGCCAGGGGTAGGTCTGTGTACTGTAAGCAGTCTCCCCGTGGTACTTTGCAGCTCCGTGTTCTACTTTTTGTCTAAATGCTTCCTGCTAATTTCTCCTCTAGCTTTGGTCTTGCTTGATCTGGGAGAATCGAGATGAGAGCCTGAGCAAAGTCAAGCAAAGGTCTCTAAGGCAGCCGGACCACTCAATGTAATCTGCAATTTATTTTTCCATATTCCTACTAGAGAGGTTATCCAATAACACTAAATGATAGGAGATTTAGGCTGTAGGGCAGAAGTATTATTTTCTCCACACAGCACATTGCTAGTTTACAGAGTTTGCTACCAAGCCCTAGGCCACACTTTGGAAGCCCCGCCCCCGGAACCACTGCTGGGCATGCGCGGCAGCGGCCCCGGAGGGAGGGGCATCCCTCCGCCTCTTCCTCCTCCTCGCCGCGATTGCCTTCCTTCAGTCAAGGAAGGCGGTTGCGGGGAGGAGGAGGAAGGGAAGCCCTGCCCCTGGGGCGCTGCTGGGCATGCATGGCAGCGGCCCTGGGGGCGGGGCTTCCCTCCGCCTCTTCCTCCTCCTTGCCGCGACCGCCTTCCTTCCGTCAAGGAAGGCGGTCGCGGGGAGGAGGAAGGGAAGCTCTGCCCCTAGGGCACTGCTGGGCATGCGCGGCAGCGGCCCCGGGGGCGGGGCTTCCCTCCGCCTCTTCCTTCTCCTCGCCGCGACCTCCTTCCTTCAGTCAAGGAAGGCGGTTGCGGGAGGAGGAAGGAAGCCCTGCCCCCGGGGCACTGCTGCGCATGCGCGGCAGCGGCCCCGGAGGCGGGGCATCCCTCCGCCTCGTCCTCGTCCTCGCCGCGATCGCCTTCCTTCAGTCAAGGAAGGCGGTTGCGGGGAGGAGGAGGAAGGGAAGCCCCGCCCCTGAGGCACTGCTGGGCATGATCGGCAGCGGCCCCGGAGGCGGGGCTTACCTTCTCCTCTTCCTCCTCCTCGCCGTGATCGCCGTCCTTCAGTCAAGGAAGGCGGTCGCGGGGAGGAGGATGGGAAGCCCTGCCCCTAGGGCACTGCTGGGCATGCACGGCAGCGGCCCCGGAGGCGGGGCTTCCCTTCGCCTCTTCCTCCTCCTCGCCGTGACCGCCTTCCTTCAGTCAAGGAAGGCGGTCGCGGGAGGAGGAAGGGAAGCCCCGCCCCTCCGGCACGGCTGGGCATTCTCGGCAGCGGCCCCGGGGGCGGGGCTTCCTTCCGCCTCTTCCTCCTCCTCGCTGCAACCGTTTTCCTTCAGTCAAGGAAGGTGGTCGTGGGGAGGAGGGGGAAGGGAAGCCCCGCCCCCGGGGCCGCTGCTGGGCATGCGCGGCAGCGGCCCCGGGAGTGGGGCTTCCCTTCGCCTCTTCCTCCTCCTCGCCGTGATCGCCTTCCTTCAGTCAAGGAAGGCGGTCGTGGGGAGGAGGAGGAAGAGAAGCCCCACCCCTGGGGCACTGCTGGGCATGCACGGCAGCGGCCCCGGGGGCGGGGCTTCCTTCTGCCTCTTCCTCCTCTTCGCCCTGCCCTCCTTCCTTGGGCGCGAGGAGGATGAGGCGGAGGGAAGCCCTGCCACCGGGGCCGCTGGCGGGCATGTACCATGTTCCTGGGTGCCGCGCATGGCCAGCAGCGGCCCTGGGGGCTTCCCTTCTTTCCTCCTCCTCCTCGGGAGGAGGAAGGAAGGGAAGCCCCTGGGACTGCTACCGGCCATGCGTGGCACCCAGGAACATGGCGGAGGAGGCAAAGGCGCCCTCCTGCCGCGCGCGTATGCCCGCCAGCAGCCCTGGGGGTGGGGCTTTCCTCCGCCTCATCCTCGTGCTCTCCTTCCTTGACAAGGGGGCGGGGGCGATGGTGAGGGGGGCGCCATTCCCTCCTCCCTGCCTCCTTGAAGCACTCTCCCCCGCCCTCCCCCAAGAGAGAGAGAGAGAAAGAGAGAGAGAGAGTCATCATGCCGCATGTTGCGGTTTTGTTTGAACTTTTTTTTTGGTCCTTGATCTGGCGCCCGCATAGGCATGCGCCCAGAGGCCATTGCCTAGTGTGGCCTTATGGGCAATCCGGGCCTGTTTGCTACCTTAAGACTAAAAGGTCCAGGAAATGAGCTGGGGTATAGCTACAGGGGCAGCAAAATGGGGATTGTGTCCCCCAAATACTATCCCCAATTTTTCTTCAGTCGCGAAATTCCTAGCATTGCAATGACTTAAACCAGTATTTTTCAACCTTGGGTTCGGGACTCCAGGGGTGTGCCAGAGGGGCTGCCAAAGACCATCACAGTATTTTCTATTAGTTATGAGAGTTCTGTGTAGGAAGTATGCCCCAATTCTTTCGTTAGTGGGGTTTAGAATGTTCTTTGATTGTCAGTGGACTATCAATCCCAGCAACTACAACTCCCAAATGTCAAGGTCTGTTTTCCCCAAACTCCACCAGTTTTCACATTTGGGCAGATTGAGTATTCATGCCATGCTTGGTCCACGGTGCTCTCTGGATATAGGTGAACTACAACTCTAAAACTCAAGGTCAATGCCCACCAAATCCTTCCAGTATTTCCTGTTGGTCATGGGAGTTCTGTGTGCCAAGTTTGGTTCAATTCCATCGTTGGTAGAGCTCAGAATGCTTTTTTGATTGAAGGTTAACTATAAATCCCAGAAACTACAACTCCCAAATGACAAAATCAATCTCCCTCCAACCACACTAAATCTGGGCATATTGAGTATTTGTGCCAAATTTGGTCCAATGAATGAAAATACAGCCTGCATATTGGATATCTACATTACGATTCATAACAGTAGCAAAAATACAGTGGTGAAGTAGCAATGAACATAATGTTATGGTTGGGGGTCACCACAACATGAGGAACTGTATTAAGAGGTCAGAGCATTGGTAAGGTTGAGAAACACCGACTTAAACCTTCAATTGAGCATTTGGAAATGCAGTCCAGGCATCCCAAGCAAAAGGGCAGGCAAACCAAAGGAATGCGAAGACAGCAAATAGAAGAATTCAAGGAGGAAACAGTTTTCAATGTCTAGCCCTCAGCAATGCTAGAAATGTGGAGACCAAAGGAAAATTTAATTTGGGGTGACTGAATTCTTATTGGAGGGGTAATGTCCTTTATATGTTATCCTCCTAGTGAGTAGTATATGTTGGAGCATGTAAAAAAATCAGTTGGTGAGTGTGTTAACTGAAAAATGCAAAGCACGAAGCTGATTGGTTGGTCCACGCCCAGAGGCTAGCTGAGCCTGGGAGTTTTGGCAACAGTTACATCAGTGTTTCCCAACCTTTTTTGAGCCGCGGCACACTTTTTACATTTACAAAATCCGGGGGCACACCACCAACCAAAATGACACAAAAATAAACGTAAATAATACAATGCAGGGTGTGGTCAAGCATATACATAAATATGTACAGTCCCCCCAGTCAGACCAAACAACTAAATAGATGAAGGTCTGTATTATAGCAAAATAGACAACATACATATACAGTGGAAATCCGAGTCAAATGCAATATAGACAATATACATCGGATTAGTCCCATTCATAGAGTCACAGCCAGCACTGTAAGGTGTACATGGAAAGGATTACCAGAGTTTTTGTTGATGGAATGCAGTGCAGGCGGCTGGAGAGTCCATGTGTTGAAAATAGGGTTCCACAGGGGTGGGGGCAAACACACACACAAGCAGGAACGGAGCGGCGCTGAGGTGGGGAATGCCCAAGCAAAGCGGCTGCGGAGGAGAGCGAGTGCGTCTTTCCCCGCGGGCAGAAAGCCGGCGCAGCTTGCTTGCGTCAGCGGAGACTCCAAAAAGGGGAGGGGAAATATCCCCAGGACTACTGCATGGAGAGTGGATATAGCGTCTCCTTACAATACAAGCCGAATTCCACAGCCAAAAAGCCGATGGTAAGACAATGCTCAATATTGTTGCGGCCACATTTAGAAACCGTTTCGGGACATCCTCCCTTTTTCAAGGCTTAGGTGCCGAATATGGCGTCCACAACCTATACATAGTATAAAAATTACAGTCATCAATACACATATTTCATAACACCATACCAATATGCCCATAGGAAATGAATCATACATACCAAATCTCAAATGAGAAAATCATAACCCTGCTCTTCCATTAGCAGAGTGACCCAAAGGTAATTAAAGAGAGTAGGTTTAGGGTATTTATGCAATCATGGAGCTTATGCAAATGGGGTCATTAAGACCATGTGGGTGCTCTGTATCCAGGCGTAAAATCCATTGGTTTTCTAATTTTATTAAGTAATTAGTCACATCTTGGTGAGGCTTGGGGATCACCTTCTCCAGTATTCTGACTCTTAAAGATGTACTAAGGTGTTTTTTCCTCTCACAGTGTAAGTAAAATGCTGAGTCTGTACAGTGTCTGTTAATTTTTGAACGATGCTCAATAAAACGAGTTTTTAAATCTCTCTTACTCTGGCCTACATAAATCATATTGTAGTCACATTGGATCGCATAAATTATGCACTTAGAACTACAAGTCCCAAAAGTCCTGACCTTGAAGTGTTTTCCTTTTGAGGGACTGAAGATTTCCTTATCCTCACAGATGTGGGGGCAGATGGAGCAATGGGTACGGGCCTTGGTGCCTGGGGTCAGAGTGCTTCTAACAGTGGATGATATAGTATTTGAATGTACAAGGTAATTTTTGACATTATTAGTACGTTTGTATGCTATTCTGGGTTTGTTGCCCAAGCCTTCAATACTAACACGGTATCCCATTTTGAGCCACAGGGAGAGGCAGGTAATAAATTCACTATTATTTATTATTATTATTATTATGCAGAAACACTCCACCTGAGATTTCGTACAATAAAATCACATTATTTTCTTCTTTTTTTAAAAAATAGATCTTTATTTGATTTTGCAAATTAAAAAAAACAACATATACACAAATGAGACATAGACTAGCAATACATATACTTCGAACCCCCCCACGTCTCCCTTCCCCCCTCCCAACCCACCCCCTTAAAAAAGAGACACAGGACCAGACCCACAAACAAAAAACACAGAAAACATACGATGACTTCCTAACCCAGAGCAGACAACCCCCTCTTTCCCTTTCTAGGCAATCAGTGCCTGCCGTCTTCTCTAAAGTTTACCCCTAGTGGCTTTGTCTGTCTAACCCGGCTGAGGTTCCCCCTTTCGGGGTAGGTAATTCACAGGCGCTAAGGTTGGTGCTGTGTCTTCATTCTATCATTTGTCACAATTTTTTAAATAGTCTACAATTTTGGACCAGTCCGTTGACTTGATTTTGTTGTCATAGTCTAGAGCTCTCGTCAGGCAGTCCATCTTCTGGATCTCATGTAGTTTCTTCCTCCAATCCTCTAATGACGGGATTTCTTCGTTCTTCCAGCGTTTAGCCAGGCAGAGTCTTGCTGCTGTTGAACAATATACAAAACACTTCTCCATATTATAGTCCATTCCCGACCCCCTGTCAACCATGCCCAATAGATAGGTTTCTGGTTTGCATTTAAATTTAAACTGCAGTGCTTTCTGAGTTTTTTATGTATACCTTTCCAGAAGTTTTTTACTCTCCCACATCCCCACCATAAATGGAAGAAGTTTCCCTCCTCGACTTTACACTTCCAACATTTGTTGGAGTAATTTTTATTATACCTGGCAATTTTTCGGGGTGTCAGATACCATCTGTGAACCATTTTGATGATATTTTCTTTAAGTTCATATGCGTAAGTGAATTTGGAGTGTATATTCCATACTCTTGTCCATTTATCTAGGGGGATCTCTCGGCCCAAATTTTGGGCCCACTTCACCATACATTCTTTGATTGATTCCTCCTCTGTTTGCCATTCTATAATTTTCCTGTATAGTGTGCTAATCCTTTTCTGTTTTTCCCCATTACCTGATCCCATGGGTTTGGGTTTGTCTCGAAACCCTGGACTTTGTCTTTTTGGTATATGCTTTGAATTTGTGAATAGTAGTACCAATTTATGTCATTATCTAATCCCTGTACTTCCTGGAAATCTCGGTGCTTCGACATTATTTTCAATAGGAGAAAGTTAAAGTTCTCCGCTCTGCTGAAATGAACTGTGTCTAAACATTTTAACTCTCCGCCTGGATTGTGCCCATGGATTTTATATTACCAACCACAGTGTCCATTTCTGCTCCCAAACTGTGCTTTTGCCACATGCTGTAAATGCCACTGCAGAAAAGGACAAAGTATGCCGGACATGCAGGAACAGATTGTTCTGAACTGAAAGTCTAATCCGCATGGGAAAGAAGCATAGCAATGCTGGTATTTTAGCTCTGCTTTCTCTTTGCTTCTTTCTCCCACCCCGGACATTGCACAGATATATAAACCTCACTTCCCTAGTTTCCAATAGACCTCATAACCTCTGAGGATGTCTGCCATAGATGTGGGTGAAACGTCAGGACAGAATGCTTCTGGAACATGGCCATACAGCCCGGAAAACTCACAGCAACCCACTGAAACATAAATGTTGGGGAAATGCATTCGTCAACCTGTATGGCGAGGTTCCAGTAGCAGGTCTCTCAAAGCAGATTTTTCTTTGTGAACTTTGGCTCTTTTGCACATAAAGCTGTGCTTTGCTATATATGAAGAGCAAGCCTGGCGAAATGTAAAGTTATTCAAGCTGACGTCTCAGCAGATGCTACGCAAATCTCAAGGGTCACAGAATCTTAGGATCATAAGCTGGAATCCTATTGGGGACTTACATCTTCATAAGTGGATTTGCTGTTGCGGGGATTAGAATCAGGCAGTTCTATAATGTCCATATCCAGCAAAAGGCTACTGTTATGTTACTATATAGAGGAAGCCAGCAAAGTGACTGCTGCACATTGGGACCGATCCTGTTTTGCATCGGACCCATTGTGCATATGGCCACTGGCAACATAATATCCATGTGCATTGGGATTCTGTTGTCTGAATTTTGCTGCACATCTTCACAATCCAATAAAGAGTTTCTTAATGTCTCGAAAGTAAAGTGTATGAGGTAAACAAAAAGTTTCTATTTTGCGTCTTTAACCGTTTTTCCCCTCTTATCTTTTTCTTTATGTATTCTATTAAGAAACTCAATAAAATTAATTTTTAAAAAAGAGTTTCTTAATGTCTCTACTTTGTCACTAAGTATGCTCAGCCCTCCACATTTTCAGGTTTGCCTTTTGCGGATTTAATTATTTGCAAAATTTGATTGATATGTTCTCTCCACGCCACAACGTACACTGCCATTTAATGTAGTTTGAAACTGCATTATATGGCAGTGTACATGGGGTCTAGGGCAGTGTTTCCCAACCTTTTTTGAGCCGCGGCACACTTTTTACATTTACAAAATCCTGGGGCACACCACCAACCAAAATGACACAAAATGACACTCTTAACACAGTAATACATATAGCTAATATGTTTATAAATGTATTTATACACTCAGTGTGAAACCTGGACCTGTTTTGATGAACACAACTTAGATATCCTGGCAGGAATGGCAGAAAGACACAAACTTCCCACACAGAACTCCCATAACCAAGAGAAAATGCTATAAGAGTTTGGTGGGCATTGACCTTGGGTTTTGGAGTTGTAGTTCACCTATATCCAGAGAGCACTGTGGACTCAAACAATGTTGGATCAGGACCAAACTTGGCATGAATACTCAATATGCCCAAATATGAACGCAGATGGAGTTCAGGGGAAATAGACCTTGCCATTTGGGAGTTGTAGTTGCTGGGATTTATAGTTCCCTTACAATCAAAGAGCATTCTGAACCCCACCAATGATAGAACTGGGCCAAACTTCCCACACAGAACCCCCAGGAGGCAAGAGGAGGTCTCTACTTGTGGAAAGGGAGGCGGGCCTTCCCAATGCATGGAGAGGGAGAGACCAAGTAGACAACAGGTGGGGAGGGGGGTGTTTGTAATTTTGTGCCTTTATCGAGGTAGGTTTCTTAGGGTTTTTATACTTCAACACACTTAACTACCCCCCCCCCCTCTTCCTGGAGGTTCCAATTTCCCACGGCACACCTGATGATCGCTCACGGCACACCTGATGATCGCTCACGGCACACTAGTGTGCCCCGGCACACTGGTTGGGAAACACTGGTCTAGGGTTTTGAAACAAGACTGCCTCTACACGTGGTGAGGCAGTCCCCGGGCAGCCTTAAGTAAGCTGCCCGGGCGGAAGTGTGGGCCGGCCGGAAGCAGGGAGGGGGCGGGGCGGAGCCAGCCCCCCCATTGGCCGGCCGGCGTGGAATGGCGGGAACCTTCCCGCCATCCCAGGGGCTTCTGGGGGGAAGAAGCCCCCTCAGGCAAAGAAGATGGTGTGGGGGCAGGACTTTTGCTAGGCACGCTGAGAGAGATAGTGGTATCGGCCTCTCTCAGTGTGCCTAGGAAAAGTCCTGCCGAGGAGGGGTTGGCGCGCCTGGCATGAGCGCGCATGGGCAAAACCCTCACACTCGCCGGCTGTTCGGAGTGGAGAAAGGGAAGGGAAGAGGTGAGGACAGCGATGCCGTGTTCTGCGGCGCCACTTGCTCCTGGGCCTCCTCTTCTCCCCCCTCCCTTCCCCTCCTTTGCTCGCTGGCCCCCACCGCCGGGGCCCACCTGCCAGGGCCTTTAGGCAGACCAGACGGAACTGGCTGAGAGTCCGGATCCGGCCCGCGGGCCATAGGTTGCCCACCCCTGGTGTATATGCACACAACGGCTGTTCCAGCATGAGTTGATAAGAGCTTGAGCCCTTGATATCCCAACTCCCAATCAGGCCTCCGCTCCAGTTTAATCAGGCCAGACTCCTTGATAGAACCAGGCAGAAAATGGATATCCGGATGTTTTGGTCCTTGCCTCTCTTTCTTTCATGCTCTCTGTGTATGTTTATGTGAGGAAGGGGAAGAGTCTGAATCTGTTACTTCACATTTCTTCCCAAAAATGTTATCGGTAGTGACAGTAACTAGTACCCTTGTTGACAAGAGTGTTAGCACAGGGTCTGGGGATTAAAAAAAAGAACACAAGGCAACTGGGGATGAGCTGGGGAAAGCAGAAGACAGAAACAAGAAGTGTCTTTTCTACAGAACTTATAAGTCAGGGTCAAAGAAGAACGTGGGAAGCTGGAAAATTGTGATTTTAAAAAAATGCATATCCAAGTACAAAGTCAATATCTGTAAAAGAAAAGCGTGTCCGATCTGGGAAGCTCCCTTGGCATCCTTCTTTGATCAACAAAGCAATAAACCTTTGATTCTGTCCTCATTTCTGCCCGTCTTGATTAGGAAACATTGGAGCTGGCATGCTGGGAATGAACCCCAGGATTCAGGGCAAAAAAATGCTAGTCCCAAATAACTAACCATACTAAATTATAGCAAGATCCTCATAACCGTGGAACCAAAATCTATGCAGCCAGGAAAAATGGTCTTTTTAGGAATTGGCTTGGTCTTCCGGGCATTTTATGGCATACTTCCCCCAGAAGTTCCCATAGATTTGCATTGGTGGGCTTCGTAATTTTCAAGAGGGGATACCTTTATAGAAATCTCAAAATCCAATGCAACTTTATGATCTGCTGAAACCGGAAGTAACTTAATTTATTGGTATTGGGTCATATCTGCTGTTGTAGGGAACAGCGGTCCAGCTAAGAAATATCCCCTATGGATATAAGTAATCTTGCTGCAACCAGGTCTTTCTAAGTATTGACTTACCATTCAACTGATGTTCCTATAGGTCTGCTCTAACTGAACCAGTAATGGGGTTTGGGCCAAGACCTTTAACCATCAGGCCCGGATTAACACTTTTTTGTCCCCTAGGCCACACTTTGGAATTACGCCCCCTTTAAGCCAGCCTCCCGCCACCTCCAAGGTCCCCATTCCCACCAGCTGGAAAGCTCCGCTGTGCTCTGAAGGTCTCCTCGGGAGTCGGGAGGCTTGGGGAGAGCGCAGCAGGTGTAAACTCGCTCCAAATGTGTGCACGAGAGAGCGTGCATGAGAGATAGAGAGAGGGCGAGAGAGAGCAAGCGCACGCGAGAGAGCGTGTGCAAGAGAGAGCGTGAGCGAGAGAGAGAGCACGTGCAAGAGAGAGAGAGTGCGCGTGAGAGAGAGAGAGAGAGTGCACGTGCGTGCGAGAGAGAGAGAGAGAGCATGCACGCAAGAGAGAGCGCGTGCGAGAGAGAGACGGAGGGGACGGAGCAGAGACTTTGCCAGGAGAAGGAGCGAGGAGGGGCATGAGAAAGGGGGAAAGAGGGGCGCAGACCAGGTTTTTTTTGGTCTGTGATCTGCGCCCCCCGCCTGTGATCTGCGCCCCCTAGGCCATAGCCTTGTTGGCCTTATGGGTAATCCGGCCATGTTTACCATGCAAGTGCCTTTCCTCATTCATGGAATTTCAGCCATGAATCTTGAGTCTTTGACTCATAATCTGTTTGTGTTTCTGCCTTACTTCTGCCTCAACTTCCCGGGAGTGGCGGCCTAGAAGCCCAAGAAAATAAATAAATAAATAAGCTTATTTTATTCCTGCATTTGCACAAGTGAGAAAGAAATAGGGAAGAGTTGTACCATCAATGTCAACATTGTGGATATCAATGAATCGGGATCATTGCACAATGCAGAATACATGATGCACAACTGAAATGCACAATACAGCTTCTATAACTGCAATGCAAAGCACAGAATACATGTTCAAAATGCAATGTAAAGAATGCAAAAGTATAAGGAACAACACACCACTACAATATACAGTACACAGTTCCTTCCTTCTATTTTTCCTTCCTCCTTTCCTCCTGGGAGATATTTAGCTGGGAGAAGAGAAGGTAGAAGGGGAACATGATTGAGAACCATGTTTCAAGATTTCAAAGGGGGTCCCACTGACTTTCTGCTGCTTTAGAGCAGTGTTTCCCAACCGCTGTTCCGTGGTACACTAGTATGCCTTGAGCAATCACCTGGTGTGCCGCAGGAAAACCTCTCTTCCCACCTTTCTTCCCCCTCCTGCCGAATTCCTGCTGCTTCTGCTTGGGGGAGGAGGAAGGGTTGTGCGGTGGCGAAGACGAAGGGGCTGGCACGCCGCCACCTTCGGCCGTTTCCCCAGCCAGCCAGCCTCCAATCGAGGGAGGGCGGGGAATGGAAGCGGAAGTGAGGAGCGCAGTCCGAGGCAGGCCCACCGGTGTCTTCTTTCGAACCGCAGGAAAGAAGGAAGGAATGCAGGCAACAATGCCTTCTGATGTGGAAGAGGAAGAGAGCCATTCAGGAATGGAACCACGTGGGGGTTCTGTGTGGGAAGTTTGGCCCAGTTCTATCATTGGTGAGGTTCAGAATGCTCTTTGATTGTAGGGGAACTATAAATCCCAGCAACTACAACTCCCAAATGGCAAGGTCTATTTCCCCTGAATTTAATCTGCATTCATATTCGGGCATATTGAGTATTCATTTCAAGTGTGGTCCAGATCCATCATTATTTCAGTCCACAGTGCTCTCTGGGTGTAGGTGAACTACAACTTCTAAACTCAAGGTCAATTCCCAAGCAAACCCTTTCAGTACTTTCTGTTGGTAATGAGAGTTCAATGTGCCAAGTTTGGTTCAATTCCATTGTTGCAAGAGTTCAGGATGCTCTTTGTTTGTGTGTTAACTATAAATCCCAGAAACTGTAACTCCCAAATGTCAAGGTCTATTTTCCCAAACCCCATCTGTGTTCAACTGGGCATATTGAGTATTCATGCCAAGTTTGGTCCTGATCCAACATTGTTTCAGTCCAGTGTCAATTTACAACTCCAAAACTGTCAATGCCCACCAAACTTTTGGGAGTTCTGTGTGGTTTGTGCCCCAGGATTTTTGTAAATGTAAAAAACATTTAAAAACATATTAACTATATGTATTACTGCGTTAGAGTGTCATTTTGTGTCATTTTGGTTGGTGGTGTGCTCAAAAGGTTCAAAAAAAAAACACTGGTCTAGCCCACAATTTACTAGCTTTTTCATGGGAATATCATGGGATACTTTGTGGAAGGCCTTACTGATATCAAGATATGCTACAACCACAGCATTTGTGTCACCTACCAAGCAAGAGAGAGAGAGAGAGAGAGAGAGAGAGAGAGAGAGAGAGACAGAGACAGAGACAGAGACAGAGACATGGAGAGACAGAGAGAGGGAGGATTGGTCTGGCATTACTTTGATGAGAGAACCATTGCTTTGAGAAGACATTTCCCAAAATCCCTTAGTCGGAATGGCCAGGAATTGTAATCCAAAATATAGTACGGCACAGCTTTGCCAAAAATCCCCATTTTCAAATTAACTTCAAACTAAGAGCAACCATACACAAGTGCCTATAGATCGCATTGCATGAATGCAAAAGCTTTCATTATACTTTGATAAATATTTGTTTCAAAGCCATGATAATGGGCGTGGCTGACTTACCAGCCACGACGGGTTGCGGAGCAGCTTTGCCCTCCCGCCATCTTGTTGCCCGGGGGAGCTTCTTCCTCCCAGAAGCCCCGGATGGCGGAAGGTCTCCCGCCATACAGGCCAGCCAGCCAATGGGGGACTGGCTTTGCCCTGCCCCCTCCCTGTTTCTGGCTGGCTCAGATTTCCGCCCGGGCAGGTATCTCGTGCTGCCCGGGACTGCCTGGCCTCATTCGGAGGCAGGCTGTTTTAGCCGCCCACCCTCCCTACTCATTGCATTGTTGGTTTTGCTCTGTTGGTGTATCTGTTATTTATTGTACCATGTTTAGGACATTATATTGTGTTATGTTATTGTCGCAGCTCCGTGTCCGGCGTGTGGCGTGCAGCTTGGCCCCTGGATCAGGTTGGCTTATCACCCCTTGGTTGTTAGGGGGGATAACGCCCAGGCCCACTGGGGTGCTGAGTTTCCATGGACAGGCATTGGCCGCTCGCACCCCTGGCTTGCTATTACCTCAAGGCATTTGTGGGGGCCGTCTACCATGATCCAGGACCCAAGCATGGCCGCCAACCCTTCGTTCCTGCTTTCAATAAACGAGTTGTGGCCAATTTTATCCAACCACTTATCCAACCAATGTGTCTGCATGTTTCTTGGCGCGAGGTGTGTCATGCTTGCACACGCAAAGCTGCCCTCCCCTTTTTGCTCCCCTGCTCATATTGAGGAGCTCACTTTTCACAGGCTCTGTTCATGCTCAGTAGGAGGACATGAAGAGGAATTGATTCACACCATGATTCAGAGCTCCCCTCCTGACCAAGACTATTTCAGATCTCAGTTCATTACCTCCTGACAGGAGTGGGAAGAGTTGATTCAAAACCTGATTCATGTTGTTTGGAGATGGAGCGAGGAAGGATCAAACCTTATGTTTGTCGATGCTAGTCAAGGCGCGTGGGTATGGAGTTCTAATTCACTATGTTATCTACGGTCAAACCAAAAGTATTTTTCATCAGTTAATAAAATCCAGTGTTTTCAGATTTGAAGCTTAAATTGCCTTAGGGTTGAAGAGTCCTTTATGTTAGCAAATGATCACTTATGATGGCTGTTGTTTTCCAGTCTGGAAGTTAAAGGAGATATCCAGGATGCATCTACACTAGAATGCAAGTTGTCACCACTTTAACTGCCATTTCTCAATGTCATAGAACCCTAATTTACCGTATTTATACCCTGTCAACTTCTCAACCCCCGAAGGGGGACTCAGGACGGCTTACAATAAGCCCCATCAAGAGGCTATTACACATGATACAATAATAAAATCACAGATAAAAACATATCAAAGTTAAAAACAATACATAATTAAAAATCATACAAAGCCATCAATTAAAACCATAGACCGGTCTCGTTGATCGTCTTGCCATTCCAGATTGTCCTTTTAACGTGCTGCCTTACATCTGCCCAAATGTTTTAATTCGGGTGTTTTTAACTGTTTTATTGTATTTTAATGTGTTTCACTTGTTTTATTTGCACTAATTTTGTGAACCGCTCTGGGCGCCAGAGAGAGCGGTATATTAAGCCGAACTTAATAAATAAATAAATAAATGCCTGGCCCCAGAACCATGCCTTTAGTTTCTTCCGGAAAGCCAGGAGGGAGGCAACCGATCTTACCTCCGTTGGGAGTGTGCTCCATAGCCGGGGAGCCACCGCCGAGAAGACCCTGTCTCTCGTCCCCGCCAGGCGCATTTGAGCTGTAGATGGGAGCGAGAGCAGGACCTCCCCGGATGATCTTAGATTTTGGGATGGGACATAGGGGTGGATGCGTTCGGACAAGTAAACTGGCTCAGAACCGTTTAGAGCTTTAAAGGTCAAAACCAGCACTTTGAATTGGGCTCGGAGATGGACCGGCAGCCAATGGAGCTGACACAACAGGGGGGCGGTATGCTCCCTGTATGTTGCCCCAGTTAGTAATCTGGCTGCTGACCGTTGTACTAGCTGAAGTTTCTGAACCGTCTTCAAAGGCAGCCCCACGTAGAGCGCTTTGCAGTAATCTATTCGAGTTGTAATCTATAAGAGTTGTAGTTTTACAAGGTCCTTAGCCTTTTTTGCCTAAGAGTGCTGGTGCCTCACCAAACTACAAATCCTAGGATTCCATAGTATTCAGCCATGATAGTTTAATTGGTGTCAAACTGCATTCATTCTACAATATAGATCAGGCATGGGCAAACTTTCTAAATTGGGGGCTGCATAGTGGGTCGGAATGGGGTGGGCAGGTCGGGAGGAAGGGGGTCCCAAAAGGGTTGGTCTTGGTCAGAATTAGATGGTGGACGGGAGATAAAAAAGTGTATCCATTAGACCCCATATTGCCTTCTCCTGATATAGAATCCTAGAGTTGGAAGATACCTACAAGGGCCATCCAGTCCAAGCCCCTGCCATGCAGGAAGGGACAATCAAATCACTCCCGATAGACAGCCTCTGCGAAAAAGCCTCCAGAGAAGGAGACTCCACCACACCTATACCACTCTCCAGAAAGTCCTTCCTAATCTTTTCAGTCAAATCTCTTTCCCTGCCATTTGATCTCATTGCTCCCTTGTGCCCTGGTCTCAAGAGCAGTGTTTTCAACCTTTATTGAGCTGTGGCACATTTTTTTTACATTTACAAAATCCTGGGGCACACCACCAACCAAAATGACACAAAATTACACTCTAACACAGTAATACATATAGTTAGTATGTTTTAAATGTATTTATACACTCACTCAGTGTGAAACCTGGGCCTGTTTCAATGAACACAACATAGATATCCTGGCAAGAATGGCAGAAAGACACACACGAACGTCTTGCTTAACAGCTGTCAGTCTCTCTCTCTCAGAATCACAATGTTGGAAGGAGGCTCACCACTTTAAGGTTCCTAAAACAGGCATGGGAAAACTTCGGCCCTCTGGGTGCTTTGGACTTCAACTCCCACCATTCCTAACAGCCTGAGGCCCTTTCCTGCTTAAGTGGCTGAGGGGGGGGGAGAGAAAAAGGGCCTGAGGCTGCTAGGAATGGTGGGAGTTGGAGTCTAAAACACCTGGAAGGTCCAAGTTTGCCCATGACAGCTTTCGACAGAGACCTTTTTCTCCCTATAACAACCTGACACCAATTGTAAGGACCTAGGTCCAATTAGAATAACTTGGTCTACCCTAATTACTAAAATGCCGCCACCAACCTAATGTTATTAGGATTTTATAAAATTAAATATGATCACCAGTTAGGCTCCTAAAGAAATCATTAACTGAGAGGATTCTAAGGAGAGGAAGAAGTACGATGGAGGCTTTCTTCAAAATGAACAGGAAAGAATTTATTAACTAGAACAGGCTTTACAATAAGGCACAGATCTTGATGGTTTACTTCTACTGAGGCAACGAGCGTATGGTTATAGATAAAGTTGTTCAAATGCGTGATGATTTGCTGGATAACAAGACGTGTTGGAGCGTATGGTTACAGATAAAATATTCTACTAAAGCTTATGGTTAAGCTTTATATGGTTACAGATAAAATATTCTACTGTTTCCAAGCAGGAACTTTTCTACACTAAAAGTCTCCTGAGTCTTGTCTGACGGGGTTAGCTAACTACTGCTAACTCCCCAGTCCCAGAGCCCATCTGCCTCTCTAACCCAGAGACTGCAAGGTGTTTGGTCTGACTATTCCAAGTCAGCCCTACTGGCTCTAAACTATAAGTGTCACCCCAAGCTCTCTGGATGTGTCACTATAGAAACAGACTATATCAGAACAACAGCTGAGGCTTGGATGTTGCTGCTCCAAAACCTCGCTGAAGACTAAACTTTCCTGTCAGGATTTCTACCTCCTAGACAGCTTAACTCCTCCACCTTGGCTCTCAGCCAATCTCCTGGGAGACTTTGTAACTAGCCAGAGAAACTCTAAAGCCACGCCCCCTGTCTCTGGGAACTACCTTCTCCTAATGGCTGTTGTGTGGATCTCCCTTCCTAAGATGGATGCCAGCTATTCTAACCAGGGAGCCAAACTGCCACACAGGCTTCGGCCTGCTCAGAATGGGTGAGTCCTTACACTCCCCCTTCCCCTTCACGCCCTTTTTTCCCCCTCCTGCCGAACACTTACTTTTTCTTCTCCACTTGGGCTCCCTTCCTCCCAGCCTTGCTCTGCTCACTTTGCCTCGCTTTGCTCAGGAGGGGAAGGGGGAGGGAGGAAGACTTGGGGCGAGTCTGTGCAGCGTATTGGAGGTTCCAATTTCTCACGGCACACCTGATGATTGCTCACAGCACACTAGTGTGCCACGGCACACACTGGTGGGGAAACACTGGGCTAGACAATGTTACTGTTAGGTGGATTGGGAATTGGTTAAATGGCTGAACCCAAAGGGTGCTTAGCAATGAGGAACAGCTGGACAACATTTCTCCACCTGGAGGTTGGGAGCCTTGGGGTGTGTGTGTGTCGTGAGGGGGTTTCAGGGGGGTCGCCAAAGGCCACCCGAGAACATATAATTCTGATGGTCTTAGGAACGCTTTTGGCAGAGAAGGCTGAAGATCTCTCTGCCTGTCCTTCTCTTCCTTTTTGGAAACAGACTGCAAATGCTCCCATCAAATCCTACCCCCTCCCTCTCAGCCAAGGGGAAAGTTGTTTCTGAGACTCCAAGTAGAGAGGGGAGAGCAGGCATTCTCCGCGCATGGCAGCATAGTGCACACGTGTGGGTGAGGGAGAGGGTGCAAGGGATGTTCATGCCAGCGAGTCCCTTCAAGGCATGGGGGTTCTGTGTGGGAAGCCCGCCGGAAGGAGCGGTATATAAGAGCAAATAATAAATAAATAAATAAATAAATAAATAAGTTTGGCCTAATTCTATTGTTGCTGGGATTCAGGATGCTCTTTGATTGTAGGTGAACTATAAATCCCAGCAACTACCACTCCCAAATATCAAGGTCTATTTCTCAGTACTCGCCAGTCTGCACATTTGGGCATATTGAATATTCGTGCCAAGTTTGGTCCAGATCTATCATTGTTTGAGTCCACAGTGCTCTCGGGATGTAGGTGAACTACAGCTCCAAAACTGAAGGTCAATGCCCACCAAACTCATCCAGTATTTTCTGTTGGTCATGGGAGTTCTGTGTGCCAGGCATGGCCAGATTACCCATAAGGCCAACATAAGCCATGGCCTAGGGGCGCATGCCGAGGAGGGGCGCAGATCACGAACCAAAAAACAAAACTGGTCTGCGCCCCTCTTTCCCCCTTTCTCATGCCCCTCCTTGCTCCTTCTCCCGGCAAAGTCTCTTGCTCTCTGGCCTGTGACAGGGCCCTTGCATTGATCCATTGATTTGCCCATGGGTCTCTGGCTGGCCTGACCTCCTGGCTCCTGGGGAAGCCGTCTCCATGGCAACTTGCCCGGCTCCCTCGGCGGCAGACTGTAAATTCCTGCAGCCAGAGCCGAGCGGCAGAGTCTGGGAGAGGGCGGTGGGAGGGAGGGGAGAAAGAGGAGTAGGAGGCAACCAGGAGGATAGAAAGAAAGAAAAGAAGGAAGAGAGGGAAGGAGGAAGAGGGGAGAGAAAGGGCGTTGCTTGGGTGGACCTCTCCCAGGTCCCCAGCACGAGACCACACCAACCCAGGCTCACTCCTGCGCTCTCGGACCAAACTGGGGCGGCCTGCTTGGCCAAAGGGAGCCGTGGGAGGGAGGAAAGGATCAAGGCCAGGGTCTGGCCCTCCTGCCTTCAGGAGCAGCCGAACAAGAGCCGCACAAATCCCAACCTGAATCCTCCCTCGGTCTGCGGGAGCGCACACCAAGCGGACCTCTCCCCCCCCCCGTCTTGCTCTCTCTCTCTCTCTCTCTCGTGCATGCCTTTGGAGCAAGTTTGTACCCACTGCGCTCTCCCCAAGCCTCCCGAGGAGACCTTCAGAGCACAGCAGAGCTTTACGGTCGATGGGAATGGGGACCTTGGAGGTGGCGGGATGGTGCCTACTCGCCTTTCTCTTCTGCTCCAGAGGCACCATGGCGAAAGCCAGCCAAGTGTGGGTCTGAGTGTGGGTCTGAGTGGTGTGTGTGTGTGTTGTGGGGGGGATAGAGGTTGGCTTAACAGGGGCATAATTCCAAAGTGTGGCCTAGGGCGCAAAAAGGTGTTAATTCGGGCCTGGTGCCAGGCTTGGTTCAATTCCATCATTGGTGGAGTTCAGAATGCTCTTTGATTATAGGTTAACTATACATCCCAGCAACTACAACTCCCAAATTGCAAAATCACCCCCCCCCCAACCCCACCAGTATTCAAATTTAGTCATATTGCGTATTTGAGCATTTATAGCTATGTTTAAACATTTGAAAGGATGTCATATTGAAGATAGAGCAAGCTTGTTTTCTGCTGCTACAACATGGACATCAATGTATTTAAACTACAGAAAAAGAGATCCCATCTAAATATTGGGAATGACATCCTGATGTTAAGAAGAGTATTAGAAGTAAACCATATGCCAAGCAGTGGCATTATTGTGCACCTCTTGTTCGACTCATCATAACATGCCCGATCAGTTTCAAAAGCTCTCTGGAAAGGATCCCAACAACATCATGAAATGGTGTGAAAACATGACTAATAGGGTCTTCTTTCTGATATTTCCCCAAAGTTGTTCAAAGGACTGCAGATGGCTTTGAATTTTTTTCAAGATATTGAATCTCCGAATTCTTCTGCCGTCATCTCTTCCACCTTTCTGGATAGATCACCTGGAACTAAATGTTTTCTGACACGTGTTTGAATATCTATAATAATAAATATCTGGATGTCTAGCACTAATTACTTATTGGAATTTTATGCTAGATGCTTCACAATTTGACAAGAGTGTTTTTGGTAGTTATTCAAGTTTCAGTCCTAAGTTTCAAGTCAAATATTCAAATGAGGTGGACGGTCTGCTGAAAACGAAGGGAGTAGTCGTAACTCATCTTGAAATGCTGGTAGATGCCTTAGTTGTCACTCAAATTGCCAAGTTGGAAATCCAAATGCTGGGCTTCCTAGAAGCAAAAAAGAGGGTTGCCATATTCACTGGGAACACATTTCTATTGAACTAGTACAGGGCTGTCCAACTGGCGGCCTGGGTGCCGTATACAGCCCCCCAGCCCCTTCCCTGCGGCCCCCTAAGCTTTTTAATAAAAAATAAATACACATTTTTAAAAATAATAATATTTTTAAAAATTACCCACTTCCGGGTTCCGGAGCAAGTATCGCGAGACTACGGAAGCCACACGGGATTTCGCTCTCAACGCGAGATCACGCCTGCGTTGAGAGCGAAATCCCGTGTGGCTTCCGTAGTCTCGCGATACTCCTATTGCCTAAATCTCGGCTACTTAATCCTTGCGGCCCACGCAGACGCGATTTGGACCTTCTCGGCTGCTGCCTCGGTCGGTCATCGCCTCTGCTCGTGGTCCGCTACTCCTGGATCCTGCGCTGTTTGGGAAGGTAGGCTAACCTTTATGTTATTATTATGTAATTGTGTATGGATGCCCCTTATGTATTCCCTCCCTGCATTTCCCCTTAGTAAAAGATTATATTTGATTGTATGGATGCCTCTTATGAATTCCCACCCTGCATTTCCCCTTAGTAAAAGATTATATTTGATTGTATGGATGCCTCTTGTGAATTGTAAGTAAATTGGAGCCGGGGGAGGGGCGGGGTGGGGGCGGAGCCAGGGTGGGCCGGGCGGAGCCGGGGGCGGGGGCAGACTCTTCGCCCCCCCAGGTCATCAGTGACCGGAATTCAGGCCCCTGGGACGGTAGAAGTTGGACAGCCCTGAACTAGAAAACAGGAAAGAGCCTTCTGAGGCACTGCTGCTAAAATTCTTGAATAATATTATTTATTTATTTAAAACTTTTATACCCCGGCCTTCTCACCTCCAAAGAGGGACTCAGACCGGCAAACAGCAAGTATTCAATGCTAACATTTAAAATCTAAAAACATCATAAATTTACAATAAATGATCAAATACAATACAATAAATACATTTTAAAAGACTTTCACCAAAGTAAATTCAAGTCCAACTTAATCCATATATTCGGTCCGTATCAAGTGGTTAGCGACTTAAGTCGCTTCGCGATCTCCTCCTTCATTCTGCGAAGGCCTCATTGCACAGCCACGTTTTCACCCGCTTCCTAAAAGTCAGGAGGGAGGGGCGGATCTAATTTCATTTGGGAGGGAATTCCACAGCCGGGGGGCCACCACAGAAAGGGCCCTGTCCCTGATCCCCACCAGACACGCCTGCGAAGGTGGTGGGACCGAGAGCAGGGCCTCTCCAGACGATCTTAGCACTCTTGACGGTTCATAGGGGAGAATATGTTCGAACAGGTAAACTGGGCCGGAACTGTACAGGGTTTTGTTGGTCAACACCAGCACTTTGAATTGTGCTCGGAAGCTAATTGGCAGCCAGTGGAGCTGGCGCAACAGGGGAGTTGTGCGCTCCCTGTACCCTGCTCCCGTTAGTAGTCTGGCTGCTGTGCGCTGGACTAATTGCAGCTTCCGGGCAGTCTTCATAGGCAAGCCCACGTAGAGAGCATTGTAGTAGTCTATACGGGATGTAACCAGAGTGTGGACCACCGTGACCAAGTCCGACTTTCCAAGATATGGGCGCACCTGGCGCACAAGCCTGAGCTGTGCAAAAGCTCCCCTGGCCACCGCTGGGACCTGGGGTTCCAGGCTCAGCGATGAGTCCAGGATCACTCCCAGACTGCGAACCTGCGCCTTCAGGGGGAGTGTAACCCCATCAAGCACAGGCTATAACCCTATACCCTGTTCGGCCTTACGACTGACCAGGAGTACCTCTGTCTTGTCTCGATTTAGTTTCAATCTGTTAGCCCTCATCCAGTCCATTACAACGGCCAAGCACCGGTTCAGGACTTGAACAGCCTCCTTAGTAGCAGGTGGGAAGGAGGACAGAGTTGGACATCATCTGCGTACAGATGACACCATACCCCGAAACTCCGGATGATCTCCCCCAATGGCTTCATGTATATGTTGAACAACATAGGGGACAGTACTGAACCCTGCGGGACCCCATAGTACAATGGCCATGGGGCCGAGCAGGAGTCCCCTGGCAACACCTTCTGGGACCGACCCTCGAGGAAGGACTGGAGCCACTGCAAAGCAGTACCCTCAAGGCCCATTCCTGCGAGGCGTCTCAGAAGGATACTGTGGTCGACGGTATCGAAAGCCGATGAGAGATCCAGCAGAACCAACAGGGACACACTCCTCCTGTCAAGCTCCCAGCGTAGATCGGGATAATAATAATAATCTTTATTCATACCCTGCCACCATCTCCTGAAAGGGGACTCAGGGTGGCTAACAATAGGCCAAGCCCAAGAATTACAATCAAGCAAAATAAAATACAAACAAGCAAATAATAACATCAAAGTAAAAGGCAAAACAATAACAAAATATACACTAAAACAATGCAAAATAAAGTGGTAAAAAATTAGAGCACTGTAATGTGTCTGAGGGGAGACTCAGAAGGGGCAAACAATGGGGTTGACCTTCACTAAGGGACAGGAAAAAGTGCATCAAGAGGGCTTTACGATACTGGGATGGACATGGCGTGGGGATTTGTATTCAGGCACTGCTGGTGAGATTTCCGAGGCTTTAAAAAAGGTGACAAAATGAGGAGGGGTTTCTTAAGGGAAAGAGAGAAGCAGGAAAAGCAGGAGACCCCATGAAACCCTTTTGATGTACAGACCTGGGCAATACCAGAAAACAGTGGGTACATTTCAGCTAGCAAGAACATAAGAAGAACTTTGCTGAATCAAACCCAAGATTGATAAGTCCATCGGTCCGGACTTATCATCTGTCTTCAACTAGGCAAAGAGCCTTCTCGGTAGTGGCACCGACATTGTGGAACGCTTTGCCTGATGAAGTCCAAAGAATTAGTGAGCTGTCCTCCTTCCAAAGGGCTTGTAAAATGCTCCTTTTTCGTCAAGCATTCTCACTTGAGTGAAGTTGCAACACCTTTTATTGTTAATTTTAACTCATTGGCAGTGGACATTAAAATGTTAGTTTTTATTGTTGTCTTATCACTATTTTGTTGTGTTTTTATAGTGTTGTAAACCGCCCCAAGCTTCCGAGAAGGAGCGGTATAGAAATCGAAATAATAAATAAATAAATTGATCTAGTCCAGTATACACTGAACCACCAGAAAGTAATGGTGTCACCATCTCAGGGTACTTTATTTATTTATTTATTATTTCGATTTGTATACCGTCATTTCCACATTGACTCAGAACGGTTTACAGAATATCGAACAATAACAGAGACAGCACGAGTTTTAAACAGGGGCAAAAAATCCCGGGACTTCAGAAAAGGTCCACATACAGACCTGTTGGTCCTGGGATTTCTGCCTTCATTGTCCAGACTTGATGCTTTGTTCTTAGATTTAGAGCAGGGCTGCCCACGAGGTCGATTGCGATTGACCAGTCGATCGCGGGTCTAAAGGAGGTCGACTCCTTGAGGGCCTTGCACGCGGCGCTCCTTCCGCGGGGCATTGCGGGAATGAGGGAGCACGAGGTGGGGCCTCCGGAGGACTTGCCTCACGTTCCCTTGTTCCTATTGTCGGTGAGAGAGAGGCAGGGCGGAGCGCGAGTGTTTTCGCCATGCGCTCCCTCGTTCCCGCAATGCCCCGTGGGAGGAGCCGGCAGTGGGAACAAGGGAGGGTGAGGCGGAGCCTCCGGAGGCCCCGCCTCACGTTCCCTCATTCCCGCAATGCTCCGCGGGAGGAGCTGGCAGCGGGAATGAGGGAGCATGAGGGAGCTTCCGGAGGCCTTGTCTCACGTTCCCTCATTCCCACAATGCTCCGCGGGAGGAGCTGGCAGCGGGAATGAGGGAGCGTGAGGGAGCTTCCGGAGGCCTTGTCTCACGTTCCCTCATTCCCGCAATGCCCCGCAGGAGGAGCCGGCAGCGGGAACAAGGGAGCGTGAGGCGGAGCCTCCAGAGGCCCCACCTCACGTTTCTTCGTTCCCGCAATGCCCCGCGGGAGGAGCGGCGTGCACGCAAGGTGCGCACGTGTGGAAAGTGCGCCACGCGGAAGGTAGGTAGATCTCTTTAACTTGGTTTTTTAAAAAGTAGCTCGCATGCTGGAAAAGTGTGGACACCCCTGATTTAGAGGCTCCCAAAATGGCCACTGTGGGACTTCTGCCAGAAACTTTGGCGCTTTAAAAAAAAAAACCTCTCAAGATGTAGATATGCAGATATGTAGAGATTTGGATATGTGAATAACTACAAAAGTTCAGTTCTTTGTCCTGGCCAGAGAAACTGTGCCCTCCAGACATGAAATATCTGCCACACAAAGTTTATGGGATAGGAGCACTTCTGCCCAAGTCAGCACTGCACTATCAAACAGGAATTTGTCATCAATTCATTGGTGAAGTTAATACCCTCCATCTATTAATCCATTCTTTCTTTCTATCTCTGAGATACCTATATAAATTGTATTGATTTTTCTACCTGGCAGTTAACTATTTTGTGAGTTCTCTGACATACAAACACACCTCTCTCCCAGTTATCAGATTTTGGAGTCACTTTAATTTTCCCTCTCTCCCTTTTCCTCTATCTCTCTCTACTCAGTCCCCGACCTCTCTTGAAACTGCGCTCCTAATACCACTTAGAATAATGAGAGTTTATCTACAGGCTTCCATAAGGTCAAGCACTGTTCCTCACCAAACTCTGATGATTGACGCCATTGCATGAAGCTTTTTTTCCTGGAGGGAAATAATCCGGTCCTTTTTTTAAAAAAAAATTATTTTTAACAAACAACAGCCACTAGCCTCAAATTTCCTGTCATTTCTTGTTGACATTTCACATTGCCGTTGGAAAAATATTCCTTTCAAACCAACACTGACGAATACAGCCAGGACGATAATAACTTTCTTAAGCTTTGCCTCATGCTACAAAACAAGGACTGAGATAAGGACAGAAAGGGATTAGGTGCACAAATGGCATTTGTGTCTCATTAAGCAGGATACAAAGGATGGTGGATATTGATCCTTATGTCTCTGGGGAGTACGCACCTCTTGTCAGCTGGAGCAATGAAACCAGGCCCACCTCTTTGGGACGCCACACAACGCAATTGCACACCCGTCTGGGAGTGTAAACCTTCCTCCAGAGCAGAGGTGGGCAACCTACGGCCCGTGGGCCGGATGCAGACTGGTAGCCGATTCTGTCCAACCTGGGGAGAAGGGCGTTGGGGGCGTGGCCAAGAGGAAAGGGTGCCGCTGCTGCCATCCCATCGCAGGCTCTGTGGGGCCTTTGTCGGACCTACGGCGGCTGATCGCCCTGGCGATCCGGAAGACTTGATCGTCTTCCGGGTCGCCAAGGCGATCAGCCACCTCAGATCACCGACTGCTCCCCCTGCAGGCCCGGATCGCCTCCAGGGATGGCAGGCACTCCATAGCAGGGCGATCAGCTGGGGAACGGCTGCTGCTCTGCTCTCCTCTGCTGCGGCGTCTGGGTCCGCTTTGCCATCCTCTGGCTGGGGCCATTGGGCCATTCCATCTTGGTTCGCACCTTGTCTTCTTGAATGTAAATTAATTTAATTTAAGTGGTTTTTATTATTATTTTATAATAATTTTATAATATAATAAATAATATCATATAATGTTATATTATATTATAATTTCAATATATTATAATGTTTATATAGATATACTATAATCTAATAATTATGATATTAATACTAATAATATATGAATATTTCTTGATATATTAATATGTTAATATTAATGATGTGTAATATATAGTAAATATAGTAAATAAATAAATAATGTAGATTAGAATGTAGTTCAGCCTTTAGATGCGGCCCTCCATAATATTTTTTGGCTCTCGTGTGGCCCCTTGGAAAAAATAATTGCCCACCCCTGCTCCAGAGCATCTGGTTGTGAGATGATACCCAAGACATTAGATGCATCACTGAGCCCACAAATAGTAGCCCTTACAGAGATCTCAATTTGTAGCCTTCAACCCCATCTGTAACTGGTTTTCGATTTATATAATCTTGGATCAGCAGCAGCAAGTGAGAGCAAGAAAGACAGGAGTGACATGTAAATATGTTATTCTCCCAGTAGCATTTCTTGATTATTTTTGGAATGAAATAACCCTTCAAATCATAAGAACATAATAACATAAGAAGAGCCATGCTGAATCGGACCTCAGCCCATCTAGAGGCAGGAACCCAACTAGAAAAGCAGTTGGGCCACTCGACGACAATGGTCAGAAAGGGAAAATCAGCGAAGACAAGGAGATTGCTGAGCGACTAAATGTCTTCTGTGCCTCCGTTTTCACACAGGAGGACAGACAACATATGCCTGCAGCTGAGTCAGTTTTTTTCAGGGAGGGAATTAAAAGAATTAAAACAGATAGAGATAAACAAGGAGGATGTTCTCACATGCCTTACTAAACTAAATGTCAACAAATCACCAGGTCCAGACAGCATCCACCCCAGAGTTCTTAAGGAACTCAAGTGTGAAATTGCTGAACTTCTAGCTAAGATATATAACCTTTCTCTAAGATCAGGCACTGTACCGAGGACTGGAGGGAGGCAAATGTAACACCGATCTTCAAGAAAGGATCCAGAGGTGATCCAGGAAATTATAGACCAGTCAGTTTAACCTCAGTTCCAGGCAAAGTGATGGAAACCATTATTAAAGAAAATATTACTAGGCCCTTAGAAGAACAGGCATTGCTGACAGAAAATCAACATGGTTTCTGCAAGGCACATCATGTCTTACTAACTTGTTAGAATTCTTTTGAGGGTGTAAATAAACACATAGATAAAGGGGACCCAATTGATATTGTTTACCTTGACTTTCAAAAGGCTTTTGACAAAGTCCCTCACCAAAGGCTCCTAAATAAGCTCTTCAGCCATGGAATCAGAGGACAGGTCTTGTCCTGATTGGAACCTGGCTAAACTGTAGGAAACAAAGGGTGGTAATAAACGGACATTTCTCTGGGTGGAAAGAGGTGAGAAGTGGCGTACCCAAAGTTCAGTTTTGGGTCCGTTACTTTTTAATTTATTCATTAATGATCTGGATGTAGGAGTGAATTGTGAGGTAGCAAAGTTTGCAGACGACACTAAATTGTTCAGGGTAGTTAAAAATGAAACTGATTGTAAAGAGCTCCAGAAAGATCTCTCGAAATTGAGTGAATGGGCAACAAAGTGGCAAATGCATTTTAACCTAAACAAGTGTAAAGTCATGCACATCGGGCAAAGAACCCCAACTACACCTACCAATTGATGGGGTCAAAGCTTTCCGAGACAAACCAGGAAAGGGATCTTGGGGTCTTGGTGGACAGCTCAATGAAGATGTCAACCCAGTGCGCAGCAGCAGTGAAAAAGCAAATTCTATGCTTGGCATGATCAGAAAGGAATCGAAAATAGGTCAGCAAATGTTTTATTACCTCTCTACAAATCGATGGTAAGGCCACATTTGGAGTACTGTGTACAATTCTGGTCTCCGCACCTTAAGAAGGATATAACGGAACTGGAAAAGGTACAGAAAAGGGCAACAAGAATGATCAAGGGATGGAGCGGCTCCCTTATGAAAAGGTTTGCAACGCCTTGGTCTTTTCAGCCTTGAAAGACGGCGTTTAAGAGGTGACTTGATCGAAGTGTATAAAATCATGCATGGGATAGAAAAGGTGAATAAAGAAAAACACTAGGACTAGAGGGCACTCCCTGAAGCTCCAAGGTAGGAAAATTAGGACTAATAAAGGGAAATATTTCTTCACCCAGAGGGTCATTGGGTTATGGAACTCACTTCCAGAAGAGGTTGTGACAGCTGTCAGCCTGAACAACTTCAAGGCAGGATTAGACAGATTCATGGATACCAAGTGTATCGGTAGTTACTGAAAAGGACATTCAAGTGCCACCTCGGAGTTGGTTGAGGTAGGCAGGATTTCCCTGGGTACTGGTTGTGGGGGTCGGGAGCAGGTCAGGGTTTTGCCCTCCCTTCTGCTCGAGATCCCCGTGTACAACTGGTGGGCCACTGTGTGATACAGAATGCTGGACTAGATGGGCTGAGGTCCGATTCAGCATGGCTCTTCTTATGTTCTTATTAGTCCAGCATTCTGTATCACACAGTGGCCCACCAGTTGTACACGGGGATCGCAGTCAAACTAGAGAGGCTCATCTCACACAGATATGTGGTTGAAAACAGGAGCAATCTCAAAATAGCTTTGTTGTCACTGTCACTTGACGTGCAGCTGCAGCACTAACTCTAACTTTGTTTACTTAGCCGTGTCTGAGCGAATCCAAGATGGCGCGACCATAGCACTCTCGCATCACTTCTTAGGTGACGCGAGAGTGCTATGGTTCCATTTCTTAAAGGGACAGATGCGCCTTATAGTTTCTATATGAATGAAGTTCGAAAATAATTTCCCACGACACATCTGATGATCTCTCACGGCACACTAGTGTTCCAGGGCACACTGGTTGAAAATCACTGGGATATAGGATATTCCCACATTGAAAACTGGATAATGTTCCTGTACCATTAATAGTTGCATAGAAGTGGGGATTTCAGAAGCAGAAGACAAGCAGCACCTGCTGAAATTCCCTCTTCTGGACAACTAACACAACCCTCCAAAAGGGAAGCCATCCACACACAATATAGCATCAAATGCTTTTAGCCATAGTAGCGCTCTCTCCCCCCCCCAGGCCCGGATTATGCGATTGTGGCACCCTAGGCCACACTGTTGAAGCGCCACCCCCGCTCCGGGTGGTGGGGCCGCTTGCGGGGGTGGGGCCACTTACTGGAGGCGGGGCCGCTTGCAGGAGCGCCCCCATTGCTCGCACCGGCCCTGCCCCTCTTCCTTCACTGATTGAAGGAAGAGGGGCGGTGCCGGCACGAGCAGCAGGGAGGGGGCGGCGGCAGGACTTCCCTCCGCCCCCTCCTCTCTCTCACGTCAGGAGGGGGTGGAGGGAAGTTCTAGGCCCCCTCCCCGCTGCTCGCACCGGCACCGCCCCTTTTCCTTCAGTCAGTGAAGGAAGAGGGGTGGTGCCGGCGCGAGCAGCAGGGAGGGGGTGGCACTGGGACTTCCCTCTGCCCCCTCCTCTCTCTCGCGTCAGGAGGGGGCGGAGGGAAGTTCTAGGCCCCCTCCCCGCTGCTCGTGCCTACACCGCCCCTCTTCCTTCACTGACTGAAGAGGGGCGGGGCCGGCACGAGCAGCAGGGAGGGGGCGCTTCCGCCACCGCGCGCATGCACACATTTTTCTGAATTTTTAAAATTCTATTTTTTACTTTTGGGGGTCCGGATCTGCTGCCCCCCCAAATGTGCCGCCCTAGGCCCTGGCCTAGGGTGGCCTTATGGGTAATCCGGGCCTGCCTCCACCCCTTTTTGAAGAACATAAGCCAGAAGGTATTGTTATGCTCTCATTTGGCTTGTGGGCTTCCTATAGGCATATGGTTAGCTGCTGCAAGAACAGGGTGGATTAGATAGACATTTAGGCTAATCCAGCATGATTTGCCACTTGTTTTCTATTGCTTGAAATCAGGGTGCTTGCACCTATCATCATATCCAAGCTCCCATCCTGGGATCAAAAGAACATTGAAATGGCTTGGTTGTGAACAGTAGTTGTTTAGCTAGACTTTCAGATAATGGAGCCTCTTACTCAAATGCCACATTAACCCCTAATAATGTTCCTACTGTATAATAAAAATTATGCTTATTGGACCTCGTAGAAATAGCAACTCCATGAGTCTGCTCTACCTAACTCCTATTTTGAATGCTGCTCTCTCTATATCTAGAGCAGGGGTATAAATAAGGGGTGATAGCGGTGTGATTCATATTTAAGTGTCTGTCCCAGACTTAATTGCTTTTAAGTTAAAATCTAATGAAGCAGAAATACCCCCAAAAATGGTTGTGTCGGCCTGTTTTCCCCTTTCATCCCCACCTCTATTTATTTGATGCTTTCTTTCATTGCAAGGCATTTTCGATGCAAGTTAATAAACTGAAGGCAGAGAAAGGAAAATCGATACCATCGCTCTGCTCTTTGCCAACCGTGCCCAGAATTCTGAATTTATACTAGAGAAGGAGCAAGCTGGTTTTTTTCTGCCCCAAAGAACAAGGTTGCACCAACACCGTAGAATACGAGGGCGGGTCAATAAGTCAGTGACTTTTTGAGTGAAACACAGGTTTTTGGATTTAAAAAATCATTTTATTTTTCAACGTCGTCTCCTTTGAGCGCTATACACTTTGTCCAACGTTTCTCCAATTTTTTTATCCCTTCCAAAAAATAAGATTTGTCGAGGTCATCAAAATAGGTATTTGTTTGTGAGATGATTTCATTGTTGGAGTCAAATCTCTTTCCGCCGAGACATTTCTTCAGGTTTGGAAACAAGAAATAGTCACTCGGGGCTAAATCCAGAGAATAGGACGGATGAGGGAGCAATTTGTATCCCAATTCGTGGATTGTTGCCATGGCAACTGCACATGTGTGCACCCTTGCATTGTCCTGGTGCAAAAGAACTTTTTCTTGGCGAAATGCGGTCATCCCCCCCCCTTCCCCAATCCTCATTAAATCGACCCAATAAGTTGGCATAATATTCGCTATTGATTGTTTTACCCTTTTGAAGGTAGTCAGTGTGGATTATACCGCCGCGCGCATCCAAAAAAAAACGGTCGCCATGACTTTATTGGCTGACAAACCTACCTTGGCCTTCTTTGGCGCCGATTCACCCCGAGAAACCCACTATTTTGACTGCTGTTTGGTCTCTGGTGTGTTGCGGCGGATCCACGTTTCGTTCACGGTTACGAAACGGTGCAAAAACCCATCCATATTTCAGTTGAACCAACACCAAACACTCCTGCGAAATTGTCACATGATTGCTTTTGTGGTTGATTGTGAGCAACCGCGGCACACATCTTGCAGAAAGTGATCATTTAAAATTGAAACCACTGAGCCATGTGAGATGGCTATGGCTTCCACAATCTCTCACACTTTCAATCTCTGATCGGCCAACACCATATCGTGAAATTTTTCAATTGTTTCAGGTGTAGAGACCTCAACTGGGCGTCCAGAAAGTTCGGCTGCTTGTACGGCCACAACAAAATTCAGTAAACCACTTTCTACCATTGAAATTGATGGTGCAGAGTCCCCATAGTATTTATCAAGCTTAGCCTTGGTTTGAGTGATGATTTTTTTTTCCGCAAAAAAAAAAAAGCTTAATGAGCACACAAAATTCATTTTTTCCATTTTTCCCCTCAAATCACGTGGTAGTCTGCTATCAATGGTTGTCAAACACAAACAAAATGATGCAGCTTGTTCAAATTTTGACAGAAGTCAACTGACAGATGCCTGTTGACAGGAGCAGTGTTGCCCTTTCAGTTAAGAGGCAGGAAATTCAAATAGTCACGGAGTTATTGACCCGCCCTCATACATGCAGTTTGACATTGCTTTAACTGCCATGGGTCAGTGCTGTGGAATCATGGGAGCTGAAGTTTTGCTCTGCTTCCCTGCTCTCACCAAAACTGTTGCATAAGTTTTGTGGGGCAGATGGGACGGCAAGCTCTTTGCTGCTTCCCCTTTCTCCTCACTGCTTTGGGGAGAGGCAGAAAGCAGCAAAGAGCTTGCCAACTGCCCCGCAAAGCAGATACACCAGCAGCAGGCATGTAGCCAGGGGGGGCCTAAGGGGGCTTCAGCCCCCCCCCCCCCGGAAATTCTCAGGGTGGTCTGCGAGAAGGCCTTACTGGTACATTATTTAAACTGTTATGTTTATTCATATCATGATCTGATCACTATGCTCATTATATCCCACATTAATGGGGTTATTGGGATAACAATACAAAAGGTTTGCTAGGGTAGACCCTCTTCCACCCAGTCTCAGCCCCCGAACCAAACTCAGCCCCCCTCCCGAATCAAAATCCTGGCTACGGCCCTGACCAGCAGGGTTTGGGGAACAGCAAACTATACATTAATTTTTACTTTTTTATATAATAATTTTTTATTGAGTTTTCATTGTTACATAAAGTAAGATAGTATAAATGTCATATAGAGGGAAAAAAGTGAGACAGTCAGAGATCAGTTAGATATGGCAAAAAAAAGGAGGCAAAGAGAAAGAAAAGGTGATAAAACGAAAGAAAAAAGGAGAAAAAAATGTGGGTAGGGCTTCCCATGGTCCTTTGGGAAAAAGAAGAAGAAGTATGGATGTATACATTAGAAGAATGCCTTCATTAATTTGTCGGTTCCTTTTCTGCATTTTCTGGTTTTTCAATGTCTATAAAGTCTATATTGATTGTGTGTTTATTATTTTGGATGAACTCTTTGAATCCTGACCAGTCTTTGAATCCTGACCAGTCAGTTATTTTCATTGAATCATTTAACTTCTGAGAGAGATGGTCCATCTGTATTATATCAAATAGCTTGTTTTCTGCTGCCCTGGAGACTAGGCTGTGGAACAATGGCTTCAAATTACAAGAAAGGAGATTCCATCTGAACATTAGGAAGAACTTTCTGAATGTGAGAGGTGTTCAGCTGTGGAATTCAATGCCCCGGAGTGTGGTGGAGGCTCTTTCTTTGGAGGCTTTTAAACAGAGACTGGATGGCCATCTGTCGGGGTGCTTTGAATGCGATTTTCCTGCTTCTTGCCAGGGGGTTGGGCTGGATGGCCCACAAGGTCTCGTCCAATTCTATGATTCTAAGTGCATGAAGACAGGATCACAAGGGTAGGGAGAAGTATGATCATGGATCCATGGTTCAGCATTCAATTGGCACAACTGCACAAATGAAGAGAAATGCAATAATGAAAGTTGCCAGTCTTACTGTGTACTGTACCGCCACAATCAGAGGGTAGACCCAAGATAGAATGATTTTTCATTAAATCAGCCATAGGAATGATTGAAGGCCAAATTGATTGAATCTCGCTTGGCATTTTGCTGACCTTCTCCTGCTGAGAAGTACCCATAAGCTCCAGATAATTGTTATTGTTCCAGATCCTGAGTTCCCAAAGAATACAAATATATCAAATATTGTCTAGCCACCATCACATTTGGTTAAATAATTCATAGAGCTAATTTATTATTATAGTTGCACTAGACAGCATATTAGATTTTCCAGTGATTTATCAGCCATCTCTTCTGAAATTTGAACATGACCTTCTCTTTGCATATCCGGTACTGTCAGGAAAACCAATTTCAAGCCCTGGACTGCAATGAAAATTTATCATGAACAGCTGGATGTCTGCAGAACTGGTGCATGATAGTCAACGTGACTGACAAGTGTGACACTTAGTCTCTCAGGACCTGTGAATCCCTTTCTCACACCCTGCTTTTCCACCTATGACAGCTGGAAACATCACAATTCATGATGTCGAAAAAGGTTATTATCTTCAAGGATGGCTTCCTTGTTTCTAGGCAATAATGAAAAGGCTAGTGACATATGTGTTGTCGAAGGCTTTCATGGCCGGAATCACTGGGTTGCTGTGAGTTTTCTGGGCTGTATGGCCATGTTCCAGAAGCATTCCCTCCTGGGAAGTTTGATGTATAGACAATTATAACTTCTAGAAGGAACGGGGGTTTTGCTGGGGAGGACTTGAAGCTATGCCACAACCTGGGTTGGTGTGACTTTTCCGAGCTGTATGGCCATGTTCCAGAAGCATTCTTTCTTGACGTTTTGCCCACATCTATGGCAGGCATCCTCAGAGGTTGTGAGGTTTATATATCTGTCGAATGTCCAGGGTGGGAGAAAGAAAGAACTCTTGTCTGTTTTCCACATATATATAAACCTCACTTGCCTATTTTCCATAAGACCTCACGACCTCTGAGGATGCCTGCCACAGATATGCTGATGACACCCAGCTTCTGCTAAAACTAGAACCTGGAACAACTTCAGTACCAGACAATTTCACCCGGTGTCTTAGAGCGATGGACTTTCCTTCTGTGATGTTATTATGATTGATATTTTGCTGCTCAGTGCCCTGAGGAAGTGCCTTTGTGGTACGAAAACGGCCGCATTTGGCGCCAGAAACCCCCTCCAAGCCGTCGGCACGACACCGTCCCACGTTGGGGTGGTTCTGTTTTGGCAGCTTTGCATGATGTTTTTCATGAATCTCTAAATTTGGCACCACTGTCTACACTCTGCCCAACGGGGCACAGGATTACAATTACTGCTACCAAGCGTGTTTCCGCATGGAGCGGCTTCTCGGCTGCACAGCGGTAATTCCGCATTAGCTCACCAACCTCAGCGGAACTCCGCCCACACAGCTCTCCGGCAACATTGCAGGGAACGCCTTTGGAAACTCCTGATCGGGGCACAACCCGAGAGTTTTGCACGTCTGCACAAGGGGAGTTGGGCCCCCCCAGTTTGGTTCCGAATCCTAGCCGAACTGCCGACTACAGCACGCATACGCTGGGACTTACTCCGCTCGGGAACGCACCTGGGCAAATCCCGCTACGGAGAACTCTTATGCTTGATTACTTGACCGGACTTCTCAACTGGATGCTTTGGGGCGCAGTGAGTGTATCGTTGCTATTGTGTTGACCATACCATTTCTATGTGCGGATCTCGTTATTGTGTAGATCTTTATATATTTGTATTAATCGTATCTATTACTGTGTAGACCTATATTTGTACTGACCCAATATATTATTGTGCAGACCTAAGATTATCAAGACTTGCTCATTACTATGGTCTTATCGTTGGTGGTTTGTGAATAGTCCTTCCCTTTCTGCATTTGCTAGCTCAGCCCATACCCCCCTCCTTTTGTGTTTAGACTATACATCATCATCATCATAATCATCACCATGTCACGATGCACGGACTTGACCGGCCCCTTAATCACACACATAGAGACGGACTGAAGGCTAACTACTTTATTGAATTAAAAACAGTTCAAAAGATAATGTCCAATAGAATATAAAAGCAATCCAAAAAGCTTGAAGTAACAATGTCCAAGGTAACGTGGCAAATAGGCTAAAAGCTTGGCAAGGCTCCGCAAAACTATGCGGATCAGGAAAAGGGCAAGGCTCCGCACAACCAGGCGGATCAGGAACAAGGCAAGGCAAGGCAAGGCAAGGCTTGATGACCACTGGCTAGCTTAGCTTCGTGGTCCCACTCCGCTTCACGCCTATTCAGATGAGACATGGCGGAGCACTGAGGATTCGTTCCCACGGATCCTATACTTAATCTTTCGGCCGAGGTCCCCGACGCCTCTAGGCTTCTTCGTCTCAATCCCTGCTGACGGACCTCGGCCGGTCTAGGGCCCTCGACCACCCCTCCTACTAGACTCGATGTTCTGTCTCCTATCAAAGGTTCGACCTTGTCTCTCAGCAGCTGTGTTGCTATCTCCCTGAGAGCTTTCCTCCTGGAAACTTCCCAGCCGCTTTCTTCCATGTTTTCACTTTCGGGCTCCTGAGAATCTCTCCCACCCGGGTGCTCATAGCTGCCAGATTCGCTGTCTTCCCTCGGCACCTGGTTATCTATGTCTTCGCCAGGGCCAAACTACATTTCTTCCCATGCCCAGCTCTCTGTGGGCGAAGGAGGCCCATCAGGGAAAGCTGCCCTTCGCCCCAGTCATCTAGCTCATCCTCTGAATCTAGTTCTGGTACTGCTGGCCCTAATGCTAATGGGACCCCGGGTCCTGACACCTGCCCTCCAGGCACAAACGAGAACTGCTGTGCTACACACCATCATTTTATTATTTGTTAATCGCCTTCCATCCATGATGCTCTGGGCGATTTACACAAAAGGATAAAAACATTGAAACATACAAATATTAAAATCAGAAATTATAGATCAAAGGCTCTGCTAAAAAGCCAGGTCTTAAGTGCCTGCGTAAAAGGTCGTAAATCATGTATGGAGGCAAAGAGTTCCATAGGACAGGGGCAGAGACAGAAAAGGCCCTGCGTCTCGTGCTTTCAAGATGCACTTCTCTGGGACCTGGAATGTACAGTAGGTTTTGTTGGGAGGAACGTGGCGACCACTGATGATGAAAGGGGGAGAGGTGGTCTCTAAGGTACGTTGACCCCTGGCCATACAAGGCTTTGAAGGTCAAAACCAGCATCTTGTGCAGGACTCGGAGCTCAGTTGGGAGCCAATAATGATGTTGCAGAGTTGGTGTAATATGGCATTTTATGGATGTTTTTTCAAGTAACCTGGCTGCTGCATTCTGAATGATACGAATCTTCCGGGCCGTTGATAACGGAAGGCCAACGTACAGAGCATTGCAATAGTCCAGCCTGGATGTAATTGTAGCATGGATGACTGTTGCCAAGGCCTCTCCCGAAAGGTATGGTGCTAATTGCCTTGCTTGACGAAGATGGGAAAAGGCCTGTTTGCTGACAGCAGCGATCGGAACCTCCATAGTCAAATGTGGGTCCAAGACAAACCAAACTCTTGACAGTAGCGGATGGAGACACATCAAACTTCCCAAATTTAAAATGGCTATACTTCCATGTTGACATCTTCAGTAAAATCCAACACAGATGCAATAATGCCTTCAAACTACAGGAAAGGGGATTCCACCTGAACATGAGGAAGAACTTCCTGACTGTGAAAGCTGTTCAGCAGTGGAACTCTCTGTCCTGGCATGTGGTGGAAGCTCTTTCTTTGGAGGCTTTGAAACAGAGGCTGGATGGCCATCTGTCAGGGTTCTCTGAATGCAATTTTCCTGCTTCTTGGCAGGGGGCTGGACAGGATGGCCCACAAGGTCTCTTCCAACTCTATGAGTCTATGATTCTACAGATCTTCTCCTGAAAAAAAGTATTGCAATGTTTTGGTCCTCTTTTTCACCCACATCATGATTCACAATGGTATCATGTTGAGCATTTCCCTGCTTAACACAACACACTATATGGACAATATCTGGGACAAATATTCATTTCCTCATCACCTGACTCTGACTTCATTATTGTAAATCTTTTCTGGTTCCTCTTTGTGCTGACTTGGTACATGATACTCAAAGGACGAACAACGCCAATATGTCGCAGCACTTGATAAGATCTGTACCAAACCCTTGCCTTCTTGGAAGTGAACTTTGCCTCTATAGCAACGTATCACAGGTGTGCCTTTTATTTGCATGGAGCCTTTTGTACACTGAAGCAAACAATTGACCTTCAGATCGCTTCCTTCACTCTCACGTCAGGAGGGGGTGGAGGGAAGTTCTAGGCCCCCTCCCCGCTGCTCGCTCCGGCACCGCCCCGTTTCCTTCAGTCCGTGAAGGAAGAGGGGTGGTGCCGGCGCGAGCAGCAGGGAGGGGGTGGCACTGGGACTTCCCTCTGCCCCCTCCTCTCTCTCGCGTCAGGAGGGGTGGAGGAAGTTCAGGCCCCTCCCGCTGCTCGCGCCTACCACCCCCCTTTTTCTTCACTGACTGAAGAGGGGCGGGGCCGGCACGAGCAGCAGGGAGGGGGCGCTTCCGCCACCGCGCGCATGCGCACATTTTTTCCGAATTTTTTAAATTCTATTTTTTACTTTGGGGGGGGGTCCGGATCTGCTGCCCCCCCCAAATGTGCCGCCCTAGGCCCTGGCCTAGGGTGGCCTTATGGGTAATCCGGGCCTGCCTCCACCCCTTTTTGAAGAACATAAGCCAGAAGGTATTGTTATGCTCTCATTTGGCTTGTGGGCTTCCTATAGGCATATGGTTAGCTGCTGCAAGAACAGGGTGGATTAGATAGACATTTAGGCTAATCCAGCATGATCTGCCACTTGTTTTCTATTGCTTGAAATCAGGGTGCTTGCACCTATCATCCTATCCAAGCTCCCATCCTGGGATCAAAAGAATATTGAAATGGCTTGGTTGTGAACAGTAGTTGTTTAGCTAGACTTTCAGATAATGGAGCCTCTTACTCAAATGCCACATTAACCCCTAATAATGTTCCTACTGTATAATAAAAATTATGCTTATTGGACCTCGTAGAAATAGCAACTCCATGAGTCTGCTCTACCTAACTCCTATTTTGAATGCTGCTCTCTCTATATCTAGAGCAGGGGTATAAATAAGGGGTGCTAGTGGTGTGATTCCTATTTAAGTGTCTGTCCCAGACTTAATTTCTTTTAAGTTAAAATCTAATGAAGCAGAAATACCCCCAAAAATGGTTGTGTCGGCCTGTTTTCCCCTTTCATCCCCACCTCTATTTATTTGATGCTTTCTTTCATTGCAAGGCATTTTCGATGCAAGTTAATAAACTGAAGGCAGAGAAAGGAAAATCGATTGAGCATTTCCCTGCTTAACACAACACACTATATGGACAATATCTGGGACAAATATTCATTTCCTCATCACCTGACTCTGACTTCATTATTGTAAATCTTTTCTGGTTCCTCTTTGTGCTGACTTGGTACATGATACTCAAAGGACGAACAACGCCAATATGTCGTAGCACTTGATAAGATCTGTACCAAACCCTTGCCTCCTTAGAAGTGAACTTTGCCTCTATAGCAACGTATCACAGGTGTGCCTTTTATTTGCATGGAGCCTTTTGTACACTGAAGCAAACAATTGACCTTCAGATCGCTTTTGAATGTGGGTGTATCTAAGCCAAGGTTTGCCAAATGCCTTGCCCTTATTATGCTGTACCTCCCTCGGTCTGCTTTGGCCTTGAAGATATACGCATCACATGTTTATTCGCAAGGTCTTCCAGGTTCCTTTCTTGGCCACGTCTCCTCTCCCTTTGGTCTGTTCTTTATTTGCCTGCTTTACTAATAGAAGATTATGCTTAAGTGAAGATCTTACGTCAGGGTTGCATAGACTTTCTCCAAGGGAAGTTATGCAATTTTTGTGATAATGTAACCCCCAAACCTCCAACATGTCAGAGATGGGAATAAGCTAAGTGGAAAGTCAGGTTAGAAGTAACTCAATAATGAGTTCAACGCAATTATACAAACATTAGTTCAATTTATAACACATCAATATAAACAGTGCGATACATATATACATCATCTGAATGTAACCGACTTGGTACCGTGTCCGAGGAGTGGTGGTTAAACAATAGTCCATAGGATAAGGATTTCCGTAAGTCCAGTCCAAGTGACTCGGGTCAGTATCCCAGGGCTCAGGATGAGCAGGGAACACGGGTACCAGGATGCGGTGGGGGTAATCCAAAACACCGTAGACCAAAATAAACCAGAGCCGTAAATTAAGGCTCTCAGGAATAAAGTAAAGCAAGCCTGACGGAGGAGTATTCCTTATGCTCGGGGCCGCTGGATTCCGTTTCGGGATCTTTTTCAAAGGCATATATCCATTATGCAGGTTTAGGTCCTAAAGGATTACATATATATACATGATACAGAATGCAGAACATGCAGAACAAAACATAACCTATAATAATATATCATATTAGCGAAGTCGCCATACATACCAGGATTTGGGAAAGAAACCGCCCGCAACACATCAAGTGCGGTGACCAGTTAAGGTGAATTAACACCGGGAAGCATACACATTAAGTACATTATCCTAAATTAGGAGGGAATGCAAATTGACCGCCTCATTAAGGCCGAAGGGCATTTCAGAATTAAGTTTGATTGTCCAAGATACTTCAAGCTTACGGAGCACCTGAGAGAGGTTTCCGTGTGGGGGAACAAAAGGCTTTTCTAACACCATTACTTTTAAAGACACAGGTGTGTGGTTGTTTTCCATGCAATGTTGGTAAAAAGGAATCTCAATGCTGTGATTATTGATTTTACTCCTATGTTCAATAAATCTTTGTTTCAATTTTCTGGAAGTCATCCCCACGTAAATTCTAGGGCACCCACAAAAAATCGCATACACGACCCCGGAGGAGGCGCAGGTAGCGAAGGATTTGACAGGGAAATGTTGGTTGAGGTGGGGGCTGTAGATAGTTTTGTCAGTACATATATTAGAACAAATGGAGCAATTGCCACACGGTCTACTGCCAGGAGAAAAATTTGATTTGGGGGGTCCAATATGGTTGGCATGGGTTAGAATTTGGCTTAAGTTCCTGGTTCGCTTGTGTGCAATAACTGGAGGGCATTCCAGGCCTTTAATATTAGAAATGAGTGGCCAATATTTTTTAACAATGGATGTGTATGTTCTAAGGCCCCTTTCCCACTGCTGAATGAAATCCACATTGAACTGGATTATATGGCAGTGTGGACTCAGACAGCCCAGTTCAAAGCAGATGTTGTGGATTACCGAGCACCGGATCTCCTTCAAGGTGTTGGTTCTTACCTTTAAGGCCTTGCATGGCCTGGGGCCAGCGTACTTGAGGGACCGACTCACCCCACACTGTCCCCCGAGATCACTACGCTCCGAGGATGCTAATTTGTTAGAGATACCCTCGCGAAATCGGCTAAACTGACATCTACTCGCTGGAGGGCGTTCTCCGTTATAGCTCCTACGCTGTGGAACGCCCTCCCGGCTGGAACGCGGGCTATAAAGGACCTGCTCCCATTTAGACGCGCCTGCAAAACTTATTTGTTTAAGCAGGCCTTCGGTGAGTAGGTCCTGCCCATGTTCCGCTTTAGCCGCTGTCCTGGGGTGTCACGCTATCTAATTTCTGAACTGTACCTGGGGGTTTGTATTTTGCTGTTTTAACTGTTTAATTGTCTTAGATGTTTTATCGCATTGCTTGTGTGTAGTTGTACCTTCGGTTCCTGTGAGCCGCCGCGAGCCTCAGGGAGTCGGCGGCATAGAAACCCGAATAATAAATAAATAATAAATAAATTATCTGCCTTGATATTCTGGTTATATGGCTATGTGGAAGGGCCATAAGAAACCCCAGAATGGGGTCAGGACAGGACTGGATTATCCATAAGGCCACCCTAGGCCATGGCCTAGAGGCGCAGCCGAGGGGGGAGGCGCAGATACGGGCTCCCCCTCCCAAAGTAAAAAAAACCAAGTAATCTCCGGGCGCTTCTGCGCCTGCGCGCAAAGCGCCATCCATGCCCCCCCGCCTCCCCCCTTTGTTCTTCTGCACTCCTCCTCCCTCCCTTCTTCTCAGGCCACGCTGAGTGAGTCGTCCCAGAGGAAGCGGAAGGTGCGCAGTGCTGCTTGGATGGGGACCACGCAGCTGCCGCTGCGGCCTCTGGGACAACTCAGCATGGGCGTGGCCTGAGAAGGAGGGAGGGAGGAGAAATGCTGCAGCAGAGCAAAGGAGGGGGCAGGTGTCCGGCCCGCGCACGTTGAGCGTTGGAGCATGGCGCGTGAAGCCGGGCCATGAAGACGACAAACAGAAGGAGGCTTGCTTTGGCCAGTAGCTATTTTCTGCCAAAAGCATCTGCAACTGCGAGGAGTTCATCTGCTTGACCAAATTGCAGCTGAAAGGTCTGTCTGCTTTCATTCTGCTTCATAATATTTGTGGAATTATGTCAGGGTTGGAGAAAGAACTGTTTGGACGCATTTCTAAATGTTTTATTGTCCATATTGCCCAGCATTGAATGGCCTAACAGCAGAAAGGTCTGTCTGCTTTCATTCTGCTTCATAATATTTGTGGAATTATGTCAGGGTTGGAGAAATAACTGTTTGGATGCATTTCTAAATGTTTTAAATGTTTCTCTCAATACAAAAAAGCATCAGCAATACGCGTTTTGAAGATCAAAGGAGAAGATAAGGTTTTATTTTCAGTGTGGGTCTGTGTGATGGGGGGTGCGGTAGAAATTGGCTTAAAGGGGGCGTAATTCCAAAGTGTGGCCTAGGGTGCAAAAAGGTGTTAATCCGGGCCTGGGTCAGGATAGATAGAAAAATATATTTATAAAAAAAGAACAGACAAGCCAGGAATAGATGCAGTGGTTTGCTTTTGCCTGAGTCCACTTTGTGCTTGGAGCTGAGGGCATATCTCCACTGTAATTTGACCCGACTTCATCTGCCATGCTATGGAATCATAGAAGTTGTAGTTTGACAAGGTCTGTAGCCTTCTCTGCCAAAAAGTACTGGTGCATCACCTAATCACAACCCTCAGGATTGAGCCTTGGCAGTTAAAGTGGGATGAAACTGCATTAATTCTACAATGTAGATGGACCTCAGTTTGTAGAAACTGAAGTAAGTTGAGAATAAATGGAGAAAGAAACCGGAGCATTATAAAAATCAGCCCAAAAGTTGAGTTGGTAAGAGGCAGTCCCTGCCAAATTGTGGCAGTTGGATGAAACATAGATCTTGTGTTCACTGGCAGCATTGTGTCACCAAATGCACTACATAATAATACACAGCTGGCAGGCATGTAGCCAGGGGGGGGGGCCTAAGGGGGCTTCAGCCCCTCCCCCCCGAAATTTTCAGGGTGGTCCGCGAGAAGGCCTTACTGGTACATTATTTAAACTGTTATGTTTATTCATATCATGATCTGATCACCATGCTCATTATATCCCACATTAGTGGGGTTATTGGGATAACAATACAAAAGGTTTGCTAGGGTAGACCCTCTTCCACCCAGTCTCAGCCCCCCTCGAACCAAACTCCGCCCCCCCCCCGAATCAAAATCCTGTCTACGGCCCTGTCCCTGGTGCTCTATTTGTGTTAGTGTTATGTCCTCCTGGTAGTTGTTATGTCCTCCTGTGTTAGTTGGTTGTACTGTGTAGGTTTCTGTTTAGCAGTGGTATGTATGCGTTGTGTGTGTTGTGTGTCTGTTGTGTTGTGGGTCTGTAGAGGTAGGCATCGCGAGTTGTGTGGCTGTCATGTTGTGGGGGTGGTGTTTGTAAAGTGGAGGATTGGTGGTGTGTGGGTGGGATGGTGGTTGGAGAAGAGTTTGTGGTGTTGAGTATGTAGTTTGTAGTTGTGAGTATACAGTGGTAGTGTGGTGTGGATGTACAGTGTGGATGTGGGGTGTGTTAGTTGGTTGTACTGTGATGGTTTCTGTTTAGCAGTGGTATGTATGCATTGTGTGTGTTGTGTGTGAGTTGTGTTGTGGGTCTGTAGAGGTAGGCATCGCGAGTTGTGTGGCTGTCATGTTGTGGGTGTGGTGTTTGCTAAGTGGGTGTCTTTTGTTGTGGGTGTCTTTTGTACTGTGAGTGGTATGTATGTGCTCTGTGAACATAGTTGTGTATCTTCTGCATATTGGCATTGTGTGGTATTTTGTGCCTGTGTGGAAGGAAAGAATGGCATAAGAATGGGTTGAGCAGTAGACGCAAGGTTGTGTTATGTGCGTATTGTGTTGTGTGTAGGTATTACTTTTTTGGTGAGTTAGTGGGTGTGTGGTGGCATTGTGGGTGGTAGTATGTTGTGGAATGCTTGTGTGGGTGGGGTGTTTTGGGTGTTTTGTGTGTTTGTAGAGTATCAGTGCAGTGTTGTGTTGTGTTGTGGTGGGAGTATAGGTGGAGTTGGTTTTTGTTTGTGGTGGTGGTAGGTGTTGTGTGAGCGGGGTCCCGTAAGGTTGGGGGGATGGGTTGTGATAGGAAGTTGTGTTGTGTTGTGTGGGTAGGAATTGCTGGAGTATTGTGCCTGGGATGTGTGTGTATTTGGAGGTGTGTGTGGTGGTGAGTAGTGAGTGCAGTCCTGGGTTTTGTGTTGGGGAAGTTGTCAGGTATTTGTGGGGTGTGTTTTGTGTGTGTTGTGGTGACATAGTTGTCTTAGTCTGGCTGTTTTTGGGGGGTGGGTTTTTGTGTTGCAGGATTTTTTTGTGGGTTTTGCAAGTTTGTGTTATTCCGGCGGTATGTGTTTGTCAGTGGTGCCTGTGTCCCTGGTGCCCTATTTGTGTTAGTGTTATGTCCTCCTGGTAGTTGTTATGTCCTCCTGTGTTAGTTGGTTGTACTGTGTAGGTTTCTGTTAGCAGAGGTATGCTTAACCCACAAACACCAACTGATTAAATTCAAATCACTCAGCATTCTAACCTAGCCTTGGCTGGCTCAGCCCACCGTTACTAGGGGAACTCAGCCTCCCTGCATTTTGTGTGGGTCGATGTCGGCCAATGGGATTCGCTGGTGGCCGTGGAGGACGCTGGGAAATGTAGTTTTTTTGTATCGTTGTTTTGGGGGCCTTCTAGTTTTGGGGGGAATGTTTCTTTGCTAAAAACCTACCTTGCCTGAGGCCTATTTTTGTTGCCAAATTTGGTGTTTCTGCCTTGGATGGTTTCTCTGTCTATGGCAGTCGTTCCATGACGGGACCTCCTTTATATAATAGATACATCCTTTCCCTTCTTCATTTCTCTCTATTGCATATTCCATAGTTGCTGCCCTCAAATATTATTTAGATACATCAGAGTTAGATAATTCTTTTAATGTAACTCATTAAAAATAAATTGCAACCTTTTATTTAGTTAATAGGTTTTAAACATTCTGTCATCGCTCATAGTTCTAAGCAGCCTGCATGCAACATTAAATAATAACATATTTCTCCTCGTGGAGAGAGATGGCAAAAGGGAAGACAAAAGCGGCAATTCAAAAGCAAATAGATTTTGGATCGTGCAAAATAACTGAGTAGACAAAAGGGCTCCTTCCATCAGTGGGAGGCTTTTGATCTACTGGAGCATTTCATGTGACAGAAAGGACAGGGAAGCAAACTCTCTTTCTTTCTTCCATCTCTAGCAAAATAAGAGAAAAGCATCCTCTGCAGGCAGTGACATCGCATCACTGAGGTCAGTCTTATTTTTGACCCCATGAGAAACATGTCTTTCACACTGACGGGGTTAGGAGACGCTGTGGAACAATGGTTCTTAAAATTTGGTCTCAAATTTGAAGTTTGAGACTTCAACTTTCAGAATTATTAGTCAATGTCCTTGCTGTCCGGGACTTGGGTGCATCTACAGAATTAATGCAGCTTTGGCACCACTTTAACTGCATGGCTTAATCCTATAGATTCATGAGAGTTGTATTTTTTCCAAGGTCTTTAGTTTTCTCTGCTCCACCAAACCCTAACTCCCAGGATTCCACAGCATTCAGCCATGACAATTAAATGGTATCAAACTGCATTAATTCTACAGTGTAGATTCACCCTTGGTCCACTTCAGTTGGAGACAGCTCTCCACGTTTGCAGGTTACGTTTTTTGTGGATTACAGGTTACAGGTTTTATTAATATATTCTCTCTCAGAATCTCAAGGTTCTCCAGCTTGAAGTTGACCATCAAATTGCTCTTGAAAGACTAGAGATGCATAGAAACAACACTTTTCTGGGCACTTGTAAGTTCTGCTGAGCTATTCTATGGCAGGCATGGGCAAACTAAGGCCTGAGGGCAGGCCCGGATCAATACCTTTTGGCGCCCTAGGCCACAGTTCAGAATTACGCCCCCCCCCCCCCTCCATTGGCTGCCGCCACCGTGCCAGTCCTTCTGCTTCTGCTAAGGCATAGCAGAAGCAGGAAAAGCTAGCGCGGTGGCGGCAGCCAATCGGGGGGCCCCGAGGCAGTGCTTAGCTGCTAAGGGCCGCCCCGGGCAACCCCCATTGGCTGCCGCCGCTGCGCCAGTCCTCCTGCTGCGGCTATGCCTGAGCAGCAGCAGGAAAAGCCAGCGTGGCGGTGGCAGCCAATGGGGGTGGCGCTTGAGGAGAGGGAAGGTCCATAAAACTGCCGCCCCCGACTTACAGCCATAAGCCATGGCCTAGAGTGGTCTTATGGGTAATCTGGGCCTGCCCGAGAGCTGGATGTATCCCCCTGTGTGCTTACCTCAGGCCATTCTAATTTTCCCTGTCTTCTCAGCATAAGGACATGGTGGCCTACCGCATCCTTGCGCAGAAAGTATAGAGGAAGGCATGCAGCAGCTGAGAGCCCTCAAGAGCACTCTTAGCCACAGCACGTCTCACCCTCCTCCCGGAATAAGGAGTGTGCAAGTGGCCCCTTCCTTATGCTGAGATGACGGCTCAAGGAAGGCAGCTTCTAAGAGGACTCAAAAGTGCTCTCAGCTGTCATCTGTCTTGCCCTATTCCCAGTAAAAGGCCGAGAGGACAGTCCAAAGTTTAGAACATAAGAACATAAGAAGAGCCATGCTGAATCGGACCTCAGCCCATCTAGTCCATCATTCTGTATCACACAGTGGCCCCCAGTTGTACACGGGGATCTCGAGCAGAAGGGAGGGCAAAACCCTAACCTGCTCCCGACCCCCCACAACCAGTACCCAGGGAAATCCTGCCTACCTCAACCAACTCTGAGGTGGCACTTGAATGTCCTTTTCAGTAACTACCGATACACTTGGTATCCGTGAATCTGTCACAACCTCTTCTGGAAGTAAATTCCATAACCCAATGACCCTCTGGGTGAAGAAATATTTCCCTTTATTAGTCCTAATTTTCCTACCTTGGAGCTTCAGGGAGTGCCCTCTAGTCCTAGTGTTTTGTGACAAAGAAAATAATTGTCACAAAAGGGGGAGGAGGATTGGGGAAAAGGATTGGGGCAGTTGCCACAGGTCTCATCTTCCTCCTGGCATAAGGATGAGGTTAGCAGATCAATTCTTAAGCCAGGAGGACAACCTGAGGATGATCTGGGTCCTACCCTGCCCCCTCTTGGCCCCACCCTCTCATGTCTCGGTCGGGCCCACAATGCGGCCCAAAGGCAAAAAAGTCTGCCTACACCATAACTTTTGCTTTCACTTTTCCAGTGAAAAGTGCCCATAGAATCAAGCTGCAGGACCTAGACATTCCTAGAGAGGTGTTTGCACAGGTAAGAAAAGCAATTTATGTTCTTGCGCCCCTGACCTCAGAGAATTTGGAAGGCGAACTGTAATAGGATTCAGAACTGTTCCTTAGTTCTGTGCATTCCTGTGCATGAGTAATGGCCTGTAAAAAATTGTAGAATAGTGGTTGGAATGTTGTATTGGGACCTGGGAGTCCTCATTGAGCCATGAAACAGATATACACACTCTCCCTCTTTCTGTGTCATGTACTTATATCAGTGGTTCTCAACCTGTGAGGTCCCAGATGTTTTGGCCTTCAACTCCCAGAAATCCTAAGAGCTGGTAAACTGGCTGAGATTTCGGGGAGTTGTAGGCCAAAACACCTGGGGACCCACAGGTTGAGAACCACTGACGTACATCTACAAGAAAGGTATCCAAAAGAAGGTATGGAATCCGAGCTCTCTTAGGAGCAGCTTAGGAAGCTGACTATATTTAGCCTGAAGGAGGGAAGCTAAGAGGGGACATGATAGGCATGTTTAAATATTTGAGAGGACGCCATGGACACAGAGCAGTGGATCTGAATTGAAGGGAAAGAGGTTCCACCTAAACATTAGGAAGAACTTCCTGATGGTAAGATCTGATAGACAGTGGAATATACTGTTACCAGGTCAGAACCGGTCCCAAACATTTAGGTTGATCTGACACGCAGCAGAGAGTTCCGCAGATGCTCCGCGCCATTTTGAGCCAAATAAGATGGAAAATGTGACAAGCCGCGCCTGCCTGTTCATTTCCACCCTCCCTTGCCTGCCCTCTCACTAATCTTAACAATGTAACCCATCCCTCAGCACAAAAGCTGAAAAGTCGCAACATCGCCCCATTCACAGCAATACAATGTGTCCTATTTGCATGCTTCCTGGCTGCCAGACATGAAATCAACATACCCGGGGGCTGCGAAGCATTGCAGGCTCCCTGCCGAGATGCCCTTAAGGTGTTTTGGCTCTGTTAGAAAGAAAGAAGATCTGAAAAACCGTGACCGCAGATCGGCTCCATTTTGGTCTCTGATTTTTCTATGCAAAAAACTAACACTAACTGCTATTTTTTGAGGGACTGGGTCTCTGTCCCTCTGGCATGACCCCTCCATTTTGGTCTCTGATTTTCTATGGAAAAACTAGACAGAGGCTGGATGGCAATCTGTCATTTTTGATTGTGTGTTCCTGCATGGGTCTTGGACTGGATCCCTCTGGCATGTAGCCAGGGGGGCTGAATTCAGGCCCCCCTGAAATACTCAGGGTGGTCAGAGAAGCCATTACTGGTACATTATTCTACTGGATGTTTATTCAGATCATGATCTGGATGGCAATATCCCACCTTCATGGGGTTATTGGGATAACAATGAAAAGGTTGCTAGGGTGTTTCCACCCAGTCTGGTAGGGGGTTGGACTGGATGACCCTTGCGGTTTCTTCCAACCAGGCCCGGATTACCCATAAGGCCAGACTAGGCCATGGCCTCGGGCGGCAGGTTTTGGGGGGCAGCGGATTCGACCCGCCAAAAACATAATTTTTTTTAAAAAACAAAAAACCCGCCCCCTCGCAGCGCTTTCCCCCTGCCCTCTCCCGAGAGAGTCATCATACCTCGGGAGAGGGTGGGGGGAGAGCGCTGCGAGGGGGTGGGGAGGAGGGAATGGCGCCCTCCCCTTGCCTGGGCCGCCCCCTTGCAAAGGAAGGAGGCGGCGAGGAGGAAGGGAAGCCCCGCCCCACCGGCCGGCATGCATGCACGCGCACGCATGCCCACCAGCGGGCTCCCTTCCTCCTCCTGGCCGCCTCCTTCCTTTGCAAGGGGGTGGCCCAGGCGGCCATGAGGAGGGCGGGACTTCCCTTCATCCTCCTTGCGCCTTCCTTTCGGTCACGGGAGGAGGAGGAAGAGGTGGACGGAAGCCGCACGGCACTGCTCGTGGGGCTTCCGTCCGCCGCCTCCTCCTCCTCCCGCGACTGAAAGGAAGGCACGAGGTGGACGGAAGCCGTGGGGCCGGTGCCGTCCACCTCCTCGGGCCCTCCTTCCGGTTACGGGAGGAGGAGGCGATGGAAGCCGCACGGCCGGGGCTGCTGCCGCACATGTGCAGCAGCGCCCTGGGGGCAGGCATGTAGCCAGGGGGGGCCTAAGGGGGCTTCAGCCCCTCCCCGAAATTCTCAGGGTGGTCCGCGAGAAGGCCTTACTGGTACATTATTTAAACTGTTATGTTTATTCATATCATGATCTGATCACCATGCTCATTATATCTCACATTAATGGGGTTATTGGGATAACAATACAAAAGGTTTGCTAGGGTAGACCCTCTTCCACCCAGTCTCAGCCCCCCCGAACCAAACTCACCCCCCCCCCGAACCAAAATCCTGGCTACGGCCCTGCCTGGGGGCGTGGCTTTCCACACCCTGGGGGGGTGGCGCAGGGGTGTCTTGGCCTCGGGTGGCCGAAGAGCCTAATCCGGGCCTGCTTCCAACTCTATTATTCAAACACCAGTTTTTCTCAAGGGCTTGTAGTACAATCCTCAGAGTTGCAGGTTCATGCCCCCACTGTTATGAAGCTCAGTAGGTGGTGTTCTTCCAGTCATTCTCTCTCAGCCTGATCTACTTCACAGAATTGCTGTTAGCAAAACATTGGGAAAAGGAAAAGGAAAGCAACTGCTTTAACCAAATTTCTTTTCATGATGGCTGGAGGATTCTAGGAGTGACTGTGCCCCAAAAAGGATGCTTCCTGAGATTTGCTGCTTGTGATCCTTACGGTAGGTTGATGCCCAGTGCTGCGCCACCATGTTCATCCAAATGCTTGTGCTCCTGATCTGTGAAGCGTTTAACTGCTTGGTGATCCAGACTCCCCTGCTTGGCCCTCCGAGGCAATTATTGCCGTCTTGTATAAATCATTCCACTTACAAAAAATTGCTTGGCATCCTCCTGGTCCCAGAGGGGCTTAATCATGAATTGTCAGCTGCTGCTGCTGCCCACCCATGCATCAGTTTACTCAAATGTTAAAAGAACGCGTTTTTCTCTCCCTAGTGACAGCCCAGAAAATAAATCAGTGTATTTTCTTATTCAAAAATCAATTTGAAGACAAAAGGCATTGTTTAAAGAGAAAATAAGATGGGGGGGGGGGGGGGGTTGGGGGAGAAAGAGGTTAGGAAAGCATGTTTCTTCTCCTCTGGGTTTGCCCCCTTGTTTGCATGTGGTCTAAGGCAGTGTTTCCCAACCAGTGTGCCATGGCACACTAGTGTGTCGTGAGCGATCATCAGGTGTGCCGTGGGAAATTGGAACCTCCAATGCCCTTTCTTCCCCCTCCTGCCGAACACTTTTTCTTCTCCACTCGGGCTCCCTTCTTCCCAGCCTCGCTCTGCTTGCTTTGCTCTGGGGCGAGTCTGCACAGTAGTCACGTCTTCCTCCCTCCCCCCCGAACACGCTCACGCTGTCTCCTCGGATCAAAATGATGTCAGAAGCGGCAGTGTAGAAGAAAAAGTAAATGTTTGGGGGGGGGGGGAGGGCGCAAAGGGGAAGGGGGAGGAAGAGGTCTCTGTCGAAAGCTGGCATGGGCAAACTTGGACCTTCCAGGTGCTTTGGACTCCAACTCCCACCATTCCTAGCAGCCTCAGCCTCTTTTCCCCTCTCAGCCATTTAAGCAGGAAAGGGCCTCAGGCTGTTAGGAATGGTGGGAGTTGAAGTCTAAAGCACCCAGAGGGCCGAAGTTTTCCCATGCCTGTTTTAGGGACCTTAAAGTGGTGAGCCTCCTTCCAACATTGTGATTCTGGATAGAAAACAAACAACAACATAACATAACATTGTTTGAGTCCACAGTGCTCTCTGGGTGTAGGTGAACTACAACTTCCAAACTCAAGGTCAATTCCCAAGCAAACCCTTTCAGTACTTTCTGTTGGTAATGAGAGTTCAATATGCCAAGTTTGGTTGCAATTCCATTGTTGCAAGAGTTCAGGATGCTCTTTGATTTGTGTTAACTATAAATCCCAGAAACTGTAACTCCCAAATGTCAAGGTCTATTTTCCCCAAATTCCATCTGTGTTCACATTTGGGCATATTGAGTATTCATGCCAAATTTGGTCCTGATCCAACATTGTTTCAGTCCACAGTGCTCTCTGGATATAGGTGAACTACAACTCCAAAACCCAAGGTCAATGCCCACCAAACTCTTATAGTATTTTCTTTTGGTTATGGGAGTTCTGGGTGGGAAGTTTGTGTCTTTTTGCCATTCCTGCCAGGATATCTATGTTGTGTTCATCTAAAGAGGCCCAGGTTTAACACTGAGTGTATAAATACATTTAAAAACATATTAACTATGTGTATTACTGTGTTAGAGTGTCATTTTGTGCCATTTTCATTGGTGGTGTGACCCAGGATTTTGTAAATGTAAAAAATGTGCCGCGGCTCAAAAAAGGTTGAAAAACACTGGTCTAAGGCTGTCAGGACCCATTTTTCATTTGCTGCGCTGCTCTCAGCTTAGTAGTTGCTTAGCTACTAAGAAAGCCATGCAGGAAAGCAACAGAGATTGGGAAATTATTTCTGGATTACAACTCGCAGCACCTCTGTCCAGCGTGCCGACTGGGAACTGTAGTACCAAAGGTATTTGTATGTTATTGAGCCGTGACACCTCCTCCCCAAAAGAATAACGACAATGCAAATTATGCCATTTTTTCTTTCTTTTAAAATATTTTCCATGGCTCTAAAGTTGCAAAATGTTGGCTCTGGGCTGGACCCAGCAACAGCTGTACTCTAAAAACTCAAACCTACCTCTTTAATAAAATGTATCAACTTGATGATTTTTGTGTAACTTTTATCCTTTATGTAATGTGTCGGTTCCTAAAAGTATAAAATGTATAAACTGTACCAAATGAATGTATCAAAATGCATACTGCCACCTTTCCCTGTCCTCAGTTTGCATAATCTCTTGGGAAAGGAGATCACAGTCAGAGTCCCTCCAGCTACTGTATTTCCCGAGCCAGAGAAATATCAAAACCTTTTTGTGTGTTTGCAGACAAACGATCCTCTTTGTCACCAAGATGAGCTCAGGATGTTTGTCAATTTCACTTGAGGCTGAGATTCTACGGCTCCTGCAGAAGCGGGGACTCGGCAAACATGAATTCATTAATTCTCTGAATGGACAGCCAAGTTCTTGATTGTTTAAAATTACCACCTTTGTCTTCTGGGTCTTGTATTTATTTATTCATTTATTTATTTATTTCCAACATTTCTACCCCGCTCTTCTCTACCCCCGAGGGGGGACTCAGAGCGGCCTAACAAAAGGCACAATTCGATGCCAACATAATAAATACAATATAAAACCAAAAACATACAGCATTAAAACACATTAAAATACAATTAACATTAACACATCATACACATTCTCTTAAGTTAAAAACAGTATTTGGCATTGAGCCATATCCATCAACTTGCTGTTACGAATCGAGTCCAAAGTGCTGCAATGTGCTAATGTGCAAACGCTTGGTCCCACAGCCAAGATTTCACTTTTTTCCTGAATGCCAGGAGGGATGGGGTTGATCGTATGTCGCTTGGAAGCGCGTTCCACAGACGGGGAGCCACCACCGAGAAGGCCCTCTCTCGTTCCCACCAACCGTGTTTGAGAAGTTGGCCGGAGCGAGAGCAGGGCCTCCCCGGATGATCTTAAATTATGAGGTGGGACGTAGAGGCTGATGCGTTCGGACAAGTAAGCTGGGCCAGAACTGTATAGAGCTTTAAAGGTCAAAACCAGCACTTTGAATTGAGCTCAGAAATGGACAGGCAGCCAGTGGAGCTGACACAACAGGGGGGTGGAATGCTCCCTGTATGTAGCTCCAGTTAGTAATCTGGCTGCCGCCCATTGGACTAATTGTAATTTCCAAACTGTCTTCAAAGGCAGCCCCATGTAGAGTGTGTTGCAGTAATCTATTCGGGATGTGACCAGAGCGTGGACGACCGTGGCCAAGTCAGACTACCCAAGGTACGGGTGCAGCTGGTGCACAAGCCTTAACTGTGCAAAAGCTCCCCTGGCCACCGCCGAGACCTGGGGTTCCAGGCTCAGCTATGAGTCCAGGATCACTCCCAGGCTGCGAACCTGTACCCTTTGTTTCTCACGGAACTGGACACTTGAGTGAATCAGGGACTCATCAGCATATCTATGGCACAATATTCTCCTGGATTGTGCTCTCCCAAGGGGTGTCCATGCAATTGATTGGTCCTTCAAACTGACCAACTATCAGCTGTCTTTCTTCCAACTCTGGAATTGCCTACTGCAGGCAGGATGAATCCCCAGCCTATCCCGGCATGGATCCTAGCTTGCCTCTCTTTGAATAGCTGTCAGAACTGTGAAAAATGTCATGTATTCTATGATTTTCTACTTGTACCTTTTGAAGTGAATTGCCTGTACTGGCATCCTTTTTGGTTGAATCGTAATAAACCTTTGTAGCTTTGCCTTCAACCCAGAGCACCTGTACTCTATCCTGGCTTACCAGGCATGGACTTCTCTATCCACAGTCGTAGTTGAAATCACTACAATACCTAAAGTCTGGAAAAGACAGATTGGGACCTTTATATGAAGAGACAGTTATTTTAGCTATATGTGTTGTTTTCTATTTCCCTTCCCCTCCGCTACATGAACCAAACTTTGAATCCAGGTCTCACTGAGGCTTTCATCCATGTAAAGACGCAGGTTCGCAGCTTGGGAGTGATTCTGGACTCATCGCTGAGCCTGGAACCCCAGGTCTCGGCCGTGGCCAGGGGGGCTTTTGCACAGTTAAGACCCGTGCGCCAGCTGTGCCCGTACCTTGAGAAGTCTGATCTGGCTACGGTCATCCACGCTCTGGTCACATCCTGAATAGATTACTGCAATGCACTCTATGTGGGGCTGCCTTTGAAGACAGTTCGGAAATTACAATTAGTCCAATGGGCGGCAGCCAGATTACTAACTGGAGCTACATACAGGGAGCATTCCACTCCCCTGCTGTGTCAGCTCCACTGGCTGCCTGTCCAATTCCAAGCTCAATTCAAAGTGCTGGTTTTGACCATTAAAGCTCGATATGGTTCTGGCCCAGCTTACTTGTCCGAACGCATCAGCTGTTATGTCCCACCTCGTAATTTAAGATCATGCAGGGAGGCCCTGCTCTCGCTCCCGCCTACTTCTCAAATGCGGTTGGTGGGGATGAGAGATAGGGCCTTCTCAGTGGTGGCTCCCCGTCTGTGAACCGTACTCCCAATTGATATACGATCAACCCCATCCCTCCTGGCATTCAGGAAAAAAGTGAAATCTTGGCTATGGGACCAGGCGCTTGCACATTAGCACGATACAGCACTTTAGATTGGATTGTAATGGCAAACTGGTGGACATGGCCCAATGTTTCTATTATGGACGGAATACTGTTTTTAACTTATGTGAATGTATATGATATATTTTAATGTTAATTGTATTTTAATGTATTTTAATGCTAACTGTATTTTAATGTATTTTAATTCTGACTGTTTTTGGTTTTTTATTATATGTATACTGTGTTTTTGGCATCAAATTGTTGCCGTTGTTAGGCCACTCTGAGTCCCCCCCTCGGGGGTTGAGAAGAGCGGGGTAGAAATGGTGGAAATAATAATAAATAATAATGTAGAAGGAAGATGTGGAATTTTGGACTACAGATCTCAGAATCACCCAGCCCACATGCTGTGGTGGTTGGTGGCTTCCTCGTGTGCATCTAAAGCATAGCATTTATGCAGTTTGACACCAGTTCAGCTGCCATGGCTCGATGCTATGGGATCCTGGGCTTTGTAGTTTGGTGAGGCACCAGCACTCTTTGTCAGAGAAGGCCAAAGACCTTGTAAAACTACAACTTTCTCATATTTCCCTAGCATTGAGCTAGGGAAATAAAGAAACAAACAAATAAATAAAATGTCCTTCAAAGCTGACCTGGCCTGTATAACGGAGACCTGGTTGGACGAGGCTGGGGGGGTTAATCTCTCCCAGCTCTGCCCACCGGGTTACTCCGTACAGCACCAAGCGAGACCGGGAGGGCGGGGAGGGGGAGTCGCAGTGGTCTATAAGGATTCCATCCCCTTGACCAGGTGCCCCATCCCACAGTCAACCACATTCGAATGTGTCGGCCTAAGGATTGGTGACCGGGACAGGATAGGGATTCTGTTAGTGTACCGACCACCCCGCTGCACTACAGTCTCCTTACCTGAGCTAGCCGGGTGGTCTCGGGCCTGGCCGTGGAGTCTCAGCAGCTCATCGTGCTGGGAGACTTCAACGTCCATGCCGAGACCACTCTATCAGGAGCGGCTCAGGACTTCATGGCCGCCATGGCAACCATGGGCCTGTCCCAGTTAATATCGGGTCCCACCCATAGTGCTGGACACACCTTAGATCTGGTTTTCTGCCAGGGAGGGGATGAAAGTGGCGGAGTGGAGGAACTGACCATCATTCCTTTGCCATGGTCCGACCACCACCTGATCAAGTTTAGACTCACTGGGCCTTTCCACCTCCGCAGGGTGGTGGACCTATTAGAATGGTCCGCCCCAGGAGACTTATGGATCCGAACAGTTCCTGATGGCTCTTGGGATTTTCCCGCCTCCTCGGTAAGTGACCCTGTCGAGGCTCTTGTCTCACTCTGGGATAGGGAGATGACAAGGGCTGTTGACACGATCGCTCCAGAACGTCCCTCTTGAGTAACCGAGCTAAACCAGCGCCTAGGTTCACTGAGGAGCGGGCAGCAATGACGCGAAACAAGAGGAGGCTAGAGTGCGTGTGGCGTAGGAAACGGAGCGGATCAGCTCAGGCGCGCCTGGTCTCTTATCTGAGGACCTATGACGCTGCAATAAAAGCCGCACAAAATTCATCTATTGCGGCCAAGGTGGCGCCGCGAAGAACCGTCCAGCGGAACTGTTTCGAGTCGTTAGGGTCTTTTAAATCCGCCCCAGTGCGAGATCCCTGACGGCTCGGCGGCACGCTGTGATGAGTTTGCTAAGATCTTCGCGGATAAGGTGGCTCTGATCCGTTCGATTTCGATACCACTTTAACGGCAGTCTCTGAGGATGTGACACGAGCATCTGCTTGTCGGTTTTGATGGATTCGTTTCACTTGGTTCAGCTTGAGGATGTGGACAGGATCCTTGGAGAGGCGAGGCCCACGACATGCATCCTAGACCCCTGCCCATCCTGGCTGATCAAGGAAGCCAGAGGGGTTTGGCAGAGTGGGTGAAGGTGGTGGTTAATGCCTCCCTTCGGAAGGCACCATTCCAGCCAGCTTAAAGCAAGCTGTTATAAAACCGCTGTAGAAGAAACCATCACTGGACCCCACTCAATTAGTGAACTATCGGCCAGTTTCCAATCTCCCCTACTTGGGCAAAGTCATGGAACGTGTGGTGGCTTCGCAACTCCAGGGGTTCCTGGTAGACACTGATTATCTGGATCCGGCACAGTCTGGCTTTAGGCCGGGACATGGGACTGAGACAGCCTTGGTCGCCTTGGTAGATGATCTACGCCGGGAACTTGACAGGGGAGTGTGTCCCTGTTGGTTCTGCTGGACCTCTCAGCGGCTTTCGATACCGTTGACCACGGTATCCTTCTGGGTCGCCTTGCAGATATGGGGCTGGGGGTACTGCATTGCAGTGGCTCCAATCCTTCCTGGAAGGTCGTACCCAGAAGGTGTCATTGGGTGACACCTGTTCGGCTCCACAGCCGTTGTCCTATGGAGTCCCTCAGGGTTCAGTACTGTCCCCGATGTTGTTCAACATCTACATGAAACCGCTGGGAGAGATCATTCGGAGTTTCGGAGTAAGGTGTTATCTGTACGCAGATGATGTCCAGATCTGTCACTCCTTCCCACCTGTCACCAAGGAGGCTGTCCAGACCCTGAACCGGTGCTTGGCCGCTGTGTCGGACTGGATGAGGGCTAGCAAATTGAAACTAAATCCAGACAAGACAGAGGTCCTCCTGGTCAGTCGTAAGGCCGAACAGGGTATAGGGTTACAGCCTGTGTTGGACGGGTTACACTCCCCCTGAAGACGCAGGTTCGCAGCTTGGGAGTGATCCTGGACTCAGCGCTGAGCCTGGAACCCCAGGTCTCAGCGGTGGCCAGGGGAGCTTTTGCACAGTTGAGACTCGTGCGCCAGCTGCGCCCGTACCTTGGGAAGTCTGATCTGGCTACGGTCGTCTACGCTCTGGTCACATCCCGAATAGATTACTGCAACGCACTCTACGTGGGGCTGCCTTTGAAGACAGTTCGGAAATTGCAATTAGTCGGCAGCCAGATTACTAACGGGAGCTACATACAGGGAGCACACTACCCCCCTGCTGTGTCAGCTCCACTGGCTGCCTGTCCAATTCCGGGCTCAATTCAAAGTGCTGGTTTTGACCTTTAAAGCTCTATACGGTTCTGGCCCAGCTTACTTGTCCGAACGCATCGGCCGCTACGTCCCATCCCGTAATCTAAGATCATCCGGGGACTGTTTTAATTGGAATGATTGTAGATGTGTTGAGGGATTGTATTTTAAATGCCTGAATGTTTTAACGGGTTGTGAGGTTTGGGGTTTTACGCTGTTGATGTGGCATCGAATTGTGCCTGCTGTAAGCCGCTCTGAGTCCCCCCCTCGGGGGTTGAGAAGAGCGGGGTAAAATCCTGAAATAAATAAATAAATAAATAAATAAAATAAACTTTTCCCAATTTCAGATGTCAAGCTGCATTAATACTACAGAGTAGATGCATCCCAGTTCAGTGGGCTGGTGAATCTGTTTTGGGATTTAGTTTGATCTCCAAAAGAGCCATTCAAGGTACAAATTCTTTTATCCCATATGGATGCAGAGGAATGAAAAGAAGATGTATCTTCCTCTCTTAAAAATAACCCACTGGTTTAGATGTTCCAAAGGAAATAGACACATTTGTGGAGATTAATACAGCTTCTCCTACTCACGACTGCTGTTTGAAATTTCTCAGTTCGGAAGCAATAGGCTGCTGAATCACATAGCGATTCATATTATACTGTTAGTCATTGGCTTAATTTTTTTTAAAACACATGAAGCAATGAGTAACACATTACTTTAAAAAGACTAGTAACATGAGTACACGAGTCTTGTCTTTTACAAAAGGAGAGAGCAACATGACATGTTAAAGTGTTTATGTATTTATTTATTTCCACATTTCTACCCCACACTTCTCACACCTTAGGGCAGTGTTTCCCAACCAGTGTGCCGTGGGAAATTGGAACCTCCAATACCCTTTCTTCCCCTTCCTGCCGAACACTTTTTCTTCTCCACTCGGGCTCCCTTCTTCCCAGCCTCATTCTGCTCGCTTTGCCTCGCTTTGCTCTGGGGCGAGTCTGCGCAGTAGCGCCCGCACGGGTCACGTCTTCCTCCCTCCCCCTCCCCTCCTGAACACGCTCACGCTATTTTCACCAAACTCCATCTCTGTTCACATTTGGGCATATTGAGTATTCATGCCAAGTTTGGTCCTGATCCAACATTCTTTCAGTCCACAGGATATAGGTGGACTACAACTCTAAAACCCAAGGTCAATGCCCACCAAACTCTTATAGTAGCTTCTCTTGGTTATGGGAGTTCTGTGTGGGAAGTTTGTGTCTTTCTGCCATTCCTGCCAGGATATCTATGTTGCCTTCATTGAACCAGGTCCAGGTTTCACACTGAGTGTATAAATACATTAAAAACATATTAACTATATGTATTACTGTTAGAGTGTCATTTTGTGTCATTTTGGTTGGTGGTGTGCCCCAGGATTTTGTCAATGTAAAAAGTGTGCCGCGGCTCAAAAAAGGTTGGGAAACACTGCCTTAGGGGACTCAGGGCAGTCTTACAACAGGCAACGATTCAATGCCAACACATATCAATCCGGAAATAAAGAAGTACATTAAAATCCAAACAATTAAAAGATTAATTCCCTTGATCCGTGCCCCTCCTGGCTGGTGAAAGCCAGCCTGAAGGGATTACGAGACCCTCTGTTGAATATAATTAATACTTCCCTAGCCCAGGGAGTATTTCCAGAGGGTTTAAAAGAGGCGGTGGCCTCTCCATTGTTGAAGAAGCCGGGATTAGATCCAACGGTCCCCTCCAACTACCGCCCGGTTTCGAATTTATCGTTCCTGGGCAAGGTAATTGAGAAGGCGGCAATGGAGCAGTTGCAGTCCTTCCTAGATGACGCAGCTTGGCTAGACCCCTTCCAGTCCGGCTTCTGTCCAGGGCATGGGACGGAGACAGTCCTGGTCTCCATCTCGGATGAGTTGCGCTGCCAGCTGGATCATGGCGGATCGGCGCTGCTCGTGTTATTGGACCTCACAGCGGCGTTTGATACAGTCGATTATGATCTATTGACTCACCGCCTTGCCAGGGCTGGAGTTAGGGGGACAGCCCTTAATTGGGTAACCTCCATCCTCCGGAACCGGCAACAACGAGTGAGGAGGGGCAAGGATGTCTCCGGGGTTCCCGCTTCTCTGTGGGGTTCCTCAGGGGCTATTCTCTCCCCCTCTTTATTTAACATCTATATGCGACCACTTGCCCAGCTGGTGCGTAGTTTTGGGCTGGTGTGCCATCAGTACGCTGATGACACCCAGCTTATCTTGAAAGATGGAGGGCAGCCTCGAATCCGTGCCCGATAATTTCCATCGTTGCCTTGAGGCCGTCACTGGATGGCTGCGAGCCAGTAGGTTGAAGGTGAATCCGGCAAAGACGGAGATCCTGTGGCTGGGTCCTCCGGGCTGTAGGGATGTTCAGCTTCCAACCCTGGATGGCGTGACATTATGTCCGTCGCCCTCTGTTAAGAGCTTAGGAGTAACCTTGGACCCCCTGTTGTCGATGGAGGCCCACGTCTCCAGCATCAGCAGGGTAGCATTTTTCCATCTTTGCCAGGCGAGGAAGCTGGCCCCCTATTTGTCCCAGCGCGACTTAGCCGCAGTGATCCAAGCCACGGTCATCTCGAGGCTGGACTACTGTAACGATCTTTACATTGGCCTTCCTCTGTCGGTAATCCGGAGACTCAAGCTGGTGCAGAACGCTGCAGCAGGGGTCCCGATTGGCCACCACATCACGCCAATCCTGCGCGAACTGCACTGGATCCCAATTGAATGCCGGATTGCTTTCAAAGTGTTAGTCCTGACTTTTAAGGCCTTACATGGTCTGGGGCCAGTGTACCTGCGGGACCGCCTTGTCCCATATCATCCCACCAGATCACTGTGCTCCAAAGAGCTAAACCTCCTGGTCATCCCAAATGTGAGGACCTACCATCTGTCCGCAACCCGCCGCCGGGCTTTCTCTGTTGCAGCCCCTACCATGTGGAACGCACTGCCCGCCGGCATCTGTGCCACCCAGGGCCTCCTCCCGTTCAGGAGAGCAGTTAAGACATTGCTGTTCCAACAAGCCTTCGGAGTTAGCTAAACTGTAGCTCGCACCGCCTAGCTGACAGCCCACTGCGACTCCATTTGTTGCTTCAACTGTTCTAATTGTAATTCCATCTTAATGGTATTACTGTGGTTTATGAGTTATCTGACAATTGTATTTTACAAACTCTTGTAAGTCGCCCCGAGCCGTTTTGGGGGGACAGACAAATGCGAAATAATAAATAAATAATAAATAAATAATTATTAAAACAACAATTAAAGCAATGCAAATTCAAATTGTAGTCCCAGGCCTGTCCATTTGTCAATCACATTAATTCATTGTCATTATCACATTGCTACAATTACTGCTCCAATTCTTGGTCCCGCAACCATGTCTTAAGCTTTTTCCTGAAGAGAGGGGGCTGACCTGATTTCCTTGGGGAAGGAGTTCCATGGCTGAGGAACTTCTTCTGAGAAGGCCCTGACTCTCATCCCCACCAGTTGCACTTGCGAGGGGGGTGGGATTGAATCTCCCTGGACGATCTTAACCTCCGAGGTGGATCATAGAGGGATATATGTTCAGACAGGTAAATTGGGTCAGAACAGTTTAGGGCAGTGGTTTTCAACTTGGATGTCCTAGAATCATAGAGTTCTCATGGGCCATCCAGTCCAACCCCCTGCCAAGAAGCAGGAAAATTGCATTCAAAGCACCCCTGACAGATGGCCATCCAGCCTCTGTTTAAAAGCTTCCAAAGAAGGAGCCTCCACCACACTCCGGGGCAGAGAGTTCCACTGCTGAACAACTCACATAGTCAGGAAGTTCTTCCTAATGTCCTCAGGTGTTTTGGCCCACAACTCCCAGAAATCCCAGCCAGTTTACCAGCTGTTAGGATTTCTGAGAGTTGTTGAAGGCCAACACATCTGGGGACCCACAGGTTGAGAACCACTGGTTTAGGGCTTTATAGGCTAAAGCCATCACTTTGAATTGTGCTCGGTAGCAGACTTTGCAATAATATAAATAGATAAGTGGCCCCCAAGTACCACAAACCTATAAACAAAAAAGTATTACTTCACAAAAATGCATCACTATGCACATATTATCCTAAAAAGTAATGTGTTGCTAGTACTATTGGCAAGAATCCGGTTATAAGTGAACTTACATTTCATTTCAAAAAAATAAATAAGTGAACTTACATCTGCAGGAATTAGAAAAGGACAGTTTTGTAACATCCATATACAAAAAAAGGCTGTTATTATGCTACCACTTAGGAGAGTCAGCAAGTGAATGAGGCACATTGGAATCAATACCCAACAGGACCAAGGCACAATGCGAACAATAGCAGAATAGGATTGATGCACCGTGTTGCATTATTCATCTTCGCAATTCATTAATAGGCTTTCTAAGCTGCTCTGCTGTTACGAAGCTACGGATCTGTAAAGTTACATAACATAACCATGATAAAGGATTCCAGCCGTCATTACTTCTCAGCTCCGGTTGGATTAACTTCTGTTTGGAAAATATACGAAGTGTCAGTTTATATGTCTTGCTTCAAGAGTCAGCTTTGCTTCTTAAGGGCAAGTGTGAACAGCTTAAATGTTTCTCCAGCCCATTCAAAGATTCAAACATAGTTTGCTTCAACATTTATTTATTTATTTATTTCAGGACATTTCTATGCCGCCCTTCTCAACCCCGAAGGGGACTCAGAGCAGCTTACAAGCAAAATGCAAATACAACATACTATGTTATGGCCACAGCACAACATTAATATTACACATCACATTGTACTATAACATTATACTGCAATATAATGTTAATATAGTAATAACCAGGAATGTGGCGAAGCTAGCTGGGAGTCAGCTGCATAAGATCTCTACTGACCAGAAGGTCATGAGTTCGAGGCCTGCCCCAATGGTGAGCTCTCAACCAATTATGTAGCTCATTGTTTATCTAGACAGGCGTTCGATGTCTGACAGCGCCTAATTAACGCTTGCCATCCTGCCATTCTCCATGTGTCGTCGAACACCTGTCACTTCCCCGGACCGGCTGTTCCGACAACCGGGCAAGCCCTTTGGACCGACCGCAAGGCAGAGCCCGCGAGGGTTCAGTTAACCTGGCGAGCCAGGAAGCGGTTAGGTCCTCGTAGTCTACCCGCCTCCCTTGGACCCAATTATGCTCACCAATCGGTTAGGTAGATGCCACGAAATTGTTTATTCTGCTCAGCTGAGTAGGATGCGACCGCAAATTCCCTGATCCCGCAAAGACGCATACATGTACATTCAAAACATTGGTTTTTAAAGGTTACAGAACTGTCAAAACAATTGAAATTCCCGCCTGCCTCCTTCTGGGCGGGCTCCGTCCATGATTGGTGGATTAGCTGACGACTGGGGTGTTGACTAGTTCCGAGAACCAATCGGCGCTCACTCCTTTCTGCCACCCCAGCCAATCAGGGGTCATGGCCATATATGGAGTTCCAGGAAAGGAAGCTTTAGACGGAAACAGCTGTCAATATTTGCATGTGGATACAACAAAAGAGTCCCTTTCAGGTAAACGACCTGGCTGATACCTGGAGTGATTGGATTAAATGAAGTTTGATGTCTCACTCATGGGAATGAGAAAGGAAGGGGGAAGAGGCCTGACGTCAGAAATGCACTCCGACCTTTTGGTGACAGAAGGGCTATTGTGGGGGCGCCCTGGGTCCGAAACCGGGAACGGATCCCGTCGTGATAATAAACATTTTATGTCCAAGTCTGAAAGGCGGGAATGACTGGGCTAAACTCCGACGGTTAATCCCTCCTTCAGGCTGATGGAAACGTGGGGCTGTGGAGACTAGCGCTCCCGCTTACCATAACAAGAAATCTCCATCAGATTAGCTCATGCAATAGAACAATGGTGATCCGAAAAGGCTTTTAGGATGGGAATTCAGTTACTTCCTCTCAGTTGACACAATAGCAAAATACAGGCAATCTTTCTTTACATGGGAAAGAGGGGGCAAGGGGTTACAAGGAGGTCAGTGGGAACAGGGGGTAATATCATACATATACAGATACAGGGGTGCATTCATAATTATGATTTCACCACTACCATTCTCACATGTACCAGCTATGTCTGGCTATGATTTTATGTGACTATTTTAAGATGTAATTTTATGTGTTTTTAACCATGTGTTTTATATGCTGTTTTATATGTTGTTTTTATATGTTGTAAACCGCCCTGAGCCTCGGGAAGGGCAGTTTATCAAATTGAAATAAATAATATAAATAATAATAATAATATATATGTTGTATGTCCATGGCATTGAATGTTTGCCTGTATATGTGCATTGTGATCCACCCTGAGTCCCCTGCGGGTTGAGAAGGGCAGAATAGAAATGATGTAAATAAATAATAATATATATTACATGTAACATAAAATATACAATTATAATATCATATTATTATTAAGTAGTATTATATTGTATTACAATACATTATCAATATTATATGCATATACAAAATTGTACCATACCATATTATACTATATTATACTACATTATATTATGAAATAATAAATAGAATTATTTATTTAAATAAACATATATTTTAAATATATATATATATATATATATATAATAAAATCACAATTAAGCAAATAAAATAACCGACGCAGGCCTTTCATCACATTCCAAAACTATCAAAAATCACAAAAATAAAACAAAACAAAATGAATAAAACCCAGGAACCAAGGCGGAGGCCGCCATCCTCAAGAGGAAGGATCCCCATGAGATGTGAGAAGAAACATCTCACATGCCTCTGACCAGTCTGTTGAGTGATCATAGATGTTGAGAATCAGTTGCCTCTCTCTACTTGGGGTTCCCCATCGCAAGCATCGACATTGGAGCCAGGAATGCAAAAGCACACTGTGAAATCCACTGGGCATGTGGAGACTTGTGTAGGGATTGACATCTTGCTAACCCCACCTCCTGCTTGGAGGTATGCAGATCAAGGCAAGAAGGTATTTCCTAAACAGAACACATTGCTCTCCTGTGAAAACCAGGAATGGAGTAGGGTCCCCAAGTATCATAACGGAAAAGGTGTCAACCATTAACCTGTGGACTGCAAGGAAAGCAAGACAAAAATTTCTTCTGTTGTTCCAATTAACTCTTGGACTTTTCACTTGTCTACTGCATTTATTTATTTATTTATTTGTCACGTTTCTATACCGCTCCTCTCAGCCCGAAGGCGACTCGGGACGGTTTACACAGGCAGTCTCTGCCCTCAATACAACACAGCAACAAGTCAACACCCCCCCCCCCCAGAAGAAAACATATAATAACAATTTAACAATTAAAAACATACAATTGCAGCCTCAGCGTCATGTTGAAATCAGTTTCCATCACATCGTCGTCATTTCTTATGTCCAATTAAGCCTTATATTTCATCAACAAATGCCTGCTCAAATAGCCAGGTCTTGACTTTCTTGTGAAACGTCAGGAGGGAGGGGGCTGATCTGATGTCTTTAGGGAGGACGTTCCAAAGCCGAGGAGCCACCACGGAAAAGGCCCTGTCTCTCGTCCCCACCAGTCGCGCCTGCGAAGAAGGCGGGACCGAGAGCAGGGCCTCTCCAGATTTAAACACATGCAGGCTGAATATAGCCCACTACATAATTTTACATGGCCCTCCAGATGCTGGACTACAACTCCTGTATTTCTCACCATTAGACATCATTATTAGAGCTGATCTGGAAGGATGCAGCTTTTCCTGTATAGTGCAGGCCCGGATTACCCATAGGGCCAAACTAGGCCATGGCCTAGGGGCGCAAGCCAAGGGGGGCACAGATCACGGACCAAAAAAAAGTTAAAAATAATAATAAAAAACTTCCGTGGCCAGCCCTTGGGAATGGCAGGAGTTGAAGCACAAAGGGAGGGAGGGCCGAGCCTGGTCTCAAGGCAGAACACACAGGGCGAGGAGCGGCTTCCCTCCCTCCCCACTATTCAGCTGGGGGCGGGACCTCCCAGGGTGACATCACTCCCTCCCTCCTCCGCCAGGCTCGTCTTCCTTGTTTGCTCCGTCGCCTCCCAGGGTGACGTCACTCCCTCCCTCTCTCCCTCCCTGGGAGGCGGGGAGTGGGCGGGGCAGGAGTGAGTCCTCCTGAGACACACTGAACGAGTCTCATAGAGAAACGATAACGCAGAAAGAACCGCAACTTGGAAACAACATTACCCAAGGAGACTTTCTGCTGTGCTTTCTGCAACCGGACTTGCCTATCTCAGATTGGCCTCTTTAGTCATCAACGCGCTTGTAGAAAGAGTGGGATGAGTCCTTCCTGAATCTGAATCTTTGTTCGCGAAGAAAATTCACTACTACTACTACTACTACTATTACGAATGTTTCAATTGACCACCTAGATTAGCTTTTAATGGCCTAGCAGTTTCAAGGTCTGGCTTGCACTCAATTAATGGGGTTGCGAAGAGAAGAGGGGGCGAAATCAAAAGGCTAGAACCCTTTCCATCTATTCTTATTCATTAGTAACTTACTCATTTGTAACATCTTGACCTCAGTAACGATGTTGCTTGACCACACTGGTCCCATTTTCATCTGTAAAATGTTGGAGGGCATTAGATAGGCTCTGTGCTATAAATGTAGCCAGCAGAAAAAAAAACTATGAAGGCATACTAGAGCGTGAAAAGATTCCTTTTTTGACTCTATGAATTTCCCAACCAACATGGGAATTACGGGAGTTGTAAAGCAAAGAAAGTACATTCCTGATCTCCGTGGAAGTGCCTATGGCTTCAAGGTTATTAATTTTTAAAATTGCTCCCTGCTCATGTGCTTTTAAACAGCAGCCTGAGCTGCATATGTCAGTGTTTTTCAACCTTTTTTGAGCCGCGGCACATTTTTTCCATTTACAAAATCCTGGGGCACACCACCAACCAAAGTGACACAAAACACTCTAACACAGTAATACATATAGTTAATGTGTTTTTAAATGTATTTATACACTCAGTGTGAAACCTGGGCCTGTTTCAATGAACACAACATAGATATCCTGGCAGGAATGGCAGAAAGACACACACGAAGGTCTTGCTCAAAAGCTGGGAGTTATAGTTCACCCGCAATCAAAGAGCATTCTGAACTCCACCAATGATGGAATGGAATCAAACTTCCCACACAGAACTACCATAACCAAGAGAAAATATTATAAGAGTTTGGTGGGCACTGACCTTGAGTTTTGAAGTTGTAGTTCACCTATATCCAGAGAGCACTGTGGAGAGGAGGGAGGAAGACGTGGGGCATGTCTGTGCAGTAGCGCCCGCATGGGTCATGTCTTCCTCCCTCTCCCCTCCCGCAGAAGCGGCAGCGTGAGCAAAGCAAGCAGAGCGAGGCTGGGAAGAAGGGAGCCCGAGTGGAGAAGAAAAAATGTTCAGCAGGAGGGGGAAGAAAGGGTATTGGAGGTTCCAATTTCCCACGGCACACCTGATGATCGCTCACGGCACACTAGTGTGCCACGGCACACTGGTTGGGAAACACTGGCATATGTTAACAGGCAATATGGCTGGCCTTAGTACTTCAAAGAAACATGACATCCCACCTACTCGTATTAGCTGTGTTATTGCTTTGGTCACTGTCATCATCATCATTATCACAACAAAAACAATGGGATACACATTGGTTCATCAAGAACAACAAAACACTATTAGGGTGTTTAGTTTTCAGAAATATCTATGTTAATATCTCACACCCAATATATCATTTTGTAGCGTAATCGCTATATTATTAGGGGAATATATAGCAAACAAACATATTTGTATTAACAATCATGTAAACAATTAAGCATTAGAATTCATTAAACAAAATATATAGCACATTACAAAAGTCCAAATTGTTGTGGCCAAAGGTAAAGCTTTTCACAGAGCATCTTTGCAGTAGAGTACGCAGTATCCAATGAATCACGGAAGTGTTACATCCACATAATGGGTTTCAAGCAAAGTAAAGAGTCCTTCTATAAAGCGTTGCAAAAATAAATGCTCCGTGAGTCCCAATCTGACCCACTTCAAGCTCTCTGAAGCAACTGTGGATAGGGAGCCGTTGAAGATGGTGCTCCTAAATAAACAATAATCCTCTGCATACTCGTGCCCAAGAGAGTGAAACTGGCCAGATTGGGACTCAGGGAGCATTTATTTTGCTTAATTGTATACATGATTGCTAATACACATATGTTTGTTTGCTATATATTCCCCTAATACAGTGTTTCCCAACCAGTGTGCCGTGAGCGATCATCAGGTGTGCCGTGAGAAAATGGAACCTCCAGGAAAGGGGGAGAGTCTAGTGTGTTGAAGTATAAAAACCCTAAGAAACCTACTTCGATAAAGGCACAAGATTACAACCACCCCCTCCCCACCCGTTGTCTACTTGGTCTCTCCCTCTCCATGCATTGGGAAGGCCCACCTCCCTTTCCCCAAGTAGAGACCTCCTCTTGCCTCCTGGGGGTTGTGTGTGGGAAGTTTGGCCCAGTTCTAGCATTGGTGGGGTTCGGAATGCTCTTTGATTGTAGGGGAACTATAAATCCCAGCAACTACAACTCCCAAGCAAACCCTTTCAGTACTTTCTGTTGGTAATGAGAGTTCAATATGCCAAGTTTGGTTGCAATTCCATTGTTGCAAGAGTTCAGGATGCTCTTTGATTTGTGTTAACTATAAATCCCAGAAACTGTAACTCCCAAATGTCAAGGTCTATTTCCCCTGAACTCCATCTGCGTTCATATTTAGGCATATTGAGTATTCATGCCAAGTTTGGTCCTGATCCAACATTGTATGAGTCCACAGTGCTCTCTGGATATAGGTGAACTACAACTCCAAAACTCAAGGTCAATGCCCACCAAACTCTTATAGCATTTTCTCTTGGTTATGGGAGTTCTGTGTGAGAAGTTTGTGTCTTTTTGCCATTCCTGCCAGGATATCTATGTTGAGTTCATTGAAACAGGCCCAGGTTTCACACTGAGTGTATACATACATTTAAAAACATATTAACTATATGTATTACTGTGTTAGAGTGTTGTTTTGTGTCATTTTGGTTGGTAGTGTGCCCCAGGATTGTGCAAATGTAAAAAGTGTGCCGCGGCTCAAAAATGATGGGGAAACACTGCCCTAATAATATAGCGATTAAGCTACAAAATGATGTATTGTGTGTGAGATATTAACATAGATATTTCTGAAAACTAAACACCCTAATAGTGTTTTGTTGTTCTTCATCATCATCATTATCACCCTCTGCAGGCAGTCTCCAAGTTACAAAACATGATATATTCTCAACATCTTTGATCACTCAACAGACAGCACAGAGGAATGTGAGATGGTTCTTCTCATGTCAAAGCAAACTATGTTCTTAAGTTGAATTGGTTTCTAAATGGGAATTTTTAAATGTACGGTAACTCCGTCCAAATATCTGTCTGTCTGTCTGTCTATCATTAAACACCCTGCACATTCCACTTTGCATAGTTTCCAACAGACCTCACAACCGCCGAAGAAGCCCGACATAGATATGGGAGAAACGTCTAGAGCAGGGCTGTCCAACTTCTACCGGACCTGTGGCCGAAATTCTGGTCACTGATCACCTGGGGGGCCAAGCCCCCGGCTCCGCCCCTCCCCCAGCTCCACCCCTCCCTGGCTCCACCCCCTCCCTGCCCCAGCTCCTCCCCCTCCCCGCCCCTGGCTCCGCCCACAAATTACTAGTTGCATTATTAATTATAAAATAAATAAATAAAACAATGGAACAGAATGATTATAAAAGAATAAGGGGCAAAATATACAATTAAATATATTACTAATAAAAAGGGAGATGGATGGATGGAATACATAAGGGGCAAAATATACAATTAAATATATTACTAATAACAAAATATACAATTAAATATATTACTAATAAAAAAGGGAGATGGATGGATGCATGGAACACATAAGGGGCAAAATATACCATTAAATATATTAATATTAACAAAGAGGGATGGATGGATGCATGGAACACATAATATGGCCAAAATATACCATTAAATTAACAAAGAGGGATGGATGGATGCATGGAACACATAAAGGGGCCAAAATATACCATTAAATATATTAATAATAACAAAGGGAGCCCCCTGCTTCAGCCTACCTTCCCAAACGCGCAGGATCCAGGAGTAGCCGGACCACGAAAGAGGTGACGAGTGACCGAGCCAGGAGCCGAAGAAGGATGGAGAGATCGCGTCCAAATCGCGTCTGTGTGGGCCGCAGGGCTTCAGTAGCCGAGATTTCGGCAACAGGAGGAGTCTCGCGAGACTACGCCAGCCACGCGGGATTTCGATATCAACGCAGGCGTGATCTCGCGTTGAGATCGAAATCCCGTGTGGCTGGCGTAGTCTTGTGAGACTTCCTCCAGAACCCGGAAGTGGGTAATTTTTTTAAAAAAAATTATTTAATTTATTTTTCTATTTTTATTTTTATTAAAAAGATGAGGGGGCCGTAGGAAAGGGGCTGGGGGGCCGTGTACGGCCCGTGGGCCGCCAGTTGGACAGCCCCGGTCTAGAGAGAATGTTTCTGGACCATGGCCATACAGCCCAGAAAACTCACAGCAACCCAGTGATTCCGCCCATGAAAGCCTTTGACAACATATAGAAAGATAGTTAGTTACTGTATGTAAGGCATGGGCAAACTTCGGCCCTCCAAGTTTTTGGGACTTCAACCCCTACAATTCCTAACAGCCAATAGGCTGTTAGGAATTGTGGGTGTCGAAGTCCAACACACCTGGAGGGCCGAAGTTTGCCCATGCCTGCTTTATGTGGGATGCAACACCATCCTTTCTCATAGAGAAAATTCCAATGTGATAGATTCTTCAGTTGGGAAAACTGGTAGACTGGAGGAACAAGATGAATGCTTGGATTTTTGGAGGAGTGACGTCAATATTTCTGTACTCCGGAGAGGACTACATTTCTTTCCTCTCCTCTCCTGTCCTCTCTTTTCTTCCTGTACTGCTGAAGAAAACCACTTGACATTTTTAATAACACCATGCTTTATGTTCCTTCCTGCGGTAAAAGCAAACACAGCCCACTATTCCAGCACTTCTTAATTTCACCGCAGTGCAGTGAATAAATGATCGAGCCAGGGAGACATTTTATAGTCAGCCGAGGCTACAATCTCAGTTAGATACTTGCTTGGGAGTGGGATGCTTCCACAGGTTGTGTCCACACTCAACTGAAACACGCTTGTGTTACTGTTCCTTGCAATATTTCATTTTAGTTTGTCCTTCATTTAATTCAGTCATTCAGAAGCCTTCCTGTTTTAGCAATGCAAGCACTCATTGGTAAGCAGGCAGGTTTCCCTGCTTTTCCCAAAGGAACAGGGCGGTAATAGCGGCTGCTCTACTCTATGGAACTTAGCTCTTCCTTTTATGGCAGGTTCAGTTCTCTCATCAGAACTTGCTTCATATTTCCACTGAGGGTGCATTTAGATCAGGGGTGGGCAATTATTTTTTCCAAGGGGCCACACGAAAGCCAAAACATATTATGGAGGGCCGCACCTAAAGGCTGAACTACATTCTAATCTACATTATTTATTTATTTATTTATTTATTTATCTAGTATATAAAGGAGGACCCGTCATCGAACGACTGCCAGAGACAGAGAAACCTTCCAAGGCAGAGACACCAAACTTGCCAACAAAAATAGGCCTCAGGCAAGGAAGGTTTTTAGCAAAGATACTCCCCCAAACCTAGAAGGCCCCCAAAACAACGATTAAAAAACGACATTTCCCAGCATCCTCTGTGGCAGCCAGCGAAACCCATTGGCCAACATCGGCCCACACAAAATGCAGGGAGGCTGAGTAACCATAGGGACGCTGGGCAGAGCCAGCCAAGGCTAGGATAGAATGCTGAGTGACTTGAGTTTAGTCAGTTGGTGTTTGAGGGTTAAACTGTCAAGGCCAAGATCTAGGAGGGAGACAAATAGGGCACCAGGGACACAGGCATCACTGACAAACACATACCCCCAGAATAACACAAACTTGCAAAACCCACAAAAAAATCCTGCAACACAACCCCCCAAATACACAACAAACACCACTGGCAAAAGCAACACCCCTCCACATCACAACCAGCACACAGCCAGACTAAGACAACTATGTCACCACAACACACACAAAACACACCCCACAAATACCTGACAACTTCCCCAACACAAAACCCAGGACTGCACTCACTACTCACCACCACACACACCTCCAAATACACACATGTCCCAGGCACAATACTCCAGCAATTCCTACCCACACAACACAACACAACTTCCTATCACAACCCATCCCCCAAACCTTACGGGACCCCACACACAAAACACCTACCACCACCACAAACAAAAACCAACTCCACCTATACTCCAACCACAACACAACACAACACTGCACTGATACTCTACAAACACACACAAACACCCAAAACACCCCACCCACACAAGCATTCCACAACATACTACCACCCACAATGCCACCACACACCCACTAACTCACCAAAAAAGTAATACCTACACACAACACAATACGCACATAACACAACCTTGCGTCTACTGCTCAACCCATTTGTATGCCATTCCTTCCTTCCACACAGGCATAAGCTGACCCAAAAGACAAGCCATGCCTCCTAAACAGAACAGCATCGGACGACACACTCGCAACGCTACATAATCAAACAAAAAAGGGCAGAGCAAACGCCAGAACAGAAAGACACTGCACTACACTAGCTTTTGCCATCACCATAAACAAGGCTCAAGGACAAACACTACAAATCTGTGGCATAGACCTTGACACAGAATGCTTCTCCCACGGACAACTCTATGTAGCGTGCTCCAGAGTTGGGAAACCACAGAACCTCTACATCAACACAGCAGACGGAAAGACAAAAAACATTGTATATCCACAAGCTCTGCAGAACGCCAGCAACACCACACACCGACAACTCCACAGGACTTCAACATCCCACCCACCAGAACAACCCACAACGACACAGCCATGACCCCACCAAGACCATAAGTAACATCAATTCCAACCCTTACATACTCAGACTTTCTCGCATCTCCTAAATAGGGCACAGCAACGCGTGTCAGGTACAGCTAGTTTACTATATTTACCATATATTACACATCATTAATATTAACATATTAATATATCAAGAAATATTCATATATTATTAGTATTAATATTATAATTATTATATTATAGTATATATACTGTATATATAGACATAATACGTTGAAATTATAACATTATTATATTATACTAGCTGTACCCGGCCACGCGTTGCTGTGGCGTAGTCTGGTGCTCTAAGAATGTCTGCCTACTTTAAATAGTATTGATAGTAGTATAAAAAATAACCATGTCTTCTATGTTTAGTACTTATATTAGTGAAATAACTTACTGTTTGATGGTCCCATAAATGCATGATTGCTGGCCAAAAGGTTAGGAGATTGAATCCAGGGAGTGGGGTGAGCTCCCACTATTAGCCCCAGCTTCTGCCAACCTATCAGTTTGAAAGCATGGAAATATGAGTACAGCTGTGGTGGGAAGGTAACGGTGCTCCATGCAGTCATGCTGCCTACAGGAACTTAGAGGCATCTATGAGGAATGCCAGCTCGTGGGGTTAGAAATGAGCCCCCCCCCTGAGTTGGGCTCAACTGGAGTTAATGTCAGGGCAAAATCCTAACCTTTTTACCAATGAGTAAACCACTGAGCTGCTGAACTTGCTGGCCAAAAGGTTAGCAGATTGAATGCAGGGAGTCGGGTGAGCTCCCACTATTAGCCCCAGCTTCTGCCAACCTAGCTGTTTGTAAACATGGAAATGTGAGTAGAGCAATAGGTACTTACCGAAGTATTGCAAGGAAGAAGGAGAGAAGGGTTCCGAGTAGACACTTTGTCCCTGTAGGCAAAGGGTTGTGTCTATGCCCGGAGAAGGGGGAATCGGTGAGGGCAGTGAGGCCCGGTAAAGGTAGTTGTCTGGGTCAGCTGTGGGTCATTACTCCGACGGAGGAGCACGCAAGTAGTGCTACCCCTGAGGCTCGTCACACAGAAATAGCAAGGGAAAGGGATGGGAGGTCCTGACAGCCATTAGGATAGCCTTTCTCCGATTCGCGGGTGTATTTTTGTATTTCTGACAGGGCGCATGTGTGGTGACTGTGTCCCGCCACAAAGGATACTGGGAAATGTAGTATTGAATGGCTGGAGGAAAGATGGCGTTGGCTCAGCATTTGAGGGATGTTTGCTGTGGAAGGTAAGGAAAATTTGTGGGTGTCAGGTGTTGTGTGTGAGTGGGAATGCATGCTACTGGGGTTGTTTGTGAATAGAGTTGTGTGTGTATAGTTGGTTTCATGTTGTGTGGGTGTTTTTAGGGTGAATGTGTGAAGGCTAGTTGTGGTGGGCGGGTGGCGTGGCGTGTATGGGGCGTGTGTGTTGCTTTTAGATCGTGGGAAGGAGGCAAGGGTGAGTGTTTTCGGGGGAAGGACGTGTTGGGTGAATGTGTGAAGGCTGGTTTTGGTGGGCGGGCGGCGTGGCGTGTATGGGGCGAGTGTGTTGCTTTTAGACTGCGGGAAGGAGGTGAGGGTGTGTTGTTTCTGTGTTGCTTTGGGATCGTGGGAAGGGGGTGAGGGTGTGTGGTTTCTGTGGAGGACGTTTGGGATCGAGGGAAGGGGGTGAGGTATGTGGTTGTGAAGCGGCGTTTGGGCAGGCTCTGAGGTATGTGTTGTGTGCTACTGTGTAGAGTCTGTGGAATCGGCGTGCGCTACTGTGTAGAAGTCTGCGCTCTGGCTGCCATGCATGAACTTTCAAAACCAAGATGAAGGCTGACATCCTGAAGAGAGGAAGGATCCCAAGATGGAATGGCCCAATGACCCCAGCCCAGAGGATGGCAAAGCGGACCCAGCGTGTGTGTGGCCTGCCTCAGAGAGACTGCCTGCCTGCCTTCTTTGCTCGCCCTCTCTGCTATCCTGCCACTCACCCGCCGGGAGGGGCTCCGAAGGGAGCTCGGAGGAAGGCGGGGACTCTTTGAACGTGGAGGTCAGCAGCCCCTCGGGAACTCGGCCACTTCACCGCCCTCGTCGCCTGAGGCTTCCATGACCTGCTCGGGGCGGGAGGCAGGTCTTCCTGGCTGCCTCCCTCCTTCCTTCCTCCCCTTCGCCCTCCTCCCCTTCCACCCTCTCTCTGCCTCCGCCACGCCCTCAGCCGCTCCCTTCAGGGACGCAGCAGGGATGCAGCAGGGACGCAGCACAGCGCTCTGTCCCCGTTTCCCTCCGCCAGGACAAAAAAAAAAGAGGAGAGCAGCAGGCGATTGGAGGCTGCAGGCCTCCGCCCGCTCTTGCCCCCAGCTGTTCCCCAGCTGATCGCCCACTATGGAGTGCCACCACCGCCATCTCATTGCGGGCTCTGTGAGGCCTGCGTCGGCAGACAGGCCGGAGGAGCGGCGGCTTTGGAGTGCCTGCCATCCCTGGAGGCGATCTGGGCCTGCAGGGGGAGCACTCGGCAATCTGAGGCAGCTCATCGCCCTGGCCACCCGGAAGACGATCAAGTCTTCCGGGTCGCCAGGGCGATAAGCCCCCGCAGGTCGTGGAGTGCTCCCGCTGCAGGCCCAGATCACCTGCAGGGATGGCAGGCACTCCAAAGCTGCCGCTCCTCCGGCCTGTCTGTTGACGCAGGCCTCACAGAGCCCGCGATGGGATGGCGGCAGCGGCACCTCTTCCTCTTGGCCCCGCCCCCGACACCCTTCTCCCCGGGCCAGACAGAACCGGCTGCCGGGCCGGATCCGGGCCGCGGGCCGTAGGTTCCCCACCCCTTGTCTAGATTGTAGATTTAATGCAGTTTGACACCACTTTAACTTATATGGCTCAATGCTGTAAAATCATGTGAGTCGTAATTTTATAAGGCACAAGCCATCCCCTGCCACACGTTGCTGTGGCCCAGTCTGGTGATCTGGAAAATAATGAGTAAGTGTTGGTTTCTAATATATGTAATTTCTTTATGCTTGTGGGTAAACAGTATTTCTTGCTGTTTCTTTGTCAGTGTCGATGTGGAGATTGTCTGGTTTACCTACTCTGGGATATGCAACGTATCATTGTCCTTCTTTAGGGGTTCCTAAATGATGCTATATCTGTGTGTGTGTGAATCATATATATCTATTTATATCTATGGCTGGCTGGCTCTTTGTCAGGAGGATTTTGATTTCGTTTTGATTCCCTGGTGAAGAGAGTTGGACTGGATGGCCTTAAGTATTTTCTGTTGGACATGGGGGATCTGTGTGGGATGTTTGCCCCAATTCTGTCATTGTTGGGTTCAGAAAGCTCTTTGATTGTAGGTGAACTATAAATCCCAGTAACTACAACTCCCAAATCTCTATGTCTATTTCCCCCTAACTCCATTTGTGTTCATATTTGGGCATATGGAAATATTTGTGCCAAGTTTGGTCCAGATCTATCATTGTTTGAGTCCACAGTTCTCTCTGGATGTAAGTGAACGACAACTCCCAGACTCAAGGTCAATGCCCACCAAACCCTTCTAGTGTTTTCTGTTGGTCATGGGAGTCCTATGTGCCACGTTTGGTTCAATTCCATCATTGGTGGAGTTCAGAATGCCCTTTGATTGTAGGTTAACTATAAATCTCAGCAACTATTACTCCCAAATGACAAAATCATTTTTTTAAGCGGTGGTAGGTGTCTTCTGGTCAAATTTGGCGGAAATTCGTCTAGTTGTTTTTGAGTTACGTTAATCCCACAAATGAACATTACATTTTTATTTATATAGATTTAGCCTTCACACCCACCACCCACCCCCAGATCCCCGGTGCTGCAGTGGGTTAAACTGCTGAGCTGCTGAACTTGCTGACCGAAAGGTTGGCAATTCAAATCCGGGCAGTGGGATAAGCTCTCGCTGTTAGCCCCAGTTTCTGCCAACCTAGCAGTTTGAAAACATGCAAATGTGAGTAAATCAATAGATACCGCTTGTAGTGAGGTCACTATATGTATTGAGGGTTTTGTATTTATTTTGTGGTTGAGTGTGTGGTTTGTATTACTACATTTGTATTATATTAGATTGTTATATGCTAAACAGACTACAAAGGGTTAACGGGGAATATTGAATTGCACAGCCTCTGAGATGTTCGGTTGCTATAACAACAGGAGCCGGAGCCTAACACTGGCATTAGCAGGACCAAGTTTGAATTTCTTGAGTCAGTTGGTCAGGAGCGGTTAGACTAGCTGGTAGCAATTTGAAGAGTTGCTGTTGTCTTTTCTGAGGGGAATAGAAAAGGGTGGTTTTAAATACTGCAGAAAGGCAGTTAGGCTTAGAAAGCCTATAGGCTGGGAAGCTAACCTAATATATAGATAGGAAGCCTATTGAGGCAAAATATCTATAGTATTATCGATTTAGTGTTTGAAGAAATACAATCAAACATTGTGTTTAAGGAATAAGAAACCTTAAGATCTGTACCTCTCTGAAGTTACTGTAACCAACTAAGCTCTGAATACTTTGAAACCTCCATGCTGTTGTTAAAAATAAACTGTCATTTCAAAACACAAGCCAAGTTCCTCCTTACAATCTCTGTGACATCATTTTTCCGTGTTGAAAAATGTGGTTTTATGTTTGTTTTACACAAGCCTCAATATAAACCCCTCACATCGGATTGCCAGGATTGTTATGGTGGCAGCTTGATTGAAAAATGATCCTCAAGTGAAGACGCTAGCTGTAGGCAGTGATTCTTTACACCGCTCCAGCCACATGACCTTGGAGGTGTCTATGGACAACGCCGGCTCTTCAGCTTAGAAATGGAGATGAGCACCCCCCGGAGTTGGACACGACTTGACTGAATGCATGGGGAAACCTTAACCTTTATTATAGCCTTCTCTGCCCAAGAGTGCTGGTACCTCACCAAACTACAAATCCTAGGATTTGATAGCATCGAGCCATGGCAGTTGAAGTTGTCTCAAATTGTGTTAATTCTACGGTGTGGATGTATCTATAGTGCAAAGTCCAATTGTAGCAGAAAGCAGGTATTTTCCAAGGTGCATGTTTCCCCATTTTCTTTTACTCGCCTAGGAGCAACTGTAAGGCTTTTACGTCTTTCAATTTGGCCAGATAGCTGTGGTCAGTTCACCCTGGAACGCACTTTTTAGACTTGGGTTTGGTTTTTTTAAAACTCTTTTTTGTGATTTGGTTAAAATAAGGGCCGACTTGAGTTGTTTCAGCCAGCTGCTCCTGCAGTTTTTGTTTGGCCAGTCTTCTGCTCACTTATGGATACTTTCTCTTCCCTTCATATCAATGGGCAGCAGGCGTGCATTTACAGCCGCTCCATTAATGATGCAGCAGCTTCCACCCTGCTTTCCCTCAAAAGTGCTTTCGAGCAGCGTGTAGTCAAGACTTTCACATCCTTCCTAGGAGGAAAGCTGGAGCCCTGGAACACTTACGTAACATCCTCAGCTCAGATGCTTTCCTTTCCTGAGTTTTAATCTGCTCAGCCGGTTGTGTCTTCGCGTGTCGTGGGATTGGTGGAACATTTGCTAAACTGTAATGGATTAGCGCCGGGGCTATAACCTGTTAAAAGCTCAGCTGTGTTTATTTTCGTCAAGAAAAGGGCAAAATCGGGTTCACATGAGCTGGCAGATACACCAAAGAGCTTGTGCTTGCAGTGGATAAGAGGTATAAGTCATGGGATGCAGTTTTATCCAAGTATTGCTTGGGTAAGATTGTTCGGAGATAAGACTGCTCAGTGCACAGGCTTCGGAAAGAACGGGGAGAGAATGTAGGCTCCAAGTATCTACACTAACAGATCTCAGCCTTGCATACAGGATGGATCAAACCAATGTGTGCAAGGAATGAGACAGGAAAAAATCTTGCTGATCGAAAGGCTGACAGTTCCAAGCCCGGGTTGGGGCGAGCTCCCAACCGTCCGCCCAGCTTCTGCTCAACTAGCAGATCGAAAACAATAATGTGAGTAGATAAATAGGTACCATTTTGACGGGGAGGTAATAAAAGGCTCCCATGAAGATATGCCAGCGATTCGGTCAGGAGAATCTAAAGACAACAAAGCTCCTCCGCATGGAAGATGGAGCGACAGAACGCCCACCCACCCCGTAGTTGGAGTTGAACACAGCCTCTAAATGCTGGAGATGGAAAAATATGGGAAGCCTTTACTTCTGTTTATGTACTGTCTGTCTTTGTTAATTGTGTAACAGCATTGAATATTTGCCGTATATGTGTACAATAATCCTCTGAGTTCTCTCTGCGAGATACATATTAATTATTTATTTACAACATTTATATGCCACCCTTCTCACCCCGAAGGGGACTCAGAGCGGCCTACAAGTTATATGTACAAACAATATGTTATCTTATTAGCATAGTACAATACTAGTATTATATGTTACTATATTGTAGTATACCACTATACTGTAATATTAGAAATATTACATGTAATATGACATATAGAATTATTATATTGTATTACATTATATTATCAATATTATGTGTATAAAATATATTATTAGCATAGCACAATATTACTGTATTGTACTATACCACTATACTGTATTATTAGTAATATTACATGTAATAAGAAATATATAGTTATTATATTGTATTATTATTAGTATAATATTGTATTACATTATAATATTATCAATATTATCTGTATGCAATATATTATTAGCACAGCACAATATTAGCATTATATATTACTACATTGTACTATACTATTATACTGTAATATTATTAGTAATATTAAATGTAATATAAAATATATAGGTCAGAATATAAAGTATATTATTATTATTATTACTATCCAATAATTTGTAACCAAATGGACTAATTCAAGGAACAGATGAGATAAAAATCATATTACCGAATCATATTACTTCGGGTTGCAAACAGGGAGGAAACAGCATCAAAGGAAGTTACTTTTCTGTTGAAATTCTATTATCTGTCTTTTATTGGCCAAGGAAAGAGCAGCATTTGTCTGCACTGAGATCACTCCAGAACAACTGAACCACAACAGATATTACCTCTTCTTCTCTAAATGTTTTTAAACAGGCTGGAAGTCTATCTTTTGGGTGTGATTCAATTGTGTGTTTCTGCTAGAGAGAATGGGGTTGAATGGCTCTGGGGGTCTCCTCCAATTCTAGGATTCTATCTGATGCAATTGATATTTTGGATTCCAACTCCCACAATTCCTAACAGCCTCAGGCCCTTTCCTTTCCCCCCTCAAAACACCTGGAGGCCTGAAGTTTTCCCATACCTGCTCTAACATTATGGTTTGTTCAAAACATCTCTTGCCTGATAGTAAAGACTGGAATGCTTGTATGATGTATTTTCTGCATTTTGATTGGCTAATAAAGGGGTTGCTCTTCTGTGGATTTTGCATTTTGTTGTTTTCTGCTGCAACATAACATTTCTATGTGAACGATTACACCAGGAGAAGACATGCAGCTGCCTGCTCACAAGAACTAGTTTCGTGCATGAATTTTTCACAATAGGGAAGTCCATTCAATCATGCAATCCCACACCTATAAGTTCACAAGCTATTTCACCATCTCACCTGTTGCATATTTTGCTGAATTTCACCAATAAAGGGTTCTTCTGGATGAAGGACTGCTAGCACAAGCTATTGAAAGGCATTTCACAGCCGTTCTGTCTCCCCCTTCCCCAAAATATGTTTGAAAAGGCCAAAAGATAATGACTGACAACATAACCTAAAAAAACATTTTCAGCCCTCCAAAGTAAGCATTAATTATTACATAACTGGGAGGGAATCATTTCTGTTACTACTTTTGGGCAGCAAGGAAAATGGTCACACTCTCATTAGCCACAAAAAAACACTCTTAAAGGAGCTGGTGATAAATTGGACTGGCCACAACATGGTTTCCAATACCATTGTTATAATATTACTCCTAAATATCTCAGTGTCATATTAGATATAACACGAACATGTAGGAAACACTGCATGAACACCAAGCACAAATTAACTGCACACAATAACGTCCTGCAGAAACGTATTGGCAGTGCGTGGGTTGCAGACCCAAAATTAAGAAGAACATCAGCCCTGGCCTTGTCTTACTCAACTGCTGAGTATATCTGCACAAGTCTGTCCACATGAAGCAGGTGAATATAGCACTGACTGAAACATGCCGAATAATCACAAGATGCCTGAAACCTACACCTGTTAATACAGTGTTTCCTAACTTCTTTTGAGCCGCAGCACACTTTTTACGTTTACAAAATCCTGGGGCACACCACCAACCAAAATGACACTCTAACACAGTAATACATATAGATAATATGTTTTAAATGTATTTATACCCTCAGTGTGAAACCTGGGCCTGTTTCGATGAACACAACATATATATGACTTCCTCTCACATACTTATACATGGCTATCATGTCTTCTCTCAGCCTTCCCTTCTTCAGGCTAAACATGCCCAGCTCTTCAAGCCGCTCCTCATAGGGCTTGTTCTCCAGACCCTTGTGAAATTTCATCCTGAGTGAAACTTGCTCCCAGATAACTATGGATGTCATGGAGCTGTTGTAAACAGTTTCTTGGGGGAGGCAACTCTCGAAACATCCAGAAAAATAGTTAAAAAAAACCCAAACATTTCCAAGCGGAGAGGCTCAATTTGTTTCTTGGAAACCTGCGAATGCTTCAGCCTCCCGATGCTCCCAGGTTCGCTCACTGCCCAATTCACCGACGTGGAGCTTCCGGCACTTGGTGGAGCCCTTCCTTTGCCTCAGGAAGGATCTTTGGGGAGGGAAAGAGGGAGAAAGAGCTGCTAGGAGGGGGGAAGAGTGCCAATTTCCCACGGCACACCTGATGATCGCTCACGGCACACTAGTGTGCCATGGCACACTGGTTGGGAAACACTGTTAATAGACTCTATAAACTAGCTGGCATTGCCCCCCAAAAGTGTGATGAAAAGTTGGTGCTGTGAGAGAAATAGTGTTGGAACACTGCGAAAGGCACCCACTGCATGGCTATATCAACCTCCTCCCAGTAGACTTAAATCAAGGAAAAGCTTCATGAGAACCACAACTCCTCTTAATGTTCCTCCTGCAACAGCAAGAGTATCCCTCTATGCAGCTAAACCAGGAAATCCCAACTAGATGCCCCCCATGAGGGTCTTCCTCCAGGGGCAAACCAAGAATGGACAACTTGGAAGTCCCTGAACAGACTCAGAAGCGAAGTGGGCAGATCAAAAGACAACCTGACAAAATGGCACTACTGTACATAGAAGAATTCTCCACCTTGTGCGACTGTGGAGCAGAACAAACAACTCAGCATCTGTACAGTATGCTTGTCCACAATGCCCTGCCTCATGCACAGAGGAAGAATTGTTTAAAGCAGGGGTGCCCACACTTTTTCAGCATGCGAGCTACTTGTAATAAAACCAAGTCAGAAAGATCTACCTACCTCCTCAAGGCTGGAGAGGGGAGGGGGTGGGGCAGGGCTTGGTCAGAGGGGGCGGAGCCACGTCGCGCCAAGCCCCTGCCCTCCCCTCTGGCTTTGGAGCTCCCAGCAGCTTCTCCAGGCTTGAGCATGGCAATGCCAAGCCAGTGGTGGCATAGCTAGCATTGCCATCCTCAAGCCTGGAGAAGCTGCTGGTAGAGCGGAAGCCAGAGTGGGCGGAGCCAGGCCACACCAAGCCCCTCCCCTCCCCTCTGGCTTTGGAGCTCCCAGGAGCTTCTCCAGGCTTGAGGGTGGCAGTGCCAAGCCAGTGGTGGCATAGCTAGCACTGCCATCCTCAAGCCTGGAGAAGCTGCTGGTAGAGCGGAAGCCAGAGGGGGGCCGAGCCAGGCCACACCAAGCCCCTCCCCTTCCCTCTGGCTTTGGAGCTCCCAGCAGCTTCTCCAGGCTTGAGCATGGCAATGCCAAGCCAGTGGTGGCATAGCTAGCACAAGGCTGGCTTGGCTCTGCCCTCCTCAAACCTGGAGCAGCTGCTGGGAGTGCCGAAGCCGGGGGAGGGGTGGGGCTTGGTGCGGCCTGGCTCCGGCCCCTCTGGGAAGCGCCCCATCCGGCTGGGATCGACCTCCTTTGGTACCGGGATCAACTGGTCGATCGCGATTGACTTCCTGGGCAGCCCTGGTTTAAAGCTACAGACAATGCAGTCACCCATTTTTGGCCTAAAATCATTTAGCTGCTTGTGTTATATTTTATCAGTTATTTATTTATTTATTTATTTATTTACAGTATTTATTTATGCAATGTTTTTGACACGAAATAAATAGAATGACATTAATTGAACAACTCTGAGCTTCTTTCAAATTCTTTATTGGACATTGGGTGAATTCTTTTTTCAAAAAATAGCTAATGTTCCCATTTGTAAGCATTCTGCTTAGTAAATACACACACACACACACACACTTTTTTCCATGGCAGGCTGTCTTATAGGAGAATAATCAAGGCAGAACCTATTAAAAGGACAAGGAGACCTTGTTGACATCCCCCATCTCCTTCTCCAACCTTAGCAAGAAGCGGTGGTTACTTTGCAAATTCCAGCCCACGGCTATTAGCTGCTAATCCATCTCCCCACCTGACAGCCAGCCAAGCAGTGTTCCAGAATGACAATGTCCCGTTAAGGCGGATCTGGTTAGTGCTCCTACGTACTATTTAAACAAAGCATAATCTTACTCAATCTGACCATATATGGAGTTGCCCGGCGAGCAAATAAGCCCGAGATGCTCAGTCAGGAGGGCGAGGCGGGGACAAGGCTGCTCTCCTCTCCGTATGTAACTAAAATAGACTTTTGGTAGCAAAGGTCAAATAGCCAGTGTGACCCACCATTTCCCTGAGCGGTACACTGCTTTTGAATTGCACGGTCCCTGCCTGAGGACTTGCCGCATCTTGATTTGATGGGCTGCCTCTGTCAAACGCTGTGGCGCTAGCATTATCCTCGGCTGCTTTTCCAAGGTCAGGGATTTGCAAGCTAATTGTCCGAACATTGTACACCCTGAGCAGGATCTCCGAAGTATTAATTTCAGTAAAGCCGTGTTCCTCCAAAGCCAGGCAGGTCCTTTGAACTTGCTCGATGCAGGGGGAGAAAGAACAGATGCGTCCACCTAGAGAAAGAGGAGGAGGGGAGAGAAGGAATAAATGAATGAACGAACGAACGGATGGGTGACAAAAGAACCAGCAATTGCAATCCTCATTTCCAAACCCAATTCCTTGGTAATGTTATCTAAGCTTCAGTTCTGTGAATCCTTTACTGAATGTCCAAAGCAGCTTTGCCTCAGTTAAATTCCACATCACATTTATTTATTTATTTCCAGCATTTCTACCCCGCTCTTCTCAACCCCCGGGGGAAGGGGGGGGGGGACTCAGAGCGGCCTAACAAAAGGCACAATTCGATGCCAAACATGATAAAATACAATATCAAAACCAAAACATTCAGCAATTAAAATACATTAAAATACAATTAACATTAACACAACATACCCATTCACTTAAGTTAAAAACAGTGTTCCGTCCATAACAGGAGCCTTGAGCCATAGCCATCAACTTGCCATTACCAATCCGGTCCAAGTGCTGCATTGTGCTAGTGTGCAAATAACTGGTGCCATAGCCAAGATTTCACTTTTTTCCTGAATGCCAGGAGGGATGGGGTTGATTGTATGTCGCTTGGAAGCGCATTTCACAGGCAGGGAGCCACCACCGAGAAGGCCCTCTCTCTCGTTCCCACCAACCGCGTTTGAGAAGTTGGCGGGAGCGAGAGCAGGGTCTCCCCAGATGATCTTAAATTACGAGGTGGGACGTAGAGGCCGATGCGTTCGGACAAGTAAGCTGGGCCAGAACCGTATAGAGCTTTAAAGGTCAAAACCAGCACTTTGAATTGAGCTCGGAATTGGACAGGCAGCCAGTGGAGCTGACACAACAGGAGGGGTGGTGGTGGTGGTGGTATGCTCCCTGTATGTAGCTCCAGTTAGTAATCTGGCTGCCGCCTGTTGGACTAGATGTAATTTCCGAACTGTCTTCAAAGGCAGCCCCACGTAGAGTGCATTGTAGTAATCTATTCGGGATGTGACCAGAGCGTGGACGACTGTAGCCAGATCAGACTTCCCAAGGTATGGGCGCAGCTGGCGCACGAGTCTCAACTGTGCAAAAGCTCCCCTGGCCACCGCCGAGACCTGGGGTTACAGGCTCAGCGATGAATCCAGGATCACTCCCAGGCTGCGAACCTGCGTCTTCAGGGGGAGTGTAACACCATCCAACACAGGCTGTAACCCTATGCCCTGTTCGGCCTTTCGACTGACCAGGAGGACTTCTGTCTTGCTTGGATTACATTGTACATTGCATATACAAACACCAGAGATTTTTCCATTTCAAAGATAATTTGTTGTAATGCAGCCAATCATAAATGGAATAATCACTGAACATGTCCATATCATATTTCTCAAGGTGGTACATTGCTAACAGTTAGTTAAAACACTTTTTTTCTTTAAAAAAAGATCTAATGCTACTGAAAAACATCAAAATACTATATAATTTCAGGTCTAATGAGGTTTTAGATATTGAAGCTAGGGAAGCTTTCATTTTGGAAATCCTTTTGCATATACAATGGAGGAAACCCTTTGTTCCGGCTGAACTGCTGACCTGAAGGTCAGTGGTTCGAATCCACAAGACGGGGTGAGCTCCTGTCTGTCAGCTCCAGCTTCCCATGCAGTGATATGAGAGAAACCTCCCACAGGATGGTAAAACACCTGGGCGTCCCCTGGGCAATGTCCTTGCATACAGCCAATTCTCTCACACCATAAGTGACTTGCAGTTCCTCAAGTCACTTCTGACACGGAAAAAAATCCATGTTGATGGTATTCCCATCAACATTAGGCCCAATAGATAATGCTGGGATGATATGGGAAAGTATAAGTTTTAAAGAGGAATGGAACAGAATTTGAACTATTTATCCTTTTTTATTTCCTCTCCTTTGCAGGAGTGCACTGCATCCCTTTTTCTAACCTTGCAAAACTCTGGAGACTTCAATGCTCTTTATGAATAGAATAGCTCCTTTTTTGTTGACAAAGAACATCATTGGTGCTTAAAAAACCCCAAAACACAAATTTTTAATCAAACCCAAACAGAACCCGACATCTCTAACCAAAGGAAGCACATTTGTACAGGAAATTCAGAAATATCATTTCAGGGTCTGAGTCAAATTGGACAAGGCTTGGCATGCTTTCTGGACTGCAGAGATACTACATCATCCGTTAACATTTAGCATTCGTATGGACAGCTGCAGAACACAGTTGACTGCAAGTCTTGAGTGTCTTCCCAATTTTGCTCAATGTTTCTACTATTTAACATAGGATCGGGCAGCTTCGGCAAATCTATGGGTCACATTTCTGCTCCAGGGGGGTCACTTGACTGTCCAAAATAGAAAGGAAAAAAGAAAACCAAATGTTGCCAGGAAAGGTTATGTTGAATACCTCATATACTCGAGTATAAGCCTAGTTTTCCAGCATTTTATTAATTTACTAGCTTGGGGACCCGGCCCTGCCCGGGTTATTTGAGAAGCGCAGCAGGATGTAGAGTGGGTCATGGGGGCTCTGTGTGCCAAGTTTGGTCTTGATCCATCATTATTGGGAGTTGCAGTGGTATCATGAAATTACTGAAGGTAGTGCAAGTCCCATCATCTCTGCCCCCCCCCCCCCCCCAAAGTGTAGTAGGATGTAGATTGGGTCACAGGGGCTCTGTGTGCTAAGTTTGGTCTGTATTGGTGAATGGATGAGGGGTGCATTGTTTTTCGGAAGTGAGTGAAGGTACTTCAAGTCCCATCATCCGTGGTCCGTCTCACAGTAAACTGCACCAGGCTGTAGAGTGGGTCAGGAGGGCTCTGTGTGCCAGGTTTGGTGTTGATCAGTCATTGGAATAGGTTAGTAGCAGGATTGGGAAGTGAGAGAAGGTACTGCAAGTCCCATCATCCATGTTCTGTCCCCCTCCAAACTTCAGTAAGAACATAAGAACATAAGAAGAGCCATGCTGAATCGGGCCTCAGCCCATCTAGTCCAGCATTCTGTGTCACACAGTGGCCCACTAGTTGTACACAGGGATCTCTAGCAGAAAGGAGGGCAAAACCCTCACCTGCTCCCGACCCCCCACAACCAGTACCCGGGGAAATCCTGCCTGCCTCCATCAACACAGAGGTGGCACTTGGATGTCCATTTCAGTAACTACTGATTCCCTTGGTATCCATGAATCTGTCTAATCCTGCCTTGAAGCTGTCCAGGCTGACCGCTGTCACAACCTCCTCTGGAAGTGAGTTCCATAACCCAATGACCCTCTGGGTGAAGAAATATTTCCCTTTGTTAGTCCTAACTTTCCTACCTTGGAGCTTTAGGGAGTGCCCCCTAGTCCTAGTGTTGTGTGACAGAGAAAATATTTTTTTCTTTATTCATCTTTTCTATCCCATGCATGATTTTATACACTTCGATCAAGTCACCTCTTAAACGCCGTCTTTCAAGGCTGAAAAGACCAAGGCGTTGCAACCTGATTTCGTAAGGGAGCTGCTCCATCCCTTGGATCATTCTTGTTGCCCTTTTCTGTACCTTTCCAGTTCCGTTATATCCTTCTTGAGGTGCGGTGACCAGAATTGTACACAGTACTCCAAATGTGGCCTTACCATAGATTTGTAGAGAGGTAATACAACATTTGCTGACCTATTTTCGATTCCCTTCCTGATCATGCCAAGCATAGAATTTGCTTTTTTTACTGCTGCTGCGCACTGGGTTGACATCTTCATTGAGCTGTCCACCAAAACCCCGAGATCCCTTTCCTGGTTTGTCTCGGAAAGCTTTGACCCCATCAATTGGTAGGTGTAGTTGGGGTTCTTTGCCCGATGTGCATGACTTTACACTTGTTTAGGTTAAAATGCATTTGCCACTTTGTTGCCCATTCACTCAATTTCGAGAGATCTTTCTGGAGCTCTTTACAATCAGTTTCATTTTTAACTACCCTGAACAATTTAGTGTCGTCTGCAAACTTTGCTACCTCAGAATTTACTCCTACATCCAGGTCATTAATGAATAAATTAAAAAGTAACGGTCCCAAAACTGAACCTTGGGGTACGCCACTTCTCACCTCTTTCCACCCAGAGAAATGTCCGTTTATTACCACCCTTTGTTTCCTACAGTTTAGCCAGGTTCCAATCCAGGACAAGACCTGTCCCCTGATTCCATGGCTGAAGAGCTTATTTAGGAGCCTTTGGTGAGGGACTTTGTCAAAAGCCTTTTGAAAGTCAAGGTAAACAATATCGACTGGGTCCCCTTTATCTATGTGTTTATTTACACCCTCAAAGAATTCTAACAAGTTAGTAAGACATGATTTGCCTTTGCAGAAACCATGTTGATTTTCCTTCAGCAATGCCTGTTCTTCTATGTGCTTAGTAATTTTTTCTTTAATAATGGTTTCCATCACTTTGCCTGGAACTGAGGTTAGACTAACTGGCCTATAATTTCCTGGATCACCCCTGGATCCTTTCTTGAAGATCGGAGTTACATTTGCCTCCCTCCAGTCCTCAGGTACAGTGCCTGATCTTAGAGAAAGGTTATATATTTTGGCTAGAATTTCAGCAATTTCACACTTGAGTTCCTTAAGAACTCTGGGGTGGATGCCGTCTGGCCCTGGTGATTTGTTGACATTTAGTTTAGTAAGGCATGTGAGAACATCTTCCTTGTTTATCTCTATCTGGTTTAATTCATTTAATTCCCTCCCTGAAAAAACTGACTCAGCTGCAGGCATATGTTGTCTGTCCTCCTGTGTGAAAACGGAGGCAAAGAAGTCGTTTAGCCGCTCGGTAATCTCCTTGTCTTCACTTATTGTCCCTTTCTTACCATTTTTCGTCAAGTGGCCCAACTGCTTTTCTAGTTGGGTTTCTACTTCTGATGTACTTAAAGAAGTTTTTGCTATTTTTTAAAATATTCTTAGCTATATGTGCCTCAAAATCTCTCTTGGCTTTCCTGACGGTTGCTTTGCATTTAGTTTGCCAGAGCTTGTGTTCCTTTCTGTTCTCCTCAGTAGGAAGAGCCTTCCATTTCTTAAATGAGTTTTTCTTCTTTCCAATCACATATTTTACTTCATTTGTAAGCCATGCCGATGTCCTCTTGGACTTTCCCGGCCTCTTTCTTATTTTAGGAATGCATTTTAGTTCGGCTTGTTTTAAAGTATTTTTAAACAGTTTCCAAGCATTTTGGAGGGATTTGATTTTTTTTACTGTTCCTTTTAGTTTGTTCTTTACTATTTTTCTCATTTTGGTGAAATTCCCAGTAGGATGTGGAGTGGGTCACTGGGGCTCTGTGTGCCAAGTGTGGTCTTTATCGGTGTTTGTTGGGGGCCGCAGTGGTCTGTGGGAACAGAGGGGTGTGAAAATACTACAAATTCCATCATCCATTGTCAGTCGTCCCCCGAACCTCACCAGGACGTGAAGGCAGTCATGGGGGTTCTGTGTGCCAAGTTTGGTCTCAATCAGTAATTGGATGAGGGTCGCAGCAGACTTGGGAAGTGAGTAGAGGTACTTAAAGTCCCATCATCCATGGTCCACCCTCCTCCAAACTGCACCAGGATGTAGAGTGGGTCATGAGGGCTCTGTGTGGCAAGTTTGGTGTTGATCAATCATAGGATTAGGTTTGTAGCAGTCTTGGAAAGTGAGGGAAGGTACTGCAATACACATCATCCATGTTCTGTCCCCTGTCCACCTCCACACTTCAGCAGAGGACCCGGCGGTGCCCGGGTTATTTGAGGAAGGCATTGTGTGCCAAGGTTGGTCTGTATCAGTTGTTCATTTGGCTCGCAGTGGTTTCGGAAGTGAGTGAAGGATTATGGACCATGGACCATAATCCATGGTCCATCCTCCTCCAAATTGCACCAGGATGTAGGGGGTTCTGTGTGGCAAATGTGGTCTTGAACAGTCATTGAATGAGGGTCGCAGCAGTCTCAGGAAGTGAGTGGAGGTTTTCTCAAACTGCACCAGGACGTAAAGGGCATCATGGGGGTTATGTTTTCCAAGTTTGGTCCAGGTCCGTCACCCGTGCTGGTCAGAGTAAGTGAGTGAAGGTACTGCAAGTTCTTCAAACTGCACCAGAATGTAGAGTGGGTCTTGGGGGTGTCTGTGTACCAACTGTAATCTTGTTCTGTCATTTTTGGGGGCCTAGTCAGGAAAATAAAGTTAAGTAAGCCTTTCTGTCAATTCAGGCTGAGGCCTAGTCAGGAGAATCAACTTGAGGAAGCCTTAGTGTCAATTCAGGCTGAGGCCTAGTATCGAAAATCAAGTTGAGGAAGCCTTACTGTGAATTCAAGCTGAGGCCTAGTCAGGAGAATCAAGTTGAGGAAGCCTTAGTGTCAATTCAGGCTGAGGCCTAGTTTGTAGAATCAGCTGAAGGAAGCCTTTTTGTAAAGAACTCTGTCTGGCACCTTTGAGATTTGGGATGTTGGAATGCTGGCCTATCCATGGCCCAGCCTCCTCAAACTGCACCAAGACGTAAAGTGGGTCTTGGGGTTCTGTGTGCCAAGTTTGGTTTTGTTGTCTCATTGTTGGGGGCTGCAAAGTGTTTTGGACTTAAACTCCCACCATGCCTGACTGCCTCAGGGCTTTTCCTTACCTCCCTCTGGCACTTTAGAGTCTCGGAATGTTCGTGGCTGGCCAATGGGAGTCGTTTATGCAAATAATGCTGCCACATATCCTTCCTGGCCTGTGAAAATGGCTGCCCTCCCGCCCTCCGCATACCCGCATACACACATACAAACATTCCGTTTTATAAAGGTATACAGATTTATGGCATTTATATGCCGCCCTTCTCACCTCGAAGGGGATTCAGAGCAGCTTACAATATATATACCGTGTTTCCCCGAAAGTATGACACCCCCGATTGTAAGACGTATCGGGGGTGTCAGAGGGGTCGGCTTATATAAGCCATACCCCGAAAGTAAGACGTACCTCGGGCGGCAGGCATGGCGTGGCTTCCTGGCCGGGCGAAGAGGCTTTCAGAGGGGCTCAAAAGGGGCCCGGAATCCTCCTCCTCTTGCTCTTCTTTCTTCCAGCGGCGCCTTCCATCCTCCTCCTCTTCCTCCCAGCAGCGCCTTTCCCTCTCGCCGGTTCCGCCCCCTCTTCAGTGAAGGGAGGGGGCGGCCGCCGCGGCGAGAGGGAAGAAAGCGCCGGTGGAAGTCCCGCCCGGCACGGCGGCTCAGGCGTCTTTCCCCCGCCGCCGCCCGCTTGCCCGCGCTCCAAACGGGAGCCGGGCGGCGGAGAAAAGCACCCGAGTCGTCCTGAGGCGGGACTTCCGCCGGCGCTTTCTCCCTCCGCCGGCTCGCTTTCCCCTTGCAACCGGGTCCTCAGAGAAGGGAAGGCAGGCAGGCGCAAAAAGCAGCCCTCTTGTGTTTACCTGCCTTCCCTTCTCTGAGGACCCGGTTGCAAGGGAAAGCGCGAGCCGGCGGCGAAAGGGAGAAGGCGCCGGCGAGATCCCATGGCAACCGGGTCCTCAGAGAAGGGAAGGCAGGTAAACACAAGAGGGCTGCCCTTGCGCCTGCCTGCTTTCCCTTCTCTGAGGACCCGGTTGCCATGGGATCTCGCCGGCGCCTTCTCCTTTCGCCGCCGGCTTTCCCATGGCAACCGGGTCCTCAGAGAAGGGAAGGCAGGTAAACACAAGAGGGCTGCCCTTGCGCCTGCCTGCTTTCCCTTCTCTGAGGACCCGGTTGCCATGGGATCTCGCCGGCGCCTTCTCCCTTTCGCCGCCCGGCTCGCTTTCCCATGGCAACCGGGTCCTCAGAGAAGGGAAGGCAGGTAAACACAAGAGGGCTGCCCTTTTTGCGCCTGCCTGCCTTCCCTTCTCTGAGGACCCGGTTGCCATGGGAAAGCGAGCCGGCGGGCGAAGGGAGAAGGCGCCGGCGAGATCCCATGGCAACCGGGTCCTCAGAGAAGGAAAGCAGGCAGGCGCAAGGGCAGCCCTCTTGTGTTTACCTGCCTTCCCTTCTCTGAGGACCCGGTTGCCATGGGATCTCGCCGGCGCCTTCTCTCCTTTCGCCGCTTTCGCTTTCCCTTGCAACCGGTCCTCAGAGAAGGGAAGGCAGGTAAACACAAGAGGGCTGCCCTTTTTGTGCCTGCCTGCCTTCCCTTCTCTGAGGACCCGGTTGCAAGGGAAAGCGCGGCCGGGCGGCGAGAGAAAAGCGCCGGCGAAGTCCCGCCTCCAGGACGACTCAGGTGCTTTTCTCCGCCGCCCGGCTCCCGTTTGGAGCGCGGGCAAGCGGCGGCGGGGAAAGACGCCTGAGCCGCCGTGCCGGGCGGGACTTCCACCGGGCGCTTCTTCCCTCGCCGCCGGCGGCTCCGCCCCTCCCCTTCACTGAAGAGAGGGGCGGAACCGGCGAGAGGGAAAGGCGCTGCTGGGAGGAAGAGGAGGAGGATGGAAGGCGCCGCTGGAAGAAAGAAGAGCAAGAGGAGGAGGATTCCGGGCCCCTTGAGCCCCTCTGAAAGCCTCTTCGCCCGGCCAGGAAGCCACGCCATGCCTGCCGCCCGAGGTAACTCTTTCATCTTACTTTCGGGTACCCTCGGCTAATGTAAGTCGTACCCCGAAAGTAAGACATAGTGGGGATTTTGGGGGACAAAAGAAAGTAAGACGCTGTCTTACTTTCGGGGAAACACGGTATATGTTCATATAATATATTATATTATTAGCATAGCACAATATCAGTATTATATATTATTATATTTTACTATACCATTATATTGTAATATTATTAGTAATATTGCATGTAATATAAAATATATAATTATAATATTGTATTATTATTATTGTTGCACTCAGACTAGGAAAGCCCTCTGACTTTAAACACAACACAGATGGGTAGAAATACAAACAATCCATTTATTGAAGATATTTAAAAAGCAGCAGTAGTTTTAAAAAAAACACTTTAAAACTTCTACAGTAAAACCCAAGAACTGGAAACATGAATCAAAGGTACTTAACACATGAATCTATCCAAATCAAGGCTTCCAAGGAACAGCAATGTGCCTTGACTTGATTCCAAACGATGCTTCATCATCTGACTACAGATCCTGTGCTTGGGACTTTTATCTACTAATTATACTATGTCTCAAGCAGCCAAAAATGGGTTTCGTTTTAGCTTTGAAGCTCTTATCATTCTTTCTTTGAGTCTGGCAGAACGCCTAAGTGACTGGTTTGCTTTCCTATTTTGACCAATAACATCCCATTTATCTACTGGCTCATTAATTTCTGCAGCTGGCCCAGATGTCAAGTTATTCTCAGGCTCCAAACCATGGGAATTCTTGGTAGCAAGTCAGGGAACACACCATCATCCCCAAACCCTTTAGGAACATTCCCATCAGAAAATACACTTTGAACACCGATCTCTTTGTCATTCTCTGCACCAATAGCCACTTCATCATTGGAAACACCATTACCTACATGAACCTCATTGTCAACATTCCCAACATCCAAAGGACCCTGATCCTTAAACACAATCACAGGCTGAACTTCCAACAATTATTAGTTTTATATTGCATTCCATTATATTATTATAAATATTATATGTATATACAATATATTATTATCATAGCACGGGAGACATGCTGAAAAGGACCCCTTGGCTTATACTCGTGTAAGGGTCCTGGCGGGAAAGCGTGGGGCGGAAAAAAGCCCTTTGCAGGGCTTCTACCAGCTGTGCGCCTCCTCCCCTTTCCGCATAGCAACCCAGCTGGGTCGTTGTGCCAAGAGAGGGGAGGAAGGTGCGTGGCTCATCAGTCATGCACCTTCTCACCAGGCCGGGCCTGGCCTCTCCTCTCGGCACAACAACCCAGCTTACAAAGCTGCATGCCTTCTTCATCTAACTTCTCAGCACAGCGACCCAGCTGAGCCTCTGTGCCAAAAGAAGAGGAAGGCGCGCAGCCTCTCTTGTCCTCTTGGCACAGCAACCGAGAGGACAAGAGAAGCTGCATGCCCCAATTAATGTAATTTTATTGGTATCTATTTTTATTTTGAAATTTACCAGTAGCTGCTGTATTTCCCAACTTAAGCTTATACTCAAGTCAATAAGTTTTCCCAGTTTTTTGTGGCAAAATTAGGTGCCTTGGCTTATATTCAGGTCGGCTTATACTTGAGTATATACGATAATAGGAAGACCCTGTAAACTAACTAAAGGAACAATTCCTCGTGGAGGTTTCAAAGAAAGACAATTAATCCTTTTTATGCAAGAAAACAGTCCAGATGTGTTGGAAGATCCCTGACAACCAACCGGTCTGTCTGTCTGTCTGTCTGTCTCTGTCTCTCTCTCTCTCTCTCTATATATATATATATACATACATACACTTATATTCCCAGATGTTTTACAATATGCATTTGTATGGAGAAGGTAAGTCTAATTTTCTTGTCTCTTGACCATGTCTTTTGTAAAGCTATTTGGTCTGAATTTCCTATCCAAGAACAAGACACCTGAAGATACCAGTCATAGGTATCTGTTAGGGATTGTGGGAGTTGAAATCCAAAACACCCGGAGGGGCAAAGTTTGCTCATGCCTGTAGTGTACCAAGGATAGATAACAAAATACAATGTGGGTGAGAAAATTCCCTCCCACGGTCCAGCATTTATGTCAGGATTACAGTTAAGCTCCAAGGGAACAAGGATTTGCAACTGACAATATCATCATCCCTGTTAATCAAAAAGTCAGATGCTTTGACGCTGAATCTGGCTCCATCCTAAGACAATGCAGGTATAAAGAAGTAAGATGGAAAAGGAGTAAACATAGGATGCTATTTTCTAAAGATGAGGTCCTTAAAGACAGATCAGTTCAGTAAAGGGAACTGCGTAGCACTCCAAATGCAGCCGGACTCCAAAGCTCAGGTGTCCTTGCTAGCTAGGGTTGCCAAATTCAAAACTGGAGAAGATTCCCACACCCTTAACACTTGGACTTCTAATTTAATATATGTGATTTTATTACACTTCAATCCTTGCACTATGTATTTTAATACACGTATTTTGTGATGTGTTTGAATGTATTTTTTCCCCGTGATTGGAGTGACTTGAGAAAATGCAAGTCGCTTCTGGTGTAAGAGAATTGGCTATCTGCAAGGACATTGCCCATGGGATGCTCAGATGTTTTACCATCCTATGGGAGGCTTTTCTCATGGCCCCACATGAGAAGCTGGATGGAATAATAATAATAATAGTTCGGTTTTCTGGCATTATATATTTTTCTGCTTCTGTGATGGTTCATTTGTGTTTTGATTCTGTAGCCCACTTGTCGATGGATGTCCAGAATCAGCAGCATCCACCGCGGTCCTTTTTATCCTGGGCATCGACCGAGCCAGTATAGACTTCGTTTTGGTTTGTTTTTCCATAGTGCTAATGGGATAGGTTCTACTCCTCGGCTGAGACCTCCCTGACTTGGTTGGATCTGCTGGTAGATACACTACCGCCAGCACAGCTCTCAGCATCCTTGGAGCAGTTAAGCCCCCCACCACAACAAGATGGCACCCATCGAGTGGTGAAAAATCAGCTGATGACCCAAAATGCAGACTGTGCAAGGAAGCTGATGAAACCATTGATCATATCCTCAGCTGCTGCAAGAAAATCGCACTGACGGACTACAAACAGAGGCACAACTCTGGCCCAAATGATTCATTGGAACTTATGTCACAAGTACCACCTGCCAGCAGTAAAGAACTGGTGGGATCATAAACCTGCAAAGGTTGTGGGAAATGAAAACACAAAAATACTGTGGGACTTTCGATTCCAGACTGACAAAGTTTTGGAACACAATACACCAGACATCACGATTGTGGAAAAGAAAAAAGTTTGGATTATTGATGTCGCCATACTAGGTGACAGTCATGTTGAGGAAAAACAACAGGAAAAACTCAGCCATTATCAGGACCTCAAAATCCAACTACAAAGGCTCTGGCATAAACCAGTACAGGTGGTCCCAGTGGTCATTGGCTGGCATTTGGAAACAATAAAACATTGACAAAATCACGATCGGTTAACATCATTTGAAAATACATCACACAATCCTAGACGCTTGGGAAGTGTTCGACTTGTGATTTTGTGATACAAACTCCAGCATATATCTCATTTGCTGTGACATAAGGCGCAGGTTCGCAGCCTGGGAGTGATCCTGGATTCATCTCTGAGCCTGGAACCCCAGATCTCGGTGGTGGCCGGGAGAGCTTTTGCACAGTTAAAGCTTGTGCACCAGCTGCGCCCGTGCCTTGGGAAGTCTGACTTGGCCACGGTGGTCCACGCTCTGGTTACATCCCGAACAGACTACTGCAATGCTCGCTACGTGGGGTTGCCTCTGAAGACTGCTCGGAAGCTGCAATTAGTCCAACGTTCAGCAGCCAGGTTACTAACAGGAGTGGGGCACAGGGAGCATACAACTCCCTTGTTGCGCCAGCTCCACTGGCTGCCAATTAGCTTCCAGGCACAATTCAAAGTGCTGGTTTTAACCTACAAAACCCTATACAGTTCTAGCCCAGTTTACCTGTCCGAACGGATTCTCCCCTATGAACCATCAAGAACACTAAGATCCTCCGGAGAGGCCCTGCTCTCGGTCCCGCCGGCTTCGCAAACACGGCTGGTGGGGACAAAAGACAGGGCCTTCTCTGTGGTGGCCCCTCGGCTCTACCAAGTGATGCTAGATCTGCCCCCTCTCTGTTGTCCTTTAGGAGGCTGGATGTGGAACCAAGCCTTCCCAGAATAGGCTGAGACTGTCTATTGTCTGAATATATGACCACGTTTACAGATTGAGTGGAATTGTTTTAATGGCGATGTGGTTTTATGTTGAGTTTGTATGTATTTTAATATGTTGCTGTAGTTGTTTTTAAATTTATAGCATTGAATTTTCGCTGTTATGCCGGTCTGAGTCTCTTGATAGAGGTGAGAAGGTCGGGGTACAAAAGTTTTAAATAAATAAATAATGTGTTTTTGTGTCAGTAAAACAACAACAGCAACATCATCATCATCATTTTAATCTGCAGACTAATCAAACAAACGTCACATTGCACACAAGTCTCTCTACAAATAGAAAATCATTACTGGTCTCCTTGATGTGACAGGGTTTTTAAAAAAAAATGAAGGGAGGTTTTTCTATTTTTTAAATACAGCGCAGCATTAAAACCTGGACAATTCCCCACCTGCAGTGTGAAGTAGTAGAATTCATTATACAACAGCTCAGAACACTGCCACCTAATTCTATTCGTCTGATTTCTCTTTCAAAAGCACTTCTTCAGCAAAGCTTGCTTAATTTCTAGTTTACTCCTATTTGAATCTGTGTAGAGCAGGCCAATGGGATGTCCTGGGCTTTAAGAAGCAGGAGAACAGATGGCATAAAAGGCCATGGAGGAGGAGGAGGGAAACAAAGAAGTTGTACAATAGATGACTCCCTGCCCCTCGGAGGGGGATAAAAAAAAAGACAGGTCTTTAAAAATTTTCTTTTAACGTAAGCTCTCAGGGACCAGATCTCGTTATAGCAAATGGAATGAAAAGCCCTCAATCTCATGAAAGAATTCACCCAGAGACAGCCGGGCACATTCCATCTTGCTGCAACTCAAAAAAGAAACTGCAGAATTGGAAAAGTTGTAGATGGGAACAATCAGATTCTCTAGGGAGCTGAAAGCATTCCTTATGGACTCAGCTAAATATATTACATTAATATCTTGGTAAAGAAATGTGCATTTCTACTAGGCCACTTTCTAGTTGGGTACCTCATCTGTATCTGTATACCTTAATAAAACGGAATGTTTGTATACCTTAATAAAATGGAATGTTTGTATGTATGTCCCAGAATCCAGGCCTCTACCATCAAACAACAGGATTTCTTCCCACTGAGGGGAAAATGTGGCAGCTATTTGCATAAAGTCCTTTGATTGGCCAGCCTTGCCACTCCAAAATTCTAGTAGCCAGCATCCCAGAATCCCAGGCCTCTACATTCAAACAACAGGATTTCTTCCCACTGAGGGGAAAATGTGGCAGCTATTTGCATAAAGTCCTTTGATTGGCCAGCCTCGCCACTCCAAAATTCTAAAACACCAGACAGAGGGCATTGATTGCCACTGATTAGCCAGCATCCCAGAATCCAGGCCTCTACATTCAAACAACAGGATTTCTTCCCACTGAGGGGAAAATGTGGCAGCTATTTGCATAAAGTCCTTTGATTGGCCAGCCTCGCCACTCCAAAATTCTAAGGCACCAGACAGAGGGCATTGATTGCCACTGATTAGCCAGCATCCCAGAATCCAGGCCTCTACATTCAAACAACAGGATTTCTTCCCACTGAGGGGGAAAAATGTGGCAGCTATTTGCATAAAGTCCTTTGATTGGCCAGCCTCGCCACTCCAAAATTCTAAGGCACCAGACAGAGGGCATTGATTGCCACTGATTAGCCAGCATCCCAGAATCCAGGCCTCTACATTCAAACAACAGGATTTCTTCCCACTGAGGGGGAAAAATGTGGCAGCTATTTGCATAAAGTCCTTTGATTGGCCAGCCTCGCCACTCCAAAATTCTAAGGCACCAGACAGAGGGCATTGATTGCCACTGATTAGCCAGCATCCCAGAATCCAGGCCTCTACATTCAAACAACAGGATTTCTTCCCACTGAGGGGAAAAATGCACCATCAACATTCCCTCCCCAGTTGGCTCTGTGAAAACAAAATGGATTCCTGTTTTCTCCTCCCCTCAGCTTTTAGAAAACGGCTGCCTGCCATTTGGCCTTTTAAAGTTACCAATTACCAGCAGAGCAGAGCCTGAACATTACAGGCCCCAAAAGAGAGTTTAGGACAGGATGGGCCACGAATGATGGGATTTGCAGTACCTTCACCCAATTAACTTCCCAGAAAACACTGTAGCCCCTACAAATCACAAACCAGGCCCAAAATTTACAGTACGGCTTCATTAACTTCATTTCCCTGACTAGGCCTCAGTTAATGGGACATTGTGTATGGCCTGAATTAACAGTAACCAACCTTGGCACACTGAGCCCCTATGACCCATGATTCATTCTACTGCAGTTTGGGTAGGGAGGACCATGGATGATGGGACTTGAAGTACCATCACAGGTTATGAGATTTGTAGTACTTTCAAACTCTTCATTCCCCACAGACCAAGGCGGTCCTGAACCACAAGACCAAACTTGGCACACAGTACCCCCATGACCCACACTCCATCCTACTGCAGTTTAGAGGAGGATGGACCATGAAGGATGGGATTTCATGTACCTCCATTCACTTCCCAAGCCCGCTGCGACCCTCATCCAGTGCATAATCATGACCACACTTGGCACAAAAGCCCCCATGACCCAATAGACGTCCTGATGCAGTTCGGAGGGCGGACCACGGATGATGGGACTTGAAGTACCTCCACTCATTTCACCAGACCATTGCCAACCTCATCCAAACACTGATCAAGACCAAACTTGGCACACAGAGCCCCCATGACTCATTCTACATTCTGGTGCAGTATTGAGGAGGATGGACCACGAATGATGGGACTTGAAGTACCTCCACTCACTTCCCAAGACTGCTGCGACCCTCATTCAATGACTAATCAAGACCAACTTGGCACACAAAGCCCTCATGACCCACTCTACATCCTGGTGCTGTTTGGAGGGGGATGGACCATGGATGACGGGACTTGAAGTACCTTCACTCACCTTCTGAGACTACTGCGACCCTCATCCAATGAATGATCAACACCAAACGTGGCACTAAGAGCCCCCATGACCCACTCTACATCCTGGTGCTGTTGGGAGGGGGATGGACCATGGCCAATGGGACTTGCAGTACCTTCACTAACTTCCTGAGACCACTGCAAGCCACATACACATCTAATAGGAACCAACCTTGGCACACAATGCCTTCCTCAAATAACCCGGGCACCGCCGGGTCCTCAGCTAGTCTATTATATAAATGGGCTCACGTCATGTGATGTATACCTCAAACAAAGAAACCATACAACGCAGAAAAACAATACTTGCCAACAGAAATAGGCCTCAAGCAAGGTACGTTTGTAGCAAAGAAACTTTCCCCCCCTAAACCTAAAAGGCCCCCGAAACAACGAGTAAAAATAAAACTACATTTCCCAGAATCCTCCGGGGCAGCCAACGACTCACCCAGCCTCTACATTCTGAACAACATGATTGGCTGCCAATAAGGGCAGATTTGCATAACTGCTGTAACCATAGCAACGCTGGCAAGAGCCATCCAAGGCTAGGATAGAATGATGAGAGATTTCAGTTGGTGTTTGAGGGTTAAACTGCCAAAACCAAACTCTGAGGGAGCAATTCTCCAGCAAATTCCTACCCACACAACACAACACAACTTCCAATCACAACCCATCCCACCAACCTTATGGGACCCAGTACACACAACACCTACAAACACCACTAACTAAAACCATTCCTTCCTTCCACGCAGACATAAACTGACCCAAAAGACAAGCCATGCCTTATAAAAATAACAGCATTGGACGACACACTCACAACGCTACATACATCAAACAAAAAAGGGCAGAACAAACGCCAGAACAGAAACACACTACGCAGCAGAGACACAGACAACAGGTCACTGCACGACGCACAGCTGAGAACCAAATGCAAAGAACTGCACGACAAGAAGAAGCGCGCAGCCAGGAACAACAAAGACGCAGAAATGCAACACAACAGCAGCGCGCAAGGAGCGCAGAAACACGACGTCGCAACACAGAAAACTTCAAAAACACCACAACCAATTCCACCGCCTAGCCTTCAGATACAACGCTGCAGAAGACTACAGCATGGTGCCAGAGGCCGACATTGGCACCCTAACGCACATCTGCACACACTGCAAAGCCCTGAAATACCCAGCAGAAACACCAGGAATGTGCTGCCTAGCCAGTAAAGTCTCTCTACCACCACTTGCCACTCCTCCACAACCACTACAGATTTTGCTGAGTGGAGACACTCCAGAATCAAAACACTTCCTCCGCTATATAAGACAATACAACTCATGCTTCCAGATGACATCATTTGGAGCACACATAGAAAGTGCGCAATTCATGCCTACATGACCCCACCAAGACCGTAAGTAACATCATTTCCAAACCTTACATCTCGCATCTCCTAAATAGGGCACAGCAACACGTGCCGGCTACAGCTATATATATACATACCGTATGTGTGTGTGTGTGTGTGTGTGTGTCACCTAATTGATACAAAACCCTTTTGGTATATATAAGGTTTCACAGTGCAATTCTGTTTTTTAAAAAATGTACAACTTCCGAGAGATTTGAAACCATGTTTTTCCACTGTATTTTTTAAAACAAACTCCAAAACTGTTTAAACTACTATGTAGTTACCTGTTGCTTTAAGAATGTAAGCTGTATCGTGTGTACTGCAGCTTGTTCAAAAACTATATTACCAATGTGCTAATTGGATTAATACAACTTCAAGGATGGGGGGCAGGCCCGAATCTGTACCCGATAATTTCCATCGCTGCCTTGAGGCCTTCACTGGATGGCTGCGAGCCAGTAGGTTGAAGATGAATCTGGCTAAGATGGAGATCCTGTGGCTCGGCCGCCCGAACTGTAGGGATGTCCAGCTTCCGACCCTGGACGACGTGACTCTATGTCCATCGTCTTCCGTTAAGAGCCTAGGGGTAACACTGTTGTCGGTGGAAGCTCAGGTCTCCAGCGTCAGCAGGGTGGCATCTCCATCAGGCGAGGAAGCTGGCCCCCTATTTGTCTCGGTGCGACTTGGCCACAGTGGTCCAAGCCACGGTCATCTCGAGGCTTGACTACTGTAACGCCTTCCTTTGTCCGTGATCCGGAAGCTCCAGCTGGTGCAGAACGCGGCAGCCCGACTCGTGGCAGGGGTCCCGGTTGGCTGTCACATCTCGCCAATTCTGCGCGAACTGCACTGGCTTCCGATAGTATGCCGGATCACCTTCAAAGTGTTAGTCTTGACTTTTAAGGCCTTACATGGTCTGGGGCCAGTGTACCTGCGGGACCGTCTCATCCCATACCATCCCACTAGACCTCTGCATTCTGAAGAGCAGAACCTCCTGGTCATCCCTAGTGTTAAGATCTACCGGTTGACCGTGACTCGTCGGTGGGCTTTCTCGATCATCGCTCCGACCCTCTGGAACTCATTGCTCGCCGACGTCTGCACCATCCAGGGCCTTCTCCCTTTCAGGAAGGCTTGCAAGACTTTGCTGTTCCGGCAGACCTACGGAACGGGATAACCTGCTGTGTTTCTAGCCAGCTTGCAACATTGTCTGCTGCTGTTGTGCCTACTGCGTGACCTATTGTCTTTTTTATATGCTGTTTTTAATTGTGTTTTTAACTCTGATGGGTTTGCACGGGTTTTTGTGATATGCTTGTTTTTACTATGTAATGATTGATCTGTTGTGAGCTGCCCCGAGCCATGGGGGGGGGGGGAGGACAAATGCGAATAAATAAAATAAATAAATAAAGTTATTTATTTATCGTGTCGGAAGCAAATTGAGGGTACAGTTAAAATGTATTTAAAAACACAAAGAAAGCTAAAAACTTGGGATTATTCTAAATGTCCTTTGACCAGAAGATTGCCACTTGTAGTGCCTCTGGTGTCATTGTGAGAAGGTCCTCCATTGTGCATGCGGCAGGGCTCAGGTTGCAATGTAATAGGTGGTCTGTGGTTTGCTCTTCTCCACACTCGCATGATGTGGACTCCACTTTGCGGCCCCATTTCTTATGGTTAGCTCTGCATCTGGTGGTAATAGAGTGCAGCCTGTTCAGAGCCTTCCAGGTTGCCCAATCTTCTGCGTGCACAGGAGGGAGTTTCTCATTTGGTATCAGCCAATGGTTGAAGTTCTGGGTTTTAGCCTGCCACCTTTGGACTCTTGCTTGCTGAGGTATTCTTGTAGATTTTAGGAAGCTGTTTCTTGATTTAAGGTGTTGGCATGCTGGTTGCTATCCAAACAGAGGATGGGCCAGAGATATCACCGCCTTAGTACTTTCATTATTGGCTGCTACTTCCTGATGGATGTCAGGTGGTGCAAGACTAGCTTAACAGTATAATTTCCCCAGTGGTGTGGGGCGTAGACATTTTGTGATAATGCGGCATGTCTCATTAAGAGCCACATCCACTGTTTAAATGTGGTGAGATGTATTCTACACTGGGCATGCGTACTCAGCAGCAGAGTAGCAAAGCGCAAGGGCAGATACCTTCACTGCATCTGGTTGTGATCCCCAGGTTGTGCCAGTCAGCTTTCGTATGATATTATGTCTAGCACCCACTTTTTACTTGATATTCAAGCCGTGCCTCTTATAAATCAGAGCACGGTCCAGGGTGACTCCCAGGTATTTGGGTGTGCTGCAATGCTCCAGCGGGATTTCTTTCCAGGTAATCCTCAGAGCTCAAGGTGCTTGTTTGTTCTGGGTTTTAGATAGATTAGGAATCAAGTTAATGGATATTCAAGTTAATAGGTGTGGAGCTACAATTTCTGTAGAATCAATGCAGTCTGGCACTTTTACTGCCATACTGGATCAGGCCCGGATTAACTGTTTGCGGCACCCTAGGCCATACTTTGGAAGCCCCGCCCCTGGGGTCGGGGCCGCTTTTGCGCATGCACGGCAGGGTGCGAGTGCCGTGGCGTCCTCCGCCATGTTCCTGGGTGCCACAGCGGCTGCCCGGGGCCTTCCCTTCTTTCCTCCTCCTCGGAGAAGGAAGAGGAAGGAAGGGAAGGCCCCGGGCGGCCTCTGTGGCACCCAGGAACATGGCAGAGGAGGCAGGAGCGCTCGCGAAGAGGTGCCGCGGCTTCCCTCCGCCTCTTCCTCCTCGCCCTCCCCTGACGTCAACCAGCCCCGCAGGTTGGTTGCGGGAGAGGCGCGCCATTGGCCGCCGAAAAGAGGTGAGCGCCGTGCAGGACGCCCTCCCCACCCCACTCTCCTGCAGCGGCCCCCGCCCCCTCTCGGATGTGGGGGAAGGAATGAAAGAAAGGGAGGGAAGGAAGGACGTGCTGCAGCCTAACTAAGGAAGGAAGAAGAGAAAGGGGGGGGGGGTTTGGTCCATGATTTGGCGCCCTCCTAGGCCTGCGCTCATAGGCCATGGCCTTGTTGGCCTTATGGGTAATCTGGGCCTGTACTGGATTTGCAATTTGGCGAGGCATCAGCACTCTTTGGCAGAGAAGGCTAGAGATCTTGTAAAACTACTACTCCCATGATTCCACAGCACTGAGCTGTGGCAGTTGGTGACATCAAACTGCATTAATTCTACAATGTAGATGCACCTGAATGCATTATTTATAGAAAAAGCACTTCTTTTGGGGGGGGGGGGGGGGGGGGAAACGCCCACAATACACCAGGCACTAATTTTGCTCCCTGAAACTCATTTTCTTGGTCTCATTTTCTAAGCCGTCACTGTCAGCAGTTAGTATCTTCTGATCCTTCATTTCTGCAACCTTCATAGACTTCTAAAAATGGAAAGTTTGCTTGGATGGAGACAAAGCTCTGTCTTTTCACATGCCAGTCTATTTTTTGATTTGGTGCCTTTCCAAATATAGACCAATGTCTTTCCTACACTACAGAAGGAGAAGCAATTTATTTCCTACACTACGCTGGAGAGAAGCAAGTGGAGTCGGTGGCTGCTTCCAGAAGGCCTTAGCACCCAGTTGTGGGAGGAATACGTTTGGCTGAATCCCTGACGGCGTGTTTGCACCAAATATCTAAGGACCGCCATATTTGTGGGGGAAAGGTTCCGCAATGTATAGTGGAAACATGAAATTGAAGAACCCTACTGAAAAGACTTCTGATGGGAATTGACCACAGTCATGTTGAAGGACCGAAACAATGTCTACACATTGTAGCTCGCGACCCACACATTCGGCCGGGCACACCCTCGACTTGGTTTTCAGCGGGGGGGTTCAAGTGGACCTAGCCTCCGTAATAGAGGTTCCATGGTCGGACCACTGTGCTCTAAGGATCCGGGTTGAGCAACCGCCCCCCCCCCCATGCAAGGGCGCCGAACAGATTTTGTATCAGCTTATAAGCTATTCAAAGATGCTTATGAGCGTGCTGTCAAGGCGGCCAAAAATGTGTACTTCTCCGCCTCGATAGCGTCTGCTAGCTCACGCCCGGCCCAATTGTTCAAGGTAATTCGGTCTTTGACGACGGTCCCTACTGCCCCAAAAAATAGTGATCAGGCCCTCACTGCCGGTGCTTTCCAGAGCTTCTTCACAGACAAGATACTAAGCCTCCGCTGGGACCTTCCAGCCACGGTTGACACAGTAAGAGAACTTGAGACCCCTTAAATGGCTGACCTCCTTCCTCCACCAGCGGTCTCAGCGTGTGAGGAGGGGCGAGGTGGTCTCCGAGGGCACCCCACTACTCTGTGGGGGTCCCCAGGGGCCATTCTCTCCCCTCTGTTATTTAACATCTACATGCAGCCGCTTGCACAGCTGGTGCGGAGTTATGGGCTGGAGTGTCACCAGTACGCTGACGACACCCAGCTCATTCTGAGGATGGAGGGCAGGCCGGGTTCTGTCCCCGATAATTTCCAACACTGCCTCGAAGCCGTTACTGGATGGCTGCGAGCCAGTAGGTTGAGGGTGAATCCGCGAAGACGGAGATCTTGTGGCTGGGTCGCCCGGGTGATGTTAATGTCCAGCTTCCGAGCCTGGACGGTGCGGTGTTATGCCCATCGCCTTCCGTAAAGAGCCTGGGGTCCATTTGGACTCCCAGCTGACCATGGAGGCCCAGGTCTCTGCGGTCAGCAAGATCGCTTTTCATCTGCGACAGGCAAGGAGGCTGGCCCCCTATCTCTCCCCGAACGATCTGGCCACGGTGATCCAAGCCACAGTCATCTCAAGGCTGGATTACTGCAACGCGCTCTACGTTGGCCTTCCTCTGTCGGTGACCCGGAAGCTCAGGCTAGTGCAGAACACTGCCGCCCGGCTCCTGTCTGGCACGCCAGCTGGCGCCCACATAACACCTGTTTTGCAGGATCTGCACTGGCTGCCAATTGAGCACCGGATCGCTTTCAAAGTGTTGGTTCTTACCTTTAAGGCCTTGCACGGCCTGGGGCCAGCGTACCTGAGGGACCGTCTCACTCCATATTGCCCTTCGAGATCACTACGGTCCGAGGATGCTAACTTCCTGGAGATACCATCGACAAAGTTGGCACGCCTAACATCCACTCGCCGGAGGGCGTTCTCTCTGTCATAGCTCCCACGCTGTGGAACGCCCTCCCGGCCGAAACCAGGGCCTTGAGGGACCTGCTCCCGCTTAGACGTGCATGCAAAACCAATCTGTTCAAGCAGTCATTTGGCGAGTAGGCCCGTGTATCTTTAAGTATGCTATTGCTGAACTGTGTTGTTGTTCCTGCTACCATTGCTATTTTAACTGTTTTTATTGTTTTTATTGTTGTTATTGTTTTGTTTTTACTGTGCCTTTGGCTCTGTGAGCCGCCGCGAGCCCCCGGGAGTCGGCGGCATAGAAGCCTGAATAAGTAAATAAATAAATAAATAAATAAATAAACTTAAGTGTCCTGGTTCTATTTCAAGTATATATAGACTCACTGGCCAACACACATTTTGGTGCCTGAAATTTTAGACCTGTTTCTGGGTACGTTTGACCGCCTGATTCCAAAAATTGCACCTGTTTTCCCCTATCAGCTTCAGTTATTAAATACAGAACATATATCATATACAAACCTTCATCTGCTTGCACACAGAAAATCATGATAACCATGTCTAAGATACTAGAGCTAATGTAGGGGCCACGGTGGTGCAACGGGTTAAACCACTGAGTTGCTGAACTTGCTGACCGGAAGGTTGGTGGTTCGAATCTGCGGGATGAGGTGAGCTTCGGTATATCAAGTAGAAATAAAAATCCGGCCCAGCTTACCTGTCCAAATATATCTCCCTCTTATGACCCACCTTGGAAGTTAAGATAATCTGGGGAGGCCATGATCTTGGTCCCACCCCTTCGCAGGCATGATTGGTGGGGGCGAGAGACAGGGCCTTCTCAGTGGTGGCCCTTCATCCCTGGAACTCTCTCTTCAATGAAATCAAGTCAGCTCCCCCTTCTTTCTTTCAGGAAGAAGCTTAAGATGTGGCGGTGGGACCAAGCATTCAACCAGTAAATACTGCAATAAGGATAATGGAGTAACGGAATTGACAATTGGACTATGATCTGGATTACATAATTTTATTTGGTGTTTTAATAATTAATGTTTAATTGTATGGTTTTAATTGTATTTGTTTATATTTATATGAATTGGCATCAAATTGCTGCCTGGTGTAAGGCTGCCCCGAGTCCCCTTTTAGGGTGAGAAAGGCGGGATACAAATATGTGAAATAAATAAATAAATAAATAAATCTAGCCGTTCGAAAGCATGCAAATGTGAGTAGATCAATAGGCGGGAAGGTAAACGGCGCTCCATGTGGTCATGCCGGCCACATGGCCTAGGAGGTGTCTTCAGACAACGCAGGCTCTTTGGCTTGGAAATGGAAATGAGAACCACAGCTACAGCCAGAGATAAAGGGGAAGACTTTATCTGTGTATCTGTGTATATCTGTGTTTCATTGTTTCGAGGCATTTAATGTTTGCCTTGTGTATGTATATGCTTGACTTCCCTCAGGGAGATATGGCGGAATACAGTTATCACCACCACCACCACCATCATCATCATTTAAAACACAACAAGATTAGTACACAGCAAACAAGGTCACTATGCTGGCTGTTGTATTGGATCACACGTCGGACACTTCTCAAGTGTCTAAGATTACGTGATGTTTCGGGGAATAATGCGTGCAGATCCCAGTAGGGTGGCCTTTTGCAACTTACAGATGGTAATTTTGTCAGCACCGATTGTGTTTAAGTGCAGGCCAATGACTGCACCCAGTCTGCCGATCACCACTGGGACCATCTTTACTGGCTTGTGTGTTGTTGTTGTTGTTATTATTTAGTCTATCCAATGCAATTTTCTGAATTAGCACCGGAAATAAACCCCAGGAACAGGCCTAAAAACAAGACACAAAGACATTTTTTTATTGGGCTGTGTTATAAATACAGTGCATAAATATACAATAGAGCAGGGGTGCTCATTAGGCAGATGCGATCTACTGGTAGATCGCGTAGGGCGTCCTGGTAGATCGAGGGCAGGGCGGGAGGAAGCCTCAGTCCCGCCCCGCAGGCTACCGACGCCGCCCAGATGCAGAAGGAGGTTGGACTGGATGGCCCTTGGAGGTCTCCTCCTATTCTAGGAACCCATTGTTGTTGTTATTATTATTATTATCAGAGGCTGAATGGCTATCTGTGAGGAATGATTTGATTGTGTTTTTCCCTTATGGCAGAAGGAGGTTGGACTGGATGGTCCTTGGAGGTCTCATTCTACTCTAGGAACCTATTGTTGTTGTTGTTACTATTATTAGTAGTAGTATTAGTAGCAGAGGCTGAATGAATATTATAATTATTATTAATAATAAATTCAGGGGCTTATTATACTCACATTTAGTTGAATTCAGTCTTAAAATATATTATATGGCTCTCACTGAAATAAATTTCCAAATATTTTGCTTTTATGGCTCTCTGAGTAGTGGGGAGGTAGATCATTTTGACTTGGTTGTTTTATAAGTAGCTCGCATGCTGAAAAAGTGTGAGCACCTTTGCAATAGAGTCTTGCTTATCCAACGTAAATGGACTAGGAGAATACTGGATAAGCGAAAAAGTTGGAAAATAAGGAGAAAAAGTCTATTAAATGTCAAATTACATTATGATTTTAAAATTTGTAAGCAGCAAAGCATAATGTTTTACAACAAATTGACAGAAAATGCAGTTCAATACACGGTAACGTTATGTAATTACTGTATTTACGAATTTAGCACCAAAACATTACAATGTATTGAAACAGCTGTGGATCTGGGCGGGAGGCAGACTGTGTTGGATAATATAATACGGAACGTTGGATGAGCAAAGGTTGGATAAGCGAGACTCTACTGTAGTTTCAATTATATATAAACACTAGCTTGGGGACCCGGCGCTGCCCGGGTTATTTGAGAAAGACATTGTGTGGCAAGGTTGGTATATCTTTTCTGTGGCTCGCTGTGGTCTCAGGAAGTTAGTGATGGTACGGTGACTCCCACTGTCCACGGTCCATCCTCCTCCAAACAGAACCAGGATGTAGAGTGGGCCATGGGGGCCCTGTGTGCCAATTTTGGTCTTGATCAGTCATTGGATGAGGGTTGCAGTGGTCTCAGGAAGTGAGTGAAGGTACTGCAAGTCCCATCATCCATTGTTTATCCTCCTCCAAGCTGCATCAGAATGTAGAGTGGGTCATGGGGACTCTGTGCCAAGTTTTGTCTTGATTACTCATTGCATGAGGTTCGCAATGGTCTCAGGAAGGGAGTGAAAGTACTTCAAGTCCCATCATCTGTGGTATGTCCTCCTCACAACTGCACCAGGATGGAGAGTGGGTCATGGGGGCTCTGTGTGCCAAGTTTGGCCTGTATTGGTCATTGGATGAAGGTCGCATTGTTTTCAGGAAGTGAGTGAAGGTACTGCAAGTCCCATCATCCATGGTCCATCTTCTTTCAAACTGCAACAGGATGTAGAGTGGGTCATGAGTACTCTGTGTGGCAAGTTTGGGCCTGGTCTGTGATTTGTAGGGGCTATGAATCGGTGAAGGTACTGCGAATCCCATCATTTGTGGCCCATCCTGCCCTAAACCGCACCAGGTTGTAAAGTGGGCCATTGGGCATCTATGTGCCAAGTTTGGTCCTGAACCGTCATTGGTGTGGGCCACACTGCTCTAAGCAAGTGAGTTAAAGTACTTCAAGTCCCGTCATCCATGGTCCATCCTCCCTCAAACTGCACCAGGATGTAGAGTGGGTCTTGGGGGTTCTGTGTGCCAAGTTTGGTCTTGTTCTGTCATTATTGGGGGCTGCAAAGTGTTTTGGCCTTAAACTCCCACCATGCCTGACTGCCTCAGGCCTTTTCCTTACTCCCCTCTGCCACTTTAGAGTGTCAGAATGTTGGTTGTGCTGGCCAATTAGAGGCGTTATGCAAATAATCCCACAGTGGCAACCAATCGGAACGCTGCCACATCTCCGCATCTCCGCAAACATACATACATACAAACATTCTCATAGATAGATAGATAGATAGATAGATAGATAGATAGATAGATAGATAGATGGATGTTCAATAGTCATTCACTATCTTACAGAAAAAAGGGATCTAGGAATCCCTCAACGAGGACTTGGCCTCCCTTTGCCAAAGTACATTTCCCAAAATTGTTTGGCCATTTAAAGTTATATAGTATTTCCAGTTTAGATGCATTCTTCATCTTTGGGCCTGGTATGTGATTTGTAGGGGCTACAGTGTTCTGTGGGAAGTGAATCGGGTGAAGGTACTGCGAATCCCATCATTTGTGGCCCATCCTGCCCTAAACCGCACCAGGTTGTAAAGTGGGCCATTGGGCATCTATGTGCCAAGTTTGGTCCTGAACCGTCATTGGTGTGGGCCACACTGCTCTAAGCAAGTGAGTTAAAGTACTTCAAGTCCCGTCATCCATGGTCCATCCTCCCTCAAACTGCACCAGGATGTAGAGTGGGTCTTGGGGGTTCTGTGTGCCAAGTTTGGTCTTGTTCTGTCATTATTGGGGGCTGCAAAGTGTTTTGGCCTTAAACTCCCACCATGCCTGACTGCCTCAGGCCTTTTCCTTACTCCCCTCTGCCACTTTAGAGTGTCAGAATGTTGGTTGTGCTGGCCAATTAGAGGCGTTATGCAAATAATCCCACAGTGGCAACCAATCGGAACGCTGCCACATCTCCGCATCTCCGCAAACATACATACATACAAACATTCTCATAGATAGATAGATAGATGTTCAATAGTCATTCACTATCTTACAGAAAAAAGGGATCTAGGAATCCCTCAACGAGGACTGGCCTCCCTTTGCCAAAGTACATTTCCCAAAATTGTTTGGCCATTTAAAGTTATATAGTATTTCCAGTTTAGATGCATTCTTCATGTATCTTGAGCGATAGCCAAAGTCCACAAAGTGCACCCAGACACATACGCTAAATGTTGTTCAAATTGTGGTTTGGCTACATTCCACTACGCTTGAATTTCTTGCATTGGACATGGCAGGAGGGGTGGAGCGAGAGAAAGCTGGCGAGGTTTATTTAAGAGGGATGGTATGTGTACACAGAGTAATCTCCACTCCTTAGATGGAGAACTCTGGAGGCTTTAACTTCCCAGCCAAGAAGGCTCTCGCCTCCTGAACATATCAGTTTGACAAGACAAGGGCAGAAGAAAAAGCCTTCGAAGGGTAACAGAAACAAGGGGCAGGCGCATCAATGTCTTTGGGCCGGTCATATTTTACAGAGAGATTGCCCTATATACCCCACACAACAGCCTTTCCAGTCCAGCGTTTTGAAGACATCCTTTCTCTGCTTCCCACAATGTCACCTTTGTGGCTGGGAATAGACTGTTTCAGATTTACCCTGAAAAGCCACCCATCCATCCAAATCAGCTCAAGGAATTAAAAAGGATGTTGCCTGCCAGAAATCCCAGGGCCATGTGGTCTTGGTCATGATGCAACGTCCCCCCATAAAGCAGGCTTCCCGGCACAATGTGGATTTTCGCAGAGAATGCAAACGGTTGGGAAAAGAAGAAAATAAAGGGGGGTGGGGGGAATCATAATAACCGGAACGGCGTTAATTGCTTGGCTGAACTATTCTGTATTTTTCTCCCTCGCTCTGCTTTGCCGCTCAGCCCTCTAATGAAACTAACCCCCACAAAAGCCTCTTATGTAATTCATGATAACAAGGCAACCTGTCTGCTAAAAATAGAGGGTAATGGGGACATCACAGCATACTATCTATTCCTCCCTATTAAAAGAAAAGCTTTGGATTTAGCACTTCCCCCATTTCAAAGTGTCAATCATTCAATATAATTCACAAATTAATCAAAACGGTGCAGTGGAATCTGGGGCTGAACTATATTTGAGCAAACATACAAAGGATGGGAGAAGCACCCATATTTGTCAATTATTTGAACAGAAAGCTACCTTAATTGGAAGAAAGGCTGATCTGCTTGCCACATGGAAAGAGAGATGGTTAGTTCTGAATTCTTTTCAAAATATGTATGTGTGGGTGTATTTCTAACCTGTTTTTCCCCCATAAGTTTAAGGCAGCATGGATGAGACTTCACTTTTCTACTAGGTGTGCATAGGAAGGGGTATATCATCCCACCCACCTCATCAGGTCCGGATTAACACCTTTTTGCGCCCTAGGCCACACTTTGGAATTATGCCCCTTTAAGCCAACCTCTACCGCTCCCCCCCCCCCACACCACTCAGACCCACACTTGACCCTCGGGCAAATCAATGAATCAATGCGAGGGCCCCGCCACAGCACAGAGAGCGAGAGACTGCTGGGAGAAGGAGCGAGGAGGGGCATGAGAAAGGGGGAAAGAGGAGCACGGACCAGTTTTTTATTTTTATTTTTTTGGTCCGTGATCTGCGGCCCTCCTTGACATGCGCCCCTAGGCCATGGCCTATTTTGGCCTTATGGGTAATCCGGCCATGCACCTCATGTAAATTAGGTTGAGAAATGGATGGTTGATCCAACATAATCAAGTCAATTTCATTGGCTGTCTGAATTGAAATTTGAACCAACGTCTCCCCAGTCCTTGTCCAATATTACAGTGCAACTTTCTCTAACAGGATGGGTCAGACAACCAGTCCAACATATGAAGGAAGTGTAATGATAACGCTCCAATCCTTGTAAAGACCATGCATGGACAGCAACTCAATCTCACGAAGTTTATTGAAGGTATAACACCTTTGATGCCAGAATTGGCATCACAGGAACAAACACAGCTTATATACAGAACACACCCCCCAAGGCCCATTTCCAGCTCTGTGCGTCTTCAAGGCCACACCTGGCAGAGATTATGTTGCTGGAAGGGTATGAGATAAGAGCCCTATTAGCTCTTTTCGACAGACACTAACAGGAAGATAGATTCGGGACGTCTGTTCTAACCAGTATTCTGGTTCTAAAAGCAATCATGTTTGCTTGCCACTGAATTAGAATAGTCCAATTAGACCAGTGGTTTCCAACCTTTTTTTGACCAGGGACCACTTGACCAGGGACAACTTTGACCAGGACTACTTTGTAATCAAAAGGGTTACAAATCAGTTTTTGGTCAACTTTAGATTCAGTTTGGTTATTTGGGGTGCTGATTCAGAAAATTGCATTGGATAGACCACATCAGCTCTAGTTTCTGGTATATGCCATCCAGTAGTTGCCATATTTAAACCATATTAAACCATATTTAATAATCGAGAGCTGATGTGATCTATACAATGCAATTTTCTGAATCAGCACCCCAAATAACCCCAGGAACAGGCCTAAAAACAAATATACCAAGGCACCCCTGCTTCAAGGCTCCACTCAGGGGGAGAGAAGAGAAGCAGCAGCAGTGAGGAGGCTTGTTGTTGTTTTGTGGGAAGTTCAGCCTCTCCCCTCCCGACATCCCCATTGCCTCATCACTATAAGAGGATTTTGTGAGACTAGTTGTTCTCGTTGTAACGGTGCAGTAACAATGAGGCCGCAGACCATATTTTAGTTCTTGGGCACCACTGGTGGTCCATGGACCACAGGTTGGGAACCACTGCATTAGGCATTGATAGCCAAAATCAACTTCCATCAGATGCAGAATAGAACATAGCTGCCATCCAACAGATCAGACTTTCTCAACTGTTGTACCATGGAGGAAGCTTCCAAATAATTTTCAGGTCTCAAGGACCCCCATCTAAAAGTTATTATATCTAGAACTTTAGACGACTGCTTCTTCTTCTTCTTCATATTTCAGTCAAGATCTCTTGCAGAACTCTAAGGGCCTCTCATGGAAATCAAAAATTCCAGGAAATCCTTCAAGAGAAAATATTTTAATATGTAGTACATGTCTGGTATCCACTGGGGTTTAGTCCCAGGACCCCTCGTGTATATCAAAATCGGTGGATGCTCATGGTCCATCATATGCAGTATGGTTTTCCTAAATCAGTGGTTCCCAGCCTGTGGCCCATGGACCACCAATGGTCCGCAAGATCTAAAATATGGTCCATGGTCTCACCGTTACTACACCGTTGCAGCAAGAGTGAATGGTGTCACAAAACCCTCTTATAGTGCCTAGGCTTATTAAATATGGTTTTCTGTGGGCAAGCAGATCGCAACTACTGGATGGCATACGTTCTGCATCAGAAACTTGAGCTGATGTGGTCTATCCAATGCAATTTTCTGAATCAGCACCACAAATAACCAACTGAATCTAAAGTTGACCAAAAACTTCATAACCCTTTGGGTACTAAGGGTGGTTCCTGGTCAAAGTAGTCCCTGGTTTACAAAAGGTTGAGAATCACTGTCCTAAATAAAATAGCAAAATCAATGTTTGCTTTTGGGGATTTTTTTGAGTTGTGGATGGTTTAATCAGTGGATTTTATAATTGGTGGATCAGGAGAGGACATCAAGACAAACCCCATGATCCTGGTTCCTTCTACTCAGGAGGAATCTCCTATTGGGGGGAGAACAGGCCCGGATTAACCCCTTTTGGCGCCCTAGGACACACTTTGCAATTACGCCCCCAAACCAACCTCTACCACACCCCCACCTTCTCCTCCTCATGGCGCCGCGCACCCGCCTTCCTTGAGTCAAGGAAGGAGGGCGTGTGCGAGGAGGAGGAAGGGAAGCCCCGCCCCTGGTGCCGGCATCGGCCCTGGGGGCGTGGCTTCCCTCCGCTGCCTCCTCTTCACGGCGTGCCCTCCTTTCTTGAGAAGGAGGGGGCGCGCGAGGAGGAAGGAAGGGAAGCCCTGGTGCCGGCATCACCCCCGGGGGCGGGGCTTCCCTCCGCCGCCTCCTCTTTGTGGCGCGCCTCGTGCCCTCCTTCCTTGATAAGGGGGGGTGCCATTTCCTCCTCCCCCGCTCCCTCGCAGCGCTCTCCCCTCGCCCTCCCCTGAGAGAGAGAGAGTGAGTGTTGCGTTGCAGTTTTTTTGGGTCCGTGTGAATTGCACCCCCCTTTGCTTGTGCCCCTAGGCCATAGCCTAGGGTGGCTTTATGGGTAATCCGGGCCTGGGGAAGAAATGAAACCTCAAGACAGACACTTAAGAGCTAACAATCAGATAAGTTTTACTGACCCACTTCAAAAGGCAAACCTGAAAGAGGTCCCCCACTAAACCGTACATCCTTGGTAAATAGAGACTTGTGAGAACATATGACAGAAATCGCAAACAGATTTGCTGTTCAAGCCGGCAGGCAAAGTACTTTTTAGCTTTTTGAAGCAGCGAAACAACATAAAACCTTTCAAATTGCTAGAAGATACTAGCAGAAATGAAGATAAAACACATTGTGCGTTTGTGCATATGAGAGTGTGTGTGTGTGTGTGACAGAAAGAAAGAAAGAGAGGGAGACTGTTATCTAAAGCACCGAACATCTGGAGCAGAGCTTTCTTTCCAATGCAAACTGTTTGCATTTCTGCAATGCCAAGTACATTTTAAAACAGCGCAGAAGGGAAACTCTGTGGGGAGTCTAATTAATAAATCACAGCTAGGAGAAAAAATATTCAAGAGTTTTAACATCAAGTTAAAGTTTCTCCCTTTTGTTTTTTAAGTAAATGATTTTTTGGGGGGACACAGGATGGAGGGAGAACTATTAATTCTCATCCTTTAGGAATGAGGGAGCATCTCAGCTCTGTGAAATGTCACCCCACAATAAACGCTTTGTGCTCAGAGAAAGTGCTTGGGAAACACAAGAGTGGCTTATACTATTGTTCATGGCAAGCCTTTAAAGCATTTGTATGCAGTGGTTTACACTGGAATGTTATAAGCTACAGAGTGATATACTGACAATATTATGATGCCAGATGTTCAAGCGAAACAAAAATATATATTCCCTAAATGGCAAATGTTTAATACTCTCAAGATAGAAGAAAACACTCCTTGCTGCTGAAACTCTCATCCTAATTAAAGCTTTAAAAAAAGACATATAAACTCTTACACATCACAAGGTTTTGTTTAGCTTTTGAGAGTTATCTAAATTTTAAATTTTGGGGGTTTTTTTCTTCCAAAAAAGGCAGATTATAGCATTTTATTGTAAAATATTTGAAAAAAGAAAGATAAATGTGAAATATAAAATTAGAGTGAGCTCCCATCCTCCAAACCAGGGGTGCTCAGAATGGTGATCGGGATCACCAGGGTGATCTTTGGGCCTCATCCTGGTGATCTTGAGGCCCCTGACCAGGTTTTTTGCAGTTGGTCCTCTTCACGCGCCCCTGCACGCTGCAAAGAAGTCCTCCGTCGTTGCTCCTCCCCGCTCCCTGCTCGCGCGCCGCCTCCAAAAGCTCCAGAGTCCAAGAGGCAGGATGGGCCCCCTCTTGGATTCCTCCTCCTCCCTCCGTCCTTCTCCAGCCACTCAGAGTCGTAGGAGACCAAAGGGGGCGGGCCTGGATGACGCAATGCATGGCTGGCCCCCCGCGCATGTGCAGAAGCGCCCATTCTGCCTCTCGGACTTCTTGTGAGCTCTTGGAGGCGGCACGCATCCTGGCGGCGTGGAAATAGGAGCAATGACAGAGGAGAAGAAGGACGCTTTGGGGTCATTTCCTTACCGCATCTCAAAGGTCGGTCGTTTTACTTTGGGGTGGGTGCTTGATTGTTCTGTGGCATGTCTCTTTGTTTATTTTTAATGTTTAAAATGGCCTTTAGCTCCAAAGCCTCTCTGCTTGCTTTGTTCCTTGAGAAATATATGTTGGGGAATATGGAAATGTGGGAGAAATGGGGTGGTTGGATGTATTTTTGCATGTCCCTTTGTTTACCTTGCTGAGTATTAAATGGCCTTGCAGTTCAAAAGCCTCTCTTCTTACTCTCTGGCTGATAATATGTGTGGTAATATGGCAGTGTGGGAGAAATGGGGTAGTTGGATGTATTTTTATGCTCTGTTTTATATTGTTATTAAATTGAAATGTTGATGTTTTATAACTTCATTTTATGTAAACTGCCCCGAGCCTGCTGGAAGGAGTGCTACATAAAAATGAATAATAAATATAAATAAATAAGAAAATAGTTATACGTTTTACATTTCTGGGTAGGTGATCTTTGGGACTTGGTTTTTTAATCAGTAGCTCTCATGCTGAAAAAGTGTGAGCACCCCTGCTCCAAACCTTCGCCACGTAATTGAAGACCTGGCTTTTCCAACAGCTTTCAACCTTGTTTAGACTCTCTAATAATAATAATAATAATAATAGAGAGAGAGAGAGAGAGCTTTAGATTCTTTATTAGCACTGTATCCTTCTGAGAATGAATACTGCTGTTTTATCTACAGCAATTGCTGTATTTTATTGTTTTTACTAGGGGGTACTGCGAATTTATGATGTGTTGATTGTTTATTGTCTACTCGTATGTTTTGTTTTGCACTTGTATTTTGCATGTCACACCTTGAGTGTTTTGTGAGCTGCCCCGAGTCCCTCTGGGAGATGGTGGCAGGATATAAATAAAAGATCATCATCATCATCATATCTGTTGGAGTTTTATTCCAGGACAGAAAAATACATGGATTCTCAAGTCCTATTATATACAATAGCAAAATCAAAGCTTACTTTTTGGATTTTTATTTTAATACTTTTCAGAAATGGGTGATCAAATCTGTGGATGAAGAATCTGTGGGTATGGAGGCCTGTCTATATATATTCACTTCAAACCGTCATTAAAACTTCACATAGTGAACATACCGAAACATTAAAACTGCAGCATATCCATGTGGATTCTTTTACTGAAATGAATTACTGAATTAATGTTTTAGTATCACCATTTTGGATCTCCCAACCAATAAAAACTCTGGGAACAGTGACTACAACATCTCCAAAAATGGTCCCCAACTTCATCTTGTAAACTACATTGTTGGAAATAATCTTATTCAAGCCTTCTCTAGTAATGTTTATCTAAGATCCTGTTGCTTACTGTTTCCTGCATGTATGTTCTGATATGCAGCTTCCTTTACTCTATGGTTCCTGAGAAGTTATAAAAGGGGCTGCAGACGACATGCTCTCTCTCTCCAATTAAAACCCATACACATACAATTAAAACAATTGCACATGTGGTTAAGAACAACTCCCTGTTTCAATAGGAATGAAAGCAACACGAATTCTCCAGGGGGGACCCAGTCTTATTCACACATAGACAAACAAACAAACAAATAAATACAAATCCCACCACCTATAACCAAACCATTATTGTTATGGTTTTAATCGATATGCCAATGTTTTAAAATTGTTTTAAATGTTTGTTTTTTATGATGTTGTGTGAACCACCCTGATTCGCCTTCGGGCTGAGAGGGAGCAATAGACAAATGTACTAAATAAAAAATAAAACGAGTCAGATTTAGCCATAGCTTGAAATTACTTGTATCTCTCGGCATTGTTTCGCGAACGAAGATTCTTAGGAAGGACTCATCCCACGCTTTTTACAAGCGCGTTGATGACTAAAAAGGCCAATCTGAGATAGGCAAGTTCAGTTGCAGAAAACTCAGCAGAAAGTCTCCTTGGGTGATGTTGTTTCCAAATTGCGGTTCTTTCTGTGTTGTCGTTTCTCTTTGAGACCCATTCGGCGTGTCTTCTCAAAAGAAGCCGCAGCATCGTGGATAGTGCGTCTCCATGCCTCCCGATGTGAGGCCACGGTGGACCATTGTTGGTGATCAATCTGGCCGAGCCTGAGATGTTGTTTCAGGGAGTCCTTATATCTCTTTTGGGGGGCGCTTCTCTTGCACTGACCCATGGCGAGTTCACCGTAGAGTAGTATCTTTGGGAGGCGGTGGTCCTCCATCCTAGACACGTGCCCTGCCCAGCGCAGCTGTGTTCTCAATAGCATGGCCTCAATGCTGGTGATCCCTACTTGCTCAAGGACAGCAACATTAGTCACATAGTCAGTCCAGTGTATATTTAGGATTTAGGAGACTGCAATTGTATGTTTTTCATTGTTAATTTGTTGTTATATGGTTGGGTTTTTTTTTTTGTTTGCTTGCTTGTGTTGTATTGAGGGCAGAGACTGCCTTGTGTAAACCGTCCCGAGTCGCCTTCGGGCTGAGAGGGGCAGTATAGAAACGTGACAAATAAATAAATAAATTGTGCGAAGACAGCGCTGATGAAAATGTTCGAGGAGTCGTAGGTGTTGGCGATAGGTGATCCATGTTTCAGATCCATAGAGAATAGACAGTACGATAGCTCTGTACACACTGATTTTGGTGCTTAGCCTCAGGTGCTTGTTGCTCCAGACTCTTTTGTGAAGCCTTCCAAATGCACTATATGCCTTTGCTAATCTACTTGTATACAACAACAACAACAACAGCAACAACAAGAAGTCTTTCTCCTCTTCTCCATGAAGGACTTCAAGGTATTTGAACATGTGGGCTAAAAGCTTTTAAAACCACAATAGGATGGTGATCATAACAACAAAACTCTAAAACTCGCCCTCCAAAAAATGAGTAAGAAGTGAACAAAAAACAAATAGAGAGAGATGACAGTTTCCCAAGGGAATCCTTTCATAGAAACAACCTCCTAATGAGAAAAAAGTGTTGCGCGAATGTCGACCTCTGCCCCGTCATTCCCAAGGTGGTTCCTTCAAGTGCCTCCCAGCTCCCTACTATTTTTTCAGAGAAGCTCCCCCTGCTCAATTTGTTTAATGAGATCTCTGCGTCAGCCTGAGTTGATACAGTAATTATCCCAGATTAGTCCTGCTCACATTGGGAAGCTGTGTGAGCCCTTTGATCCGGGGAGGGTGCGGGGAGCTGTCTCCAAAAATGAATGCACTCATGTATAATGCATCCAAAACTGCGGAGGCAGAGGAGGTGAGAGGGAAGAATGGGAGGCTCTGTAGAAACTCTCCCACCCCACTTCCATTCAATAGAGGGGACCAAAGGGTCTTGCCGAAACGGTCCTATCGAGAGGTCGACTCTCCCCGTTGCAAGAGGTTAGGCGGAAGGCCAGCAGACGCTATAAGTAGGAACAGATTCAGGGTTGGTACAGGTCACAGCACAGCTCAGGGTGGAGAGATTAGAAATGAGCGATGCTGGTGGAGGGACAGATTGGTAGGAGAAGAGAAGCAAGAAGAGAAATGGACTGTCGACTCTTTCTAAGAGCTTTTTCAACATGAAAAGAGAGCCGAGTTGTTGAGCAACAGCATGTTTTGCAAAGAAGGCTAGATCAGAAATCTCTTGAGAGACCAGAGAGGCATGATCATGGCAATGACGAAGTTTAAAATATAATATATCCCAACCTTGCCACCAATTTATCATCACATTCTGCTATAATTTCTTTTAAAAGGTCTTTGCTTGCCGACAAAATCCTGTAGATCAGTGTTTCCTAACCTTTGATCCTCCAGTTGTTTTGGACGTCAACTCCCAGAAATCTCAGCCATCTTACCAACTGTTAAGAATTGTGGGAGCTGAAGTCCAAAACATCTGGAGGACCAAAAGTTGGGAACCATTGTTGTAGATGAAAGGTAAGTAAAGATTAGAGAAATGGGCCAAAACAAACAAAATAAAGTTCAACAGGGACAAATGAAATATACTCCAGTTAGGCAGAAAAAATGAAATGTAAAGATATAGAATGGGGGTGCCTGGCTCGACAACAGTACGTGAGAAAAAGATCTTGGGAGTCCTTGTTGACAACAAGTTAAACATGAGCCAACAATGTCATGCGGCAACTAAAAAAGCCAATGGCATTTTGGTCTGCATGAATAGGAGTGTAGTGTCTAGATCTGGCTACGGTCGTCCACGCTCTGGTCACATCCCGAATAGATTACTGCAACGCACTCTACGTGGGGCTGCCTTTGAAGACAGTTCGGAAATTGCAATTAGTCCAGCGGGCGGCAGCCAGATTGCTAACAGGAGCTACATACAGGGAGCACACCACCCCCCTGTTGTGTCAGCTCCACTGGCTGCCTGTCCAATTCCGGGCTCAATTCAAAGTGCTGGTTTTGACCTTTAAAGCTCTATACGGTTCTGGCCCAGCTTACTTGTCCGAACGCATCAGCCGCTATGTCCCACCTCGTAATCTAAGATCATCCGGGAGGCCCTGCTCTCGCTCCCGCCTACATCTCAGATGAGGCTGGTGGGGACGAGGATAGGGCCTTCTCGGTGGTGGCTCCCGCCTGTGGAATGCGCTTCCTATTGATGTACGATCCACCACATCCCTCCTGGCCTTCAGGAAAAGTAAAATCCTGGCTGTGGGACCAGGCATTCGTACACCAGCACAAGGCAGCATTTTAGATTGGTTTTTAATGAAAGTGGGTGATTATGGCCAATGTTTTTATGGACTGAACATTGTTTTAATCCAGAGTGAATGTGTATGGTGCTAATGTAGTTGTATTTTAATGTATTTTTAATGTATTTTAATTGTTGAAGTGTTTTTGGGTTTATATTGTTATTATGTGGGCATCGAATTGTGCCGTACTGTAAGCCGCTCTGAGTCCCCCCTTGGGGGTTGAGAAGAGCGGGGTAAAATCCCGAAATAAATAAAGAAATAAATAGATCCAGGGAAGTCATGCTATCCCTCTATTCTGCCTTGGTCAGACCACACCTGGAATCGCACTGTGTCCAATTCTGGGCACCACAGTTGAAGGGAGATGTTGACAAGCTGGAATGTGTCCAGAGGAGGGCAACTAAAATGATCAAGGGTCTGGAGAACAAGCCCTATGAGGAACAGCTTAAAGAGCTGAGCATGTTTAGCCTGCAGAAGAGAAGGCTGAGAGGACATATGATAGCCATGTATAAATATGTGAGGGAAAGTCAAAGGGAGGGAGCAAAGCTTGTTTTCTGCTGCCTTGGAAACTAGGACGTGGAACAATGGCTTCAAACTACAGGAAAGGAGATTCCACCTGAACATTCGGAATAACTTCCTGACTGTGAGAGCTGTTCAGAAGTGGAACTCTCTGCCCCAGAGTGTGGTGGAGGCTCTTTCTTTGGAGGCTTTTAAATAGAGGCTGGATGGCCATCTCTCGGGGGTGCTTTGAATTGGTTTTTCCCGCTTTTTGGCAAGTGTTGTATTGGTTGGCCCATGAGGTCTCTTCCAGCTCTATGATTCTATGAAAGAAAAGGGTCAGTCTAGCCTTCACCGGAGAGGGATTTCACAACCTCAGAATAGACCCTGGGAAGCCTTTCTTCCTTTCCCTCCCCAGCAGACTTGGGGTGGTGATAGGAATGAGAGAAAGCTCTCCTTGGGGATGTTAAGACTCTGGGAGGTTTATATAGCAAGACAGGATCGTTTAGGTCAGTGTTTCCCAACCAGTGTGCCGTGAGCGATCATCAGGTGTGCCGTGGGAAATTGGAACCTCCAATACCCTTTCTTCCCCCTCCTGCCAAACACTTTTTCTTCTCCACTTGGGCTCCCTTTTTCCCAGCCTCGCTCTGCTCGCTTTGCCTTGCTCTGCTCACGTTGCTGCTTCTGCCGCCATTTTGATCCGAGGGGGCAGCTTGAGTGTGCTCAGGAGGGGAGGGGGGAGGAAGGAAGACGTGACCCATGCTGGCACTACTGCGCAGACTCGCCCCACGAGCAGAGCAAAGTGAGGCTGGGAAGAAGGGAGCCCGAGTGGCAGTGGAGAAGAAAAAGTAAGTGTTCGGCAGGAGGGGGAAGAAAGGGCGCGAAGGGGAAGGGGGAGGAAAGGTCCCAAACTCCACCAGGGTTCACACTTAGGTGTATTGAGGATCTGTGCCAAGTTTGGTCCTGATCCATCATTATTTGAGTCCACAGTGCTCTCTGGATGTAGGTGAACTACAACTCCAAAACTCAAGGTCAATGGCCACCAAACCCTTCCAGTATTTTCTGTTGAAAAATGGGAGTTCTATGTGTCAAGATTGGTTCAATTCCATCCTTGGTGTAGTTTAGAATGCTCTTTGATTGTAGGTTAACTATAAATCCCAGCAACTACAACTCCCAAATGACTAAATCAATCCCAACCCCACCAGAATTCAAATTTGGGCGTATTGGGTATTTGTGCCAAATTTGGTCCAGTGAATGAAAATACATCCTGTATATCAGATATTTATATTACGATTCATAACAGTAGCAAAATTACAGTTATGAAGTAGCAATGGAAATAATGTTATGGTTGGGGGTTACATAAAGAACTGTATTAAGGGGTCGCGGCATTAGGGAGGCAGAGAACCACTGATTTAAAGGATGATAAATTACAGAAGCAATGCAATTTTATTTGGTTTTTTAATAGATTTTCAAGGGGGAGAAACCACGGCGTTCAGCAATGCCACTGCTGCATCACAACAGCAGCACTGAATTACCAGTATCTCAGTGGCAGCAACCGTGGTGGGAGGCATGGATGGTTTGTGGGAGTGAAGCAGCAGCATCCGAGACAACAACGGCATCTTCTTGGCAGTTCCCCAATGCTTACTAGCGCACTAAAAACATTGCCTTTGCAAAGAGGGGGGACAGAATGTCCTTTAAGTGAGCAAGCACGTGGGCAAACTGACGTTTTGCTGACAAGGAAGCCAGGAGGGTTCACCTCTGAGAAGAAATGCTTTCGATTCATTACAAGCGTGTGCGTGAGAGTGATCTACAAAAATCACAGCATTATACACAAGGTTGGTGTATAACATCAAACTCCCCCAACAGCAAAGAATTGGAAGTAGGCACTGATAAGCAGTAACTCCTCATTTGAAGCCTTTCCAAGATTTTGCGCAAATCAAATCCAATTGGCAAGCCTTTGACTTTCTAAACGACTTTTGCTTCCATTACATTTCTAGTGCTCATTATCCTGAGTTGGAAAATCCTGAAAAATCTGAATATTTGGGACCATAGTGTGGACAAATGCATAGGAACCAGGCACTTTATCTGCACTGCAAACCTACATACAATTTTGTAAACAAGCTAGTAAGAGGTAGTCTTGTATAGCGGTTAGGTTAGCATGCAGGACTGGAAATATCAGATTTCATAGAATAATACAATCATAGAGTTGGAAGAGACCTCGTGGGCCAACCAGTCCAACACTCGCCAAGAAGCGGGAAAAAGCCATTCAAAGCACCCCCGAGAGATGGCCATCCAGCCTCTATTTTAAAGCCTCCAAAGAAAGAGTCTCCATCACACTCTGGGGCAGAGAATTCCACTGCTGAACAGCTCTCACAGTCAGGAAGGTCTTCCTAATGTTCAGATGGAATCCCTTTTCTTGTAGTTTGAAGCCATTGTTCCACAGCCTAGTCTCCAGGGCAGCAGAAAACAAGCTTGCTCCCACTCCCCTATGACTTTCCTCACATACTTATACATACCTATCATGTCTCCTCTCAGCTTTCTCATCTGAAGGCTAAACATGCCCAGCTCTTTAAGCCGCTCCTCATATGGTTTGGATTCCTCCTCCTTCCCCGGGACACCAGCGGCGCCGGGAAGGAGGAAGAGGAGGAGGACGGGAGGATTTCTCCTCCTCCCCTCCCTCCCCCCCGCCGCTGCGAACTGGATCGCAGCGGCGGGCGGAGAGGGACGGAGGGGGCAAGGCAAGGAGGAGGAGGGAGCTGGCTCCCTTCCTTCTCCCTGCCCCGCCTCCTCCCCCCCCCCTCCCCCCGCCCGTCGCTGCGAACCGGATCGCAGCGGCGGGGCGGAGAGAGGGACGGAGGGGGCAAGGCAAGGAGGAGGAGGGAGCTAGCTCTCTTCCTCCTCCTCCACCCCCACCTCCTCCTCCTCCCCCTCCCGCCCGTCACTGCGATCTCGCAGCGGCGGCGCGGAGAGAGGGACAGAGGGGCGGTGCAGGGAGGAGCTAGCTCTCTTCCTCCTCCCGCCCCGCCTCCCCTCCCGGCTGTCATTTTTTTAAAAAATTAAAAATGGCGGCCGGGGGCATAGCGGGGGCCGTGTCCAGCAGGCTGGGGGGCCGTGTACGGCCCGCGGGCCGCAGGTTGGTCAGCCCTGATCTAGAGCAGTGTTTCCCAACCAGTGTGCCGTGAGCGATCATCAGGTGTGCCGTGGGAAATTGGAACCTCCAATACCCTTTCTTCCACCTCCTGCCGAACACTTTTTCTTCTCCATTTGGGCTCCCTTCTTCCCAGCCTCGCTCTATTTGCTTTGCCTCGCTTTGCTCATGCTGCCACTTCTGCGGGAGGGGGGAGGGAGGAAGACATGATCCGTGCGGGCGCTACTGCGCAGACTCGCCCCACGTCTTCCTCCCTCCCCTCCACAGTGCTCTCTGGATATAGGTGAACTACAACTCCAAAACTCAAGGTCAATGCCCACCAAACTCTTATAGTATTTTCTCTTGGTTATGGTAGTTCTGTGTGGGAAGTTTGATTCCATGTAATCATTGGTGGAATTCAGAATGCTCTTTGATTGCGGGTGAACTATAACTCCCAGCTGTTGAGCAAGACCTTCGTGTGTGTCTTTCTGCCATTCCTGCCAGGATATCTATGTTGTGTTCATCGAAACAGGCCCAGGTTTCACACTGAGCGTATAAATACATTTAAAAACATATTAACTATATGTATTACTGTGTTAGAGTGTCATTTTGTGTCATTTTGGTTGGTGGTGTGCCCCAGGATTTTGTAAACGTAAAAAATGTGCCGCGGCTCAAAAAAGGTTGAAAAACACTGATCTAGAGAGAGCAAAAGACAATGACATTAATTTAAATCTGTAGCCAAATTTAGCCTACAGAACAGAAAGCATGCTTTCTCAACCATGCCTGTTCCCATCTGAGCTTTGCCTGGTCATCCTTTCCTCCCTCCCCATATTGTCCCCTCTGACTTCCTCATCTGTGCAAATCTATTTCTGGATATTCTACACTTTAAATGCTACAGTGGGAACATTATGCAAATGCAATTTTGCACAGCTTATTCCAAGTACAGCATCTGGGCTTCTCCAGCACGGAATTAAGGAGGGATTTGATTAGATTTCTGATACCGTGTTCCTTAATTATTTTTTTTTAAAAAATCCTCATTTTTCCATTCGGGATGCTCCTTATGACAAGAACAAACATGAAAAGGAAGGCAATTGTCCTCATCAGTAGCTAGAAGCTGGTCTTTCCAGGAAAGGAAGAGCAATTGAAGGTCACTACAATTTGCCTCTAGCCTACCATGGAAGACAGATGGCAAGTGTGTGTGTGAGTGTGCGCGCACACGTGTAAGCATGCATAATACATTACAAAAAAATCACTGTGGATTTTCTGCGCCTCACCTCAACTCTGCTGTTCTTAATACGTCTTGCAAACTACTGAATTGCACATGAGGCACAGGACTCAGGTGCCAATGCTATACAAAAGAGCACCCCAAGACACATTCTAGGACATGGTTTCAGGGAATCGTATCAAGCAACAAGCCTTGGCTGGGTCAATATCTGGATGGGAGGTCAAGATCCTGTATTTGGGTTTCTGGATGAAAGTAAAGCAGGATATATACCAGGAGTGGGCAACCTACGGCCCGCGGGCCGCATCCGCCCCCCCCTCCCCGGGTGGTTCTGTCCGGCCCGACTAAGGGCCCTGGCAGGCAGGCCGGCAAGCAACGGAGGGGAAAGGAGGGGGGAAGAGGAGGAGCCCAGGAGCAAGCGGCGCCGCAGAACACGGCATCGCTGTCCTCCGCCTCTTCCCTTCCTTCCTCCACTCCAAACAGCTGGCGAGTGTGAGGGTTTTGCCCATGCGTGCTCACGCCAAGCGCACCCAGTCCTCCTCCACAGGACTTTTCCTAGGCACGCTGAGAGAGGGCGATGCCACTATCTCTCTCAGCGTGGCTAGGAAAAGTCCTGCGTGCCTGAAAAAGGAGGGGTGGGCATGCCTGGCATGAGTGCGCACGGGCAAAACCCTCACACCCAAGTCGACTGGGGGAGGGGAGGGAGGAAGGGGAAAGGAGGGAGGGAGCGTGCCTAGGAAAAGTCTTGCCGAGGCTCCTCCTCACCCCCTCCTGTGTTGTCTCTCTCTTTTTCTCTCTCCGTACAGCTGGCGAGTGTGAGGGTTTTGCCCGTGCGCACTCACGCCAGGCGCGCCCACTCGCCAGCTGTACGGTCTGTAGGCTGGATGTAGACAATGTGTGTTGGATCATGTAAGAAATCAGTTAATATGTGTGTGTGTCAACTGTAAAATAAGATACACAAAGCTGATTGGCCGGGTAACACCCGGGGAGCTAGCTGAGCCTGGGACTTTTGGTTACGGTTACATTTTTGTTCAGGCTTGAGCAATGTAGGTGCAGAGAGGCAGTTTGAAGACAGAAGCAGAGAGAGACAGAGTTTGTGGAGTATACTCTCGCTTCATAAGCTGCTGAAGGAGTTTCTAGACAGGGACAAAGAAAGACAATTTTAAATCTCTATCTCTATACCTTTATAAAGCGGAATGTTTGTATGTATGTATGTTTGTATGTGTCCGGAGGGCGGAAGGGCGGAAGGAAATGTGGCAGCTTTCGGATTGGCTCCCACTGTGGGGTTATTTGCATAAACAACTCCCATTGGCCAGCCAACACGAACATTCCAAGACTCAAAAGTGCCAGAGGGAGGTAAGGAAAAGCCCTGAGCCAGTCAGGCATGGTGGGAGTTTAAGTCCAAAACACTTTGCAGCCCCCAACAATGAGACAACAAAACCAAACTTGGCACACAGAACCCCCAAGACCCACTTTACGTCTTGGTGCAGTTTGAGGGAGGATGGGCCATGGATTGGCCAGCATTCCAACATCCCAAATCTCAAAGGTGCCAGACAGAGTTCTTTACAAAAAGGCTTCCTTCAGCTGATTTTAAAAACTAGCCCTCAGCCTGAATTGACAGTAAGGCTTCCTCAACTTGATTCTCCTGACTAGGCCTCAGCCGGACCTGAACCAAACTGAGTGAACATTTGCTACACCGGCTCTGATTGGCCACCATTCTTGCTTCCCTATTCTCAAAGCTCTCACAGACACTACTTTACAAACAGGCTTCCTTTAGCTACTTTTACCAACTAGGCCTCGCCTCCACACACAACAGCACTTCCTCCACTTGATTCTCCTGGCTAGGCCTCAGCCTGATTTCATAGTAACACTTACTTTTCTTATTTCTCCTGACTACGCCTCTTAAAACACACAAAAAAACCCACACTTGCCGCACCCCCCCCCCCCCAACACCCACTCTACATCCTGGTGCAGTTTTTTTTGGGGGTGGGTGGGTGGGTGGATGGATGATAGGACTTCCTGTACCTTCAATAACTTCCTAAGACCACTGTGACCCTCATTCAATAACCAATACACACCCAACTGCCCACGCAGAGCCCCCATGACCTGCTGCACTTTGGAGGAGGGTACACCACGCATGATGGGACTTGCAGTGCTTTCACTACTTCCATAATACCATGTCAACGCCTTATGATGAAGGAGCAAGACCACACTTAGCAGACAGAGCCTCCATGACCCACTCTACAGCCTGGTGCTGTTTGGAGGAGGGTGGGCCACAGATGATGGGACTTGCAGTACCTTCAGTAATTTCATTGTACCACTGCAACTCCCAATAATGATGGATCAAGGCCAAACTTGGCACACAGAACCTCCATGACCCACTCTACATACTGGTGCTGTTTAGAGGAGGGTGGCCCACGGATGATGGGACTTGCAGTACCTTCAGTAATTTCATGATCCCACTGCAACTCCCAATAATGATGGATCAAGGCCAAACTTGGCAGGCAGACCCTCCATGACCCACCCTGAGTCCTGGTGCTGTTTGGAGGTGGGTGGACCACGGATGATGGGACTTGCAGTACCTTCAGTAATTTCATTGTACCACTGCAACTCCCAATAATGATGGATCAAGGCCAAACTTGGCAGGCAGACCCTCCATGACCCACTCTACATACTGGTGCTGTTTGACCCACCCTGAGGAGGGTGGCCCACGGATGATGGGACTTGCAGTACCTTCAGTAATTTCATGATCCCACTGCAACTCCCAATAATGATGGATCAAGGCCAAACTTGGCAGGCAGACCCTCCATGACCCACCCTGAGTCCTGGTGCTGTTTGGAGGTGGGTGGGCCACGGATGATGGGACTTGCAGTACCTTCAGTAATTTCATGATCCCACTGCAACTCCCAATAATGATGGATCAAGGCCAAACTTGGCAGACAGACCCTCCATGACTCACCCTGACTCATAGTGCTGTTTGGAGGTGGGTGGACCACGGATGATGGGACTTGCAGTACCTTCAGTAATTTCATGATCCCACTGCAACTCCCAATAATGATGGATCAAGGCCAAACTTGGCAGACAGACCCTCCATGACCCACTCTGAGTCCTGGTGCTGTTTGGAGGTGGGTGGACCATGGATGATGGGACCTGCAGTACCTTCAGTGATTTCATGATCCCACTGTGAGCCACTTAAATAACTGCTAAATACCAACTACTACGTTTCTCAAAACACCCGGGCACCGCCGGGTGCCCAAGCTAGTCTATCATGAAAAGGACATTATGTGAGTTGATGCAACTGATCACATTGTACGTATGTTGTTCTGAACCACGAAGAGTAAACTACTTGTACTTTATTGTTCACCTGTGTGGCATATTTTCTTCCTCTGGCAAGGCTGATCAAACATGAAATATGCATTGTTTATTTTTACATTACATCACAGAGTGTAGGGCAGGAATGGGGAAAATGCAGCCCCAAGTCCCATCTCTACTATCCTGAACCCCCCAATCTGTTTCCGCACAACCCCCTTTAAAAAAAACTGGCACAATTTTCTGGCAATTTCTCCTTTCTAAATGTATGCAGAAACGCCATAAAATGCATCAACATATGGAGGAAGATCCACCACCAATACAAGTACCCTGGAATCCTGTACTATCCCACATATCTCAGTTTTCTTCTGCAACCACGCTCAAAATAAAAACAGGAAGGGATACATCATCATTTTGAGAAAGTCTGCAGAAAATGTGCTTCTCAAAATGGTGAGAGGAAGTTGCCATTTTGGGAGTCACTGCAGAAGAAAATTGGGTTTTTGGCATGGAGTGTTTGAGGAGTGCAGCTCACCAGATGGGAAGACCTGGGAAGGTGTGGGTCCTTGAGTCCCATGCCCACCACTGCTATAGGGGTTCTTCATCACGTGGATAAACATCTTTTGCGCACTCATCTCTGCTCTGTGAAAGAAGACTATTTAAAGTCTGGGAAGCTGTTGCCGAGAAAGAAAGGGACAGATCAAAGAAAATATGCAATGACAGCCAAAATTTCCTCAATATAGGTTGCCTGCTGATGTTTGGCTCTAGATTTGTAGGCTGCCTGCTGATTTTTGGCTTCAGACTCATAGGAGATTAATGAATATATTCTGTGCTACATACCTTGCTTCATATGGGGTCATGGTGAGACCCAAAAAGCTTGACCAGCACCATATATATTCACCGAACAACTTAGATGGGGAAAAGCTTGAACACGTTACTGTTACATTATGTTTACAGGTTTTTTCCCCACAAAAAATCATGCTTAATGAGCCACCAGAACAGTCTCGGTTCCGTCTCCGGCATGGAAGCCAGATTGAAATGGATCCAGGCCATCCATGTCGTCTAAGAATTTCTGAAGTTGGTTCGCTGCCGCCCGTTCAATCATCTTATTAAGAAACGGGAGGTTAGAGACCGGGCAGTAGTTGGTCAACATCGCAGGGTCTAAGGTGGGTTTCTTTAAGAGGGGGCAGACTATAGCTTCTTTCAGGGTGTCTGGAAAGATTCCCTGCTCCAGGGAGTTGTTTATTATGTGCATCAGAGGGACCCGGAGCCCTTTTGGGCAATCCTTGACCAACCAAGGACAAGGATCCAAGGAACAGGTAGTTGGTCTTGCTGTAGATAGAATCTTACAGACAGCTTCTGTGTCCAATAATATAAATCGGTCAAATTTGGAGCTAATTGATGTTCGTGTTACCTCCCACTTATTAGCGGACTCGGCTGTAGGGGACAGTATTGACGAAGTGCGGTAATCTTCTCTGTGAAGAGTCTTTGAAACTTCTCTGCTGTGATAGTTGAGGTATCCGGGTTTCCGGCTTGAGGGGTTGCACTGGTCAAATTACGGACGATTTAAAAGACCTGCGTTGGGCATGATTTAGTAGCACCTATTTGGGAGGTGTTGTATACTTTCTTGGCCTCTTTGGTGGCTAGTTCGTACGCCTTGCGGAAAGTTTTGAAATCTAGTTTCGAGGACTGGCTGGGTTTACGACGCCAAATGCCTTGTAGCTGATTTCGTTTGCGCTTCAACAGCCGCAGTTCTTCAGTGTACCATGGTGAGCGGATCCTACGAGGGTGAAAGGGGCGTTTTGGAGCAATCCGATCTAGGGTTGTGGACAAGACAGCATTACAACTTCCAACTTGTTCATTGAGGGTATCTCCAGAGATTTCCGAGGTCTTGAGAACCGACATGAATCTGTCGGGGTCCATGAGTCTTTTGGGGCGCAGTAGTATAGGTTTTGGATCTACTCTCGGTGGTAATGGGGTCTCAATACAGACTTTCAAGGTGAAATGATCGGACCAGGGGACCTCCATTAAGGTATGCAGTGTTACTTGTAGCCCGATGCCGCAAACTAAGTCCAAGGTATGGCGTAGGGCCAGTTACCATCAATGAGAGCCCTAGGGTTTCCATAGAATGGATAAGATTACTTGGTGATAGGGGAAGTTGTAATCATGTTCGCGTGAACGTTAAAGTCCATTAATACAATGAGTCTCGGCAGTCTTAATGCCCAATCAGCTACGAGATCGAGCAGTTTGAAGATGCTCTCCTTCGGGGGCCCGGGTGTTCGATATATTAGTAGAATCGTCAAGATTTCCTTAATGTTTAGCGTTATTCATAGGCATTCAGTGCCAATGATCTCTGGGGTTTGTTTAGTCATGGTGGGAATGTGTTCCCGGACCAATATTCCCACCCCTTCTCCCTTGCCCCCTATCCGTGGTTTGTGCCTCCTTGCCCTGTATCAGAAGTAAACAGTGGACAACCGTGGACAACCTGGGAGTCAATCGGTGGAGGTGCTTCAGTCATTTTTGGGGACCAGAAAAAGCAAAGTCCAGTGAGTCTGGAAGGCTCAAGGGCCACGAAAATGTCCTTGGAAGGTCAGATTTGACTGGATGCACGCTGTACTGAACATTGCTGCACTTTGCTCCCTCATGTGCTGGAACATTGACGGATGACAAAGAGAATAATAGAATCTCAAGGAGACAGATGGACAAATTTGGATCAAGGTGTCCTCGTTGAGCATATGCTCTACCCAGAAATCTGTTCTCAGGTCCCAATCTGCAGTTCACACGGCACTGCTTTCCTCCAATAATTTTTCTATATTCTAACAACCTAATTTAGAAGTGTGAGGGCTTTCTGCTCTCCTTGTTGCTGAAGCAGTAGGATTGGAAACCCTTGCCTATGTGCTCAAATTACCCAGAGAACTACCTTCTGTTTCTCTCTGTTCTACAGTAGCCCCCGGCAAACACTGCTCCAAAATGCTGTGCAATGTACCAGGTTTCTGTAGATTTCTTAGCTGACAAATCGATGCTGGGGGAAAAAAAAGAGAACAGTTTTTGCCAGTGCTCTGTGGCAAAACTGCAGTCACGTAGCTGTCTGGCTGGTTAACACGGAAAGAGGAAAAGAGAAAGAGAGGCAAGCTGATTCTGTAAGCAAGGGGTTTCCTTCTTTCTTGCAGCAGTAAGGACTCAAATTATCACTCCCAAGCCATCAATCACAATCACAAAAACTACACAATTACATGAAGATTAAAAAACCTTGAGATAAATGTAGTTCTAGCAATAGGCTTCTGCACTATTTCAACAACATGAAAGAATGTGAACCATGAAGGAATATGTAAGAAGAGGAAAAACAGAAGATGAGATTTGGAAAGATTGGTCTAACACAATCACAATTCGGAAATCCGTTCCTTATAGATATTATCTCTGCACAACCAACTAATCCATTCCTTATAGATATTATCTCTGCACAACCAACTAATGCTTCATGTACTGTCGAAGGCTTTCATGGCCGGAATGACTGGGTTTTATTGTTTTATCCCACTCCCACCCTCCCCTCCTTGTGCATCCAATTTATACAGCAAACTACAGAAGTTACATTTGAAATATCAATCTCAGGCTTAATTTTTCTACTCCACATCTTAGCACATTCTCTGCTCAGGCAGGCATTTGGCCTGACGGGTGCCTGAATTGCCAATCCCTCACCAGCCGTGCTGCCGTGGCTACTTTGAATCAGCTTTGCTCTGATTAGTGTGTTTTATGCGATTTTATATGCCTGTAATTGACCATGATTGTCATGGTATTTTAGGGTGTTTTTAGGATGTTTTCATATCAATGTGTTTTATATGTTTGGAAACCACCCTGAGCCTCAGGAAGGGCGGTTTAGCAAATTGAAATAATAAATAAATAAATAAAATCAGGGCTACCCAGGAAGTCGATCGCGATCGACCAGTCGATCCCGGGACCGAAGGAGGTCGATCCCAGCTGGATGGGGCGCTTCTCAGAGGGAGTGGAGCCAGGCCACGCCAAGCCCCACCCCCTCCCCGGCTTCAGCACTCCCAGCAGCTGCTCCAGCCTTGAGGAGGGCAGGGACAAGCCAGCCCTGTGCTAGATATGCCACCACTGGCTTGGCACTGCCATCCTCAAGCCTGGAGAAGCTGCTGGGAGCTCCAAAGCCAGAGGGGAGGGGGCGGGGCTTGGCGCGGCATGGCTCCACCCCCCCTGGCTTCTGCTTTACCAGCAGCTTCTCCAGGCTTGAGGATGGCAGTGCCAAGCCAGCCTTGTGCTAGCTATGTCACCACTGGCTTGGCATTGCCATCCTCAAGCCTTGAGAAGCTGCTGGGAGCTCCAATGCCAGAGGGGAGTGGGAGGGGCTTGGTGCGGCCTGGCTCCACCCCCCTCTGGCTTCTGCTTTACCAGCAGCTGCTCCAGCCTTGAGGAGGGCAGGGTCAAGCCAGCCCTGTGCTAGCTATGTCACCACTGGCTTGGCATTGCCATCCTCAAGCCTTGAGAAGCTGCTGGGAGCTCCAAAGCCAGAGGGGGTGGGGTGGGGCGGGGCTTGGCGCGGCCTGGCTCCGCCCCCCTGTGGCTTCCGCTTTACTAGCAGCTTCTCCGGGCTTGAGGATGGCAGTGCCAAGTCAGCCTTCTGCTAGCTATGTCACCACTGGCTTGGCACTGCCATTCTCAAGCCTGGAGAAGCTGCTGGGAGCTCCAAAGCCAGCGGGGAGGGGCTTGGTGCAGCCTGACTCCGCCCCCTCTGGCCAAGCCCTGCCCCGCCCCCTCCCCTCTCCAGCCGTGAGGAGGTAGGTAGATCTTTCTGACTTGGTTTTATTATAAGTAGCTCGCATGCTGAAAAAGTGTGGGCACCCCTGCTCTCAATAATTCTCTAAATAATTCCTAGCTGATTCCCACATCCTCTTTGTTACTGTAACCTTTTCAATTTTAGCTATATGATTCCAAGTGATACCACTTTGATGGCCAAAAGCGAGGAGGAGTTGGGGAGCCTTCTAATCAAGGTGAAAGAAGAAAGTGCAAGAGCTGGATTGCAGCTAAACATTAAAAAAAAACCAAGATTATGGCACCCAGACTGATTGGTAACTGGCAAACAGAGGGAGAAAATGTGGAGGCAGTGGCAGACTTTGCATTTCTAGGCACAAACATTACTGCAGATGCAGACTGCAGCCAGGAAATCAGAATATGTTTTCTTCTTGGGAAGAGAGCAATGACCAATCTCGATAAAATAGTGAAGAGTAGAGACATCACACTGGTAATGAAGATCCACATAGTTAAAGCAATGGTATTCCCCAGATGTGAGGACTGGACCATAAGGAAGGCTGAGCGAAGGATGATAGATGCTTTTGAACTGTGGTGTTGGAGGAAAGTTCTGAGAGTGCTTTGGACTCCGAGAAGATCCAACCAGTCCATACTTCAGGAAATAAAGCCCGACTGCTCAGTGGAGGGAAGGATATTAGAGGCAAAGATGAAGTACTTTGGCCACATTCTCTTCTTGGTTTTTCTTCGTGAACAAAGATGAAGGAAGAACTCATCCCACGCTTTCTACAAGTGCGTTGATGATTTGGAGGTTGGATGTGTCCTTCGAGCCTGTGCAGTAGATTTTTCTGGTGGAGCGCAGCGTGCACAGAACTGGCCTCACCCTTTAAACCAGGGGTGCTCATTAGATAGATCGCAATCTGCTGGTAGATCGCATAGGGCGTCCTGGTAGATCGCAGGCAAGGTGGGAGGAAGGCTCAGTCCTGGCCCGCAGGCTCCCAACACCGCCCAGGTGCAGAAGGAGGTTGGACTGGATGGCCCTTGGAGGTCTCCTCCTATTCTAGGAACCCATTGTTGTTATTATTATTATCAGAGGCTGAATGGCCATCTGTGAGGAATGCTTTGATTGTGTTTTTCCCTTATGGCAGAAGGAGGTTGGATTGGATGGTCTTTGGAGGTCTCCTTCTACTCTAGAAACCTGTTGTTGTTGTTGTTGTTATTAGCAGAGGCTGAGTGAATGTTATTATCATTATTATTATGAATAAATTCAGGGACTTATTATACTCACATTTAGTTGAATTCAGTCTTAAAATATATTATATGGCTCTCACTGAAATAAATTTCTAAATATTTTGCTTTTATGGCTCTCTGAGTAGTGGGTAGGTAGATCATTTTGACTTGGTTGTTTTATAAGTAGCTCGCATGCTGAAAAAGTGTGAGCACCCCTGCTTTAAACCAAAGGTTTGTCTGCCGGGGCCTAGCAAGCTGGGATGGTGGCAGCGAGGTCCTCAGGTCGTAGGCTTGGTTCAAGTTTCTTTCTCTAGATGATTGACCTTACAGGGTTAGACAAGCACCATCTGCCCGGGTTTGAAATAAGAGTTTTCCTTCTCCTAGGATGGTTGCCAAAAGGCTAGAGAGCCCATCCTGCCCTTATTTGGCCACATAATAAGACAGGAAAGCTTAGAGAAGACAATGATGCTGCGGAAAATGGAAGGAAAAGGGAAGACAGGCTGACCAAGGGCAAGATGAATGGATGGTATACTCGAAGTGACTGGCTTGACCCTGAAGGAGGTGGGGGAGGTGACGGCCGAAAGGGAGCTCTGGCGTGGGCTGATATGTGAGGTCACGAAGAGTTGGAAGCGACTGCACAAATAAACAACAACATTGCATTTGCAATTTGTTATTTCCACATTTAACGTATTAACTATATAGTTATACCAATTAGTCAATGTCCATTTTGTTTTATCTTTCCAACCCCTCACTAAAACAATTTTTGCACACGCTATTAATTTGTCAACAAATGTTTCTTTGTGTATATTCTTTACTCCTGTTATCCATGCATGTAAGTACATTTCTATTAACTATTACTATTTGTAAATTTAACATTCTATTGATTTCTCCTTCAATCATTCTCCAGTATTCTTTCACTCGATCACATTCCCATGTCACATGATTTAACACCCCTCTTTGTTCACAACCATGGCAACACCTATCCTTTATCCCTGGTTTTTAAAAAAACGTGAAAGTTGTGCAGAAGTTCTATACCATTTTTGTAACATTTGCCTTCTTGCTTCCCTTACTACATTATACTTTTCTTTTGCTATATTACTTATTTCCCTTTGGATGTCTTCCCTCTCCATTTCCATGTCCATTCTCCATGTTTGGAAAATCTCCTCTATTATTTCTTCTGTTACTGTTATGATTTGTTCGTACAGATCTCCTGCCTCTTTCTTCTCCCCTCTCAAACATTTCCTAATCACCTTCTCAAATGGACTATCCTGTTCTCTAATTTTTCCCTCCCTCTAAAAATTTCCTGTTTTATAGCCCAGCTTTGAATCCAGTTTCCTGACCCAATCAAATTCTAAATATACGTCCGACTCAATCTACGTCCGTCGCCATCTGTTAAGACTCTCAACTGTCGATGGAGAAGCATATTTCCATCGCCAGCGGAGCAGCTTTTCACCATCTCCGGCAGGCAAGGAAGCTGGCTCATCATTACCTAGCCACAGTGGTCCAAGCCACGGTCATCTCAAGATTGGACTACTGTAATGCTCTCTACATTGGCCTTCCTTTGTGGGTGATCTGGAAGCTCAAGCTGGTGCAGAACGCAGCAGCTTGGCTGTTGGCAGGCTTACCATCTTGTTGCCACATTACGCCTGTTCTGCGTGAACTGCACTGGCTTACAATAGAGTACCGGATCACCTTCAAAGTGCTGGCTTTAACCTTTAAGGCCTTGAATGGTCTGGGGCCAGTGTACCTAAGGGACCGCCTCTCCCCATATTGTCCCGCAAGACCACTGCGATCAGTGTCCCTTAACCTTCTTGCGGTGCCAAGCTGTAAAACCCTTCACCTGACCTCAACGCGGAGGAGAGCCTTTCGTGTCATCGCTCCAGTACTTTGGAACGCTCTTCCTCCCGCAATCCGTGCGCTGCCTAACTTACTAGCCTTCCGGAAGGCCTGTAAGACCTTTTTGTTTGTACAGGCATTTGGTCAGTACAGGCCTTTTATTATGTAGCCGTAGACCATGGGAGTAATTCTGGGGTGTGTGCACTATTGTATAGTTTTAATTATGGGTGTTAATCTTGATGTTTTAGTTGTGTTTTTAGCATATGTAAGTCGCCCCGAGCCTGGCGGGAGTGGCGACTAATAAGTCGAAATAAATAAATAAATTTCTTTTTGTTCTACAGGCCGGAATAACTGGGTCGAGACCTCACAACCTCTGCGGATGCCTGCCATAAATGCAGGCGAAACGTCAGGAGAGAATGCTTCTAGAACATGGCCATACAGCTCGAAAAACCTGCAACAACCCAAAAAATGCTTACATTAAGAGCAAACATTAATCTCTGATAAAATATAGTTAAGTCTGTATTCTTTCGCAATATTACTTTAAGTCACTCAGAGGTTACTGTGAGTTCACCTTGATGTTCAGAAAAAAGCACGAAACAGGGCCAATCTCACTGAGAGGGGCAGCAAGGCAACTGTCTCTGCTGGGAAATGCTCAAAAGCCTGTCCACAACTCCTGAGCTTTGCCTTCTGGGCAACCCTAAGGTGGAACATGTTCAGAGGAAGGAAAACCAGATGGTAAAAGGCTTGGGAAGAAATCCCTTCGAAGAACATCCTAGGCGGTTGAGTAGGATTAAATAGGAGAAGAGCATATTGAGAGCTGATAGGATATTTGCATTAAAATATCTGTGCAGAAGCCATGCAGAAGATGGAGCAAGCTTGTTTTCTGCCAGTGGATTCCATTTCGCCTTTAGGAAGAACGTCTTGACTGTAACAACTGTTTTATACTAAAACACTTCCTTGAAAGGTGGGGGATTCTCCCATTTTCCAGGTCTTTAAACAGAGGTTTTCAGGAACCCTTTTTTATATTCCTGCATGCCAAGAAGTTGAACTAGATGGCCCTTCGGTACCATTTCACTCTCAAGATTTCATGATTCTATTATTCTATAACCCACTAGCAGTGGTTCTCAACCTGTGGGTCCCCAGGTGTTTTGGCCTACAACTCCCAGAAATCCTAACAGCTGGTAAACTGGCTGGGATTTCTGGGAGTTGTAGGCCAAAACACCTAGGGACCCACAGGTTGAGAACCACTACACTAAAACCTCTTGTCTAAAAACCTCCAATGAAGGAGACTCCGCCACACTCCAAGGCAGGCGAGATACCTATATCCACAACCCTATATTTTGACTACATTTTGGTCACGGCATGCCATAGAATCACACTGGAGCATCTCAAGTGGCCCAACAAACATTTTTGGTTGGGAAGATGTTTTTGAGCATGGGTATGAGAAACTGTGGGTATCAAATCCATGGATAAGAGGGTCATACGGTAGTTTGAATGCATTTGGAGGAAAGCAGAGGCAAACCAACCCTGACTAATCCTTGCTTAAGAAGATCTTTTGAAATTCACAGCATCACTGAAAGCCACGATGCAACTTGAAGGAACTTACTTTATTTCTTTATACCTAGTCTAACTGTAATCTTTTTTTAAGCAGGGCTGTCCAACTTCTACTGGCCCAGGGGCCTGAATTCCGGTCACTGATGACCTGGGGGGCCACAGGGTCTGCCCCTGCCCCCAGCTCCGCCCCTGCCCCGGCTCCGCCCCCGCCCCGGCTCTCCCCCGGCTCCAATTTACTTACAATTCATAAGGGGCATCCATACAATCAAATATAATCTTTTACTAAGGGGAAATGCAGGGTGGGAATTCATAAGAGGCATCCATACAATCAAATATAATCTTTTACTAAGGGGAAATGCAGGGAGGGAATACATAAGGGGCATCCATACACAATTACATAATAATAACAGAAAGGTTAGCCTACCTTCCCAAACACGCAGGATCCAGGAGTAGCCGGACCACGAGCAGAGGCGACGACCGACCGAGGCAGCAGCCGAGAAGGTCCAAATCGCGTCTCTGCGTGGGCCGCAGGGAATCAGTAGCCGAGAGTTCGGCAACAGGAGTATCGCGAGACTACGGAAGCCACACGGGATTTCGTTCTCAACGCAGGTGTGATCTCGCGTTGAGAGCGAAATCCCGTGTGGCTTCCGTAGTCTCACGATCTTGCTCCAGAACCCAGAAGTGGGTAATTTTGTTAAATATTATTATTTAATTTATTTATTTTATTAAAAAGCTTAGGGGGCCGCAGGGAAGGGGCTGGGGGGCCTTATACGGCCCCCGGGCCGCCAGTTGGACAGCCCTGTTTTACAGCATCTATTTCCTTTCTGGGCTGGCTCATCATTTGTTGCCCTGTTCCTCTTTTCTGTTTCTCTTCCTTTTCTGCTCATGATTTAAAGCTCAATTCTTGTGCTTCTCTTTTCACTGCAGGACAACATGGTTCCCTCAATAAGCCTCTTTGGGGAATCTGGGGAGTGAAGAGGGCTAGGTGGCAATATTTCCAGTCTTTAGAACAGCAATGGTAACCTCTCCGTACCTTTACCACAGTGCTTCCCAAAGTGGGCGGTACCACCCCTGGTGGGCGGTGAGGCAATCCAACGGGGCGCTGGGAGGCTCAGGAGAATTTGGGGGGTGCTGAACCCTTGTAAGGGGGGGGTGGCGTGAGCAAGGCTTGCTTGCCACTTGCAAAGTTGCGCGCTTGTGAGGACGTCCCCTTTGGAAGAAAGAGGCGACACACAGGACTGTGCCGTGGGCGGAGTTGACGAGAGGAAGGAGGCGCATGCTGCGGTTTCCACAGCAATGCCTGCCCGGGGATTCCAACTCGCAGGGACACAGTCGCAAGCGCGCGATCCCCGGTCAGGCGTTGCCGTGGAAACTGAAGTGCATGCCTTCTTCTCATTAAACCCACCCATGGCGCCGTCCTGTGTGTTGCCTCTTTCTTCCAATGGGAACGTCCTCGCAAGCGCGCCTTGCTAGGCCCGGCGCAGAATGGGGCGAGTGGGAGGCGCTTTTCAAGGTGGGCCTCGGTTGTCCAGTGCCGGCCCCTTCTTTCTTCAATGCCATAAAAACAACATGCAATTAAAATAACATTAAAATTAAAATAACACATTAAAACATTTAATTTTACGGAAAAGATAGAAACATTAATACATATAACTTTCCGTTTAATTGCTATTAAAAACAATTTAAAAATAATTTCTAGGGGGGTGGTGAGTAAAAAAGTTTCTGGAAAGGGGGCGGTAGGCCAAAAAAGTTTGGGAACCACTGCTTTACCAGAACACAGGAGACCAAAAGAAATATATTGTTTTATGCAAAGCACTATTTCATTGAGCTACAGCTTTTCCCTACTTGCTTTCCAGGCAAACTGTTTTGTTTTGGGAGGGTTTTTTTGATGCAGGGAACATTCAATCTGTTGAGCCCACGGGTTGCATCCTGAGGAAATCTCACTTCTGCCATGGTTTTGGCACATCAGATATCTGTCAGCCTTGGACTTCTATCTGTATTAATAAAGGGATGACATTGATCTATCGTACAGTTTTCTTATAGGATGAGCACCTGCAGAGATCTGGAGCCATACCTATCACATTTTCCACCTCCATGGACACACTTATGGATAGTTAGGAAGGCAGGAAAAAAATCTGATTTAATTGCAAGGGTCAGAGTTCAAAGGTGGTTCAGTGGTATGAGATGTAGTCAAGAATCATACACGTGGAAGCTTCCACAAAAATTATTCTCATTTTATTATCATGTGAAATGTGAGTTACCCTGGACCACAGAATTCCTGTTCCTATTTTAAAGCATGTTGAGGTGAAAACGGTTGAGTCTCAAGAGGGATTCGTGTGTAGGTATGTATTTTTCAGAAAATTTTGATTAATCCTCCATTTATACGAGGGCGGGTCAATAAGTCCATGACTTTTTTAATTTCCCGCCTCTTAACTGAAAGGGCAGCACTGCTCCTGTCAACAGGCATCTGTCAGTTGACTCCTGTCAAACTTTGAACAACCTGTGTCATTTAGTTTGTGTTTGACAACCACTGATAGCAGACTACTACATGATTTGAGGGGAAAATGGAAAAAAGTGAATTTCGAGTGCTCATTAAGCATTATTTTTTTGGGGAAAAAAAACATCACTCAAACCAAGGCTAAGCTTGATAAATACTATGGGGACTCTGCACCATCAATTTCAATGGTAAAAAAGTGGTTTACTGAATTTTGTTGTGGCCGTACAAGCACGGAAGATGCCGAACGTTCTGGATGCCAAATTGAGGTCTCTACACCCGAAACAATTGAAAAAAATCATGATATGGTGTTGGCTGATCGGAGATTGAAAGTGCGAGAGATTATGGAAGCCATAGGCATCTCACATGGCTCAGTGGTTTCGATTTTAAATGATCACTTGGGTATGAGAAAGCTTTCCGCAAGATGGGTGCCGCGTTTGCTCACAATGCAGGACAATGCAAGGGTGCACACATATGCAGTTGCCATGGAAACAATCCATGAATTGGGATACGAATTGCTCCCTCATCCGCCCTATTCTCCGGATGTAGCCCCGAGTGACTATTTCTTGTTTCCAAACCTGAAGAAATGGCTCGGCGGAAAGAGATTTGACTCCAACGATGAAATCATCTCACAAACAAATACCTATTTTGATGACCTCGACAAATCTTGTTTTTTGGAAGGGATAAAAAAATTGGAGAAACGTTGGACAAAGTGTATAGAGCTCAAAGGAGACTACGTTGAAAAATAATATGATTTTTTATCCAAAAACCCTGTGTTTCATTCAAAAAGTCACTGACTTATTGACCCGCCCTCGTATATAACATGGAGCTCTGTACTCTTATCTGCCAAATACAACAATAGCTCTGCTGTTTTCTTGGGGATGAAAAACAAAGCTTAACCTCTCATGGAAACCTCAACAAGTTTCTGATTCATCCATCATCTCATTTACTTATTGGAAGTGGGACATAATTAGAGGTTGAAACAAATTCAGAGCTTGTCATTAACCTAGTACATGAGCAGGCTTTGGAGAAAATTACTGCATGGGAATTCAGAATTCTTACAGTGTTTTTCGCTACGTACTCGAGTCACAAGGAGCCTTCTCTTTAAATAATAAATAATAAATAAATAGCCTAAAGGGGTTATCTAAAATATCGTGTCAACATCAAGGTCACACATTGGGCAATGCAACCATTGCAGCAATAGCATTTTACTAACAGAAGCTGTGAAAGTGGAAGCGAGAATATGGACAGCTATTCTCAATTACTGGCTACACCTATGCTTCTCCCCATGTGGTCTTGCCCCCTCATCATGAGAGACGACTTCCAGTCCACATGGATTAAAACAGTAGCAGCAAAGATCACAACGCTAGGTTTCTCCCAAGGACAATTGCTAGGCATGAGATGGGACCAAGCCAAGGATCTCATTAAGCAATGGATCCTTGACATAGAGCGCCAATCCGACCTAGCCTGTTCCCCAGCCTTCATTGTTAGAGAAGCCACTAGATACCTCACTGCCCCCATGGCATACCTAGCAGACCTGGAGGTGCCCAAACACCGAAGGGCTTTTACCCTGGCAAGATGCCATGCCCTCCCATCGGCTGTATTGGAGGGAGGTATCAAAGACCCCCTTCAAGCAGAGACTATGCCCCTGTGGGTCTGGTCATGTGGAAACAACTGAGCACGTGCTTCTTCAATGCATGTTCTACAGAGATCTTAGATCCAATCTCATTGGACCATGGCTTCTAAAATACCCGGGGCGCAGTGAAAGATGTTATTCCACCCTGCTGCTTTCGGACTCTAACACTGCAATGACTTACAGCAGTCTTTCTCAACCAGTGTGCCGTGGCACACTAGTGTGCCGTGATGGACCTCCTGCTGTGCCGCGAGAAAAGCTCTCTGCCCCCCCTTCCTCCCCCCCCTCCTGCCGAACTCCTGCTGCTTGGGGGAGGAGGAAGGGCCGGGCAGTGGCGAAGAAAAAGAAGAAGGGACCGGGGCGCCGCCTCCTTCGGCCGTTTCCCCAGCCAGCCTCCAATCCGCCATGACTCCCACCATGACTCTCGCCCCTCGCTCGCTGAAGCCGTGTGGAGGAGGAGCCCGCCCACTGAAGCCCATCCACCGCTCATGCTCCTCCTCTGTAGGAGAGCTGAAGCTGGAGGGAGGGGCGGGGCATTGCGCGGCTTGGCTCTGCCCCCCCCGGCTTTGGCACTCCCAGCAGCTGCTCCAGCCTTGAGGGGACAGTGCCAAGCCAGCATTGTGCTGGCTCTGGCACCACTGGCTTGGCACTGCCCCTCAAGGCTGGAGCAGCTGCTGAGAGAGGTGAAGCCGGGGTAGGGGGGGGCATGGTGCAACCTGGCTCCGCCCCTCCCCAGCTTCGGCACTCCCAGCAGCTGCTCAGCAGGTCACCAACCCCAGCCGTTCTTTACTGTGTTAGAGTGTCATTTTGTGTCATTTTGTGTCATTTTGGTTGGTGGTGTGCCCCCGAATTTTTTTAATGTTAAAAGTGTGCCGGGGCTCAAAAAAGGTTGGGAAACACTGACTTACAGTGTTGCTAAGTTCTGTGCTGCTGCCCTTAATATCAGACGGGTGATGATTGACATCGTATGGCAACAATATCCTGTCTTTTAAAATATATTTTTATACTGGTTTCTAGTCTGATTTTAAATAACTGTTTACTGGGGAGTTGTCCTTCTCCTCTTAGGGCGCTTGTGCCCGCTTTGTGCTGGTCTGTGACCGTAATAAAGTTTTGATTGATAACAGAAGCTGTAAATGGAAGATGGTGGGGAGGAAGAGAGAGAGAGAGAGAGAGAGAGAGAGAGAGAGAGAGAGAGAGAGAGAGAGAGAGAGAGACTGGAAACCTGTGCGGGTTTTTGAAGATGAAGCCAGATCTGCAGTGCAGCAGTTTTGAGATAAGGCAAGAATTGATGCTGTTAGAAAAGAGCAGCCACAGCAGAAGCTCCTGGATCAAAAAAAACCTCAGTGGCCCAACCCAATATCCTGTAGCAAAGAAGGCCTTTCAACAGGCATGGGCCCAAAGCCCCTTTTCCTTTATTTCTCCCATCTCTTTGCTAAAAAGGGAGGTCAAAGCAATCTGGGGCAAGAGCGGCAGAGAAAGATGTATGCCTAGCAGACCATTAACGCTCAACCTATTAAAATAATGAAGTGCAGCTATTCAGAGCTGGGGATTTGAGTCACGCAACAGGGTGGGCGGGATGCTCTTTCCCCTTGTTAAGGATTCATGGAATGGGTAAATTAAAAATTAACAGCCGCCTTCAAATAATTTGTAATGCGATTTCACGGGGAGAGCAGAAAAAGGTGGACAAACAAGAGAATGGCATGGTATCCACTGCATTCTGTCATTCCTCTGCATTATACAAATCTTGGCACCTTAGATCAGTGTTTTTCAACCTTTTTTGAGCCACGGCACGTTTTTTACATTTACAAAATCCTGGGGCACACCGCCAACCAAAATGACACAAAATGACACTCTAACACAGTAATGCATACAGTTAATATGTTTTTAAATGTACCGTATTTTTCGCACCATAAGACGCACCTGCTGATAAGACGCACCTAGATTTTAGAGGAGGAAAATAGAAAAAAAAATATTTTCGCTCCCCCTCTAAAATCTAGGTAAATCTTATCAGCAGGTGCGTCTGGCTGACTCCTCCTCTGACTCCTTTCCTTTCCCTCCCACCTTTCCTTCGCTCGAGGAAAGGTGGGAGGGAAAGGAAAGGAGCCAGAGGGGAGTGAACCAGGGTCGCGTCAGCTCTGACGCGACGCTAGCTGACTCCTCCCCTGGCTCCTTTCCTTTCCCTCCCACCTTTCCTCGAGCGAAGGAAAGGTGGGAGGGAAAGGAAAGGAGCCAGAGGGGGAGAACCAGCGTCCCTCCGCCACCGCAACGGACCAGAGAAGAGGAGAGGCAGCGACAGGGTAAGTATATCGCCGCCCTCCCTCTGCTCCAGCGCCTCCCCCCCCCCCGGCCGGCGTCTTCGCTCCATAAGACGCAGCTGATTTTTCATCCCACTTTGGGAGGAAAAAAACTGCATCTTATGGTGCGAAAAATACGGTATTTATACACTCAGTGTGAAACCTGGGCCTGTTTTGATGAACACAACATAGATATGACTTCCTCTCACATATTTATACATGGCTATCATGTCTTCTCTCAGCCTTCTTTTCTTCAGGCTAAACATGCCCAGCTCTTCAAGCTGCTCCTCATAGAGCTTGTTCTCCAGACATTTGTGAAATTTCACCCTGAGTGAAACCAGTTAACTATGGATGTCATGAAGCTGTTATAAACAGTTCCTTGGGGGGGGGCACACTCTAGAAAAATCCAGTAAAATAGTAAAAAAAAAAAATTCCAAGCGGAGAGGCTCAATTTGTTTCTTGGAAACCTGCGAGGGGGCTGCTAGGAGGAGGGAGAGTGGCAATTTCCCATGGCACACCTGATGATTGCTCGTGGCACACTGGTTGGGAAACACTGCCTTAGATCAAACACTAACATTTAGGAAACACTGCATGAACACCAAGCACCAAGTAGCTGCACGCAATGAACATCCTGCAGAAACTTACTGGCAGCGCATGGGGTGCAGACCCAAAATTAATAAGAACATCAGCCCTGGCCTTTTCGTACTCAACTGCCGAGTATGTCTGTCCTGTTTGGCACAAGTCTGCCCGCGTGAAGAAGGTGAACTAAACATGCAGAATAATCACAAGATGTCTCAAACTTGCACCTGTTGATAGACTACAAACTAGCTGGCATTACCTCTCCTGATGTACGATGGGAAGTTGCTGCTAACTGTGAGAGAAATAAGGTTGAACACTGTGAAAGCCACCCACTGCATGGCTATCAGCCTCCTCCCAGTAGACTCAAATCAAGGGAAAGCTTTATGAGAACCACCACTCCTCTTAATGTTCCTCCAGTAACAACAACATCAACAACAACAACAACTTAATTCTTATATCTCACCACCATCTCCCCAAAGAAACTCGGGGCGGCTTACATGGGGACAGAGTCAAACAGAGTTAAAATATAACACAATAAAAACATATACTAAACATCACAAAAACATAAACCATCAATAACCAACAACCAGTAGCCGAGCACAGTGGACTTGTTCAGAACTGAAAGGGTGAGGGAATGGTTTGTGCAATACCACTGCAAAGGCGGGGCTGATAGTAAAGTGCAAGAGCCAGATATTAAGTTAAGGCTAGAAGGGCCAAATCGATTAGTACAATATAACTTCAAGGGAAGGGCTGATAGTATAATGCAAGAGCCAGATATTAGAACTAAGAGGGCCAATCCACTAGTGCAGTGTTTCCCAACCAGTGTGCCATGAGCGATCATCAGGTGTACCGTGGGAAATTGGCACTCTCCCCCCCTCCTAGCAGCCCCCTCACAGGTTTCAAGAAACAAATTGAGCCTCTCCATTTGGATTTTTTTAAAACTATTTTACTGGATTTTTGAGAGCCCCCCCGGAACTGTTTATAACAGCTTCATGACATCCATAGTTAACTGGAAGCAAGTTTCACTCAGGGTGAAATTTCACAAAGGTCTGGAGAACAAGCTCTATGAGGAGCGGCTTGAAGACCTGGGCATGTTTAGCCTGAAGAAGAGAAGGCTGAGAGAAGACATGATAACCATGTATAAGTATGTGAGAGGAAGTCATATATATGTTGTGTTCATCGAAACAGGCCCAGGTTTCACACTGAGTGTATAAATACATTTAAAAACATATTAACTGTATGTATTACTGTGTTCGAGTGTCATTTTGTGTCATTTTGGTTGACGGTGTGCCCCAAGATTTGGTAAATGTAAAAAAATGTGCCGCAGCTCAAAAAAGGTTGAAAAACACTGCACTAGTGAACTGATTAATCAAAGGCGCATTGGAACATCCACATTTTTAGTTCTTTATGGAAGGGTGAGCACTAATCTAATCTCCCTGAGGAGAGAGTTCCAGAAGTGGGGGGCCACCACCGAGAAGGCCCTCTCCCTCGTCCCCAGCAACCATGCTTGCGATGGAGGTGGGAGCGAGAGAAGGGCCTCCCCAGCAGATTTTAACGCTTGCGCAGGTTCATAGGGGAAGATGCAATCGCAAAGTAAGAGCATCCCTCTCAGCAGCTAAACCCAGGAGATCCCAATTGGATGGCCCCCCAAGAGGGTCTGTGTCCAGGGGCAAACCAAAAATGGTCAACTTGGAAGTCCCTGAACAGACTCAGAAGTGGGGTGGGCAGATCAAAAGACAAGATGACAAAATGGAACTACTTAAAAGAATCATCCGCCTTGTGCGACTGTGGAGCAGAACAAACAACTCCATGCCTGTCCACAATTTTTTAAAGCTACAGATAATGTGGTTGCTGTTGCCTGGTTTTGGTCAAAAATTATTTAGCCGCTTGTGCTCCTTCTATTTTTACCAGTTTTATACTTTTGTATGCAATGTTTTTGACACGAAATAAAGTGAATATCTTATATTCAACAGAGTTTGTGGCAGCCAATAAACAAAGTTTCTGGAGGATAACAACTACTTTCAAAGTAAATACCACACAATTAAACAGTAAACAACACTTTCAAATCAGGATTTTTTTTTTCAAATTTGTGTAACCCGCAAATGAGAAGGGATCACAAAAACCCCAAGGTTCAGTTTTGGGTCCGTTACTTTTTAATTTATTCATTAATGATCTGGATGTAGGAGTGAATTCTGAGGTAGCAAAGTTTGCAGATGACACTAAATTGTTCAGGGTAGTTAAAAATGAAACTGATTGTAAAGAGCTCCAGAAAGATCTCTCGAAATTGAGTGAATGGGCAACAAAGTGGCAAATGCATTTTAACCTAAACAAGTGTAAAGTCATGCACATTGGGGCAAAGAACCCCAACTACACCTACAAATTGATGGGGTCAAAGCTTTCCGAGACAAACCAGGAAAGGGATCTTGGGGTCTTGGTGGACAGCTCAATGAAGATGTCAACCCAGTGCGCTGCAGCAGTGAAAAAAGCAAATTCTATGCTTGGCATGATCAGAAAGGGAATCGAAAATAGGTCAGCAAATGTTGTATTGCCTCTCTACAAATAGATGGTAAGGCCACATTGGAGTACTGTGTACAATTCTGGTCTCCGCACCTTAAGAAGGATATAACGGAACTGGAAAAGGTACAGAAAAGGGCAACAAAAATGATCCAAGGGATGGAGCAGCTCCCTTATGAAATCAGATTGCAAGGCCTTGGTCTTTTCAGCCTTGAAAGACGGCGTTTAAGAGGTGACTTGATCGAAGTGTATAAAATCATGCATGGGATAGAAAAGGTGAATAAAGAAAAACTATTTTCTTTGTCACAAAACACTAGGACTAGAGGGCACTCCCTGAAGCTCAAGGTAGGAAAATTAGGACTAACAAAGGGAAATATTTCTTCACCCAGAGGGTCATTGGGTTATGGAACTCACTTCCAGAAGAGGTTGTGACAGCTGTCAGCCTGAACAACTTCAAGGCAGGATTAGACAGATTCATGGATACCAAGTGTATCGGTAGTTACTGAAAAGGACATTCAAATGCCACCTCGGAGTTGGTTGAGGTAGGCAGGATTTCCCTGGGTACTGGTTGTGGGGGTCGGGAGCAGGTCAGGGTTTTGCCCTCCCTTCTGCTTGAGATCCCAGTGTACAACTGGTGGGCCACTGTGTGACACAGAATGCTGGACTAGATGGGCTGAGGTCCGATTCAGCATGGCTCTTCTTATGTTCTTATGTTCTTAAACCACCTAGTCCAATCCCCTGCCACACAGAAATACACAATTAAAGCAGTGCTGAAATACATCCATCCAACCTCTGTCTTAAGACCTGGGCAAGGTGGTTGAGAGGGCAGTAATGGAGCAGCTGCAGTCCTTCTTAGATGACACGGCATGGCTAGACCCCTTCCAGTCCGGCTTCCGTTCAGGGCATGGGACGGAGACGGTCCTGGTCTCCATCACAGATCAACTCCGCTGCCAGCTCGACCAAGGCGGGTCTGCGCTGCTCGTGTTATTGGACCTCACGGCAGCGTTTGACACGGTCGACCACAATCTTTTGATCCACCGCCTGGCCATGGCTGGAGTGAGGGGGACGCCCTTAAATGGCTGACCTCCTTCCTCCACCAGCGGTCCCAGCGTGTGAGGAGGCGGGGTGGTCTCCGAGGGGCTCCCCATTAGTGTGTGGAGTCCCTCAGGGGCCATTCTTTCCCCTCTATTATTTAACATCTACATGCAGCCGCTTGCACAGCTGGTGCGGAGTTATGGGCTGGTCTGCCACCAGTACGCTGATGACACCCAGCTCATTCTGAGGATGGAGGGCAGGCCGGAGTCCGTCCCGATAATTCCAACATTGCCTCGAAGCCGTTACTGGATGGCTGCGAGCCAGTAGGTTGAGGGTGAATCCGGCGAAGACGGAGATCTTGTGGCTGGGCCGCCCGGGTGGGGTGGGGGGCCGGCTTCCGACCCTGGACGGGGCGGCGCTGCATCCAGCGCCGTCAGTGAAGAGCCTGGGTGTCCACCTGGACTCCCAGCTAACCATGGAGGCCCAGGTCTCCATGGCTAGCAAAACTGCTTTTTCCACCTCCGCCAGGCAAGGAGGCTCGCCCGTACCTCTCCCGGAGCGACCTAGCCACGGTGATCCAAGCCACGGTCATCTCGAGGCTAGATTACTGTAATGCGCTCTACGTTGGCCTGCCTATGTCGTCGATCCGGAAGCTCAAGCTGGTGCAGAACACTGCCGCCCGGCTCCTGTCTGGGGCTCCAGCAGGTTGCCGAATAACACCAATCTTGCAGGATCTGCACTGGCTGCCTATTGAGCACCGGGTCGCCTTCAAAGTGCTGGTTCTTACCTTCAAGGCCATTCACGGCCTGGGGCCAGCGTACCTGAGGACCGTCTTACCCCATATTGCCCAGCGAGATCACTGCGGTCGAAGAGGCCAACCTCTTAGTAGTTCCATCCGCGAGGTCAGCCCATTTAACATCTACCCGCCGGAGGCGTTTTCAGTGATAGCTCCTACGCTATGGAACGCCCTCCCGGCCGAAGTCAGAGCCTTGAGTGACCTACTCCCGTTTAGACGGGCCTGCAAAACTTATCTGTTTAGGCAGGCCTTCGGAGAGTAGGCCATGTTAGATACTCACTCGGCTGAATGTATTGCTGCTGCTTGTTTTAATTGTACTGCTTGTTTTAATTTGTTTTAATTGTTTTATGCTTTTAACTCATGGCGCTGTGCCATTGGTTCTTGTGAGCCGCCGCGAGCCCCTGGGAGTCGGCGGTTGAGAAGTCCCAATAATAAATAAAATAAATAAATAAATAAATGGGAACTCATCGTAATAATTTCCCACTTTTCCCCACAACCCTGGGTAGAAAGGAACTTGCAAATATTAAAATATTAGAATTCACATTATTAGAGGGGAAAAATAAATATAATTTAACTAGCAATAATATTAAAGTCAATCAAAATGCATGTTTATTAAAAATGCCTACTGCAGTATTTATTACAGTATACATTTATTAAACATGCCTATAAAAGTTTCAGCTTGTGGGGGTGGTTTCAATGGTTGGGGACCTGGCCTGTCAACACAAATCACTCCTGTTTTATTCCCGCAATCCAATCCAATCCTGTGATGGGGGGAAGGGACCTGCTTGTCATTTATTTCTTTTTAATACGCCACCCACGTCACAGCTAATTGCACAAATGGGGTCTAATCCAATTTGGCCTGGCAAAATAAGCACAAAAGGCTTCTTCCTGATTGTGGTCTCCTCCAAGTCCACACAAAAATGCTATGCAGATGAAATCATGCCAAAGCAGTTTGTGCCTTGTCTGTAATGCATTTTGTAGTCAGAACACAGTGCTGATTCTCATGCAGTGCATCTCAAATTCCCTGACAAAGAGCAGGCTTTTTCTACGCGCACACACCCCATACCCCCAAGAGACCCACCAGAAAGCTGTAGAAATGCTCACCTAGATCTTCTGAATTATTCAGCCTAGAATAAATCAGCTCAGTGCAGTGTGCTCATCTGAGAAATGAGATAAGCAGTGCAGTCATTGAGCTGGAACATTGCAATGAGGAACACACTGAGCATTGTGTGAATGGATTGTTGGCCCACTGGGCAATAGGAAAGCTACTGCACAACCACCTACAAAAAAAAGGACTCCCTACTTACTCCTAGCAGTGGGAAAACTTCTTTTTTTGGATGTCATCACAGAATGACTCATAGACTACATAGGTGGGATCACTTATGTGAGTCTTGCACACTCCAGCCAGAATGGTGATAGTGGTAGTGGAGGTCTGAAAGGGAAAAAAAACTGTGCTTGGAAAGTGACTTTCCTAGGGAGACTTATTCAAGTCTTTGGAAAGTCATTTGTTGTCATTACTTACTCCAAAAAATAAAAAATAAAAATGCTTCGTGCATTATTTGCTGTCTTGTTCATTGCCCTTTTCAATTCTTTTTTTCATGTCAGGAGTGACTTGAGAAACTGCAAATCGCTTCTGGTGTGAGAGAACTGGCTGTATGCAAGGACGTTGCCCAGGGGACGCCCAGATGTTTTGATGCTTTTTACCATTCTTGTGGGAGTCTTCTCTCATGTCCCCGCATGGGGAGGTGGAGGAAGGAAGGAAAAAAGGAAGGAAGGAAGGAAGGGGGAGAATAGAGGAAAGAAGGAAGGGGAGAGAGGGAGGGAAAAGGAAAGGATGAAGGGGAGAAAGAAAGGAAGAGGAAGGAAGGAAGAGGGAGAATGGAGGAAAGAAGGAAGAGGAGAGAGGGAGGGAAAAGGAAGGAGAGAAGGAGAAGGAAAGGGTGAAGGGGGAGAAAGGAAGGAAGGAAGGGGAAGGAAGGGAGGAAGGGAAAAGGAAGGAGAGAAGGAAAGAATGGAAGAATTCCCACTGCATGCTGGGAAACCGAGGCCCGGGCTGTTCTGGAGAGCCAGATGCAATCATGAAAAGAGCCACATCTGGCTCCCGAGCCATAGGTTCCCTACTCCTGCCCTATAGAAATCATGGGATCACTGTAAGCTGACAGGCAACTTGAAGGTGTGTGCACACTCTTTCCCCCTATTTTTCCAAGTGGACTTCTTCCCTTCCAGTTGTTTTTCTTTTGGTAACTTTGGCATTCTGTAAGGCCTTCAGGGTCCCAAAGACAAAAAAGTGATCTCTTGACACACCACCATACTCCATCCCTTAAGTGGAAATGTAGGCATTTCATGAGTGTTAACAGATCCGATGCTGAAGCACCCTTGGGATAACGGGATTGCTCTCCCACAGCTCCGGATTCTTTGCAGCATTACTTTCTGCCCACATTGATTCAACTAAAAGGGTTGATGTAATTTGCAAGGCTACAACCAGTTCATCAGGCAAAGAGAGGCGCAAGCTTTGCCGTGGGAACAGCGGCGACTACAATCAAGGACTCAAAATGACACTCACCATGAAAACTTTATAGGAATTCAATTGTATCTGCAGCATAGTCCTTTACGTGACTGCTTTAAATGTGGCCCTGCTCCATCCAAAGGGGGGGGGGGGCTTCCAGGAAAATGAGGACAAGATTGCGTAAGAGTTAGTTAAGCATGAAGCAATGCTTTATGTACATGTGGTTTGTATTAGGAGCTTTTGATAGTTTATTGTGTTGTTGTGTGCTTTCAATTTGTTTCCAAATTATGACAACCCTAAGGCCAAACAACCAAGGAACTTTCTTGCCAAGATTTATGGAAGTGAGAGGGGTCACCCTTTCCTTCTTCTGAGGCTGAGAGAACATAGTCAACCTGTAGGTTTCCAAGGTGAGATTAGGTACCTGGTCTCACAGAGTCCTAGTCTAACAGTCAAATCACCATAACACACTGGTTCATCCTTGGATGAACACCAGAAGTGACTTGCAGTTTCTCAAGTCGCTCCTGACACACACACACAAAAATCCTTGGGTAATAGATAGTGCTAAATCACTACCGACAGTTTGGTATGGTACAATCTATCTTCTGGCAGAGGAAGTGACACACCTGCATCATATTATTTCTCCATATTTCATTAAGAGAGTTGCATGGAGAGACTCACCGGAAACACTGGACCAGATCCAAAAGAGCCCTACCCTTTCAGAAAAAAAGGACCTCCCACTCCATCATTTGGTATCTTGTCCTGTGAGAAAAATGATATTGAGCAACTTCTCGTGCCATCTGTTTTGCAACCTGTTGCTCAACGTCTTGATGGACAACCTCTTTGGGGAAAAGAGTAAGGGGTTATTTTCCTTCCATTCACAGCCACTTTGGATCAAGTCCATGATTAGGACAGTGGTTCTCAACCTGTGGTTCCCTGGTGTTTTGGCCTCCAACTCTCAGAAATCCCAGCCAGTTTACCAGCTGTTAGGATTTCTAGGAGTTGAAGGCCAAAAAGTCTGGGATCCACAGACTGAGAACCACTGATGTAGGAGGTGACAAGGTCAAGTGAAAGGCCTACAAGTGATTTTACGTCACTGTTGTTGTGTGCCTTCAAGACATTTCTGATTTATGTAAACTCGATCAATTGGGGGGGAGGGTCTTGTGTGAGAATGTATGACTTACCCAGTGTCATTCTATAGGTTTTCATGGCTGATTGGGGATTAAAAGTCTGTAATGGTCCATTCATACATACAAATCATTTCCCATTAGATATAGCTCTCACCAAGGAATGACTAAATGGCTGAAGAACAGACATCTTTCCACATGTTGCTCTTGGTATTTGGGTTCAATATATATCTATCCTTTAAATGAGAGATTTTCAAGAGTGCTGGTCAGTGAATCAATACACCTCTAATGCAGGCTCCCTCTTTTCCTACGGCCTTCCATTTTTCCAAGCATATTGTCTATCCTGATGGGTCATGTCCTTTCATGATGAGTCGAAAGACTGACAGTCTCACTTTAGCCATCTTTTAGTAAGAGTTCAGTTTGAGTTGATTTCCTCTAGGATTTGACATTTTGGCCGTCTATGCCAGTGTTTTTCAACCTTTTTTGAGCCACGGCACATTTTTTACATTTACAAAATCCTGGGGCACACCACCAACCAAACTGACACAAAATGACACTCTAACACAGTAATACATATAGTTAATATGTTTTTAAATGTATTTATACACTCAGTGTGAAACCTGGGCCTGTTTCGATGAACACAACATAGATATCCTGGCAGGAATGGCAGAAAGACACACACCAAGGTCTTGCTCAACAGCTGTCAGTCTCTCTCTGTGTTCTTATGCATCAATAAGGAAGGAAGGAAGGGAAGAGAGAAGGAAGAATGGAATCAAAGAGCAAAGAAAGGGAGGAAAGAAACAAGTAGAGAAGGAAGAAAGAAAAAGGGAAAGAAGAAGAAAAACAAAAAGAGGGAAGGAAGGAAAGAGGGAGGGAAGGAGAGAAAGAGGAAGGGAAGGTTGGCCACAGCAATGTGCGGCGGGTACAGCTAATAAATTTATACAGCTTGTGTATATATATATATATATATGAATGAGAGAATAGTGGGAGTTGTAGGCCAAAACACCTGGAGGGAGGGCCCAAGTTGGCCCATGCCTGCCTTAAGTGAGCAAAGCCTGTTAGTTTTCGGCCCCTGCTTAAAGGTGCCTCAACCCTGAATCCCGAACGCATCTTGAGCCGCCTTGGCTGAGTGCGAGGGAATCACAGGAGTGGCAGTTTGACACCATCCTGAGCCTCCCCAAACTACAAATCCCGGGATTCCCCAGCCTTGAGCCTTGGAAGACCAAGGGGTGCCTCACTGCATGAATGCTACAGTGTACATCCGCCCCCAGGTAGCCGGGGGACCCAGGGAAGTCCCCAGGATCTTCTCTCTCTCAGCGCGGCTTTCTGCCGGACGCAGTCCCCGCCTTTGGGCTCAAAACTTTCCGAGGCCGAGGAAGGAGCGGAGGGAAGGAGGAAGCCCAAGAAGGCAAGTGGTGAGTAGAGGCTGTGTTTGCAGGACTCAGGCAAGGGATCGAGCCCCGGTTAGGGCTTCCCGGTAGGACAGGAGGGCTCTCTCTCTCTTCTATCTCCAATTTCCCACGGCACACCTGATGATCGCTCATGACACACTAGTGTGCCACGGCACACTGGTTGGGGAACACTGGTCTATGCTATATGTATAAGTTTTCTCCAGCATTACTGCTACTGGACCCTAACTCCTATTAATAACAGCTTAGCCCATGGTGAGTGACGCTGGAAATGCCGAAATAGCAAAAATAGTCACAAGTCCCCAACCCCTTTCACCACTATGGAAATGCATGCATTGCTCTTGGCTAATGTCAAAAGTTCAAGAAGAGACGGTTCACCCTATTTCATTCGGCCCCTGGTGTCGTTAGCAGGGCAGATCTCCCTTTTTAAAAAAGGTTAAATCATATGCACAGCCCCTACTAACAAAATGTCAGGGAGCATTTACTTTCGTCAAGTTATGCTACTACGTCTTCCCACACACTCATAGAATATGCCTGACAGAAGTTCAAGAGCTTTTTATATTCTGCACATGCCGACTATAGTGGCAATCAAAGACGAAAACAGTGGGAGAAGAATGTTTTTCTCCTTGCTGAGCTCTTGCTGCAAACCCCGAAGTGCTCCCTCCCTCTCTCTTTCAATCTTAAAGAATCTTAGCAACAAGCCTCATGTTTGATTACAAGAACTATGTAATTTAAAGGTAAGAGCTTGAGAGATATGGCAGCATCACTCTTTAGACAAATAAAGATGGAAGCAGAGGTAAAATAATCAATTTTGACATTTGCCTGGTGAATGACTTGGCAATAAAATACTAGCATTTATACGGTGCTTTTCAGTATCCCAAGTGCCTTGTCTGCCTCTTCTTGAACAAACCTGCCAATTCACTGTAACCATTGATTAAAACTTTGCTTTGCATTTACCATCAAGGCAAGTGATCCAAGCCACAGTCATCTCAAGGCTGGATTACTGCAATGCGCTCTACGTTGGCCTTCCTCTGTCGGTGACCCGGAAGCTCAGGCTAGTGCAGAACACTGCCGCCTGGCTCCTGTCTGGCACGCCAGCTGGCGCCCACATAACACCTGTTTTGCAGGATCTGCACTGGCTGCCAATTGAGCACCGGATCACCTTCAAAGTGTTGGTCCTCACCTTTAAGGCCTTAAACGGCCTGGGGCCAGCATATTTGAGGGACCGTCTCACCCCATATTGCCCTCCGAGATCACTTCGGTCTGAGGACTCCAATCTCCTGGAGATACCTTCAGCTAAACTCGCAAGGCTGACTGCTACCCGCCGGAGGGCGTTCTCTGTCATAGCACCTACGCTGTGGAACGCCCTCCCGGCCGGAACTCGGGCTATGAAGGACTTGCTCCCGTTTAGACGGGCCTGTAAAACATACCTGTTTAAGCAGGCCTTTGGTGAGTAAGTCCTGCCCATGCCCCGCCATCTATTCGCTCTTCTGAGGATGATGTGCTGTTCATTGTGTTAACTGTGTTATTAATTACTATACTGCTGTTGTTTTTAATTGTTTTTAACTGCTTATTGCCTGTATTTTACTGTGCCCTTCGGCTCCTGTAAGCCGCCGCGAGCCTCAGGGAGTCGGCGGCATAGAAGCCCGAATAATAAATAAATAAATAAATAAAACACTATGGAGATGGGACAGTGCCTTTTTGGTGGTAGCACCCGAACTATGGAACTCAAATCCCAAAGAGACACTTTTGTTCTATCACACCTTGAATCGGTTTTGCTTCCCTAACTTTTCGTTGTTATTTTTATTGTGGCTTTAATGCTATTTAATTCTGCATTTACAGTAGAGTCTCGCTTATCCGACCTAAACGGGCTGGCAGAACGTCGGATAAATGAACATGTCAGATAATATATGTCAGATAATACATTTCTCCTACTGTTACCCATCCGACATGGCGCTAGACACCTAGAATACTAACAACAGAGACTCAAAGGTTGAAGGCAAGGCAAGGCAACTCCTCAGGGTTAGAGCAGCCCAGCAGGAAGTGCCTGGATGTGGAAGAGGAGCGTGAAAATCACAGAGGGAAGGAGGGAGGAGGCTTGCACTTCCGATCTTGCCTCTTTCCCCCTTTCCTCCTCCTCGTCTTGCCTTTTTCACTTATTTGGGGATGGAAGGAAAGTTGAGGAGCACTCCTTTAATGGACGGGGAAATGCTGGAGGAAAAGTTTCCTACCTATGAACGAAAGTGCCAAATAACAATGGCCAACATCATCACATGACCATAGTACATTACTCCAGGTCAAAGGCCTGTGTAAATAGCCATGTTTTAGGCTCAAATGGAAGGTTTGGAAATTTGGGCTAATCTAATCTCTCTAGGGAGGCCATTCCATGAAGGTTTGCGGAAAGCCCTCTCTATCGTCCCCACCAACCACACTGACACAGTGGTGGGACCGAGAGAAGGCCCTCCCCAGCAAATTTCAAGGCCTGCAATATATACTATACCAGGGGTGCTCACACTTTTTCAGCATGGGAGCTACTGATTAAAAAACCAAGTCCCAAAGATCACCTACCCAGAAATGTAAAACGTATAACTATTTTCTTATTTATTTATATTTATTATTCATTTTTATGTACCCCTCCTTCCAGCAGGCTCGGGGCAGTTTACATAAAATGAAGTTATAAAACATCAACATTTCAATTTAATAACAATATAAAACAGAGCATAAAAATACATCCAACCACCCCATTTCTCCCACACTGCCATATTACCACACATATTATCAGCCAGAAAGTAAGAGAGGCTTTTGAACTGCAAGGCCATTTAATACTCAGCAAGGTAAACAAAGAGGCATGCATAAATACATCCAACCACCCCATTTCTCCCACACTGCCATATTACCACACATATTATCAGCCAGAAAGTAAGAAGAGAGGCTTTTGAACTGCAAGGCCATTTAATACTCAGCAAGGTAAACAAAGGGGCATGCAAAAATACATCCAACCACCCCATTTCTCCCACACTGCCATATTACCACACATATTATCAGCCAGAAAGTAAGAAGAGAGGCTGTTGAACTGCAAGGCCATTTAATACGCAGCAAGGTAAACAAAGGGCATGCAAAAATACATCCAACCACCCATTTCTCCCACATTTCCATATTCCCAACATATATTTCTCAAGGAACAAAGCAAGCAGAGAGGCTTGGGAGCTAAAAGGCCATTTTAAAAATAAAAAGGAAACAAAGAGACATGCCACAGTACAATCAAGCACCCACCCCATTTCTCCCACATTTCCATATTCCCCAACATATATTTCTCAAGGAACAAAGCAAGCAGAGAGACTTTGGAGCTAAAATGCCATTTTTAAACATTAAAAATAAACAAAGAGACATGCCACAGAACAATCAAGCACCCACCCCAAAGTAAAAAGACAGACTTTTGAGATGCGGTAAGGAAATGACCCCAAAGCATCCTTCTTCTTCTCCTCCGTCGTTGCTCCTATTTTCACGCCACCAGCATGCGTGCTGCCTCCAAGAGCTCACGAGAAGAGAGGCAGAATGGGCGCTTCTGCGCATGCGCACGGGGCCAGCCATGCATCGCGTCATCCAGGCCCTTTAGTCTCCTACGACTCTGAGTGGCTGGAGAAGGATGGAGGGAGGAGGAGGAATCCAAAAGTGGGGGCCCATTCTGCCTCTTGGACTCTGGAGCTTTTGGAGGCAGCGCGCGAGCAGGGAGCGGGGAGGAGCAATGACGGAAGACTTCTTTGCAGCGTGCAGGGGCGCGTGAAGAGGACCAACAGCAAAAAAACCTGGTCAGGGGCTTGAAGATCACCAGGATGAGGCCCGAAGATCACCCTGGTGATCCCGATCACCGTTCTGAGCACCCCTGTACTATACCGTAACAAGATAAGGCCAGATATATGAATTAAATTACACCTGTTGGTATATTAAGAGTACAAAGCTGGAAGGAGAGCTACAGAAAGGAGGATTGTTGTTGTAGACATATTTCCACTGTTCATGCTTCCTACAAACCTTCATGTGACGTTGTGGCTGGCGTGGTAGCCTAAGGTAGAGGTGGCCAGGGTCAAATCTTTGCTCAGCCACAGCACTCCTGATCTTCCTTGGGCTGCTTACCCTCTCTCAGCTTAACCCATCTCATAGGGTCATTGTGAGGACAAAGCAGACCAGGAGAGAACCACATATACCAGTAGTAAACAAACACAAGACCACAGCATATACTTCCATTTTCCTAACCTCGGAAATGTGTATAAGGCATTTGCAAAATATAACATGAATTTCAAGTTTAGACTTAGATCCTATTTACAAGACATTTGATTAAATACATCTATCTAATCATTCAAAAAAACAAAAACAAAACAAAACCCAAAATAAAAAAAACTCGTACTGTTTCTGGTCCCAATAATTTCAGATGGGGAATACTAAATTGTACCTGGAATGTTTTCAACTGATTAATTTGGAGGGTTTGTTTTGATACAGATCGACCCAAATTTGACTCTATACTAGACTTTCTGTTCCCAGCACCCTCCAGAGGTATTAGCCACTGATTCTGGCAACCACAGGCCCAAATCAGTCACGAAGCAGACTACGTACCTTCATGTTTTAGAGCAGATTTGGCATGGCCTATTGCTTCCCATGGCGATGGGATGTCCAGGAAGACGGCATCAGCAACATTGGTAACGCCAAACCCATTTTTGCAGACATCCTGATTCTTCACTGTCACCAAATGATCGACCTTGTGTTCTCGAAACTCCTCAATGGCCTTCTCAGCTCTCTGTTGGTGAAACTCCACTGTATACAGATGCCCTGTTGGAGCAATTGTTCGGATGATTGCATGCGATAAGGAACCACTTCCAGTACCTAGAAAGAAAAAAACAGCCACTGAAAGAATGGCTTCTCTGGGTGCACATGCATGGATGCAAACAAAGGGGGACACATGGCCACTGCATACGATCCTCACAGTCTACAGCAAGTGTGTGTAGAAGAAACATCACCAGATCTCTGAACACTGGCAAGAGATTGGGAACGCTTCCTATTCCACATTTGGGCGAGGAGCTCTTGTCACTGGGTGAGGCAGATTCCAAACCCTGCAACTCTTTGCAGTCTGTATATTGCTATCAGATATGGCCACTAGAAACGTAAAGAATACTCTGAGATTTTCTTATCTAGCACTCTCCCTATTCACTTTTCGCAAAGATATTAAGGCATGGATGTTCCGCTGTGAATTTGATTAAACAATTCCCTTGACAATTGGCCCTAGTTAGGACCCAACAATTTAAACCACACTCTTTACTACTCTTGTATCCAAAACTAGAACGATCCTTCTTATATTGTACTTATCCTTAATGTTGCTCTACGACTCTATGCACTTTACACATTGGCTCTATCCTCTGAATTCTTATGCACCAGTCCATCTACTCATTTTGAGACTTGAATTACAGTATTGTTGTTGGTTTTGATGCTTGTTTCATATTCTGTTATAATGTTGTTTTGAATTGATGTTATGCATTCTAATGCGCTATGTTTTAACTCTGCTGACTGGACTTGGCCCCATGTAAGCCACCCCGAGTCCTTGTTATTATTATTATTTGAAACACAAGATTAATACACAACAAACAAGATCACTCTGCTGGATGTTGTATTGGCTCACACATCAGACACTTCCCAAGTGTCTAGGACAGACCTGGGCATCTTACGGCCCGCCGGCCAATTCTGACCAGCCCGGGGAGAAGGGTGTCGAGGGCGGGGCCATTTCTGCAAGAGGAAGGGCTGCCGCTACCGCCATCCCACGGCAGACAGCCCGCTGCTCTGGAGAACGATCGGAGGAGCAGCGGCTTTGAGTGCCTGCCATCCGGGAGGCGATCCGAGCCTGCAGCGAGAGCAGTCGTCGACCTGTGGTGGCTGATTGCCCTGGCAACCCGGAAGACTTGATCGTCTTCCGGGTCGCCAGGGCGATCAGCCGCCGCAGGTCACTGACTGCTCCCGCTGCAGGCCCGGATCGCCTCCCAGGACGGCAGGCACTCCAAAGCCGGGATGGCAGGCACGCCATGGCAGGGCGATCAGCCGATTAGGAACGCCTCTGACGGAACGGCTGGGGGCGAGAGCGGACGGAGGCCTGCAGCCTCCAATTGTCTGCTGCTCTGCTCTGATGCGGCGGCGGCTGGGTCCGCTTTGTCATCCTCTGGGCTGGGTCCATTGGGCCATTCCATCTTGGGATCCTTCCTCTCTTAAGGATGTCAGCCTCCATCTTGGTTCGCACCTTGTCTTCTTGAATTTTGTTTTATTTTATTTTAGTGGCTTTTATTATTATTATTTTATAATAATTTTATTGTAATAATATAATAAATAATATAATGTTATATTATATTATAATTTCAATATATTATAATATATATACTATAATATAATTATGATATTAATACTAATAATATACGAGTATTTCTTGATATATTAATATGTTAATATTAATGATGTGTAATATATAATAAATATAGTAAATAAATAAATAAATTATGTAGATTAGAATGTTGTTCAGCCTTTAGGTGTGTAGCACAGCAGTTCTCGTTTGTGCCTGGAGAACTGGGGCTAGGACCCGGGGTCCCATTAGCATTAGGCCCTGCAGCTGCAGAACCAGATTCAGAGAATGAATTGGAAGATTGGGGAGAAGGACAGTTTCCCATCAGTGGGCCTCCTTCGCCCACAGAGAGTTTGGCATGGGAAGAATTGTTGTTTGGCCCTGACGTAGATTCAGATAACCAGGTGCAAATGGAGGACAGTGATTGTGGGAGTTATGAGCACCCGGGCGGGAAAGGTTCCCAGGAGCTTCTGAGTCAAAACATGGAAGCAAGCGGCTGGGAAGATTCCCGGGAGGGAAGCTCTCATGCAGATAGTGACCCAGGTGGTGAGAGACAAGGCCGAACCTTTGATAGGAGAAGTAGCATTGAGTCCCGCAGAAGGGGATGGTACCGCAGCCTAGACAGGCCGAGGTCCGTCAGCAGAGATTGGAGACGACGAAGCCTAGAGCGTCGGGGACCTCGGCCGAAGGATTAAGTATAGGAGCCGTGGGAACGTATCCTCAGTGCTTCGGCCACGTCTCATTTGAGTAGGCGTGAAGCGAAGTGGGTCCACGGAGCTAAGTGAGCTAGTGGTCACCAAGTCCTGCCTTGCATCTGTCTTGCCTTGTTTCCTGATCTGCAGTGTTACGCGGAGCCTTGCCCTGTTTCCTGAGCCGCAGTGTTGCGCGGAGCCTTGCCAAGCCTTTGGATTTTGCCACGTTTGTTTTGGACATTATTGCTTCAAGCCTTTTGAATTACTTGCTATTCTTTTGGACAATCTTTTGAACTGTTTTTATATTCAATAAAGTAGTTAGCCTTCAGTCCGTCTCTGTGTGTGTGATTAAGGGGCCGGTCAAGTCCGTGCATCGTGACAAGGTGCGGCCCTCCATAATATTTTTTGGCTCTCGTGTGGCCCCTTGGAAAAAATAATTGTCCACCCCTGGTCTAGGACTATGTGAAGTCTCGGCAAATAATGCATGCAGATCCCAGTAGAGTGGCTTTTGCAGCTGACACATGGTAATTTTGTCTGCGCCGATTGTGTTTAAGTGCAGGCCACAGTCTTTAGCCACTGCACCCAGCGTGCCAATCATACTAGGTACAGATCACATTAGCCTCTCTTGTCAAAGAGCCATCAGTTCTGGAACCATCTTTCATCCACTTCTGCTTTGTCCGCAAACAAGTTGGGGGTGGCCAGTGAGGAGTATTGTTGTTGTTGTCTTTGAGACAAAAACGTGCAGCTCAGCCCTGAATACATGCAAGTAATCACTACAACCATTTAATTTGATCTGTGCAGATGAAAGACAATTTCATTTTTTGTCTTTGCAGAATATCCTTAAATTTCCAAACATTGTCATATTCATCATCGGAAGAATCTGAGTTTTTTTTAAAAAAAATATGAATGTGGAGAAAATGAAGCACAGATTTCCCCGTTTTGCATTATACCTAACCTTCCCAAAACGCACGTCTGCTTCACAAGAGGAACCACAAGGCCTCTGTAACTTCACCCCACGTAACTCGCTGAGTGCAGCATTAGCCATTGATCGTGTTGCACGATAACAGCAGCAACCGCTCATGAGACCAGCTCAATCTGCAGAAGAATCTCATTAGAAGGCTCGGTTGCGTGACTAGGGACTTTCAGCATCCCAGGGAGTGTACCGATTTTTCTTACTTCCCAGAGGATTAACTTGCTCTCGCTCTGGGTCTGTTGCTATTCCCTGCCAGAATCAAACCAAAGGGACATCAAGGCCGCAGGGTCAGGGAGAGGCAAAGGCAACAGCTTTGCACACATATCCATTTCCCCCTCATCAATATTCTGCTACATTTTTAATCATCTGCCTTTGAAAATCTGTTCCTAAACCACCAGGGAAGAGGCTGTTCTTCTGTTTCCTTTCTAGGACCCCCCATTCAAATTGGTTTTGGCCCACTGCCTGGCCTTTGGGATTAATCACAAACCTGCGTATTTGCCAAGCCTGCAATCTTGATGTTGCTTTCAATTTTAAAATTTCTTTTAATGGCAGACACTTGTGGTTCTTACCAATAGGACAAACCCTTATGAGAGCAGGAGGAAACCTACTAAACTGCCATCAAGAAGGTGCACTGAAAATATACGAGGGCGGGTCAATAAGTCCATGACTTTTTGAATGAAACTGTCACGATGCACGGACTGACCGGCCCCTTAATCACACAACAAATCATTTTATTGAATTTTCAAAGATATTGTCCATTAGAATAGTAAAACAATCCAAAAAGGCACGTAACAATGTCCAAAAACGTGGCAAATCCATTGAGGATTTATCCTATACTTAATCCTCCAAAAAAATAAGGCTTTGCTGCTCACGGACCTCGATCATCAAAATTCCCTTCTGCTAGGTATTTGTCTTATCAAAGGTTGATTTCATTGTGTTTCTATCTCCTGAGAGCTCTCCTCCCTAGCCATTTCATTTCTTCCATGGTTTGGAAACAAGAAATAGTCACCCTCCCGGGTGTTCATAGCTGCCAGAATATCTGCACCTGGTTATCTATGTCTTCGCTAGGGCCAAACAACATTTCTTCCCATGCCAAGCTCTCTGTGGGCGAAGGAGACCCATCACGTGTGCATGGTCAATTGTGAGCAAGCACAGCACCCATCTTGCAGAAAGCTTTCTCATACCCAAGTGATCATTTAAAATTGAAACCACTGAGCCATGTGAGATGCCTATGGCTTCCACAATCTCTCACACTTTCAATCTCCGATTGGCCAACATCATATCATGAATTTTTTCAATTGTTTTGGGTGTAAAGACCTCAACTGGGCGTCCAGAACGTTCGGCATCTTCCGTGCTTGTACAACCACAACGAAATTCAGTAAACCACTTTTTTACCATTGAAATTGATGGTGCAGAGTCCCCATAGTATTTATCAAGCTTAGCCTTGGTTTGAGTGATGGCTTTTTTCCGCAAAAAATCATGCTTAATGAGCACACAAAATTCACTTTTTTCCATTTTCTCCTCAAATCACGCGGTAGTCTGCTATCAATGGCTGTCAAACACAAACTAAATGACGCGGCTTGTTCAAATTTTCACAGGAGTCAACTGACAGGTGCCTGTTGACAGAAGCAGTGTTGCCCTTTCAATTAAGAGGCGGGAAATTCAAAAAGTCACGGACTTATTGACCGGCCCTCGTATATTACAGCGTAGCTAAGAACATAATAAAGGATCCTGCCAGTTCCGAAAGTGGTCACCAAGAGCTCTTTGGCTTCTGGAGACAGAAATGAGCTCTCGCTGCTAATGCTATTGCTTCCATTGTGATGCTACAAAATGTTTACGAACTTCTCAGGATGCCAGGAACGGCCGACATGGTAGGTCTTAATAGGGGGGAGAAAATGGAAACAGAATGATAAGAAATGATTGTTAAAAACTTGACGTGCCCAAGGTCACTCGCTAGATTTTCATGGCCGACTGGAGATTCAAATCTCAATCTGAATCTCAATCTGAAGTTTTTACGCTGGCCCCGCGCCACCCAGTTGGCCCTGTCCATGACCACACTCCATCGGGTTTTATTCTGCCCCTCTCTCTAGGGACCGGGTGAACCCTAGTATCTAGTAGATGACTCCTAGAGTTTGTTTTGTTATTGTTTATGATGTGCAGAGTTGTTTACTGTTAACTGTATTATTGTGTTGTAAACAGCTCGGGGAGTGGCGGTATATAAACTCGAATAATCTATCTATTACATATAATAAAAGTCAGTGTTTGCGGCCGAACGACCGTGCGACTGAGCGAGCGACCGGAGGAATATGTGCCAGCATTTCAATTGGCTGACATTGTGGGATTATTTGCATAACAGGCTCTAACTGGCCAGCCTCAGAACTCCAACATTCTACGGCCCCAGACAGAGGTTGCCACTGAAATGGAATTTGCATAACTGCCTCCAAATGGCCAACCACATTCAAAAATTCTAAAGTGACTCAGAGGGAAAGGGACAGGCCTCAGGCAGTCAGCCACTGAGGCCCTCAGCACTGACAGATCAGGACCAAACTTGGCAAACAGGCGACCAATGGCCCACTTCACTACCTGGTGTGGTTTAGGGCAGGAGGGGCCACGAATGATGGGATTTGCAGTACCTTCACATCATTCACTTCCCAAACAACACTAAAGCCCCTATAAAACACAAACCAGCCCCAAAATTGACAGAAAGGCTTCCTTAACTTGATTTTCCTGACTAGGCCTCAGCTCATGGGATATTGTTAGGCTTCCTTAACTTGATTTTCCTGACTAGGCCCCCGGGACTTGCAGTACCTTCACTAAGTTCCTGAGACCACTGCAAGCCACATAAACATCTAATAGGAACCAACCTTGGCACACAATGCCTTCCTGAAATAACCCGGGCACTGCCGGGACCTCAGCTAGTAAATAAATAAAATCTCCAGAGTCATAATACAATGCTCAAACCACTTCACCAAGTTAGATTCACCTAACCAAGCATTACTGTCTTTTCTATTGTCTGGTCTTTTCGTGATATGTCCAAAGTACGATAGTCTCAGTTCAGTGATCATGGCAGAGCCGTGGTGGTGCAATGGGTTAAACCAATGGTTCTCAACCTGTGGGTCCCCAGATGTTTTGGCATTCAACTTCCAGAAATCCTAACAGCTGGTAAACTGGCTGGGATTTCTAGGAGTTGTAGGCCAAAACACCTGGGGACCCATAGGTTGAGAGTCACTGGGTTAAACCCTTGTGCCAGCTGGACTGATGACCTGAAGGTTGGGTTGCTGACCTGAAGGCTGCCGCAAGACAGGGTGAGCTCCCGTCTGTCAGCTCTAGCTTATGGAGACATGAGATAAGCCTCCCCTGGGCAATGTCTCTGTAGACGGCCAATTCTCTCACACCAGAAGCGATTTGCAGTTTGTTCTCAAGTTGCTTCTGACATGATAAAAAAGTGGTCATGGTTTCTAAGGAGAGGCCAGGCTTGATTTGGCCTACTTATTTATTACTTTTGGTAGTCAATAGTATGTATTCACAGTCAGTGATGGACTATGCCGTTCAAGGAGAAATCTTTGATGAAACTCAAGAAAGATTGGAAGTTGTTTATCACTTTTTCACAACAACAATGGGGGAAAATATAAACTGCAGGATTAATGAGTTACACAAATGTTATTAAAAGCAGAAGTGTGGTTATACAGTCTCTCTTGGCATTACTTCATGAATTAAGATTCAGGAAGGACTCATCCCACGCTTTTTACAAACGCGTTGATGACTAAAAAGGTCAATCTGAGATAGGCAAGTCCGGTTGCAGAAAGCACAGGAGAAAGTCTCCTTGGGTGTTGTTGTCCAAGTTGCGGTTCTTTTTGCGTTGCCGTTTCTCTTTGAGACCCATTCAGCGTGTCTTCTCGAAAGAGGCCGCAGCATTGTGCATAGTGTGTCTCCATGCCTCCCGATGTGAGGCCAGGATGGACCATTGTTGGTGATCAATCTGGCCGAGCCTGAGATGTTGTTTCAGGGAGTCCTTATATCTCTTTTTGGGGCGCCTCTCTTGCGCTGACCCATGGCGAGTTTACCATAGAGTAGTATCTTTGGGAGGCGGTGGTCCTCCATCCTAGAGATGTGTTCTCAATAGCATGGCCTCAATGTTGGTGATCCCTGCTTGCTCAAGGACAGCAACATTCATCACATAGTCAGTCCAGTGTATATTTAGGATTGTGCGAAGACAGTGTTGATGAAAGTGTTCGAGGAGTCGTAGGTGTTGGCGATAGGTGACCCATGTTTTAGACCCATAGAGGAGAATAGACAGTATGATAGCTCTGTACACACTGATTTTGGTGCTCTGCCTCAGGTGCTTGTTGCTCCAGACTCTTTTGTGAAGCCTTCCAAATGCACTATATGCCTTTGCTAATCTGTGATCTATCTCTTTATCAATCTTGGCGTCTGAAGAGATTATGCTTCCCAGGTAGGTGAACTGCTGAACGGACTTAAGCACAGATTTGCCTATGCTGACGTGGGGATGATGGTGTTCTTTCTGTGGTGCGGGCTGGTAGAGAACTTCTGTTTTCTTCAGGCTGACTTCCAGCCCAAACAGCTCTGCAGCTGTTGCAAAGCAGTACCCTCTCTAAAGCGAGTAGGATAATAAAGGGTAAAAATCAACAGACAATGAGTGTGAAGTTTGAAGGCTTGCCTCTGTAGTTGTGTGCTTGTGGGTTAGTACGCGCATGTTAATGTGGGTAACCTGAGGATCTTGTCTAGTTTTTTCAGAGCTGCCTTTCCAAGTCCTATTATTCTTCTGATTCTCTAAAACAATGAAATAGTGGGCGATTTTCTATACTATCTCATACCTGCAAAAATGCAGAATACAAGTTATAGTGTTTTGACGTAGGCCACTAATGCTAGGAGCAAGCATAGATCTTCTTCAGATAGCCCTTCCTCCATCTTTAGCTATTGTTCTTGCCAATGTTTTGTTCTCATAACGACAGGAACATTTGAAGTGCATGTCCTTATACAAATTAGTATTCCCTGAACAGCACACAAGATAAAGAAGCTTAACACACGTTCATCTCTTGCCTTCTCTGTCTCCTTCAGACACTCCATCAGCTAACTTAATAGTGTCTTGTGCTTGCACTCAAAATAAGCTTTTGCATCCAGTTATGACTTGTTCTAGCCTCCAATTTGATTTGTGTACACATGGGAGGCTGCATGAGGATTGAAAAACCAGAATGGCACTTACTCCATCTGGGTCTGCATCAGGATATGAATTCAAAGTTTTTTTTAGTTTTTATTGAGGATGCAGGCCTGTCCAAAACTACTTTACATTTTGGCATCTCTAACACAGGTCAGATTGAGCATGCCTAATCCAGAATTCCAAAATCTGAAAAACTCCAAAATTCAAAATTGTGGATATGGGTGGTGGCGATCGTAGCACCTTTGCTTTCTGATGGTACGGTTCTGGTCCAGCTTACCTGTCCGAATGTATCTCCCTTTATGTACTAGCTTGAGCGTTAAGATCAACCAGGGAGGTCCTGCTTTCAATCCCACCGCCATCGCAAGCACAATTGGTGGGGACCAGAGACAGGGCCTTCTCAGTAGTGGTCCCTCGACTGTGGACCTCTCTTCCCTGGGAGATTAGATTGGCCCCCTCCCTCCTGATGTTCAGAAAACAACTCAAAACCTGGCTATGCAAACAGGTGTTTGGAGAGTCATAGCACTACTGAAGTAGCTAAATCGCGGGATTGGTGCAAAAAACCAGATGGGGTTTTTAATGGAAGGGAGGAAGAGGGTCAATGCTTTTATGGATCGAATATTGTTTTAATTGGAATGACTGTAGATGTTGCTGAGGAATTGTATTTTAATGTTTTTAATGTATCTTAATGTGTTGTGGGGTTTGGAGTTTTACGCTGTTTGATGTTTTCAGGCATCGAAACATGCCAAATTTAGCTGTAAGTCCCTCTGAGTCCCCATTATGGGGTTGAGAAGAGCGGGGTAAAATCCTGAAATAATAAATAAATAATAAATATGTCTAATATGTTTAATGTACTTTATGTTTATGTTGATGTATTTGCTTAGTTTTAATGGTTTTAATTCATAGTTATATGTTATGTTTTAGATATGTTATATATGGCTTATATGATTCAGATTTACTAACAAGCCAGAGGTTAAACCAATCTCTTATAAGAGATATGGACACCAGGGCCAGATGGCATCCACCCCAGAGTTCTTAAGGAACTCAAGTGTGAAATTGCTGAAATTCTAGCCAAAATATATAACCTTTCTCTAAGATCAGGCACTGTACCCGAGGACTGGAGGGAGGCAAATGTAACTCCGATCTTCAAGAAAGGATCCAGGGGTGATCCAGGAAATTATAGGCCAGTTAGTCTAACCTCAGTTCCAGGCAAAGTGATGGAAACCATTATTAAAGAAAAAATTACTAAGCACATAGAAGAACAGGCATTGCTGAAGGAAAATCAACATGGTTTCTGCAAAGGCAAATCATGTCTTACTAACTTGATAGAATTCTTTGAGGGTGTAAATAAACACATAGATAAAGGGGGCCCAGTCGATATTGTTTACCTTGACTTTCAAAAGGCTTTTGACAAAGTCCCTCACCAAAGGCTCCTAAATAAGCTCTTCAGCCATGGAATCAGGGGACAGGTCTTGTCCTGGATTGGAACCTGGCTAAACTGTAGGAAACAAAGGGTGGTAATAAACGGACAATTCTCTGGGTGGAAAGAGGTGAGAAGTGGCGTACCCCAAGGTTCAGTTTTGGGTCCGTTACTTTTTAATTTATTCATTAATGACCTGGATGTAGGAGTAAATTCTGAGGTAGCAAAGTTTGCAGATGACACTAAATTGTTCAGGGTAGTTAAAAATGAAACTGATTGTAAAGAGCTCCAGAAAGATCTCTCGAAATTGAGTGAATGGGCAACAAAGTGGCAAATGCATTTTAACCTAAACAAGTGTAAAGTCATGCACATCGGGGCAAAGAACCCCAACTACACCTACCAATTGATGGGGTCAAAGCTTTCCGAGACAAACCAGGAAAGGGATCTTGGGGTCTTGGTGGACAGCTCAATGAAGATGTCAACCCAGTGCGCTGCAGCAGTGAAAAAAGCAAATTCTATGCTAGGCATGATCAGGAAGGGAATCAAAAATAGGTCGGCAAATGTTGTATTGCCTCTCTACAAATCTATGGTAAGGCCACATTTGGAGTACTGTGTACAATTCTGGTCTCCGCACCTTAAGAAGGATATAACGGAACTGGAAAAGGTACAAAGAAGGGCGACAAAAATGATCCAAGGGATGGAGCAGCTCCCTTATGAAATCAGGTTGCAACGCCTTGGTCTTTTCAGCCTTGAAAGACGGCGTCTAAGAGGTGAGTTGATCGAAGTGTATAAAATCATGCATGGGATAGAAAAGGTGAATAAAGAAAAATATTTTCTCTGTCACACAACACAAGGACTAGGGGGCACTCCCTAAAGCTCCAAGGTAGGAAAATTAGGACTAATAAAGGGAAATATTTCTTCACCCAGAGGGTCATTGGGTTATGGAATTCACTTCCAGAAGAGGTTGTGACAGCGGTCAGCCTGGACAGCTTCAAGGCAGGATTAGACAGATTCATGGATACCAAGTGTATCGGTAGTTACTGAAATGGACATCCAAGTGCCACCTCTGTGTTGATGGAGGCAGGCAGGATTTTCCCTGGGTACTGGTTGTGGGGGGTCGGGAGCAGGTGAGGGTTTTGCCCTCCTTTCTGCTAGAGATCCCTGTGTACAACTAGTGGGCCACTGTGTGACACAGAATGCTGGACTAGATGGGCTGAGGCCCGATTCAGCATGGCTCGGCTCTTCTTATGTTCTTATGACACATACATAAATTGTAATAATGAAATGTATGTGTCCATGAACATCATATCCCATGAAAACTTTTCATTTATATTTTTTCCATAATTTTACTGATTTTGATGTTCAGAATTTAACTCTGTTTCATTACACATCATTCTGTCATTATGGAGCATGGACTGATTTAGGACTGATGTGTAGGACCATGGAGCAACAATCAAAACCTGGCTATGCAAATTCTTCTAGAAATGCCATTAAACTCCTTTTAAGAATGACTTTTGAATGAAGAAATGATACTTGTTGCACAAATAAAGTTGTTCCTACTTCCTATGTTATTTTGGGATATACGCAACTTCCATTATAAGCCTCCCAGCTCATATAGGTAACTAACTACATCAACCAATTAAAGTACCTGTAACTCATTGGCTAGGTTTCTGATTGATGCTTGAGGACTGATAAGGTGCAGCAGAATACTTTTTAAAAAATATATTTTTATTGTAGGTTTTGCAGTGATAATACAGTGGTGAAAAGTTGCAAAATAATTGAGGAATAACAGTGAGGGAGAGTGAAGGGAAAGGACGGGAAATGGGAAGGGAAGGAAGAAGAAAGAAAAAAGAGAGAAAAGGAAAAACAATAACATTTTAAAAATTCGACTTCCATGTTTTGTACTTATAGTCAATAGCGTTATAATTTCTTACTTATAGTTACTAACTTAGTAATCTAAATATTATTAATGTTAAAGATAAATATTATTTTAGAGCATTAACTACCAATCTTGTGTATAATGTGTGTATATATATGTGTGTGTGTGTGTTTTCTTTTTTCTAGTTCAGTTTGTTCCAATATTACTCCTGTTTTAGTTTATATTTACATCTATTTGTACTAAGTATTTATCAAAGGAAGTCCAATCTGTATATTTAATTGGATTTCCGTTACTTTGTCTTAGAAGGAAGGTTAGTCTATCCATGTCTCTGATGTCTGACATTTTTTGCCGCCATTGGTCCATATTTGGAATTTCTGTTTACATAACTTCGCGAAGACCAGTCGAGCCGCTGTGATAATGTAAGTGAAGATTTTATCTTCATTATTATTTAACTGAATATGCTTATCTGTTAATCCTAATAAGAAAAATTCTGGTTTTAATGGGATATCAATTTTTAAAATTTTATGTGTTGCTTCTTGTATATTTTTCCAAAAACGTATTACTTTCGGGCAAGTCCACCATAAATGGTAGACTCTACCCACATGTGACTTACATTTCTAACATAGGTTGGAATTATTTTTATACATAATACTCAATTTATTTGGTGATAAGTACCATCTGTGGAAAATTTTTAACCAAATTTCCTTTAAACTAGATGAGTATGTGTATTTTATTTTTTTTAGTCCAGATTTGTTGCCATTCGTGTAATTTTATTGGATGCCCAATATTTTTTGCCCAATTCACCATACAATTTTTCACTTCTTCAGTTTCTGTTTCCCATTCTAATAGTTTATTATATAGCTTTATTATAGGTTTTTTTTTCTTTATCTCCATTATATTTTCCCAGAATTTTTCTTTTTCCTCAAAGGGTGCAGCAGCATACTGATTTGCAGACCCAGAGAAAGAGGATGAAGATACCCACTGTAGCAGGAGAGAAAAAACACATATCCATGGGCATAATCTGGTGGCCTGTGATGGGTCCAGAGAAATCCTTTCCTTCTAGGTTCCTTCCTATCTCAATTGCAAGAGTTAAGACAAGGAGACGAATGCCTGTTTTGACCCGCACTTGAGATACATGGAGAGACTTTCCACCTCGCTTGTTATGCTGCTGGCGAGAATGTTTATCTGCTCTCTCTGCAGAGAGGAACTAGAAATGTGTATCCAAAGGAGGACGAAATATGGGCAGAGAAGGACAGTCTCATTTCCAGACAGCATTTGTCCTGTGAGATTGGCCCCAGGGCAGCAGTCCAGCCTAAAACAGTTCTCTGAACTGGTAATTAAAAAATAATAATTCAAAGACAGTTGCTGGACGATGGAAGACTCTTTCCTCAAACCCAGCAATGGGTTCCTGTAGGAAGGCTGGAGCTCTCCAATTCCCCTCTTCAAACCCCTAGCAAGCTAGTAAATGTTTTGCAAGCTATTAACTTTAGTGGCCCTATTTATAAAACAGCCCTGTAAATGTCTAGATCAGGGCTGTCCAACTTCTACCGGCCCAGGGGCCTGAATTCCGGTCACTGATGACCTGGGGGGCCTAGGGTCTGCCCCCGCCCCTCCCCCGGCTCCAATTTACTTACAATTCATAAGAGGCATCCATACAATCAAATATAATCGTTTACTAAGGGGAAATGCAGGGAGGGAATTCATAAGAGGCATCCATACAATCAAATATAATCTTTTACTAAGGGGAAATGCAGGGAGGGAATACATAAGGGGCATCCATACACAATTACATAATAATAACATAAAGGTTAGGCTACCTTCCCAAACACGCAGGATCCAGGAGTAGCCGGACCATGAGCAGAGGCGACAACCGACCGAGTCAGCAGCCGAGAAGGTCCAAATCGCATCTGCGTGGACCACAGGGATTAAGTAGCCGAGATTTCGGCAACAGGAGTAGACTACGGAAGCCACACGGGATTTCACTCTCAATGCAGGCGTGATCTCGTGTGGCTTCCTTAGTCTCGCCATACTTGCTCCGGAACCCAAAAGTGGGTATTTTTTTAAAATATTATTATTTAATTTTTTTTATTTATTAAAAAGCTTAGGGGGGCGCAGGGAAGGGGCTGGGGGGCCTTATACGACCCCCGGGCCGCCAGTTGGACAGCCCTGGTCTAGATAAAAGCTATATAATAGTACACAGTTGCTAGAAAGGAGAGTGGACGGGAAATAGTATGCAGTGCCTGTGTCCTTCCTCTCCACTTCTTGGAGCTTGTTTGGAAGAGCAGTGGCTGAGTAAGAGAAGTACAGCATTGCTGCCCTTCACCTGGGCCCATGTTTCTCTTCACCAATACAATTTTCACATCTTGGTCATAGCATCCCTACCATCAAAGGAGAATTGTTGGCCTATGAAATGTCTTTTTCTCATCTGTAGGAAAGCCCGGATCATTTGCAATGCCTTTCCGTCTCTTTTTGGCCTACCGCCCCCTTTCCAGAAAAAAAAATTACTCACCGTCCTCCTAGAAATTTTTTTTTAATGTAATAGCAATTAAAGAGAAAGATATATGTATTAATGCAGTGGCTCTCAACCTTTCTAATGCCGTGACCCCTAAATAAGGTTCCTCATGTTGTGGTGACCCCCAACCATATTTTCGTTGCTACTTCATAAATAATTTTGCTACTCTTACGAATTCTAATCCAAATATCTAATGTGCAGGTCAAAGCGAAGGGGGCGGGGCCAAAGAAGAGGGCTGCGTGACCCCTCCTAAATGGCCTATCGAACCCCCTTAAAGGGGTTCACCGCCCCCCAAATTTCCCTGAGCCTCCCACTGCCCCCTTGGATCGTCTCACCACCCACCAGGGGGTGATACCGCCCACTTTGAGAATCAGTGCTTTACTCCAATGCTCTCCCCAAAAGGTGTTGCTTCCAAAGTGGCAAAGCACATGTGATGGTAGGGTTTGCAATTTGCAATTGAAATAAAATCCCCCAAGGCTATTTGGGATGTTTAACACAGATTTTCCACCTGTTTCCAATGTTTACAAATGTTTTTAAAATGTTTAAAAATGTTGTTTATAGTCTACAGCAGACACAGAACATAAAGCAGATTTCAATGACAAGTTATACCAATTAAATGATCATTTTTCCTCTTTGTAGTGAATTGAGGGAGGGGGCTATGGGAGCTTCCTGGTGAAGCCACATATGGCTCAAACTTTGCCCACCCCTGTCCCCCAAAAAACCATCCTGAAGGAAGTATTCACTGTCTCCAGTCAATGGGGAACCCAGTCACGGCTTGCTCCATATCACCGCCAGATCTTGACTATGTTTGGGAAGAAGTATCCAAAACTACTCATGTCAATAGTATCTGCAAGCAATAATCTGAGCATCCACGTTGTCTTCAGGTGGTGGAAAGACTGGGGCCTTCATAGAGGAGTGTATATACTGCCTTGTCACTTCGTTAGATAAAAGCTAATGACCACATATGGATTGAGTTGAATATGATTTTATTTGGCGATTTCGTTTTAATGTATTTTATCTATATGTATTTAACTTTGTATTGTGTATGATGTTTTAATCTGTATCAGTTGCATTGAATTCTTGCTGTATGGCCGGTCTGAGTCCCTCTACGGAGGTGAGAAGATCGGGATATAAAAGTTTTAAATAAATGATAAATAAATTCGTTTCAATGAGGTAATAACTAGGGCAACATCATCTTTGCAAATGAAAGGTCTCAGGCTCACTAACTTACCAGTGGACAAAAATTTATTTATTTATTTATTATTTGGATTTATATACCACCCTTCCCAAAGAGGCTCAGGGTGGTTCACACCACTGAATGACATAATCACAACATAGTTAAAAACATAATAAAACAGACTGAGGCAAGAGTGGAATTTAACAGCCTTAAAGGTTCAACGCCTGTCTGAAAAGATTGGTCTTGTAGGCCTGTAGATCAGTTATTGCTCGAGCCTCCTCTGGGAGGGCGTTCCAAAGGGTAGGCGCTACTACAGAGAAAGTACGTTGCCGCGTCGAGGACAGGCGGCAGATCTTAAGTGATGGAACCTCCAATAGGTTTTGATCCATGGACCGTAGTGGTCTCTGGGGAATGTGCAGGGATAGGCGGTCCTTCAGGTACACTGGCCCCAGGCCATGCAAGGCCTTAAAGGTTAACACCAGCACTTTGAAGGCAATCTGGTACTCCATGGGGAACCAGTGCAATCGCTGTAGGACTGGAGTGATGTGGCACGATAGTGCCGCACCAACCAGTAGTCGAGCTGCAGTATTTTGACCAGCTTAAGTTTCTGGATTACCGACAAAGGAAGGCCAATGTAAAGGGCGTTAAGTAGTCCAGTCTCGAGATGACTGTGGCCTGGATTACCTTGGCTAGGTCGCCACCGGAAAGGTAGGGCACCAGCTGCCTTGCCTGGAGCAGGTGGAAAAACACCGCTCTGCTCATGGTGGAGACCTGAGTCAGTGTACTGATGACACTCCAGACCAAATCTACGCACCAGTTGGGCCAGTGGACGCATGTAGATGTTAAATAATAGAGGAAAGAGGATAGCCCCTTGGGGGACCCCACAATTAAGGGGGACCCTTTCCGAGACCATCCCTCCCCTCTCCACCCGTTGTCCCCGATCTTGGAGAAAGGAGGCTACCCATTTAAGGGCAGACCCCCTAACTCCCGTCATGGCTAAACAGTGGCTCAATAGTGAATGGTTGACTGTGTCAAATATTGCAGTGAGGTCCAATAACACGAGCATCGCTGACCCACCTTGGTCCAACTGGCAGCGCAGCTGGTCTGTGATAGAGACCAGCACGGTCTCTGTCCCGTGCGCCAAGCGGAAGCCAAACTGGAAGGGATCTAATCCGGCTGTATCGTCCAAGAACCGCTGCAGCTGTCCCGCTGCTGCCCTCTCAATTACCTTGCCCAGAAACGGTAGGTTCAAAACTGGGCGGTAATTGGAGGGAACCGAGCCATCTAGACCCGGTTTCTTCAGCAGCAGACTTACCATTGCCTCTTTAAAACTCTATGGAAAAACTCCTTGCTCAAGGGAGCTGTTTACTATATTCAACAGATGTCCACGTAACCCCTCCCAGCAAGATCTAACAAGCTAGGAGGGGCACGGGTCGAAGACAAAACCAAACAGAAGAGAATAAAGAACAGAAAACCAACTCATTATAGCCTAACATCTGGTTAGTCACTGTCAGCCAAAACTTACAATGCATTTTCTTTGAGGGTGTAAATAAACACATAGATCAAGGGGACCCAATTGATATTGTTTACCTTGACTTTCAAAAGGCTTTTGACAAAGTCCCTCACCAAAGGCTCCTAAATAAGCTCTTCAGCCATGGAATCAGGGGACAGGTCTTGTCCTGGATTGGAACCTGGCTAAACTGTAGGAAACAAAGGGTGGTAATAAACGGACATTTCTCTGGGTGGAAAGAGGTGAGAAGTGGCGTACCCCAAGGTTCAGTTTTGGGTCCGTTACTTTTTAATTTATTCATTAATGATCTGGATGTAGGAGTGAATTCTGAGGTAGCAAAGTTTGCAGACGATACTAAATTGTTCAGGGTAGTTAAAAATGAAACTGATTGTAAAGAGCTCCAGAAAGATCTCTCGAAATTGAGTGAATGGGCAACAAAGTGGCAAATGCATTTTAACCTAAACAAGTGTAAAGTCATGCACATCGGGGCAAAGATCCCCAACTACACCTACAAATTGATGGGGTCAAAGCTTTCCGAGACAAACCAGGAAAGGGATCTTGGGGTCTTGGTGGACAGCTCAATGAAGATGTCAACCCAGTGCGCTGCAGCAGTGAAAAAAGCAAATTCTATGCTTGGCATGATCAGGAAGGGAATAGAAAATAGGTCAGCAAATGTTGTATTACCTCTCTACAAATCGATGGTAAGGCCACATTTGGAGTTCTGTGTACAATTCTGGTCTCCGCACCTTAAGAAGGATATAACGGAACTGGAAAAGGTACAGAAAAGGGCAACAAAATGATCCAAGGGATGGAGCGGCTTATGAAACCAGGTTGCAACGCCTTGGTCTTTTCAGCCTTGAAAGACGGCGTTTAAGAGGTGACTTGATCGAAGTGTATAAAATCATGCATGGGATAGAAAAGGTGAATAAAGAAAACTATTTTCTTTGTCACAAAACACTAGGACTAGAGGGCACTCCCTGAAGCTCCAAGGTAGGAAAATTAGGACTAATAAAGGGAAATATTTCTTCACCCAGAGGGTCATTGGGTTATGGAACTCACTTCCAGAAGAGGTTGTGACAGCTGTCAGCCTGAACAACTTCAAGGCAGGATTAGACAGATTTATGGATACCAAGTGTATTGGTAGTTACTGAAAAGGACATTCAAGTGCCACCTCGGAGTTGGTTGAGGTAGGCAGGATGTCCCTGGGTACTGGTTGTGGGGGGTCGGGAGCAGGTCAGGGTTTTGCCCTCCCTTCTGCTCGAGATCCCCGTGTACAACTGGTGGGCCACTGTGTGATACAGAATGCTGGACTAGATGGGCTGAGGTCCGATTCAGCATGGCTCTTCTTATGTTCTTATGTTCTTATTTGGCCCTCCATAGACAGAGATACCACCATCCAGGGGTTGAATCTATTTTGTAAAAATCCAAGGGACGCCATTCTACTTGACTTTTGAGCATCCCCAGATTTTTGTTGGTCTTGGAACCAGACCGCAGCAGATATCAATGTACTTGTCTTTTCATTCTCCTCTTGGGCTGGGGAAAGAAAACCAACAACCTCCAACAACTTAGGCTATCAATCAAAGCTGCATCACCAAGCCAGCGCTGAGAGAAATGACTTTTTTGAACTTCAACTGTCAGAATCTCCTAGGTCAGGGGTGCCCACACTTTTTCAGCATGTGAGCTACTTACAATAAAACCAAGTCAGAAAGATCTACCTACCTCCTCAAGGCTGGAGAGGGGAGGGGCAGGGGCGGGGTGGAGCCAGAGGGGGCGGAGCCAGGCCAGGGCTGGGCACTGTCCTCAAGCCTGGAGAAGCTGCTGGTAGAGCTGAGGGGGCAGAGCTGCCATCCTCCCCTCTAGCCTGGAGCTCCCAGCTGCTGGCTTGAGGCGGCAAGCCAGAGGGGGCAGAGCCAGGCCACACCAAGTTTGGTCCGCCCCCTCAAGGCCCAGCTGCTTTGGAGCTCCCAGGGGGCAGGGCTTGGTGCTGCTCCAGGCCTCTGAGATGGCAATGCCATCCAGCAGGATGGCCTTCGGTCCCGGGATCAACTGGGTTTGGCCCTGCCCTCCTCAAGGCTGGAAGAAGATGCATAAGAAGAGCCAAAGCTGAATCGGGTGAGCCCATCTAGTCCGCTTCTGTGCTGCCTGGCTCCCCCCAGTTGTACACGCCCCATCCAGCTGGGATCGGCAAACCCTCCTTCTCCCGGTCCCGGGATCGACCCTCTGGGTGAAGAAATATTTCCCTTTATCTAACTTCCTACCTTGGGCAGCCCTGTCCTAGTGTTGTACTTTAGCCAGAGGATTAATTAAGATGTAGAAAAACCGTGGTATTCTACCACTGCTGCCTGAACCTGAATGGGCACCCTTTGGGGGGGACCTTACTTGTATGAGATTTAGAGCTGAACAGATTCTTACATTCCCAAGTGCCTGCAAATATAAATTGTAATTGGATAGCTGTAAATAGAAATCCATTTTACCAAACACTCTTACCAAATACGAAGTATTCACACATAAAATAGAACAGAAATGGGGCATAAAACACTCCTTCCCCTTGACTTCTGGAAATGAGACTTCTCAATTTACACCCAGATCACATCAACACACCAAGATAGCCACTTCCTCAAGGGACATGACGGGGATCTTGCCATTGCAGTGAAAGCTTGGCTAAAACTCCAAGGCCTCCTTTCACCCAGTCTATGGCATGCCAGGTGTTCTTCCTCAAACAGCAAGGAAACCCAGCAATTCCTGCCCAAGTTGCCCTGATGAAACTCTTTTTTAAAAACAGTACGTCCGCCCTTTAGTTTTCCCAGAACACATCAATCATGCATGTGCTTGGTGTACGAATGAGTTCAGAATCTAGGTTGCTTTCTGCTGTTGCTGTAAAGTGCTGGTCTCAGCGGCCCCAGTTGCTGCTCCAGGAGTCTGCTATGCATACAAATGTCATCTGCAGACCACACAACCCAGATCCTCTTATACCCACAGTTTCTTTTCCCAATCCACACCACTACAGCAAGACAGATTAAATATTGAATAAGCCTGTAATGTTCTGTACATGCAAATTAAATTGCTCTTTTCTGAAATTCATGACTCCTCCTTCCCCAGGGGCTGAGGGGATTCCACCTACACAAACCTACCTGTCTCATGCCTCCAGAGACCAATGTCTACCTTTTGGGCTTGGATAAGTTGCCCCCAGGCTTTCCTCTTGGATTACAGTTTCCAGAATTCCACAATCAGAAAGGCTGGTGGTCATGATAGCTGGCGGATTCAGGGATTCGTACCCTAAACGCTAACTTTTCCAAGCTAGCTCAACCTCTTTCATTCATTCATTCGTTCATCCTCTCCTTTTCTCAACCCTCTCTCTCACATACATCCTCACACAGGACTTTTGAAAAGGCTATACAAGAATAGTTCCCAACCCTTTTTTGACCAGAGACCACTTGACCAGGGACCACTTTGACCAGGGACCACTTGACCAGGAACTTGACCAAAGCCTTCGACACTGTGAGCAGAAAAGGTCTGTGGTAGATACTGGAACGTCTAGGACAGGGGTGCTCACACTTTTTCAGCATGGGAGCTACCATATGAAGAACCAAGTTTAAAAGATCACCTGGTGCGCTCGCACGCGCATGCACACACACCCACACCCACTCCTGCTGCCACCTTCCGCCCGCACGGGGCTTCTTTCTTTCTCAGAAATGTAAACAATGGGACATGCAAAAATACACCCAAGCACCCCATTTCTCCCTCCCTGGCAAATTTCCCACATATATAATCAGGCAGAAAGTAAACAGAGAGGCCTAGGAGCTGCAAAGCCATTTGTGTCTCAGAAGTTTACATGGGACATGCAAAAATACATCCAACCACCCCATTTCTCCCACACTGCCATATTACCACACATATTATCAGCCAGAAAGTAAGAAGAGAGGCTTTTGAACTGCAAGGCCATTTAATACTCAGCAAGGTAAACAAAGGGGTATGCAAAAATACATCCAACCACCCCATTTCTCCCACATTTCCATATTCCCCAACATATATTTCTCAAGGAACAAAGCAAGCAAAGGCGCTTTGGAGCTAAAAGGCATTTTTTAAACATTAAAAATAAACAAAGAGACATGCCACAGAACAATCAAGCACCCACCGCAAAGTAAAAAGACCGACCTTTGAGATGCGGTAAGGAAATGACCCCAAAGCGTCCTTCTTCTCCTCCGTCATTGCTCCTATTTCCACTCCGCCAGCATGGGTGCCGCCTCCAAGAGCTCCCGAGAAGTCCGAGAGACAGAATGGGCGCTTCTGCACATGCGCGCAAGGACAGCCATGCATCGCGTCATCCAGGCCCGCCCCCTTTGGTCTCCTACGACTCTGAGTGGCTGGAGAAGGATGGAGGGAGGAGGAGGAATCCAAAAGAGGGGGCCCATTCTGCCTCTTGGACTCTGGAGCTTTTGGAGGCGGCGCGCGATCAGGGAGCGGGGAGGAGCAACGACGGAGGACTTCTTTGCAGCGTGCAGGGGCGTGTGAAGAGGACCAACAGCAAAAAACCTGGTCAGGGGCCTGAAGATCACCAGGATGAGGCCCGAAGATCACCCTGGTGATCCCGATCACCATTCTGAGCACCCCTGGTCTAGGATGTCCCCCCAAATTCCTCAAAATGATTATCCTGCTACATGAGGGCCACCGCGGTCAAGTCAGATACGGCGATGCCCTTTCGGAGCCCTTTCTAATAACTAATGGAGTGAAACAAGGTTGTGTTATTGCACCAACCCTATTTACAATCTTCTTCAGCATGATGCTCCAAAGGACTACGGCAGACCTCGAAGAAGAAGACGGCATATATATACGCTATCGTACTGATGGTAGCTTGTTCAACTTAAGCCGTCTGAGGGCTTGCACTAAGACTGTAAACTATCTAGTCCGTGAGCTGCTTTTTGCTGACAATGCTGCCCTTGTCGCCCACACAGAAGCATCCCTGCAGCGCCTAACATCCTGCTTTGCAACAGCTGCAGAGCTGTTTGGGCTGGAAGTCAGCCTGAAGAAAACGGAAGTCCTTTACCAGCCCGCACCACAGGAAGAACACCATCATCCTCACATCAGCATAGGCAAACCTGTGCTTAAGTCCATTCAGCAGTTCACCTACTTGGGAAGCATCATCTCTTCAGACGCCAAGATTGACAAAGAGATAGATCACAGATTAGCAAAGGCATATAGTGCATTTGGAAGATTTCACAAAAGAGTCTGGAGCAACAAGCACCTGAGGCAAAGCACCAAAATCAGTGTGTACAGAGCTATCGTACTGTCTATTCTCCTCTATGGGTCTGAAACATGGGTCACCTATTGCCAACACCTACGACTCCTCGAACGCTTTCATCAGCGCTTTCATCAGCGCTGTCTTCGCACAATCCTAAATATACACTGGACCGACTATGTGACGAACGTTGCTGTCCTTGAGCAAGCAGGGATCACCAGCATTGAGGCCATGCTATTGAGAACACAGCTGCGCTGGGCAGGGCACGTCTCTAGGATGGAGGACCACCGCCTCCCAAAGATACTACTCTATGGTGAACTCGCCACAGGTCAGCGCAAGAGAGGCGCCCCAAAAAAGAGATATAAGGACTCCCTAAAACAACATCTCAGGCTTGGCCAGATTGATCACCAACAATGGTCCACCCTGGCCTCACATCGGGAGGCATGGAGATGCACTATCCACAATGCTGCGGCCTCTTTTGAAAAGATACGCCGAATGGGTCCCGAAGAGAAACGACAGCGCAGAAAGAACCGCAACTTGGAAACAACATCACCTTTTTAGTCAAACGGTAGACTTTCTGCAACCCAATCACTTTGCCAGGATCATCTCAGATTGGCCTTTTAGTCATCAAAAATTACATTGCCATATCAGCTTGTAAAGAACATATGCATGGGATGAGTCCTTAAAATAAAATCTGGCTAAGAATCTTTGTTCACAGCCCACTGGTGGTCTGTGGCCCAGTAATGCTATACGAGAGAGAAATAGAAATCTTGATCAGGGATCAAGACATTGACCAAGGGGGATCATACATAATTCTCCAACATTAGTATCAGAAGGGTTATGAATTGGTTTTTGGTCAAACTCTTTCCCTTTCAGAAGGTCCAGATTCAGCCCCAGGGCTTCATGAGGAAGAGCTTTTGCTGAATGCAAAATCTTTGCGCTAGACTAGACGCTCTCTCGTGTGGTCAAGGCCCAAGTCTTATACAAGATCTTTCTCAAGCTCTCAAGACACATGCTAGGACAGGACTCTGCATCTCATGTAACATCTTATGCTTGTTGTTGCCCAATGGTTCATGGAACAGTGCCACGACCAAGAACCTTTATCCTAATCTAAATATGGATTTCACCTTGTGCAAGGTAACCAGAGGCAAAAATGAGACAGATCACCTACACCTTCAGTTCTGGTATAGTTTCAATTGTTATATATGAAGAGGTGTACGGGGTTGCTTGAATAAATCAAAGCAACGAGGAGAGTTATAACTTGGTAAATGATATGATATTTATCTTCTGGTTTCAGTACTTCACATAAAACACAAATTTTGTTGCTATACAGCAAAGCAATAATTATGTGCAAATATTCAGGTAAGTACCACACATCAATTGAACAAACGCCTAAACAATAATGGACTATACCGAGTAATTAAATCTCTAAGTAGAGAGTCCCAACAAGAGCACCACCGCAAACGATAAGGTATTGATCAAAGTATTTCCAGTCAACAAAAATACATAAACATGCATAGATGCGGTGAGTGTCCAGAGCAGTCGACGATCCTGTGGATACTTGCGCCTGACCGTTTTGCCTCAAATCTCGGACCAAAGAAGGCCCGGTACCTCTATACCAGTCTTTCTCAACCAGCGTGCCGTGGCACACTAGTGTGCCGTGACGGACCTCCTGCTGTGCCGCGAGAAAAGCTCTCTGCCCCCCTTCCTCCCCCCCTCCTGCCGAACTCCTGCTGCTTGGGGGAGGAGGAAGGGCCGGGCTGTGGTGAAGAAAAAGAAGAAGGGGCTGGGGCGCCGCCTCCTTCGGCCATTTCCCCAGCCAGCCTCCAATCCGCCATGACTCCCACCATGACTCTCGCCCCTCGCTCGCTGAAGCCGCGTGGAGGAGGAGCCCCGCCCACTGAAGCCTGTCCACCGCTCCTGCTCCTCTGTAGGAGAGCTGAAGCTGGGGGGAGGGGGCGGGGCATGGTGCGGCCTGGCTGTGCTCCCTCCCCCGGCTTCGGCACTCCCAGCAGCTGCTCCAGCCTTGAGGGACAGTGCCAAGCCAGCATTGTGCTGGTTCTGGCATCGCTGGCTTGGCACTACCCCCTCAAGGCTGGAGCAGCTGCTGGGAGAGGTGAAGCCGTGGGTAGGGGGCGGGGCATGGCACAGCCTGGCTCCGCCCCCTCCCCAGCTTTGGCACTCCCAGCAGGCCACACACACACACCCCCCCCAGCGGTTCTTTACTGTGTTAGAGTGTCATTTTGTGTCATTTTGGTTGGTGGTGTGCCCCCGGATTTTTTTAATGTTAAAAGTGTGCCGCGGCTCAAAAAAGGTTGGGAAACACTGCTCTATACGATTTACCTATATGTCCTAAGAATAACCCGCTACGCTGCTTGGGCACGCCAAAGATTGTCCCCGGTCTTGGGAAAAGCTTCTAAAATGCGAAACCGTCAGGCACAAGTATCCACAGGCTCGTCGACCGCTCTGGACACTCACCGCATCTATGCTGATAAGCATGTTTATGTATTTTTGTTGACTGGAAATACTTTGATCAATACCTTATCGTTTGCGGTGGTGCTCTTGTTGGGACTCTCTACTTAGAGATTTAATTACTCGGTATAGTCCATTATTGTTTAGGCGCTTGTTCAATTGATGTGTGGTACTTACCTGAATATTTGCACATAATTATTGCTTTGCTGTGTAGCAACAAAATTTGTGTATTATGTGAAGTACTGAAACCAGAAGATAAATATCATATCGTTTACCAAGTTATAACTCTCCTCGTTGCTTTGATAGTTTCAATTGTTGTCTTCCAAGTGTCCAGGACTTCAACTCCCACAAGCTTCAATCTATAGCAGTGATTTTCAACCTTTTTTGAGCCGCGGCACATTTTTTACATTTACAAAATCCTGGGGCACACCACCAACCAAAATGACACAAAATGACACTCTAACACAGTGATACATATAGTTAATATGTTTTTAAATGTATTTATACACTCAGTGTGAAACCTGGGCCTGTTTCGATGAACACAACATAGATATCCTGGCAGGAATGGCAGAAAGACACACACAAAGGTCTTGCTCAACAGCTGTCTGTCTCTCTCTGTTTTTAGTTTTTATCGCAGTCAAGCTTAAGAAGCTCATCTCACACAGATATGTGGTTGAAAACTGGAGCAATGTCAAAATAGCTTTGTTGGCCAGAATGGGGAATTCCCCGGTAACAGATAATAGATAAAAACTGTCCAAAGGAAGATCAGCAAATTTTAGCTTTAAACTACGATCTTGTTTCAGTTCAATGAGTTCCTCTTGCTCCTTTAGTCATGTCCATTCCAGCAACGGATGCAGAGCTGTATGGGTCCTTAACTCAGTCAAGGCATTCTGCCACTTGACGCGCAGCTGCAGCACAAACTCTAACTTTGTTTACTTAGCCGCGTCTAAACGAATCCAAGATGGCGCGACCATAGCACTCTCGCATCACTTCTTAGGTGACGCGAGACTGCTATGGTTCCATTTCTTAAAGGGACAGATGCGCCTTATACTTTATATATGAATGAAGTTCAAAAATAATTTACCACAGCACACCTGATGATCTCTTACAGCACACTAGTGTTCCACGGCACACTGGTTGAAAATCACTGATGTATAGGAAGGGATTTTATTATTTATTTATTTATTTATTTACAACTTTTATATGCAGCCCTTCTCACCCCCAAAGGGACTCAGAGCAGCTTACAAGATATATATACATACAATATATTATATTATTAGCACAGTATCATTATTATATATTACTATATTGTACTATACAATTGTACTGCAATATTATTAGTAATATTGAATATAATTTAAAATATATAATTATAATAGTATTAGTATTAGTATTATATTGCATTACATTATGTTATAAATATTATATGTATATATATTATATTATATTAGTATAACACAGGAGACAAGATGGAACTGTCTTCCTGAGCCCCCTCTCTTCACACTTTGGAATTCAAAGCCCAAAACATCTGAGAGAATCAACGGTAGGAAAAATAAATCTCACTGACATTCATTTGTCAAACTGAAATTTTCTCCTCTATGCAACTACGAAAAGTTCAGGGACCACTTGCTTTTGACCACCATGAAGCCACAATTTCTCTGGCTATCTCAAAATGTGTGAGGGGTTTCCTTTAAAGCAGGGCTGTCCAACTGGCGGCCCCGGGGCCGGATCCCACCTATGCCCTCAGCCGCCATTTTTAAATTTAAAAAAAAATGGCGGCCGGGGGGCCGGGGGAGGGGGGGCAGGGCAGGAGGAAAGAGAGCTAGCTCCTCCTCCTTTTCGCCCCTCCCTACCTAGGGCGGGGGCCGCCGAAGGGCAGAAGGCGGCGCCAACAGCAGCGCGTCACAGGCCTGACGTGACGCGCTGCCCCCGGGCACCGCCTTCTGCCCTTTTTCGGCGCTTCCCTTCCTAGGGCGGGGGGGGGCGCCGAGGAGGAGTAGGCGGTGCCAAGAGCAGCAGCGCGTCACGCCAGGCCTGTGACGCCTGCTCTTGGCGCCACCTACTCCTCCTTCGGCGCCCTCCGCCCTAGGAAAGGAGGGGCGCCGGGGCAGAAGGCGGCGCCAAGGGGCAGCGTGTCACGCCAGGCCTGTGATGCGCTGCTGCTGGCGCCGCCTTCTGCCCTTTTTCGGCGCCTCCCCCGCCCTAGGTAGGGGGGGCGCGAAAGGAGTAGGCGGCGCCAAGAGCAGAGCCGTCACAGGCCTGGCGTGACGCGCCTGCAGGCACCGCCTGACCCTCCGCCTCTCTGCCCTTTTTTTTCGGCGCCCCCTTCCTAGGGCGGCGGGGGGCGCCGAAAAGGCAAGAGCAGAGCGTCACAGGCCTGGCGTGACGCTGCCCTTAGCGCCGCCTTCTGCCCTTTTTCGGCGGCTCCTCCGCCCTAGGTAGGGAGGGGGGGCACCGAAAAGGAAGAGTAGGCGGTGCCAAGGGGCAGAGCGTCACGCCAGGCCTGCGTGCTGCTCTTGGCGCCGCCTTCTGCCCCTTGGCCGTTTTAGGAGGGCGGGGCCTGGGGTTGGGGGGCCCTGGGGCGGGCCTGGGGCCCCCCTAGGTCATCAGTGACCTTTATCCGGCCCTGGACCCCGTAGAAGGGGCACTGCTTTAAAGTATGTTAAGAGCTTGCCAAGACAAAACAACAATCCCATGCCTTCCAGCTGTAGCTTGGCATTCATCATGCATGCAAAAATATTCGGAACACTATTATACTACATCCAATTGAAAAAAATGTGCAAATGAGACACTTCTCACAGGTATTGTGAGCACTTCCAATAACATTGTTTGCACCGAGCAAATTGCCTGCATCTCCCTCGCAATGTGTTTGCTGCCAAGCAACTTACAACATAAAAGCACCTGTAAGTAAAACAAGTCTGAGCAGTACAAACTTAAAATACAAGTTCTAGAAGACGCAATGACATAAGCTCCCCATGTTGACTATTAGTTTCATCATTCAGCCAGATTCAACACCCTGAGTTCCTGGCACAAACACAATGGGGCTCGCTTACAAAACTGCCTTACTCTAATTGGCATATATAAAAAAAATCTTTGTCACTAATATAATACAAGAATGAGTAGAAAGAACATTTACTACTAGTAGATCTCTGTATGATCTATGGCGGTGATTCTCAAAGTGGGCGCTACTGCCCCCGTGGGCGGTTGCGCATTTCAGGGGGGCGGTAGAAGCCTCCGATGAAATTGGGGGGCACTGAAGCCTAGAAAGGGGGTGGTGGCATTACCCTGGTGTTGTGTTACCACTGCGCAGAGCCCATCCCTTTGCTCTCCTGAACTCCTCCCACGCCAACGGGGCTCTATGGTGAGGGAGTTCAAGAGAGGAAGGGGCGGGCTCTGTACACTTACAGGCGCACACACTTGCGTGCTTGTGACCTTTTCCCATCTATGACAGGTATGTGAAGTCTGTTGGAAACTAGGCAAGTGGAATGTCTAGTCTGTTTGAGGCAAGTGTGAATGTTCCAATTGGCCACCTTGATTGGCATTGAATGGCCTTGCAGCTTCAGTGCCTGGCTGGTTATTGCCTGGGGGGATCCTTTGTTGGGAGGTGTTAGCTGTCCCTGATTGATTCCTGGAAAAACACACTGAGCAACCTTACCTAAACACAAGCATATTTTACTATATTTTACAAAAAAAGTTAGAAACATTAATACATATATCTGTTTAATTACTATTTTTTTTCTGGAAAGGGGGCGGTAGGCCAAAAAAGTTTGAGAACCACTGCTCTACGTCTTATAAATGGAGATGAGCACCACCCCCAGAGTTAGAGACGACTAGACTTAATGTCAAGGGGAAAAACAATCACAAAATTTGAAACATTTTCTGTTCTTTAATGGTGCTTATTTTGAAAATAGTTGTTATACTCCAGAAACTTCATTTTTTGTGGCTGCCACAAACTATGTTGAATTCATTGAGACTTTATGAGCTATTCATTGGAAAACTGCCGCAAAGTGTGCTGCAGGATGTCCTACAAAAGCAAAGTATTTGTAGTTTAATAAACTTTCCCCATGCTTTTATGATAAAACCCATTAGGGAATGACATGTATAACCCAGCAACAAAAACTGTGTGACACAGTGTTACCGTATTTACTACAAGCTACTAAGAAAAGGTCTATTTACAAACATCTGTGATTGAAACCACCATTTGAATTTCCAAACCAATCTCTTCCATAATTTTTTGTGGATAATGAGATTACAGCATGACAATTATTTTGTAGTATTTTCTATTTCTGAGTTCAGAGCATCAAAGTGTATTCAGTGGCTGAATTGTATACCATGAATACAAATTTCCCACACAGAGGGGGAGAAGCATCCTGCTGAATAAGGAAACAGGATAACAGATGGCATTTTAGCAGTCCAAGAAAGAGAGCGCCATGCCAGAAGGCTGCCAAAACTTACGCAATCATAACAATCTTGCTTTTATTCAACGGCCAAAGACATTAGCTTCTATCACTGAGCCAGTAAACAAGTGTCTGGGATGGGGCAGCAGCACTTGGAACAGCAAGGCTGTGGAAAAGTGTGTCCGTCTCCCCAGTTCTGAAAATCCCTCCCAAAACAGGCCTGCCAATGAACGACCCAGGACTAAATCCCATTCTTAGTCCCAATCAGAGCATACTCATTGGATCCAACGGAACTAGACAAGTCAACATTTCTATAAGCTTCATTGATACAACGGGTCTAATTTAGATGGAACTAAAAACAGCATCTGGGCTCATGCCTAGAATTATTTTTTGTTAGATGTCTTGGATCCCCTAGGAGGAGGAAAGTGGGAGAGAAACTGAATAATAATTAATAATTAATAAAACCAGATATCCATATATTTCAATCTTTTTTTTTACATTATTCCTGGGACTAGGTCAGGGGTGGGCAACTATTTTTTCCAAGGGGCCACATGAGAACAAAAAAATATTATGCAGGGCCGCACCTAAAGGCGGAACTACATGCTAATCTACATAATTTATTTATTTCACTTACTATATTTACCATATATTACACATCATTAATATTAACATATTAATATATCAAGAAATATTCATATATTATTAGTATTATTACCATAATTATTATATTATAGTACAGGGGTGGGCAATAATATCCATGAAGCAATCAATTTAATATTATATCTCCCAGAACACAATTGAATTAATGAAGCAATCAATTTAATATTATATCTCCCACAACAAAATTACATCAATGAAGCAATCAATTTAATATTATATCTCCCAGAACACAATTATATCAATGAAGCAATCAATTTAATATTATATCTCCCAGAACACAATAACATACCTCTTCTTTCCTCCTTTGGAAGAGGAGGTCCGGCAGCGCGCCTGCCCTGGCGAAGTAAGGTAGCCGGTGGCAGCGCTGCCCACCGGGCGAAAAGGGAGGCCCGGGCAGGTAGAAAGCCATGCGTGGCTTTGTTTACGGCAAAAGCAAGCAAGGGAGGCGAACGGGGTCCCCTTCCTCTCACGCACGCTGAAAACAAACACTGAAGGACGCCCCGCCCCTGAGCGTCTCCCGCTGATGTTGCAGCCGGCATCGCCGAACACGCTCAGGGGCGGCGCTTCCTCCGCAGTTTGTTTGGCAACGTGAATGAGAGGAAGGGGACCTCGCGTTGCCTCCTATACTTTTTTGCTTTGTATCTGGCGAAAAACAAGCATAGGAGCGAACCGGGTCCCCTTCCTCTCGTTCACGTTGCCAAACAAACTGCGGAGAGCGCCGCCCCTGGCGTGTTCGGCGATGCCGGCTGCGACGTCATCGCGGGAGACGCTCAGGGGCGGCATCCTTCGGAGTTTGTTTCAAGCGCGCGAGAGGAAGGGGACCCCGGGTTCACCTCCTATGTTTGTTTTTCGCCAGATACAAAGCAAAAAGCAAGCATAGGAGGTGAACGCGAGGTCCCCTTCCTCTCGTTCACGTTGCCAAACAAACTGCGGAGGAAGCGCCGCCCCCTGAGCGTGTTCGCCGATGCCGCTGCGACGTCATCGCGGAGACGCTCAGGGGCGGGGTGTCCTCCGCAGTTTGTTTTCAAGCGTGCGTGAGAGGAAGGGGACCCCGCTCGCCCCTTGCTTGCTTTTGCCGTAAACAAAGCCACGCATGGCTTTCTACCTGCCCGGCCTCCCTTTTTCGCCCCGATGCAGCGCTGCACCCGGCTGCCTCTCTCCCCCGGTACGCAGCGCTGCCCAAGGCCCCTCGAGCCGGATGGGAGCGCCCAAGGGGTCGCATCCGGCCCCCGGGCCGCCAAAGGCCCAGCCCTGGACTAGGTTAACCTTAGTTAACTGTTAGTCAAAACCTGAAGTTCATTTCTGTTTCATAGGCTCATCTATATTGCCATATAATGCAGCTTGAAACTGTATTATATGGCAGTGCAGATGGGGCCAAAGACACCTTATATAAAGAGCCAGAAAGCCATATTATGCACAGTATTTTAATAATTTTGTGCATGAAACAAGGTTTGTGTATATTGACATATCAGAAATCACAGCTGTCACTCTCTCATCTACTCATGTGGACCATTTCAGACTTTGGAATACTTGGATTTAGGAACTCTGGATTATTATTTTTTTCGTGTCAGGAGTGACTTGAGAAACTGCATGTCGCTTCTGGTGTGAGAGAATTGGCCGTCTGCAAGGACATTGCCCAAGGGACACCCGGATGTTTTGATGTTTTACCATCCTTGTGGGAGGCTTCTCTCATGTCCTCGCATGGGGAGCTGGAGCTGACAGAGGAAGCTAATCCATGCTCTCCTCAAATTCGAACCTGCAACCTGTCAGTCTTCAGTCCTGCCAGCACAAGTGTTTAACCTACTGCACCACCGGGGGCACTCTGCATACAGGATACTCAACCTGCTTCTTAACAGCCTCGCAACAATAACAACAATAACCATTCATTACCTGATTCACACACAACAGATCCCGGCTTCAGCTCCAGCATCATGGTGATGAGAGAGATGTCCGTTGAATACAGAATCTGCGTCCGATGAGGGAGATTGAGAGTCCACAGCTCAGGGGTTAGGTGAAGAATATAGACCCATCCTCCTTTGCTGCAGGTCACCTTGGAGCCATACGGTTTGCCTATGAGATCTGTGGAGTGTCTTATCACACCATACTTGGTCTGTGTTTTGCCACCGTTCTGTACCTTCACCGGAAACATGGACTCATGGCCCAAGAAGACAACGGCGGTGTCCCCTTCTTTGATTGTGTCTCCATATTCAATAAAGCTCATTGCGATAATCTTGCAGTTGATAACTTAGTTGTGGCTAAGGACAAAGGAGACATACTTCAGAAAAGAAATATTCATCTTTCTAGGATGCTCTTTCTGCTGAAAACATTTACTCAAATCAGTTCCGCTCATCTTTAATCTCACAGTGAATCATGCATCCCTGTAGATCAGTGGCGCCCAACCTTTGGTCCTCCAGGTGTTTTGGACTTCCAACTCCCAGAAATCCCAGCCAGTTTACCAACTATAAGGAATTGTGGGAGCTGAAGTCCAAAACACCTAGAGGACCAAAGGTTGGGCACCACTGTGTCTTATTGGACTGCAGCATTTATCGGTCTTATCCTAGCCAATGAGGACATCTGATGGGGTCTGCAGTCCAACAACATGTAGAGTAGTGTTTTTCAACCTTTTTTGAGCTGTGGCACATTTTTTACATTTACAAAATCCTGGGGCACACCACCAACCAAAATGACACAAAATGACACTCTAACACAGTGATACATATAGTTAATATGTTTTTAAATGTATTTATACACTCGGTGTGAAATCTGGGCCTGTTTCGATGAACACAACATAGATATCCTGGCAGGAATGGCAGAAAGACACACACGAAGGACTTGCTCAACGGCTGGGAGTTATAGTTCACCCGCAATCAAAGAGCATTCTGAACTCCACCAATGATGGAATGGAATCAAACTTCCCACACAGAACTCCCATAACCAAGAGAAAATACTGTAAGAGTTTGGTGGGCATTGACCTTGAGTTTTGGAGTTGTAGTTCACCTATATCTAGTTGTAGTTCACCTATACCCAGATGTGACGATCTCGGTCACCTAAATTGACTTATTTGACACTCCCGGTAGTCTGCCACCAACCTAATGGGTCATTAGGATTTACTTCGAATTAAAATGAAGTGTCTGTAGCGTTTGGCCTGTACAACAACCCACCACCAATAATGTAAACTGAGGAGACCGAAAGATGACTGAGGCTTCTTTTAAAAGTTAATAATAAAAAGATTTATTAACAAGAACGAGGCTATTAAATAGGCACAGTTCGTATTGGTTCTACTCAGAGGCAACTAGCGTACGGTTACAGCAATGATATACTTCAGATAGCGTGATGGTTAACAGATTATATTAGTGCTAGAGCGTAGAGGTTACTTATTAAAAGGCTATTAATTCTTCTTAAGATGGTACGTTCAGTTCCACAGACAGTACTGAGACTTGTCTCCCAACTCCAAACTAATAGTTCCACTAGATTGTTGTTGTTCCTAAATTCTGGAACATCTAATCACTTAGATCGTTCCCTGAGTCTGGCTACTACTGGGTTACTCGTAACCCACACAGTCTAAGAGGCCCTATACCTGTCACTCTATCTCCAGAGATGACCAGGTATCCCAACTGCCTATCACAAGAACAGTTCTAAATTGGCACTCTTCCACAAGCGTCCCCACTAGAATGACTACTGGCCCTAAGGGCGGTCAGATCTCAGTCTTGACTCCCACTAGTCCAGCCTATTCCTACGTGGTGATTGCTTAGGACAGACTGTCAGTCTCTATTGCCAAGGCTCTGGTGATACTCCCCCAGAAACCTTGCTCAAGACTGCCTCAGACTTAGACGTCTAATCTACAGCCTGACACTAAATAGCAGAGGCTGGAGATGTGCGTCTGCACAGCCCTGCTCTAAACTCCAGACTCCAGACTGAAACATTCTCTGACAGGATCTTCTACTCTGTCAGCTCCAACTCCTCCCCCTCTAAACTCTAACCAATCACAGCCTCTTCACTGTAACTAGGCACAAGCCTGCAAGGCCACGCCCCCTTGCTCTGGCTTCCCTTCCCTTAATGGTTGCTGGCTGCAGCCACCTCTCCAAGATGGATGCCAGCACAACCAAAACAGGATTTCTAAACCCCTTCTAAGCAGGCCTCGGCCCTGCTTAAGGCAGGTGAGTCCTTACACCAGAGAGCACTGTGGAGGGGAGGGAGGAAGACGTGGGGTGACTCTGTGCAGTAGCGCCCGCACGAGTCACGACTTCCTCCCTCCCCCCCCCCGCAGAAGCGGTAGCGTGAGCAAAGTGAGGCAAAGCGAGCAGAGCGAGGCTGGGAAGAAGGGAGCCCGAGTGGAGAAGAAAAAGTGTTTGGCAGGAGGAGGAAGAAAGGTTCCGATTTCCCACGGCACACCTGATGATCGCTAACAGCACACTGGTTGGGAAACACTGAAGTACAGGACTACATCTTCCCCATTTATGTCTTGAGGATAAGTTCAAGAATTGTGGTTGGGTGCCTTCAAGTGGTTCCAATTTATAGCAACCCTAAAGCAAACCTATCATGGAGTTTCCTTAACACAATTTGGTCAAGAAGAGGTTTGCTGCTGCCTTCCTCCGAGGCTGAGAGAGTGTGGTTTTCCCAAAAGTACTCCAGTAGGTTTCCAGAGTTTGAATCTCGGCATCCAGAGTTGTAGCCCAATGCTCAAGCCAACGCTAGGAGCTGAGTTTTACAAAGTCTTTAGCCTTCTTTGCCCAAGAGTCGTGGTGTCTCACCAAACTACAGCTCCCAGGATTCCATAGCAATGAGCCATGGCAATTTAGGTGGTGCCAAACTGCATTGATTCTGCAGTGTAGATACATTGTTAGAAATGCCTGGAGAGGACACATTTTGTCATGCATAGATATATGATACCATAGTTAGTAGTTTAGGGGGTTATAGTGGTCACAACGTATGCTATTTTGAATTACGTGATGGAAGAAAGACAAAATAATGAAGCACCTAAATAACAGCTGCTTTTGCTCATGTTCACCTTTACTGCAAACTGCCAAAAATAATGAAAGCCTTCTGCTTTGTGACCCAATTCTGGTGTTAGAAGGAGCAAGGTATGGGTTCAGATATCAAAAGAGGCATTTGACTTCAAACATTATCAGAAACGACTCACAGGGTCGTTTTCTATGTATTTTTAGTCTATTTTCTATGTATTTTTAGAGTCGCACTATAAAGCAGTCAAAGCAATAGTTACTAAAGCAAAGTCGATGAGAGCTCACCTGCATTTTGTTATTGGGCAGACACAGCAGACAGCAGTGATATATCATCTGGGGAAGGTCAAAGCTATTTACGGATGCAAATCTAATAAAACCCCAAATCCTGGGGTTTTTTTACAGGCAGTTCCCAAGTTACAAACATCCAACTTGCAAACAACCCATAGCTAAGAATGGGGGTGAGACAACGGCAAGTGGGAGAAATCTATCCCTTGGAAGGGAATTCCACTCCTGGAAGGGTTGTCATGGGGGAAAGGTGTCTCCACTGAAACTTTCGCCCCAATCTTTGTTTCCACAAGCCAAATTTTTCAAAATCCAATCATCACAGAGACAGGAAGTGGGGTGAAATCTTTTGAACAGGGGCACAGGCAGCAGAACAAACATCACTGGAATGTTAACCTTTCCTTATGCCAGTCTTTCTCAGCCAGTGTGCCGTGGCACACTAATCCTCCTCTGTAGGAGAGCTGAAGCTGGGGGGAGGGGGGGGAGCATGGCACGGCCTGTAGGAGAGCTGAAGCTGGGGGGAGGGGACCAGGGCATGGGATGCGGCCTGGCTCTTCCCCCTCCCCCTGATGGCACTCCCAGCAGCTGCTCCAGCCTTGAGGGGACAGTGCCAAGCCAGCATTGTGCTGGCTCTGGCACCGCTGGCTTGGCACTGCCCCCAAAGTGCTGGAGCAGCTGCTGGGAGCTTTGAGGCCAGGGGTAGGGGGCGGGCATGGCACAGCCTGGCTCCGCCCCTCCCCTGGCTTTGGCACCTCCCAGCAGCTGCTCCCAGCAGGCCACGATCCCCCTGCCGTTCTTTACTGTGTTAGAGTGTCATTTTGTGTCATTTTGGTTGGTGGCGTGCCCCCGGATTTTTTTAATGTTAAAAGTGTGCCGTGGCTCAAAAAAGGTTGGGAAACACTGCCTTATGCTATCAAAAACGGCATGGCTGAAGTTAGACTTAAAATGTACCTGTTCTGGCTTACAAACAGATTCAGCGTAAGAACAAATCTACTGAACCTATCTTGTTCGTAACTTGGAGACTGCCTGTAGTTTGGAGGAATGGGGAAACCTGAGAACATAAGAAGAGAAGTGATGGATTTGTGGCCTTACGCCAGAGGTTCTCAAACTTTTCTGGCCTACCGCCCCCTTTCAAGAAAAATTTTACTCACCGCCCCCCTATAAATTAATTTTTTTAAAAAAAATTAATAGCAATTAAACAATTAAATATATGTATTAATGCAGTGGTTCTCAACCTTTCTAATGCCATGACCCCTAAATAAGGTTCCTCATGTTGTGGTGACCCCCAACCATATTTTCGTTGCTACTTCATAAATATTTTTGCTACTCTTATGAATTCTAATTCAATTATCTAATATGCAGGTCAAAGCGAAGGGGGCGGGGCCAAAGAAGAGGGCCGCGCGACCCCTCCTAAACAGCCAATCGTTCAAAACCTCCTTAAAGGGGTTCACTGCCCCCAAAATTTCCGAGCCTCCCACCACCCCCTTGGATCGCCTCACCGCCCACTCAGGGGTGGTATCACCCACTTTGAGAATCAGTGCCCTACACAATTATGGTGCTGATTCCATTTTCAATGACTTTCTTCCATGTTATGGAACACTGGGATGTGTAGTTTACAGAGGGGCAATTAGAATTCTCAGGCAGAGAGATCTTGCGCATCACTAAACTATAAAACTCAGGATTCCATAGGATGCTGAAATGGGATACAGAAGTGTAATTGTGAAGTGTGAATGGATCATGGAGTTGTATAGTCCAACTTTCTGTTTGCACACTACAGTCAGGTCAATCAGTTATCCATGGGAAGCTAGTCATCGAGTTATGAGAACACCTGCACCGTCCGTCACATTATCTCCAAGCAAGTGAAACATATGGTCGCTGATCCTCAGAATCATAGGTTTGGAAGAGACCTCAAGGGTCATCCAGTCCAACCCTCTACCATGCAGGAATACACAATCAAAGCAAAGACTATCCAGTACTCTGTTTGAAAATCCTAAGGAGGAGGAGAGTCCATGTGCTCCCAGGCAGCACATTCTACTGTCAACCAGTTTATTCCATCAGGAAGTTCTTCCTAATGTTTATGGTATCTCTTTTCCTGCTATTTGAATCCATTGCTCCATGCCCTGGTTTCTGAAGCAGCACAAAACAAGCTGGCTCCATCTTCAAGACGGCATGTAGCCAGCCTAACTTCCGCAATAGCCACTGACGGCCCCATTTTCCATGAGTTTGTCCAATCCTCTTCTAAAGTCACCCAAGGTGATAGCCATCATTACATCCTGGGGCAGTGAGTTCCACAGTTGAAATACTCTTGCCCGTGATCTCACTTTATTGCTACAAAGGGAAGACTCGGACCATGGGTCACTGGTATATGCAAGCTTTACAACAAATAGGAATCTTGAACCACTATGTAGAAATTATTATTATTTATTATTTATTTAAAACTTTTGCATCCAGATCTTCTCTACCTTCGTGGAGGAACTCAGTCCGGCTGACAGCAAGAATTCAATGCGAACAATAAAAATCTAAAATATCATACATCAACAATGAATCAACAATACATATAGAATAAAATACATATAAGCCATTCGCCAAGATAAAATCATGTCCAACTCAGACCGTATATTGTGGTCAGTAATTTTAGTCAATTCCCGGTCTCAGCCATCACTCTGCAAATCACAGCCAGGATTTCACTAGTTTCCTAAATAATAATAATAATAATAATAATCTTTATTTATAACTCGCCTCCATCTCCCCAAAGGCTAACATGAGGCCAAGCCCAAAAAACAATACAATACTAAAGGTCAGGAGGGAGGGGACAGATCTAATTTCTTTCAGGAGAGAGTTCCATACTATTCAATTTAATACTCTTTGAGTGCATCTATACCAGGGCTGCCCAGGAAGTCGATTGCGATCGACCAGGCGATCCCGGGACCGAAGGACGTCAATCCCAGCAGGATGGGGCGCTTCTCAGAGGGGGCAGAACCAGGCTGCACCAAGCCCCTCCCCCTCCCCGGCTTCGGCACTCCCAGCAGCTGCTTTAGCCTTGAGGAGGGCAGGGCCAAGCCAGCCTTGTGCTAGTTATGCCACCACTGGCTTGGCACTGCCATCTTCAAGCCTGGAGAAGCTGCGGGGAGCTCCAAAGCCAGAGGGGAGGGGGCAGGGCTTGGTGCAGCCTGGCTCCGCCCCCCCTCTGGCTTCCGCTCTACCAGCAGCTTCTCCAGGCTTGAGGATGGCAGTGCCAAGCCAGTGGTGGCATAGCTAGCACAAGGCTGGCTTGGCAACTGCCATCCTCAAGCCTGGAGCAGCTGCTGGTAGAGCGGAAGCCAGGGGGGCGGAGCCAGGCTGCACCAAGCCCCTCCCCCTCCCCCAGCTTCGGCACTCCCAGCAGCTGTTTCAGCCTTGAGGAGGGCAGGGCCAAGCCAGCCTTGTGCTAGCTATGCCACCACTGGCTTGGCACTGCCATCCTCAAGCCTGGAGAAGCTGCTGGGAGCTCCAAAGCCAGCGGGGAGGGGGCAGGGCTTGGCGCGGCCTGGCTCCGCCCCCCTCTGGCTTCCTCTCTACCAGCAGCTTCTCCAGGCTTGAGGATGGCAATGCCAAGCCAGTGGTGGCATAGCTAGCACAAGGCTGGCTTGGCATTGCCATCCTGGTCTGGAGAGCGCTGAGTGCCAGAGGGGGGCGGAGCCAGGCCGCACCAAGCCCCTCCCCCTCCCCTCGCTTCGGCACTCCCAGCAGCTGCTTCAGCCTTGAGGAGGGCAGGGCCAAGCCAGCCTTGTGCTAGCTATGCCACCACTGGCTTGGCATTGCCATCCTCAAGCCTGGAGAAGCTGCTGGGAGCTCCAAAGCCAGAGGGGAGGGGGCGGGGCTTGGTGCGGCCTGGCTCCGCCCCCTCTGGCTTCAGCTCTACCAGCAGCTTCTCCAGGCTTGAGGATGGCAGTGCCAAGCCATTGGTGGCATAGCTAGCACAAGGCTGGCTTGGCAACTGCCATCCTCAAGCCTGGAGCAGCTCCGCCAGGGGGCGGAGCCAGGCTGCACCAAGCCTTCCCCCCCTCTCCAGCCTTGAGGAGGTAGGTAGATCTTTCTGACTTGGTTTTATTATAAGTAGCTCGCATGCTGAAAAAGTGTGGGCACCCCTGATCTATACTGTAGAATGAATCCAGTTTGACTCCACTTTAACTTCCATGGCTCAATGCTATGGAATTCTGAGAGTTGTAGTCTGGAGAGCACTCTTTGTCCAGGATGGCTGCAATGGTTACACTTATTCTATGATTGCCGTTTAGTCATAGTTCTTAATGTTCGAGAAAAGCCTTTTCTGAATACCAGAACAAGAAAGCAGTCCATAAACACCACTCAGGATTCAGATCTTGTTTTAATAATAATTGGATTATGCTCGCAATTAATCTAAACTTTGATTGCAAGCAGAGCACTACTCTTCTTATATATATAAAAAAAGATTCTGAGTTCCTGATACAAGCTCTATTAGAATGTAATTCAGAGCCAAGTGGAGTTAATTCTGAACAGTTAATTTAGTACTGTGAATCCGCACTCTGATTAACTTCCATTTGCTATTTAAATATGAATGGCAATCAATCAAATAAAAAGAGAAATAAAATGTAGAAAATCAAGAACACTTCCACGCAGCAAATATGCCTTTTAATTAGATACTGGAGTAGAATATGATAATGCTGCCAAACTTTTTTGATGCCTTGGCTCCTGTGTCACTTTGAGTAACTCAATTACAAAAATACAGTAAGAGAATTTTTTCCTGGCACAGAAACAAGTGCCTAGAGTAGAGTCTCACTTATCCAACCTTCACTTATCCAACGTTCTGTATTATCCAACACAGTCTGCCTCACACCCCAATCCACCGGTGAAGGAAGTAGAGTGTATATTTATCTGTGGAATAATGTCCAGGGTGGGAGAAAGAGCCCTGTCTGTTTTGGTGCTAAATTTGAAAATACAGTAATTAATGCATAACAGTATCATGTATTGAAAAAAAAATTCTGTCAATTTATTGTAAAACATGATGTTTTGATGTTTAAATTGTAAAATCATAAGGTAATTTGATGTTTAATAGGCTTTTCCTTAATCTTTCCTTATTATCCAACATTTTTGCTTATCCGACGTTCTGCTGGCCTGTTTATGTTGGATAAGAGAGACTCTACTGTATATTTGAGGATTTTACCTACGAGGTTTCGGGGTACTAAACCGCTGGTAAAGTAGGGGTGTTGAAAGCTACACAAATATACAAACACAAAGTTTTTTGACTTCCCATCAACCTCAATGTTAAGCGTGTGAATTCCTGTCTCCTTAAAGCAGGGGTAGGGAACCTATGGCTCGGGGGCCAGATGTGGCTCTTTTCATGATTGCATCTGGCTCTCCAGAGCAGCCCAGCCCTCGGTTTCCCAGCATGCAGCGGAGAGGAGTGACGCAAATGTGCCACGACTGCTGCTTCCATGCCGCCATCGCCACCTCCCCCTCATTCCGCACTGCTCTTGGGGCCCTGCGCCCTCTTCACCAGGGATGGCGGAGCCCAGCGGCAGAGCCTTGTCCTCCTCTTTGTCCTCCGCCACAGCGGAGGTGGGCCTGGCCCAGCTCATCGCCCTCAAGAGCCGCTGCCTCTTCGACGCCTTCCGGAGGGACTGCCTCGCCGACGTCAACACCAAGGTCCACCTTGGCCCTGTGCCCTCCTCCCCCTTCCTTCCTTCCTCTTCCTTTCTTTTTCCCTCTTTTTCTTTCATTCTTTTTCCTCCCTCTCTCCCTACCTTCTTTCCTCCTTCTTTGTTCCTTCCCTCCTCTTCCATTCTTTCCTTCTCTCCTTTTTCCGTTCCTCTCTCCCCTTCCTTCTTTCATCCATTTTCCCTCTTCCTTCCTTCCTTTCTTACCTTCACCCTTTCCTTCTCCTTCTCCCCTTCCTTTTCCCTCCCTCTCTCCCCTTCCTTCTTTCCTCCATTTTCCCTCTTCCTTCCTTCCTTCCTTCACCCTTTCCTTCTCCTTCTCTCCTTCCTTTTCCCTCCCTCTCTCCCCTTCCTTCTTTCCTCCATTATCCCTCTTCCTTCCTTCCTTCCTTCACCCTTTCCTTCTCCTTCTCCCCCTCCTTTTCCCTCCCTCTCTCCCCTTCCTTCTTTCCTCCATTTTCCCTCTTCCTTCCTTCCTTTCTTACCTTCACCCTTTCCTTCTCCTTCTCCCCTTCCTTTTCCCTCCCTCTCTCCCCTTCCGTCTTTCCTCCATTTTCCTCTTCTTCCTTCCTTTCTTCCCTTCACCCTTTCCTTCTCCTTCTCCCCTTCCTTTTCCCTCCCTCTCTCCCCTTCCTTCTTTCCTCCATTTTCCCTCTTCCTTCCTTCCTTTCTTACCTTCACCCTTTCCTTCTCCTTCTCCCCCCTTCCTTTTCCCTCCCTCTCTCCCCTTCCTTCTTTCCTCCATTCTCCCTCTTCCTTCCTTCCTTCCTTACCTTCACCCTTTCCTTCTCCTTCTCCCCTTCCTTTTCCCTCCCTCTCTCCCCTTCCTTCTTTCCTCCATTCTCCCTCCCTCTTTTCCTTCCTCTTCTATTTTTTCCCCCAAGTCTTCCTTTCCTTCTCCTTCCTTTCTTTTCACTTCCCTTTCTCTCCCCTTCTTTCTTTTCTTCTTTTCCCTTCATTATTTTACTTTTTCCTCACTCCCTTTTCTTTCTTTTCCCCACCCTTTCCTTTCCTCCCTTCCCATTTCCTTCTTTCTTTTCCCCTCCTTCTCTCTCCTGTTTTTCTTTTCTTCCTTTTCCATAGGTCGTTCTTCTTTTCTTTCTTACTTTCCCCCTTCCTTCCACCTCCTCTTCCTTCCCAGAGTCCTGAGCATGCCTTTTGCAGAAAAACAAATCGGTGGGATGTTTTTCTGTACAACAGCAATCAAAATCAATGCGGGAAACCACTTTTCTTCACAACTCAGTTCGATTTATTTTCAATCTCTCAATCTTTCAAAATTATATTTTAGTGGATAGTGGAATGCAGATCTATATGACATCAAAACATTGGTATATTTCCTTCACAAAATTATAATCCATAAGGTAATTTTTTTTCATCATCCTTATATAATCCGGGTCAAAAACCAATGTCGGGTCGACGGTTTTTTAGGCCCTGCCGTTTCGCCGTTTCCGGCTTCTTCGGGACCTGTCACACAATATCCACTGCACCAATCCACTGGTCCGACCGCATGGAACAGTGGCTGCGTCCACATATATATGTATACGATTGATGATTTTGGATATCGGACCAGTGGATTGGTGTAGTGGATATTGTGTGACAGGAAAAGTTATTTTGTTGGATTTCAGCTCCCAGGATTCTCCAGCAAACATGACTGGTTACCATGTTGGCAGAACTGTAGTCTAAAAAAGCAACATTTACAAAATGTCTCTATGTAGTTGTATTTTAATGTATTTTAATTGTTGAAGTGTTTGGGGGTTTATATTGTTATTATGTGGGCATCAAATTGTGCCGTACTGTAAACCGCTCTGAGTCCCCCCTTGGGGGTTGAGAAGAGCGGGGTAAAATCCCGAAATAAATAAATAAATAAATAATATGGAACCATGGAGCTTAGCACGAGTCTATTCTAAAACCATTATTTTATTTATTTATTTATTTATTACTTCGACTTATTAGTCACCCTATCCCACAGGCTCAGGGCGACTTACATTTGTAAGTCATAAAAACAGAACAAAAACAGAACATGGTTAAAATTGCCACTACCAGTGCGCAGCATGGTTTAGGCACAGCCTAACACACATATATCTCTAAACACCGAACGCTTGGGCAAAGAGGAAGGTTTTGCAGGCCCTGCGGAATGTTAGCAGATCGGCCTGCGCTCGGACTGTGGGGGGAAGAGCATTCCATAGTACCGGCGCCGCGGCGCTGAATGCCCTCCTCCGCGTTGATCCTAGGTGGATGGATCGTTGACTAGGCACCACCAGGAGGTTTTGGGACTCGGATCGCAGTGGTCGTGGTGGACTGTAATGGGAGAGGCGGTCCCTTAGATACACTGGCCCCAGACCATTCAAGGCCTTAAAGGTCAAGACCAACACCTTGAAGGTGATCCGGTGCTCTATCGGAAGCCAGTGCAGTTCACGCAGCACAGGTGTGATGTGGCAGCATGATGGAGAACCTGCCACCAGCCGTGCTGCCGCGTTCTGCACCAGCTTGAGCTTCCGGATCGCTGCCAAAGGAAGGCCAATGTAGAGGGCATTACAGTAGTCTAGTCTTGAGATGACCGTGGCTTGGACCACTGTGGCTAGGTCGTGACGGGACAGGTAGGGAGCCAGTCTCCTCGCCTGTCGGAGATGGTGAAAAGCCACTCCGCTGACGATGGAGATGTGCTTCTCCATCGACAGCTCGGAGTCAAGCGTGACTCCCAGGCTCTTTACCGATAAAGACGGGCGAAGTGTCGCCCTGTCCAGGGTCGGAAGGCGGATCCCCCCCGTACCCGGACGACCCAGCCACAGGATCTCCGTCTTGTCCGGATTCACCTTCAACCTACTGGCTCGCAGCCATCCCATGACGGCCTCAAGGCAACGATGGAAATTATCGGGTACGGAGTCCGGCTGGCCCTCCATCCCCAGAATGAGCTGGGTGTCATCCGCATACTGGTGACACTCCAGCCCGAAGCTGCGTGCCAACCGGGCAAGTGGTCGGACATAGATGTTAAATAATAAAAGGGGAGAGAATTGCCCCTGAGGCACCCCCACAATGAAGTGGGGTGCCCCGAGACAACCTCACCCCTTCTCACTCGCTGGGACCGGTTCCGGAGGAAGGAGGACAGCCAACTAAGGGCTGACCCCCTCACCCCGGCCCCGGCCAGTCGGTGGGTCAAAAGATCATAATCGACAGTATCGAACGCTGCCGTGAGGTCCAATAACACGAGCAGCGCCGATCCACCTTGATCTAGTTGGTGACGCAGCTTGTCTGTGATAGCGACCAGCACAGTCTCCGTCCCATGCCCCGAACGGAAGCCGGACTGGAAGGGGTCGAACCAAGTTGCAAATGCATTATAGTAAATGCATTGATTGCTAATTGATTTCCTAAAGTCAATATTCAAAGAGAAGCAGCAGGGACTCCCAAAAGATACCCATATTTGCCTGGCATTTCCATCATACAATATAATGGCCTAATGTGTGTGTTTAATAGGGTGCATCTACACTTAATGAAGTCTGACACCACTTTAACTCCCATGGCTTAATGCTCAATTGAATCCTGGGAAGTTGTAGCTTGGTGAGGTACCAGCATTCTTTGTCAGAGAAGACAAGAGACCTTGTAAAGTTACAGCTCCATGACTCCATAGCTGTTAAAGTGGTATCAAACTGTAGTAATCCTACAGTGCAGATGTAGCTATAAACTAGGGACCATTTCGTCAAGGCGATGACAACAACGTCAGGTAAAAGTGTATATTGGAGTGTGTCTTGGACTGTAACTCCCATCATCCAAAATAGACAGCGATGACGATTATGGGATGCACAGTTCAGGAAACATCTGGAGGGCCTCGTGTTCTTTTCATCCTTGACTCTGTAATAAAGTAAAGATGTGGATAGGAACCAGTGTCATGTAGTGGTTTGAGCTCTGGATTACGATTCTGGAGAACAGAGTTCGAGTCCCTGCTCAACCACTGAATGAGCAACATACTCTCAGCCTCAGGAAAAACACATTATAGGATCACCATAAGTTGGAAACTATTTGAAGTCAAGCAGCAACAAGAGCCCAAATGCAAAAAGAAAAAGAAAAAAAGGGGCGGGGGGATAGAACTTCTATTAATATAGAATGTAATGTTTTTAAATATCTAATATGCATTAATGTTAAATTAATTTTTAACATTTTGGAATTGTATGTGTTTTAAAGCCTTGAATAATTGCCTCTGTTGTAAGCCGCCTTGAGTCGAGAAACGTGGGCTTTAATTGGGGTAAATAAATACACCTATAGTAATAAATGACGAGGGAAACCCATCTAGACAAGTTATATCTCTTGAATTCTCTCTGTTATGTACCTACTAAAGCGACATGAGATTCATATCCTTTGGCCTGTGCGTGTGTGTAATATCCAACCTTCTCTTTACACAATGATGGAATGAATTTATTTTGACACCACTTGAACTGCCGCTGCTCGATGCCAAGGAATCCCAGGAGTTGAAGTTTTACAAGGTTCTTGCCGTCAAGAAGATCGCACTTAGGTTTAATCGGAATTTCTTTTCCTGTGGATCGAAACCATGAAATGCAGTTTGACACCACTTCAAATTGCCATGGCTCAATGCTATGGAAGCACGGGATTCGTAGTTTGATAGGGCACCAGTGTAGAGAAGACTAAAAACACCTTGCAAAACTACAACTCCCAGGAACACAAAGCATTGAGCCATGGCAGTTAAAGCTGTGTCAGGCTGCATTAATTCTACATTGTAGATGCACCGGCAGATGTCAAAATCCCTTTCCTGTTGAGTCCAAAACACAGGTTTTCCAAACATAATTTGGGGGTGCATCTACACTGCAGAATTAATGCAGTTTGATACCACTTTAGCTGCCAGGACTCAATGCTATGGAATTGTGGGATTCGTAGTTTGGTGAGGCGCCAGCGTAGAAAAGGCTAAAACACCTTGCAAAACTACAATTCCCAGGAACACAAAGCATTGAGCCATGGCAGTTAAAGCTGTGTCAGGCTGCATTGATTCTACATTGTAGATGCACCGGCAGATGCCAAAATCCCTTTCCTGTAGAGTCCAAAACAACAGGTTTTCTGAACATAATCTTGGGGGGTGCATCTACACTGCAGAATTAATGCAGTTTGACACCACTTTAGCTGTCATGGCTCAAGGTTATGGAATCATGGGATTTGTAGTTTGGTGAGGCGCCAGCGTAGAAAAAAGGCTAAAACACCTTGCAAAACTACAACTCCCAGGAACAGAAAGCATTGAGCCATGGCAGTTATAGCTAAGCCAGGCTGCATTAATTCTACATAATCTTGTGGGGTGCATCCACACTGCAGAATTAATGCAGTTCGACGCCACTTTAGCTGCCATGGCTCAAGGTTATGGAATCATGGGATTTGTAGTTTGGTGAAGCACCAGCGTAGAAAAGGCTAAAACACCTTGCAAAACTACAACTCCCAGGAACAGAAAGCATTGAGCCATGGCAGTTATAGCTGTGCCAGGCTGCATTAATTCTACATTGCCGAGGTTTTCCAAACATAATCTTGGGGGTGCATCTACACTGCAGAATTAATGCAGTTTGACACCACTTTAGCTGCCAGGGCTCAATGCTATGGAATCGTGGGATTCATAGTTTGGTGGGGCACCAGCGTAGAGAAGGCTAAAACACCTTGCAAAACTACAACTCCCAGGAACACAAAGCATTGAGCCATGGCAGTTATAGCTGTGCCAGGCTGCATGAATTCTACATTGCCGAGGTTTTCCAAACATAATCTTGGGGGGTGCATCTACACTGCAGAATTAATGCAGTTTGACACCACTTTAGCTGCCAGGGCTGATGTTATGGGATCATGGGAGCTGTAGTTTGGGTAGAAGGCTACAGCTCCCAGGTTTCCACAGGCTTGAACTATAGCAATTAAAGTGGTGCCAAAACGCATGGAACTCTGCAGTGTAGATGCTCCCCTTAGTTTAGGCAACGTCTCCTGCAAGGCCAAACCCATTCTGCCCAATGGGCTTCCTCCCAGACCTCTCCCACTTCTTACCTTTCCAGATCCCTGCAAGCCTGCCTGGGAGGGAGGTGCAGAGGACCAGGAGCCAGCACGTGGCTTCACCGCTTCCTCCCGTCGCAGCCTGCTGACGCGCCTCTGCTTTGCCCCTCCCCTCCCTGCAAAACAAGCCCATCTCAGTCTGTTTGCACACCATGCCTCTTTCCCAGCGTTGCTGCTTCTCCTCTCTCTTTGAGTTGCTCTGATGTTCATGGATGCACATCTGCTCTGCACCTTCCTGGCCAAAGAGTTCTCTCTGCAGGCTACAACTCTCAGGGTTCTATAGCACTGAGCCATAGCAGTTAAAGCGGTTTCAAACTGCATTAATTGTGCAATGTAGATGCAATCCCTAGGACACTGTTTTTCAACCTTTCTTTGAGCTGCGGCACATTTTTTTACATTTACAAAATCCTGGGGCACACCACCAACCAAAATGACACAAGATGACACTCTTAACACAGTAATACATATAGTTAATATGTTTTTAAATGTATTTATACACTCAGTGTGAAATCTGGGCCTGTTTCGATGAACACAACATAGATATCCTGGCAGGAATGGCAGAAAGACACACACAAAGGTCTTGCTCAACGGCGGAGTTATAGTTCACCCGCAATCAAAGAGCACTCTGAACTCAACCAATGATGGAATGGAATCAAACTTCCCACACAGAACTCCGATAACCAAGAGAAAATACTATAAGAGTTTGGTGGGCATTGACCTTGACTTTTGGAGTTGTAGTTCACCTATATCCAGAGAGCACGGTGGGCTCAAACAATGTTGGATCAGGACCAAACTTGGCATGAATACACAATATGCCCAAATGTGAACACAGATGGAGTTTGGGGAAAATAGACCTTGACATTTGGGAGTTACAGTTTCTGGGATTTATTGTTAACACACAATCAAAGAGCATCCTGAACTCTTGCAACAATGGAATTGAACCAAACTTGGCATGTTGAACTCTCATTACCAACAGAAAGTACTGAAAGGGTTTGCTTGGGAATTGACCTTGAGTTTGGAAGTTGTAGTTCACCTACACCCAGAGAGCACTGTGGACTCAAACAATGTTATGTTATGTTGTTGTTTGTTTTCTATCCAGAATCACAATGCTGGAAGGAGGCTCACCACTTTAAGGTCCCTAAAACAGGCATGGGAAAACTTCGGCCCTCTGGGTGCTTTGGACTAACAGCCTGAGGCCCTTTCCTGCTTAAGTAGCAGAGGGGGGGAGGAGGAGGAAAAGAGCCTGAGGTTGCTAGGAATGGTGGGAGTTGGAGTCCAAAACACCTGGAAGGTCCAAGTTTGCCCATGCCAACTTTCGACAGACCTCTTCCTCCCCCTTCCCTTTCACGCCCTTTCTTCCCCCTCCTTCCAAACACTTACTTTTTCTTCTCCACTCGGGCTCCCTTCATCAGGAGGGGAGGGGGGAGGGAGGAAGACGTGACCCGTGTGGGCGCTACTGCACAGACTCGCCCCACGTCTTCCTCCCCCCCTCCCCTCCTGAACACGCTCATGCTGCCCCCTTGGATCAAAATGGCGGCAACGTGAGCAAAGCGAGCAGAGCGAGGCTGGGAAGAAGGGAGCCCGAGTGGAGAAGAAAAAATGTTCGGCAGGAGGGGGAAGAAAGGGTATTGGAAGTTCCCGTTTCCCACGGCACACCTGATGATCGCTCACGGCACACTAGTGTGCCACGGCACACTGGTTGGGAAACACTGCCCTAGGACACCAGACCAGAGAGCCCCCAACGCTAGTGTGCAAAACAAGACAAAACTCTTACACTAAGTAAAAAAACTTGCCACCTCATCACACTAGAGATTTTTTAAATTATTATTTTATTCTGTTTTACTGTAATGTTGCTTTATGTTTTTTATGTTACTGTATTGAAATGCACTTCTAGGCTTAGCCTCATGTAAGCCGCCCCAAGTCCCCTTCGGGGAGATGGTGTCGGGGTATAAATAAAGATTATTATTATTATTATTATTATATAATGAATCTACTTTAAATCCGGTTTCTGCCTCCTGCAGAACTCTGGGATTTGTAGTTTAAGGAGGAGCCTTTAACAGCCTCACTAAGCTACAAACCCCGACATTTTGTAGGAGGGAGAAACTGGATTTTAAGTTGATTTTTCTCTCCCTCTAGTGCAGGGGTCGGGAACCTATGGCTCCGGAGCCAGATGTGGCTCTTTTCATGATTGCATCTGGCTCTCCAGAGCAGCCCAGACCTCGGTTTCCCAGCATGCAGCGGGGAGGAGTGACGCAAATGCGCCACGATTGCCGCTTCCATGCCGCCACCGCCATCTCTTCCTCATCCCCTGCTGCGCTCAGGGAGCTGCACCCTCTTCGCCAGGGATGGCGGAACCCAGCGGCGGTGCCTCGTCCACGTCTTCCTCTTCATCCTCTGCCACGGGCCTCTGGGGAGGCGGCGGAGGCGGGCCTGGCCCTGGCACCGCGGACCCGGCCTCGCTGCCCCTGGGATATGCCCAGCTCATTGCCCTCAAGAGCCACTGCCTCTTCGATGCCTTCCGGAGGGACTGCCTTGCCGACATCGACACCAAGGTCCGCCTTGGCCCCCTGCCCTCCTCCCGCTTCCTTCCTTCCTTCCTTTCTCTTCCTTTCTTTTTTCCTCTCTTTTCCTTTCATTCTTTTTCCTCCCTCTCTCCGTACCTTCTTTCCTCCCTCCCTCTTCATTCCTTCCTTCCTCTTCCATTCTTTCCTTCTCTCTTTCCTTTTCCCTCCATCTCTCCCCTTCCTTCTTTTCCTCCATTCTCCCTCTTCCTTCCTCTACCTTCCTTTCTTTTTCCCCTTCACCATTTCCTTCTCCTTCTCTCCTTCCTTTTCCCTCCCTCTCCGTTTCCTTCTTTCCTCCATTCTCTTCCTTCCTTCCTTCCTCCCCTTCACTTTCCATCCCTCTCTCCCCTTCCTTTTTTCTTCCATTCTCCCTCTTCCTTCCTTCCTCTTCCTTCCTTCCTTTCTCCCCTTCACCCTCTCCTCCTCCTGCTTTTCTTTCTTCCTTTTCCATAGTTCGTTCTTCTTTTCTTTCTTCCTCTCCCCCTCCCTCCTTTATTCCGCCCTCTTTCTTTCTTTCTTTCCTTCCCCCTTCCTTCCTTCCTTCCTTCCTTCCTTTCTTCCTTTCTTCCTTTCTTCCTTCCTTCCGTCTTCTCTTCCTTCCCAGAGTCCTGAGCATGCCTTTTGCAGAGCCAGGTCTGAAGTGTCCCGTCGTTCTGCTGGGGAATCCTTTCTCATCGTATGTACGTATATACTCACATTTAGTTGAATTCAGTCTTAAAATATATTATATATATTATATGGCTCTCACTGAAATAAAGTTCCAAATATTTTGCTTTCATGGCTCTCTGAGTCAAAAAGGTTCCCGGCCCCTCCTCTAGTGTGATGAATTGGCCTGTGCTTACATTTTTTTCTTCAATAGTTTTTGGATGTCTCTGTACTTTCCTGTGGGCGACTCCTCCATTTGTAAATCATACTAATTTCAGTAATTTAGTAAATCGTACTAAATGCTCCTAGGTAAAAGCTCTACAAACAGTAACAGCTTATTTATTTATTTATTTATTCGGTTTTTATGCCGCCACTCCCCGCAGGCTCGGGGCGGCTCACAGCCAAAAGGTAAAACAACATACAGTATACAAAGGGTTAAAATGCAGATAAAATACACAGTAAACTATACGATAAAAACGTTATTTAAAAGCACACGGTTGGGGAAGTGACAGTGGTCGAGCAATATTAGCATGGCTGGGGGGCCCAGTGGACCTAAGCCTGAAACGCCAGCCGGAAGAGGTGGGTCTTACATGCCCGCCTAAACGGGAGTAAGTCTGAGATTGCTCGTGTAGCTGCCAGGAGGGTATTCCACAATACCGGCGCTATGACCGAGAAGGCCCTTCGGCGGGTGGCAGTTTTCTTAGCCGTTTTAGCAGAAGGGACGGCTAGCAGGTTAGAGTCCTCTGAGCGGAGTGATCTCGCAGGGTGAAATGGGGTGAGACGGTCCCTCAGATACGCTGACCCCAAGCCGTGTAAGGCCTTAAAGGTAAGAACCAACACTTTGAAGGTGATCCGGTGCTCAATAGGCAGCCAGTGCAGATCCTGCAAAATAGGTGTTATGTGGCATCCTGCTGGAGAACCAGACAGGAGCCGGGCGGCAGTGTTCTGCACCAGCTTGAGCTTCCGGGTCACCGACAGAGGAAGGCCAACGTACAGAGCGTTACAGTAATCTAGCCTCGAGATGACCGTGGCTTGGATCACCGTGGCCAGGTCGGACCGACAGATAGGGGCCAGCCTCCTTGCCTGACGGAGATGAAAGAAGGCGATCTTGCTGACCGCAGAGACCTGAGTCTCCATGGCCAGCTGGGAGTCCAGGTGGACTCCCAAGCTCTTCACGGAAGACGATGGGCATAACGCCGCACCGTCCAGGGTCGGAAGCTGGACATCCCCACCGCCCGGGCGACCCGGCCACAAGATCTCCGTCTTCGCCAGATTCACCCTCAACCTACTGGCAGTTGCGCAGCCATTAATTTATTCCAACCCCCTAATTGATGGGAGTTTCCTAATTTTTGTCAAAAGGTTTCTTAGCCTAAATTGAGGTCTAAGGAACAAGCCCAGCCTGTTCTCCGAGTAAGAGCAGTAAAGATGGATGCTTCCGGGTCACCGACAGAGGAAGGCCAACGTACAGAGCGTTACAGTAATCTAGCCTCGAGATGACCGTGGCTTGGATCACCGTGGCCAGGTCGGAGCAAGAATATCTTTGATTTTATGGAGATTGCGTTCAGTATTTTAGGTTGCTCCTTTCTTTCTTTCTTTCTTTCTTTCTTTCTTTCTTTCTTGCATTGTGTAAGGATTTTTAAACTTTATTATTATTATTATTTCAAAAAATGCAACTCTAAATCCACCAATTAAAATTAAACCAAACACAAAAATAGAATAAAGCAAAACAAAATGCCCAACAAAAACCTAACTCTACCTCCCCATAACAACAACAACAACACTTTATTTATATTCTGCTCTCCTTGAGGGGACTCAGAGCAGATTACAGTATAGATACAAACACAGACAAACATTCAATGCCTTGATACAATGAGACAAAAATTCACAGACAAATGATAAGACTTCTCGTTTCATCTCTGGCTTCTGGAGGCTCTGGGGAGGTGTTCATCTCAATTTCAAGCCAAAGAGCCCATGTTGTCCATAGACACCTCCTGGTCGTGTGGCCGACTTCATTGCTTGAAATGCCTGTTTGCCTTCCCACCGAGGTGTTACCTACTGATCTACTCACATTTGTATGCATTTGCTAGGTTGGCAGGAGCTGGGGCTAACAGCAGGAGCTCACCCCAACCCGCGGATTCGAACTGCCAATCTTCAGATTAACAAATTCAGCAGCTCAATTGTTTAAACTGTTGCACCACCGTTGCCCCATATCTCTACCTTAAAAATAAATAAAGATTAAAAATATATTTTAAAAGTCAAAAAAGCACAACTAATTTCTCTCCCCCCCCCCCCCTTTCCAAGCCAGGGGTGCTATAATAATAATAATAATAATACTTCTAAACACATGGATATGTGTTTGAGTCTAAATATTATTTAATAATAATAGTTATATCCCATTTTTTTCTCTCTAAAAACACGAACTCGTACAATTTGAACATTTGGATTCTAATTACATTCTTGTAATTGTAGCTTTTATACATAAACATATTCTTGTCATTGTCCCCCTTTTAATTTAAAGATCTTACTCAATTTCAACATTTTTCTATCTACAGTAGAGTCTTGCTTATCCAACATAAAAGGGCCGAAAGAACATTGGATAAGCAATAATTTTGGATAAGAAAAAGCCTACTCAATATCAAATTAGGTTATGATTTTACAAATTGTGCACCAAAACATCGTATTTTACAACAAATTGACAGATAAAGCAGTTCAATACACAGTACCATCCTGTATTAATTACTGCATTTACGAATTTAGCACCAAAACATCACAAGCTGTGGATCCAGGCGGGAGGGAGACTGCGTTGGATAATACAGAATGTTGGATGAGCAAAGGTTGGATAAGCGAGACAATTATTCAGTTTGGTGAAATCAATGCTCACACTTTCTATCACCTAATACAGGGTTTCCCAACCGGTGTGCCACGGCACACTAGTGTGCCGTGAGCAATCATCAGGTGTGCCATGGGAAATTGGAACCTCCAATACCAGACCTGGGCCCGCCGGCCGATTCTGACCGGCCCGCGTAAGGGCCCCGGCAGGCAGGCAAGCAGAGCAGCCAATGGAGGGGAAGGGAGGGGGGAGAAGAGGAGGAGGCCAGGAGCAAGCGCCGCCGCAGAGCATGCCTTCGCTCTCCTCCTCCTCCTCCCTTCCCTTTCGCCTCACGCGCTCCCACCCCCTATTGCTTGTGTGTGTGTGAGAGAGGGGGGAGGGCTAGAGATGGCCTTTGTTCCTGCTCGGGGATGTGTTGCTCGTGGGCCTGGCTTGGAGGCGCGTGTCCCGTTAAGAGCGAGGGGCCGGCCCTGGGCACGTGGGATAGGCTGTCTTTGGCAGGGATGGGCTGGGAGGAGCCCTCCGCACCTGCGAAATCTGGCTGGGAAGGAAAGGTGAGGAGGGGCCCCCGGGAAGGAGGAAGCCCGAGCAGGCGCCTTTGCAACCCCTGCTCCGAGGAAAAATAAAAGTTTGCACCTTTGGAAAGAAGAGGAAGGACTGGTGAACTACAACTCCCAAACTCAAGGTCAATGCCCACCAAACCCTTTCCGTACTTTCTTTTGGTCTCATGAGAGTTCAGTGTGCCAAGTTTGGTTCAATTCCATTGTTGCTGGATTTCAGGATGCTCTTTGATTGTGTGTTAACTATAAATCCCAGAAACTGTAACTCCCAATTGTCAAGCTCTATTTTCCCCAAACTCCATCTGTGTTCACATTTGGGCATATTGAGTATTCATGCCAAGTTTGGTCCTGATCCAACATTGTTTGTGTCCACAGTGCTCTCTGGATGTAGCTGAACTACAACTCCAAAACCCAAGGTCAATGCCCACCAAACTCTTATAGTATTTTCTCTATGGGAGTTCTGTGTGGGAAGTTTGTGTCTTTCTGCCATTCCTGCCAGGATATCTTTTGGTATGTTTTGTGGCCAAATTTGGCAGCAATTTGTCCAGTGGTTTTTGGGTTATGTTAATCCCACAAATGAACATTACGTTTATATATCTATCTATCTATATATATAAAGGAGACACGGTCGTGCATTGACGATCATAGACAACTAAACCATGCCATGCAGAAGCACTAAACTAGCCAGCCCATACAACCATAATCCCTCGGTACCAACTAGGCCCAAAACCAGACCCTAGGTACCTCCCAACACCCCCAAAAACGAGCCCCAAAACCACCAAGGGAATTCCCATCCCGGCCTCTTTCGCTGCCAGCGAACGCTTAGAACGTTCGCGCATGGCAGCCAACACTCACCCTCGCCTCCTCCTCCTCAGGAACAGCGGCGGGACAGCGGCGATGCAGCGAGGGGGGGGGGCAAAGGAGAAGCCGAGCCGGCTTCTCCTTAGCCCCTCCTCCTCCCTCCCTCCATCCACGGCACGGCCGCCGCTTTCCCGGGACAGCGGGGGCCGTGCCGTGGATGCAGCGAGGGGGGGGGCAAAGGAGAAGCCGAGCCGGCTTCTCCTTAGCCCCTCCTCCTCCCTCCCTCCATCCACGGCACGGCCGCCGCTTTCCCGGGACAGCGGGGGCCATGCCGTGGATGCAGCGAGGAGGGGGGCAAAGGAGAAGCCGAGCCGGCTTCTCCTTAGCCCCTCCCCCTGCCCTCCATCCACGGCACGGCCGCCGCTTTCCCCGGGACAGCGGGGCCGTGCCGTGGATGCGGGGGCAAAGGAGAAGCCGAGCCGGCTTCTCCCAGCCCCCTCCTCCTCCCTCCCTCCATCCACGGCACGGCCGCCGCTTTCCCCGGGACAGCGGGGGCCGTGCCGTGATGCGCGGGGGCAAAGGAGAAGCCGAGCCGGCTTCTCCTTAGCCCCACCACCTCCCTCCATCCATCCACGGCACGGCCGCCGCTTTCCCGGGACAGCGGGGGCGTGCCGGGATGCAGCGGGGGCAAAGGAGAAGCCGAGCCGGCTTCTCCTTAGCCCCTCCTCCTCCCTCCCTCTCCATCCACGGCACGGCCGCCGCTTTCCCGGGACAGCGGGGCCGTGCCAGTGATGCAGCGAGGGGCAAAGGAGAAGCCGAGCCGGCTTCTCCTTAGCCCCTCCTCCTCCCTCCCTCCATCCACGGCACGGCCGCCGCTTTCCCGGGACAGCGGGGCCGTGCCGTGATGGGCGGGGGCAAAGGAGAAGCCGAGCCGCTCCCCTTAGCCCTCCTCCTCCCTCCATCCATCCACGGCACGGCCGCCGCTTTCCGGGACAGCGGGGCCGTGCCGTGATGCAGCGGGGCAAAGGAGAAGCCGAGCCGGCTTCTCCTTAGCCCCTCGCTGCATCCACGGCACGGCCCCGCTGTCTCGGAAAGGGCACAACAACGTGTGCCGGGCTCAGCTAGTATATATATAAAAGTGAATGGCCGTGGAATGGGGCAAATGCACATGAAAACTATAAGCCCCAGAACCACCACACACACCAAACACATTCCCCCAAGGCACAAGGTTCCTAGAGGGCACAAAAAACCCACCATCCCTACCTTCCAATCCCCCCAAACACAGCCCCCCAAAACCGCCCATTGGAAACAGTGGCGCATGCTGCAAGGCAATTGCCTCCTTCCCCCATGAGGGCAGCGGAGAGGGAAAGCCCTGATTCACAATGGAGGCGGCGCACACAAGCCTGCCCGCCCCAAACCCCAGCCTAGTATATATATATAGAGAGAGAGTGTGTGTGAGAGTGTACAGTATTTTCTCTTGGTTATGGGAGTTCTGTGTGGGAAGTTTGTGTCTTTCTGCCATTCCTGCCAGGATATCTATGTTGTGTTCATCGAAACAGGCCCAGGTTTCACACTGAGTGTATAAATACATTTAAAAACATATTAACTATATGTATTACTGTGTTAGAGTGTCATTTTGTGTCATTTTGGTTGGTGGTGTGCCCCAGGATTTTGTAAAGGTAAAAAATGTGCTGCAGCTCAAAAAAGGTTGAAAAACACTGATCTAATAAACAAAAAAAATTATGTGGAAGGAACTATAGAAGTCATTCTATTTTCCCCTCCAAAAATATAAATTCTGTCCGTTTTAGGTGGAGGATTCACTTGATTTCTCTCTCTCCTGTTGCTTCATCCCTTGGAACAGGAGATCACAATCCCATTTTAATGATGCAATAAATGAGGCTGGGAACAAGTGAAAATTAAACTGCTTAAAAATATATACAGATAAGTCAGATAATAATATCAGATGCGTTTCTCATACTGGGGTTTAATGTGGTTAAACTGAGCAACCCTGCCATTTCCAAATCCTGAATTAATTTTTTCATGCCAACTTTCACAACGCTGCCAGAACATAGTTTACAAACCACTAGTCAACTGGGAACCACATCTAATATGGGAAATAGCAAAAGCTTTCGAGGAAGGGATTTCTGCACTCTTTTCAACAAAGTGGAGAAATAATTTGACCACAGGAGTGCATCTACACTAGAATGAATGCAGTTTGACACCACTTTAATTGCTATGGCTTCATGTTATGGAATCATAAGGATTGTCGATTTGCAAAGTCTTTTGTCTCCTCTGAACATAATTCCCATGTCTCCATAGCACTGAGCCATGGCAGTTAAAGTGTTGTCAAACTGCATTAATTCTGCAGTGAAGATGCACCTGTTGGGAAAAGATGGGCAAGACACACCCAGCCCCAGGGGAAGAGCAGGGCAAGTTTCTTTGGACAGATTGTGCCATGAATACCCAGTGAGAGGGTCTCCATAATTCTGAAATGACTTGAAGGCACATAACAATAGAATATCTTCATCACTCTGCAGATGGCTATTCTGCCACAGTGTGATAGCTTCCATCTTAGATGACTTTAAAGGGCTTTACTAAATTATTTGAGGCTATTAAGAGCTGCTAGGCACTATGTCTATACCGTCAGCCCTCCACATTGGCTGGAATTATTTATTTGTTTATTTATTTACTTTATTTCTATTTTGCCCTTCTCACCCCGCAGGGGACTCAGGGCGGATTACAATGTACACATTACATTTAGACACACAAACACACAAGACAGACAGAGGCAATTTAACATCTGGCCACCAGGGGGGAGCTGTCGCAATCCTTCATTCCTCAACGTGTTTCCTGGAGATCTTTTTATGGCCTCGTAAATCAGTTAAATTTAGCCTCCCCACTAAGTGGCACCTTAATTTTCTACTTGACATATGCAACTGTCTTTCGGGTTGCAAAGGTCGACAACAGGCTACACAATAGGTTGAGAGCCCACCTTGACCCGGGCAGGCCTCAAACTCATGACCTGGTCAGCAGAGATCTTATGCAGCTGACACGACCTCTGTAAAAGAGAAAAGCTGCAGATTAAATAAACTGATGCTTTTTTAAAACACAGGAACACCTCTGGGAATTTCTAGGTTTTTCAGCTCAACTATGGTCAACTGTTGGAAGATGACTGTGGAATTTAAGCTGAAATTCAGCTACCTATCAAAAGAGTGGGCTAGAAGTCTCCTGTGCCCATTGCGCCCTACTACCTTGAATACCAAATCAACACACAGACTGGTTTTGAAAGAAACAGGAACAGAGGTTTATTACTTTCAGGCCGGAAAGGATGTCTGATACAGAGTCTCAAAAAGATTGGACATAACCATGCAAATAGATTTTTATCCTTTTTGACAGCCATTCAAAGACCCCATGCCCTCCCCTAATTGGTCAGAAATTGGTTAAGTGATCCCCTCTGGAATGTGTGTTTTTCTGGCGGGACTGCTGGAAATAGAGTCTACTGCGGACCAGGGAATTGGTACTGTTTCGATATGACAAAACTTCATATAATGCAAAAAATAAAATAAAATTCATATTGACTTTGGAACTTGTATTGAGTTTATTTGGGGAGGGTCATTTTTTGACATCAGAATCACATTGGAGGACCTAGAGATTCCTAGAGAGAATAGTTTTAATCAAACCTGTGAATAATCAAACCCCAAAAAAGTCAAAAGCGCAAACATGGAGGGAATTACTGTAATTCCCATCCGTGCTCTTACTGGGCTTTTCCATTGCATCCAGGTGCGGATCTAAGTGTACGGGAAGTAAGCAGCCGCTTCCGGGCGCCACGTGACCAGGGGTGTATCCGGCTGCAGCTGCCAGGTTTGGCGCATCATGCCGTGCCATTGCTGCGGGCCGGCATGAGGCGGGAGGCTCCACCCCAGCTGCAAAATGTTCCCCCGTCCTTTTCATCCTCTTGGGAGTGCGTTCCGCTACTCCGCCCACCAGAAGCGCTCTGTCCCAATGACACATGTGCGAAACTTTCATGCATGCACCATTTGGACAGAGCACTTGTGGTGGACGGAGTTGCTCAGCGCACTCCCAAGAGGCCGAAAAGGATGGGGGAACATTTTGCAGCCAGAGACGGGAGGCTCTGCCTCGGCTGCAAAATGTTCCCCCGTCCTTTTCATACTCTTGGGAGTGTGTTTCGCTACTCTGTCCACCAGAAGCGCTCTTTCCCAATAGCGCATGCGCAAAACTAGCTGGCTGTGCGCATGTGTGCTCTGGCGCGTGTGTGCGTGCATGCGCAATCTCCACCAGGCTGGAGAGCCAGGGGGCGCCAAAATAATGTTAGCTTACTACCTTTTTTTACCTTCGCCTGGTCCTGATTGCATCTAGTTCAGCGGTGGGCAATTATTTTTTCCAAGGGGCCACACGAGAGCCAATTTTTTTTATGGAGGGCCGCACCTAAAGATGGAACTACATTCTAATCTACTTTATTTATTTATTTATTTATTTATTTACTATATTTACTATATATTACACATCATTAATATTAACATATTAATATATCAAGAAATATTCATATATTATTAGTATTAATATCATAATTATTATATTATAGTGTGTGTAGATATATAGACATTATAATATATTGAAATTATGATATAATATATTATTTATTATATTGTTATAAAATTATTATAAAATAATAATAAAAACCACTAAAATAAAATTCAAGAAGATAAGGTACGAACTAAGATAGAGGCTGACATTCTCAAGAGCGGAAGGATCCCAAGATGGAATGGCCCAATGGACCTAGCCCAGAGGATGGCAAAGCGGACCCAGCCACCGCAGCAACAGAGGAGAACAGAGCAGCAGGCGATCGGAGGCTGCAAGCCTCCGCCTGCTCTCGCCCCCAGTCGTTCCCCAGCTGATCGCCCTGCGGGGCCAAGAGGAAGGGGTGCCGCTGCCGCCATCTCATTGCGGGCTCTGTGACAGGCTGGAGGAGCGGCGGCTTTGGAGTGCCCGCCATCCCTGGAGGCGATCCTGGCTTGCAGGGGGAGCACTCGGCGACCTGCGGGGGCTGATAGCCGTGGCGACCCGGAAGACAATCAAATCTTCTGGGTCACCGCGGCGATCAGCCCCTGCAGGTCGCTGTGTGCTCCCGTTGCAGGCCCGGATCGCCTCCAGTGATGGCGGGCACGCCAAAGCCGCCGCTCCTCCAGCCTGTCTGCCAACACAGGCCCCACAGAGCCCGCGATGGGATGGCGGCAGCGGCACCCCTTCCTCTTGGCCCCGCCCCCGAAGCCCTTCTCCCGGGCCAGACAGAATCGGCTATCGGGCCGGATCCGGCCTGCGGGCCGGAGGTTGCCCACCCCTGATCTAGTTGGTCACTGTGAAAACAACATGGGTTGGGTTTGATCCAGTAGAAATATTCCTATATTTATGAACTGGCATTTATTCTAGACAGCAAAGCAGTAAACATTTAAGGCAAGTAAGAGTGTTGCTAACTTTTAAACTAGGCTTTGTAGCAGGATGTTTCATGGCAACTAATAAGTGATACATCTTCATTGTCTGAGTCAATTTGTTTCTGTCTCTCAACCTGCTGCTGAAGGCAGACTGACAGAGACTGGGGGAAAAGCTGGCAATTCAAGATGCCCTTTCAAAATGTCTATTTTAATTGCATCTACTCTTGTGGTGCATTTCTGATATGCAAAAAAATAATTAGATGTAACCTTCTCTGTATCTTTATCAGTGCCAGAAAATGCTCTATCTTCTCAGTTTTTATATGTCAGGAGAGAGGCAATGAGATGAAAATGGCTGCATTTGGTTATGCCTACGGGTTCGTATCAGCAGCCTTCAAAGTCGGCTACACAAACATGTGCAAATTCGGAAGAATAAGGAAAATGTTCAGATGCACGGAAACCCATATTACTTGATATTTCCTAACCAGAGGTGGATCAAGAAATATGTTCGCATCACTGTTCCTGTTGCACATCTTTGAGTGAAATATATTTTCCTTTCTCCGATTTAATATTTTCTTTCCAATTTAATACTCCCTCCAAAATATGAGTAAGAAAGATGCCACTAATTACATTATTTTCAAAGCCTAGAGGCTTTAAGAGACTAATAGTCTCCACACTGAGGAAAGCAAAGTCTGTTCTTTCCTTTATGAATAGAAGGCAATCATTTTCCAAAAGAAGCCGACTGACAGGTTCACTGAAAGGACAGCGTCAGGGGGGTATGATTAGTTTAGACACCTCAGGGCTTGCTCAGGCATTTCATCCAGGATGTAAATATTGCATTATTCCAAGTAATGCAAGCATCCATGGCTTTCTTTAAGAACTATTTTTCTCCTTCCTGTCATAAGTAAACAAGATATGAGCTGGGGGAAATGTTCAAAAAGTGATCAGAGGAACAGAGAGTTGGAAGAGATCCCAAGAGCCGTGCAATTCATCCTCATGCCATGGAGGAAGACACAATCAAAGCACACCTAGAATCATAGAATACAGTTCTGTCATCTAGTCCAGTGTTTCCCAACCAGTGTGCCGTGGCACACTAGTGTTCCGTGAGCGATCATCAGGTGTGCCATGGGAAATTGGAACCTCCAATGCCTTTTCTTCCCCCTCCTGCCAAACACTTTTTCTTCTCCACTCGGGCTCCCTTCTTCCTCAGCCTCGCTCTGCTTGCTTTGCCTCGCTTTGCTCACGCTGCTGCTTCTGCGGGAGGGGGGGAAGGAGGAAGACGTGACCCGTGCGGGTGCTACTGCGCAGACTCGCCCCACGTCTTCCTCCCTCCCCCCCTCCACAGTGCTCTCTGGATATAGGTGAACTACAACTCCAAAACTCAAGGTCAATGCCCACCAAACTCTTATAGTATTTTCTCTTGGTTATGGTAGTTCTGTACTGGAAGTTTGATTCCATTCCATCATTGGTGGAGTTCAAAATGCTCTTTGATTGCGGGTGAACTATAACTCCCAGCTGTTGAGCAAGACCTTTGTGCGTGTCTTTCTGCCTGCCAGGATATCTATGTTGTGTTCATCGAAACAGGCCCAGGTTTCACACTGAGTGTATAAATACATTTAAAAACATATTAACTATATGTATTACTGTGTTAGAGTGTCATTTTGTGTCATTTTGGTTGGTGGTGTGCCCCAGGAGTTTGTAAATGTAAAAATGTGCCTCGGCTCAAAAAAGGTTGAAAAATGCTGCTGTACACCATTCTTCTATTGATTCCTCAAACATTTTGTGTATCAAAGTGGTGGCCCCTGGGTCAGTTGACTACTGGTCCCTGACAAATTTCCAAGAAAGAAAGGACCAATTGTAATCGATAGTCTCAAATATGAATCTGATCCCTATTTATTTATTTACTTTATTTATATTCTGCTCTTCTCACCCCGAAGGGGACTCAGAGCGGATTACAGTACACATACTTGCAGACAATCCCTGCAGTTCAACAAATGACATATACAGACGAACATACAACACATAGACGAACAGAGGCAAATTTCTGGCCACCAGGGGGAGCTGACACACTCCTCATCTCAGCGTTTTCCAGCATCCCTTAGTTGTTTCTTCAGCATTCCTCAGCAATTCCTGGAGTTCTTTTTATGGCCTCATAAATCAGTCAACATTTGCCTCCCCACTTTAATGTGGTACCTTGATCTCCTACTTGACAAATGCAACTGTCTTTCGGGCTGCAAAGGTCGACAGCAGGCTACACTTAAGGTCGAGCACCCACCTCGACCCGGGCAGGCCTCAAACTCATGACCTACTGGTCAGAGAGATCCCTAGCACACTGAAAAAAGCAGGTTTTCCACAGATAGGATGAGAAGCACTGAATTAGGTTTTCCTGAACTATTTCGGAAGTGTAACCAAGGTTGCTTTCTGATGGCACTTATTTACTTCACATTTATAATTAAACCACCAGGGAAACCAATACCATGCCCTTGAGTAACTTTCTCCTACGAGTCTTCCCTTCGTCTATGTGTTGGAAAACTTGGTTGCAATTACCTGAAGGTTTGGTATTTGGTTGCAAACTTGCCTGCTGCTCTATAATTCAAGATCATCTGCTGTATAATTCAACAAGATGCTTACAGAGTTGGTCAAGGCAATGCATAATGCAGCCTTCTATTATTAGCAGACTGCAGTGGGAGGGGAAAGGTGAAAACACAAGTGTCCCATCTCAACAAAAGTCTCACGCAAAGTGGCCAAGATTACTTTGGGTTTAGAGCACTGAGCTTCCAAACTACACCAGATTATAATTAACCCACAGGGATGATGTGAGAGGAAACAGGTAGGCATCATGCATCTGCCCATGTAACCAAGGTTGCCAGATCAGAAGCTGGACACAGTCACTCTGTTTTATCAAATACAAGTGTAAATATTGAATGTGAGACTGTATTATAGCATTATTATTTGGTCCTCAACTCCCAAAATACCTAAAACTGCCCATGTAACCAAGGTTGCCAGCCTGGTTGGCCACTCCCAAAATTAAAACTGGTATAGCCAGTTGGCCACCTTGGTTGTGAAATTATAGGCATTATAGCCCAAGAAAGTAACTTATCCAAGCTGTCTTTATTGTGAACACAGTGGTGCCAGAAAGGCGGACTTTGGGACAAAGATCCATCATTCTCTTCAATGGAATGAGAAGGAATTGTCAACTCAGAAGGGACTTTAAGGTAGAAAACAAATGAGGGAAACTCACATTCTGTCATACTGAGAAGTCTCTGTATAACTTTTGGAAGAGCAATTTTAAGACCAAAATGTCCCACGTCAAAAATTAATTGACTTCATTATTATTTGTAAATAGAATTCTGCTTATCATTAAAAGTTGGGAAAAGAAAAGCCATGCATAGGCTCGAGAGTCTGGCCTCAGTCGGGGACTCGGTTCGGTGGATGACGGGAAGGACGACTGCGGCCGAACATCGCTGCCGATGTTGCCAGGAGAGCGGGTTGGTGTCCAGGAGCCCCCTCCCCATCATGAGGGCTCTCCATCGACGATGACTCCGATGTCTCTGGCGGCTGGTGAGTCCACCAAAATGGCCGGCGGCCTTGGAGACGCCGAAGCCATCCGGACGTCTTCTCCAGCAGTGGCGGGAAATGGATGTGACGCCATCGAAGGCATAAACGGCATCACAGGAAGTGCAGACAAGACCCGGCCTCTGGCGGCCCAGAGAGGCATAATGCTGCCTATCTGACTACTCAACACCAGGATGGGATGGCAGACTGGTGGCCCGGGGTAACCACTAACGCCTCAGTGGCCACCGGAAAGCCACCAGAGAAGTTGAAGCCCAGAACCTACCGAACGAGGACCTTCTGGGGTCTGACTCCGGGCTGCTGGACCAGATTGGACTCCAGCATACCCAGGGCTGACAACCCTGAGAGGGCCATCGGCCGAAGAATCGGCCTCGTTCCTAAGAGAGGCAGCTCGTCCCCTCTTAAGGTTGGGGCGCATTGGTCATCCTCAGGTGGACTGTTGGTGGGAATGACCTAGGACTCTTGCTTTCTGTCTTGTAGATTAGCACTCTCTTGCTGTCTGTCCTCTTTATTTCTTAATATATTGTATTTTAAACTGTTAGTTTGCTATTTGTATATGCATACTGATTTACCAGTGAACTCTGTAAGTTACCCCAAGCCGTACGGGAGTGGCGACTCATAAGTTCAAATAATAAATAAATAAATAAATAAATAGGTATCTCTTTTCCCAAATACTTGGGACCAAAAGTATTTTGGGTTCAGATTTTTTTCTGAACTTTGGAATATCTGTATTTGCATATCTGTATATTCTGAGTTATCAAGCATGGGACCCAAGTATAACCGCAATATTTATGTGTGTTTCATAAACAATTAGTCTTCCAACATCTCCATGCTACGAATAGCTTCACCATTTGAATTTCTGTCTGTCATTAAAATGTTGTATACGGTGAGCCAGATGGAACTCCCAGTGGATTTTGCAAGACATGCTTATGTAGGAGACAGTAGTCTACAAGGTTGCCATTTGAGGATTTGAGTTCAACAGCACAATACCAAACTGTTACTTGATGGAAAACAGCAGCCTTACCCGCCAGTGCTGGGGCAAAAAGTCAGGATATTGTTTCAAGCCATCCATCAAGCAGCAGCGTATGGATTTTGGTGAAGAAAGGATGACAAAAAGCAGCAACAATTGACATCTTTAAGACAAGTCTAGGACAAGCGCGTCTAGAAAAGTAAGTTTTGACGTAAGAGTGAGAGGGAACACTTCTTGAAATCCCATTTTTGTGCGGCAATCTCAGAGACCTTTTAATCCTTTCCAACATTTGAAGTCGAGTGGTGAAGGGTAAGGTTGCCCAGTTTTGGCTTCAACAATGGAGGCACAGGGAACTCCAAAGACAGTGTCAATCCAGATGGTTTTTTGTAGCTGAGCAGTCTGACACATAAACAAACACGAACTTTAATTTCATTATTGGACAACATTTCCCATCAGTGGTCATGAATCTTCTTCTACAGTTGTGAAGGTTCCCTGCATTTGAAATGTTCAAGGTGCCCAGTCCAAGACAGGTTTTAGGGGTAAAGAACCATAACCAACGAGGTCAGGGATCTGAATTGTCCATATGAAATGCGCGCTTGTACTACACAGGTCACAGTCTTCCATATTCTTGTCCGTTGGAATGTATTATTCCTGTTTAAGTTACAAATAAAATATTTTTTATTACAGTAGGCCCTCCTTTTGGAGAAGCATGATCTTTCAGAGATCATAACCGTTTGGAGAATAATGGCATTCACAACCATTTGAAAATCATAACCTTCCATAGAAGAGCCAAAACCCCATTTGAATAAAATCTTCTCTTCAGTGGTATATAACCACATATATGTATGCAAGGAGATTTGGCTTTCAGTTGTTAGACTGATAATCTAGTTCAGTGTTTCCCAATGTGCCGGGGCACATTAGTGTGCCATGAGCGATCATCAGGTGTGCCGTGTGCCAGTGTAGCGATCATCCCCAGGTGTTTTTGTGCCAGTTTACCAGCTGTTAGGAAATTACAGTGTAGAGAGAGAGAGCCTAGCAGGAAACTTCAGGCAGCGGAAATGAGGCTTTCCTGGCCAAAGCAGCAATGCCAGCCAGCCTGGCTGCAGTCAGGGAGAGCCCTCGGTGGCCAGAACTTTCCTCCCTCTCTCCTCTCTCTCTCCTTCCTTCCTTCCCTCCCTCTGCGCGTCAAGGGCTACCTGGCTGGGATGCGGCTCCTCCTGCTTCCTGGCTCCTGGGCGCTCTTCTGCCAACCTTCCCCCTCCAGCAGCAAGGAGGAGGAGAGGGAGGAGTCCATGGGAGCTGCCCCCGTCCGACCCCGCTCCCGGAGGCTCGAGGCGAGGCTTTCTGCCCTCTAGCCCCTCCGCGCTGGGGAAGGGAGCAACCTCTCATCTCCTGGCCTCTCCTGGCTGGGCTCCAGGTTCGCTGCAGAGCAGAGGTCGGGATGCGCAGCTCCACAGCCCAGCTTGGTTCCTTCCCGATCTGGCCCCAAGGCGACAGCAGGGAAGCCGAAGGGATGCGGGGGGGGGAGGCACTCCTGTGGGGGCTGAACCCCTTCGGGAAGGAGAGCTGGGGGTGGCAAAAGCTGCAAGCCTCCGCCGCAGTTTGTTCCGAGGCTCGGAGCCACCCCGTGTGCTCAATTCCTATTTGTCCTGCTCAGCCGAGCCCGCGCGTGCTTCAGCCACTCAGCGCAGCCCTCCCCTGTGGGACGGTGATGGGCCCCCTGCATGTGGGCCTCCCAGGAGAGGGGGGTTTGGCGGAAGCGGCGGCGTCACAAGGGGGGAGTGTGACAGTTAGTAAAATGACAGTGTCATTTTGTGTCATTTTGGTTGGTGGTGTGCCCCAGGATTTTATAAATGTAAAAAATGTGCCGCGGCTCAAAAAGGTTGAAAAACACTGATCTAGTTATCTCTGATCTGTTTGGAACAGAGATTATGCACAAAATATAGCAACTCTTCAGAAGTGTTGTTTTCAGTGACCAAAAGATATACTCTCCCATAAAATATCTTGTTTCTGTATCATGCTCTCAAGAGACAAAAAAATAAAGTAGACTGCGTTAAGAGTAACCTATCTGGTTTACTCACAACCTTCATGAAAAAGGAATACATTGTCAACAGAGAAGAGGGAGGGGAAGGAGTGGGGAGGGAGAAGGGAATGAAAAAGGACAAAACGCATGGTAATTATGGTTATGTATAATTGTTTATAATAATAAAAACATTAAAAAAAACAACCTTCAAGAATTCAGTATATACAGTAGGTACATGACTTCTTAATCCAGCTGCAGATAGGATTTGAAGTAGTTTCTGTGTGCATATGACACAGGGCATCTTTGTTATATTGTTAACAGTCCACAGTCTTGTGGTGTCTCTGTCTTATGGAATCTAGTTCTGAGCAGTCCCAGATCTGATCATGGGGTCTGCAGCCCCTCCCACAACCTCAAGAAACAGAGTAAAGGAAAAGCTGCATACCAAAACATAGATATACATTACAGTAAACAAACAGAATAATATGCAAACAAATTACTAATGGAGGTCTGAAGCACCTCCAATTCCACAGCAATCAGGATCACTTGGCCACTGTGAAAGTGAGAATTTAAAAGCACACTATTGTCTTCAGCTGTGAGAGCACCTCTAGAGTTGCAGTGGAGAACCTATAGATTCTTAGAGGGAACATGTTGAATTCATAAACAATCAAATCTGCAAAAGTTAAACCAGTGGTTCCCAAACTTTTTTGGCCTACCGCCCCCTTTCCAGAAAAAAAATTTACTCACCGCCCCCCTAGAAATTATTTTAATTTTTTTTAATAGCAATTAAACAGAAAGATATATGTATTAATGCAGTGGTTCTCAACCTTTCTAATGCTGTGACCCCTAAATAAGGTTCCTCACGTTGTGGTGACCCCCAACCATATTTCTGTTGCTACTTCATAAATAATTTTGCTACTCTTATGAACTCTAATGCAAATATCTAATATGTAGGATGTATTTTCATTGTTGCAAATTGAACATGATTAAAGCATAGTGATTAATCACAAAAACAATACATTTGTGGGAGTATGTGTTATCAAACAGCTGCCAATCCCCCAGGCCGGCTGTCTGACAACCGGGCAAGCCCCGTGGACCGACCACGGGGCAGAGACCGCGAGGGTTCAGTTAACCTGGCGAGCCCGGAGCGACTAGGTCCTCGTAGCCTACCCGCCTCCCGTAGATCCAATTATGCTCACCAATGCTGCAAGGTAGATGCCACGAAATTGTTTATTCTGCTCAGCTGAGAGGATGCGAACCGCAATACCCTGATTCCCGCAAAGAACGCATGCGTGTACATTCAAAACATTGGGTTTTAAAGGTTTACAGAACTGTCAAAACAATTGAATTTCCCGCCTGCCCCTTCTGGGCCGGCTCCGTCGATGATTGGTCGGAACGTTGAGACCAGCTGATGGATGGGGTGTTGACCGGCTCTGGGGAGCCTATCGGCGCTTTACTCCCATTCGCCACCCTAGCCAATCAGGAGTCTGTGGCCATATATGGAATGTCCGGGAAGGGGAGCTCAGACGGAAATCGCTGTCAATATAGCATGTGAATAAAACAAAAGAGTCCTGGTCAGGTAAACGACCTGAGGTGATACTTGGGAGTGATGGGATTAATGAAATGGTACGTCATTCTTGAGAATGAAAGAGGAAAAAGGGAAGAGGCCTGAAGATAGTAATTCACTCAAGCCTTTGGGTGACAAAAGGGTCTATTTTGGGGCACACCTGGGTTCCGAAGCCAGTTGCGACACCCGCTGTGAAGAGCAAACTTTTATTGTCCAAGTTCCAAAGACGAGTTTAGTTAGACTGGAAATCCGACCGTTAAATTCGCCTCAGGACTGATGAAACGTGGGGCCAAGACAAGGGCTTAGCTTATCCATAACAAGATTTCCATCAGAAAAACGCATGCAATGTGAATAATGGTGATCCATAAAGATTTCGGGAGCAGGGCACAGTCGCATTCCTCTTGACAAAACATAGTAAAACACCTTCAAGGCAATCTTTCTTATCCAAGGGCGAGGAGGGGAAGGGAAGGGTTACAAGGGGTCAAGGGAGACATGGGGATAACACTGTGCAGATGTGCAGGTACAGGGATGAACCTTTATTATGATTTCTGCTTTCCTGATGTCAGCCCAAACGCAAACAGATGTGGCCCCCTGCTTCATAGGCCAATTCCTTTCTCAAAACGTTTCTTCCTGAGCTCAGAGATGCCTCAAGAGTGAGGGGAGAGGAAAAGAGGGGAATAAGGATAAAGAATGTAAAGCAAAGGAAAAAGCAAGTTCCTTTCCTCCCTTTGGGGGTCTCGAACTCGGGACTCCCGTCCCGAGCGGCCTTGGCCCTGCCGCTTGAGCTATCGCACCTTTCCCTGGACGAGCTCTCCTCGCAGTCTTAAGGCGCCCGGGAAGCGGGAGAAGAGAAAAAAATAAAAATTCAGAAGAAATAGGGGAGGGTCAGAAAGAGAAAGAACCCTTCTGGACAGACTCCAACGGGGTTTAGGGAAGGGATGAGTGGGTTTCCACCCGGGAACAGGCGTGCGTGCTGAAGTTGGGACTTGTTCACTCGCGGAACGACCTGCTGCTTGAGACCTGTTACCCTTGGCAACAAATGGACAACGGATGATGGGATTTGCAGTACCTTCAATCAATTCAGCTCTGACTTCCACAGACCACTGAGACCCCCACAAATTAGAGAACTGGACCAAACTTGGCACAGAGAACCCACATGACCAACAGAAAATACTGGAAGGGTTTGGAAGAAATTGACAGTGATTTAGGGGACATGTACGTAGTTCACCTACATTTGGAGAGCACTATGAACCCAAACAATTATGGAGTTGGATGAAATTTGGCACAAATACTCAATATGCCCTAATTTGAACACTGGTGGAGTTTTGAGAAACTAGCCTTTCTCATTTGGGAGTTGTGGTTGCTGGGATTTATAGTTCACCTTCAATCAAAGAGCATTTTGAACTCCACCAACAATGGAATTGAGCCAAACTTGGCACACAAAACCCCCAAATCGTTCACCGCCCCCTTAAATGGGTTCACCGCCCCCAAATTCCCCTGAGCCTCTCACTGCCCCCTTGGATTGCCTCACCGCCCACTAGGGGGTGTTACCACCCACTAGGGGGCGGTACCACCCACTTTGAGAATCTGTGAGTTAAACTCACACATGTGGGAGGGCCGAGTGTACACTTACAATGATGTATGTCATTTTATGCAAATCACTTAACTCTTTTGTCTACTTTTTTGATTATGCATGTTCTGGGAGGCTGATGTGTAAGTGACCACCATAGTTTCAAGCATGTGCAAATTATTCTTAATTCTCAACATGTATGTGTATGTGTTTAATGTGTTTGTCAAGTCTTCTGATATGGCCAATGGGCCAATCAATAAAACATACTACTACTCAACATGAAAGTGGTCAACCAGTACAGTCAGCTCCTTACGTTTGCTAGGGTTAGGAGCACAAGTACCCAATGAAATTTAAAAAAATTGCGAATAAACAAATTGTATTATGTTTTACTTGAGAGAACACCTGTACAGGATTTTCTAGATCTTCCAGCATAACACCATGGCCAACTTCTGCCAGGAGCTGGCCATAGAACCACACTGGAGAACCTAGCAATTCCTAGAGATAACACTTAAATCAAATCTATGAATAATGAATTCTGCAAAACCACTAATGTGAAAAGGTGACTGCATTGCAACCTCTTTTAGAACCCTTGATTAGGATTAGCCACCACATAAAAAAGACAGCCAATTAAGAGAAAGGGAAAGCAACTGGTCAATGGTATGTATTGTCGAAGGCTTTCATGGCCGGAATCATTGGTTTTTGTAGGTTTTTTGGGCTATATGGCCATGTTCTAGAACAGGGCTGTCCAACTGGCGGCCCTGGGGTCGGATCCGGCCCCCCAGCCTGTTGGACACGGCCCCAGCTATGCCCCCAGCCGCCATTTTTAAAATTTTAAAAAAATTCTAAATTTTTTTTTAAAATGGCGGCCGGGGGGGAGGGGAGGGAGGCGGGGCAGGGAGGAGGAAGAGAGCTAGCTCCTCCTCCCTGCACTGCCCCTCCGTCCCTCTCTCCACGCCGAAAAGGAGGAGTAGGCGGCGCCAAGGGCAGCGCGTCACGCCAGGCCTGTGACGCGCTGCCCTTGGCGCCGCCTTCTGCCCTTTTTCGCGGCTCCCCCACCCTAGGAAGGGAGGGGGGGCCGCCGAAAAAGGAGGAGTAGGCGGCGCCAAGGGCAGCGTCAAGCCAGGCCTGTGACGCGCTGCCCTTGGCGCCGCCTTCTGCCCTTTTTCGGCGGCTCCCCCGCCCTAGGAAGGGCGGGGGGGCCGCCGAAAAGGAGGAGTAGGCGGCGCCAAGGGCAGCGCGTCACGCCAGGCCTGTGACGCGCTGCCCTTGGCGCCGCCTTCTGCCCTTGTTCGGCTCCCCCCTAGGAAGGGAGGGGGGCGCTGAAAAGGAGGAGTAGGCGGCGCCAAGGGCAGCGCGTCACGCCAGGCCTGTGACGCGCTGCCCTTGCCTTGCCCCTTCTGCCCTTTTTGGCGGGGTTTAGGGCTGGGGCGGGGCCTGGGGCGGGGCCGGGGCGGCCCCGAGGTCATCAGTGACCTCTATTCCGGCCCTGGGCCCGGTAGAAGTTGGACAGCCCTGTTCTAGAAGCATTCTCTCCCGACGTTTCACCTGCATCTATGACAGGCATCCTCAGAGGCTGTGACCTTACAATCTCTGAGGATGCCTGCCATAGATGAAAGCTAAACGTAAGGAGAGAATGCTTCTAGAACATGGCCATATAGCCTGAAAAACCTACAACAACCCATTGGTCAATGGTACTCTCCACCCAGAACATTTTGTCTGCACATACCTTTAGGGAGGTTTGGTTTGGCACAAACCTTTTAATTTCCCGCTGCTTTGGACATTCTCCAAATCTACACGGGTTTAAATTATTTAATACACTATTTAGATTGTTTATGTCTTTCCTTACTGAGCCATACTATTCAACTGTTTAAAAACATTTTATTATTTATTTATTTATTATTTCAACTTGTATACCGCCACTCCCTGAAGGCTCGGAGCGGTTAACACTGAGGCCATGTGGCATGGGATTGATTGGTAATATTTTTATAACCCAACTTTTCTTGCTGCTTACTCCTCTAGCTTGTTCTTGTAATTCAGCCATTCCTAACCTGTGGATCTCCAGGTCTTTAGGACTTAAACTTCCAGAGGCCCCAGCTAGCTTTGCCAACTCTCAGGAATTCTAGGAGCTGAGGTTTTATGGGGAATGAGTTTTATGGGAAATGAGTAGAGGTACTTCAAGTCCCATCATCCATGGTCCGCCCTCCTCTAAACTGCAGTAGGATGGAGAGTGGGTCATTGTTTGGGAAGTACATCAGGTGAATGTACTGCCAATCCCATCATTCGTGGCCCATCCTGCCCTAAACCACACCAGGTTATGAAGTGGGCCATTGGGCCTCTGTGTGCCAAGTTTGCTCCTGATCCGTCATTGCTGTGGGCTGCAGTGACTGACTGCCTGAGGCCTTTCCTTTTACCACTGCGTCACCTTAGAATGTTGGAATCTAGAAGCTGGCCAATCAGAGCCGGTTTTGCAAATTCTCCCTCAGTGGCAATCAATCATGTTGTTTGAATGAAGAGGCTTGTATTCTTGGGTGCTGGCCAATCAGAGTCCTTTATGCAAATACTCCCTCAGTGGCAACCAATCCCCTCTGTCTGGTGCCTTAGAATGTTGGAGTTCTGAGGCTGGCCAATCAGAGTCCTTTATGCAAATAATCCCACAGTGGGAGCCAATCATAAAGCTGCCACATATTCCTCCGCACCTCCCGCCGCAAACACTGACTTTTATTATATACATAGATTTATTATTTATTTGCTATAATTATATACCGCTTTTCTCACCCCTGCCGGGGGGAGATTCAAGGCAGTTTACAACATACTAATGGCAAAAATTCAGTGCCAACATACACGGAGAAAAAAAGTCATAAAATGAAACACTAGCAAATAACTATGAATTAAAATAATTAAAACCATTAAACAAGACAAAACAACATTTAAGCAATTAAGAAAAAGCATTAAAATATCCTATGCCATTGCACAAATTTCCTAATTATTATTTGCACTGCATTACTGGCCAAATGCTTGGTCCCACAACAATGTCTTTCTTTTCTTTCTAAATTTCAGGAGGGTGCTGATCTAATCTCATTGGGGAGAGAGTTCCAGAGCCAAGGGACTACCAATGAGAAGGCCCGGTCTCTCATCACCACCAACTTGCAACTGAGATAAGCTTGGTCCCACAACAATGTCTTTCTTTTCTTTCTGAATGTCAGAAGGGCGCTGATCTGATCTTATTGGGGAGAGAGTTCCAAGACAAGGGGCCACCACTGAGACGGCCCTGTCTCTCATTCCCATCAACTGCACTTGCAACTGAGGTGAGACCGAGAGCAGGGCCTCTCCAGATGATCCAAGCCTCGGTGATCCAAGCGATGGTCATCTCAAGACTAGACTACTGTAACGCTCTTTACATTGGCCTTCCTTTGTTGGCGACCCGGAAACTAAAGTTGGTGCAGAACGCGGCAGCCCACTTGCTTGCAGGCGTGTCCACGTACCACCACATTACACCTATTCTTCAGGAGCGACACTGGCTGCCTGTTGAATTCCGGATCACCTTCAAAGTGCTAGTTTTGACTTTTAAGGCCTTGTATGGTCTGGGGCCAGTGTACCTGAGGGGCCGCCTTACCCCATATTATCCCATGAGATGACCGAGATCAGAAGAGCAGGACCGTCTCTTAGTACCGAGCGTCAAAACCTTCCACCTGACTTCGACGAGGGCATTTTCCATTATTGCGCCCACAATTTGGAACTCCTTACCATCGGAGATTAGGGCACTCCGCAACCTCATGGCATTTTGGAAGGCCTGTAAGACCTGGCTGTTCCGACAGGCTTTTGTAACTTGAGTTAGTTTAGTGATATATGCTGTTCTTACTGCTAAATGTTGTTGTTTTAAATTGTTTTAAACTGTTTTTATATGTACTACTAGGTGTTGCGATTTGTTCGATTGTGAGCCGCCCCGAGCCACCCGGGAGTGGCGGCCAAGAAATTCGAATAAATAAATAAATAAACCTCCATGATGGCTCATAGAGGGAGATACGTTCGGACAGGTAAGCTGGGCCGGAACCATTTAGGGCTTTATAGGCTAAAGCCAGTACTTTGAATTAAGCTCGGTAGCAGACTGGCAGCCAGTGGAGCTGACATAACAGGGCACTTAGGCTTCTCTGCCAGAGAGTGCCAGGGCCTCACCAAATTACAAATCCCATGACTCTATAGCAGGGGTGCTCATTAGGTAGATCGCGATCTACTGGTAAATTGCGTAGGGCATCTGGGTAGATGGCAGGCAGGGCGAGAGGCAGGCTTAGTCCCACCCCGCAGGATCCCGACGACGCCCAAGTGCAGAAGGAGGTTGGACTGGATGGCTCTTGGAGGTCTCCTCCTATTCTAGGAACCCGTTGTTGTTGTTGTTGTTATTATCAGAGGCGGAATGGCCATCTGTGAGGAATGCTTTGATTGTGTTTTTCCCTTATGGCAGAAGGAGTTGGACTGGATGGTCCTTGGAGGTCTCCTTCTACTCTAGGAACCTATTGCTGTTGTTGTTACTATTATTATTATTAGTAGTAGTAGTAGCAGCAGAGGCTGAATGAATATTATCATCACCATTATTATGAATAAATTCAGGGGCTTATTATACTCACATGTAGTTGAATTCAGTCTTAAAATATATTATATGGCTCTCAGTGAAATAAATTTTCAAATATTTTGCTTTTATGGCTCTCTGAGTACATAAGAACATAAGAACATAAGAAGAGCCATGCTGAATCGGACCTCAGCCCATCTAGTCCAGCATTCTGTATCACACAGTGGCCCACCAGTTGTACACGGGGATCTCGAGCAGAAGGGAGGGCAAAACCCTGACCTGCTCCCGACCCCCCACAACCAGTACCCAGGGAAATCCTGCCCACCTCAACCAACTCCGAGGTGGCACTTGAATGTCCTTTTCAGTAACTACCGATACACTTGGTATCCATGAATCTGTCTAATCCTGCCTTGAAGCTGTCCAGGCTGACAGCTGTCACAACCTCTTCTGGAAGTGAGTTCCATAACCCCATGACCCTCTGGGTGAAGAAATATTTCCCTTTATTAGTCCTGATTTTCCTACCTTGGAGCTTCAGGGAGTGCCCTCTAGTCCTAGTGTTTTGTGACAAAGAAAATAATTTTTCTTTATTCACCTTTTCTATCCCATGCATGATTTTATACACTTTGATCAAGTCACCTCTTAAACGCCGTCTTTCAAGGCTGAAAAGACCAAGGCGTTGCAACCTGGTTTCATAAGGGAGCCGCTCCATCCCTTGGATCATTCTTGTTGCCCTTTTCTGTACCTTTTCCAGTTCCGTTATATCCTTCTTAAGGTACGGAGACCAGAATTGTACACAGTACTCCAAATGTGGCCTTACCATCGATTTGTAGAGAGGCAATACAACATTTGCCGACCTATTTTCGATTCCCTTCCTGATCATGCCAAGCATAGAATTTGCTTTTTTCACTGCTGCTGCGCACTGGGTTGACATCTTCATTGAGCTGTCCACCAAGACCCCAAGATCCCTTTCCTGGTTTGTCTCGGAAAGCTTTGATCCCATCAGTTTATAAGTGTATTTGGGGTTTTTTGCCCCGATGTGCATGACTTTACACTTGTTTAGGTTAAAATGCATTTGCCACTTTGTTGCCCATTCACTCAATTTCGAGAGATCTTTCTGGAGCTCTTTACAATCAGTTTCAGTGGGTAGGTAGTGGGTAGGTAGATCATTTTGACTTGGTTGTTTTATAAGTAGCTCGCATGCTGAAAAAGTGTGAGCACTCCTGGTCTATAGCATTGAGCCATGGCAGTTAAAGTGGTATCAAAGTGCATTAATTCTACGGCGTCAATGCAGTCTAGATGCAAAATGAATGTAGACAAGGAGAGGTCTTTGATCAAAGTTGCCTTCATTGTGAATTTTTTTCTAGGACGCTATTCACCTCTGGATTTGTATTTCAGTTCCCCAAATCCCCGAACCATTGGCCATGCTGCCAGTGGGTTTTGGGAGTTAATGTTGAAATCCTATAGCCCTCCACCTGTTGTGAAAGTGCACCTCCCTTTTTTCCACGTCTCTTCATATGCTGATAGGAATTGCGACTCAACAACAGTCAGGAGGCCACATATTTTCTCACCATGGACCAGAATAAGCTGAACAAAGCAGGAGATAACCCAGTGGGACCTTTCAGGATGGAATTAAGGGGAATTATCTCAGCTGGAGCCCTGCTAATGAGACAGTGGGTCTGCTTGCCTCTCCTTTGATGGCATGGGAGTAGCAGGAGGAAATCAGAGCTTTCTCTGAACTTGCTACAGACCTGAGGAATGTTGTTGCTGGGAAAGAAAGGGCTGAGGCATTTTTTCTGAATGAAAAAGTGGAAGGTCACATGCAAAAGAAGACAGGACTCTTAAGCGTTTAACGGCAGTGCCAAAGGGGAATTGCAGCACAGAACAAGTCACACCTGTTGAAATCCCGTCTCTTACATAGCTGTTAAAGGTGCACTAACCCTTTTTGCATGTGGCCACACTAATGGAATGTTTTTGGCTGCTGCATGTATGTCAAAATGCAACCGTTGGACCATTTTCTATAGGGGTTCATATACACCAGTATAGAGCCCCCATTGGCGCAGTGGGTTAAACTGCTGAGCTGCTAAACTTGTTGAACAAAGGGTTGGAGGTTCGAACCCAGAGAGTGGTGTGAGCTCCCGCTGTTAACCAAACAAAGGGGTTGTGCTGGCAACACAGAAACTCGTAAAGCAGAGCTAACTCAAAAATTATTATATAGTGCGAATACCCTATATAAATAATACGTAATGTCCATATAGTCAGTCAGTCAGTCAGTAGCCTTTATTTCGGTCAACAAACCATCGGCTAAGTCAGGTGAAAGTAGAACAATAGAATACAACATTTAAGAAATTAATAACATCACATTTGGGTTATGGTTAATAAAAATAAGTGTCACCGTTCGCTATCGGTTGAATGACTGTCTTTATCATTTAAATGTCCATATAGATATTTTAGAGCTAACTCAAAAATTATTATATAGTGCAAATACCCTATATAAGCAATACGTAATGTCCATATAGACTTTTTAGAGCTAACTCAAATATTATTATATAGTGCGAATACCCTATATAAACAATATGTAATGTCCATATAGATATTTTTAGAGCTAACTCAAAAATTATTATATAGTGTGAATACCCTATATAAACAATATGTAATGTCCATATAGACTTTTTAGAGCTAACTCAAACATTATTATATAGTGTGAATACCCTATATAAACAATACGTAATGTCCATATAGACATATTTAGAGCTAACTCAAAAGTTATTATATAGTGCGAATACCCTATATAAACAATACGTAATGTCCATATACTGTAGATATTTTTAGAGCTAACTCAAAAATTATTATATAGTGCGAATACCCTATATAAACAATATGTAATGTCCATATAGACTTTTTAGAGCTAACTCAAACATTATTATATAGTGTGAATACCCTATATAAACAATGCCTAATGTCCATGTAGACATTTTTAGAGCTAACTCAAAAGTTATTATATAGTGCGACTACCCTATATAAACAATATGTAATGTCCATATACTGTAGATATTTTTAGAGCTAACTCAAAAATTATTATATAGTGCGAATACCCTATATAAACAATATGTAATGTCCATATAGATATTTTAGAGCTAACTCAAAAATTATTATATAGTGCGAATACCCTATATAAACAATATGTAATGTCCATATAGATATTTTTAGAGCTAACTCAAAAATTATTATATAGTGCGAATACCTTATATAAACAATATGTAATGTCCATATAGACTTTTTAGAGCTAACTCAAACATTATTATATAGTGTGAATACCCTATATAAACAATACTTAATGTCCATATAGACATTTTAGAGGTAACTCAAAAATTATTATATAGTGCGAATACCCTATATAAACAATACGTAATGTCCATATACTGTAGATATTTTTAGAGCTAACTCAAAAATTATTATATAGTGTGAATACCCTATATAAACAATATGTAATGTCCATATAGATTTTTTAGAGCTAACTCAAAAATTATTATATAGTGCGAATACCCTATATAAACAATATGTAATGTCCATATAGATATTTTTAGTAGATCAATAGGTAGGTCATGCTGGCCACATGACCTTGGAGGTGTCTACGGACAACGCCAGCATGTGTTGACTTTCTTTAGTGGCATGGGAATATATTATACTGAATGTCTTGTTTTCAATTTTTACCATTGAACATTGTGAAAGCCACCCACTGCATGACTATCATCTTCCTCCCAGTAGACTTAAATCAAGGACAAGTTTCATGAGATTCACCAGTCCTCTTAGTGTTCCCCCAGCAAGAGTATCCCTCTGGGCAGTAAAATCAGGCAATTCCAGCTGGATGCCCCCCTTCCCCAACGAGAGTCTGCCTCCAGGGGCAAACCAAAAATGGGACAGTGGTTGTCCCCGAACAGATTCAGAGGTGGCGTGGGCAAATCAAAAGACAACCTGGCAAAATGGCACTACCTAGAAGAATCCTCCACCTTGTGCAATTGTAGAGCAGAACAAACAACTCAGTATCTGTATGCTTGCCCACTAAGCCCTGCCTCATGTACAGTGGAAGAACTGTTTAAAACTACAGACAATGCGGTTACTGTTGCCCTTTTTTGTCTAAAATTATTTAGCTGCTTGTGCTCCCTCTATTTTATCATTTTATATTTGTTAATTTATGCAATGCTTTTGATTCGAATAAACAAATAAAACTTTTGCCATGACAGTGCAATACTAGTCTTTATTTGGGATAATTTATATTCAAATACTTACGGATTTCTTTAATTGTAGCAAGGCATTAATCATGTACAGTTAGCACTCCACATTTGTGCTGCTGATTCTGCAGATAATCAAATCTGCATATTAATATGGTATCTGTGCAGGCATGTAGCCGGGTTGGGGGGGGGGGCGTGCTTGAGGGTTGTCCGCGAGAAGGCCTTACTGGTACATTATTTAAATGTATGTTTATTCATATCATGATCTGATCACCATGCTCAGAATATCCCTTATGCATAGGGGTATTGGGATAACAATACAAAAGGTTTGCTAGGGTAGACCCTCTCTCACTCAGTCTCAGCCCCGAATCAAACTCAGCCCCTCCCGAATCAAAATCCTGGCTACGGCCCTGTATCTGTGGGAATCTCTAGGTCAGTGGCAGGCATGGAGCCAGCGGGGGGGCTAAGGGGGCTTCAGCCCCCCCCCCCGAAATTCTCAGGATGGTCCGCGAAAAGGCCTTACTGGTACATTATTTATTTATTTATTATTTATTTATTATTCGGGTTTCTATGCCGCCGACTCCCTGAGGCTCGCGGCGGCTCACAGGAACCGAAGGTACAACTACACACAAGCAATGCGATAAAACATCTAAGACAATTAAACAGTTAAAACAGCAAAATACAAAACCCCAGGTACAGTTCAGAAATTAGATAGCGTGACACCCCCGGACAGCGGCTAAAGCGGAACATGGGCAGGACCTTCTCACCGAAGGCCTGCTTAAACAAATACGTTTGCCGGCGCGTCACAACGGGAGCAGGTCCTTTAGAGCCCGAGTACCAGCCGGGCGGGCGTTCCACAGCGTAGGAGCTATAACGGAGAACGCCCTCCGGCGAGTAGATGACAGTTTAGCCGATTTCGCCGAGGTATCTCTAACAAATTAGCATCCTCGGAGCGTAGTGATCTCGGGGGACAGTGTGGGGTGAGTCGGTCCCTCAAGTACGCTGGCCCCAGGCCATGCAAGGCCTTAAAGGTAAGAACCAACACCTTGAAGGAGATCCGGTGCTCGATTGGGAGCCAGTGCAGATCCTGCAAAACAGGTGTGATGTGGCGGCCTGCTGGGGTTCCAGACAGGAGCCGGGCGGCAGTGTTCTGCACCAGCTTGAGCTTCCGGGTCGCCGACAAAGGAAGGCCAACGTAAAGCGCGTTACAGTAATCCAGCCTTGAGATGACCGTAGCTTGGATCACCGTGGCCAGGTCATTCCGGGAGATATAGGGGGCCAGCCTCCGAGCCTGTCGCAGATGAAAAAAAGCAACCTTGCTGACCGCGGAGACCTGGGCCTCCATTTAAACTGTTATGTGCATTCATATCACGATCTGATCACCATGCTCATTATATCCCATATGAATGGGGTTATTGGGATAACAATACAAAAGGTTTGCTAGGGTAGACCCTCTTCCACCCAGTCTCAGCACCCCCCCCCGAACCAAACTCAGCCCCCCCGCCCCGAATCAAAATCCTGGCTACGGCCTTGGTCAGTGGTTCTCAACTTGTGGGTCCTCAGATGTTTTGCCCTTCAACTCCCAGAAACCCTAACAGCTGGTAAACTGGCTGGGATTTCTGGGAGTTGTAGGTGAAAACACCTGGGGAGCCACAGGTTGAGAACCACTGTTCTAGGTCCTTCAATGTGATTCTGTAGTCAACTTCTACCAAAGACTGACCATACGTCCACTGTATACACAACGTGCTTTTGGGAATTCATTTGTTATCTGTCCTTTATATATCTGCTTGGACCTAACTATATAATTTAGTAGAGCAGAACTGACCTCCGTCCCCAAAAAAGGAGAGGGGGGGGAATAATTCAAGAGCATAAAGATTTAGCAACTTCTGAAAACTCCTCACTCTGCTTCTGAGGAGGTCAAGGTGGTGGATATAGGTCTCTCCTCCATCCTCTTGTTTCACACACACAACACACTTTGGTGGTAGATTAAGTAGAGATGGTCATGAATAACCCATAGTGTTGTTGGCCCCGATTTTATGGAAACTCACACGTTTACTCACCTACAGTTTCATTAAACTCAGGTTTATATTTCCATGTAACACTAGATGCTGCTTGAAGTCGGAAATTATTAATTGGAGCTGTTGACAGTGTGTATTGCAACAGCCCTGTGTAAATCTTGAACAAAGAACCGGTTCTACAGACACTTCACAGTATATTGCTCCATTTAAATTAATGGTGCATCACAGTGTTATGAAACATGATGTTCTACAGAGTGTGGGCCACAAAGTCTTGTTTTACAGGCAGGTTAAAAGAAATTCAGCTCTGAAATTATGCCTGGAGTCATTGTGCATGGAAGGTACTTACTACATGGCCACTTTTGGCTTCTTCCTATTATATTGCATGCACCCAACGAATGCATGCGCTACAAGCAACTACGGTTGTTTTCATTGCTGCTGATATTTGTAGTCACTATGTTTGTCAAATTTTCTGTTATTTTAGTTACAATATTATGGCGTCATCTACGGGAGTGACACCATGAGTCGGATTATTGTAATGCATTGTATGCTGGTACTCCTCTCTCAGTGACACGGAAGATCCAGATGGTCCAAAACGCAGTTGCCAGACTACTCACTCGGACACCAATGAGACATCATATAGTTCCAGTACTACAACACCGCCATTGGCTCCCAATAGAACACCGGGCTACCTATAAGACACTGGTTCTGACCTTTAGCGCCATTCATGGTCAAGGCCCGAAATACCCCAGAGAGCGTTTTTCACATATGTGCTTGAATTGGCCATTAAAACACATATGGAGGAGTGGCAGGACTATCTACTTATCAAAGGTTTTCATAGCCAGAATCACTGGGTTGTGAGTTTTCGGGGCAGTATGGCCACATTACAGAAGCATTCTCTTCTGATCTTTCGCCTGCATCTATGGCAGGCATCCTTAGAGATTGTAAAGTCTATTGGAAACTAGGAAAATAAGGTTTATATATCTGTGGAAAGTCCAGGGTGGGAGAAAGAACTTTTGTCTGTTGGAAGTAGTTGTGAATGTTTGAATTGGCCACCTTGATTAGTATTTAATGGCCCAGCAGCTTCTTACTGTCTGAGAGAATCCTTTGTTTGGGAGGTGATTAGCTGGCCCTGATTGTTTCTTGTCTGGAATTCCCCTGTTTTTGAGTGTTGCTCTTTATTTACTGTTATGATTTTAGAGTTTTTTTAAAAATACTGGTAGCCAGAGTTTGTTCATTTTCATGGTTTCCTCCTTTCTGTTGAAATTGTCCACATGCTTGTGGATTTCAATGGCTTCTCTGTGTAGCCCGACATGGTGGTTGTGAGAGTGGTCCAGCATTTCTGTGTTCTCAAATAATATGCTGTGTCCAGGATGCTTCATCAGGTGCTCTGCTATGGCTGATTTCTCTGGTTGAAATCGTTTGCAGTGCCTTTGATGTTCCTTGATTCGTATTTGGACAATGCTGCGTTTGGTGTTCCCTATGTAGACTTGCCCACAGCTGCATGGTATACGGTAGGCTCTTGCAGAGGTGAGAGGATCCCCCTTGTCCTTCGCTGAACGTAGCACTTGTTGGATTTTCTTAGTGGGTCTGTAGATAGTTTGTATGTTGTTTTTATTCATCAGCTTCCCTATGTGGTTAGTGGTTCCCTTGATGTATGGCAGGGCTGTTCAACTGGCGGCCCCCGGGCCGGATACGGCCCCGTAGCCTGTTGGACACGGCCCCACCTATGCCCTCAGCCGCCATTTTTAAATTTTTAAATAAAATCGATTTTTTTAAAAAAAAAAAAAAAAAAAAAGTCCGGGGGGGAGGGGGGCAGGGAGGAGGAGGAAGAGAGCTAGCTCCTCCTTTCGGCGCCCCCCTCCCTACCTAGGGCGGGGGAGCCACCGGTGGGTGGCAGAAGGCGGCGCCAAGAACAGCGCGTCACAGGCCTGGCGTGACGCGCTGCCCCTTGGCACCGCCTACTCCTTCTTTGCGGCGGCTCCCCGGCCTAGGAAGGAGGGGGCACCGAAAAGGAGGAGTAGGCGGTGCCAAGGGCAGCGCGTCATGCCAGGCCTGTGACGCGCTGCCCCTTGGCACCGCCTACCCCTCCTTTCAGCGGCCCCGGCCTAGGAAGGGAGGGGGCACCGAAAGGAGGAGTAGGCGGTGCCAAGGGGCAGCGCGTCACGCCAGGCCTGTGACGCGCCCCCCTGGCACCGCCTACTCCTCCTTTCGCGGCCCCCGGCCTAGGAAGGGAGGGGGCACCGAAAAGGAGGAGTAGGCGGTGCCAAGGGGCAGCACGTCACGCCAGGCCTGTGACGCGCTGCCCCTTGGCACCGCCTACTCCTCCTTTCGGCGGCTCCCGGCCTAGGAAGGGAGGGGGCACCGAAAGGAGGAGTAGGCGGTGCCAAGGGGCAGCGCGTCATGCCAGGCCTGTGACGCTGCCCCCTTGGCACCGCCTACTCCCTTTCTCGGCGGCTCCCGGCCTAGGAAGGGAGGGGGGCGCCCGAAAGGAGGAGTAGGCGGTGCCAAGGGGCAGCGCGTCATGCCAGGCCTGTGACGCGCTGCTCTTGGCGCCGCCTACTCCTCCTTTTCGGCGGCTTTAGGAGGGGCGGGGCCTGGGCTGGGGCGGGCCTGGGGCGGGGCCTGGGGCGGGCCTGGGGCGGGGCCGAGTGGCCCGCAGGTCATCAGTGACCTCTTATCCGGCCCTGGACCCGCCAGAAGTTGGACAGCACTGATGTATGGTAAGAACACTTATCATTAAAGTAAGCCATTAAATGCTAATCAAGGTGGCCAATTGAAACATTCACACCTACCTTGAACAGGCAAGAGTTGTTTCTCCCATCCTGGACTTTCCATTAGCTATATAAACCTCCCTTGTCAAGTTTCCAACAGACCTCACAACCTCTGAGGATGCCTGCCATAGATGTGGGCAAAACATCAGGAGAGAATGCTTCTGGAACATGGCCATACAGCCCGGAAAACTCACAGCACCCCTTTCTATTTGCTTTCCATTTTCCTGAATCAGGAGCATAATCAAGTCGCCCTTCAGCTGAAGAATTGTACAACATTGGTTGTGCTGAAAAATTAGGTGCTGGTCAAAGGCATCAGAAATGGGATATGTTTTCCCCAGCCCTCGTTTACTATTTCATTTGTGTTATGTGAGAAAGCAATGGAAACCTCTCATGGATTTGTAGTCATGGTTTTGTTTATGTAATTGTTTTGTGCACTGAGGCAAACCTGCAACAAGCACCAACTCCATTATTGCCCTGCTAAAGAATTTGTAGCTTTCAGAGAGTGCAATACAATCTTGCAAACTCCGTCCACTTTGCCTCCACCCTATACATCAAGTTGTTGTTTTAGCTACATTTTCTCATCCATCAACTGCACCTCTTAGGTGAAATAGACCAGTGTTTCCCAACCTTTTTTGAGCCGCGGCACATTTTTGACATTTACAAAATCCTGGGGCACACGACCCACCAAAATGACACTCTAACACAGTAATACATATAGTTAATATGTTTTTATACACTCAGTGTGAAACCTGGGCCTGTTTTGATGAACACAACATAGATATCCTGGCAGGAATGGCAGAAAGACACAAACTTCCCACACAGAACTCCCATAACCAAGAGAAAATGCCGTAAGAGTTTGGTGGGCATTGACCTTGAGTTTGGAGTTGTAGTTCACCTATATCCAGAGAGCACCGTGGACTCAAACAATGTTGGATCAGGACCAAACTTGGCATGAATACTCAATATGCCCAAATGTGAACACAGATGGAGTTTGGGGAAAATAGACCTTGACATTTGGAAGTTACAGTTTTTGGGATTTATAGTTAACACACAATCAAAGAGCATCCTGAACTCTTGCAACAATGGATTTGAACCAAACTTGGCATATTGAACTCTCATTACCAACAGAAAGTACTGAAAGGGTTTGCTTGGGAATTGACCTTGAGTTTGGAAGTTGTAGTTCACCTACACCCAGAGAGCACTGTGGACTCAAACAACGTTATGTTCTTGTTTGTTTTCTATCCAGAATCACAATGTTGGAAGGAGGCTCACCACTTTAAGGTCCCTAAAACAGGCATTGGAAAATTTTGGCTCTCTGGGTGCTTTGGACCATTCCTAACAGCCTGAGGCCCTTTCCTGCTTAAATGGCTGAGGGGGAAAGGGAAAAGAAGCTGAAGCTGCTAGGAATGGTGGGAGTTGGAGTCCAAAACACCTGGAAGGTCCAAGTTTGCCCATGCCAGCTTTCACAGAGACCTCTTCCTCCCCCTTCGCGCCCCCTTTCTTCCCCCTCCTGTCAAACACTTACTTGCCCTAGAGCAGGGGTGCTCAGAATGGTGATCAGGATCACCAGGGTGATCTTCAGGCCTCATCCTGGTGATCTTCTGGCCCCTGACCAGGTTCTTTGCTGATGGTCCTCTTCACGCGCCCCTGCGTGCTGCAAATAAGTCATCCATCATTGCTCCTCCCCCCCCCGCTCCCTGCTCACGCGCCACCTCCAAAAGCTCCGGAGTCCAAGAGGCAGAATGGGCCCCTTCTTTTGGATTCCTCCTCCTCCCTCCATCCTTCTCCAGCCACTCAGAGTTGTAGAAGACCAAAGGGGGCGGGCCTGGATGACGGCGATGCATGGCTGGCCCCGCGCATGCGCAGAAGCGCCCATTTGCCCCTCGGACTTCTCGTGAGCTCTTGGAGGTGGCACGCATGGTGGCGGCTTGGAAATAGGAGCAACGACGGAGGAGAAGAAGGACGCTTTAAGGGTCATTTCCTTACCGCATCTCAAAGGTCGGTCTTTTACTTTGGGGTGGGTGCTTGATTGTTCTGTGGCATGTCTCTTTGTTTATTTTTAATGTTTAAAAATGGCCTTTTAGCTCCAAAGCCTCTCTGCTTGCTTTGTTCCTTGAGAAATATATGTTGGGGAATATGGAAATGTGGGAGAAATGGGGTGGTCGGATGTATTTTTGCATGCCCCTTTGTTTACCTTGGTGAGTATTAAATGGCCTTGCAGTTCGAAAGCCTCTCTTCTTACTTTCTGGCTGATAATATGTGTGGTAATATGGCAGTGTGGGAGAAATGGGGTGGTTGGATGTATTTTTATGCTCTGTTTTATATTGTTGTTATTAAATTGAAATGTTGATGTTTTCTAACTTCATTTTATGTAAACTGCCCCAAGCCTGCTGGAAAGAGCGGTACATAAAAATAAATAATAAATATAAATAAATAAATAAGAAAATAGTTATACGTTTTACATTTCTGGGTAGGTGATCTTTGGGACTTGGTTTTTTAATCAGTAGCTCCTATGCTGAAAAAGTGTGAGCACCCCTGCCCTAGAGCAAAGCGAGGCAAAGCGAGCAGAGCGAGGCTGGGAAGAAGGGAGCCCAAGTGGAGAAGAAAAAGTGTTCGGCAGGAGGGGAAAGGGTATTGGAGGTTCCAATTTCCCACGGCACACCTGATGATCGCTCACGGCACACTAGTGTGCCACGGCACACTGCTTGGGAAACACTGAAATAGACTATTCACACTTTAGAATGATAGCAGTTTGATACCCCTTTAACTGCCATAACTATATAAGGCCCTGTCCTTGTCCCCCACCAACTGTTTGAGAATGATAGCAGGTTTCCCGGATGATCTTAGGTTTAACTGCCATAACTATATCCTTGGGAATACTGGGATTTGTAGTTTGTGATGGCACCAGAGCTCTGACAGAGAAGGATAGATATCTCACAAAAGAATAAACCCCACAATTCCATAACATTGAGCCATTGCTGTTAATGTGGTATACTACTCATATAATTATGCAGTGTGGATACCGCCAAATATCCCAGCTGCTTTTGTAATCCCTTGCCAACTGTTGTGTGGCTCTTAAATATTTAATAGTTCTCCTTAAAAGGAGATTTTTCAAGGAGGTGCAGTCCTTTTGTACTGCCTCTGCCTGTTGAAATTTCCTGTTCTCCTCAATTATTAAAGGTTATAGGATCCTTGTTCTTTTTCCCATGAGGTCATACCACCTGTGGGCCAAATGGCTGAGGGCACAATCATACAGGTTTTTAAAAATCTGGTCCCAAATAAAAGCATTAGTTCGAAAAGCTCTCAACAAAAGTCAGCTGTTACAATAATTCATAATCATTATTGTAATAGAACCTTTAATAGTAATAATAATAATAATTTATTTCATATCAAAAGCATTGCATGACTATTAAAACTGATAAAAAATGGAAGGAGCACATGTGGCTAAATATCTTTTGACCCAAAATGGGCAACAGCGATCGCATTGTCTGTAGCCTCCTACAATGCTTCCTCTGTACATGTAATAATAATAGGGGACTCAGAGCGGATTACAGCATTTACATACATAGGCAAACAAACATTCAATGCATTTTGCAATCATATGCAATGAGACACATGAACAAAGGCAGAGGCTTCTCCCTTCTTTTCCGGCTTCTGGAGGTGGTGCTCGCCTCTGGCTCTGGGAAGGTGCTTTTTCTCCGTTTTCAAGCTAAGGTACCTGCATTGTCACCTCCTCGTTGTGTAGAACAGTGTTTCCCAACCAGTGTGCTGTGGCACACTAGTGTGCCGTGAGCGATCATCAAGTGTGCCGTGGGAAATTGGAACCTCCAATACCCTTTTTCCCCCCTCCTGCCGAACACTTTTTCTTCTCCACTCGGGCTCCCTTCTTCCCAGCCTAGCTCTGCTTGCTTTGCCTCGCTTTGCTCACGCTGCTGCTTCTGTGGGAGGGGGGAGGGAGGAAGACGTCACCCGTGCGGGCACTACTGCGCAGACCCGCGCCACGTCTTCCTCCCTCCCCTCCACAGTGCTCTCTGGATATAGGTGAACTACAACTCCAAAACTCAAGGTCAATGCCCACCAAACTCTTACAGTATTTTCTCTTGGTTATGGGAGTTCTGTGTGGGAAGTTTGATTCCATTCCATCATTGGTGGAGTTCAGAATGCTCTTTGATTACGGGTGAACTATAACTCCCAGCTGTTGAGGAAGACCTTCGTGTGTGTCTTTCTGCCTTTCTTCGTGTGTGTCTTTCTGCGAAGATATCTATGTTGTGTTCATCGAAACAGGCCCAGGTTTCACACTGAGTGTATAAATACATTTAAAAACATATTTACTATATGTATTACTGTGTTAGAGTGTCATTTGGTGTCATTTTGGTTGGTGGTGTGCCCCAGGATTTTGTAAATGTAAAAAATGTGCCACGGCTCAAAAAAGGTTGAAAAATACTGGTGTAGAAGAACAAACCGTAATTATGAGAGCCAATCAAAGTGTACTATAAAGCATCAATTCATTAAGCTGACAGCAAATCACAGAAAATACACAGTTATATCACACTAACCCAACACATACATAGAAACTATTAGAATCAGATTGATGTGTAAAAAATCCAATGGTATTGACAAAATATTATAGCAAAGTCAATGGGATACCTTCGGGTCAGTAATCTGACGCATTATGCAGTGTTATGTGTGATTCTACTCTATGATGATTAGGATGCCCGCTACTTAGCTGGTTATTTACTCTTCCACTTTGAGAAAGCCTCTTTATGAGGAGAAACGGGACAGTCGGACCTTGCAGTTCCACCGTAAGCGGCCGGCCCCAGCGTCCTCTTGGATGCTATATCTGTTTGAACTTGTTTTCCCCCGCTCAACACTGCAACGAATACCCTTTCCCACCCGGATACAACTTTATCCCACTTTGTGGTCGAGGATTCACTGATTACTAACTTGTTGTGCATGGGACACACCCTCGATTTTTCACAGATAAGCTCCTTTTCAACCTCTATTGACCGGGACCTACTTGGGAGGTATCCCATTGACTTTGCTATAATAATTTGTCAATACCATTGGATTTTTTTTTTACCATTCAATGTGATTCTAATAGTTTCTATGTATGTGTTGGGTTAGTGTGATATAACTGTGTATTTTATGTGATTTGCTATCAGCTTAACGAACTGATGCTTTATACTACACTTTGATTAGCTCTCATACTTACGGTTTGTTCTTCTACTACTACTCTGTAGCCTGCATGTTTTACCTCCTGGTTGTGTGGCAGGCAAGATTGCTTGGAGCGTTTCTTTGCCTTTTCCCGCCAAAGCGGTACCTATTTATCTATTCACATTTGCATGTTTTCAAACTACTAGGTTGGCAGGAACTGGAGCTGACAGACGGGAACTCACCCTGTCCTGCAGATTTGAACTGTCAACCTTTAGACCAGCAGTTCAGCAGCACAAGGGTTTAACCCAGTGCTGTCCAACTTCTGGCGGGTCCAGGGCCGGATAAGAGGTCACTGATGACCTGCGGGGCTGCTCGGCCCCGCCCCCAGGCCCTGCCCCCAGGCCCCGCCCCCAGGCCCCGCCCCCAGCCCAGGCCCCGCTCCCTCCTAAAGCTGCCGAAAAAGGAGGAGTAGGCGGCGCCAACGGCAGCGCGTCACAGGCCTGGCGTGACGCGCTGCCCCTTGGCACCGCCTACTCCTCCTTTTCGGCGCCCCCTCCCTTCCTAGGCCGGGGGAGCCGCCGAAAAAGCAGAGGCGGCGCCAATGGCGGCGCGTCACGGCCTGGCGTGAGCGCTGCCCCTTGGCACCGCCTGCTCCTCCTTTCGCCCCCTCCCTCCCTGGGCGTGAAAAGGCGCGGCGCCAACGGCAGCGCGTCCGGGCCTGGCGTGCACTGCCGCTTGGCACCGCCTCCCTCCTTATCGGCGCCCCTTCCTAGGGCCGGGAGCCGCCGAAAAGGAGGAGTAGGCGGTGCCAAGAGCAGCGCGTCACGCCAGGCCTGTGACGCGCTGCTCTTGGCGCCGCCTTCTGCCCTTTTTCAGCGGCTCCCGCCCTAGGTAGGGAGGGGCGCCGAAAAGGAGGAGCTAGCTCTCTTCCTCCTCCCTGCCCCGCCTCCCCCTCCCCCCCGGCCGCCATTTTTTTTAAAAAAATCGATTTTTTTAAAAAAAAATGGCGGCTGGGGGCATAGGTGGGGCCGTGTCCAACAGGCTACGGGGCCGGATCCGGCCCCGGGGCCGCCAGTTGGACAGCCCTGGTTTAACCCATTGCCCCACAGCAGCCCCTCTATTGACTTTTCAGTGGTTGCCTCCAGAATTCTCCAACCAGAGAGATTCATGGTTCCTCTTCCCTGCTGGATCATTATTTATGTACTATACTGCAGGCCAGAAGAAAGAAAGAAAGAAAGAAAGAAAGAAAGAAAGAAAGAAAGAAAAGAAATTTCTGATCCCTTTTAGGAAAGCTTTCACTTAGTGATTTTATGGTTCCAATTACATGACTTATTGTGCTCAGCAGTTGGAAATTGGTAGTCTTTCAGGTGTTGTTGAAGTGCAATTCCCAGTATCCCTAACAAACTTTAACCCCTCCACATAGCCCTATATCCCAAATTATCAAGGCAGAAAATCCTACATTATCTGAGTGTGGACTCAACCCAGTTCAAAACAGATATTGTGGAATTTTCTGTCTTGATATTCTGGGATATAGGCAGGCCCGGATTACCCATAAGGCCACCCTAGGCCATGGCCTAGGGCGGCAGCTTTGGGGGGGGGCAGCAGGTCCGGACCCCCCCCCCCCAAAGTTTTTTAAAATTCAAAAGAAAAGGGCGCATGCGCGCAGCGGCGTAAGCACCATCCACGCCCCCCCCCTTTGCTCTGCTCCCCTCAGCTCTGCCCCCACCCTCGGCTCCGCCCCACCCCTGGCTCCGACCCCGCCTCCTCGCCGGCGTGAGGAGGAGGAAAGAAAGCCCCACCCCCGGAGCCAATGCGGGGCCTCCCCACGGCTCCTCCCTCCCTCCTAAAGCCGCGATTTCGGCCGCTTCTCAGGCCGGCATAGTGGCTTTAGGAGGGAGGGAGGGAGGAGCCGTGGGGAGGCCCCGCACTGGCTCCGGGGGGGGCTTCTCCCTCCTCCTCCTCCTCGCGCCAGCGAGGAGGCAGGGGTGGAGCCGGGGGCGGGGTGGAGCTGGGGTGGGGCGGAGCCGGGGGGAGCTGGGGGCGGGGGTGGGGCAGAGCCAGGGGCGGGGGCAGACCTTTGGCCTAGGGCGCCCAAAGGGCCTGATATGGGCCTGGATATAGGGCTGTATGGAAGGCCCCATAGCTGATGAAGAGGAGAAGACCTACAGCAGCTATTCCAAAACACTGATCCTCCAGGAGTTTTGGATCTCTGCTCCCAGAAGTCTCTATGAGCTTGGCTGATGTTCAGGATTCTGGGATCTGAAATCCAAAACACCTTGAAAATCCCAGAATTTCAAAGCATAATAACCCACGATATCTGCTTTGAACTGGGTTATCTGAGTCCACACTTAGATAACGTGGGATTTCCTGCCTTGATGTTCTGGGACAGTGTTTTCCAACCTTTTTTGAGCCGCGGCACACTTTTTACATTTACAAAACCTGGGTCACACCACCAAACAAAATGACACAAAATGGGACTCTAACACAGTAATACATATAGTTGTTATGTTTTTAAATATATTTATACACTCAGTGTGAAACCTGGGCCTGTTTTGATAAACACAACATAGATATCCTGGCAGAAATGGTAGAAAGACACACACAAAGGTCTTGCTCAACAGCTGGGAGTTATAGTTCACCTGCAATCAAAGAGCATTCTGAACTCCACCAATGATGGAATGGAATCAAACTTCCCACACAGAACCCCCATAACCAAGAGAAAATACTATAAGAGTTTGGTGGGCATTGACCTTGAGTTTTGAAGTTGTAGTTCACCTATATCCAGAGAGTACTGTGGAGGGGAGGGAGGAAGATGTGGGGCAGGTCTGTGCAGTAGCGCCCACATGGGTCACGTCTTCCTCCCTCCCAGGGCCGGCCTTTGGCATTCCACCATGTAAGCGGCCGCGTAGGGCGACGGGTCCTGGGAGGGGCGTCGCCGCCTGCGAGGGGCGTCGCCACGCTGGCCGCCCCTCCGCCACGCCTCCTGCCCAGGAGCCAGGGCTCCCCGCCGGCGGCAAAGCCGGTGATGCAGCCGGCGGCGCATGCAGCCGCGCCAGCCGTCACTGCGCATGCGCAGGCGTGCGTGACGCTTTCGCGCAGCTGCGCGTGACGTCACCACGCATGCGCAGCTGCGCATGATGTCACCACGCATGCGCAGGTGTGTGTGTGACGCCGCCGCGCAGCTGCGTGTGGCGATCACCGCATGCACAGGCGTGCGTCATGCACACCTGCGCATGCGCGGTGACATCGCCGCGCGGGCTGCCGCGTCCAGCAGCCATGGGGGGCGCAGAAATAAGGCTCGCGTACCCCCCCCAGGAGAGGTGAGACCGCCCCTGCTCCCTCCCCCCTCCCGCAGAAGTGGCAGCGTGAGCAAAGTGAGGCAAAGCAAGCAGAGCGAGGCTGGGAAGAAGGGAGCCCGAGTGGAGAAGAAAAAGTGTTCGGCAGGAGGGGGAAGAAAGGGTATTGGAGGTTCCAATTTCCCACGGCACACCTGATGATCGCTCACGGCACACTAGTGTGCCACGGCACACTGGTTGGGAAACACTGTTCTGGGATATAGGGCTGTGAGGAAGGGCCCCAAGTCTACACTGCAATACATCCCAGTTCAAAGCAGATAATGTGAGATTTTATCCAGCTGTGTGGAAGGGGCTTCAGTGATCCAGTCCAGCAACATCTGGGTGTAGATCTGCTGTTTCCCCCAGTTTTAAGGAATTTATTGTATTTTTATACAATAGTTATTCCCAATCAAGAAAGCTATGGCCCTGCATCTGCAAGCTATTGAGAACAGGGTGACTTGGAGGTCTTCCATTCATCGAGTCACTATAAATCTAAATTAACTTGATGGGAATTAACAACAAGAAATAGATCGTATCTTTAAAAATCTGTTTCTCCTTTCATCATGTCACGGGGAGTACGGAGAGGGAGGCGTTTTTCCAGAACTCAGGCTTTTCACTGGAACATCAACATCCATTAACTGGATTAGAATTACATAATTCTGTGCCTAGGAATGTCTTTTGAGTATCAAAACGGGATGGCGTTCAAAGCCCTCCTGCATGAAAACTAAAATTCAGGCTTGGCAGAGCTTTTAAAAATGTGTTGTTTTCCAAATACAACGTCCAGAAGCTTTGGAAGAGTACTGGGAGTTGTAGTCCTGATGCTCGGATTCATGGCTACTTTAAGCAGCCTTTATCTCAGCAGTTTAATTAAAGGTAAAGCGAGGAACTATTTTGATTTATTTATTTATTTATCATATTTCTATACTGCCCCTCTCAGCCCGAAGGCGACTCGGGGCGGTTTACACAATCAAAACCAAACCAAACAATAACCATATAACATAACAATTAGCAATTAAAACATACAAAGGCTTTCATGGCAGGAATCACTAGGTTGTTGTAGCTTTTTTCAGGCTATATGGCCATGTTCTACAACAGTGTTTCTCAACCTTCCTAATGCTGCGACCCCTTAATACAGTTCCTCATGTTGTGGTGACCCCTAACTATTATTTTCATTGCTACTTCATAACTGTATTTTTGAGGGGGGGGGTTGTGTTTTTGTCATTTGGAAGTTGTAGTTGATGGGATTTATAGTTCACCCACAATCAAAGAGCATTCTGACCTCACCAACAATGGAACTGAACCAAACTTGGCACAAAAACTCCCATGAACAACAGCAAATACTGGAAGTGTTTAGTGGGCATTGACCTTGAGTTTGGGAGTTGTAGTTCACCTACATGCAGAGAGCACTATAGACTCAACAATGATGGGTCTGGGCCACACTTGACACTAATCCTCAATATACCCAAATGTGTACACTGGTGGAGTTTGGGGAAAATAGATCTTGACATTTGGGAGTTGTAGTTGCTGGGATTTATAGTTCACCTACAATCAAAGAGCCCACCAACGATTGCACCCCACCAATGATAGAATTTGGGTCAAACTTCCTACACAGAACCCTCGTGCCTTGAAGGGACTAGCTGGCGTGAGCCTCCATCCCACCTTACACACTCTCCCTCAACCACACATGCGCATGTTGCCATGCGCCAAGCATGCCTGCTCTCCCTTCCCCGCTTGGAGTCTCAGAATCAGCCCTCCCCTTGGCTGGGAGGCCTGCCAATCATAGCAAAGAAGAGCTTTAGGTGGGAGAATTCACAGTCTGTTTCCAAAAAGAAAGAGAAGGACAAACGGAGAGATCTTCAATCTTCTCTGCCAAAGGGCTTCCTAAGACCATCATAAATATGTTTTCTGATGGTCTTTGGCGAACCCTCTGAAACCCTCTCGTGACGCCCCTGGGGGTCCCGACCCCCAGGTTGAGAAACACTGTTCTAGAAGCATTCTCTCCTGACGTTTCGCCTGCATCTATGGCAAGCCGCCTCAGAGGTTATGGGGTCTGCTTTTGATGCTGACTGAAATCCTTGTTGTTGTCCTAGGAGAGGACCTATCATCTTAGGAGATCCAGAGCTACCTTTGACTCATCATACCTGATATAAACAGGGGGGAAATCCAGAACAAGGACAAGGGGGATTTCGGCCCAGCAATGATGGTTTTTCATACAGTATGGAAGGGGTTAAAATAGTTTTTTTTGCTCTATATCTCCAGCTGTGAGTAGAGGGAGTTTAATCTATGACAGTGTTTCCCAACTTTTTTGAGCCACGGCACACTTTTTACATTTGCAAAATCCTGGCGCACACCACCAACCAAAATGACACAAAATGACACTCTAACACAGTAATACATATAGTTAATATGTTTTTAAATGTATTTATACACTCAGTGTGAAACCTGGGCCTGTTTCAATGAACTCAACATAGATATCCTGGCAGGAATGGCAGAAAGACAAATTTCCCACACAGAACTCCCATAACCAAGAGAAAATGCTGTAAGAGCTTGGTGGGCATTGACCTTGAGTTTTGGAGTTGTAGTTCACCTATATCCAGAGAGCACTGTGGACTCAAACAATGTTGGATCAGGACCAAGCTTGGCATGAATACTCAATATGCCCAAATATGAACGCAGATGGAGTTCAGGGGAAATAGACCTTGACATTTGGGAGTTGTAGTTGCTGGGATTTATAGTTCCCCTACAATCAAAGAGCATTCTGCACCCCACCAATGATAGAACTGGGCCAAACTTCCCACACAGAACCCCAGGAGGCAAGAGGAGGTCTCTACTTGGGGAAAGGGAGGTGGGCCTTCCCAATGCATGGAGAGGGAGAGACCAAGTAGACAATGGGTGCGGAGGGGGGTGTTTGTAATTTTCTACCTTTATCGAGGTAGGTTTCTTAGGGTTTTTATACTTCAACACACTAGACCAGGGGTGCTCATTATGGTGATCGGGAGCACCTAGGTGATCTTCAGCTCTCTTCCAGGTGATCTTTGGACCTCACCAGAGAGGTAGAGAGAGAGAAAAGAGGTGAAGGAGGCCGGGCAAAGTGGGGCAAAGCCAAGCAAGCCCTGCCGCAAGCCCTGCTGCTGCCATCGGGACTCCCATTCCAAGCCGAGACCTGAGCGAGCGAGCTGTGTGGGGCTGCTTTCTTTCCTTGGTTGGGGGCGAGGAGGAGGGCTCCGCCGTGTTCCTGGGGCTGAACCCAAGGAGGAGGGGGCTGCAGGGATGGAGACTCCACTTGCTGCTGCTGCTTGTGCCCGCCGCCTCTCTCCGCCTCGCCCTCCCTCGCCCTCGAAGGAGAAAGGTGGCGAGGGCCCACGGGAGAGAGAGAGAGAGAGAGAGGGCTAGGAAGAGCCACCCTCTCTCTCTCTCTCTCCCTCCCGTGGGCATGGACTGCCACCAGTGGGAGGGGTCCTCCTTCCTGCCAGCTGTCCACTTGGGCGTCCTTTCTGAGTGACACCCTCGAAAAAAAGAAGGAAGGGCGCCCCGCTGCATCTGTCACCTTGGGGAAGCACCTCTTCCACTCTTCCTTCTACTGCCCAGGTAAGGAAACCTCGAGGAGGATTGAGGGGGAGGCTGCCGTGGGGAGGCTCCAGCCTCACGTGGCTCCCTCTCTCGGTTGAGTTTCCTGGCCCAGGCAGCAGTCAGGCAGCCCCTCTTCCCAGCCCTGCGCCTTCCGAGCCGCCGCCGAAGCTATATCTGGCCAGAGCGCTGGCGGGTGTGCCTATAAATATCCTCCTGCTGCATGCATGGGAGGGGCCTGCTGTGCACGCAAGAAGCAGGACGGATGGGGACTTCGCAAAAGCACGCAGCAGGAAGGCAACGAAGACATTAAGAGAGCTCGCGCAGGCAAGGAGGAGTCCCCTTCCCGGGTGCGTGCGGTGTGAGTTCGTGGGCAGGCAAGAAAGAAGCCCTGCGCGGATGGAAGGCTGCAGTAGGAGCGTGCACGCGCATGTGCGCACGCACGCTCACATGCACAACAGGTGATCTTTTCAACTTGATTGTTCATATAGTAGCTCGCATGATGAAAAAGTGTGAGCACCCCTGCAATAGACCCTCTTCCTCCCCCTGGAGGTTCCAATTTCCCACGGCACACCTGAAGATCGCTCATGGCACACTGGTTGGGAAACACTGATCTATGAGTCCTTGCAGCTCTTGTATTGGCAAACTTTGGCCCTCCAGGTGTTTTGGACTTCAACTCCCACAATTCCTAACAGCCTCAGGCCGTTTCCTTTTCCCCCTCAGCCAGAGTGGCTGAGGGGGCAAAGGAAAGGGCCCGAGGCTGTTAAGAATTGTGGGAGTTGAAGTCCAAAACACTTTTAGGAGCCAAGTTTGCTCAAGCCTGCAGTACACTCTGTTAAGGAAATCCCATCCCTATCCTCCTCTCCATATACAAATAGTTCCTCTATACAGAATATGCTAACCTCTTCCTCTATTGCATCTCATCACACAGGGCTGGAAATTCCCTCTCTGTGCAATGACACATCAGTTGGAAAAAAAGCACCCGGAAAATGTTATTCCTGCTGCTTTTTGAAAGCATCACTGCTTGCACAATGTCAAACCTTCCTGGAAGTTCCTCTTTTGCTAGACTACAATTCCCATCATCCTCTGTCATTGCAGATGGCCAATTCTTTCACACTAGGATTCGAATTGGGGTGGGGGTGGGGTGAGCTCCTGTCTGTTAGCACCAGCTTCCCATGCCAGGACATGAGAGAAGCCTCCCACAAGGATGGTAAAACATCCGGGCAGTCCCTGGGCAACCTCCTTGCAGACGGCCAATTCTTTCACACAAGGGTTCGAATTGGGGGAGTAGGGTGAGCTCCCGTCTGTCAGCTCCAGCTCCCCATGCAGGGACATGAGAGAAGCCTCCCACAAGGATGGTAAAACATCAAAACATCCGGGGGTCCCTGGGCAACGTCCTTGCAGATGGCCAATTCTCTCACACCAGAAGCGACTTGCAGTTTCTCAAGTTGCTCCTGACATGGAAAGAAACAAAACTGGGGTCATAACTGTATCTGAGGGACCGTCTTTCCCCCTACCAACCCCAGAGGTCACTTCGTTCCGAACAAATGAGCCTCCCTGAAGTACCGACCTTCAAAGCAATCCGTCTCACATCGACCCAGCGCAGAGCCTTTTCTGTAGTGGCGCCGTCAATATGGAACACTCTTCCTAGCGATGTACGGGCCATGCAGGACCTTCTCTCCTTCCGCAAGGCCTGCAAGACTCACCTTTTCCGGCTAGCCTTTGATTGCTAGGCCAGAAATCCTTTTTAAGCTAGTTTAATATGTATGCTTTTACCTCTGTGTGTTTACCTGATTGTAAGCCACTCTGAGCCCTCGGGGAGTGGCGGCGTACAAGTCCAGATAATAAATAAATAAATAATAAATCAATAACCTATCCAAACGTGTTCTCCCCTATGAACCATCAAGGACGCTAAGATCTTCTGAAGAGGCCCTGCTCTCAGTCCCGCCACCTTCGCAAGCGCGTTTGGTGGGAACGAGACACAGGGCCTTCTCTGTGGTGGCCCCTCGGCTATGGAACTCTCTCCCAAGTGAGATCTGCCCCCCTCCCTCCTGTCCTTTAGAAGGCTGGTAAAATCCTGGCTCTGGCTGAAAGCTTTCCCAGAATAAGGACCAAGATTGTTTCGGGATAAAGTGAACGAATATATGTAAGGGAGTGAGTTGAACTGATTCTATTTGGCGATTTGGGCCTGAATGTATTTTATCTATTTTGTATGTTTTTATATGTGTTTAAAATAATTCTATAAAATTATTTATTTAAACAAGTAATTTTATTTTGTTTAAATAAATAATGTCATTTATTATTTTATAAATACTATATAATATAATAATATATGATATAATATAATAATATATGATATAATATAATGTTACATTACATTATAATTTAATATAAAATATATTATAATGTCGATATATTGTATTATGTTATAGTATAATAATTGTAGTGTAATAGTAATAATAGTATGATTACGGTTATAGTATAATAATTGTGTGTGGAATATGCATTTGGTATTGGTGGTGTTGTATAATATAATACTGCCAATGATAATGTGATATAAGAATTATATTGTGATATTATAATTTGTATATTTGTATTACATGCAATATTGCTAACAATATTGCGATACGTTGTAGTGCAATATGATGTGTAGCGCTAATTTTGTGCTATGACAGTAGTGTTAATTGTTGATTTTTTTCAGTTTGCTGTAAGCCACTCTGGCAATATTGTTATATGTACAATGTGAGCCACTCTGGCAGTATTGTTGTTTGCTGTAAGCCGCTCTGAGTCCCCTTCGGGGTTGAGAAGGGTGGCATATAAAAATAGTAAATAAATAATAAATAAATAAATAAATAAATATGTATTTTAACTTATATTGTAGATTTTTATAAGTGCATCGAATTTTTGCTGTAAGGCCGGTCTGAGTCCCTCCCCGAAGGTGAGATATAAAAGTTTTAAATAAATAAATAAATAAATAAATAAATAAATAAATAAATAAATCATCCTTGTTGGCGGCTGTACTGAATATTTTTTTTGGGTGTGAAATAAAATCTGTAGCCCAATTACAATACAAGAATATTGACCTTGGACTCCAACGTCCCACTGAAACCAGCAATACCACTTACCCCCAAGTAAACATTCCCAGGCTTGGCCTGCAAATGTCAAGCAGAGGTTAATTCTTAGAGAAATGGCCGTTCCCCCAGAGCGTGGATATTTTCTGTGAAGTTTATACAGAGAGGCAGTTAATCACTCACATGACGCTTATGCCCAGCTAGCCCCAATCCCTTAAAGCTCTTACTTGCATTTGAGCCCAGATCTTTTTTTTAAAAAAAAATTTTTTTACCACAATCTCAATCTCAATATGAGACAAACTTGGGCTCCAAAAACACGTACCTGATGATGCAAGATTAGTTGTTATGAATTAAATTAGAATCATAGCTTGAAGAGACCACATGGGCCATCTAGTCCAACCCCTTGTCATGCAGGAAGTAAAGCTAAAGGTTTCCCCTTGACATTAAGTCCAGTCATGTCCTACTCTGGGGGGGGGGGGGTGCTCATCCCCATTTCTAATTAGCCAGTGTTGTCCACAGATGCCTCCAAGGTCATGTGGCCAGCATGACTGCATGAAGTGCCGTTATCTTCCCGCCAGGCCGTAGCCAGGATTTTGATTCGGGGCTGAGTTTGGTTCGGGGCTGAGACTGGGTGGAAGAGGGTCTACCCTAGCAAACCTTTTGTATTGTTATCCCAATAACCCCATTAATGTGGGATATAATGAGCATGGTGATCAGATTATGATATGAATACACTTAACCGTTTAAATAATGTACCAGTAAGGCCTTTTCGCGGACCACCCTGAGAATTTCGCATTTGTGCGATGCTATCTATGGCCATTTCCCTCAGATGTTTCAGTTGGCTTCGACTTGATTTTGGATGGCGTGATTTTAATCACTGTTTTTAAATCGTGTTTTTTATCAGTGCGTTTTAATATAAAGATAGATAGTTAGGGATGACCACGACATGCGGAACTGTATTAAGGGGTCGTGGCATTAGGAAAGTTGAGAAACACTGCCTTAGGGAGAGAAAAGTACAGGGAGCATACCAACCCCGTTACGTCAACTCCACTGGCTGCCGGTCCATTTCCGAGCACAATTCAAAGTGCTGGTCTTGGCCTATAAAGCCCTATACGACTCGGGCTCAGCTTACTTGTCCGAACGTATCTCCCTCTACGTTCCGCCTCGTAGCTTAAGATCTGCCGGGGAGGCCCTGCTCTCGGTCCCACCAGCTTCGCAAGCATGGCTGGCAGGGACGAGGGACGGGGGCCTTCTTAGTGGTGACCCCCCCCCCCCCCCGCCTGTTAAATTTGCTCCCCAGCGAAATCAGGTCGGCTTCCACCCTCCTTTCTTTCAGAAGAAAACTGAAGACGTGGTTGTGGAACCAGGCTTTTGGCTAATGGATATAACGGCACCTGAGCAATGAATCAGACCATATGATTGTTGTAATGGAAAAGGCCTTATGATTGTTTAATGCAGTGTTTCTCAACCAGTGTGCCGTGAGCAATCATCAAGTGTGCCGTGGGAGGGGGGAGAGTCTAGTGTGTTGAAGTATAAAAACCCTAAGAAACCTACCTTGATAAAGGCACTCCATGTGTGCTCATAGTTGGGCATATTGAGTATTCATGCCAAGTGTGATCCAGATCCATCATTATTTGAGTCCACAGTGCTCCCTGGATATAGGTGAACTACAACTTCCAAACTCAAGGTCAATTCCCAAGTAAACCCTTTCAGTACTTTCTGTTGGTCATGAGAGTTCAATATGCCAAGTTTGGTTCAATTCTATTGTTGCAAGAGTTCAGGATGCTCTTTGTTTGTGTGTTAACTATAAATCCCAGAAACTGCATTTATTTATTTATTTCCAGCATTTTACCCCGCTCTTCTCAACTCCCAAAGGGGGACTCAGAGCGGCTTATAAAAAGGCACAATTCGATGCCCACACAGTAAAACACAATATGAAACCCCAGAAACATTCGACATTAAAATACATTAAAATACAATTACATTAAACATCATACGCATTCATTTAAGTTAAAAAACTGTAACTCCCAATTGTCAAGGTCTATTTTCCCAAACTCCACCAGTGTTCACATTTGGGCATATGGAGTATTCCTGCCATCTTTGGTCCAGATCCATCATTGTTTGAGTCCACAGTGCTCTCTGGGTGTTCGTGAACTACAACTCCCAAACTCAAGGTCAATGCCCACCAAACTCTTATAGCTTTTTCTCTTGGTTATGGGAGTTCTGTGTGGGAAGTTTGCGTCTTTCTGCCATTCCTGCCAGGATATCTATGTTGTGTTCATCGAAACAGGCCCAGGTTTCACACTGAGTGTATAAATACATTTAAAATATATATTAACTATATGTATGACTGTGTTAGAGTGTCATTTTGTGTCATTTTGGTTGGTGGTGTGCCCCAGGATTTTGCAAATGTAAAAAGTGTGCCGCGGCTCAAAAAAGGTTGGGAAACACTGGTTTAATGAATGTTGTTTTAATCCAGTGGCTCCCAAACTTTTTTGGCCTACCGCCCCCCTTTCCAGAAAAAAAAAATACTCACCGCCCCCTAGAAATTATTTTTTAAAAATGTAATAGCAATTAAACAGAAATATATATATGTATTAATGCAGTGTTTCTCAACCTTTCTAATGCCATGACCCCTAAATAAGGTTCCTCATGTTGTGGTGACCCCCAACCATATTTTCGATGCTACTTCATAAATAACTTTGCTACTCCTATGAATTCTAATGGAAATATCTAATATGCAGGATGTATTTTCATTGTTACAAATTGAACATAATTAAAGCATAGTGATTAATCACAAAAATAATATGTTTGGGGAGTATAGACAACGGATGATGGGATTTGCAGTACCTTCGACCAATTCAGCTCTGACTTCCACAGACCACTGAGACCCCCATAAATGACAGAACTGGACCAAACTTGGCTCAGAGAACCCACATGACCAGCAGAAAATACTGGAGGGGTTTGGGAGGAATTGGCAGTGATTTAGGGGAGATGTAGTTCACCTTCATCCGGAGAGAAATGAGAACCCAAACAACTGTGGATCTGGACCAAACTTGGCATGAATACTCAATATGCCCAAATTTGAACACTGGTGGAGTTTTGAGAAAATAGCCCTTCTCGTTTGGGAGTTGTAGTTACTGGGATTTATGGTTTACCTACAATCAAAGAGCATTTTGCATTCCACCAATAATGGAATTGATCCAAACTTGGCACACAGAACTCCCATGACCAACAGAAAATACTGGAGGGGTTTGGATTGAATTGCCTCTGCTGGGGAAGGCTGCGCTTTCTTCTGTGGTGGCGGGGAGACTCTGCCGGAGGACGCGGAGGCCTTTGCACTGCGGCCTTCGCACTGCACTGCGTGTTGGGGTCAAAGCGAAGGGGGCGGGGCCAAAGAAGAGGGCTGCGCGACCCCTCCTAAATGCCCAATTGTTCGCCGCCCCCTTAAAGGGGTTCACCGCCCCCCAAATTCCCCTGAGCCTCCAACGCCCCCTTGGATCGCCTCACCGCCCACCAGGGGGTGGTACCGCCCACTTTGAGAATCAGTGCTTTAATCTATTGTATTGTATGTTTTTATCTTGTTATTATAATTGTAATTTATTGTAACATAAGCCGTCTGAAGGCTCGCACTAAGACTCTAAACTATCGAGGCCGTGAGTTGCTTTTTGCTGACGATGCTGCCCTTGTCGCCCATTCAGAAGCAGCTCTGCAGCGCCTGACATCCTGCTTTGCAACAGCTGCAGAGCTGTTTGGGCTGGAAGTCAGCCTGAAGAAAACGGAAGTCCTCTACCAGCCCGCACCACAGGAAAGAACACCATCATCCCCACGTCAGCATAGGCTTAAGTCCGTTCAGCAGTTCACCTACCTGGGGAGCATCATCTCTTCAGACGCCAAGATTGATAAAGAGATAGATCACAGATTAGCAAAGGCATATAGTGCATTTGGAAAGCTTCACAAAAGAGTCTGGAGCAACAAGAACCTGAGGCAAAGCACCAAAATCAGTGTGTACAGAGCTATCATACTGTATTCTCCTATATGGGTCTGAAACATGGGTCACCTATCGCCAACATCTACGACTCCTCGAACACTTTCATCAGTGCTGTCTTCGCACAATCCTAAATATACACTGGACTATGTGACTAATGTTGCTGTCCTTGAGCAAGCAGGGATCACCAGCATTGAGGCCATATTATTGAGAACTCAGTTGCGCTGGGCAGGGCACGTCTCTAGGATGGAGGACCACCGCCTCCCAAAGATAGTACTCTACGGTGAACTTGCCACTGGTCAGCGCAAGAGAGGCGCTCCCCAAAAGAGATATAAGGACTCCCTGAAACATCTCAGGCTCGGCCATGTTGATCACCAAAAATGGTCCACCCTGGCCTCACATTGGGAGGCATGGAGACGCACTATCCACAATGCTGCGGCCTCTTTCGAGAAGACACGCCGAACGGGTCTCAAAGAGAAACGACAACGCAGAAAGAACCGCAACTTGGAAACAACATCACCCAAGGAGACTTTCTGCTGTGCTTCCTGCAACCGAACTTGCCTATCTCAGATTGGCCTTTTTAGCCATCAACGCGCTTGTAGAAAGCGTGGGATGAGTCCTTCCTAAAGAATCTTCATTCGCGAAGTAAAACGCCGAGAATTTATTGTGGCGGGGTAAAAATGTTGTAAATAAATAAATAAATAAATTAGAAGTGTTATAAATCTCTCTATATAATAAAGCGGAATGTTTGTATGTGTGTGGGGGGGTGGGTTTGTATGTATGTTTGTGGCGGCGTTCTGATTGGCTGCCACTTTCACAGGCCACAGTGACCAGCGAGGGCGATGGACCTGCACCAAACTTGGGACACATAACCTCCCCTGACCCCCTTTACGTCCTGGTGCGGTTTAGGGGAGATGGACCACGGATTATGGGATTTGTAGTACATTCAAACACTAGGGGCGGGACTTTCAGCCGCGCCTTGCCCGTCATGCCAGCAGCGGCTCTGCCCCTCCTCCCTTGACTGAAGGGAGGGGGGCGGAACCGGCGTGAGGGAGAAGGCGCCGCTGGAAGTCCTGCCCCTAGGGAGACTCACGCGGCTTCCCCCGCCGCCGCCCCACTCACCCGTGCCCCAAATATGAGCGGGGCGGCGGCGGGGGAAGCCGCGTGAGCCTCCCTAGGGGTGGGACTTCCAGCGGCCCTTGTCCGTCACGCCGGCAGCGGCTCCGCCCCTCCTCCCTTCAGTGAAAGGAGGGGCGGAACCGGCGTGAGGGAGACGGCGCCACTGGAAGTCCAGCCCCTAGGGAGACTCACGCGGCTTCCCCCGCCGCTGCCCTGCTCGTATTTTGGGCACGGGCGAGCGCGGCGGCGGCGGCGAAAGCCGCGTGAGTCGCCCTAGGGGTGGGACTTCCACCGGCGCCTTGCCCGTCACGCCGGTTCCGCCCCCTCCTGTCACTGAAGGGAGGAGTGGCGGAGCCACTGCCGGCGTGACAGACAAGGCGCCGCCGAAAATCCGCCCTAGGGCGACTAATGCGGCATCCCCGCTGCCGCCTCGCTCGCACCGGCGCCCCTCCTCCCTTCACTGAAGGAAGGAGTGGTGCCCTCCTGTGCGAGCGGGGCGGCGGCGAGGGAAGCCGCGTCAATCCCCCTAGGGGTCGGCGGGACTCCCCCCCCCCCGGCTCCTTGTTGTCCCTCACGCGGGCAGGCGCCACTCCTTCCTTCACCCTATATTTCAGGCCCGGAAATACCGCCCCCCAAATCCGCCGCCCGAGGCCATGGCCTCGGGTGGCCTTATGGGTAATCCGGGCCTGCACAGAGCACCCATGACCCAATCAACATCCTACTGCAATTTGCACATGGGTAGACCACAGATGATGGGACTTGCAGTACACAATGCCTTTCTCAAATGACCCGGGCACCGCCGGGTCCCCAAGCTAGTACATAAAGAAAGAAGTCAATGCTCCCAGACAGGGCCGTAGCAAGGGTTTTGTTTCGGAGGGGGCTGAGTTTGGTTCGGGGGGGGGGCTGAGACTGGGTGGAAGAGGGTCTACCCTAGCAAATCTTTTGTATTGTTATCCCAATAACCCCATTAATGTGGGATATAATGAGCAAGGTGATCAGATCATGATATGAATAAACATAACAGTTTAAATAATGTACCAGTAAGGCCTTTTAGCAGACCACCCTGAGAATTTGGGGGGGGGGGGGGCTGAAGCCCCCTTAGCCCCCCCTGGCTACATGCCTGCTCCCAGAGCACCTGCCACCCTGGGACCCACCCAGGGGCGGTCCTACAAGATAGGCCAAGTAGGCGGCCGCCTAGGGCGCCATCTGGGAAGGGGGCGCCATCCTGGCCACATGGGGCGCCATCCTGGCCCTGCCGATGTTCCTCAGACAGTGCTGCAGCTGCCTGCTTTTTGACCCCAGCCTTGTGCGCTCCGACGCCGCTTCTGGGCACGCGTGGAGGTTTTCACGCAGGCGCAGTTGCTCTGGAGCTGAAGTTGAGCGCAGGAGCAACTGCACTTGCGCAAAAATCTCCACGCATGCCCAGTAGCTCCCTTGCGCAGAAGCCTGTAAGCAAAGCACTCCCTATCGGGCAGGCAGGGAGTGCTTCCCCTCTCCTTTTGTCTCCGCCGCGCGCGCATTTGCAGGGAAGGAGAAAAGAATCAGTGAAGGAAGTGTAAGTGAAGGAATGAATGAAGGGCTTCCCTCCTCCTCCTCTGTGACCTCTTCTCTCCCTCCTTCCTTTCTTCGGCTCTATTTCTGTCTAGACCTGAGGGGCCTGAGGCTATGAGGAGTTGTGGGAGTTGGAGGCCAAAACACTTAGAAGGAGGGAGGGCCCAAGTTTGCCCAGGCCGCGCTGCCTGTATTCGACCTCATTTGAACATTTTGGCTGTTTTTCTATTTACATTTACATTGGGATCCTAATTTTGGACTTATGGGAGACTCCTATGAATTATGAGACGGGTGGTAGGTAATATATTCTGATTTTGATGCATTTACATGGCATTTCTTCTTGATTATTATACAGTTCTGCTTAATATTGTCATACAATATAATACAAATACAATATAACAATAGAATAATGATATATTTTATATGACATGTAATATTACAAACAATATTGCAGTATAGTGGTATTGTACAAAATAGTAATATATAATGTTTTATTTTACTTTATTTTGGGTTATTTGAGTTTTATAGGAGTCATGAAAATATTTAGTAGAGGATAATTTTATTTAAATAAATAATTTTATTTATTTTTTATAATAATAATATAAAAGAATGTTATTATATTATAATGTCAATATATTATAATATAATTATATTGTAATGTAGTATAATATAATTATGATATAATATAGTATGAGTATGGTATAATATATTGTATATACACAACAATATAATACTACTAATGGTATTGTGATATTATAATTGTATATTTGTTTTACATGGGGGCGGCAAAATAATGTTTTTGGGGGGCACCAAAATAATGTTCGCCTACCATTTAAAATTACCTTAGGCCGCCCCTGCCTGGGACCCACCCTTGTTGTCTTTCTCCCAGACAATGCAGCATCTCCCTTGGCAAAGCTTTGCTATTTCATCACCCCCCCTTGGTCTCCTTGGAGGAGGAGGATCAGGATCTCTTCCCTCCAGGATTGGGACCCAAAGAGGCTGAGCTAAATTCCCAGGACTCTTTCTCCCTCCCTCTCCACCTGACTGGGAAGCTGCAAACTGGGAGCGACTGGGCCAGCAGCAGAGCCCTCTCCCTCCTCCTCCTCCTCCTCGAGAGGAAGGCTCCAATGGAATGAATGGGATATAAATAGTGGCCAATGGGCGCCTGGCTGGGGCTGGAGATATAAGGCGAGGGAGGGCGGGGGTTCGGCTCCACTCGAGGCAGGTCTAGTCTGGAAGAGCAAGCCACTCACTCCGGGCACCAGTGCGCCGCTTGTGTTTCGCTCCGAGGCTCTCGGTAAGCGCTGGGAGGCCAGCCCGGGACTGCACTGCAAGCTCGGGCAGAAAGAGAGAAAGGAACCGGGAGGGAGGCAAGCAAGAAGGGAGTCTTGGCTGGGGAGGGAGCCCATCATTTCCAAGGAAGGGCCAATGAGCTTGCGACGCCTCCTTTGGGCTTTGGGGTTTGGGGAAGGGAAGGGAAAGGATGCGCGAGGGCAACCAAGGCGTGGTGGGTTGGGAGACAGAAGATGCTGATGCCGCCGCCCTTGGCTCTCATCCTGGCTCATTCTATTGTTTTGGCTTGCTCCCCCCCCCCCCCCTTCTTCCAGGCTGCCTTCCTCTCCCATTCGTTGGTATTTAGCAGGGGATGGATTCGCATGATGCTCTCTGCGCAAAGCAGAGAGGAGTTCGTTACATAACGGGAGCGCCCTTTCGTTCCCCCCACCGTTCCTTCCTCCTGGAGGGCGAGCCAACCTTGCCCCACACCCAGCCTAGTCCCACACCCAGCCTAGTCCCACACCCAGCCTAGCCCCACACCCAGCCTAGCCCCACACCCAGCCTTGCCCCACACCCAGCCTTGCCCCACACCCAGCCTTGCCCCACACCCAACCCCCACACCCAGCCTTGCCCCACACCCAAGCCCCACACCCAGCCTTGCCCCACACCCAGCCTTGCCCCAAGGGCTTCCTTGCCCCAGTCCTTCCCTGCAGAAGGGGTACCTTGCAGCGAATGTACACCCCCCCCCCCCTGTCTCCTCCTATCAGGATCCCGATTTGGGATTCCCCCTCCCCTCCTGTCAGGAGCGTCCTTGAGAAACTGCAAGTCGCTTCTGGTGTGGGAGAATTGGCCGTCTGCAAGGACGTTGCCAGGGATGTTTTGGTGTTTTGTCATCCTGTGGGAAGCTTCTCTCATCACTCCCCCCCCCAAATGGGAAGCTGGAGCTGACAGGCGGGAGCTCACCCCTCCCCCCTCAATTCGAACCCTGACGTGAGAGAATTGGCCGTCTGCAAGGACGTTGCCCAGGATGTTTTGGTGTTTTGTCGTCCTGTGGGAAGCTTCTCTCATCATCCCCCCCCCCAATGGGAAGCTGGAGCTGACAGGCGGGAGCTCACCCCACTCCCCTCGATTCGAACCCTGGCGTGAGAGAATTGGCCATCTGCGGACGCCCGGATGTTTTTACCATCCGTTGCCCAGCGGACGCCCGGATGTTTTACCATCCTTGAGGGAGGCTTCTCTCATGTCCCCCACATGGGAAGCTAGAGCTGACAGGCGGGAGCTCACCCCACTCCCCCCAAATTTGAACCCTGACGTGAGAGAATTGGCCGTTTGCAGGACGTTGCCCAGGATGTTTTGGTGTTTTGTCGTCCTGTGGGAAGCTTCTCTCATCACCCCCAAATGGGAAGCTGGAGCTGACAGGCGGGAGCTCACCCCACTCCCCTCGATTCGAACCCCGGTGTGAGAGAATTGGCCATCTGCGGACGCCTGGATGTTTTACCATCCGTTGCACAGCGGACGCCCGGATGTTTTACCATCCGTTGCCCAGCGGACGCCCGGATGTTTTACCATCCTTGAGGGAGGCTTCTCTCATGTCCCCCACATGGGAAGCTAGAGCTGACAGGCGGGAGCTCACCCCACCCCGATTCGAACCCTGACGTGAGAGAATTGGCCGTCTGCAAGGATGTTGCCCAGGATGTTTTGGCGTTTTATCGTCCTGTGGGAAGCTTCTCTCATCACCCCCCCCAAATGGGAAGCTGGAGCTGACAGGCGGGAGCTCACCCCACTCCCCCCTCGATTCGGAACCCTGGTGTGAGAGAATTGGCCGTCTGCAAGGACGTTGCCCAGGGGACGCCCAGATGTTTTAGTGTTTTATCGTCCTTGTGGGAAGCTCCTCTCATGTTCCCTGCCTGGGAAGCTGGAGCTGACAGGTGGGAGCTCACCCCATTCCCCCCCCCATTCAAACCCTGGTGTGAGAGAATTGGCCGTCTGCAAGGACATTGCCCAGGGGACACCTAGATGTTTTGGTGTTTTATCATCCTTGTGGGAAGCTCCTCTCATGTTCCCCGCATGGGAAGCTGGAGCTGACAGGCGGGAGCTCACCCCACTCCCCCTGATTCAAAACCCTGGTGTGAGAGAATTGGCCGTCTGCAAGGACATTGCCCAGGGTGTTTTACCATCCTTGTGGGAGGCTTCTCTCATGTCCTGGCATGGGAAGCAGGAGCTGACGGAGGGAGCTCAACCTGCTCTCCTTGGATTTGGAACCTGATCTTTCGGTCAGCAGTTTTGTGGGCAGAAGAGGGGGGGGGGCTCCTGGAGGAAGAGCTTGTATGAGCCAATGGAGTGCAATAGAGCAGGCATGGGCAAACCTGGGCCCTTCAGGTGTTTTGGACTTCAACTCCCACCATTCCGAACAGCCTCAGGCCCCTTCCGTTTCCCCCTCAGCCGCTTAAGCGGCTGAGGGGGAAACGGAAGGGGCCTGAGGCTGTTCGGAATGGTGGGAGTTGAAGTCCAAACACCTGAGAGGCAGAGGTTTGCCCATGTCTGCAATAGAGAGAGGCATCTCCCTCCCCATACGATGCCTGCCCCATATGTGCCTTTGAGCCTCAAGAATTCCGCTCCGCCACCTTGGCTCCCAATTTCGAAGGAAAAGGGAAGAAAGGAATGAGAATGGCGACGCTGGCCTTGTGCTTTTGGCAAGCAAAGCACAATGGGAGAGTCTCCAACTCCACTCCGTGCCCTTCCTTCCCTTGGGCTGTTTGCAGGGATGCCATCTCCACCTGCTTTCAAGGGACCAAGGAGAGATCAGAGGGAGGAAGAAGAAGGGGGGGGGGGGAGAGAGAACCTTCCTTGGCATATTCCTTGCTGCCAATTTTGCCCAGGACGCATCTCCACCCCCAACCGGCTTCTCCGCTCTTGCAGAAGCAAGGCTGGGCTTTGGAAACAGGCAAAACCGGGGCGGGTCCTCTCTTTCTCGCCTTTCCCTTGGCATCATCCGGCCAAGAGGAAGAGGACGCGAAAGAGAGGCAGTGCAAGGAACCCAGCCTCCAAGTTTGGGCTTCAACTCTCCAGAAAAAGGGTTTCCAAAGCCATCCGTCCTTTCCACAAAAAAAACCCAACATGTCTGCTCCCTTGCTCTGAAGGTGACCCTTTGGGACCAAGGAAGGGAGGCACTCCTTAGTGAAGAGGAAGAGGAGGAAGTGGGGCAAGGCTAAGAGACACACAGCTCTGCCGCTTTCTATTCCTGGCCTGCCATCTCTCTCTCTGTCTCAAGCCGGGCCCTTGACCTTGAGCAGATCCCTTCTCAGGGCTGCCGGTCCCTGCTGTGTGGCCCTTCCTGGTGCCAAGAGGAAGAGGAGGCGGAAGGGGAATGTTGGCCCGGTGCCCGGCAATCCTCAGGTGCCAGGCGGGGCGAGTGCCTGCCTGGGCAGGTCGCAGTACCGGAGACGGCAGCAAGGTGACCTTGCTGCGAGGCCCGGCTTCCACCCGCAGCTCGAGCCCACAGTTAAGCTTTTCCCTCTCCTCTTCTTCTCCCTTCTTAGCTCCTTGCAGTCAGGGGCCCGCCATGCCATTCTCAAACAGCCACAACCTCTTGAAGAAGAACTACTCCGCCGACGATGAGTACCCAGACCTGAGCGCCCACAACAACCATATGGCTAAAGTGCTGACCTTGGAGCTGTACGCCAAGTTGCGGGATAGAGTGACTCCAAACGGAGTTGGTCTGGACGATGTGATTCAGACTGGGGTGGACAACCCAGGTAAAGGACGCCGGGCAGCGGCCCTTCTTTGATCCGGATCTGTTCTCCCTTCGTTTAAGTGAGGAAGTGCTGCTTTGAAAATGGCATCTCAAAAGACCTCCTGATCAGACCTTCAAGAGGCCTAGCTGCATCATACATACCCTTGGGCATTGGCCTGAATTGCTGTGGGGGTTTTCGGACTGTATGGCCATGTTCCAGAAGCATTCTCTCCTGACGTTTCACCCACATCTATGGCAGGCATGCTAAGAGGTTGTGAGGTATTATATATAATATAATTATAGGGCGAGTTCTTTCTCCCACCCTGGACCTTCCACAGATACATAAATCTATATATAAAAATATGTTTATATAATCCTATATCTATATATATATTCATATATTCATATATATATACATATATATAATGGATTATATAAACATATTTATATATATAGAGAGAGATAGGGGGTTATATAATCATATATATATATATATAAATAATGGATTATATAAACATATTTATATAGAGGGGGGGGTTATATACCTGTGGAAGGTCCAGGTGGGAGAAAGTACTCACCTTACATTATATTTATATTATTTCTCCCACCCTGGACCTTCCACAGGTATATAAATCTATATATATAAATATGTTTATATAATCCTATATATATATATTCATATATTCATATATATATACATATATATAATGGATTATATAAACATATTGATAGAGAGAGAGAGATAGGGGGTTATATAATCATATATATATATATAGGATTATATAAACATATTTATATAGAGGGGGGGGTTATATACCTGTGGAAGGTCCAGGGTGGGAGAAAGTACTCACCTTACATTATATTTATATTATTTCTCCCACCCTGGACCTTCCACAGATATATAAACCTATATAATATATTTTATTTATTATATAAACATACCTATATATATATGTGTGTGTGTGTGTGTGTGTGTGTGTGTTTATGTATATATATCTGTGGAAGGTCCAGGGTGGGAGAAAGAACTCACTATAGATTGATAGATACACACACACACACACCTCACAACCTCTGAGGATGCCTGCCATAGATGTGGGTGAAACGTCAGGAGAAAATGCTTCTGGAGCATGGCCAAAAAAATCCGGGAAAATCACAGCAAACCAGTGATTCTGGCCACGAAAAGCCTTCAGCAACACATTTACCCGAATGTTTAAATGTCCAGGGATGCAAACTGAGGATGCAATTAGCTGCTTGCCGGAAACCAATTGTATTCCAAATTCCTGTGTAAACACTCTGCTAAATACTTCTATATGCAGTGAGAGGTATACGGCATCTTCTCTCTCTCTCTTTTCTCCCTATTGGCACAATTTGAAAGCTGAATGCTCATTAAATTGGAGGTAGTTTTGTAAAAAAACAAACAAACCAAAACAACAAACCCTTGGTTACCCTCTGTGGCACTTCTTTGACTGATAAAGGGGGAGCAGATCTTGGTGATGTCCTGCTGTCTTTGTCTTTAACCCTGCAGTATTTTTGTGTTGTTTTTATCACCTTTCTAGCAAGAGCAAAATGGCCCCCTTTAATAACCAGAAACTGCCTCCGGATGAGGAATACCCGGACCTGAGCACCCACAACAACCACATGGCCAAAATCCTAACCCCGGAGTTGTACCAGAAACTGAGAGACAGAGTAACCCCAAGTGGCGTCTGCTTGGATGATATCATTCAGACTGGGGTTGATAATCCGGGTAAAAAAAAAACTGAAACGAAACCAAAAACTCCCCCCAAAGCTTTGCTGAGTCTTCTCTGTCAACCCGGCTGATGTAACCATGGCTTGTTGCTTAGGCTGACCTTGTGTATGTGTGTGTGTGTGTGTGTGTGTTTGAGAAGGAGAAGGAACACAGCTGTAGCTCTGAAAATGCCAAATGGCAGAAACAGGAAGCGTGGATCAAAGGAAATGGCTATTACTTGAGTGTAGAGCAGGAATGGGCAAACTTGGGCCGCCCAGGTGTTTTGGACTTCAACTCCCACCATTCCCAACAGCCTCAGACCCTTTCCTTTGCCCCCTCAGCCGCTTAAGCGGCTGAGGGGGCAAAGGAAAGGGTCTGAGGCTGTTGGGAATGGTGGGAGTTGAAGTCCAAAACACCTGGGCGGCCCAAGTTTGCCCATGCCTAGTGTAGAGTGTATGAAGGAGCTTTATTTTCTCCCATTACTGCCGCTTGGGAATAATGCCCCGGAGAGCCAGTGCGCTGTAGAGGTCAGGATTTGAATCCCCGCTCCAACTACGGAAACCCACTGGGTGACCTAGAAGAAAGTCACACACTCTCAGCAACCGAAGAAGAAAAGGCAACCCTCTCTGAATAAACATTGCCAAGAAAACCCTGTAATAGGTTTGCCTTGGGGTCAATCTAATTCAGTCATGACTTGAAGGCACCCAACCATAAATTCGATGGCGTCTGCCATTTCGGGAAGAAGCTACCAATTGTTTTTGGTGTGTTGTTGTGAGTTTTCAATGTCCCAGAAGCCTTCTCTCCTGGCGTGTCGCCTGCATCTATGGTAGGCATCCTCAGAGGTTGTGAGGGTAGCCTCAGATGCAGGCGAAACGTCGGGAGGGAATGCTTCTGGAACATGGCCATACAGCCTGAAAAATTCACAACAACCCAGCGATTCTGGCCAAACTAATTCAGTAATGACCCGAAGGCACCCAACAACAAACTTGATACCAATTGTTTTTGGTGTGTTGTTGTGAGTTTTCAATGTTCCAGAAGCATTCTCTCCTGGCGTGTCGCCTGCAGCTATGGTAGGCATCCTCAGAGGAGGTGAGGGTAGCCTCAGATGCACGCGAAACGTCGGAGGAATGCTTCTGAACATGGCCATACAGCCTGAAAAAATTCACAACAACCCAGCGATTCTGGCCAAACTAATTCAGTAATGACCCGAAGGCACCCAACAACAAACTTGATACCAATTGTTTTTGGTGTGTTGTTGTGAGTTTTTCATGTCCCAGAAGCCTTCTCTCCTGGCGTGTCGCCTGCATCTATGGTAGGCATCCTCAGAGGTTGTGAGGGTAGCCTCAGATGCAGGCGAAACGTCGGGAGGGAATGCTTCTGGAACATGGCCATACAGCCTGAAAAATTCACAACAACCCAGCGATTCTGGCTAAACTAATTCAGTAACGACCCGAAGGCACCCAACAACAAACTTGATACCAATTGTTTTTGGTGTGTTGTGAGTTTTCATGTTCCAGAAGCATTCTCTCCTGGCGGGTCGCATCCTCAGAGGTTGTGAGAGTACCCTCAGATGCAGGCGAAACGTCAGGAGAGAATGCTTCTGGAACATGAGCATACAGCCCGAAAAAAGTCACAACAACCCAGTGATTCTGGCCAACCTAATTCAGTAATGACCTGAAGGCACCCAACAACAAGCTTGATACCAATTGTTTTTGGTGTGTTGTTGTGAGTTTTCATGTTCCAGAAGCATTCTCTCCTGGCGTGTCGCCTGCATCTATGGTAGGCATCCTCAGAGGTTGTGAGAGTACCATCAGATGCAGGCGAAACGTCAGGAGGGAATGCTTCTAGAACATGGCCATACTGTTGTAGTTGAGCTTGAGGCTCTTGCTACTCTTGGTAGTAGAGATTTATGGACAATAAACTCTTTTTCACACTTACTTGGGACTGGCTTTTTAAGTGGCATCTGCTGTGACACCTACAGCCTGAAAAAGTCACAACAACCCAGTGATTCTGGCCAACCTAATTCAGTAATGACCTGAAGGCACCCAACAACAAACTTGATACCAATGGTTTTTGGTGTGTTTTTGTGAGTTTTCATGTTCCAGAAGCCTTCTCTTTTAGCGTTTCGCTTGCATCTATGGTAGGCATCCTCAGAGGTGGTGAGAGTACCGTCAGATGCAGGCGAAACGTCAGGAGGGAATGCTTCTGGAACATGATCATGCAGCCCAAAAAACTCACAACAACCCAGGGATTCTGGCCATGAAAGCCTTCGACAATACATTCTTGGTGTGTTGTCCTTCAGATATTTTGAAATTCAGCACTTAGGACTCGGATCCAATACATCAAGAATATTCGAGAATCAGTAACTTAGAAAAGTTAACTGTTTTTACTTCGACTCCCAGAATCCCCAGCCATGCTGACCAAGGATTCTGGGTGTTGTGGTTCAAATGTTTAAATCTTCCAAATTGCCATCTAGATGCCCTGCTTGTAGGTTTTTCGATGGCATCAAAACTATCACTGTTGGGAGAGTGGATGCTGGTGCCAATGGCTTTTAAAGGGGTCATGAGACGGCCTTCTATTACAGGATTGGGAAAAATATAGTCCTCTGAATGTTGTTTAACTGCTGTTACCCATCATTCCTCATTACTGGCCAGACCAGCAGTAGGTTGCTGCACATTAGGATCTGCAACAGTGATCACATTTTATCCAGCCTTGCACTATGGAAATATAGGTCTCGTATCCCACACTGCTTTGTGGACATTTATGCTTTGACAGTGGCTGCATTGTTTTCAAAATATTTTCTCGGCTCCTTTGAATTGTACATAAGTTTTCTTGGCCCCCTGGTGGCGCAGTGGGCTAAAATACTGGGCTGCTGAACTTGCTGACCAAAAGGTTGGCGGTTTGAATCCAGGGAGCAGGATGAGCTCCTGCTCTTAGCCACAGCTTCTGCCAACCTAGCAGTTCAAAAACATGCAAACGTGACTAGATCAATAGGTCCTGCTTCTGCAACAAGGTAACAGCACATGTTAAACCACCGAGCTGCTGAACTTGCTGACCAAAAGGTTGGCAGTTCAAAATTATTTTATTTTATTTATTTAATGTCATTTATATTTCGCCCTTCTCTCCCCGCAGGGGACTCAGGGCAGATTACAATGCATATATACAGGCAAACATTCAATGTCATTGACATACAACATATATAGACAGACATAGAGGCCATTTAACATTCCAGAAATCAGTTACATTTAGCCTCCCCCACAAAGTGGTACCTAAATTTCCTACTTGACAGATGCAGCTGTCTTTCGGGTTGCAAAGGTCGACAACAAGCTACACAATTTGGTCAAGAGCTCACCCCAACCCGGGCAGGCCTCGAACTCATGACCTTCTGGTCAGTAGAGATCTTATGCAGCTGACGCCCAGCCAGCTGCGCCACAATCCACGGAGCAGGGTGAGCTCCTGCTGTTAACCCCAGCTTCTGCCAACCTAGCAGTTCATGCAGATGTGAGTCGATTAATAGGTATCGCTTCTGCAGGAAGGTAATGGTGCTCCGTGCAATCATGCTGGCCACGTGACATTGGAGGTGTCTATGGACAATGCCAGGTCTTCAGCTTAGAAATGGAAATGAGCACCACTTCCCAGAGTCGGACACAACTAGACTTAATGTCAGAGGAAACGTTTACTTTTTTCTCAGCCTTTGGGCTGCTCCTTAGAATTGTATATAAGCTTTGGACCCTTCAGAATCCAAGGGAAGTTAGTTCCTTACACACTGCGGCAAGATTCATACAGCCCTCTGAATGCTGATGAACTTCAAATCCTAGCAACGTTAGCCTGGCCAGTGATGAGGAATGCTGGGTGTTGCAGTCCAGCCACGTCTGTGGGGCTGTGTTTATCCTATTCCTGGTTTAAATAAAAGACCTTTACAGCATGCAGAATAAGGCGATAAGAGTTCAGAGCAGACAGAATGAACAGTTTTGTGTTTCAGAATACAGAAGAAAAAAATCCGAATGCTATCCCTGTGCAAACAGAAAATTGTGGCATGAATTGTGACTGGTGTGTATGAATAGCTCTCTGAATGCAAAGTATTCTGTCCTGGCTGGGTTGAAACAAAGATTTTCGTCCATTACTATTACGTCTCCTGACACCTCTAAAGATTGAGATCCCTGCATACGATTCCACAGGTTTCATGTCTATTTTCAGGGCTCTGCATTACCTCCCATGTTCTTCCACGATTAAGTTACGTAAAAAGTATATGTATGCAGATTTAATTGTAGAAGAAAGCATAGCCCTAATTTGCATAATTGCGGAATTTGTATTGTCTTGCATGCAGAATTTTAATGCGGAGATGAAAGATGTACAGCCTTGTGTACAAGTAGTATCAACACTAGATGCTTTTGTGGGGTTCGGAAGGGAGAATATTTGTTTATTTATTTACTTACATCATTTATTTATATTCCGCCCTTCTCACCCCGCAGGGGACTCGGGGCGGATCACAATGCACATATACAGGCAAACATTCAATGGCATAGACCAGGGCTGTCCAACTGGCGGCCCTGGGGCCGGATCCAGCCCCCCAGCCTGTTGGGCACGGCCCCAGCTATGCCCCCAGCCGCCATTTTTTAATTTAAAAAAATCTAATTTTTTTTAAAATGGCGGCCGGGGGGGGGGGGAGGCGGGGCAGGGAGGAGGAAGAGAGCTAGCTCCTCCTCCCTGCACCACCCCCTCCGTCCCTCTCTCCATGCCGAAAAGGAGGAGTAGGCGGCGCCAAGGGCAGCGCGTCACGCCAGGCCTGTGATGTGCTGCCCTTGGCGCCGCCTTCTTCTGCCCTTTTTCGGCGGCTCCCCCGCCTAGGAAGGGTGGGGGGCGCCAAAAGGAGGAGTAGGCGGCGCCAAGGGCAGCGCGTCACGCCAGGCCTGTGACACGCTGCCCTTGGCGCCGCCTCTCTGCCCCCGGCGGCTCCCCACCCTAGGAAGGGCGGGGCGCCGAAAGGAGGAGTAGGCGGCGCCAAGGGCAGCGCGTCACACCAGGCCTGTGACGCGCTGCCCTTGGCGGCGCCTTCTGCCCTTTTTCGGCAGCTCCCCCGCCCTAGGAAGGGCAGGGGGGCTGCTGAAAAGGAGGAGTAGGCGGCGCCAAGGGCAGCGCGTCACGCCAGGCCTGTGACGCGCTGCCCGGGAGAATGACAGCTTTAGGAGAGGGCGGGGCCTGGGCTGGGGGCGGGGCCTGGGGGTGGGGCCGAGCGGCCCCCGAGGTCATCAGTGACTTCTATTCCGGCCCTGGACCCGGTAGAAGTTGGACAGCCCTGCCATAGACCAGGGGTGGGCAATTGCCGGCCCTCAGGTGTTTTGGACTTCAACTCCCAGAAATCCTAAGAGCTGGTAAACTGGCTAGGATTTCTGGGAGTTGAAGTCCAAAACACCTGGAGGGCCAGTAATTGCCCACCCCTGCCATAGACATACAACATATATAGACAGACAACGAGCTACACGATTGGTCGAGAGCTCACCCCGACCCGGGCAGGCTTCGAACTCATGACCTTCTGGTCATTAGAGATCTTATACAGCTGACTCCCAGCTAATGTCTCCTGTTCAGTATTACTGCTTTTCCAGTGACCTCCGGTGATATTGCATCCCGAAGCTACTAACTCATTATAACTTGAATAAACAAAACCAATTAATTGTGACTGGAGGACGTAGTTTTTTTTTTCTGATGGCATAATTTTGAATTAATCAGACATGCCGACTCTTTTCCAGGTTGAGCCTCCCTTATCTGAAATCTTTAGGACCAGAATAGTTGCGGATTTTTGTCGTGCCCCCCCGCCCGAATTTGGGATACTTGTAAATACACAATAATCTATCTTAGAGATAGGGACCCAAATCTAAACAGGAAATTCAGATTTTACACACAAAGTCTGAATATAATTTTATGAATGATGTTTGTGTTTGTGTACGTTGAACCATCTGAAAGTAAACTTGTCACTATTTAACAGTGCATCTTCACCAGGCATGGGCAAACTTTGGCCCTCAGGTGTTTTGGACTACAACTCCCACAATTCCTAACAGCCGGTAGGCTGTTAGGAATTGTGGGAGTTGTAGTCCAAAACACCTGGAGGGCCAAAGTTTGCCCATGCCTGATCTACACATTTGACACCATAGTTCAGTGCTGTGAAATCTAAGGTTTTGTAGTTTGCACCAGCACATTTTGGCAGAGAAGACTAAAGACCTTGTAAAACTACAACTCCCATGATTTGATTCCATCGCATTGAGTTATGGCAGTTAAAGTGGTGTCAAACTGCATTAATTCTACAATGTAAATGTACTCGTGTGGACAAATTTGGAATCCTAGATAAGAAATACTCAACCTGTAGTATAAATTTTCCTTGCCCTGCATTTTTCTAAGTGGTTAGTAAGCATTTTAATAAGGCCGTGCACCAGATGGTCACGCAAATTGTGTGCAAACTAAAAAGTCTTAATGATTTTGAGTTCTCACATCGTAGTAAAACAAGGCTTCCTTAAAAAAAAAAAACACCCCAATGAGATACAAAGTAGTTCTTACCTTGCTGATGATTTTGAGTTGGGAATGCAAGCTGCTGGTGTCTTGGAGTTGTGCTTTGAGCGTCAATCAACATCCTTCTGGCTTGTTTGTCTCTATAGGTCACCCCTACATTATGACAGTTGGATGCGTAGCCGGTGACGAGGAGTGTTACGATGTGTTCCATGAACTATTCGACCCCATTATTGAGGACCGACATGGAGGCTACAAGCCTTGTGATCAGCACAAGACGGACTTGAATTCTGATAACTTGCAGGTAGAAAAACCAATGAAGATCAGGGGATATTTCTCAGAGAAGCATTATTTATTTATGTATTTATTTATCTACTTCATTTACATTCCGCCCTTCTCACCCCGCAGGGGACTCAGGGCGGATTACAATGTACACATTACATTTAGACACACAAACACACAAGACAGACAGAGGCAATTTAACATCTGGCCACCAGGGGGAGCTGTCGCACTCCTTCGTGGTTTTTTTGGAGATCTTTTTTATGGCCTGGTACAGTGTTTCCCAACCTTTTTTGAGCCGCGGCACACTTTTAACATTAAAAAAAATCCGGGGGCACACCACCAACCAAAATGTCACAAAATGACACTCTAACACAGTAAAGAACGGCTGGGGGATGGTGACCTGCTGGGAGCAGCAGCTGGGAGTGCCGAAGCCGGGGGAAGAGCCAGGCCACGCCATGCCCCTCCCCCTCCCCCCGGCTTCAGTTCTCCCACAGCTTCGCCAGCCTTGAGGGGGCAGTGCCAAACCAGGATTGTGTTGGCTCTGCCACCGCTGGTTTGGCACTGCCCCCTCAAGGCTGGCGAAGCTGTGGGAGCGCTGAAGCTGGGGGAGGGGGCGGAGCCAGGCTGCGTCATCCCCCCCCCAGCTTCAGCTCTCTCACAGAGGAGCATGAGCGGTGAATGGGCTTCAGTAGGCGGGGCTCCTACTCCGCGCGGCTTCAACAAGCAAGGGGCGGGAGTCATGGCGGATTGGAGGTTGGTTGGGGGAACGGCCGAAGGAGGCGGCGCCCTTCTTTTTTTTCTTTGCCGCCGCCCGGCCCTCCCTCCTCCTCTCCCAAGCAGCAGGAGTTTGGCAGGAGGAGGGGGGAAGGAAGGGGGGCAGAGAGCTTTTCTCGCGGCACACCTGATGATCGCTCACGGCACACTAGTGTGCCACGGCACAGTGGTTGAGAAACACTGGCCTGGTAAATCAGTTAAATTTAGCCTCCCCATTAAGTTGTACCTTAATTTCCTACATGACAGGTGCAACTGTTTTTCGGGTTGCAAAGGTCGACAACAGGCTACACAATAGGTCGAGAGCCCACCTCAACCCAGGCAGGCCTCGAACTCATGACCTTCTGGTCAGTAGAGATCTTATGCAGCTGACACCCAGCCAGCTGCGCCACATTCCCGGTGCATGTTGCGATCATATATGTTTGCCACCCAGAATTCCCCACCCAGGATGGCCACTGGCAGTGCTGGCTGGGGGATTTTGGAAACTGTAGTCCAAAAAGTAACTGAACCATTGCAACCTGTCTCCTGGTGTGACTTTCTCTGAGTATTGCATTTTGAGCAGACCTTAGTTATTTGCCTCTTTAAATAGACATCATATGCTAGTAAATATTATCTTTCCCCTCCCATTTCCTGGAGTTCTGCTACTACCACCTTAATGTATTCTCCTGTCACCTGCATTGTGACTCTTATTACAAGGAAGAGACTTGAAGATTGAAATAACCAGCAATACTCTTGAACGGTCTCATTAAACTACCTGGGGTTGCTTCAACCAATGCATTATCCCCTCTCAAGGAAAATCAGGACATGTTTAGAGATCCAAGTTGCACAATGAGAGAAGGAAAATAGTTTCTCTTGCTTTTTGGTATTGTTCAGATCAGGGGTGCCCACACTTTTTCAGCATGTGAGCTACTTATAATAAAACCAAGTCAGAAAGATCTACCTACCTCCTCAAGGCTGGAGAGGGGCGGGGCGAGGCTTGGCGTGGCCTGGCTCCGCCCCCTCTGTCTTCGGCTCTACCAGCTGCTTCTCCAGGCTTGAGGATGGCAGTGCCAAGCCAGCCTTGTGCTAGCTATGCCACCACTGGCTTGGCGCTGCCATCCCCAAGCCTGGAGAAGCTGCTGGTAGAGCAGAAGCCAGAGGAGCGGTAGAGCCAGGCCAGCCCCAAGCCCCGCCCCTCCCCTCTGGCTTTGGAGCTCCCAGCAGCTTCTGCAGGCTTGAGGATGGCAGTGCCAAGCCAGCCTTGTGCTAGCTATGCCACCACTGGCTTGGCACTGCCATCCCCAAGCCTGGAGAAGCTGCTGGTAGAGCAGAAGCCAGAGGGGAGCGGAGCCAGGCCGCCCCAAGCCCCGCCCCCTCCCCTCTGGCTTTGGAGCTCCCAGCAGCTTCTCCAGGCTTGAGGATGGCAATGCCAAGCCAGCCTTGTGCTAGCTATGGCACCACTGGCTTGGCACTGCCACCCTCAAGCCTGGAGAAGCTGCTGGGAGTGCCGAAGCTGGGGGAGGGGGGCGGGGCTTGGTGCGGGCTGGCTCCGTCCCCTCTGAGAAGCACCCCATCCAGCTGGGATCGACCTCCTTCTGTCCCGGGATCGACTGGTCGATTGCGATTGACTTCCTGGGCAGCCCTGGTTCAGATAATAGCCTAATTTCTATTGGGGAGAAAAGTGGAATATAAAGTAAACAAATAATCCTGTTCTGAGCAGAGTAGGCCCATTGAACCAACTGCATTTATTTATTTACCCTATTTATAACCTACCTTTCTCTACCCTAAAGGGGACTCAAGGCGGCTATTCAATGCCATAAAACAACATGCAATTAAACAACATTGAAATTAAAATTTTAAATTAAAACATTACATTCAATATTCAAACCACGTCATCCATAATCTTAATCCGATATTCATTGCACATATTCAGTATCTATTATTGCACTACAATTATTCTCCAAAGGCTTGATCCCAAGAACCACGTTTTCACCTTCTTTCTGAAGGCCAGGAGGGAGGGGGCTGATCTAATGTCACCGGGGAGGGAGTTCCATAACCGAGGGGCCACCACTGAGAAGGCCCTGTCTCTCGTCCCCACCAGTTGCACCTGTGAAGTAAGCAGGACTGAGAGCAGGGCCTCCCCAGATTATCCTAACCTCCAAGATGGTTCATAGGTGGAGATACTTTCGAATAGGTAAGCTGGGCTGGAACCATTTAGGGCTTTACAGGCTGAAGCCAACACTTTGAATCGTGCTCTGTAGCAGACTGGCAGCCAGTGGAGCTGGCGTAACGGGAGTTGTATGCTCCCTATACGCTGCCCCATTGAGCAATCTGGCTGCAGCTCATTGGACCATTTGGAGCTTCCGAACAGTCTTCAAAGGCAACCCCATGTAGAATGCGTTGCAGCAGTAGTCTATTTGGGATGTAACCAGAGCATGGACTACCATGACCACTTATGTATTGCCTCACTGTTCAGTAATTGATGCAATGAGTCTCTTCTAGGTGGGACTGATAACAGGATTCCAGCCAAAGTAAAAATAAGTATATAAGTAAAGTTGTATCTCCCCAGGGTTGCTAGCTGATATATTAAGCCCAGCCAAGCCAGCATTAAACTGAGAGATGAGAGACCTAGATTCAAATCCTCAGCAAAACTATGTAACTATTGACTGAGCTTGGACCAGATTCCCATGTATCAGAAGAAATAAAACTACGCAGGGCACCATAGAAAAGACAGGAGAGAGATAGAAGTAAGACTTAAACAAGATAAGCCCAAGAGCACCCTTTGTGTTGTGTAGCACATCTTGCTTTCCCTGTATGGAGGTGAGCCATGAAAACATGCCTTCCTCTCATTCAGTGACCTACAAGATTTTGACCACAAATTGCTTTAAAGTGCTTCCTTCTGCCAGACTCAAAAACACAGCTCTTCAAGCTTTGAGCCGGCCTTGTTTAAAGCATTTGGAGCAAAAGGATAATACAGCACTGACCTCTACTAGCAAAGGTTAAATGGACTAGGCCAGTGATTTTCAACCTTTTTTGAGCCGCGGCACATTTTTTACATTTACAAAATCCTGGGGCACACCACCAACCAAAATGACACAAAATGACACTCTAACACAGTAATACATATAGTTAATATGTTTTTAAATGTATTTATACACTCACTTAGTGTGAAACCTGGACCTGTTTCGATGAACACAACATAGATATCCTGGCAGGAATGGCAGAAAGACACAAACTTCCCACACAGAACTCCCATAACCAAGAGAAAATACTATAAGAGTTTGGTGGGCATTGACCTTGGGTTTTGGAGTTGTAGTTCACTTATATCCAGAGAGCACTGTGGACTGAAAGAATGTTGGATCAGGACCAAACTTGGCATGAATACTCAATATGCCCAAATGTGAACACAGATGGAGTTTGGGGAAAATAGCGTGAGAGTGTTCAGAAGGGAAGGGAGGAAGACGTGACCTGTGCGGGCGCTACTGCGCAGACTCGCCCCAGAGCAAAGCGAGGCAAAGCGAGCAGAGCGAGGCTGGGAAGAAGGGAGCCTGAGTGGAGAAGAAAAAGTGTTTGGCAGAAGGGAACACAATGAACACAACATAGATATCCTGGCAGGAATGGTAGAAAGACACAGTCTTTTCTTTTTTTCTTTTGTCCACCACTCATATTAGGGCCTTCATCTGTGTCATAATTTTGTCCAGGGCCCTGTTCGGCATTTGCATTTTCCCTTCTCAAAAACTTCTCCATCACTATCACTCGCTTGTGATCCCAAATTGCCACTGTCACTTGACACGCATCTGCAGCACTAACTCTAACTTTGTTTACTTAGCCGCGTCTTGAGCGAATCCAAGATGGCGCGACCATAGCACTCTCGCGTCACTTCTTAGGTGACGCGAGAGTGCTATGGTTCCATTTCTTAAAGGGACAGATGCATCGTATAGTTTAGATATGAATGAAGTTGGAAAATAATTTCCCATGGCACACCTGATGATCTCTCACGGCACACTAGTGTTCCGCGGCACACTGGTTGAAAAACACTGGACTAGGCCACCTGTGCTGGAGAAGATAGACGTCTACTACTGTGAGTCCACCTAGAGAAGGTGCATTGGATTAAGGGGATGTACCTACCTGTTGGTTCATCCATAGTCAGTTGATTAACTAGGAGTGCTTTTGTTGGAACGATCCAATAGCTTTCAGGCTACAGGCATCTGAGAACTTGAGAACTGCTGGCTAGGAACTGGATACCAACTGTTTTATAATTAATGGGCTGTGGGGGGAAAGCCGCTAAGACTTCAGCACAAAAGCTTAATGGGATGTCTTGTGTTAATGCCAAATAATACTCACTTGCCCTCATTAAATGGTAAGCATGGCATGGGCAGGTGATTCAAGGCAAGACTTGACAGTAGATCGTGTGCTCCTGCAGAGAGGTTACTTACTTAAGATGTTTTTCTCCTGTCCTGCAGGGTGGTGATGAGCTGGACCCAAACTACGTTCTAAGTTCCCGTGTCCGAACTGGTAGAAGCATCCGCGGCTTCTGCCTCCCCCCTCATTGTAGCAGAGGAGAGAGACGTGCTATTGAAAAGCTTTCCGTGGAAGGTATGGTTGAGCAGAACTTGAATCTGGCTGTAGTTTTGACAATGGGAAGGGATGAATTGTTAGTTTAAGGCCTGATTCCATTTGATAGAACTGCTAAAGTTGATCCTTTAAATCAGTGTTTCCCAACCTTTTTTGAGCCGCGGCACACTTTTTACATTTGCAAAATCCTGGGGCACACCACCAACCAAAATGACACAAAATGACACTCAAACACAGTCATACATATAGTTAGTATGTTTCTAAATGTATTTATATACTCAGTGTGAAACCTGGCCCTGTTTCGATGAACTCAACATAGATATCCTGGCAAGAATGGCAGAAAGACACAAACTTCCCACACAGAACTCCCATAACCAAGAGAAAATGCTATAAGAGTTTGGTGGGCATTGACCTTGAGTTTTGGAGTTGTAGTTCACCTATATCCAGACAGCACTGTGGACTCAAACAATGTTGGATCAGGACCAAACTTGGCATGAATACTCAATATGCCCAAATATGAACGCAGATGGAGTTCAGGGGAAATAGACCTTAACATTTGGGAGTTGTAGTTGCTGGGATTTATAGTTCCCCTACAATCAAAGAGCATTCTGAACCCCACGAATAGAACTGGGCCAAACTTCTCACACAGAACCCCCAGGAGGCAAGAGGAGGTCTCTACTTGGGGAAAGGGAGGCGGGCCTTCCCAATGTATGCAGAGGGAGAGACCAAGTAGACGAGTGGGGAGGGGGGGGGGGGTTATCAAGGTATGTTTCTTAGGGTTTTTATACTTCAATACACTAGACTCCCCCCTTCCTGGAGGTTCCAATTTCCCACGGCACACCTGATGATCGCTCACGGCACACTAATGTGCCCCGGCACACTGGTTGAGAAACACTGCTTTAAATCACTGATTCTCAAAGTGGACGGTACCGCCCCCTGGTGGGCGGTGATGCGCTCCAAGGGGGCGGTGGGAGGCTCAGGGGAATTTGGGGGGGGCGGTGAACCCCTTTGAGGGGGCGGTGAACGATTGGCCACTTAGGAGGGGTCGTGCGGCCCTCTTCTTTGGCCCTGCCCCCTTCGCTTTGAAGTGAAAACTGCAAAGGTCTTTGGTCCTCTGGCGGAGCCTCCCCGCCACCGTGGAAGAAAGCGTGGCCTTCCCTGGCGGAGGGGGGAGCAGGAGAGCCTGGGGCTTCCACGGGGAGAGCAGGCCTTGCTTCTTCGTCCCCTCAGGCTGCGGCTGCCTGTCCCATCAGAGCCCTCTCCAGCGGCAGCACGGCAAGTAGCAAAATTATTTATGAAGTAGCAACGAAAATATGGTTGGGTGTCACCACAACATGAGGAACCTTATTTTAGGGGTCACGGCATTAGAAAGGTTGAGAACCACTGCATTAATACATATACTGTATCTCCCTGTTTAATTGCTATTAAATTTTTTAAAAAATAATTTCTAGGGGGGCGGTGAGTAAATTTTTTTTTGGAAAGGGGGCGGTAGACCAAAAAGGTTTGGGAACCACTGCTTTAAATCAATGATGCCCCGCCATTCAGCAATCTAAAGGTTTATTCTAGTTGGGGTAATTAATGGGACTGGCCAAGTTCTCTCAGGTTGTACCTGAGAATGTGGCGCAGTTCTCTCAGGTTGCACCGGGAATGTGGCGCAGCTGGCTAAGTGTCAGCTGCATAAGATCTCTCTGACCAGTAGGTCATGAGTTCGAGGCCTGCCCGGGTCGAGGTGGGTGCTCGACCTTTAAGTGTACCCTGCTGCCGACCTTTGCAGCCCGAAAGACAGTTGCATCTGTCAAGTAGGAGATAAAGGTACCACATTTAATGGGGAGGCAAATTTTGACTGAATTATGAGGCCATTAAAGAACTCCAGGAACGCTGAGGAATGCAAAAGGAACAACAAGGGACGCGGGGAACGCTGAGAGATGAGGAGTGCGCCAGCTTTCCCTGGTGGCCAGAGTTTGCCTCTGTACGTCTATATGTTGTGTACGTCGAAACGGCAGGGATTGTCTGCTAAGTATGTGTACCTGTAATCCGCTCTGAGTCCCCTTCGGGGTGAGAAGAGCGGAATATAAATAAAGTAAATAAATAATAAATAAATACCAAATTAATGTCCTTGGTATCAGCTGGGGAACTAGAATTTGGTACATGTGTAGGCCAAGGTTTCAGCCTTAGGCCTCTAGAAGTTTCAGTCAACACGGTCAACGGTCAGAGGGTTGGTGTTCAAAAGTTCTGAGAGGGTCAAAGTTTGAGATCCAGTGGCCCAAAACATCTTTGGGAAAAGTCAGCATTATTCCAACATACGGTAAAAAAAGGAAAGCTTTGAGGTCAAATAAAGTTAGCCACATAATGAGAAGGAAATGGGGCCGACTAAAGGCAAGATGGATGAATGTTATCCTTGAAGTGACTGGCTTGACCTTGAAGGAGCTGAGGGTGGTGACAGCCAGCAGGGAAACATCAACACTGCAAAAGTGCTTGTTTTCCTGCTTGGCCCTAAACTAGGTTGCTGATGCCACATGAGGGATAGGATCCTTTGTTGAGGGTCTTTCAGTAGGATTCCCCCAGAGTGATTTTTATGACAAAAGGTGCACTAGGAGAGCTGCCGAAGTAAGGCCAAGAACCTCTATGCGCCATGCAACAGTACACTGAGTTTTGCATTGGATGGATGGTATCGTTGAAGTGACTGGCTTGACCTTGAAGGAACTGGGGGTGGTCACGGCCAACAGGGAGCCCTGTTGTGGGCTGGTCCAGGAGGTCACGAATCATTCAAAGCCACTGAACAAATAAAAAACAAGAGGTAGCAAAGCCACATTTTAAATCAAAAATTGGGTTGTAATATGTTAAATCTTTAAATGCTTAAATTAGTCTTAATATGGCACCAATAATAATAATAATAATACACTTTATTTATATTCTGCTTTTCTCACCCCGAAGGGGACTCAGAGCGAATTACAGGTACACATACTTAGCAGACAATCCCTGCCGTTTTCCACATACACACATATAGACGAACAGAGGCAATCTCTGGCCACCAGGGGGAGCTGACATATTCCTCATCTCTCAGCGTTCCCAGCGTCCCTTATTGTTCCTTCCACATTCCTCAGCGTTCCTGGAGTTCTTTAATGGCCTCATAATTCAGTCAAAATTTGCCTCCCTACTTAATGTGGTACCTTTATCTCCTACTTGTCAGATGCAACTGTCTTTCGGGTTGCAAAGGTCGATAGCAGGCTACACTTAAAGGTCGAGCACCTACCTCGACCCGAGCAGGCCTTGAACTCATGACCTACTGGTCAGAGAGATCTTATGCAGCTGACACTTAGCCAGCTGCACCACATTCCCGGTGCACCAAGAATGTCATTAAATTTTGTTAGTATGTTGTATTGTATTCAAGCATTGAATGTTTGCCTTTTATGTTTGGAATCCAGTCTGAGTCTTTTCAGGGAGATAGTGCAGAATATAAATAAAGATTATTATTATTATTATTACTATTATTATTATCCCACAACTGGAATGCAAGTCCTTGTCAACAGACAACTCTGGTTTAACAGACTCTTATAATGGCAGGTTGACATTGGAAAGAAATAGAAGACAATCATTTGAGCGAGAACAGATGAATTCAGTTTGCTTTCTCTGGAGCCCTCTCAACTCCCTGGGAAATAACAATTACCCAATTGGGAAAGTTTTTTTTAAGGCTACAGTTCTCTTGGGATGGCTAGCTCTCCTTAATTTTGTCGCCATATTGGCATACCAAGTAAAAGAGAGCTTGTAGGGAAATATTTCTTTGAACAATAACTTTTAGTAGTTGTGGGAAATAGTCCAAACAAAGTAATTGGTTTAGAACAGTGTTTCCCCGTGTGTTTTGGCCTACAACTCCCAGAAATCCCAGCTGTTAGGATTTCTGGAAGTTGAAGGCCCAAACCTCTGGGGATCCACAGGTTGAGAACCACTGGTTTAGAAGATCTGGTAGCAAGGCAGCATCAGAACTTGGTTTGCCTCTACTCCTTGAACTGCATGTTTAATTCTTTCATGACTCGAGAAATCCTGCAAACCTCTTGTCTTGTCTTTTCAGCTTTGGCTAGCCTGGAAGGGGACCTCAATGGGAAGTACTATGCGCTGAAAAACATGACAGATGCGGAGCAGCAGCAGCTCATTGACGATCACTTTTTGTTTGACAAGCCTGTCTCTCCTTTGCTCTTGGCCTCTGGAATGGCACGGGACTGGCCCGATGGCCGGGGCATTTGGTAAGTCATGTCTAGCGGAAACAGAAAAACCTTGGAACTGATGTGGCAGGCTTCCTAACAGACACAATCATAACTTGAATAATATGGTGCTTGGGGCAGCACAGCTCCCTGAATTCTCCATTTGGCATGGCCAGTGAGTTTAGTAGGCATGAGGTCAAAACTTTTTTTAAAAAATATGGCTGTAATGTAACCTCTTCATGTAGAAAATGGTCTTAAGGCATTAGCTGTCAAGTAGTGTCCTGCTTCTCAAGGTTACTGATATTTTGGTTGAGAGAATACTGCATGTCTTAAATATATTTTGTGGACATAGTGACAACTTGGCACAGCTTGTCTAGTCCAACTAAGATAGAAAAGCTGTCTTGTATCTGGGTCTCCTCAAATACATCAGATTAAGAATTTGAAACTCTCTCATACTAAATCTTACCAGTATAATATGAAACATGAGACTCTCTCATTTAAGTGGTTTCCCAGTGTGACTCACCACGTATGTTACATCCCTTCCAAGAAACTGTTGGGGGAAAAACCCCACGATTCCAATAAACTGGGTTGGACTTGACATAATGGCTGGAGCTTAACTTGGCCTCAGGAAAACCAAAGTTGAGTTGAAGTTCAGACTGATGACTCATCCAACATATCACAACGTATTTGCCAGTTCATCCATGGGATTCCCCTTCTCAAGAATTTGGGGGTTTGCTTTGTCTAGAACAGGGCTGTCCAACTTCTACCGGACCTGTGGCCGGAATTCCGGTCACTGATGACCTGGGGGGCCTCCGCACCCGGCTTCGCCCCTGCCCCCGGCTCTGCCCCCTCCTCCGCCCCCTCCCCTTAACATAAGGAGAGAGGGAGAGAATGGAACACAATGGGGGCATACATAAACAATTCCATATATTTAATACTAACATAAGGGGAGAGGGAGAGACTGGAACACAATGGGGGCATACATAAACAATTCCATATATTTAATACTAACATAAGGGGAGAGGGAGAGAATGGAACACAATGGGGGCATACATAAACAATTCCATATATTTAATATTAACATAAGGGGAGAGGGAGAGAATGGAACACAATGGGGGCATAAATAAAAAATTCCATATATTTAATATTAACATAAGGGGAGAGGGAGAGAATGGAACACAATGGGGGCATAAATAAACAATTCCATATATTTAATATTAACATAAGGGGAGGGGAGAGAATGGAACACAATGGGGGCATAAATAAACAATTCCATATATTTAATATTAACATAAGGGAGAGGGAGAGAATGGAACACAATGGGGGCATACATAAACAATTCCATATATTTAATATTAACATAAGGGGAGAGGGAGAGAATGGAACACAATGGGGGCATAAATAAACAATTCCATATATTTAATATTAACATAAGGGGAGAGGGAGAGAATGGAACACAATGGGGGCATAAATAAACAATTCCATATATTTAATATTAACATAAGGGGAGAGGGAGAGAATGGAACACAATGGGGGCATACATAAACAATTCCATATATTTAATATTAACATAAGGGGAGAGGGAGAGAATGGAACACAATGGGGGCATACATAAACAATTCCATATATTTAATATTAACATAAGGGGAGAGGGAGAGAATGGAACACAATGGGGGCATACATAAACAATTCCATATATTTAATATTAACATAAGGGGAGAGGGAGAGAATGGAACACAATGGGGGCATACATAAACAATTCCATATATTTAATATTAACATAAGGGGAGAGGGGAGAGAATGGAACACAATGGGGGCATACATAAACAATTCCATATATTTAATATTAACATAAGGGGAGGGGGGAGAGAATGGAACACAATGGGGGCATACATAAACAATTCCATATATTTAATATTAACATAAGGGGAGAGGGAGAGAATGGAACACAATGGGGGCATACATAAACAATTCCATATATTTAATATTAACATAAGGGGAGGGGGAGAGAATGGAACACATGGGGGCATACATAAACAATTCCATATATTTAATATTAACATAAGGGGAGGGGGAGAATGGAACACAATGGGGGCATACATAAACAATTCCATATATTTAATATTAACATAAGGGGAGAGGGAGAGAATGGAACACAATGGGGGCATACATAAACAATTCCATATATTTAATATTAACATAAGGGGAGCCCCCTGATTCAGCCTACCTTCCCAAACGCGCAGGATCCAGGAGAAGCCGATCCACGAGACAGGCCACGACCGACCGAGCCAGGCGCCGAAGATCTGTGTGGGCCGCAGGGATTCAGTAGCCGAGATTTCGGCAACAGGAGGAGTATCGCGAGACTACGCGAGCCACACGGGATTTCGCTCTCAATGCAGGCGTGATCTCGCGTCGAGAGCGAAATCCCGTGTGGCTCGCGTAGTCTCGCGATACTTGCTCAAACCCGGAAGTGGGTAATTTTTAATTTTTTTTATTTAATTAATTTTTCTATTTTTATTTTTTATTAAAAAGATGAGGGGGCTGGAGGAAAGGGGCTGGGGGGCCGTGTACGGCCCCCGGGCCGCCATTTGGACAGCCCTGGTCTAGAATTTGTAGAACTATCCACAAAGGCAATGCAAGACAACCAAAGCTCTAAAGAGCAACTAGGGTGCATATTTTGCATTGAAAATCCAAAGCTTAGCTGATCATCTACATCAGTGTTTCCCAACCAGTGTGCCGTGGCACACTAGTGTGCCGTGAGCGATCATCAGGTGTGCCGTGAGAAATTGGAACCTCCAATACCCTTTTTTCCTCCCTTCTGCCAAACACTTTTTCTTCTCCACTCAGGCTCCCTTCTTCCCAGCCTCGCTCTGCTCGCTTTGCCTCGCTTTGCTCTGGGGCGAGTCTGCGCAGTAGCGCCCGCACAGGTCACGTCTTCCTCCCTTCCCTTCTGAACATGCTCACGCTATTTTCCCCAAACTCCATCTGTGTTCACATTTGGGCATATTGAGTATTCATGCCAAGTTTGGTCCTGATCCAACATTCTTTCAGTCCACAGTGCTCTCTGGATATAAGTGAACTACAACTCCAAAACCCAAGGTCAATGCCCACCAAACTCTTATAGTATTTTCTCTTGGTTATGGGAGTTCTGTGTGGGAAGTTTGTGTCTTTCTGCCATTCCTGCCAGGATATCTATGTTGTGTTCATTGAAACAGGCCCAGGTTTCACACTGAGTGTATAAATACATTTAAAAACATATTAACTATATGTATTACTGTGTTAGAGTGTCATTTTGTGTCATTTTGGTTGGTGGTGTGCCCCAGGATTTTGTAAATGTAAAAAATGTGCCGCGGCTCAAAAAAGGTTGAAAAACACTGATCTACATCATGTGTCAATCTGTCTTCCAGTAGTTAAATGGTGGGTGTGCTGTACCGTTTTTCCTGAATGCCGGCATTATGCATCCATTTGCAATTCTGTGAAAGTGTTTGCTGTTTCCCAATCCTAGTGAATAATGCAGCATGAAGACATAGTTACAGATTGCACAATTGCATGTGTAACAGTTGCACTCCATTGCATAACTGTGAACTGAATATGGGCCTTACATCTAAATATACAGCTTCAGATTTAAGCAAATGTGCAGAACCCCAAAAGGATGCCAGCGATAATGTCCAGCATTTCAGTTCTGTTGAAGCTATGCAAACTAGTCATAAATCCACATTATCAATCCTTCCGGTTATTTGGAAGGTGTTTTGACGTTCTGCTCCAGCGGTAATCTCTATTCAAGGAATTAGACACGGGGTCTAGTTTCCTAAGAGCTATAGCAGAGCTGTAACAGGGTCCCCAGGTGGTGCAGTAGGTTAAACCGCTGAGGTGCTGAACTTGCTGATTGAAAGCTTGGCAGTTCGAATCCAGGGAAACTGGGTGAGCTCCTGCTGTTAGGCCCTGCTTCTGCCAACCTAGCAGTTTGAAAACATGCAAGTGTGAGTAGATCAATAGGTACTGCTCCTCCGGGAAGATAACAGCGCTCCATGCAGTCATGCTGGCCACATAACCTTGGAGGCGTCTATGGACAACACTGGCTCTTTGACTTGGAAATGGAGATGATCACCACCCCCCAGAGTCAGACACAACTAGACATAATGTCAGGGGAAAACCTTTACCTCTACCTTTTAAAGCAGAGTTTACAATTTGGTGACTTTTCATGGAATCATAGAATCCCAGAGTTGAAAGAGATCTTGTGGGCCATCCAGTCCAACCCCCTGCCAAGAAGCAGGAAAATCACATTCAAAGCACCCCAACAGATGGCCATCCAGCCTCTGTTTAAAAGCCTCCAAAAAAGGAGTCTCCGCCACACTCTGGGGCAGAGAGTTCCACTGCTGAACAGCTCTCACAGTCAGGAAGTTCTTTCTTGTGTTCAGGTGGAATCTCCTTTCCTGTAGCTTGAAGGCATTGTTCTGCATCCTAGTCTCCAGGGCAGCAGAAAAGAAGCCTGCCCCCTCTTCCCTTTGACTTCCCCTCACACATTTATGCATGGGTATCATGTCTCCTCTCAGCCTTCTTTTCTGCAGGCGAAACATACCCAGCTCTTTAAGCCGCTCCTCATAGGGCTTGTTCTCCAGACCCTTGATCATTTTAGTCGCCCTCCTCTAAGCACATTCCAGCTTGACTGTTTTGGGATATAACTACCATAATCAACATGGCTAATGGATATTATGTGACCTGTGTTCCAAAATGTATGAGAGGCACTAGATTGCCTACCTCTATGTCAGGGGTGCCCACACTTTTTCAGCATGCGAGCTACTTATAATAAAATCAAGTCAGAAAGATCTCCCGAGAGAGAAGCAGGGTGGAGCAGGGGGAGGGGGAGGGGCTTGGTGCGGCCTGGCTCCGCCCCCTCTGGCTTTAGCACTACCACAGCTTCTCCAGGCTAGAGGAGGGTAGTGCCAAGCCAGTGGTGGCATAGCTAGTAGCCACTACTGGCTTGGCATTACCCTCCTCAAGCCTGGAGAAGCTGTTGTAGCGCTGAAGCTGGGGGAGGGGGCGGGGCTTGGCACAGCATGGCTCCGCCCCTCTAGAAGTGCCCCATCCAGCTGCGATCGACCTCCTTCGATCGACTTCCTGCTCTATGTGATAGCTATAGACATCTTAACACACTTTGCAACAATATTGGTTAGTGAGAAAAAAACCATTTGGACCACCCAGTCAGGATCCGAATGCAAACTTCCAAGGAACACTCAGCCTTTCATTTTCACGGATTTTGCACCTACGTATTCGACCATTCAAGGCTTGAAAACATTTCTCCCTCCCTCTTAAAATTGAGACAGTAAACCTTGATTTTGCCATTTTATATAAAGGAAACCATTTCAGTTTTTAAACTGTAGCGTTCTGAAGGTTTTGTTTATGTAACCATCCCATGGATTTTTGGAAACCTATCTCCGGCATAGAGTTTGAATCCCACTCCCCTAATATGATTACATCAAGAACCAGCACAACTGATACTGCTGTCCATGGTAGCTGGCACTCAGGAATCTATATATATAGAGAGAGAAGCCAACTTCAGCACAACTTTGTAAATTACTTTCCTTACCTAAATAGTGGCTGCTTTGTGCTGATATGCCTGCTTGGAGGCTCTAAGGCAGGGGTAGGGAACCTATGGCTCGGGAGCCAGATGATTGCATCTGGCTCTCCAGAGCAGCCTGGGCCTCGGTTTCCCAGCATGCAACGGGAAGGAGTGATGCAAATGCGCTGCGACTGCCGCTTCCGCGCCACCATCGGCACCTCTTTCTCATCCCCCGCTGCTCCCGGGGCCCTGCACCCTCTTTGCCTGGGATGGCGGAGCCCGGTGTGGCACCTCGTCTTCCTCTTCGTCCTCCGCCACGGGCCTCCATTCCCTCTTCCTTCCTTTCTTTCTCCCCTTCACCCTTTCCTTCTCCTTCTCTCCTTCCTTTTCCCTCCCTCTCTCCCCTTCCTTCTTTCCTCCATTCTCTTCCTTCCTTTCTCCCCTTCACCCTTTCCTTCTCTTCTTTCTTTTCGTTCCCTCTCTCCCCTTCCTTCTTTCCTCCATTCTCTCCCTTCCTTCCTTTCTCCCCTTCACCCTTTCCTTCTCTTCTTCCCTTTCCCTCTCTCTCCCATTCCTTCTTTCCTCCATTCTCTCCCTTCCTTCCTTTCTCCCCTTCACCCTTTCCTTCTCTCCTTCCTTTTCCTTCCCTCTCTCCCCTTCCTTCTTTGCTCCATTCTCTCCCTTCCTTCCTTTCTCCCCTTCACCCTTTCCTTCTCTCCTTCCTTTTCCTTCCCTCTCGCCCCTTCCTTCTTTCCTCCATTCTCTCCCTTCCTTCCTTTCTCCCCTTCACCCTTTCCTTCTCTCCCTCCTTTTCCTTCCCTCTCTCCCCTTCCTTCTTTCCTCCATTCTCTCCCTTCCTTCCTTTCTCCCCTTCACCCTTTCCTTCTCTCCTTCCTTTTCCTTCCCTCTCTCCCCTTCCTTCTTTCCTCCATTCTCTCACTTCCTTCCTTCCTTTCTCCCCTTCACCCTTTCCTTCTCTTCTTCCCTTTCCCTCTCTCTCTCCTTCCTTCTTTCCTCCATTCTCTCCCTTCCTTCCTTTCTCCCCTTCACCCTTTCCTTCTCTCCTTCCTTTTCCTTCCCTCTCTCCCTTCCTTCTTTCCTCCATTCTCTCACTTCCTTCCTTCCTTTCTCCCCTTCACCCTTTCCTTCTCTTCTTCCCTTTCCCTCTCTCTCTCCTTCCTTCTTTCCTCCATTCTCTTCCTTCCTTTCTCCCCTTCACCCTTTCCTTCTCCTTCTCTCCTTCCTTTTCCCTCCCTCTCCCATGCCTTCTTTCCTCCATTCTCTTCCTTCCTTCCTTTCTCCCCTTCACCTTTTCCTTCTCTCCTTCCTTTTCCCTCCCTCTGCCCTTCCTTCTTTCCTCCATTCTCTCTTCCTTCCTTTCTCCCCTTCACCCTTTCCTTCTCTCCTTCCTTTTCCCTCCCTCTCCCCTTCCTTATTTCCTCCATTCTCTCTTCTTTCCTTCTCCCCTTCACCCTTTCCTTCTCTCCTTCCTTTTCCCTCCCTCTCTCTCCTTCCTTCTTTCCTCCATTCCCCCTCCTCTTCCTTCCTTGTCTTTTCTTTTTTTCCCCAAGTCTTCCTTTCCTTCTCCTCCCTTTCTTTTCTTCTTTTTCGTTCATTGTTTTACTTTTTCCTCACTCACTTTCCTTTCCCATTTCCTTCTTTCTTTTCCCCTTCTTGTCTACTTCCTGCTTTTCTTTTCTTCCTTTTCCATAGTTCGTTCTTCTTTTCTTTCTTCCTCTCCCCTCCTTCCTTTATTTCCTCTGTCTTTCTTTCTTTCCCCCTTCCTTCAGTCTTCCCTTCCTTCCCAGAGTCCTGAGCATGCCTTTTGCAGAGCCAGGTCTGAAGTGTCCCGTCATTCTGCCGGGGGAATCTTTTTCTCATAGTATGTACGTATATACTCACATTTAGTTGAATTCAGTCTTAAAAATATATTATATATATATATTTTATGGCTCTCACTGAAATAAATTTCCAAATATTTTGCTTTCATGGCTCTCCGAGTCAAAAAGGTTCCCGACCCCGGTTCTAAGGACCTGACAAGGGGTAATTTGTAAAGCTCCTGACTCAAAATGATTCCCTTCCTACGTCGTGCTATTGTACTTGAGTTGTAACCAAGGAGATCTCAAATGTCCTTGGCGCCTTGAGCGCATGATGCACCTACTTTTGCTGGAACAAAGCAAGGACATGCCTACTCAGTCTCTGGATGAGAGGCTGCCTAGGAATCTCTCTCCCAAATAGATTCAGCACTTTGGCTAGGGCCTTTAAACACCCGTCCTGCGTGTGTTGCGCCCTTGAGGTGAAAGCCACCAGCCCACATTGGAATGTCAATGGAAGAATAATGGAATACAGATGTAACAAAATCATAAACAGAGCAACCCCGGATTGTCCTTGCAGCGAGGATTGAAATAATTACTTTTCAGACGTCTCAACCAGCATGACTGTTAGTCATGGTAGCCGAGGGGATTGTAGGAGTCGTTCTAAAATCAACTGTTTTGGGCTCTGGCTTGCCGCAGTTGCTAAGCCTTGATACCAAAACAACCCACATCTCTTCCCTCTCCATTGTCTGCTTCCTATTAATAACAATAAGGAACTGCATTTCAAAATCTGAAAAATGAGATGGGCTAGATCAGGCATGGGCAAACTTGGGCCCTCCAGGTGTTTTGGACTTTGACTCCCACCATTCCTAGCAGAAGCGGCAGTGCAGAAGAAAAAGTAAGTGTTCGGCAGGAGGGGGAAGAAAGGGCGTGAAGGGGAAGGGGGAGGAAGAGGTCTCTGTTGAAAGCTGGCATGGGCAAACTTGGACCTTCCAGGTGTTTTGGGCTCCAATTCCCACCATTCCTATCAGCCCCAGGATCTTTTCCTTTCCCCCCCTCCCCTCAGCCAATTAAGCAGGAAAGGGCCTCAGGCTGTTAGGAATGGTGGGAGTTGAAGTCCAAAGCACCCAGAGGGCCAAAGTTTTCCCATGCCTGTTTTAGGGACCTTAAAGTGGTGAGCCTCCTTCTAACATTGCGATTCTGGATAGAAAACAAACAACAACATAACATAACATAGTTTGAGTCCACAGTGCTCTCTGGGTGTAGGTGAACTACAACTTCCAAACTCAAGGTCAATTCTCAAGCAAACCCTTTCAGTACTTTCTGTTGGTAATGAGAGTTCAATATGCCAAGTTTGGTTCAATTCCATTGTTGCAAGAGTTCAGGATGCTCTTTGATTTGTGTTAACTATAAATCCCAGAAACTGTAACTCCCAAATGTCAAGGTCTATTTTCCCCAAATTCCATTTGTGTTCACATTTGGGCATATTGAGTATTCATGCCAAGTTTGGTCCTGATCCAGCATTGTTTCAGTCCACAGTGCTCTCTGGATATAGGTGAACTACAACTCCAAAACCCAAGGTCAATGCCCACCAAACTCTTACAGTATTTTCTCTTGGTTATGGGAGTTCTGTGTGGGAAGTTTGTGTCTTTCTGCCATTCCTGCCAGGATATCTATGTTGTGTTCATCGAAACAGGTCCAGGTTTCACACTGGGTGTATAAATACATTTAAAAACATATTAACTATACGTATTACTGTGTTAGAGTGTCATTTTGTGTCATTTTGGTTGGTGGTGTGCCCCAGGATTTTGTAAATGTAAAAAATGTGCCGCGGCTCAAAAAAGGTTGAAAAACACTGTTCTAACTCATCCTCAGGATGGTTTGAACTTCAGCTCCCAGAAGCTGATTATTGGCCACATTAGTTGCAGTTTCTGGGAGATGAAGTCCCAGATGTCTGGAAGACATAATGTTGAAAATCGCTGATAACCAATGAAAATATAGCTCGCTCGCTCTCTCGCTCTCTTAGTTCTGGGTAAAAATGTGACCCACTCAACCAATCTCCTGCTTTGTCTCTCCTCAGGCATAATGACAACAAGACCTTCCTTGTCTGGGTCAACGAGGAAGACCACCTTAGAGTTATTTCCATGCAGAAAGGTGGGAATATGAGGGAAGTTTTCACCCGCTTCTGTACAGGACTAACACAGGTAAATTGTGATTGGTGGTTGATCTGTGTAGAAGCTTCCAGAAAGGGAGGGAATTGGTGCAGGTTTGCAGCATTGCAGTGCTGAATTCAAAATGCTGACTTAAGGGCCGGGTCTAAAATAAATGCAGTGGCATGCGTCGGCCGAGCTGAGAATTCCCAGCCAAGGCAGAGGTTGTGGTGCAGTGCGCTTGAAGGAAGGAGTGCAGTTTCCTCCTGGCAGCAGACCTCTACTGGACTGCCTGCCTTCTTTTTGTCTTGAAGGAATAGAGATCTGGATGCATTATTATCCCAATAAAGACTTGATTCTCACATTTCCGAACAGGTTGTTAAGAGCCTTGTATGTTTAAAACAGTCTTCATCTAAGTCTGGCATATGTAAAAAGATTAGCAGGTAGAGGTGCTGCTTCCAAAGTAACATACACAAATCTAGTAAAATGGAGATGTCACGGGGGTTATCTTGCATAAGCACTCTGACATTTGGGCATTGTCTCGTCTTGTGATTTGCATCAAAGGAGAAGGTCAGTAAAATATTAGAACAGCATTTCTCAACCTGGGGGTCACAAGGGGGGTGTCAGAGGGGTCACCAAAGACCATCAGAAAACACATACTTCTGATGGTCTTAGGAACCAAGTTTGGTCCAGATCCATCATTGTTTGAGTCCACAAGTGCTCTCTTGACATAGGTGAACTATAACTGCAAAACTCTAGGTCAATGTTTATCAAAACCTTCCAGTATTTTCTGTTGGTCATGGGAGCTCTGTGTGTCAAGATTGGTTCAATTCCATCATTGGCGGAGTTTGGAATGCTCTGATTGTAGGTGAACTAAAAATTCCAGCAGCTACAATTCCCAAATGTCAAAGTCTATTTCCCCCCCAAACTCCACCAGTGTTCACATTTGGATGTATTGAGTATTTGTGCCAAGTTTGGTCCAGATCCATTGTTGGTCGAGTCCACAGTGCTCTCTGGATGTAGCTGGACTACAACTCCAAAACTCAAGGTCAAAGCCCACCAAACCCTTCCAGTATTTTCTGTTGGTCATGGGAGTTCTGTGTGCCAAGTTTGGTTCAATTCCATCGTTGGCAGAGTTCAACATGCTCTTTGATTGTAGGTTAACTATAAATCCCAGCAACTACGGCTCCCTAATGACAGAATCGAACCCCCAATCCCATGAGTATTCAAATTTGGGCATATTTGGTATTTGTGCCAAATTTGGCCCAGTGAATGAAAATACATCATGCATATCAGATATTTATATTTTGATTCATAACCATAGCAAAATTAGAGTTATTAAGTAGCAACAAAAATAATTTGATGGTTGGGGGTCACCATGACATGAGGACCTGTATTAGAAGAAGCCATGCATGTTGTAATAGTCTCCCATGTGCATGCAGAGAGTGGGAGAGGGAGAGAGAAGGTTGGTACAGAGTTGTAGAGTTGGAAGTGATCCCAAAGGCCGTCTGGTCCAACCCCCTTCCAACCAGGAATATACAACCAAAGAACTCCTGACAGATGTCTATCAAGTCTCTGTTTAAAAACCTCCAGAGAAAGAGACTCCACCACACTCCGAGGCAGTATTGCGGCTCAGGCCACAAGGAGGCGGAGAGGAAGGGGGCCAGTCAGGGAGGAGGAGGAGACAGCGGCGCCATGCGGTGCTGCTGCTTCTTCCTCCTCCGCTGCCCCCTCCTCCTCGCCGCTCGGCTCAGCTTCTGGGCATGTGCGAAGGTTTTTGAGCATGCGCAGTGGCTCCGGAGCTCAATTTGAGCTCTGGAGCCACTGGGCATGCGCGAAAATCTCCGTGCATGCCCAGAAGCTGCTGCAGGTGCTGAAGCCGAAGGCTTAACAGGCTTCAGCGCCTGCAGGAGCTTCTGGGCATGCACGAAGGTTTTCGTGCATGCGCAGTGGCTCCGAAGCTCAAGTTGAGCTCCGGAGCCACTGGGCATGCGCAAAAATCTCCGTGCATGCCCAGAAGCTGCTGCAGGAGCTGAAGCCGAAGGCTTAACAGGCTTCAGCGCCTGCAGGAGCTTCTGGGCATGCGCGAAGGTTTTCTTGCATGCGCAGTGGCTCCGAAGCTCAAGTTGAGCTCCGGAGCCACTGGGCATGCGCAAAAATCTCCGTGCATGCCCAGAAGCTGCTGCAGGTGCTGAAGCCGAAGGCTTAACAGGCTTCAGCGCCTGCAGGAGCTTCTGGGCATGCGCGAAGGTTTTCGTGCATGCGCAGTGGCTCCGAAGCTCAAGTTGAGCTCCGGAGCCACTGGGCATGCGCAAAAATCTCCGTGCATGCCCAGAAGCTGCTGCAGGAGCTGAAGCTGACGCAGCGGCGGCGTGGACGCCGCCCCCCATCCAGGATGGCGCCCTACGCAGCCGCGTAGTTCACGTATAAGTAAGACCACCCCTGGTGGACAGACCTATTTAACTTGCCTTCCTTGTCCAAGATAAATGTAGTTGGGAGTCCCTTCGGTTCTTTTGACTTGGGTTACAAATAGGCTTTTCCACAACGATATTTTTCCATCCTCTAGATTGAAACACTCTTCAAATCCAAAAACTATGAATTCATGTGGAATCCCCACCTTGGCTACGTCTTGACCTGCCCATCCAACCTGGGCACAGGTCTCCGCGCAGGAGTCCATATTAAGCTGCCCAACCTTGGCAAGCATGAGAAATTTGGTGAAATCCTCAAGAGGCTGAGGCTGCAGAAACGTGGCACAGGTAAGAAAATATAACTTGGGGCTTTCCCCCCCCCCTCCTTCCTTGTCTTGGAATGGACTGTCTGATCTTTAGTAAAACACAGTAAAACCCATAAAACTACCACAGAAGCAATGCCAAACACAAACAAGGCATTACAGCAAAACATTACTGTCTGCAGGCATTTATAGTTCCTAGCATGAAAACAAATAAAAACCAAAAAGCTCTTGCCAAAAGAGATGGGAAGGGAATTTTAATGGATGCCAAAATATGTTGTTCTTTTTTAAAAAATAAAATAAAATAATAAAGCCCTTCTAAAACTTGAAACTTAACTACCAATGAAGTAGATGTGGTCCCTGGCATTACTGCTTTAACAGAAAATGTGATACCAGGGGCAGGAATAACATGGAAAGAATAAGGATGGGTTTCTAAACCACACATAAAGGAAGAGTAGAGCCATGTTTCAGCAAGTAGTGTACAAACAATATGCCCTTGTGAAATGAAACAAGGACAGATAGTCTCGCATAACTAAACAAAAATATTTTTAACCTTTTAGGGATTTGAAAACTTTTCCGAAAAATCATCCAGGGATGACTTTCCCCCATCACTCACCACATTTCTTATAGTTTTCATTTTGGTGGCTAAACCTATTTAGCTGCTTCATCACACTAGAGCAGTGTTTTTCAACCTTTTTTGAGCCGCAGCACATTTTTTACATTTACAAAACCCTGGGGCACACCACCAACCAAAATGACACTCTAACACACCCTTGACAGGTGGCCACCCAGCCTCAATAGTAGTAGTAACAACAACACTTCCCCTCCCCCCCCTTAAGGTGCGTGAGCTTTCCTCAGTGGCAGCAGCAGAGGAGGAGGCCTTGCTCTCCTCCCTCGTCCCATGTGCAGTGGTGGGGGCAGGGGCGGGAGGGGGCAGAAAAGCTGCACATGGGGCAGGGAAAGGTGCGCCCCTCTCCCCTTCCTCTCTCGCCTGCACGTACCTACCTCGGTGGCAGAGGCAGGAAAGGCATACCAGGGAGAACTAAAATGCATTCCAATAAAAAGAAAGAGGCATAGAAAGTCCAAAAGGACACCAGTATGGCTTACAAATGAAGTAAAAGATGTGATTGGAAAGAAGAAAAACTCATTTAAGAAATGGAAGGCTCTTCCTACCGAGGAGAACAGAAAGGAACACAAGCTCTGGCAAACTAAATGCAAAGCAACAGTCAGGAAAGCCAAGAGAGATTTTGAGGCACACATAGCAAAGAATATTTAAAAAATAACAAAAACTTCTTTAAGTACATCAGAAGCAGGAACCCAACTAGAAACGCAGTTGGGCCACTCGACGACAATGGTCAGAAAGGGAAAATCAGTGAAGACAAGGAGATTGCTGAGCGGCTAAATGACTTCTTTGCCTCCGTTTTCACACAGGAGGACAGACAACATATGCCTGCAGCTGAGTCAGTTTTTTCAGGGAGGGAATTAAAAGAACTAAAACAGATAGAGATAAACAAGGAGGATGTTCTCACATGCCTTACTAAACTAAATGTCAATAAATCACCAGGGCCAGATGGCATCCACCCCAGAGTTCTTAAGGAACTCAAGTATGAAATTGCTGAACTTCTAGCTAAGATATATAACCTTTCTCTAAGATCAGGCACTGTACCCGAGGACTGGAGGGAGGCAAATGTAACACCGATCTTCAAGAAAGGATCCAGAGGTGATCCAGGAAATTATAGACCAGTCAGTTTAACCTCAGTTCCAGGCAAAGTGATGGAAACCATTATTAAAGAAAAATTTACTAGGCACATAGAAGAACAGGCATTGCTGAAAGAAAATCAACATGGTTTCTGCAAAGGCAAATCATGTCTTACTAACTTGATAGAATTCTTTGAGGGTGTAAATAAACACATAGATAAAGGGGACCCAATTGATATTGTTTACCTTGACTTTCAAAAGGCTTTTGACAAAGTCCCTCACCAAAGGCTCCTAAATAAGCTCTTCAGCCATGGAATCAGGGGACAGGTCTTGTCCTGGATTGGAACCTGGCTAAACTGTAGGAAACAAAGGGTGGTAATAAACGGACATTTCTCTGGGTGGAAAGAGGTGAGAAGTGGCGTACCCCAAGGTTCAGTTTTGGGTCCGTTACTTTTTAATTTATTCATTAATGATCTGGATGTAGGAGTAAATTCTGAGGTAGCAAAGTTTGCAGACGACACTAAATTGTTCAGGGTAGTTAAAAATGAAACTGATTGTAAAGAGCTCCAGAAAGATCTCTCGAAATTGAGTGAATGGGCAACAAAGTGGCAAATGCATTTTAACCTAAACAAGTGTAAAGTCATGCACATCGGGGCAAAGAACCCCAACTACACCTACCAATTGATGGGGTCAAAGCTTTCCGAGACAAACCAGGAAAGGGATCTTGGGGTCTTGGTGGACAGCTCAATGAAGATGTCAACCCAGTGCGCAGCAGCAGTGAAAATAGCAAATTCTATGCTAGGCATGATCAGAAAGGGAATCGAAAATAGGTCAGCAAATGTTGTATTACCTCTCTACAAATCGATGGTAAGGCCACATTTGGAGCACCTTAAGAAGGATATAACGGAACTGGAAAAGGTACAGAAAAGGGCAACAAGAATGATCCAAGGGATGGAGCGGCTCCCTTATGAAATCAGGTTGCAACGCCTTGGTCTTTTCAGCCTTGAAAGACGGCGTTTAAGAGGTGACTTGATCGAAGTGTATAAAATCATGCATGGGATAGAAAAGGTGAATAAAGAAAAATTATTTTCTTTGTCACAAAACACTAGGACTAGGGGGGCACTCCCTGAAGCTCCAAGGTAGGAAAAATTAGGACTAATAAAGGGAAATATTTCTTCACCCAGAGGGTCATTGGGTTATGGAACTCACTTCCAGAAGAGGTTGTGACAGCTGTCAGCCTGGACAGCTTCAAGGCAGGATTAGACAGATTCTTGGATACCAAGTGTATCGGTAGTTACTGAAAAGGACATTTAAGTACTACCTCGGAGTTGGTTGAGGTAGGCAGGATTTCCCTGGGTACTGGTTGTGGGGGTCGGGAGCAGGTCAGGGTTTTGCCTCTCCTTCTGCTCGAGATCCCCGTGTACAACTGGTGGGCCACTGTGTGATACAGAATGCTGGACTAGATGGGCTGAGGTCCGATTCAGCATGGCTCTTCTTATGTTCTTATGAGAAGTGAAAGGTGTGCGCCTTTCCCTCCTCCCATGCCCCGTGAACGCCTTTACATACAGTCGCACTTCTCCCTTGCATGCTGTAAACCTGGGAAACGGGACGCAGCTTGGATTGGGGAGGGGAGGGAATGGCAGAAAGATGGAAGGAAGAAAAGGGAACAGACTGTTTTCGCTTTCTCTTTCCGTCCTTCCACCCGCCCCCGCCCCACTTTCTCTCAAAATTGGGGCCTTTTCCCTCCTCTGGAAGTGGGCTGAGCTCACAGAGAAAGGCATTGCCCGAGCCCTCTCGCTCCGAGCCGGCCTTTCTCACTGGACTTCTGCCCTGACTAAACATGGCGGCCGCAGCCAGGGAACCCCTAGAGAGGCAGGGCTTCTTTGCAGCGGTCGAGCGGTGGCAGCGGCACTGGGAACCAGGAGGAGCAAGGCAAGCTTGCTTCTCTTCCCGAGCCAGATGCCCTACTGCGCGGCCCTCCCGAAAACAGGGACCGGAGACAGAGTAGCAAACTTTATACATGCCATCAGATAGATTCGAATCTAATTTCCCACGGCACAGCTGATGACCGCTCACGGCACACTAGTGTGCCGCAGAACACCGGTTGGGAAACACTGCACTAGAGAATAAATCCATTTGAAATCCGGTTGCTGCCTATTGCAGAATTCTGGGGGTTTGTAGTTTAGGGAGGAGACTTTAACAGCCTCACTGAACTACAAACCCCAGAATTCTGCAGGAGGCAAAAACTGGATTTAAAGTGGATTCCTTATTTATTTACGTCATTACTATCCGCCCGAAGGTGACTCTCTAGTGTGATGAAGTCACTTGTCTATGCTTAAAAATATGCTGATAGTGAGGCAAGTTTATTTGCTTTCCACATTTCTCTCTGTTTTGGTGTTCACGCATATTCAGTGAGAGACTCTGCCTGTTGTGGGCAGATCCGCACAGTTACAGTAGGAATGGCTAGAGTTGAAACCTATTTTTTCTGGCCCCAAGCTTTATTACTTCTTTTACTACAAACAAGCATCTACAGCCCTATACTGAAAATCCATGTTTCTCCAACTCTTCTTTATCATCCTTCCAGTATCAGTGCTGCTAGGAAACTTTCAAAGTAAATAGAGAATTAATAATAATAATAATAATCTTTATACCCCGCCACCATCTCCCCGAAGGGGACTCGGGGCGGCTAACATGAGGCCAAGCCCAAAATTACAACAAAATACAAGTACAACCAAAAAAAATACAAAAAGCAAAAATACCATCAAAATAAATACATAACATAACAGAGTAAAATAAACAGTTCCAAAACGACATGTTAGAGAAAAAAAGAAGAGTTGGGAATGGTGTAAAAATAAACCTTTGTTGGAGGCTTTAATAACTTGAGATATATTTCAAACTTAAGTCTGGCCTAAAATAGCCCAGGCAGGTTTTACCACCACAGTGAATACTGGGCTTTTTACTGTGGGGTCATCCCAAAACATTTGGCTGCCTTTTTTGTGTGTCAGGAGTGACTTGAGAAACTGCAAGCAGCTTCTGGTGTGAGAGAATTGGCCGTCTGCAAGGACATTGCCCAGGGGACCCCCGGATGTTTTGATGCTTTACCATCCTTGTGGGAAGCTTCTCTTATGTCCCCGCATGGGAAGCTGGAGCTGACAGAGGGAGCTCTACCCACGCTTCCCAAATTCAAACCGCTGACTTGTCGGTCAGCAGTTCTGCTGGCACGAGGGTTTGACCCATTGCACCACTGGCTCCCTGAGCTCAAGGTGATGGACACGGCTCTTTCCGCTCACAGCTACACTATATCAATCGAGACCGACAGTGACTCAGTCATTGAATGAGTTTCATGCTTATTCAAATGCTCTAACCACTACACCATGCTGGTTTTCCAGCCTCTATGTGCTGGTTTTCTTTACTGGATTCTAATTAGAAGGAGGCAAGCCCCCAGAAGGGATTTAAGAGGACATGTAAGCAGTTGTCCTAGTGGTCAGGCTATTTGTTGCTGCTCTGCCTGCATGAGACAGAGTCTAGTTTCCAGCTCCTGTAGGGTCTGAGGAAGAGGAAGGAGGGCTAGAACTGTGACTGACAAAGATCATAGCAGGAAACTTCCTAGATGGAAGCTTCCTACTTGTTTACTCATACCTTACTCATATTCATGAGTCTCAGGCTGGATGGATGATTTTCGACTACCCGCAACTCTGTATGCACAAATGCTCCCCTACACAGAAAGCTTCACGAGAGTCTGCTTTGTCTTAGCTGCAATCCAATTTCTAGTTCCAGTTAGAGTAAATGAATTGACCCTTCTTAAATCAACACTCACTTAAACCTCATTGATTCCAATGGCTCTAGTTTATTAGGAGTAGCAATTGGATTTAGGTCTACTTCCTAGGCATTTGTTCTTAGAGAGGATGTTCTGATCCACTGAGCTCCAGATTTCAATTAAGTAGACATTTTGTTTTCATTATTCATTTGCATTTGGAATTTCAAAATGCTACAAAATCTGAAATGTCCAGATGGGTAGCTGGGATGGTAGTACCCTCTAAGGCAGGGGTCAGGAACCTTTTTGACTCAGAGAGCCATGAAAGCAAAATATTTGGAAATTTATTTCAGTGAGAGCCATATACTGTAATATATAATATATTTTAAGACTGAATGCAACTAAATGTGAGTATATACGTACATACTATGAGAAAAGGATTCCCCCGGCAGAATGACGGGACACTTCAGACCTGGCTCTGCAAAAGGCATGCTCAGGACTCTGGGAAGGAAGAGAAGATGGAAGGAAGGAAGGGAGAAAGAGGAAATGAAGTAGGGAGGGGGAGAGGAAGAAAGAAAAGAAGAACGAACTATGGAAAAAGAAGAAAAGAAAAGCAGGAGAGAGACAAGGAGGGGGAAAGAAAGAAGGAAATGGGAAAGTTGAGGAAAGGAAAGGGTGGGGAAAAGAAAGGAAAGGAAGTGAGGAAAAAGTAAAACAATGAAGGGAAAAGAAGAAAAGAAAGGAGAGGGAAGTGAAAAGAAAGGGAGGAGAAGGAAAGGAAAACTGGGGGGAAAAGAATAGAAGAGGAAGGAAGGGAAGGAAGGAAAGAAGAGGGAGAATGGAGGAAAGAATGAAGGGGAGAGAGGGAGTGAAAGGGAAGGAGAGAAGGGAAGGGTGAAGGGGAGAAAGGAAGGAAGAGGAAGGAAGGAAGAGGGAGAATGGAGGAAAGAAGGAAGGGGAGAGAGGGAGGGAAAAAGAAGGAGAGAAAGAGAAGGAAAGGGTGAAGAGGAAGGAAGGAAGAGGGAGAATGGAGGAAAGAAGGAAGGGGAGAGAGGGAGGGAAAAAGAAGGAAAGAAAGAGAAGGAAAGGGTGAAGAGGAAGGAAGGAAGGAAGGAAGGAAGAGGGAGAATGGAGGAAAGAAGGAAGGGGAGAGAGGGAGGGAAAAAAGAAGGAAAGAAAGAGAAGGAAAGGGTGAAGAGGAAGGAAGGAAGAGGGAGAATGGAGGAAAGAAGGAAGGGGAGAGAGGGAGGGAAAAGGAAGGAGAGAAGGAAAGGGTGAAGGGGAGGAAGGAAGGAAGAGGAAGGAAGGAAGAGGGAGAGAGTGGAGGAAAGAAGGAAGGGGAGAGAGGGAGGGAAAAGGAAGGAGAGAAGGAAAGGGTGAAGGGGAGGAAGGAAGGAAGAGGAAGAAAGGAAGAGGGAGAATGGAGGAAAGAAGGAAGGGGAGAGGGGGAGGGAAAAGGAAGGAGAGAAGGAAAGGGTGAAGGGGAGGAAGGAAGGAAGAGGAAGAAAGGAAGAGGGAGAGTGGAGGAAAGAAGGAAGGGGAGAGAGGGAGGGAGGGAAAAGGAGAGCCAGATGCAATCATGAAAAGAGCTACACCTGGCTCTCGAGCCATAGGTTCCCTACCCCTGCTCTAAGGAAAAACACCCAGGAATTAGACTGATTGCTTAAGTGGAATGGGCCTTGCATAACATGCTGGATGTTCAATTCGCTGTTGTTCATCTGCTGGTTTATGTTATTAACAGGTTTTAATTTTTTTTGATAGTTTAATAATCTTTCTAATTTTTGTCTATTGTTAGTTTTTTGTCATGTTTCAACTTTTTGAATCTCCTTTCTATCCTGAACTGAGGGGGGGAAAGGATATAAATAAACAACATAGCAATGAGTGTGTTGGTGGAGGCTTCTGCCTCTCAGCTTGATTCCCGTCCTCAATTTCTTTGTGGCTTTTTAGGTGGTGTGGACACAGCTGCTGTAGGAGGAGTGTTCGACGTCTCCAATGCTGACCGTCTTGGGTTCTCCGAGGTGGAGCTGGTTCAGATGGTGGTTGACGGGGTGAAACTGCTGGTCGAAATGGAAAAATGCCTTGAGAAGGGGCAGTCCATTGACGACCTCATGCCCTCTCAGAAATGAAAAGCACTTTAACATCCCAGCACCCCCCCCCCCCCCATGCTTCTTCCTAACTTATTGGATGAATAATACAACAAATGAGGAAAAAACCCATGAGCTGCTCCAATCAAAATGTGGAGTCAACAGAGAAATCCCCACTTAGTAACACTTGTAGAAAGTCTTCCATCCATATGTGTTAGAGTTTATTTTTTTGATGGCTAAAATGTCACAGAGAAACTGAAATAAAACCATTGTTTGGCCTGATATATGTCTTGATTGTTGTTTTCCATTCTACTTGTGTGAAGGTCAGGCCCGGATTATCCATAAGGCCATCCTAGGCCATGGCCTAGGGCGGCACCCATGAGGGGGGGGGGCAGCAGGTCCAGACCCCCCCCCCAAGTTTTTAAAAATGGGAAAAAATTCGGAAAAAATCGAAAAAAGTGTGCATGCGCGCAGGGGCCCCCCCTTTACTCACTCTTCTCAGCTCCAAAGGCTCTGCCCTCAGCTCTGCCCCGGCTCCGCCCCCTTGCCGGTGTTGTGGCTTTAGGAGGGAGGGAGGAGCTGTGGGGAGGCCTCGGGGTGGGGCTTTCCTTCCTCCTCCTCCTTGCGCCGGCGAGGAGGCGGGGCGGAGCTGGAGGTGGGGCTTTCCTCCTCCTTGCGCCAGCGAGGAGGCAGGGTGGGGCCAGGGGTGGGGCTTTCCTTCCTCCTCCTCGTGCTGACGAGGCGGGGTGGAACCGGGGGTGGGGCAGGGTGGAGCCGGTGGGGGCGGCAGATGGCCTTTGGCCTAGGGCGCCAAAAGGGCCTGATCCGGGCCTGGTGAAGGTTAGGAGTGCAGGAACTCTGTGGAAGGGGAAATCCATGATCTGAGAGGACACATCTCAAGGAAGCTCTAGGTCCTCCACATTACTGGAAGTTAGCCATAGGATTGCGTTGGAGGATCTACAGATCTCTATAAAAGTGTTCTGTCTATGAAACTCAAGGATCTCCAGGGCAACCCTGTAGTCAACTTCTGATGGAAGTTGTCATAGTCTCTTGTGAAATAGCATGCTAATCAGATCTGCAAGGGTTAATCCTACAGAGAACATACTAATGAAATCAGCGAATAATCAAATTTAAAAAGGCTAAGTCCACAAAGATCCACATAGTTAAAGCAATGGTATTCCATTGGGGACAATGGAGAGGGGAATGATGGTCTCGGAAAGGGTCCCCCTTAATTGTGAGGTCCCCCAAGGGGATATCCTCTCTCCTCTATTATTTAACATCTATACGCGTCCACTGCCCCAACTGGTGCATAGTTTTGGTCTGGTGTGTCATCAGTACGCTGATGACACCCAGCTGGTGCTGAGGATGGATGGCCGGCCAGACTCTGTACCCGATTATTTCCATCTGTGCCTTGAAGCCGTGACTGGGTGGCTACGGGCCAGCAGGCTGAAGGTGAACCCGTCGAAGACGAAGGTCCTGTGGCTGGGTCGTCCCGAGGGGGGGGGAGCTCCGGTTGCCAATCATGGACGGTGGGGTGGTTACCCTGTCACCCTTGGTTAAAAGCCTGGGGGTGCAACTGGACCCTCTGCTGACGATGGAGGCTCAGGTCTCCGCCGTGAGCAGAGCAGCTATTTCCATCTGTGGCAGGCAAGGCGGCTGGCGCCCTACCTCTCCGGTGACGACCTGGCTACGGTAATCCAGGCCACGGTCATCTCAAGACTGGACTACTATAATGCCCTTTACATTGGCCTTCCTTTGTCGGTAATCCGAAAACTTAAGCTGGTGCAAAACGCTGCGGCTCGACTTCTGGCTGGAGTAACACTATCATGCCACATCACGCCAGTCTTGCAGCATTTGCACTGGCTCCCGATTGAGTGCCGGATTGCCTTCAAAGTGATGGTGCCAACCTTTAAGGCCTTGCATGGTCTGGGGCCAGTGTACCTGAAGGACCGTCTTTCCCCGCACATTCCCCAGAGGCCACTACGGTCCATGGATTGAAATCTATTGGAGGTTCTGAAGCAGAAACCGGGAGTTCTAGAACTCCAAGTACCAAATTAATCTTACCAACGCTGCCCGAACGTGCGGATACAAGGATGAGGGAGAACACGTGACAACTGTGAAGTAGGATGAAAACAAAAAGGTTTATTATCTTCACCAGCTGGTGGGTATTTGCCAACAGAACACAGCTGTAGATAGGGGCAAAAGACCCCGTCACATTTCATGCAAAGACATTTATACTCGTAATGGAGTCCATCCAGTTAAACCCACCCCTTCTTCATGGTTAAAACAATCATAATTGGCTGGTGACTACTGTTGTTACATGACATTTCATTAATCCAATAAACACTATATAAATCATTTGCATCATGTCTCTGTCATCACTAGAAATGAGAACAATAGCTTTCTGTAAACATTCTTTCTCACAGTGCAAGCTATCAATTTTAGCCTCTCTCTGTTCTTTTCTTGCAACTTTAGTCCGGGCTTCCTGCCAGCAGTGAAGATAGGACTTTTGCCAT